>OU862927.1:38590057-39897657 GCA_917880885.1 Limnephilus marmoratus
TTAGATAACTTAGAAGCCTTGGAAATTAAAAAATCCCTTAAAAATAATGAATCTATTATTAACAAACAAAAAAAATATTGTCATATAGCCCAATCATGGATTTGTTCCCCTACCCACCCACTCTACACTAATACCTACCTACCCAATCTACATTATTATCTAGCAACAGCTCCACCCCTACCATAATAAAACATTGTTCGAAACTGTCAAATTAGTATAAGCTTTCCCTGACGAAGGAACGTTTGTTCCGAAACCGGTCGGATTTGCGCATCAAATAAGTGGTTTATACAAAGTTAAATTATTTCATTTTTTTTTGTATAAATTAAAGCTAATTTGAATTGAAATAAATTCGATATTGAGTTATAATTTAAAAAAAGCTGGTATGTTGAATAATTAATCTTTCTCGTTGTAACCGCCCTGCACGATCGTAAGAACAACTTTCGATGAAATGTGGATTTTCGTCCGCTGGCTGGTTAAACGCTCTTAAGCTGTCTTTGGTGACCAGATCTGAATAACCAGGTACTTCTCCACCTTCCTCTACCCCAATTCCTTCGCCTCCCCACTACCTTCAACGTCACACAATACCTTGTTTGGGGATGCCATAGTCTTACTGGCTCCAGACGGAAGCAGTTGAGACTCTTGTGCGATATTCACATTGAAAAAAAACCACTCCGCACTATCTACGGCCTCTGTGTTTGTTGCTACGAATCAGGAGGTCGCAGGTTTAAATAAAACAAAATTTATTTGATTCATTTCCGTTATTTCATTTTAAATAATATATAATATATTTGCGGAACGTTCTAGGACGGTAGATGCTTTCAGTTTCGCCCTAGTGAAAGACCATCATTTAAAATCGAAAAGTTGATTGAAATGACTTTATCCGTGTTTTGAGACCAGATCTAAATAAAAAACCTACTTTCCCTCCTTTTCTTTGCTCCATTTCCTTCCAGCTCCACTACATTCAGTCGAACAAAATACCCCGATTCATTGGGGATACCAGAGTCTCACTGGCTCCAGAAGGTTGGAAAAGCTGGAACAGTTGTGCGGTACTTACGGAAATAATACATATTTTAATAAGTTGTGCTCTGCTCAATTTCTCGATTTAGTAGCTGAGTAATTAGAAAATATTTTCCTCAAGGCTTCCTGCGTGAGGTTAATGTAAAAAAAAGTTAGGATTAGATAAATAATTGTCTTGATAAACAGGTAAGTATATTTGAACCACACGCCACTGTTATAAAGAATGTTGTAGTAATATTTTTGCTCGCCTGGTAGCTCGCTAGCGCGCAACCACCTAGCAATGTTAATTTTGTGATTTTTGAGTGAGATTATTGTTGATTTTAACGTTAACATGGATTTTCGATTAGCAGTAAGGTTATTCATTCAAGATTCACAAACATTGGTATAGTTGGTCGATGAATGCTAGTCACATTAGGCATAAGAAAATGTGCGTGTATCGTAAAGGAACAATATAAATTGTCAGTTGATTGATTCCTTATGTTCGTTTTTTTCTTTATCAGTCACAAATTCACTTTGTGGCGTCACTTTTAATAGTGGTATGTGCAAAGTATTTTATTTTCGCATAATATATTTTTTAATTCTAATAATTGTGAATACCGCGCAAGAGTCTAAACTTTTCTAAACCAGCTGGGGCCTATGGCAATCCCTATTTGGTATATTGTAAAACTGAAGGTAGTTGGGAGGCGGAGGAGATGGGAAAGCGGAGAGTGGTATATACTCGTACAAATAGGTACGTATAAGTCTTACTGTACTATATATACTATATATTTACTATCGTAAATACGATGGTACGACAGTTGATTCGCCGACAATTGCCCCCCCGAAATGATATTTATCACAAAATTATGTGCAATAATTACCAATTTCAAACGTGAAATTGACTTCAAAAATACCCTTAATAATAAGTTGGTGTAAATATCGAAAGAATTTATGTACAGTGTCGATTTTTGTACTCATGCACTGGTACACACAGTATATAGATAAGTAGACGGCTAAAGAGTCGGGTTCCGTTCCAGACGTCACTGCTAGTTCCGACTTGGATGTCATTTATCCTGTTCCTACCTCTCCCTAAAAGCCTTTCCTTGCTGGAAAAGTATTTGAAATTTGGAATAATGCATAGACATATGAATATTAATAGACCAGAACATAAAGGTGAGGGGAAGAAACCAACTACAGCGGGGCGCAGAGCGGGAAGATGAATTCGGTGATATGTGATTCGTCAATAACTCAATCTGAGAGTATATGGGCATCTTGCATTATAATATCACCATTTAGTTCATTTTACTCGCCGCGAAATGAACAAATTTACAAATTCCAAATACAGCAAAGTAAAGTTCGCCTATTTTCATAGTCCAATATTTTGTTGACGTATTTAGTTAAGAAACTTTTACAAATGTTTTATAATTTACTTACCCCACAAAACAGCGACGAGCACACGCCATGTGTCTCGAGTGATAGTGTGTGTTACAAAAACGACCATATATGTGATCTGAATAAGCTTATAATAAAGTAAAATAATGCTTTCCTATGGAATGTAATACGAAAATTGGGTTTATTCTCTTTTTCACCTCTATTTTTACACGTTTTGAAAACACAAGCCACTATTTTTGCCGTGTTATTTCGTAAAATGCACCGATGAGTGCTCGACGCTGGCTCACAGAAGAATGATGACATCACATTTTTTTGATTCCCGCGAAGCCATACTCGATCCCAGCCGGTTCCAATGGAACCGGTATGGGGAGGGGGAAATAATACGTTTTTATCGCTTAGGGCAGGTCTATTAATATTCATATGTCTATTGAATAACGGCATAAAAAATAGTGCAAATTCGAGTGCATTTGTTTTGAAAACAAAAGAAAATTTTGGACTACCTTGGAAGCAAGTTGTTGCTGTTTTTCTTGTACACAGTCTCAGTTTTAAGTAAAATTAAGGAATTTGATCATCTCGGAAGTACAAAATATCTAATTAAATGAAGACAATATTAGCGAAACTCAATCGAAAATCTGAGACAGAAAAATCAGAAAAGATAATGGCTCCGCTGGGACTCGAACCCAGGACGCTATCGTTAATATTGTCTTCATTTAATTAAATAGTATCTATAATTTGAGATTTTACTCATAAAGTTTAAAAAATTTAAATAAATGTACATAAAATCATTTGTACTCATACGTTTTGTTGTGGTGATAATTACCTAGAGGTTTTGCGGTGAAACTTTATATGTAGTAATAACAAGATCTATCAAAGTGCCGGTGTCAATTGATCTTCTCATATCCAATAGAAGTTTTTCTTTTCTCATAGCATAATCCAACAGAGAACCATCTTTGTATCTAAATGATAGTGCGTATGTGACAGGGTTCCATCCTTTGTTTGCAAATGATTCACAGAATTTGTTTTTCCATGTTGACCACTCTGAGTTCATTGTTAGTTTTATAATCATGGAACTGTACCAGTCTATACAAGATTTATCCATGAACAATCTGAGTATTTCTATTTTTTTTTCATCTATGGTCACATCAAACCGCAAACATTCTTTTTCAAACACTTCTATTCACTGGCTTGCATTTGTATTTTTAATGCAGAATTTTTCTATAAAAAACTTCTCAGCAATGTTTTTTAAGCTCTATTGCTTATCTTCCATTAACTTTTCAATCAATTTTCCTAATTCATCTTCTTTTTGATGTACTTGTAAACTTTTTTCGTCCAATTCTTCGAGGTATTGGTCTCCAAACTGTAGGTTTCCATCTTTGTCTACATATGTTTTTTTTAGTTCTTCTGTCATGGTTAACCAGACTCTTCTAACCTGGTATCTTTTTTTCAAACTATTTTTTATTTTTCCAAAAGCACTATCTTTTTTAAGTTTTCATTATATCCTCGTGATGGCTGGCGGATTGTAGCATTTCTGGTATTGTAAACACTTTTCATCACTTGTGACTATTTTTGTAATGCTAATAATATTTGACCTGCCATCGCCTCCAGGTAATAGCGTAAATTCGATCTGAATTTTCTCCATTTTTGGTTTAAAACGAAATGTCGTTTTATAATATGTTGATAGGTTTAATTCTTTTTTATTAATTTCAAAATAAAACACTTGGGGTGCAAAGTTTCTTTTAAGTAAGAAACGACATTTATGTTTATTTATATCACTTTGAATGGTTTTTTCTAACAATCAAATAATAGAATAACAAAACAACTGACAATCGATGATTGCATTCTAATTGACATTATAGGATTCAAATTTAAAGGGAATATATTTCCTTTACATAATAATAAAAGTAATGGTATTTATTCCATAATGGAGATTAAAAGATGGAGGGGTAAATGATTGGCTATCCCTTTTCCTTGCATACCTTGTTTTACCTACATATATAATATTATCTCCAAATTGGAGAAATATCATTTAGTCTCGTTTCATTTAAGCAGCATTTTCAGCTGATAACGATGGTAGTAGGATGAATCCAAATATTCGTAAGGTGCTAAAATTTATTTTTTAAAATTTATAAAATATTGAAAAAATTTCCGGCGATAGTTTTAACACAGGTAAAATTATACAACATGTGTTTCAGTTTCAATGTCCTTTGTTAACCTTTACATCCGCATTTGTGTCCGGTTTTCATAGCTAAAATCGTTTTACCTGCGTTTGTCTTGTGGTAGTGAATTTACCAAAGTATTGACTGTAGTTCAGATTAAAATACGATCTGACCTTGTAGTGATAGTAAGCTAAACGAGTTGATTGATTGGTGAATTGTTTTGGTAATTAAAAATATATAATCGTGTACAAATTTAAATGAATTGTTACGTATCAAAAGGTAGTAGGGTGAGTGATTTAGTTTTAGTGATTTGCCTTTTAGTTTCTATTTTATTTTATGCCGGCGAGTTCCCGGCATGCGTTGAATGACACTTAAATAAAGAAATGCATGGCCTTTCCAATTGGTCGCGTTTTCAATTCCGCCACCCTTCCCACGTCCCCTCCCCTTCCACTTCTCCTCTTCCGTTTCCATCCGTATCAGATTAACCTCCCCTTCCCTCCCTGCCGCTAAACTATATGAAATTAATTGTTCAAAAACCTCGTGCGCCCCCGTTGCAATTTTTTGTACGAATTTCATAACGTCAGAGTTCACCTGCATATATAGAAACCTTCGCGGACGTGCGCACAACAACTCAACAAATCGCAATCGGATGAATAGTATAGGAAATAATTTCAGAATGCCAGAGCTCACTACTCTTATAAATTTCTGATACGGTCTTCTTCCTCCGGATTCACTTCAAAGTTTTGAAAATTTTCATTTTACGGGATTATTTCTAGTGTGTATAAAAGTGACTATGAACAGTAGACGCGTGAGAGAAATCTCAAAGTGGGAAGCCAACGGCAAGACAATTGCACTGTACTCGATTTCTAGTACTTTAGTACTAAATTGCCACGCATCGAGTAAGGTCGTGTCCTACCAGTAAGTAAATTGCTTTAAAAAGCGCCAAAATTCCCTCCTGTGATGAGAAAATGTTTCCATTACACGGTAAACAGTCGTAAAAGCGAAGGAATAACATTTCATTTGTAAATACATGCAAATTACTTATGATTATCGATTATATAAATAATACAATTGCTTTCCGCCCAAAGATTTTATGCGTCATTAGAGAACTCAAGGCCTACTAAAGTACAGGTCTGGATGCGCAACAGCCAAATTACAAAGTCGATGCCGTAGCTAAGTAAAATTTACTTTTTATAATAATAATCTAACGATTCTTTAGTTACTTGCTTGCGGTAAAACAGCATTCAAATCTGCAGAAACAACAAATACAATAACAATCAACGCCATTTGCAAACTATCGTTGTTCATTATAGCTTGAAAATTTGACACCTCAAAATTCGACTGGTGCCCAGGCCTCCTACTTGAGTCGGCCTTGAGACAGTATTCGACGGAACTTTTGAATTTTGAATACGAAAATGCCGCCCGCGTTCTATCTTTTGTTTCGTCCATATGCACATATTCTTTAAGTGTCTATCTTAATCATACATGAATAACTTTTGAATAAAGAAATTTTTGAAAATCGCTGAAAACAAAAGAGTGTTGATTGATTGTCACATTGTATCTTGAGTTTGTGAGACTATGGTAAGTCTAATTGACTATGAATCTTTTAAACCATATTTTTTTTAATCTTCTAAAGTAAATATAGTATATATTTACGAAATCATTTACAAAATGTCCCAAGATTGAGTTTAGCAAAATAATGCCGAAATTTGAGAGTAAAAAGGATTTTGCTGGTATTTGAATACACTTTCTCGAGATAATTTGAATTATATGCATATATTTTTTTAAATAAATCAATCAAAATATTCCCTCTATTTCGTGTTTTATTGAAAAATAGTTAATTTTTTATGGTTAATCTTACATTTTTTAAAGATTTAATGAGGGTGGGTTTTTCTCTATTATGTGAAATTTCAAAGTCAATCCGGAGGAAGAAGATGATATCCAAATATTATTAAAAAAAATTGTGATTTTATGTCTTCATTTAACACCCTTTTTTCACTATTAGACAAATCAAAACAAGATTTTTTTCCCATACAGTCGTTACCCACCTTAGTGCACATCAAATCCCCAAAGTTTCATCGCAATCGAATGATTGGTTTAGGATAGGGATGTCGAAAGTGAAAAAAAATATCGATATATCGATGTATCGATATTTATTAAAATTTCAATATTGACGTCGATATATCGAGGAAAAAATATCGATATATCGATATATCGGTCAAATTTTTAAGAGATTTTGCGTTTTTAAAATAATAGTGTATTCAGCTCAATATTATCAATAGTAATTTTTGTACACAATTTGCTTTTTTTAATGTACAAAAATCTCTATAAATGAAGGTATTTTTATCACTAATCATTTTTATTACGTAATAATTACAAAAATATCAAAAACTATAAAGCTGTCTTCTAACTTATATGTAAACTGAGACGCATACAAAGTTTGTATGCGTCTCAGTAACATTCTATTGGCGTATTAATCTATCAAAAAGGACTTCGTGTTTGGAACAAGGTATAGTCAATAATCATAGACAATTGGGAACCAACACATAGGAGTGGCTTAGAAAAAATGGCGAAAAATAGCATACATTTCTATGTATGTACAGTGGAGGTAATCCACCTCTTACCCGCCTTGGTATAAGTAACTGATGGTTACTCCTTCAAGGCTCTCGCAAGGTTCTAATTTTTTTTGTTAAACGAAGCTACATTTATTTATTTTGAACGAATCTAGACCTCCAGTGTCCATGCATACGTTGTTAGTAAGCAGTATGCAAATGCTTAACAGGAAAAACAAAATGCAAAAAATAGGTTAGTAAGACAAAGATAAATTAAACAGGGCAAAAGAAAAACTCATTCATGAGGCTCCATGAGGCGGCATTGCATCTGTAAAAACCCGCAAGCACCTGCATAAAATAGAGAACATAAGTAATACAATAAATCTCAAATCAATTGGCAAGTACCAACAAAAAATGTGAATGGCTTTCGGTCTGATCATAAACGACACTTAGCTTCCGTGTCCCTTAGCCAACCACTCAGTGAAGCCTCAAAGAATGTTAACTGAATATTTGGGGTAAAATACCCGAAGACTAAAAGAAAATTCAGCGTTGGGTAGTCAGAGGCAGGACAAAGGATAGTCAAGGTCGTCTGATCAAGCCTCAAGCCTGCATATGTCATTGGGGGAGGCGCAGATAGATTTGAGAAGGATCTGCAAAATTAGTAATGTAACTAAAGATGAAGCAGGGACGAGGTCCAGCACACCCCCGTATGGGGATAGGGAAAAAAATTATAGTTCAGTTCATCCAGTAAAACATTGAAACAGTTTAAGACAAACAAAACAAAACAAGGAACATGGCATAAATTAACAGGTAGTATAGTAATTATTAACAAAACAAATCGCAAGGCAATTATATACATTTTTTTAAAACATAGTGAATAAAATAATATAACGCAAATGTAAAATATAACACATAAATCATAACATATAATAAAATAAATTTTAAGAAAATAAAAGAAATAACATATTACAGAAACACAAAACACATAAATCATAACAAATAAATCCAAGCGGTAAATGTAAAGGAGTCATGAAGAGTGTCCGTGAATTCAGAAGCAAAATACACCTGGTACCTAAGTTGTTTTACAGCTACTCAGCGACTCTAAGAACAGGCCATCTCTCAACTCAAACTTTCGTGAATTTCCTCAGGCACTCAAAGTTCACCTTATTCGAGACGAGATCTGTATTCCAAGCAGGTCTCGTAATAACTTGTAAACCATCAATCATTTCGTCTCGAGCATCCGTCAAAATCTCACAGTGCCACAAAATGTGCTCGGCTGTTTGGTCAGTATCACCACAAGCGCAATTGGGATGGGATGATAGAGCCAGTCTGTGAAGTCTACCTCTAAACTCCCCATGCCCAGAAAGCAATTGGGTGATATGATGGTCCATTAAAAAATATGCCCCTTCCATTCTGATTTTAACTGATGGAAAGAAGGAGAAGGTCCATCTTCCCATATTCGATCTATCCATCTTATCTGCCATTCACTCAGCGTTTTCATTCTCATCATCTTTAGAAGTTCAGGGAGAGGCACTGCTCCACCAGGTATTGTAGATACATACGTGAGATAGTATTGGTGATCACAAATACTAATGCAAAAACAATAGATTTGTAAGCTATTAATAATTAAAATTTCAACCGCCAGATGTCATGACCCAATACAGTTACTATTTTTCGTTCGTTCCTGTACGGTTTTGGATTCTAGTGACTTTAAATACATAAATTTAAAAAATATCGTTTTGATACAATTTTCGATATTGGATATTTTCTATCGATATATCGATACATCGGATCAAAATATATCGGCTACAAATATCGATATATTGAATTAAAAATATCGATATATCGATACTTTTTCAACAAGCCTAGTTTAGGAACGCATAAAGGACAAACAAAAAAACATTCATTTTTATGTATTAAGATTACTGTTACATATTTTAATAATATTATATCGTATTTTGTTTATCAATTTTACATTATTGCACGTTTTAAAAACATTTTGCATAATTTTTGATAGCTCTTTAGTATTATATTCTGTTCTACAATCGATATAAATAAATTTATCTGTCTTCCCACACGTTTCAAAACATATCAATCAAATAAGCTTTGTTGTAATATTAGTAAATAGTACCTTAACAGCGTGAATGAAAATATTAACATAGGGTATACCAATACACCAGACCTGCCACAACAATAATTCAACAACAACACGAGTCTAACCAGCCGCATGTTGGTTAACCTACTTTCTGCACGACTGATGTGGAAAGTGAAAGCCCTTTGGAGATGATACGGCATTATTTAGAGCAAGATTCATCTCGAGATGCGCCGATCAAACGTTCTTCATTTTATTCAAGGTTTTTTGTATCATTTGCAAGCGTGCATTTTTTATTGTGGAACTATTAGACTAAATATTAGGCCCTTACATATGAAATTGGCGTTTTGCCGTACTGGCAACTTTGATCTCAAATATCTTCTCTTTGGTTAGGAATTCCAATTCAAATTTATACAGCTATTTACTCATGTATTTGTGTTTCGAAAATTATAATTCTTTTTTTTTCCTCAATTGCCTTTTTTCTTTGCGTCACTTAGTTTACAAAATGGAAAACTTGAAATATCGCGTTATTTACGAGTACGAGTTCCACCGTGGCACCAGTGCTGCAGAAACGGCTCGAAGGATTAATGATGTGTATGGCGACGGTGCCGCAAAATAAAACACATTGCGTTTTTGGTTCCAACGTTTTCGTTCTGGAAATTTCGACCTACAGAACAAGCCCCGTGGATGACCGGAGACCATAGCTGCAGGCTGCGGTGCTAGTGATAAAACTGTTTTAATTCACTTGAAGCAAATTAGAAAGGTGAAAAAGCTTGAAAGGTGGGTACCTCACGAATTGAGTGAAGCAAATCAACAAACGCGCGTTAGAACGCTAGACCACAGCACAACAGACGGCTACCAAATTAGAGGAGCTTCAATTGGAATGTCTAAGACATCCACCGTACTCTCCGGACCTTGCCCCAACAGATTACCATTTTTTTCGAAATTTGGATAACTTCTTGCAAGGGAAAAAATTCAACTCTGATGGGGCAGTCCAAACCGCCTTCAAAGATTTTATTGATTCCCTTCCGAATGGTTTTTTAGTAAAGGGATCGATGAACTACATATGAGATGGCAAAAGTGCATAGATAGCAATGGTACATACTTTGATTAAATAAATATATTATATTTTTAAAAAATCGACTTTATGTTCCTCCCATACAAAACACCAATTTCATATGTAAGGACCTAATATCATGGAAAGAGTATAAAAAATGGAACGTAATAATATAGCTCTTTTTTATAATTATTGTGCCAACCACCATACCATGTCAGGCGATCACCAATACCGCCACCCTCAGGAACCAATTTACAATTTGGTAGGCGGGTATGGGTACCGCCTCCCCGGGAACCAATTATTGGACAACCAACACCCTTGCCACAGGTAACCCCAAGTGGTTCGCTACGTTTGGTGACTTAGCAGGGGTGCCCGGGTTCATGGGATGAGGTATGTCTAGGAGTGTCTAGTATGGTGGCGGATACGTTTGCCCAACCACTGCGTGGCGGGCTGGATCGGAGAAGACCGATTGAGGGAGGCCTTTTGACCTCTCCAGCCGGATTCTCCCGAGCCTTCGCCTTGCACCGCAGTGTGAGGAATAGATTCATACCTCCGTTCCTCCTGGCCACACTGACCCCAGATTCCTACCCACCCCTCATACCTTTTTCCTTCCCATATCTTCTTCTCCTTCCTTTCCCTTAAAAAACCCTCCACACAGCATCCTCAAAGATGACATAGGCCCCTAGGGAAATTATTTTCCTCGGTGCTTCCTGTGTGGAGCAAATGTAAAAAAAAAAAAAAACAGAATTGGATAACCAACATTTCTGCCATAGGTCACCCCAAGTGGTTCGCTACTTTTGATGACTTTGCAGGGGTGCCTGGGATCATTGTCTAGGTCTTTGTGGCGGTTGCATCTGCCCACCCACTATGTGGCGGGCCGGAATTGGAGAAGCTGGTTGAGTGCGACCTTTTTACCTCTTCAGCAGGACTCTCTCCACCCTCGCACTCAGTGGGAGGGATGGATTCATACTTCCGTCACTCCAGGACACACCGAGCAATAGATTCCTATCCGCCTCTCATACATTTTTTCCTTCCCAGATCTTTCTCTCTATCCTTTCCTTAAAAAGGCCCTCCACGCATCAACCCCAATTTGACAAAGGCTCTAAGGGAAATTATTTCTTTCAGGCTCTCTCGTATGGGCTGATGCAAAAAACCTCTTAAAAACAATTTTTGTCTGATTTGATTAAAAATTATGGAAAATAAGATCTGTAACTTAGTGATTAAAATCGCTGTCCTGATAACACAGAGATCTTGAGTTCGATTCTCAGTTGCGACCGTTACCATTTTATTTTCTGTGTTTCGTTGTGTGTTTTCGTTTAGATGTTTTCGTTTAGATTTATTAAGTTAATATTTATTACTATAACAATGAATAAATAATATTAAATCTTTGAGAACAAAAATAACCAATCTAAAATGAAAAATGTGAAACAGAAAAGACAGAAAAAGATTCAACCGCATCTTGGAATTGAATCCAAGACTTCTGCCTTAACAGAGCATTGCTCCGACCAATGAGCTAATTCAACCGTACAACTTCCGTAATTTTTTATTTACACTACGACGAAAATTTTTTTTAAGCCATGATTAACATTGTTGGGTAATTATAACCTTCAAAAAATATATTAACCCCTCAAGCTTCGAGCATATTCTGTAAGAATGTAAGTACGTAAGTAAGTACGCAACGTCAGCTGATTTGACAGCTCCGCGTTTAACAGAAATTTAGTAACTTTAAACAACATAGCAACATAACTCAAGTTGAACAGTGATAAAAAGTGATACGCTAGTCAAACTGGCAGTGTTTGCGACAGTGGCAGTTTAATCTCCAGTCATTAATCGTGATTTTAAATATCAAATTTTAATTTCAAAAAGATTATTGACAGACGAAAACCATAGACAAAATATATTTATTTCGTCATAGACTTGTATTTTCTGTGGCTATTAAATTAAATTAAAAAAGGGCTAACTTCACATAAAGAGGTTCAACTCTCAAAATGACCCGGTCTACTCAAGTGATGGATTTATTAACAGAAATGAAGCAGGAATTTCAAGAACTTCGTAAGGACATCACTGACTTTAAGGTCACGATCGATTACTGTGCCAACAAAATTGATGATTTCTCTAAACAAATAAAAGAAATGGATATAAAAGTTAAAAAAATGGAGAAAAACGAAAACGATATTTCAGTCATCAAGAGTGAACTAAAAGATGTACAACGAAAATTGAATGATATAGAACACACAAACAAATCGTGCAACATCGAAATCCGAGGAGTTCCTGAAAAAAACAACGAAAACCTTTTGGAAATCATTAATGAAATAGGTTCAACTGTCAAACTCGACCTCGCGGATTTAGAAATAAATAATTTCTACAGAATCCGACGGGACCTGAAAACTTCGGATGATGTGCCTCCCCCTGAACGAGTGCGTCCGATAATAGTGAAATTTAGCAAACAACTAAAAAGAGACAACTTCCTTGCGGCAGTAAAAACATTTAACATGCAACAAAAACTTAAAGAGGATAAAATAAACACAACCCACTTGAAGAAGTTCACCGCACAAAAAAAAGAGCCCATTTTCATAAGTGAGCACCTCACTACACACGAGAAAAATATTCTAAGGCTTACAAAAAAATTCGCAAAAGAACAAAACTACGCTTTTGCATGGTCACGAAATGGACGATGCTACCTTAGGAAGACACCTACGTCCAAGATTATGGTGATCTCCCACGAAGATCAATTATCGCCAGAATCACTGATTAAACAGTCCGAAGCACTCGCACATCCAAACCAACACATTGCTGGAAAAAAAAACTAATTCGGAATTTTCCAATACGACAGGATTTATAATAAATATACATTTTTTTTTTTTTTTTTTTTTTTTTTATTTGAAATATACATACATATAACAGATTTACATAAGGAAAATACATGGTTCTTATAAATAATTACAAATAAAATAGTTTCTTGTTAATGAATCTACCCAATTTAAAAGAGAAAAAATTTCTCGTGTTTAAATTGGGGAGTCGTGTCATTACAGAAAAAAGATAAAAAAAAAATAAGATATACTTATATATATTTTTTTTTTTAAATTAAGAAACAAATAAAACTTATGAATAAAAACAAAATATTAAATAAAGAAATATACTAACGTGGCAGTTGCTAAATTAGATATACATGTAGTATAGATATTTTAAAAGTAATAATATACAATAGATGTAGTAAAAATAAAAATAATATTATTGCATTTCTCTTAATAGGTAGGTGTTGAGATGGTAAGTACATATAGTTGATTCTGACAATGGGATTAACTGATAATATTGCAGGAGTAGGTACATAATGTTATTTTACGACAATAATCGCTTACATTTCAGTTCAAAAGTTGATGAAATATTTTAAGAGGATATGTGCAATCAATAAGACTACATTAATTTATAATTTATTTTTTGTTAATTAATGATGGAGTTAAGTGATTAATTTTGAAATAAAGTACATAAAATTATAATTAAGACTTGATCAATTTTTACTAATTAGTACATTGTAATCAAAAAATATACGTAGAAATTCTTTCTTTGAAATTAAAACTTATAATTAGTGTTTGGTTGATCAAGCAGTTGTTTAATTAGTGATTTAAAGACTTTATAATTTTCTTCGGATTTGATTTTATATGGGAGGGCGTTAAAAAATTTTATACCTTTATAAGTATAATGTTGTTGAAAAGCACTCGTATTAAATTTAGGGATTTCTAGATTACCACGTGATCTTGAACGGTTACTTATTTTTGTGATTGTTGTTGTAGAATTAAAATGATCTTTGTGTGTTTGTAACAGAGTGTTCTTTTTGAAAATTTTATTTAAACTGAGTACCCTAAAAGAATTAAATAGTTGTATTGTTGGAAATAAAGATGGTTTACGTGTGATAACTTTTAGAATCAACCTCTGTACCCTTTCCACAGGTTGGAGGTTAGTTTTGAAAGTTCCCCCCACCCGATTATACCATATTCTAGAATAGATTGGGCAAGAGAGAAATAAACAGTTTTAATCATACTAGATGATAGAATGTTTCTCAATCTAATGAATATGTAAATAAGTTTTCTTACTCTGGTTACCGTATTTTCGACTTGTTCGTTCCATTTTAAGTGTTTGTCTACAATGACACCCAGATACTTAATACTATTTTTGCATGTTATTTGTAGGCAATTGTCATCATTGCATTCCTTTTTATTTTCACACTGTGATGAATGGATTTTAATAGTTATATTGTTCTCGACATTTTTTTCTTTCAAAGAGAATGGAATAAAATAAGTTTTCTCTGTATTTAGTGAGAGACAATTTAGGTCAAACCATGTTTTGAGTATGTTTATATTTGTATTTGCTTTACTCATCGTTTCCTCCCATGATTTCCCTTTAGTGATAACTACTGTGTCGTCTGCATAAGATATGATATCTCCAACTATGGGAAGAGTGAACATTTGATTAACATATATAATAAAAAGGATTGGACCGATGACAGTTCCTTGCGGTATACCAAATGATGAGGTTTTGGGTTCACTTAGGGTATCATTTATTTTGACGTATTGAAATCTCTCTTTTAGATAACTTTGGAACCATGACAGTACTGTTCCGTCCAATCCAATTTGCATGAGTTTCTCATTGAGTTTGGAGTGTGATATGCTATCAAATGCCTTGCGTAGGTCGATGAATATACCAAGACACTTTTCTCCATTATCTAAATTTTGTATTATTGTTGAAGTTAATTTAGCAATTGCATCTTGAGTGCTGAGATTGTCCCTAAACCCAAATTGGTTTGGGCTCATTATCTTTTTTTCTTTTATGTAATTGTTGAGTTGTTTTTTAACAATTTTTTCGTAGATTTTTGCAATGTTTGATGTGAGTGCTATGGGACGATAGTTGGAAATATTTTTTTCATCTCCAGATTTGAAAACAGGGGTGACAATAGTCTTCTTATAGTTGTTCGGGAATATACCCTTCTTTAGACTTACATTTATTATATGAGCAATCGGTTTACTGATTATCTCATGAACGGCTTTTAATGTTTTTACGGTTATATTGTCATAGCCAGGGCTTGCTGATCCCCGTAGACTTATTACAGCGTTTTCGACTTCTTTATCAGTTACCGAAGCAAATGTGTGGAAGCCTTCTTCAATAGTTGAGTTGTGCTCAGGTTGTTGTGTTTGTTTGTTGTCTAGGATAATATTACGCGCAAGATTAGGGCCGACATTAGTAAAATATTCATTATAAATGTTACCGCACAGTTTTGCATTTTTTTCGGTGTCAGTGTTGATTCCGTGATGAGTAATTTCTTTTGGTAATTTTTTTTTTGTGCTTTTATTGGTTATTGTATTGATGATTTTCCAAAACTCTTTGCTGTCTTGACCAGCATTTTTTATTTTATTACGAAAATATTTTTCTTTTGTCAGTCTTATTAAAAGCGCAAGTTTGTTACGGTATTTCTTGTAGAAGGTGTTTATTTTTTCATCATTAGGGAATTTTTTTGACTGGTGGTAGTATTTTTCTTTATTTCTGATTGAAATCACTAGTCCATGGGTTATCCATGGCTTTATTAATCTGTGCTTAGATTTTGGTTTGGTAACAATTATTTGTGTGGATAGGTTTATGTGGTTTTGGAAAACTGTTTCGAAATTCTCAGCACAGGTATTTGGATTTTCCGATTCAAATATTGATGCCCAGGTTTCCGTTTTAAGATTTGTTCTTAAAATTTCCATATTTAGATGTTTTTTTTTCATATTTTTTTTTGTCAGTTGTATTAGAGTTGTTACTTCTTTTATCAATGTTGGTAATAAATATACAGGTGTAGTGATCGGTTGTGCTGGTTTTCCATAATATTGACATGTTTTTTTCATTGTTATTTGAGTTGCACCATATGTGATCGATGCAGGTAGGAATTTGTCCGCTGACATTCCGTGTTGGATTATTTATAAATGATTTATAGTTTAGCGATGTCATTACATTTATATAATCATCCTTCGTTTTACTCCTTACCTCTCCCAAAATGTTCAGATTAATATCGCCCGTGACAATGTTACAAGTACCTTTTAGTTGTAGTAATAACTCTTCCAGTTCTATAATGAAACTGTTAGGATTCGATCCGTGTGTGCGGTAGATAGCTATGATGTTGTATATAACTTCATTCACTTTATGGTTCAGTTTTAGACAGTTTGCTAGCTTCATGTTGATTTCAGTGATTGTGACGTTATTGTGTTTATTTAATATGAAAACAGCAATACCACAGTTCTTATTAATATGCGTTGTGGACGAATAATATGTGTAGTCAGGGATGTCGTACAGTGCGGCAGCATTTTTTGTATTTAAGTGTGCTTCTGTTAAAACAATGAGGTCCGGTAAATTTTCAAGGAGATTTAATGTTAATACAAATCCTTCGAAATTTTTTTGCAAACTTCTGATGTTTTGGTGCAGAACAGTGAATGCATTTGGAACTTTTTTTAATAGATCGTTACATTGTTTTGAGTCTTCGCAAGTGTATTGTGAAACATCTGTTAATTTATCAATTTCCTCAGTTAGAAAATCATCCATTACTTATTCATAATCGATCCTTTGCTGTGCTATGATAGACATTCTTTTCCGGTAAGTACATATTTCACTATTTGCACTATGTTGAGTATTGTTTTTTGTTCCGAATAATTTGTTGTTATTGTCACAGTTGTAGCATTTGACACTATCTTTGCTTTTATCGCATTCGCTAAATTTGTGATTTTTTGAGCAATGTATGCATCTGGGCTTGTTCATTTTATTTAAACATTTAAGGGATGTGTGTCCGAAACCAACGCAATGATAGCACTGCATCAAAGGGTCGCAATCCTCTATGTGCGCCCGGACAAAGCCTATATTGATTCTTTGTTTATGTAGTAGCATTTTCCGGATTGGGCCTGTTGTTTCGATTATTATATTACGGAGTTGATCACTTTTTCTATTTTTCAATATTTTCGTTACTTTAATGGATTCATTTGTTATATCGTTAAGTTCACTGTTTTGTAGAATAAGATCGTTTAGGAAATTATCTTCGTTATACTCCCCACCGACACCTTTAATAATCATGCATGGTCTCTTCTTTTTTAATTCCGTTGCTGATATTCCATTTTTATTTTTATTTATTTCTGCCTTCAATTTTTCAGCATCTTCTTTATTTGAGCAGGTCATAATTATTTTATTATTTGTTGCTTTTTTTATTCCGCTTATTCCAATTCCTAGGTTAGGCGCTTTTATTGTTTTTGTGATAATACTCTTTATGTCTTCAGATGTTTCTTTGCCTTCAGCGGTGATTAAGACAGCAAATTTGGGTTCTTCGATTGGAATCGTCCTTTCTTTTAGAACCATTGCATAGGATTTTTGTTCATTGTTCTTTTCGAGCTTGATGATTACTTTTTTTTGAAGTTCAATAATTTGTTCTTGGAAATTGTTTTTTTCCCGTTTCCATGCTTCTTCTAGTAGTTGAATCGTTTGTTCAAGGTTATTTCTAATTTTTGTGTCTTTTACGGTCGATATGTTTTTTAGTTCACTTTTAATGTTTTCTATTAATGTTAGTACATCCATTTTTTATTAAACTTGAGTTGCCGTGCGGACGCACGTCACTCTGGGTCGAACTATAATCGAGTACTGTTACTGTACATCTTACAATGATTAATTGCATATATATGAATATCAGGGGAATGAGGACTAAAGTTGATGAGATACACGAAAACATCCTTATCAACAAATACGACTTAGTAAGCCTAACAGAGACATGGTTGAAGGAATCTATCTGCGACCAGGAATTAGTAGACAACCGGTATGAGGTATTTCGGAGAGATAGACTACACAAGACAAAAAAAGATGGAGGAGGAGTCATGATTGCTGTATCAAGAAAACTGGAGGTGAAGAGAATGGCGCATTGGGAATGTCAAGCAGAAGATTTGTGGATCCAACTCAATATAAATATTAACAATAGGAGTGTCAAGCTAAATGTTTGCACAGTATATCTACCGCCAAATGAAGAAGAATCTGTTGTAAACTTATTTTTAAGCAATCTTCGAAATGTGTACTTAGCAACACCAAACCAACACATTTTAATATTTGGAGATTTCAATAAGTCTAACATTCATTGGATTCCCGATGAAACACACAATTTATTACCTTTCACCACAAACACAAATACAATCACCTCTGACATCATCGATACCCTATCATTCTGCAATCTTAAACAATTTAACGGAATAGTTAACCAACAATCCAAAATCCTGGATCTCATTTTATCAGACAAAGAAGACATATCAGTAACTCGCTCTTTATTTCCACTAAGCAAAGAAGATCCATACCACCCTGCTCTAGAAATAAATTTTCTTTTTGATTTTCTACCTAATCTAGAAACCCGTAACGCCCCGAGACCAAACTTTTATAAAGCTGACTATGACTCAATTAACACAATTCTTCGTGAGACTGATTGGGAATTCATTAATCAGGGCAATATAGATCAATCTGTCGATCAGTTTTATAGTATACTCTACCAGATTATCTCTTCTCATGTTCCTATTAAAATAAATAATAAACACTTCCCTAAGTGGTACTCGCAAGATCTCATTCGTTTGATAAAAGAAAAAAACAAATTTCATAAAAAATATAAAAAATATGGTAATGAACTAGATCATTTATCTTTCAATCTGATTAGAACCAGAACGAAGAATCTTATAAGAATTTGTTATCATAAACATTTAGATTTAATTAAACAAAACTTAAAATCTAACCCGAAAGATTTCTGGAAATTTGCAAAAAGTAAATATAAAAACACAACCAACATACCAAAAGAAATGCACCTAAACGATATACAAACTACACAAGGTCAAGATATCTGCCGACTTTTTTCTAAGCACTTTCAATCTATTTATAAACCACAAAATGCAAACTTTTCACCACAAATTTGGGTTCTTCGATTGGAATCGTCCTTTCTTTTAGAACCATTGCATAGGATTTTTGTTCATTGTTCTTTTCGAGCTTGATGATTACTTTTTTTTGAAGTTCAATAATTTGTTCTTGGAAATTGTTTTTTTCCCGTTTCCATGCTTCTTCTAGTAGTTGAATCGTTTGTTCAAGGTTATTTCTAATTTTTGTGTCTTTTACGGTCGATATGTTTTTTAGTTCACTTTTAATGTTTTCTATTAATGTTAGTACATCCATTTTTTATTAAACTTGAGTTGCCGTGCGGACGCACGTCACTCTGGGTCGAACTATAATCGAGTACTGTTACTGTACATCTTACAATGATTAATTGCATATATATGAATATCAGGGGAATGAGGACTAAAGTTGATGAGATACACGAAAACATCCTTATCAACAAATACGACTTAGTAAGCCTAACAGAGACATGGTTGAAGGAATCTATCTGCGACCAGGAATTAGTAGACAACCGGTATGAGGTATTTCGGAGAGATAGACTACACAAGACAAAAAAAGATGGAGGAGGAGTCATGATTGCTGTATCAAGAAAACTGGAGGTGAAGAGAATGGCGCATTGGGAATGTCAAGCAGAAGATTTGTGGATCCAACTCAATATAAATATTAACAATAGGAGTGTCAAGCTAAATGTTTGCACAGTATATCTACCGCCAAATGAAGAAGAATCTGTTGTAAACTTATTTTTAAGCAATCTTCGAAATGTGTACTTAGCAACACCAAACCAACACATTTTAATATTTGGAGATTTCAATAAGTCTAACATTCATTGGATTCCCGATGAAACACACAATTTATTACCTTTCACCACAAACACAAATACAATCACCTCTGACATCATCGATACCCTATCATTCTGCAATCTTAAACAATTTAACGGAATAGTTAACCAACAATCCAAAATCCTGGATCTCATTTTATCAGACAAAGAAGACATATCAGTAACTCGCTCTTTATTTCCACTAAGCAAAGAAGATCCATACCACCCTGCTCTAGAAATAAATTTTCTTTTTGATTTTCTACCTAATCTAGAAACCCGTAACGCCCCGAGACCAAACTTTTATAAAGCTGACTATGACTCAATTAACACAATTCTTCGTGAGACTGATTGGGAATTCATTAATCAGGGCAATATAGATCAATCTGTCGATCAGTTTTATAGTATACTCTACCAGATTATCTCTTCTCATGTTCCTATTAAAACAAATAATAAACACTTCCCTAAGTGGTACTCGCAAGATCTCATTCGTTTGATAAAAGAAAAAAACAAATTTCATAAAAAATATAAAAAATATGGTAATGAACTAGATCATTTATCTTTCAATCTGATTAGAACCAGAACGAAGAATCTTATAAGAATTTGTTATCATAAACATTTAGATTTAATTAAACAAAACTTAAAATCTAACCCGAAAGATTTCTGGAAATTTGCAAAAAGTAAATATAAAAACACAACCAACATACCAAAAGAAATGCACCTAAACGATATACAAACTACACAAGGTCAAGATATCTGCCGACTTTTTTCTAAGCACTTTCAATCTATTTATAAACCACAAAATGCAAACTTTTCACCACAAATATCTGATGATTTCTGCAACGAAAGCCTCGGTATGATCAATATTTCGCCCTCAACTATATTAATTAAATGTAAGAATTTAAGAACCAATAAGGGATCAGGTCCTGATGGTATTCCGCCTATTTTTTTCAAAACATGCAGAGATGTTCTTGCCAGACCACTTAGTGTACTTTTCAACAAATCACTACAAGAAGGTGTTTTTCCAGTCAAATGGAAAACGGCTTTTTTAACTCCCATCTTTAAGAAAGGTTGTAAGAGCGATATACAGAATTATAGACCCATCTCTAAACTTGACTGCATAGGAAAGTTGTTTGAATCAATAATATATGACTGTCTATTAGCCCATGTAAGTAAATATATCATCATTGAGCAACACGGGTTTTTCCCTCGGCGTTCCACAACAACGAATCTTCTTGAATACTCCCAATTCATCCGCGATAACATCGAAAAGTATTTACAAGTGGATGCCATCTACACGGATTTTTGCAAAGCATTCGACCAGTTAAATCAATCATTACTCATCAAGAAACTGAAAAAGTTTGGCGTAAATGGAAATACTCTGAAATGGTTCGAAAGTTACATTACTAATAGAAAACTACAAGTAGTTGTAGGAGGGTACTCCGCGGATCTTTTTACGGCAACGTCGGGAATTCCGCAGGGCTCACATCTTGGACCGTTACTGTTTTTAATATTTATCAACGACATAGTTTTAGGAATAAAAAAATCAAAATATCTCCTGTTTGCCGATGACCTTAAGTTGTATAAAAAAATAACATCATTAGAAGATTGCGCCGATTTGCAAAAAGACTTATCATCACTTCATGAATGGTGCACACTAAATGATTTATATTTTAACGAATACAAATGTGCTGTAATTTCCTTCACAAAAAACATCAATAAATTTTCAAACACATATCACATTAACAATGTCGCATTACGTAACACAACTTCAATTAAAGACTTGGGCGTGACATTTGACTCTTCACTTAGCTTCAATAAACATGTAGATGCAATTTCAAAATGTGCATCACAAGTATTAGGATTAACGCTAAGAATCACAAACTGTTTTAAAAGTGCAGAATTAACATTAACATTATATAAATCAATTGTGCGAAGTATCCTCGAATATGCATCCACAATTTGGTCTCCCAATTATGAAATTCATAATTATAGGATCGAATCCACACAAAGAAAATTAACCCGTGTAATTGCCTATCGTGAAGGTATATCTGATCAATTTGGAACGTACAATGACCGAAATTCACACTATAAACTACACTCTCTAACAGCCAGACGTAAACTTTCTGATTTATTACTTTTACACAAAATTATACACTCATCAGTTGATACACCAAACATTTTGTCCCAAATTAACATTAACACATCATCAAGAAAGTCAACAAGGAGGATGAAAGACATTTTCTATATTAAAGCCTACCTCACAAATACAGGGTATTTCTCCCCTTTACCGCGAACACTGAGAAGTTATAACGCTATACATTGCTCTAATAAAGAAATAGACATTTTTAATGACCAATTTAAACATTTCAAAAAAAAAGTTTTACCTTTTATCATATCAAGCTGATACTGTGATGAAGCCCTTTATTTATAGAGAGGCAATATTGTACCTACCAAATCAGCGTCTCACCAGTACAGGTAACAATCATAAATTGTTTATGAACATTTACCTACCATGTACTTACCTTTTACCACCTTTTACCCATTCCTACTTGTCATTCAACTCAGCTTAATTTATCTTTTGTTATTATTATCACTTCATTTATTTGTTATTATACAATCACCATGTTAATATTATCATTTTCGATACTATGTATTTTCGTTATCACCATGTTTAAACATTCATGTATATAATTTTTTGGGCACCATGCCTGTTTTATATACTTAAATAAAATAAAATAAATAAAAGAATGTCACAGTATTTCCGCTTTGCAATAAAATCCATATAAATAGAATATTTCTAAACGAAAACTAAAAACTGTTTTTGAAATGTTACAAAATAAACTTGTAAATTTTATTATTAGAAATAATCATTTATTTTTTTTTAATTGAAGAAGATAACACTAATAATTTAAACGAACATATGAAAGTGAACGAGACACAGAAAAAAAAGAAAAAGATAACGGTCGCAACTGGGACTCGAACCCGGAACCTCTCGTCTGACCGGGACGGGCGCCTTTATCAATTCGGCCATTGTCACCTTCCACCAAACCGTCATAATTGTGAATCTCATATTTCAAATTTTAGAAAATATTATCTTCGACTAATTTTTCCATATCATAAGGCCTTTTACATTGGAAACAATCGTTCTAAGAAGGTTTGTAACCTAGATAGCGTCTCGGATAAATATTTCCGTTTTTATTTTTATACGGATAATATTATGTACCTACCTTTTTTTAGAAGTCTAAATGAATATCCAATTTTTTAAAGAACAGCTCTAATTTTAGTTTGTAATGTAATAATTTTGATTGCAAATGTAAAAAGGTTTTTAAAATGGCTCACTTTCCATTTTTTTAACGAAATTACTTGTATCGAAAAAAATAAAAACACACATATTTTATTAGACAAATGTATTGTCAAAGTTGTCGTCATCTCAGTTTTTGTCATTTGGTGTAAAAATAATTTTAAAAAAATTCAACAATATCATAATATTTTTCCAAATTGTGGTCGGTAACTTTGGTTTCATGATGATGTACATTTTAATTATTTTGTGGCAAACTTTTAAATTTCAATATAAAGCATGGTGTTTTCTTTTTCTAACACCTTTTTAATCATATTTTTAACCATGTTGGTAAGGGAGATACAAGGATTTCTGTGAGACCTATGAGAGTTGTTCCGAAAAGCGAAAAATTAGCCTGAAAGGTTAAATTCAATAAATTGTATTAAATTTACCTTTATTAAAATGTTTAGAAGCGTTGGATACGTGAGAGTGAACTATGATGACTCTAACGGTAACGGAGCCTTATGCAATCGTTACTGGCTCCGGGCGTTACCTTCGTTCGCGGCTAACGGTCGTTATTTATACGCAAATACACATCAAGATATGTAGGTAGCTACTACCAGACGCGGTGTACACTGTACACGGTGTTTTGTTGTACAGAATTATATTATTTATGACTTTAGTAAGTAGTGAAAGACGCCCGAAGGGATGTTAAACCTGATATTTAGTTTAGTTGGATAGATGAAAGCTTCAAGCCACCGAACAGGTAGTCTCTAGAAGTGTCATCTATGACAATTGGAAAGAAAACTGATGGCGCTTATTTACATTTATGTTCGTCTCGTAGGCCACATAATTTTTTTAATTTATTTATTATTTCAAATATTTACAGAGTGTTAACAGTTAAGAGCGTTTAGCGGACGAAAATCCACATTTCGTCGAAAGTTGTTCTTCCGATCGTGCAGGGCGGTTACAATGAGAAAGATTAATTATTCTCCGTACCAGCTTTTTTAAATTATAACTCAATATCGAATTTATTTCAATCCAAATTAGCTTTAATTTATACCTTCATCCAAAAATGCTGAAAGGCGTGATGATAAAACTATTAAAATAGTATACTTTTTGTAGTTATTTTTTGATTATAAGTATTTATCATTTTTCAATAATGTCTAAATTTAATAAGAATGTTAAAAAAATCTGAAATACATTAGTTTATAAGTGCGCAAATAAATACACAAATGGACCAATTTTCGTCAAGAAACACATGTACGTACATATTTTTTAATGATTTTATTGAAACTAAAATAAAAATTCTAATACATAACTCTGCTAGATAATGTATTGATTTATTTTACTGCATGATTACATTATTTGAAATGGGTGTGGTATAATACAAAAACTTTTTTGAAAATTTAACAAATCTGCCAACGACCTATGGAATAACCTTATTATACTAAAAATTAAAAAAAAATCTAAAAATTTATTACATACGAATGCTAGATAAAAGAACAATCTTTCGAAATCCATTTATAATTTTTTGTGGAAAAGAGTCAACACATCTGCCCTGATGATGGACACTGCAACGCTGTCCGAAACGTTGGCTAAAGGAGGAGGTAGAGCAATACGGCATAATACCCCAAAAGGAAATAACCATAAGAGTCAATACGTCTAAAAACTTTTTTGAAAATGACGCATTTCCGGCTTTCTCTGGTAATGCCCTCTTAATAAATTAAAGAAATTACCGTTGGGACGTACATAGATATTAACTCTTCAGATATTTGGCATATTTTTAAGGTGGTCAAAATATTTCTGCTCTACAATAAATTGCAAATAAATGGAATATTTCTGAAACTAAAAACTATTTTAGAAAGGTGATGAAATACTGTTTCAAATTTATAATTAAAAATAAACATATAATTTTTGAAATATAAAAATTTTTCATTTTATTTTTTCTTTCCAAAATTACAGACAACGAAAAAAATAAAAAAACACATGCATATTTTATTAGACAAGTGTATTACAAACATTATTGTCACCTCATTTTTTTGTCGGTGAAAATAGTTTATAAAAAAATCCCATTTATAAAGTTTCAATTTGTTTTTTCAAATTGCATTTCAAAACTTTGTATTCATAAAGGTGTGCGTATTAATTTTTTGGTGGTTATTTTAGTGGGAATGTAAAGCGTGGTGATTTGTTGTGTTTGATTGCTGTACTCTAAAGATTGCAATCCGTCTGTTAAGATGGGAAAATCTATTAAGCGGACCGCCCCGTTTCAGCACAGAGTCGAGGGTATTTTTCACGTATTTTGGAGCTCCAGACCAGAGGTGGCTGCCAAATTCAACCGTGGGGCGCACTTGTGATTTGTTCAGGGTTAGCAATTTGTGTACTATTCTTCAGGGTTAGCAATTTGTGTATCTGCAGAGTTGTAACTAGTAAAATAACAGAAGTAATAATAAGCAAAATAAAATAAAAAAAAATAGTAGGCATAGAGTACAGAGAAAGAGAAGAAAATAAATATTAATAAAGCAATAACATAATTGTTTTTTGTTCATGTGAAGCAGATACTTTGTGATGTGAAATTATAATAAAATTATAACTTAGTACACTTAGTACTTTTATTTTTTATATACCCCCTGGGAGGCCAAGGGGACACCAGTCTCCCCTATGAAATTTCAAAAAAAAACTTTTGATATGCAATTTTAACCCTTATGTATATAGAAACTGTATGAAAACAAGGTCAAAATCGCTTGCACCAATATCCCTATAAGTAGGGTAAAAAATTTCGTTCATGTGGCAACTCTAGAATTTTTGTAATTAATTTATCTATGACTTTAGACCGCTGTCAAAACCGAAAAGTCGTGAGTTTTAGCATTTTTGTTCCTTTTTCAAATGCATATAAAGGTATTTATTTATTATCAATCACCTTTGAAATGTGTTTTTTCACGTAGGTTTATGTAAAAATAACAATATGAGTTCATTTTCGTATTTATACGAATATTTAAGCAAAATTCGGGAAGTCAAATTTTCGCGCCTTTGTTCTTGGCTTCCCAGGGGGGGGGGTCATTCTACACGTTCCAGAGTGAAGAGCATTGCCCTTGTGAAAGGTCACCATTAATAATAGAAGCGGTGCTTGATATGGCTTTAACCGTGTTTGTTGACCAAATCTGAATAATCTTTTCCATGACTTCCTCTTCCCATCTCCTTCTCCGTCCCACTACCTTTAGCCTCACAATTAATTACCTCCCATATACCATCAAGAACTGCAACACCTAAATTTCTTTTAAATTGCATCAACAATATCAGGACTGAGTCATTTAGATACTCGCTTGAACCTAGATTGCATGCAGTTGGAAATGCTTTCCCAGCAGTACATTCAACTGCAACTGTAAACAGTTACAAATAGGCTATAATAGCATACCTCAATACATCAATGTTAGCATAATACCTATTATTCTTCTGCATGGGTTATATATAATTTGATACCTCAAGATTACTGTTTCTTAAAAATAGAAATCAGATATTTTATAAATGCCCACATAGGCAGATATTAAAATTTATAAAAATAAAAATAAAAACATAAATAAAATCTATAACTATAGATATATGAAACAAATCGCCGAAATGTATGTAGGTACGCGCATAACTTCCTGAACGACTGCACCAAATTGGGTAATTCTTTTTGTGTGTTCGTTACTGACAGGACAAGGTTTGCATAAAACTACTTGTAAGCTCTGTCATTATGAAATTTGTATTTACAAATGGCAATTGGTGACACGCGAGCTGTTTGTAATCTTAATGTACAGGGAATTAATGTATGAAATGCGGGAGGGGGGAGGGGAACTCGGGAGGGGGGCTCGCGGGATGGGGGAAGGGGGGAGTGGAGTGGGGAGAGGAAAGGTGGAGGATGCGGAATGGGAACTCGAGAGGGGAATAGGACTTGGAAGAGGAAGGGGAGGCTGAATGGAAACGAGACGAATGGGAAAGGACACGCAGGGAATAACAATTTCTTGCTATTTATAACCAGCTATTAAATAATAAATATACCCCAATTAGGGATGCCACGGTCTCACTGGTTCCAGACGGTTGGGAGCAGTTGGTAGTCTTGTGAAGTACCAACTCACATAAAAAATTTGGAAACTTAAGCTCACAAATACTTCAGACAAACAGATACGCCGCAAAACACACTTCTTGCTGCTTATCAATTCGGTGGATGGTTACATGAAAGACTTCAAGCAATTTCAAAGTGCATTCAGATGGATTTAGTTCTAGGAATGATTTGAAAAATTTAAATTATAGTTTTTGACTTTCACCCTTCAAGGGTATCTCTAATGATTCGATGCATGAAGAAATAATGAGCTCCGTTGCACAGCGGTAAGAGTTGTGATTTAGAGTTAAGAGGTCGCGGGTCAAAACCCGGTGAAGTGCAAAAAAATATCTTACGAAATTTAGGTCATTTTCATAATTAAATAAAATGTGTGTTTGTTAGAATTTTAAGATCGTTCCAAACCACAATTTATTTCTTTCATTACTTTGGTGATGAACTGAGCCTGTCTCACTAGGAAATCCTAGGGTCCGGCATCGGTATGTACTCCAAGTCTTACGATGGCTTGATGTTAATAAAGCTAGTGGCCTGACGGAGTACCTGCCCTGGTATCGCAGAAGTAGCTCCAATTTAATCGCTTTTTAAAATATCCCTGAAATCTGGCTCTGTGCCCTCTGATTAGAAAAAAGCAGTCATCCATCCTATTCCAAAGATGGATGACCACTCCATCCCGGCCAACTACCGCCCCATAGCAATCACATCAGTTCTTTCCAAGGTAATGGATCGTATGATCAAACTGCTCAAATACCTCGAGAAGAACAAAATTGTTAATGACTGTCAATAGGGATTCCGGCAGAACCGCTCGTGCGGCGATCTTCTCGCGTATGTGACGCATGTTTGGGGGGCGGTGCCTGGAACGTTTCGGTGAAACCCAAACGGTTACACTGGACATAGCCAAGACTTTTGACCGGGTTTGGCACCGAGGACTTGTCAACAAACTGCCTTCTTACGAACTTCCCGCATCGTTGTATACGTGGGTTACCGTTTTTTTGAGGGAGAGGTCGATTCAGACGCTAATGGTTTCGCCTGACAAGCCCCGAAAGGGCACACAAACTCCAACGGCTCGAAGGGCTTTGGAGCAAAGAATGGACGGTTACCTCGCGAGGTTTTCTCTTGGGGTAAAAATAATCTCTTTGAATTGAATGTTTCAAAGACCCAATGATGTCTGATTACGTCTAAAAGGGTTCGAAATTAATATCTAGTCTCCTTCAACGGAAGCAATTTTCCGAAAAGGTCCTCCATTGATATGCTTGGTGTAACGCGTGTAACATGGTGTAAGTGACCAGCTCAGGTATATTTCAAAGCTCCCTTACTAAAAACAAAAAGGACGTCGCAAATTTAAAACAATTGGGTTTACCCAGAAATATAAGGCAGTTGCAAATTTAAAAAATCTCCGCTAATTAATAACAACCTTAATAATAATAATATTGGGATAATTTTTATAGCGCCGTTTTTGTGAAAAATCATCTCAATGGCGCTTATGTCATACTTTATGACATACCTATTTCTACAATTCTCTATCTCTATCTTACTTCTAAGTACTGACTAGGCAAAATATTGAAACAATTTATGGCTAACAGATTGCATCCATCGGTTCGTTGATCACTCATACAAATCAATATGTACCTACAATGCATTTGACCAATGAACGTGATGCTGCGTTAAAATGCAGAAAACATCCAGTACCATACTTAACATGGGAGGTCATATGAGATTAACGCTGTGTATTGTTTTTAGGGAAATTTAGATACAGCAATGCAGACTTAATTGGGAAAACATTTTATTGGAAATACTATTATGAAATCTTAGTTAAAACTTATAACCAATTATTGCGGATTAGATATTACAAACTTTTGTACAATTTTAAACGCAAATAAAACACTTTTACGACACGTAATACCACAGCATGAAAAAAATTCATATTTCACACGATTTACCAATATGGAGCATCATATTTTCACATGACCGCTATACGTAATAAACAACAGTCCAGTAATCTATTCATTTTTCTCCGTCCGCCTGAGGCAGATCATAGTTCATACAATACCTAACATTTTCGCATCCATCCATCTTTGCCCCATCAATGTGCAATAGTCGATAGTCTAGCTGGCTTTGTGTTGTACCATTCACAGCACGCAGGGTCACGATTTTACTTTAAAACAATGTAAATTTGCTTCATCTGGGTGTACGTACCCAGATGTTGCATCATTTCTTGCGTGATCGAGATGGTTCTTCCAACTAAATACATAATTATGGTCATTTTAAATGATCTATTGATCTGGTATTGTTCGACTAACCTACTTTTTTTAAAATTCATTAACGAGTATTTAAAAAATACAAATAAAATCAATGTTTTACAGTTCTCCTTACTAGGGATTTCTGTTCCGATGTGAATTGTAGGTTGTTGGGTTGGTGTTACATCATGATTTCCTGGTTTTCATGTTTGTTGACTATGTTTATTGATTTCCATGTCTTCACGTTTGTTGACGTTGTGTTCGAATCAAATTGATACTAGAATACATGACGGCCTCTATAGTTGATTGATTACGATCCCGGCAACGAATACCGGTGTCGCGGTTTTAAATCCCTGCGTGATTCCCATTAAAAATAATATATAGTATATTTGCGAAATGTCCTAGCTAGAGTTATACACAGATACTTTCGGTATTGCCCCGGTAAAAGACCATCATTAAGAATTAAAATGTTGCATCAAATATGAATAGCCAGTTGCTTCCCCACCATTCTCTTCCCATTTGCTTCCCCTCCCCACTACTTTCAGCCTCACAATATGCCCAAATTATTGAAGATGCGACTGGCTCCTCACAGTTGGGAGTAATTAGGACTCTACTAACGTAATTTTTTAAATGCTTTTGAAACCTTTTTTTTTATGTGAAAACACAAGAGTCCCGACCGTCCGGATACTGTGCAGTGGCGGTCCATGACTGGTGAGCTATAGTGGTAAGATTTAATTAAATGAAAACAATATTAGCGAAACTAAATATTTATGTTCAAAATTGTAAATGGTAGCATAGACAGTCCTAATTTAACTAAGCTCATTGAATTTCATATTCCCACGAGAACCACTCGATCTAAAATCCTGTTTAAATGTAACAATAATAAGACTGAGTATACTAAACACTCCCTTTTACCTAGGTTACATGATGTTACTAATAGATATGCAGATGTTGCAGATCTATTTAACTGCACGGAAGGTAGGTACAAGAGGGCTATGCTATCAAACCTTTTCAGTCAATATTAATTCTATATTTTGTACTATAGATTTTTGTATGTAATTGTCTATCTGGTGTCATTTCTAATTCAAATGCCACAATCATCACTATTAAACTTTTTTTTTTAATTATTTCTGTATTATTATTTTTCATTTTGTGGCATGTAATCAGTTCTTATGGTATATGTATACCGTTGAAATTAAATAAATAAATAAACTCAACAGAAAATCAGAAAAAGATACGGTCACATCCAGGACTCGAACCCAGGACCTTCGCCTTGGCGGGGTGCAGCTATACAGCCCCGCAAGGCGAAGGTCTTGGGTTCAAGTTCTCGATGTGACCGTGTATTTTTCTGATTTTCTGTTTTCAGATTTTTTTGAGTTTCGCTGATATTGTCTTCATTTAATTAATATTATAATTTGAGGTTTTAATCATTAAGTTAAATATAAAAAATAAATATACTGGTGAGATTCGTCTTCGTCCAAAGTTCCATTGATCTAGTTTTAATGTTTGATGGGGTAGACTCGTCAAACTAATATATATAAATTAGTTTGTGGTTGTTGAAATTTAGTTTTTTGGCCAATAATGATGAACTTTAGAAGTATTTTTTAATGTATATTTGACTTATATCTAGTACGTTAAATAATTTATCAGTGTATATTTATTCAAGAATATCCTTTAAACTAGTTTTCTTTGCGATTTCCGTATGACCGATAGCTGAGTTTGTAGCTCCTCCCCATGCAATGATTCCGTATTCTATTATGGATTAATATAGAGCAAAAAATTTGGTTTTCATTAGTTTTAGTTTAAACATATTTCTTATGTTTAGAATTTCATTTCAAGCAACGTTTCGATTCCGAACGCTGATCTTTCACCAGAGTGATAGTGAGAGTACCTACCCTTTTGTTAACAAAAACACTTTATTTTCTCTTTTAACTGCAAAATTACTGCGTCGAAAGCCAGGAATAATTGACGTTTGCACAGGCAATTAATTTAAAATAACGCCCACGTGATCTACAGCAGCAAAGCGGTCAAATTACGAAACTAAAATACTTGTAAAATATTTGTTTTTGACAATATTAAAAATTCCACCATCACAAGATCGTGATCACAAAAATAAATCGAAAAATTTAAAATAAGTTCACAATTTAGTTATTAAAACGTATGCATGCTGTCTAACTTCACAGAAAAATCTTCACTCATTGAAACAGACTTGTAAGTCTTTATAAGCGCACTCGGATATGGGTACCGCCGCCCCGGGAACCATTTATTGGATAATCAACACCTCTGCCATAGGTCACCCCAAGTGGTTCGCTACGTTTGTTGACATAGCAAGGGTGCCCAGGTTCATGGGGTGAGGCTTGTCCGGATCTTGGCGGCGGATGCGTTTGCCCACCAACTGCGTGGCAAGACGGATCGGGAGAGATTGGTAGAGGGAGATCTTTTGACAGCAGGACTCTCTGAACATTGCCTTGCACTGCAGTGGTAGGAATAGATTCATACGTCCGTCACTCTTGGACTCACTGACCCCAGATTCCTACCCGCCCCTCAATTCAGTGAGCATATAATTCTTGATTTTTAAATGTCTCTTTACGTCCCCCCCCCCTCCCTTTATTTCTTTTTATTATTATTATTACTAGTTCATTCACTAATTAAGTTTTAAAACCCGTTATTACATATGTCAGGCGTAACTACCAAATGATATTCTATAACTTACGTAATAGGTACATAACCATGTAAAAATTTAACTGTATTATAATGTACTGTGTACGTCTTAATAAACAAATAAATAAATAAATAAATAAAATAAATAAGTATCTATTTTTCCTTCCCAGAACTTCCTTTTCCTAAAAAGACCCTCCACACAGCATCCCCAAATATGACACAGGCACTGAGGGGAAATATTTTCCTCAGGGCCTCCAGTGTGGAGCTAATGTAAAAAAAATATTCAAATATAGAATTAAAAAAAAAATTGTTACAAAAAATATAAAATTATGGGTGAGTACCTACTTTATATTATATCATACGGTAGTTCCAATTTTGAAAATAAATTTTAATTCGAGTTCAACAATCACTTACACAGCACCTACAAACGAAATTAGTACATTTGATGATGCAATATTAATTTTATGACGTATTTACCCAATTTTCTAAAATCTCATTACATTTTGTTACGTCAGTAAAAACTGACAAAAAAAGAACAACGTATTCAATGAGACAAGTCTTCCAAGAAAAGATTTAAATCCGTAATTTGAGATAAGTTAAATAATATTGTGGGACCGTCTTTATCGTAATTTCGTGAACAATAAAGATTGAATCTCTTTTCACTTAAATTGTTTATTTTTTATGCACCGTTCAGTTTTACGAATTACGATTCAATCAAATAAAAAACTAAAACGATGATATAACTTGCACACTTGTTATTAGAGAAATGGAAGCAGACATGAAAACATGACATCTAAGCACAAATTAATCAGACTCGCAACTACGCTGTCAAAAACATAATTACTGGTATAATAAAGGATATTGAAATATAAGTAGATGTGCTATCTGCTGTTTTTACTATGTGGGTCTGCGCTTCCGGGTGTCGCCGATATTGTTTACCAATTAACAAATAAACTAAAAGAACAAATAATTAACGAATAAACCAAACGAACGTTAAACTAAATGAACGAATTCTTTCCTTATTCAAAATATATTGTTAACCAATATTAATGCACATTTTCAAAAAATTCTTTTTGTATGAAAACTACGCTAATTAGCGCGTAGTCCGGCGACAGTTGCGCGGACACCATAACATATCTATTCTGTATTTGAATATCTTTGGGTATAATGGACGAGAACGGGTCGCTTTTACGACTCGTTCTCGATCAACAGGTCGGGGTGTAATGAATAAACAGCTTTTGTGTTTTCTCTCTTCTTGGAGATAAGACAACGAGACTCAAGTTTACTATTCCCTCTCCGTAAAAAGACCTTCCGCAAAGCATCCACAAAGATGACACGTATCCCAGTATCTACGCCATTTTTTGCATTAGCTCCACACGAAGGAAAATAATACTCTTCTGGTTTATGTCGTCTTTGGGGATGCTATGTGGAGGGTATTTTGAGGAAACGAAGGTGAGGAAGTTGTGGGAAGAAAAAAGGTATGAGTCAATGTGTCCAGGAGTGACTGACGTATGAATTCATACCTCCCACTGTGATGCAAGGCGATGGTCGAGAGTGTCCAGCTGGAGATTTCAAAGGTTCTTTCTCAAGCAGTCTCTCCCAATCCGGCCTGCCACGCAGTAGGTGAGCAAACGCATCCGCCGCCAAGACGCTGACAAACCACATTCCATGAATCCTGGCACCCTGCACCTATGGAAAGGGTATTCCTTATCAAGTAAATGGTTCCCGGGGCGGATAATGGCAACCAACGTTTAAATAGTGCAAAAATGAATCCAAAATGTCAGTTTTACGGTTATTCTTGGAGAATTATATATAATAATTTATTTATTATATATATTTTTAATTTTCAATTGAATGAATGAAATAAAAAGTGAAATAATAGTTTCGTTCCGAATTCTTTAAATAAAAGGAATTCTTTTTAATTTGCCGAAATTTTTCGAAGTTTTAGAAAATGATTGGGGTATGTTTTTTTATCAATTTTTTCGTGTTTGAGGCATAAACTATTGCAATTTTTAAACGCTAAAATATATTTAAAAAATAAAAATTTAAAAGATAATTTCATCTAGTTTCTATAAAGGTATTTTATTTTTACGACATCTTTTTATAAATAAGACATATACAAGATAATTAAAATACGTTGGAAAAATATCCATATCGTTCTGAAATTATTAATAAAACAAGCATATACAATAGATGAACAACCCCTTCTGGTTGTGTAAGCAATGTTTATTACTTTTCATTGACAAATTTTTGTAATCTTTTAATTAGTAATGTTTTCACTTATACGGTCGTTTATCAATTGATTAAAATTTTCACGACGTTTTTTAGTAAGGTTGTTTTGTTTTACGATCAATCGAACTTGTAATAACTATACGCACTAAGTTTATTGTATAGTGCGTTGGTTTCACTTCAATACAGAAAAAAAAATCTGACTTACTCTGCGCCATTTCTTGTATGCTCAATAATCTTAGTTGCTATCCAAAGATGAAATCCCTGACGAAAAGTGAATTATGTATTTTTCTCACCTCACATAGCTTCACCGCTTTCGTAATGGTCCCATAACACACGGGACAATGGCTCACTTTCATTTTCCATACAAATACATACTTCTCACTTCTCTCACGCACATCCCGTGCCAACCTACCATCCGACTTGGTAACTACTCTGACTGCAGTGTTTCTCAAACTTATTTGTGCCATGCGCTTCTTCGACGGTTAAAAATTTCCCCCTTCCATAAAATTATTATCTTCAAATTATAAAATCGCTTTTTCTTACATTAGCTCCACACAGGAGACCATGAAGAAAAAATCCCTCGCGGCCTATGTCATATTTGGGTGTGCTGTGTGGAGAGAAAGGAGAGGTTGAATAGAGGAACAATATACAAAAAGATCTACTAAAAAATCCTCAGTGTGAGGTACGATCTTACTTGCCGGGAGCCTGCCGGGAGCCTGCCGGGCACGGTCGTGGCAACATTGTATGGTGATGATTGGCCCGTATTGTAACAGCAGAAAACAATAAAGCTGGCCGCGCACGCCGGTCTAATTATATATTTTTACCAAAAAACTACCCCTATAAGTCGGAATTTCGAAAAAAGGTATTTATCTTTTTTACTTATACTATGTAGAATCACCTACCATAGTTAATGCACTTTCACTGCGGTGCAAGGCGATGGGTCGAGAGTATCCGGCTGGAGAAGTTAAAAGATCCGGCTCGCCACGCAATGGGGGGCAAACGCATCCGCCACCAAGACCTATACAAATCTCACCCAATGAACCCGGGCACTCCTGCTAAGTCACCAAAACTAACGAACCACTTGGGGCGACCTACGGCAGAGGTGTTGTTTATCAAATAAATAGTTCCCGGGGCAGTGGTACCCATACCCGCTTCTCAAATTGAGAAATATAGGTAGTTTTAGCAACCAGTTCTCAAACTTTGTCATCCACGGAACCCTAAAAATCTGCTTGGATATTGGCAGACCTTAGCTCAATCCTTAACCCAATAATAATCTGCGGATAGAAGAGAGCGCCGCAGGCAAATATTTTTGGAGGTTCAACAATAAAAATATTGACGATTTTTATCATTCAAACGGTGCCAAAAATGTTTTATCGCAAAATCCTTTAGTAGGTATCTTTTAATTTGAAAACTTATAATATTTATATCAGAAGCAGTGCTAAAAAAATGCGCAATAAATTTTTTCCGCATTTTAGGTCAAATCACAAGTCAGTTTTGCCGGCCACAAATATCAAAGTTTGTTTTCATATAATATTATTTTCAAAAAATTATATAAAAAATTATATACAGGGTGGCGCAATAGAACGTGCATATTGCGTCATCTTTTTTTGCGGGGTATTTGGCGCGCGGGCGGGGGGAGCCTAGCAGGATTGGATAGAGGTACGCATGCAGTTTTAGTAGCCATGAGTCAGTTTGATGGGAAGTGTCGCGCATTTTGAGTTCGCGCGTTTTACGAGAACGGTCGTTCATACATCTCTGCAAGGTGACTATATTGTACTGAATATGGATTACAACAAATTCGCGAAGCCCCGAGTGCAAATTTATTCAAAATATGGATAAAGCGTTTCGAAGAGACCGGTTCAACTTTTAAACCATGAGCTAAAGGTCGTCCAAGAACATCTAGGACCAGAGACAATATTGAAAGAGCAAGACTTCGGAGCAAGTTGGCGTTTGCTGAAGAAATGCTTCACCGATTTTCCAATTTTGACAATATCCTCTTTTTCTGACGAGGCTCATTTTCATTTAAATGGGTTCGTAAACCGTCAAAATTGTCGTTATTGGAGCAGTGAAAATCCGAAACTATGAAAAAGTGACTGCATGGGCAGCTATCTCGAGCAAAGGAATTGTTGGTCCTTTCTTTTTTGAAGATTCGCGAGGACGAAACGTCACTGATAACACCGACCGCTATGTTGCGATGTTAGAGGGATTTTTGACTCCAGAACTAGAGAAATCAAGAATAGTGAATTCAAGGACTTGGTTTCAATAAGACGGAGCTACCAGTCACAAATCAAATGACTCTATGGCGGTTGTGAGACAGTTGTTCCCAGCCAGACTAATTTCTAAAAGAGGTGATATCTCATGGCCCCCACGTAGCCCAGATGTAACGCCTCCTGACTTTTTCCTGTGGGGACACCTCAAAAACAAAGTCTATATCAACAATCCGAGAAACATCAGTCAGCTGAAGGAGAGTATCCGTAGTGAAATGGCAGCAATCACACCAGCATTACTGAAGAGAGTTTTCACTAATCTCGCGCTCGCGATTAGAGGAGTGCCGTTTCAGAGAGAGTCGTTATTTGGAAGATATTATTTAAAAAAAATAAACCTCATTTAATTACCTTATAATTCCTATATTTTATTTCAACCATCCTTAGAGTATTTATTTTTTTACCTATGTTTAAAATATGCACGTTCTATTGTGCCACCCTGTATTATTCGTATGAATGCTCTAATTCCGTGTTCTTAACCCGGGTTAGATCGAACCCCAGGGGTTCGGTGAGTCAGTCTTACGGGTTCGGAGGAGGTCAAGACACACCCCCGACTCATATGATTCGTGATAACACGCCCCGCTTGTCCATCATTGACTTGTGCTTTGTTCTTAATGGTTTTGTTCATTTTGTGCAATATAAACCTATGTTTTGAATTTGAAAAAATCATATTTTATTTTTCCAATTAAGAAGGGTTCGGTGAATGCGCATATGAAACTGGTGGGGGTCAGTACCTCCAACAAGGTTAAGAACCGCTGCTCTAATTATTATGACACATTTGTAAATACCTTGAAATTTCTTTGTAGGAGACTAACTTATATTGCCTTCCGACGGAACGCGCGCTTTGAGAAGTTCTAGCTTACTGCCTAGTTTATAATACAATTTCTCAAAAGTATACATATTATATTTAATCTTTTGTCTGTGGAATTCATTCTCCTCGGAAATATCAATACTCTCAGTTACTATGACAAGAATACAAATATATAATAGAATAAAAATACTTCTAAAGTTAAGAGATTGCTTAACTTTAGAAGATATCGCATTGATGACTGCAACGGTAATTGTCATCTTAAATATTTCGCATTTAAAAATTATATTGTACGAAGATACTTGGACGACCATTAAGCTAGGTCAAATTTAATTTTTGATAAAAAAATCATGTTCTTTTGCATGCTTCGGATGATGGAGAAAATCTTTGTTTTTTTGGGAAAAATTGATAAAAAAACTACTCGACGAAGAATCATTTATTATTCTTCTTTCATCTACGATGATCCTACAGGTTATTTCAAATGTTCACCGTCTTACTCATAATCGCGGAATAAGATAAAAACCAAGATAATACGAACGGGTTAGGTGAAATTTTAGTACAAATTTCATCTCACCCGTTTGTATTACCGTGGTAGGTATTATCTTATTCTGCGATTATGAGTAAGTCGGTCAGTGTATTGCTAAGAAAGGAAACAGAGAGCAGTTGATTCTCATCATAGACATCCAAATTCAATAGACCAGAAATAACAGGTGAGGGGAAAAATCAACTATGGCGGTACGAAGAGGGGAAGATGACTGTCATTGGTTGAAAAATTAATCTGACAGTATATAGGCATCTCGCATTATAATATCATCATTTAGTTCTTAAAAGCAAAATCTGCTTTGAATGAATAGACCTTTTTACATGGGAGCGCGAATTGCTTGCCACGATAATAAAATATTTGCGTAGGCCAAATGTACACCCCAAAAAGATTCGCCCGTTTTCACATAGCAATATTTTTTTGCCGTGTTTAGTTAAGACACTTTTACAAATGTTTCATAATTTACTTACCCCTGTAACCAGCGACGAGCACACTAAGGAACCGCCCACATTTATGTGCACACTGATATGTAGGTATGTTGTATAGCACAAGCTACTGTTTTGGCGTGTTATTTTTTCGTTAAATGTATAGATGTTAGCTTCGCGCTGCCCACGGCAAGAATGATGACGTCACACATTTTAGATTCAAGCGATTCTCTATCCCCTCCACATGGGGCGAACTGGCGCCAAGGAGGAGCTCCAGCCGGTTCCATGGCGAGGGGGAAATAATACGTTTTTATCACTTAGGGCAGGTCCAGATATATTCATATGTCCGTGATTCTCATACATAATATATACTGTCTCAGGAAATTCGCAGTACAACTTGAAACTGGTGAATATATATTATCTACAATTGGATTTAGATTCACTGTTGATATTGTGGTAAAACTTTTTATTATTATTTTAGCTTTCTTAGAGTAAATCGTATCCTAAGACAAATGTAAAAAAACGAGTGTGCTCTAGACCACACGACTGAAGTAAAACTTCATTAACTTATATCTCCCTCTCAACTTCCGTTCGCCTCGCCCGATCACACTTTTCATAACGCTCTCGTCACACAGTCACCAGTTTACTCCCCAAGTCAAGCGTGCGTAAAGGCCCGACCGTTCGCCTCGCCCGATCTCACTTTTCGTAACGCTTTCGTCACGCATTCACCTTACTCTCCAAGGTGAATGCGTGAATGCTTACTCTCCAAGGCAAGCGTGCGTAAAGAAGCTTTACTTAAAAAATCGGTCACTAGGGGTTATAATATCGGCTGTTTAATGTTCTTGTACCCGGCTCAAAAAGTTTTTTTACCATTTATTTGTCGATGAAATATAAAATAATATTTTTTTAAAGAAACTGTCGCTAGGCGGTTATACTACCAACTATTAAATGTCTTTTAAAATTCTTTGAAGCTTAGGCCCATCTTTGGTTGGAAAAGGGGAAAAACGTTTAAAAAAAATCTAAATGCTCAGATAAAAAAAAAGTTTTATTGGTTGCGATGGAATGTACCTACATCGCAACCAATTTCCAGTTTTTACTTCAAATTTACGAACGTACATTTATTTTTTGTTTTTCTTAACGCTTATGAGAGAATATATATACACGTTAAAATAAAACACAAATATATACACGTTACACACAAAACCATTAGAAAACTCAACTCTGTGAAGTAAATTAAATTGGATCCTTCGGTTGAAATCAAATGCCGCATTGAGCAAGCTGGTGCAACCTTTATCCGCATGAAAAGATGTTCTGCAGTCATGATCTCAACCTTGGATTACGAATGCGAATGGTCAGATGTTACGTGTTTTCAATATTATTTTTTGGAATGGAAGCATTAACGCTTACTGAAGAACTAATTAGGCGACTTGAGGCATTCGAGATGTGGATCTACAGAAGACTATTTAAAATAAGCTGGATGGACAAGGTTACGAATGACGATGTTATGGTTCGGATGAATAAAGAAAAGGAAGTAATTAAAACTATAAAAATCCGAAAACTTCAATAACTTAGACATGTGATGAGGCATCCAGAGAAGTATGAGATCTTGCATCTCATAATGCAGGGAAGATTGCCGGAAGACGGGGCCCTGGAAGAAGAAGAACCTCATGGCTGAAAAACCTGAGACAGTGGTTTGGCCAGTCTACTGTAGAGCTGTTCCGGGCCGCAGTAAACAAAGTCTGCATAGCCCACACGATAGCCAACGTCCGTTGAACGGACAGGGCTCAAGGAGAAAAAGAAAAAGAAATTGAGATTAATAAATATAATACTGTCGCTATTCTTGATCTTTCAGAACAAAACGATTACCTAATAGACTAAGTATAGTAACTAGCTTGCATAATCACTTACACTACAGTGGAGTGAAGTCTTCATCGCCAACAGAAACGCGTTCTCCATAAATATTACATCAGTTGTATGACTGATGACTGACGAGACTAATTCATTTGACAGGCGAAAATATTTCAGCTTAATTCATTCAAATGTCTTCTTAATTCTTCATTATACTTAAAAGAAATATATTAGAATGCTTTCCCATTCAGACAATAGATGGTGCTTTGTTACGGTGACTGTATGCCCATACAAGGAGACAACAACGCGGTATTCAGTTCATTCAATCACCACCAGTCATACGTAACAATAAATCATTACAAAACCTGTAATTGAGTAACTGTAATTTGCATTTTTTATGTGACTACCGCTCCCAACCGTCTAGAGCTATTGAGACTATGGCATCTCCAATTAGCCAGGGGATCTAAGGCCTTTTGTACACAGAGATACTTACAAGCTACGTGACTGTGACGCAACCACAAATAGCCTACCGATATGCTACTCTTTAATGCTAAATGCTGGTTTCCGTACACGGCGCTACCCAAAAGAAACTGAATTTAATAATTTTTGAGATTACACTCAAGGAACACTAGGGCCTTAAAGAAAACACGAAGAAGAGAACGCAGGATGAGGCTTCTTGGTGGTGGAGAGGGTTCTACCTGTCACAGAGGTCAAAAAGGTAGCTGCTTCCGGATCCTGTGGGTGGGCCAGTATGACATCATTGAGGTACTGGAGAGTGGAATTGTAATTGGTGGTTGGTCCTTTATAGAGGTGGTTTGTGTGCATGACAGCCGTTGTTGTGATGGTGGTTGGTACACTGGTTTGTATACAGTGGGATTGTTGTGTGAACAATCGTTGGTATTGTTATTTGCGCAAGGGCACAGGAGCATTGGCATGATGGCAACAGAGCATTTGCAAGGTGCAGCTGGAACATTTGCAAGATGCAGCAGGAACATTTGTACAATGGCAAAAGGAACATTTGCGAGATGCCGCAGGAACATTTGCACGATGGCAACCGGAACATTTGCAAGATGCCGCAGGAACATTTGTACAATGGCAACAGGAACATTTGCAAGATGCCGCAGGGACATGAACCAACCTAGAGCTGACGTGCTCGGGTTTGTTTGAGTGATGGTTTTGTGATGATACAATTCGCAACTACACGCACGACTCACACTAGGTTAAGTTAGGAGCGGTCGGGTGCTTTTGGTACGCAGGGTTTGAAGGCATGGGACCTCCGTGACGGTAGTGAAGGCAGCATGAAGAGAGGCGCAGGTGTAGATAGGGTGAAGAGCTGCTGGTCTTCTTATTAATCCGGCGAAAAAATTATTATTAGAACAAAATTCTTGAAGTTACCTGCCTAGTAGACCAATGATGAAAAGGTTTGGAGAGAAACAAGGTGTGCATGTTGAGAAAGATTGGATTTGTTTGACGTGTGGAGAGAGAGAGAGACGGAGAGAGAGTTAACTAAATGCAACTACAGACTTATACATATTACAAAGGTAAGTATTCAAGGAAGGTTCTGTTTAACCCATTTAGTTTTTTTTTTAAACTAAATACATTTCCAAGAACACGTGGGTAAGGGTTTGTACGTATGACAAAATGCCCCGTTCGAAAGAAGTTGGTCTTCCATGACCTATGCTCACGTCTATACGGTAGCATTTTTTCTACTTTCGAAGAACAAAAACATTGAGTACAAATAAGTTATGAAAAGTGGGAAAGGAGTAGGAAGTTGAAAGGATCCGTGTATGAAGGTTGTCCCATTTGACAAACGAAACGCCAAGTGCGTAACGCATATATCCCCATTCACGGATAATTTCGAGGAAGGGAAAGGGTGACAATTGGGAACATTTGAACGAAGAAAACTGCTGAGGACTCGGCTATTTCCGAAATTCGACCTCTGAGTGGAAGGTGAAACAAGGTCTACAGCAGTTATCCTGGCACATTACAATACCATTTGGTAGTGTAGGACAAAAGGAATACACTGACATAAAAGAGTCTAATCCTCTACGTGTATTGGGTAGAAGATTAGAGCATCGTTTTATTCTCCTACTTGTTTGCGAGAAATGACAGACCCTTGCTCAAATCTCACAAACCTGGGGGGTTTTCTTGTTCGTCTCCCAGACAACGAGTTAGGTGTTTTTTGTGTCCATCAACTTAACTCCTACGACACGATGCCCCATAATCATGAGTGAAGCGTATGATTAGTCCTTTTGAGATAGTGGATAGTTCCTGGGTTCTTGTGACAGGAAGTCCACGGGCATGTTAATGAGTACTCTGCTGCAAAAGCAATATTTTCTGATAACAGAAAATAACAGGTGTGTGATCTACACTTGGTAGGTCACACGAACATGGGGGTAGATATTATTTCGTTCGCACGACTCATGGTGAATATTGTCACGTTTTCACGTCTCACGTGACAGGAATGAACGATTTACAACAAATTTTGCCCAGTATTGAAAGACAGTAACCCAATAGGTATTTAAAACAATTTAATGAGATAAATTACCCTCTCGATCAACAACCCTGTGTTGACGAGCAAACAATGAGTAGTTATGACGGACTCCCCGTGACGTGTAAAAACACAAAGATATTATGAGATTCGCATCTATAGCAGTGGATATTGTAAGGTTCACACCTATAATAGTAGATATTGTAAGGCTCGCGCCTATAATGTTACAAAAGTTTACGTTAAAAAAAAATGGGTCCCCATTCAATACAGACGGCGGGTTGCAATGATGTAATTAATACGGCACTGCTGTAGCTTAATAAATTCATATTAGCATACGTTACAAGACTTGCTAAAAGGCGATAAACACAAATTTTATTGAAGATCTGGCCAAGATTTTAAACTTCAAACAAGAATAATGGTACAATAAAGGACAAAAGAAACTGATGTCATGATAAAATATTGTACCTCATAATGAAGTTGTATATGTACAAAGAACAATGTTAATGAAGGGACGAAACGTATTGTCACTTTTATAAAAAAAAAATTTAAAAAATTTCTCAGAATCCGACAAAATACGATTCTGGAAAAAAAAATAGAGCAATTGGGTTGAGCGCCATTCTAATTTTTGGAAAAAAGAAGAAAAACCACAAGTAGCAACAAGGTTGCTCTTGAATTGTTTCGAATCCAGCGAATGTGACCTGATAGGTGTGTTCATTTGGTGTATTCGAAACGATCTCCAATATACAACATTACTATGAATGTGTAGGATGGGGTGAGGAGGAAAAAGAAAAAGAAAGAAAAAAAGAAAGAAAAAAATCGGGAGGATTTCCTATTATAACAGAAATCGTCGCGACATTCTTACAATATGGTGCTGTGACCATAGTAGCGAGCTGCGGCAATGGTCTGAAACCAATGGTTATTATACAGACTTGCACTTATGATTTTATATTTACAACATTAGGGTAGGGACGTACTAGTACGACAAAAACCCGACACAAAACAATTAAAAAAAGGTGATATGACAAGATGAGACGATGAGGTGAGAAAAAAAAAACGCGCGGATGCTGCAAGAATTGTGAAAAGGAAAGCGACGTCTCGGAGCAAGAGTTTTCCGGAACCGTTGATGGTAGGAGGAAAAGGAGGCCCTTTCCCGAAGTGATCAATTTCAGGGAGAGGATGCATACAAGTATGAAAACGGTGCCCCAAGAGGTGCTCTTGTGGTACAGCAGGCAAGGCACGCAGGATGTACAAGAACATATAAAATTATGCAAAAAGAAAAAGAATTTACAGGAGTTAGGCTACCGTTGACATTAATGTGCCTTCGGGTGTAAGGATTACCTTACGAATGCCCATATGGGTGATTATTTACATTTAATATTTACAAGTAACTCACGTCATTTATGACAAGAATTATAAGACTTCTAAAGAGACCGCATCGCACTGATTGACGACTGGCCAAGAGAGGTCAGGGGCGTAATAATGGTCAGGGTTAACAAGATGCATGTTTTGCCAATTTGATAACGCCTGAGTACTTGATGTTATGGAATTTACTGATTCCGTGAGAGGTGACTTCCGGTTGAAATTGCAACCTCCTGATGTATTTTTGTTGTAGAAAGAAGCATATAGAGTAAGGCATTTTTTGGATTTATTCCTAGGAGAAATCTTTCTATTTCTCAGGGCCTGTAGTAGTTCTTCCTTTCTTGAAGTAAAAATGTGCGGGATTATACCCAGCGTAACTTGAGGAACTTCCATGGTTTATAGGATCGTGTCAGAGTGACCTTATGTTGGAAAAAGTGAGAACTAGACTCGCAATTGGAAAAAAATTGGGCAGAGATTTGACCACTGGGGACGTATTTTTTACAAAAAGTTTTTTTTTTGCAAAAAAAAACGCGTTTTTTTATAAGTGTTGGCAGCGATTTGCCTCGTGATTTTATGAAAAAATCCAGATGTTTTGGAAATTTGTTGAAAATTTTCAAAGTCCAAAAACGAAAAGAAAAATTGGGCAGCGGTTTGCCTCAAAAAACGTGATTTTGTGAAAAAATCCAGATGTTTTGGAAATTTGTTGAAATTTTCAAAGTCCAAAAAACGAAAAAAAATTGGGCAGCGATTTGCCTCAAAAAACGTGATTTTGTGAAAAAATCCAGATGTTTTGGAAATTTGTTGAAAATTTTCAAAGTCCAGATATGAAAATTTCACGGGCCAGGATTCACCTTAATGGAACACGTTTTTAGAATTTATTCCGATGTTTTTGAAAAAGGTTTGCAAATTTGCAAAAGTCCGGAAATAAAAAAACGGAACGAGGTTCGCCTTAAACGAACATGTGTTTTGAATATTTCCATTAGCTTTCCAAAGGGGGATTCTTCAGAAAAAGAAAGAAATATTTTTTCTTTTATACAAGTTTTCGTGGAAGTATTTGTTTGAAAATTCAACAATGTCTTGGGGAATAGTTTTTTATTTACGTGGCTAGACTGTAGCCTGATTTGAGCATCACCAATTATTGGTATTTACACGCCAACTTCCTTTCGTCATAACAAGGATTATATGCAGATAGTGTGCATATGGATGTAATGTTAGCTTTCGAGGAATCGACGTCAACGCGAACTAGGCATTTTTCGAATTATGTCATATGTTTCTTAATAATAGAAGGAAAAGAAAAAAGAAGAAGAAACAGACGGCAGAAGTAAAAAAAATGCCCAATTGTCAAATGGCAGAAAGAATTTAATCCACTTGTTCCCTTAAGCTGCAAAATATGTCGATATAAATACAGACCAGTACTTGCGAAATAGGTTAATTATAAAATAATAGGTTTATTAACTTTCGGGAAACGAAGCGGGTAATTGGTTTATCATATACAGGATTTTAATTGTTGAATAACTTTGTTTTAAATATTTGTGTTCATTTCCACTATTAACTTGTATTTGAAACTAGCAAATTTAGTCGGTCAACATTTGTAAACACTATATTATTCACGGCGCGAACTTTCTTGGTTGAGCACTTTACGTAGGAATACCGGTGACAATGTTTTGTCGAGTGACGACTCGAAAATGAAGGGATCGTGCCCGTGATAATTTAAATTGCGATTCAAAGTTACGTTCGCGCCGGGGTTCCTGTTGGAAATGCTAGACAAATTGGGAATAACAAGACAAAACATTATACATTATAAAGTTTAAACAATTGCTGATTGAAGAACGAGACTGTGGGACCGTGAAGAGGGAGGAAAGAAAAAAAAATGCCCCTAAGTTGGACGCCAGTGTTAGCATTGCCGCATACTTACGGCCTTTTGCTAAACCAAACCTGGAAAGGACACGCAATAAATAGGCCAACAGAACTAGCTCAGGAAGCTGGCGCAAGCAAGGTTCCTCTTAAAACCAAGGCGAGTGTTGTGGTTCGCTTGTGAATTCCTCCTCCTCCTTTCCTCACAATCTCCAGGTCTCTTTCCTCAATCAGAATACAGTTTTGCACGTAAAGGGTTTATTCATTTAGAAGGAGACAGGGTTTTACAATTGCCAGCCTCGGCAAACTACACATGGGTACTTGCTAGGACTAGTATTCTAACATGGCGGGGAACTTCTCTCTCTCAACTCTCCACACGTGTTAGTGAATTTAAACGCGGGATGTAGCACACAAGAGGGGGCAAAGATTCATTTTACTCACAAAGCAGGAAATGAGGTAGTCGTCAGACAGGCTACTGGTGGGCTGGAGCCTTCTCGTGCACAATACACATTATAGAAACAATAATGAAACAACTCTTAATGACTTTTCTAAGGAGGTGTCACTCATTAGTTGAATTTAGTCAGAGTTGTCCGGTCACCATTGAGATACGGAACGAGATAAAAAGATGAAACGGCCAGGGGAAGGAGATGAAAAAAACAACGATTGGAAAGAACCAGGTTATTCAGATCTGATCACCAAACACGGCTAAAGCCATTTCAAACAACGTTTTAATTCTGAATTATGGTCTCTCCCCACGTACTACCACTCTGGCACTTGCCACAAATACACAATATGTTATATAATAAATCAAAAACTTCAGAAAAATGTACAGTATTATTTAACCTGTACTATTAAAAGTAACAGCCAAGATAACCCTCAGTGGGTGAAAGTCAAAAAGTAATAAAAAATGATAAAAAAACTTTACTGCCGGTGTGTTTAAAGCAACCAAAATCTAATGTCAGTCGCTGACTTCCTTCACTGATTTTATGGTCCCGTTCAATCAAAGATCTTCCTTTCGATAATAATTGATGTAGGAAATTCACAGAAAGAACATTGTTTCATAAATCAATCAAATCGTAAAAGGGGAGATTTTTTGCGTAATGTTTGTAAAGCATACTATAATTGCATGTGATGTGCAATTAACTTCATGTAGGTGAAAAATTATGGAGATTATAATCATTTGACGCTGTGAATGCACTAAATATGCAACGCCAACATTATATTTTGTAACTTACTTCTTCATTGACGTGAAGAGAGATTTTTTGATGCAATAAACTTGCAGTTTTCCCCCGCAGACCTCTTATCCATCTTCTCAGTGTGCTGTTTTCCACTCCCAATATACCAGTCACTAGAGTTGTTCGTACTGGGAGAGTAGTTTAGTCGAGTAGTGTGTATATTATTAGTAACTAAACGCGTCCGAATACCACAACTTTAGTAGAGTAGTTTAGTCAGCTCTTTAATAGAGTCAATCCATTTCAGAAAAATGAAACAATACAACTTTGTATAAACCACTTATATAATGCGTAAATCCGACCGGTTTCGGAACAAACGTTCCTTCTTCAGGGAAAGCTTATACTAATTTGACAGTTTCGAACAATGTTTTATTATGGTAGGGGTGGAGCCGTTATATTTAAACCGAGCCGAGGCTATATTTAAACCCACATAAAATCAGCGAATTTTATCAGCAAGCCACAAAGTTCATAAGACTTCTTTGTTATGTTACTGTTTAGGTATATTGCGAGAGTATCTCAGTCCTCCAGGCACCACAAGAAGTTTCTAAATCTCTAACACACTCTATGAGGCGTGTTATTTCTTATGAGCAACGCAGATAATAAAATCTGCCGTGAGAAAAGTAAAAAAAGGCAATCTTAGCTTTGTATCTTTCTAATTATTATTCTATTTTACATGGAGATATGGCTTTTTTGACGTTACACCATCCAGGTTGGTATACTTTTTAAAATTGTGGCATACATTGTTCGAAGCAGACAACTTTTAAGTAATGGAAAGTTATGGAATTCGCTTCAAACTGAAATAAAACAATGTCTGTTCCCAGATAAATGCTCATCAATCTGTTTATTAAAGGTTGTGGTTATCATTTAATAACATAAATTAGTAAGTTCTTGTTACTCTGTCAATATGATACAGAGTAATACGAACATATTACTTGCTCTCTCTTGCTCCTACAGTGTGATACAGACAATAGGCCTGCACTGTGTCTTAGATATACGAAACGTAACTGGCAATGAGAGAAAGAGAGAAAGAAAATGTGTGCTCTCACCTCTCTCTCTTGCTCCTACAGTAATATACGAAACGTAACTCTCTCTCTTTCTAAATTCACTAACTTATATCTCCCTCTCAACTTCCTTTCGCCTCCCTTTTCGTAACGCTCTCGTCACGCATTCACCTGCTCACTCCCCAAGTCAAGCGTGCGTAAAGAAGTTTTACTTTAAAAATATATATAAATAAAATTAGTCGAAAAAATAAAGGTTTCAGTAGCTGAATTGCTAGAGGGGTTCGTCCCGGTAAGACGAGTGCTTCTGGATTCGAGTCCCAGTTGCGACCGTTATCTTTTTATTTTTCTGCATCTTGTTCTTTATCATATTTCGTTTAGATTATTAGTGTTATCTTCTTCTTCAATGGGAATAACCTTTAAAAGTTATAAAAAGAGAGTTCATAAAATTGAATATTGTCGTGTCTTCAAAATTAGCGTATTCACTTTGTGACGTCATTTTGATTAAACGAAAACAATTCACTTTGTGCACTATTTAGTCAAAATTATCACCACGTTCCGAAAGCAACGGTTTTTTCGGCAACATAAAATTAAAATTAACAAATTTAACAAAATGCGGTAAATTGGACAAATAAAATATTAGCGTCTGAAAAGATATTATTGTGTTTTGTGCACGTCCTTCTGAGAAACGAATGTTGTGTGTTATTAGTTTTTGATTATGGAATGTGGAAGAGTTGGTTAGATCATATATTTCATATTGGACAAGATAGTTGTGGTCAATAACGTTATATATCAGACTATTGTAAGACCCGCAATAATGTATGGCTCCGAATGCTGGACTATGTACAACTCCTACTCTGGGCAACTCGAAACAGCAGAAATGCGAATGCTTAGATGGTCGGCAGGAGTATCACTAAAAGACAAGATCAAAAGTTCACGCATTCGTGGTAGCCTGGGTGTCTCAGACAAAAATAGTAAGCTGGAGGAACGTCAATTGAGATGGTATGGGCACATAAGACGGAGACCATCAGACCACACAGTGAGGCAGGCAATGTCTATGGAGCTTCATCGACAGCCATCCAGAGGAAGACCGAAGAACTCCTGAATGACTCAATGCTCCAAAATTCTTCAGAGAAACGGCCTGAATGAAGGCGATACTCAGAACAGAAGAAATTACAACCTGAGAACGAGAAGAGCCGACCCCAAAAGCCTACCTAGGCAATGAGTTGGGACAGCGCAAGGAAGAAGAAGTTGTGGTCAGTAACGTTGTTGAATATTTTGAATGAAAATTTCTGGTCGGATATATTTCATCTATCTTCTAGAGTTGATAAATTGCGGAATGTCAATGAATCTTTCAGATGTTCTGGTGTTCGGAAGGATTTGATGTCAAAGTCTTTCAAAACCTTTTTTTAATTCCTTCTAACCTTGCAATATTAACGTTTATTCCATATGACGTTGATATGGTCTAAATTCTAATATTGAGCGAACAAACGAGACACATAGAATTATAATTACATGTGGTGATCTGAACGGTTTAGTTACTCTTACGATAAATCCTAGATGTTTGTAATCCCTGTCACAGATATGTGACACAGTGATCGAAAAGACATTCCTGAGCTGAGTCCATTTTTATTCCTAACTTACTTCATTACATTTGTTTAGTTCTCCTACGTCACTGATTTTGTGCAGGAATTATAAGAGCTAATTAAGTTTGTGTATATATAAGAGCTCACCAGCTTTGTGAATAGGTAAGTCCTCATCAAACATATTAGTTTTATTTGTCTGTCTGTGATTGTAACTCTGGATCAATAAATTATAATTTGTTTTGAATGTATGTGCTGTTTTCAAAATCGAAACTTATAATATTTTTTCATAAATATATTTTGAATACGGCACAAAAGACCCAACTGCTCTCAACCGCCTAGATCCATATTGAGACTATGAGTATGACGGTAGTGGGGAGGGAAAAGAGATGAAAAAGAGGAAGATGGAAAAGTACCTGGCTGTTCAGATCTGGTAACTTAACACAACGACTGTGACCATTTCAAGCAACGTTTTATATCTGATTGGTGGTCCTACAGTGATTCTGAGAGTATCTTCCAGTTTTGATTAATAGTGTGAAGAATTCATTTTACATTTTCAAAAATTGGAACTGAGGTTTTGGTCAGAATTCACACTATTTTGTGATTCTTCAAGGGTCCGCGCTAGTTATCAAACATATCAATTTCGGTTGTCCATGCTGTGCGTCCTACGTGAAATTTGATTCAATGAACTCAAATTTTATTTCATTTTAAAAACTGGACGGTACCTACCTATACGTAATATTTTAACAGAAAATTAATTTAATTGCCTTTTTCAAACTCATCTTTGTCAAGAATTTAGACAATCTCGTGATACGAATGACTAGTCGAATGACTAAAATCAAATGTAACACAACATAACGTAACCTGACCTGACCTTCATGTACCTTACCTAACCTAACCCAATTCTGTCCAAAATTATAGTACCGCAGCACAGTTCACAATAAATCAACCTTTCCCCTGTTTATCATGGACCAACGCCTTTTCTGTACGCACTTATAAATGATTCACAAATTACTTCTTCATTGTTCCAAAAAAAAACACCAAAAAAAGCCCATCAGAACTTCGCATTGTCTGCAATAAATTAAATTAAAATTTCGCAAACTGCAACAATCAGATTCCAAAACAATTAAGTCGCATTCCTTAAGCTTTGCATTTCACAATCATAACTCAAGAAATTATTATAGTACCTACCATACTGCTTTAATTTAAACCGTGGTTAAGATATGCTCTCAGTGTGACAGTAACTGCTATTTGGTTGCAGCGAACTTTTAACTTTTAACGGAGGCGTGGGAATAGTCATTAAACTAATGGGTAATTTGAGGTGGAATCTAAAAGCAAATGTGTTTAATTGAGTTAGGTAATGATTTTGATTTTGTACTCTGTTGCATTTGAAATGAGTATGAAATAGCAGTGATGCGATCCGTGTGTAATGCAGGTTGTAATTATTGTAGTTTGTATCTTGATAGAAAGCCAGAAGAAAAAAATATGTTAAATGTTATGTTGGGTGTTATTTACAGTCAACACTGTTAGTTCTGCAGGGGAATTCTCAATAATTTTAGGTTCTAGATAAACTGGTTTATTATGAGTTTAAGTGTTGACATACAATAATAATGCTGCAAGTGAAACGAACTGTCTGCACTTGTGTCTGCTTGACTCGCTCGCCAGAGCCAGTCCCGCCGGCTCCCGTTTATATGGGTACCCCTGTCGGCCATCGATAGAAGCACTTTCCCCTGCTGACATCTGACGACATCACTTAGAAGCTTTTGCAATACATTTTTTTTAATTTTTTTTTTTGATTTCTTAGAATGCTTACATCGTTTGTGGATTTTTCGACCACCATGCTGGGCTCATGCCCGTGTTACAGAATGTAAATAAGTATCAACTGTCAATATTTAATTCAGTTGACAATCGCTAATTGGTCGTTTACTGAGGCAATTGAAGCGATTGACAATTGATACTTCCTATTGACGTGGCGACTTGTGTGTATTTTTTTGAGCGCAAAAGAAGCCATTGACAAGCGCAATTGATGCAGCGGAATGATCGTTTCCCTCTGCGATTGACAATCGTTCGTTCAAATGCTCTATCTATCGAGCCCTTTTAAAATCAGTACCTACAACTGCTGAACGAGATTTATTTTTACTTACAACTGCATTATATTGCGATTGTTCAAAGTTGTTGTAAGTAAAATCAAAAGTTTATCAATGTATTTCCATATTTAGATTATGTTTCTGCAGACATTCACAAAACAACTAGGTCGAAAGTATTGACGGGTGTTTTGAAGTTACATAAAAAATATCACATGAAATATGGAGTAGAAAGAGAGAGATCCATGCCCAGGTATTGATCTTACTCGAAAGTACGTGTCGTACCCGAGATCCAAGAATCCCTCACCCGATCTTCGATCGGGTACCTACAAGCTTTAGGTCGACTTATTTTATATTTCAAGTCAGATACCTACCATATTTGGACATGTTGCTCGTCAAGCTGAAAGCTCCAACATGGAGAAACTCAAAGTATAAAGTGTTTGGCAGAAGAAGCAGAGGAAGGTCACCAAGGCGCTGGAATGATCAAGTGTCACTGGCGTCCGGTAGATCGGTGTCCACAGCTCTCCACGCAACGCAGAACCGCGAAGAATGGAGGAGTTTTCTCCACCATAGAAATTAGAGTAGGGGTCACATTCTTATATAATGAAGAACTGACTTAAGAGGAAAAATCTCTATTTTTTTGTCGTGAGAGCGAGATTCGATATGCCCTGTCTACAACATTCATACATCTATGGTCGGTCGTCACGCCAACACCCATCAAGGGACACGGGTGCTGACGATCGAATCTTTTTTTGAAAAAGAAACCCAATCGCTTATTGGTCGTGAGCGGGTTACAATTATCGGGTAGTTCACGATCGACCCAGAGGTCACGCTCAGAAAAATCGATTTATTTACAATGTTGAATCGATAGGCTTAATTTCCGACGATTTTATATCGATATACCAAGCATGGTTTCAATGTTGACAGCCGAACCGGTAATGACAGGGAATAAATTAGAAATTGATATATACTGGCCACACTGGTGGATCTATCTAAAAATTCACATCCCGAAACATTGAACGCCAATCAATTGCAAAAAAATATTAATAAGTTGGTATTTTTTATTTGAAATACTTACCTAAATATGCATTGGCACTCCGCATTTACTTTTTAACTCTAAATAGGAGTTTTAATTAGTTAGTGAGATTTTTAATCATATCAAAGTTCAACCATTTTGAAAATCGAACGGAACAAATCGATTGCATCTTAGATGCTTTATTTAAGTCTATGGATCGCCTATACGATTTATTTCAGTTCTAAAAGCTTCGTTAGTTCAATCTGTTCATTAAATAAGTCAGTAATTTTGCATGAAGAATGACATTATTCAAAAATGTGTGTGTATTGATAGTTAACCAAGACTTTGATACTATGGAGGCCGCGCCGAAATTAATCAACGTCGGTCGGAATTTCAGGGTACCTAGCAAGGTCGATCGATATAAGTTTTATCGGAAATGTCGGTAACGTGTCATCGCTCCATAACACGACTGCAGGCCGCTAACGAACAAATAACAGTTTAAGTCAAATAAATTAGGAATCCTTAGTCGTTGTGCACTGTTGTTTGTTCTTTAGCGGCCTGCAGTCATGCTCGGGAGCAATGACAAGTTAGCGACATTTTCGATAAAACCTATATCGATCGACCATGCTAGATACCTGTTAACAATCGTTGACAATATCGTATTGATATAGGGTTTTATCGATCGTCAATGCTACACTTACATGACTAAGAGGAATGGCGAGGTACAGCAGGAGCATTTTAGTGGAGGATACCAAAAGCCATCCTGGAATTTTTTTTTACGTTAACTCCACATAGGAGTCCACGTATAAAAAAAACACAAAGGTTTTGAAGAGACCTATGTTGTAGGAAGAAGGAAACACAGAGGCCGGCAGATCGTTCCACAGCCAAGCTGTTGAATATAAGAACGAATCGAAGAAGCGTCCCGTTCTCAAGTGATCAACCTTGTATACATATGTTGGGCACTCGTTTTCCACAACATCTTCCATTGTAATACCAATAGAACAAGGATAGCATACCCACCAAACGCCTGTGCTCTAAAGATTGCAATCCGTCTGCGTCTGTTAAGATGGGAGAATCTATCAAACGTCCCGCAGTTGCCCATGTCAAGCCCATGCCCATGGGGGCGCACTTGTGATTTGTACAGAATTAACAGTTGTGTACTATTAAAGTATCTGCGGGCCCTATACTGTACGCCCAGTTTTTGGGAGGCTAACTTAACTCTGGCTTCGATGGAGCCCCCATAACTGAGCTGGTCACTTAGAGTTGCACCAAGTATATCAATGGAGGGCCTGTTCGGAAGATTATATAGCTGATGATAAAGTGATTTTTTTTAAATTAACTGATAATAAAACCTCTTAATCTTTTAATCTGATTATAAGCACAAACCTTTCAAACTCAACAAGTCAACCATTGCCGCGTTAATGAGACATTGGGAAACCGGCGCGAAACTTTTTTAACAAAATCATTGTTTTTTTTTTATTTGCCAACTTTGTGGGAGTATCTTGGCACCCTCAGGGTCGCCGTCAGAAACACATTATTTCTTGTGTAAAATATGTAATTAATTATATAAACGTGCTTAATTATGTGAAACCACTTAAAATTTCAAGACAACCGTCATTATCTGTGTATAAAGCTGTGAAAAATGGGATAGTAAATTTAAACTAGAATGATGTTTTTTTCAATTATTTAAGAATCTATGTCATTTGGCTATGAAACTAAGATTATTTGTGCCCATTTTCCATATTTAATCTTTTTGGCGGTAACTGGAGTAAAGCCACAAAATGTTTTATTACATTAATTTGTTCTGCATTGTGCAATTTTTATATGTATTTACTGTAGCATAAAGAATATGAATTTCATTTATACATTTAAATTTTACCAAATATTATATATAATTTTTAATTAAATGAAGACAATATTAGCGAAACTCAATCGAAAATCTGAAGACAGAAAAGTCAGAATCACAAAGTTCAAAGGTGATTGACTCTACGCATTCTGCTGACCTTTTTTTCAGTATAATAATATTAGTCCAGTAAACGAATGGTCCAAAAGGAGGTGTAGAGTGCGTGAGCAGGGACCTAAGCGATTCTTTCAGGACTTGTTTAGGATGCTTAGGGTGTGAACATACTAAAAGTCCTGGCGTCTAGGTGGTGAGCTAGGGGGGGAGGGGGGGGGGGAAGGTCCCGATTTTCGGGTTTCCGTTTATATCTCAAAAACGGTGCGTCGCAGAGGAAAACTTTTTTAGAATAAGTAAAAGCTCATAAGATTATCTACAACTTTTATTCTATACATAATTTTGAAAATCCCAGCCGTTTTTGAGTTATACGCTCCACAAATGTCAATATTTTCTAAAAAAATCATTTTTCCTCACATTTTTCATCAAACATTCCTTCATATCGTCTAAAATATTCATCCAAGAAAGAAATTTATTCAAGAGAAGTTGTAAATAATTTAATTACCTTTTAGAATATATACACATGTTTAAATAAATCTCTAACCAGTAAATATTTACAGCTATTTTAAGTTTTTTTGTAAAATGTCGTCATTTTCAGAAAAAGCTGTTTTTTCTTACCAAAATGTTAAGATGGGTTTTTTCTTCATGGGAAATTCCTTATTAATTTTTGCACGCAAGAAAGCAGGTAAGTTGTTCTCGAACAGATGATTAGTGAAATTCATTTTATAATCATTATTATTGTGATGGATAATTAGGTTAGTCGTCGGAGATGCTACAATAACGTGCTACGATGCTGTTCGAGTTGGTGAAAAGGCAATGAAGGCGATAGTGGGCTTGACATTCTCAGACATCAAGTTGTCCCGCAAAGATCGGGCATTCCCAATGTCTTCTGTCAGCTCGTCGATAAAAATTCACGATGAAAAGGTTGCAGTTGACCCAACATTGCTGTTTCAGCGGATGTGTATAAACAAACGATCAGATGAGGATTTGATGAAATTCTTTGCGTGTGAGTTGGCCCCATTTCCCTTGACACTGTTCTTAATAACATCATGTTACACTCTCAACTTTATATGGATTAAAGTTTTCATATCCTCTTTGGACGTGAGGGTCCTGGCAAGCGTTGTTCATCCATGGCATCGTCATTCTCAGTGGTGGATTATCTTGCTGAAAGGGCTCTACGTTATCTTCATCGTCGTCCTCGGCAACAGGCAAACTATTGAGGCATCTCCCTTGGCAGTGAAGGCACGCTGCAGAACAGGTCAGCATTGCTTTTCGGCATCCGCATTTGCCAATTGCACAATCCTTGGTGCAGCGGCAAAATATCATTTTCAGAAGGACCTCCGGTGCTGGAGGATCTTCTGTTGTAATTGGCGCCAGGGTGTCTCCTTCGTGTTTCCACCCCCATTCTTCAGGGGACAGCTCAATCCCGAGCCACTGCTGAACTTGGTGGTATGTCCTATTTCATATCCTATGTCCTATTTCATATTTGCCACGGACCTTGTGAACGATTAGAAGTGGTACTGGTTAAGGGAGGTCTGTCTTTTTGGCGCCGCATACCATTTCAGGAAGCATTTATTTCCAGCTTCTTCAACCTCGTCGTGAGTAGAGGAGGGATTGTCAAAGATCATTGCCGCTTGCTTGATCATTTCTGACTCCAAGTACAATTTTGAAAAGCCCACCTTGCTTCTCCTGAAATTTGCAGACGTTGTATCGCATCCGGTAAATGAATGTAAAAATATGATGTGTTCAAATCCACGATGCTGCATCTCTTGGGTGGACAGTGCCAATGTTTTGGTTTTCCCTCGTCCGGGTTTCAGCAACAGAATATCTTAGGTGGGAGGAGTGAAAGCAATCAAAAGGACAGTGAGGTCCACATCCTCACCAAAGACAGCCACAGAGTTGTGAAAGGATAGTTCTACAGCAGTCTTCACGATAAAGACGTCAGCATCATCGGTGGCCTGATGACTCTGTATCCCATTCTCCCGAAACTTAGTCTGTAGTAAGGAGATTAAATTACTTTTGTTGGTAGGATAGGATAAAAAATCTTCCTGTTTAACCGGTATTGATTTGTTCCATGTCAAATTGATGTCGGCTGACCTTCTCAGTCTGTATCGTCGCATTTGTTCTTGTGATTTCGTGCTTTTGACTGGATTTGCGTACCCAGCAAATACCACAGTGCGAGTCATTCCAGGATAGTGGTGGTTGACATAGGTGATATAACGATCACAAATTGCGGCAACGGAGGCATCTTTTTGTCAAATTACTCTGTATAATATAGATAATATGTGTATAATATATGATAGAAATCCTCCGTCCTCAACTATATTCATCTGAGACAGTAGAACAGTTTTTTTGAAAGGCTCAAATAAGCTATACAGAACAGATTTATTTGTCTTTCGCATCCCACTTTCATTGAACAGTGCCAAGGGAAATGGGGCCAACTCATTCTCAAAGAATTTCATCAAATCCTCATCTGATCGTTTGTTTTTACACATCCGCTGAAACAGCAATGTTGGGTCAACTGCAACCTTTTCATCGTGAATTTTTATCGACGAGCTGACAGAAGACATTGGGAATGCCCGATCTTTGCGGGACAACTTGATATCTGAGAATGTCAAGCCCACTATCGCATTCATTGCCTTTTCACCAACTCGAACAGCATCGTAGCACGTTATTGTAGCATCTCCGACGTCTAAACTAATTACCCATCACAATAATAATGATTATAAAATGAATTTCACTAATCATCTGTTCGAGAACAACTTACCTGCTTTCTTGCGTGCAAAAATTAATAAGGAATTTCCCATGAAGAAAAACCCATCTTAACATTTTGGAGAGAAAAAACAGCTTTTTCTGAAAATGACGACATTTTACGAAAAAACTTAAAATTGCTGTAAATATTTACTGGTTGGAGATTTATTTAGACATGTGTATATATTCTAAAAGGTTATTAAATTATTTACAACTTCTCTTGAATAAATTTCTTTCTTGGATGAATATTTTAGACGATATGAAGGAATGTTTGATGAAAAATGTGAGGAAAAATGATTTTTTTAGAAAATATTGACATTTGTGGAGCGTATAACTCAAAAACGGCTGGGATTTTCAAAATTATGTATAGAATAAAAGTTGTAGATAATCCTATGAGCTTTTACTTATTCTAAAAAAGTTTTCCTCTGCGACGCACCGTTTTTGAGATATAAACGGAAACCCGAAAATCGGGACCTTCCCCCCCCCTCCCCCCCCCCTAGCTCACCACCTAGACATCAGGACTTTTAGTATGTTCACACCCTAAGCATCCTAAACAAGTCCTGAAAGAATCGCTTAGGTCCCTGCTCGCGCACTCTACAACTCCTTCCTTTACTGGACTATATATGCATTATGCATATAACAAATCAATGGTTTAGTGCACAAACGTGTTATGTGCAATTTTATGTAAATATTTATTTATTACTACGTTTATAACCCGTCTCTTAAGATAATTTCGTTAATCGACGCAGGGATCGGTTCTGTCTCCGACTTTGTTTTTGTTGCACATCAACGACCGTTTGTCATGTGCACCAATTCACTTTTATGCGGATGACAGTACAGTTCATGATAGCTTTTTGTTTGACAAGCCCCCAAAGGGCTCACAAACTCCAACAGCTCGTAGGGCTTTGAAGCAAAGAATGGACGGTTACCTCGAGAGTGTTTTCTCTTGGGGTAAAAATAATCTCGTTGAATTTAATGTTTCAACGACCCAATCTTGTCTGATTACGTCTAAAAGGGATCGAAATGAAAATCTAGTCTCTTTCAACGGAAGCAATCTTCCGAACAGGCCCTCCATTGATATGCTTGGTGTAACCCTAAGTGATCAGCTCAGGTATGGGGGCTCCATCGAAGCCAGAGTAAAGTTAGCCTCCCAAAAACTGGGCGTACTGTACAGGGCCCGCAGATACTTTAATAGTACACAACTGCTAACCTTGTACAAATCGAAGCGAAGTTCTGATGTGCTTTTTTTGGTGTTTTTTTTGGAACAATGAAGAAGTAATTTGTGAATCGTTCATAAGTGCTTACAGAAAAAGCGTCGGTCCATGAATTTGGCAGCCATCTCTGGTCTGAAGCTCCAAAATACCTAAAAAATCCTTGACTCTGTGCAGAAACGGGCGGGCCATTTGATAGATTCTCCCATCTTAACAGACGGATTCCAATCTTTAGAGCACAGGCGTCGGGTGGGAATGCTATCCTTGTTCTACCGGTATTACAATGGAAGATGCTCCGAGGAACTAGCATCATTGATCCCTTCGGCACCGGTGCATAGTCGGGAAACACGCCAAACGCGTGCCCAACATTTGTACACGGTTGAAATTTGTCACATGAGAACGGGTCGTTTCTTCGACTCGTTCTTGTGTTCAACAGCTCGGCTGTGGAATGATTTGCCGGCCTCTGTGTTTCCTCCTTCCTACAACATGGGTCTCTTCAAGACCAATGTTCATTCCTTCCTTTCCTCAAAAAGACCCTCCACACAGCATCCCAGATGACATAGGCCCGGAGGGAAATTATTTTCCTCAGGGCCTCCTGTGTGGAGTTAATGTAAAAAAAAAATAAATAAAAAAACAAAAGCATTTACAAAGTGATAACAATTTTGGGAAAAAAAATTGCCATTGGGATGTGCATAGATGTTAACACTCCGATTTAAAAAAGTTTAGAGCATACGAAATTCAAGATTTCGTTGTTACTAGGTGGATATGCTACTAGTGAAATAACAAAAATAATGATAAGCAAAATAAAATATAAAACACAGAAAGAATGTAGTACAGAGAAAGAGAAGGAAGAAAGAAAGAAAAGACAAAATAGTACACAATTTTGGCCTTGTTCTTTACGTAAACTTTCAGCCCCAAAAATCCCTCAATTACAATTATTGTAATTGAGGGATTTGTGGAGCTGCGATAAATGCTAACCCGAAAATTGGTTAAGATTTTATATAAAGAATCTAGAATCCATGACAACCCAACAAAATGGCATTTCAATACCCCTTTGAAAAGTCATTAAAAATTATGAAATTTAAAAAAAAAGTATCCTATTTAACCAAGTTCTTAGGAAGTGAAAACTTCTTAAGCACCGTTGTGGTTTGAAACTCGATGAAACGAAAAATAGAGACAGTATAAAGAGACGACCATATAGGTACATCTATTGGATTTTGCCTGCGAAAGAATGGGATAGTCTTATCCAGTGGTTCTTAACCTGGTTGGAGATACTGACGCCCACCAGTTTCATATGCGCATTCACCGAACCCTTCTCACCACCACTCATTCACCGAATCATATGAGTGGGTGGTGTGTCTTGACCTCCGCCGAACCCGCAATATAACCCCGATTCGATCGAACCTAGGTTAAGAACCACTGGTCTAATCGGTAGCCTATCAGTCTCCTCTTTGTGCGATGCTTCGTAGCCTTCCCACTCTTATCTGCTTTAGTTTTTTTAAGGTTTCACTTCTACCGCGTGTGAATTGCACATTCCTATTTTTTTGTTATTTTTCACCACTTTCAATGACTTTTCAAAGGAGTGATTGAAATTCTTGGATTAAAAATTTAACACTGCAAACAGTTTCCGAAATATAATCAGTTATTTATCTCGATCTAGAACCTGTTAAATGATCTCGCGAAGGACATTCATTTTGTGAGTACATTTGTACAAAACGAACGGATGAACTTTTCATATTTGTGGCATCGTCCGCTACATCTTCTGACCTTATTCCTTGGTAGTACTACCTTTCACATCCTTGAATATTCTATTTAATGAGGTAGAATTATAAAATATGCATTATTTCATTTAGATGGGAAAATATTGTACCTACCTTTATGCAGGTGATCTTCTTTGAGGTCATGTTGAAAAGATTTACAGCCTTACTAAAAAACCCAGTGAAAATTTTATTCAATTGTCAAACGGCCGCGGATGTGAAAACATTACTAATTAAAAATTTGTCCTTTGAAAGAAATACACGTGGTTTCCACGGCCTGAGAGTAGTAGTTTATTTCTGTTTTAACCATTGATGTCCGAACGATATTTGTAATTTTTCCATAGTATTTTGAATGTTCTATATATTTCTTATTTTTGAAGGTGTCATAAAAACAAATACCATTTATGAAAACTAGATAAAATTACCTTTTAGATTTGTATATTTGAAATACAGTTTAGTTTTCAAAAACTGACATATTTTAAGATTCAAACTAGGAAACAAATGGAAAAAAATTTCTTACCAAATTTTTTTTGACTAAAATGTAGAGAAATTAAAAAAAAAACAAAATTTCAAAAACACAGTCCTTTTATGTAATAAATTTGGAAGGAAACTATCACCTCACTTTTTCCTCGTGCATACAATAAAAAGATAATAAAAAAAAAATTATTACTAAAACCTAAAAATTATACCGTCTTTTATATCAGATTTCTTGCATCTCTAAAGACGTTAATTTCTTTGATGCATTTAGGCACACATGTATTAAATATTATTATTTAAAAAAAACACCACTTTCATAAAATTATCGTAAAATAAAACCTTTAAATGTAAATTTGAATTCTCATGTATCATATAAAATAGTTTTTGACACTTCAATTTTCAAAGTACGATTATTGTTTTATAACTTGACTAAAACTTATGAAAAACCACAAAAAAACACGGTAAATATATCAATGATATAAATATAAGAGTACATTATTCATATTAATAGAAATTAACCATCACATAAGTAATATTGCACACACAAAAATCATTTCGCACTCACAGAAATCATTTCGTGCTTCCAGCGTCGTTTTGGAGCGCGAACAACGAATGCGCAGGCGCCGCGCCGCGCGCCGCGCCACCTAGCGGTTATGAAGGAAAACAAACAATTTAGTACTTAAATATGCATTGTTGCCGTATTTACAATACATTTTAAGATCAAAGCTTATTAGTAATGTTTGCTGTTTTAGTGTATTTTTATTTTATTCATGTTGCTGGCTGTATTTAAAAATGCATAGTTTAAAACTCACATTAAAATCGTATGAACATTGAAGTTTTCGACACAGTAAGGCTCTCAACTGGCAATTCGGAGGACCGGGTTCAAATCTCGGCATGCGCAAATAAATTTTATTTGACCAATTTCTGTTATTTCGCATTTTTAATAATTAAATATAATATGTAGCATATTTGCGGAACTCTCCAGAGAATAACATACTTTCAGTTTCACCCTGGTGTAAGACAACCATGCAGAATTGAAATGTTGCTTGAAATGGTTTTAGCCTTGTTTGGTGGCCAAATCTGAATAGCCAGGTACCCCGCCTTCCTCTCTCCCATCTCATTCTCCTCCCCACTACCTAAGCTTACAACATACCCCGATTCAGAATGCCATGGTCACACTGGCTCCAGATGGGAGCTGTTAGGTCTCTTGTGATGTATTCACATTTAAAAAAAAACTGACAGAAGTGGGTTTTGTGAGTATATCCGTGTACCCGAAGTACTCGTGAGTTAAATGTTTCCGTACTTTTGATTTTTTATGTGAGTAGGTACCACACAAAAGTCCCAACTGCTCCGAACCATCTGGAGCATGGACTATGGAGACTATGGCATCCCCAATTAAAGTATGCTGTGAGGCGGAAAGTCGTGGGGAGGGGAAAGATATGTGGAAATAGAAGGTGAGAAAGTACCTACCTATAACACGGCTAAAGTTATTTCGATCATTGTTTCAATTCTTGTTTTTTAATAATGATAATAAGAAAGCTTTTGAATTATTGGCACCTATATATTCTTACAACCTTAAATAATGTTAAAAAAACGAAAAAAAAATATTTAAAAAAAAAATCTACCACAATCATTTCATCAAAACGTAATTCAATATAAAGTTTGTAAATATATTTGATTAATTATTAATAAATATTATTAATAATTAATTATCTTATAATTTATGTTAGTTTATATCGGCTTGAATTTATTGAAAATAATAATATCTCTATTGTTTAGCAGCAGTAGAAATAAATTTGGGTCGAGGTTTAAAATTACGAACTCGTTAAAATTATGAACTTTAAAATTCGCAACATTATGTTAATAATAATTGGATAATTCATAGAGCGCCGTTTTTGCGAAAAATCACCTTAAGGGCGAAACCTGACCCAATCACATCATCACTGCTTAGATTAGGTTAGGTTAGGTGTAATTTACTAACCTTAAATCTTACCTAACAAACCCAAGGAGTAGATAATAATATACTAGAAATAATACTAATAATAATAATTCTAGTATATTATTACTTGCTTACGTGCTTTCATAAAAAAGTATTGTATTTCATAAGTCTAAACTTAAACTTTAGGATGCACTGTTTACACCCGCGCTGTTCAAGCGGTTTCCCTACAGAGAATCAAACCATCCCATGATATTATAAGAGTAATAAATAAAATTGTAGAATTATTTGGTGACCGGACATCTCAGAATCATACAACTTCAACACCTCCTTTGAAAAGTTAAAATTGATGAAAAAATGTAAAAATTTATTAGGTAATTAAGTTACGTTGGGTAAGGTTATTGGCTATTTTTCTATTTTTTGTTCATGACTTTTAATGACTTTTCAAAGGTGTTGAAAAAAAGGGGTGTTGAAATAGTATGATTCCGAGTTTTCATGGAACCGAATTGTTTATGTAGGTACCTAGCATTGGATTTTGGACATTCCTCTAAACGGAGACTGTCGAAATACCTGGTGTCGCAAAACTGCGGCTCCACTGTTAATTGGCGGTAAATGATGCAGAGAAAAGCATATGCAGCCCTCGAAGGACCAGTCCCGAAACTACGTGAAATCGCTAAGTTATACGGGACGATTAAATAGTATACACTCGCAAAACCTGATGGATAGTCAGTTGATAGTTCAGATCTGTGCTTTTGGAAAATTAGATAAGCACAGATTGGAATAAGGAAAATAGGACTCACCGTTGCAGATGGGGCCTCGCTGATGTCCAGTTTTGGTGTACACTTCTCACTGTTTAAAATTCGCAATATTCTTATAACAAGAGGTTACGATACATGCGCCCTGTCTGAGATGTAATTTTGTTCTGAGCAGGAGAGCACACTGTCACCTCTCCAAAGTTGAGTATTTCTTTCAACAATTTTTATGGTGACATTTGGGAAGGAAAGATTAGGTAGGTGGGATAAATTCAGGATTTTGACATATCTACCCACCAAGTCTGCGAATGCAATACCCAATCAATCCCATATAAAGATGCGCAAACAATACCTACGTAAATAAAATAATCGATTTTATTTTTTAGCTATTGCATTAATAATATTACACTAAAATCATTTAAGGAACAGTTTCGCAGTCAGTCTCGTGTGACAAAGTCATCAAATGGCCATTCAGCGCCATTTTGTTTTTCTGATAGTTAAAAGGTTCCCCTTAAATACCGATTGCCGTCCGTTTCGGCCTTTGAACAATTTGATTGAAGTGATCAGCAGAAGAAGACAACTATCATGTTGTTAAACTTGTCAAGCATATTGCAATTATTTGATACAAAACTGAAATGCACCTACAACCTGCGTTTAACGGGGACCTTTCAAATGTGAAAAAAACGAAATGACGCTGAATTAACCTTTGATGACAATATTACGTTTGAATTTCTGCTAAGCAATTGGGCCTAAATGTTTAATCACGCAAAATAGATAAATAATCGAGTTTAGGATGTTTGGAAACTCGTAGTAAAGTCTTATCTTGCGAATTACATCATTTATTTATTTTGTAAGAAACAAACAGCTTTTACATAATATAAAGCTCTCAACGAAATGGCTCCACCCTATATCTCTGAACTGTGCATTCCGGAAAATATTGGTCTAAGACATTCAACTCTTAGATCAGCGACATCATCTGCAATCGGAAGGTTGAAAGAACCTAAGCGAAATCCGAACACTAACTTTGGTGATCGTGCTTTCGAAGTATCCGGCCCTGAGGCTTGGAATAAACTTCCTATGGAATTAAGATGTATAACCAGTCCAACAGAATTTAGATCCAAACTTAAAACTCACCTATTTAAACACTCATTTCCATAAATTCGCTATTTCATTCAAACATTGCTATCCAACCTGTTGTTGAGCAATGAATTATCTTATTGCAGTTGAGATCGACGATTAAATTCATTCATTCATTTAAGATACCTATGCTTTCCTTTAAAAACTGTTAACCCATTACAATCATTTTCACAACCGTGTTATAAAATTGTAATATTATGTACGAACTTCCTTCTTCTTCTGGCGCTAACAATATTAATATTAAAATACGGTATAAAATAATTTGTAAAATGTGTAGAATAAAATATCTATGTATGTATACATGTATATATAATATCCTCAAACTGCTTCGACTCTCTTTCTCTGTCTGTACCTATATCTGTAGAGTTTTGTTGATCACTTGGTAATATTAGATACCTGGCAAAACTAAAAATATTTATTGTTGTATGTAAATACCTATTTTAATTGTAAATCTCTAATTTTAAGTCACGGTTGCAAATATTTGTATGTCACCAGTTTTAAGTCAGTAGTAATAAGTCTTAGTTGTAAGTCACTAGCTACATATAAGTCTTAAATGTAGGTTCCTAGTTATAAGTTTGAATCCTAGTTGTAAGCCTATCGTATTCATTTTATTTTATTGTATGGTTATTATATGTACAGCGCCCTTGAGATGATTTTTCATGAAAACGGCGCTTTATAAATCAGCCAAATATTATTATTATTATTATTATTATAAAGTGATAAAAATATAGGTACAAGTAAATTGAAGTCAAGGCGCAGAAGTTTATTGTGCTAAAGTTCATTGGAAGTGAAGTTTTAATATCTTAAAATTAATTAGGAAGGGGAGAGGAAGAGGAATATAGGAAAAGGATAGGAGATGCTCCCGATACATTCCATGCTTTCATATTAATAATCGATCGTACGCGTTACTTCATATCGATATTTCTTTGGGTTATTATTAAAAACGTCCATGCGGTGAAATTTTGTATTATATTGTAAACATACACGAGGAATTGGGAATCCAAATCAGCGTATTTTTTCGATCTGAAGATTCCGGCATTTAAAGGGTTAAAGATAACTTTTGTGATAAGGGGGGATACATTAATTACGTGAGCTCAAAAGGGGGGGGGGTGTCCAGCAAAATCTCACGTTACTTGGAAAGAATAAACTAAGTGGCCCAAATTTATCTCACCAAGGGGGGGGGGGGGGTCTAGATTGGTAGAAAAACTGCTCACGTAAATAATGTATGCCCCCTAAGGACTACGCTACGGTGCATTTTAATTACATCCAACAGCTGATATTAACCCCATTGCGACAGATTTTTTTTTAAATTTTAACTGAAAAATTTAAAATTTGGACTTGATTTACTCGAAAACGAAAACTCAAATAAAAAAAAAAAATGCAAAATCGACTTCAAATGTGATATTTGTTATTTATCGCCGTATTGCGCTACCTCCTCCTTTAGCCAACGTTTCGGACAGCGTTACAGTGTCCATCATCAGAGCAGATGTGTAATTGTTAGTGGTGAAATGTGTGCTTAAGTACTTAGAAGCGATAACGTGTTGCCAGCTCCACTCCACTACGATCTGGTATTACAGTATACTTTAAACTAGTTTTCTGCGTTTAGCTTTGGTGTAGCCGTCAATTACCGGATACCAAGAACCATTGAGCTTAGCTCCGTCGTCTCTATAGGTTTTTTATGGATTTCAATTGCCTCTTAATTTCAATTAGGCATGCTTTATCAGTTTTGGGTCTTCCCAGGAATTCAGGAACAAATCCAAAGTAATGGCCGGTTTCAAGTAAATGCTCGGCGATTGCCGATTTGTCAGGGTGGCCAAATTTACACGCTTGAAAGTGTTCTGATATCTTTTTGGAGATCGTCCGCTCTGTCTGGCCCACATAAACCTTGTCACACTCGGAACGGCTGAGTTTATACGCCTTTTGACTCTGTCTTCGTTTGGTGCAGATTTGGAAACATTGGCTAAAGGAGGAGGTAGCGCAACACGGCATAATACCTTAAAAATAAATAATAAAAATACTTTTGGGCGTGAATCGTACGTGATATGTCATGTAGATTTACCGGTTTCCCGTTTACACTACCTACGAGTTTCCGGACACCATGTGTGTTCGCCGACGTGTTTTGTACATTAACTATTAACTAATAGCTCTTTCTATAACCCTAAAGTTTAATACAATAGTAAACCTTTAAGTTAATCTTTCTTTACGCAATACCCTAATGACTTTAGAAGAATGAACAGTTTAAAGAGCATTTTAAGCTGAATAGATCAATTTACATTCATTTCACAAAGCGTGCCAAACAATTAAATTTACTTAGGAATATTTCGTAATGATATCCGTGCCGTGCTTAATCTCTGGAGAAAGTTCAAAGGTACTTTCAAAAATCATAATTGTATTTAATATGTTTCCTTTGAAATGCGTTACAAACTTCATTGAGAGGAAACCGGGCGTTTTGTCTGTACAAACGTATTCCCCATAGACATTCAAATTTAATAGACGAGAAGATATAGATGAGGGGTAAAACCAAACTGTGGGGGGAAGAGGGGAAAGATGACTGTGATTCGTTAAAAAATCAATCTAACAGTGTATAGGCATTTCGCATTATAATACCACCATTTAGTTCTAAAAAGCAAAATCTGCTTTTGAATGAATAGACCTTTTTACATGGGTTCTCCACGTTATTAAAATATTTGCGAAGTCCAAATGCGGCAAAGTAAAGTTCGCCACTTTTTCACAGACGAAAATTTTGTTGCCGTATTTAGTTGAGACACTTTTACAAATGTTTCATAATTTATTTACCCCTGTAACCAGCGACGAACTCACTGCAGAACCGCCCGCATTCGTTATGATCGACATCATTTTAGGGTATAATGTATAGCACAAGCTATCAGTTGCCGTGTTATTTCGTAAAATGTACGATGTGAGCTCGACGCTGGTCAGGACAAGAATGATGACGTCACATTATTTAGATTCAAGCAAGGCTCTCGTAAGCCCAGCCGGCTCTATGGAACCGGTATGGGGAGGGGGAAATAATACGCTTTTATCACTTAGGGCAGGTCTATATATATTCATATGTATATGGTATTCCTCAATTTTCTCTCTAGATATAAAAACTAGTGCAAATATTTTTAATATAATATAAACATGTCTGATGATATACAATACAATTATATCACCGCACTTTAATTACTGTTATAGTATTATTTTTTCTGCAATGAAGAGAACGTGAAAAAATAAAAATTATATTGTGCAACAAAGCAAAGATTGTTTATACGTAAATACAATTCCTGGTGGAGCGTATGAATTGCTCCAATAAAGGCGGACTCTATACCCTAAGAAAAATAAAAAAATAATTAATTATATGCGTGGCGTTTTCACCTCAAAAATTATGGTCAAGAATTGCCTAAACTTATAATGAAACGTGAAGTGCCTTCCTGCAGTACGTAATGTATATTTAAGTGGGTAAAGGCAGAGCTATGTCGATCTATCTCAAGTTAGTGGGAATATTGTAAGGATCATCTTAAATGAAAGATTTTGTTAAAGAGCAATTCTTATTTATAGCAAAATAAACAAACACATGTAAATACCTTATGCTACACGGTGAGAACGGTAACAGGTGAGAGAAAGAGAGCTTCACAAAACTATCCGCAAAACCGACGCGAGAACTTCTTGGACGCAACGAACGTCTTGGAAATCTTCCCATCCGTGGCCAGGATTCCGGACATACGGGCTTCTTCCTTGGAAAACCCTCGAGCATCCACGTGGGTGGCTCTTTCGCAACTGCGTAAAGAAGCCTCAATCCGACAATTCTCACCCCCCAAACAGCACGCGTGTCTTGACGTCTTAGACCTCAGACAGGATGGTGGAGCATTCTAAATCACACTTTCCAGCCACATCCGAAGACCTCCGCAACCAGACAGTCTCTGCTGAAACCCGTATCGGGATAAATCCAAATATAAAAGTCACATTGACTTCAGTATCCGGACCACCATGACCGGCACATTTCCTTTAATGCCTCCGCATCTCAAATATGAGACCAATGGACAAAGAACTTCAGAGGTCACATTCGCCTTCACGCAACTGCATTGCAAAAAATCCTCCCGGTCGTCAATTCAAAAATAAGTCAGGCCTCGTTCTTCAAAAAACAAAAAGTAAAAATCGTCCCGTCCGGGAACACAAATTCACTTCTGCCGCCATCTTTCTTCAAAGCATTACCTACTCGCGTAGTTAACACTCCCGAAAATTAATACGTTACAAGTAGTATAGGCAATATATATTCTCGTCTATTCATGAATTATGGGAAGGCCAAATAATTGATCCACCAGGTGGCGCATTTCATCAATTTTCATTTCACCTCAAAAATTATGGTCAAGAATTGCCTAAACATATAATGCAACGTGCACTCACCTGATGAAAATACTTTCCTGTTGTAGTATAGGCAAAATATGTATCTATCTATCTACGTAAAAAGTTATCCTTCCATCGGGTGGCGCATTTCATCAATTATTTATGTAGTGAGGACCAATTTTGTATCCGGAATTCTTCTTGAAATTAAAACTCTCAGAATCTGTTTTTATTTTCAACTAGCTGGTCCCGGCAGGCGTTGCCATGCCATTTAATAAAGAAATTGTTTTTCTCTGAGTGTCCTTTCCCATTCGTCCCGTTCTCCTTCCACCTCCACCTTCTCTCTCCCCACTCCACTCCCCCCCTCCTTCCCCCGTCCCGCGAACCCCCCTCCCGAGTTCCCCTCCCCCATCACACGTCCCCATCCCCTCCCGCGTTCCCCTTCCACCTTCCCCGCCTTCCCTCTTCCCTTTCCCGCTCCCTCGTCCCGCCAACCCTCCTCCCGCGTTCCATATATTCAATCCCAGAACATTCAGTTTTTAAACAGCCCGCGTACCACCTTTAACAATTTTTATTCAAATTTCCATTTTTCATGTATATTAAATTTGGTACCTAACACAGGTACCTATTTAAAATATCTAAAATTCTTGATTCGATTCAAACTATTAGGACAGTATTACCTACTTTAAATAAATTTATCAACTTAAAGATTTTCAAAAATAGAATCCTGATAAAGCAATCATTGTTTTGCAAAATGTCATTCTCAAACACGCAAACTGTCAAACGTGCGATAGTCGTTAGGTTTTCTGAAATTATTTGAATTTTCTGCGCAATTTCTTAATTTTTCTCTCCGTAAGAATCACCCTCGTACTTCAAGGAATATTCTAAAAAAAGAATTAGCGAAATCGGTTCAGCTGCTCTCGAGATTTGCGCTTAGCAACACATTCAGCGATTCATTTTTATATATAAGAAGATAACACGAAAAAATAATAGTTAATTCATGATAAACAGGTAGAGAACAATTCGTAATTTGAAATATTTTACAACCAAAATAGATGCCATTTGCCGTTCATTCGGGTAAGTACCTACCAGATTAGTGCACATTGTAATTACATAGAGGCATAAAATACAATCTTTGGGGTACTTATTTAAAACTCATACATAATTATAAACCAACCACAACAAAAATAAATTACATGTTGTGGTGCTTAACCAATTCCCGTTGTTCAGATTTACATTTATTTCAGTTCTGAGTTCTACAAATTAAACTTCATAACAATAAGTATTTATTTTGGTTCACCATAATTGTTTGTCAGGCCTGTCAGATTTTTGTTACAGCATCAAAAATATTGCCCTTTCTTCATAACGTCTCTTGCAAAACCCCATTGTTAGTTTATCGTCTCTGTAGTTCTTGCTATCGTTATGGGGAATCTTTCCACCACAATAGAAACATGTAACTTTTCTTCAAATATTGACGGTTGCAGAAATGCACGATCTGTTCATGAGGTACAATATATATTAAAATAATCAACCACGTACATTAATAATTATTGGCCTACATACATAGAAACGACAATGTTGATCATGAGCTTCTTCTAATTAAACTTGAACATGTAGGTATTAGAGGATTAGCATTAAAATGGTTTGAATCGTACTTAAAAAATCGTCAGCAGAAAGTTCAAATTTCAAATATCGATGAAAAAATGGTCCAGTACATGGTAGAATCCAAATGGAGAAAAATAAACAAGGGTGTGCCACAAGGAAGCATTCTTGGGCCTCTCCTCTTCCTTATCTATATAAACGAACTTCCAATAATTGCTGGCACAGAATGTTCAATGTTCGCTGATGACACCGCTTTGTTGTTTGAATGTAATGGAGACGTTGACGAATTTAACAAACAAGTTAACGAGACTTGCCAATTAATAGCAAACTAACTGTTATCGCAACATCTATCACTCAACACAAACAAAACCCAAATTTTAAAATTTTGTCCAGTGCAAGCTACACCTATAAATATAAATGTAAACATTAATAATAATACTAGGTTTTGCCCGTTGCAGAAGCAACTGACGGGTTAAAGCACTATGCGATTTGACGTGTGAACGTGGATGAAGCGAGGAGGAGTGTGTGTTAAATTAAATATATGAAGAAACCTGAGGTTACAGTGACCTTGCAACGCATGCCGGGTACCCGTTGTATATAATGTTATAATAAAGTGCAGGCATTTGCAAGGCGCTTGCATAATAATATAGTTTCCCCGAACTTGGAATGGAACCATCCCCGAGGTTACATTGATCTTGCAACGCATGCCGGGTACCCGTAGTATACAATTTTATAATATAGAGGAGGCGTTTGCAAGGCGCTTGCGTTATAATGTAGTTTCGCGGAACTTGGAATGGAACCATTACAGTAAAGTTGACCCCGAGGTTACAGTGATCTTGCAACGCATGCCAGGTACCCGTTGTATATTATGTTATAAATTGCAGGCGCTTGCATTAAAATTTTATTTCCGGGAATCGGGATGGAACCATTACAGTTAAGTTGACCCCGAGGTTACAGTGACCTTGCAACGCATGCCGAGTAACCGTTGTATATCATATTATATATTGCAGGCACTTGCTTTAAAATGTTATTTCCCGGGAATCAGGATGGAACTATTACAGTAAAGTTGACCCCGAGGTTACAGTGACCTTGCAACGCATGCCAGGTACCCGTTGTTTATAATGTTATATATTACAGGCGCTTGCATTATAATGTTGTTTTCCGAGATTCGGGATGGAACCATTACAGTTTAATGGACCCCGAGGTTAAAGTGGCCTTGCAACGCATGCCGGGTACCCGCTGTATATAATTTATTTATTTACGCACAAAAAGTCCATTAATCTCCCTCTTATCCTTTCCCTTGTTACCATAATTATTGGAAGGCTTTTGACCTCTCCAGCCAGATTCTCCCAACCCTTCGGCTTGCACCGCAGTGTGAGGAATAGATTCATACGTCCGTCTCTCCTGGCCACTGTCCCCCAGATTCCTAAACACCCCTCAGACCTTTTTCCTTCCCATATCTTCTTCTCCTTCCTTTCCCTTAAAAAACCCACCCCACAGCATCCTCAAAGATGACGCAGGCCCCTAGGATTTAGAACGGGCCTTTTCTTGGGTAATTTCATGATGCCAAAGCTCACTATTGTATTCTGAAACTGTATGTATTTGTCTAGATCTTGGTGGCGGATACGTTCGCCCAACCACTGCGTGGCGGGCTGGATCGGAGGAGACTGATTGAGGGAGGCTTTTTATCTCTCCAGCCAGATTCTCTCAACCCTTCGCCTTGCACCGCAGTGTGAGGAATAGATTCATGCGTCCATCACTCCTGGCCACACTGACCCCCAGATTCCTTAACACCCCTCATACCTTTTTCCTTCCCATATCTTCTTCTCCTTCCTTTCCCTTAAAAATCCTCCGCTCAGCATCCTCAAAGATGACATAGGCCCCTAGGGAAATTGTTTTCCTTGGAGTCTCCTGTGTGGAGCTAATGTAAAAAAAAGTTTAACACTGCATAATTTCATCCTGAGTTCTCCCCAAGGTTTCAGTGATCTTGCAACGCATGCCGGGTACCCGTGTTATATAATGTTATGTAGAAATACAAATCCCCAAAATTGACCTTTATTGGATAACCAACACCTCTGCTGTAGGTCACCCCAAGTGGTTCGCTACGTTTGGTGATTTAGTAGGGGTGCCCGGGTTCATGGGGTGAGGTGTGTCTAGGTCTTGGAAGCGGATACGTTTGACCAACCACTGCGTGGCAGACTGGATCGGAGGAGACTGATTGAGGGGGGATCTCGACCTCTCCAGCCAGATTCTCCCAATCCTTTGCCATGCACCGCAGTGTGAGGAAGAGATTCATAAGTCCGTTACTCCTGGCCACACTGACCCCCAGATTCCTACCCACCTCTCATACCCTTTTCCTTCCCATATCTTCTTCTCCTTCCTTTCCCTTAAAAAACCCTCCGCACAGCATCCTCAAAGATGACGTAGGCCCCTAGGGAAATTGTTTTCCTTGGAGCCTCCTGTGTGGAGCTAATGTAAAAAAAAGTTTAACACTGTTGAGTTGTAAAAAAAAGGTTAAAAATCTTCCATTTTTTCAAGTTACTTTTTACGTTCTGTGAAAGTTCTGTTCAAATTCTAAGAGGCTTCTGACCTCTCCAGCCAGATTCTCCCAACCCTTCGCCTTGCACCGCAGTGTGAGGAATAGATTCATACATCCGTCACTCCTGGCCACACTGACCCCCAGATTTCTACCCACCCCTTATACCTTTTTCCTTCCCACATCTTCTTCTCCATCCTTTCCCTTGAAAAACCCTCCGCACAGCATCCTCAAAGATGACATAGGCCCCTAGGATTCAGAACGGGCCTTTACCCGCGTAATTTCGTGATGCCAGAGATCATTATTGTATTCAGAAACTGTATGTATTTGTCTAGGTCTTGATAAAAATGTATTTGTCTAGGTCTTGGTGGAGGATACGTTTGCCCAACCACTGCGTGGCGGGTTGGATCGGAGGAGACTGATTGAGGAAGGATTTTGACCTCTCCACCCAGATTTTCCCAACCCCTCGCCTTGCACCGCAGTGTGAGGAATAGATTCATACGTCCGTCACTCCTGGCCACACTAACCTCCAGATTCCTACCCACCCCTCATACCTTTTTCCTTCCTATATCTTCTTCTCCACCATTTCACTTAAAAAACCCTCCGCACAGCATCCTCAAAGATGACATAGCACTGCGTGGCGGGTTGGATTGGAGGAGACTGATTAAGGGAGGATTTCGACCTCTCCACCCAGATTCTCCCAACCCTTCGCCTTGCACCGCAGTGTGAGGAATAGATTCACACGTCCGTCACTCCTGGCCACACTGACCCCCAGATTACTTAACACCCTTCATACCCTTTTCCTTCCCATATCTTCTTCTCCTTCCTTTCCCTTAAAAACCCTCCACACAGCATCCTCAAAGATGACATAGGCCCCTAGGGAAATTGTTTTCCTTGGAGCCTCCTGTGTGGGGCTAATGTAAAAAAAAAAGTTTAACACTGCATAATTTCATCCTGAGTTCTACCTGAGGTTGCAGTGACCTTGTAACGCATGCCGGGTACCCTTTGTATATAATTTTATAATACATTGCATGCGTTTGCAAGGCGCTTGCATTTTAATGTAGTTTCCCGGAACTTGGAATGGAACCATTACAGTTAAGTTGACCCCGAGGTTACAGTGATGTTGCAACGCATGCCGGGTACCCGTTGTTTATAATGTTATGTAGAAATACAAATCCCCAAAGTTGACCTTTATTGGATAACCAACACCTATGCCGTAGGTCACTCCAAGTGGTTCGCTACGTTTGGTGATTTAGTAGGGGTGCCCGGGTTCATGGGGTGAGGTTTGTCTAGGTCTTGGATGCGGATGACCAGGACACACTGAACCCCAGACCCCTACCCACCCCTTAAACCCTTTTCCTTCCCAGAACTCTCATCTCCTTCTTTGCCTTAAAAAACCCTTCACCCAGCATCTCCAAAGATGACATGACCCTGAGGGAAATTATTTTCCTCAGGGTCTCCTGTGTTGAGCTCATGTAAAAAAATAATTAAATGCATATAAATTCACCTTTCATTGCCGTTACATTTAGTTTTCAAACAGCTCGCGTGCCACCTATTGATATATTTTTATGCAAATTTCGTAATGCCAAAGCTCACCAGCCAATAAACAAACATATCAAAAAAAGAATTATTCAATTTGGTGCAGTCTTTCGGAAGTTATACGCGTACATACATTTCGACGATTCATTTTTATGCAAATTTCATAATGCCAGAGCTCACCAGTAGTTTTATTCAAAACTTGTCCTTACAATAACGATAACAACAAAAAAAATAATTACCCAATTAGGTGCAGTCGTTCCGAAGTTATGCGCGTTCTTACATTTCATCGATTAATTTTTAAACATATTTCAAAATGCCAGAGCTCACCAGTAGTTGTATACAATCTTTGTCTTAACAATAAGGAACGCAATAAAAAAAGAATTATTCAATTGCGTGCAGTCGTTCTGAAGTTATGAGCGTACTTACATTTCGGCGAATCATTTTTAAACAAATTTCGTTATGCCAGAGCTCACCAGTAATTTTATTCAAAACTTGTCCTAGTAATAACAAATACAACAACGAAAGAATTATTCAATTTTGTGCATTCGCTCGGAAGCTATGCGCATTTATAGATTTCGGCGATTTATTTTAAACAAATTTTATTATTCCAGAGCTCATCAGTCGTCTTATACAAACCTTGCCCGAACAATAACGAAACCAACTCAAAAAGAATTATCCAATTTGGACCAGTCGTTCATGAGCTATAATTTATAGATGATACCCGTGGATAATTATTTATCCGTTTATGTAATTTTCAGGGTACCTACCTAGTTCATCAAAATATTCTAAAACAATATTTTATCTATATGGCAAGACAACCGATAAAAGTTGTCATAACCACCTCAAGCAAAGCCTGAAAATCGAACACCTGCGCTGGTTTAAGAACATTTCCCATACAAATTACGTCAGCCAACGGTGTCATGGCCTGACTGAAAACCTCAGGTGGTTTTGGATAGTGTTCCATGTTCAGTATTGCAAGGTTGAAGAAAATAAATAAACATTTCAAATATCTACCGATTTAACAGGCCGAGAACGATTTGCATTTTCGATGTTGTTGGATTTTTCGCAAATGTCAGATATAATTGCAAAGTTTGACGCAATATTGTGAAACATTTTAAATGGGAAGCTACACATGTTTTAATTTTAAAAGTTTCTAAATCTTGTGTTATTTATGATTATTAAAAAAAATCTCTCGCAAAATGTTTATTTTCGTTGTATTTTACCACCCCGCAAAGGGCCTTTAAAATGTCAATTTTTCTACCATATTTTCCAGATCGCTGTTTAATTAACTGGAATAAATTTCTAGCAAAAAACAGTTTTGTATGGGAGATTTTCGATACATCTTTCTCAACTTTTCCGGGCATTTGAAAAGAGATAGATACAATGAATTCGCTTCGAAGAAGAGTGAACCGTGGGGCCTTTGAAATCGGATGAGCTTAGAGATCAATTTGGCTTGCCAAATTTTACCCAATTTTTGCAAGCCAAAGTGACCCGTGAGGTTTCACCCACCCGAGGGGCAAAGTGGTAGCTTTTCCCCTCAAATCGAAAGTGAGTTTTTTCGACCAATGGCGTGAGCGGAAAAAGTGAGTTTTTTCGACCAATGGCGTGAGCGGAAAAAGCTTTTCCCTGACCTACCCCAAAACTGAACAATACTATATATACTAGGTTTTGCCCGTTGCAGAAGCAACTAACGGGTTGAAAAATTGTGCGATTTGACGTGTGAACGTGGATGAAGCGAGAAGGAGTGTGTGTTAAATTAAATATCAATATCAATCGGATTATTATCAAATTTTCATTGCAATCGGTTAAAGGTTTAGCAATGCATAATTTCATGATGCCAGAGCTCACTTTTGTGTACAGAAACCATCGCCGGCATGTGCACATCAAATCCCCAAAATTTCATCGCAATCGGATGAACGGTTTAGCAATGCATAATCTTATGATGCCAGAGCTTACTATTGTATACAAAAACCATCGCGGGCATACACACATCAAATCAAAGGGATGTGCACTTCTAATCCCAAAAGTTTCATCCCAATCGGATGAACGGTTTAGCAATGAGTAATTTTATGATGCCCGAGCTCACTATTTTATGCAGAAAGAATCGAAGGGATGCAGCAATCAAATCCCCAAAGTTTCATCGCAATCGAATGAATGGTTTAGCAAAGCTTAGCGGTTAAACATACTTATATATAAAGCCGCCTGCAGGGTCTAGCAGCAGAAACTTGCCATACAGAAGTATTCAGACTCCATCGCAGGTATGCACACATTAAATCCCCAAAGTTTCATCGCAATCAGACGAATGGTTTAGCAAAGCTTAGCGTTTAAACATACTTACATATAAAGCCGCCCGCAGGGCCTAGCAGCAGAAAACTGCCAAGCTGGAGTATAAAGACACCATTGCAGGCATGCACACATCAAATCCTTAAAGTTTCATCGCAATCGGATGAATGGTTTGGCAAATCTTAGCGTTTAAACATACTTAATTATAAAGCCGCCCGCAGGGCCTAGTAGCAGAAACCTGCCAAACAGAAGTATATTTACATCATTGGAGGTATGCACACATCAAATCCTTAAAGTTTCATCGCAAACGGATGAATGGTTTGGCAAAGCTTAGCGTTTAAACATACTTACATATAAAGCCGCCCGCAGGGCCTAGCAGCTGAAATCTGCCAAGCTGAAGTATAAAAACACCATTGCAGGCATGCACACATCAAATTCTTAAAGTTTCATTGCAATCGGATGAATGGTTTGGCAAAGTTTAGCGTTTAAACATACTCATATATAAAGCCGCCCACAGGGCCTAGCAGCAGAAACCTGCCAAACAGAAGTATATAAACACCATTGCAGGCATGCACACATCAAATCACCAAAGTTTCATCGCAATCGGATGAATGGTTTGGCAAAGCTTAGCGTTTAAACATACCCATACATAAAGCCGCCCGCAGGGCCTAGCAGATGAAATCTGCCAAGCTGAAGTATAAAGACACCATTGCAGGCATGGACACATCAAATCCTTAAAGTTTCATCGCAATCGGATGAATGGTTTGGCAAATCTTAGCGTTTAAACATACTTATTTATAAAGCCGCCCGCAGGGCCTAGCAGCAGAAACCTGCCAAGCTGATGTATAAAGACACCATTGCAGGTATGCACACATCAAATCCTTAAAGTTTCATCACAATCGGATGAATGGTTTGGCAAATCTTAGCGTTTAAACATAATTATATATAAAGCCGCCAGCAGGGCCTAGCAGCAGAAATCTGCCAAAGAGAAGTATATATACATCATTGGAGGCATGCACATATCAACTTTCCATAGTTTCATCGCAATCGGATGAATGGTTTGGCAAAGCTTAGCGTTTAAACATACTTACATATAAAGCCGCCCGCAGGGCCTAGCAGCTGAAATCTGCCAAGCTGAAGAATAAAGACACTATTGCAGGCATGCACACATCAAATCCTTAAAGTTTCATCGAAATCGGATGAATGGTTTGGCAAAGCTTAGCGTTTAAACATATTCATACATAAAGCCGCCCGCAGGGCCTAGCAGCAGAAATCTGCCAAGCTGAAGTATAACGACACCATTGCAGGCATGCACACATCAAATTCTTGAAGTTTCATCGCAATCGGATGAATGGTTTGGCAAATCTTAGCGTTTAAACATAATTATATATAAAACCGCCCACAGGGCCTAGCAGCAGAAACCTGCCAAACAGAAGTATATTTACATCATTGGAGGCATGCACACATCAAATCCTTAAAGTTTCATCGCAAACGGATGAATGGTTTGGCAAAGCTTAGCGTTTAAACATACTTACATATAAAGCCGCCCGGAGGGCCTAGCAGCTGAAATCTGCCAAGCTGAAGTATAAAAACACCATTGCAGGCATGCACACATCAAATCCTTAAAGTTTCATCGCAATCGGATGAATGGTTTGGCAAAGCTTAGCGTTTAAACATAATTATATATAAAGCCGCCCACAGGGCCTAGCAGCAGAAACCTGCCAAGCTGATGTATAAAGACACCATTGCAGGCATGCACACATCAAATCCTTAAAGTTTCATCACAATCGGATGAATGGTTTGGCAAATCTTAGCGTTTAAACATAATTATATATAAAGCCGCCCACAGGGCCTAGCAGCAGAAACCTGCCAATATATACATCATTGGAGGCCTGCACACATCAACTTTCCATAGTTTCATCGCAATCGGATGAATGGTTTGGCAAAGCTTAGCGTTTAAACATACTTACATATAAAGCCGCCCGCAGGGCCTAGCAGCTGAAATCTGCCAAGCTGAAGAATAAAGACACCATTGCAGGCATGCACACATCAAATCCTTAAAGTTTCATCGAAATCGGATGAATGGTTTGGCAAAGCTTAGCGTTTAAACATATTCATATATAAAGCCGCCCGCAGGGCCTAGCAGCAGAAATCTGCCAAGCTGAAGTATAACGACACCATTGCAGGCATGCACACATCAAATCCTTAAAGTTTCATCACAATCGGATGAATGGTTTGGCAAATCTTAGCGTTTAAACATAATTATATATAAAGCCGCCAGCAGGGCCTAGCAGCAGAAATCTGCCAAAGAGAAGTATATATACATCATTGGAGGCATGCACATATCAACTTTCCATAGTTTCATCGCAATCGGATGAATGGTTTGGCAAAGCTTAGCGTTTAAACATACTTACATATAAAGCCGCCCGCAGGGCCTAGCAGCTGAAATCTGCCAAGCTGAAGAATAAAGACACCATTGCAGGCATGCACACATCAAATCCTTAAAGTTTCATCGAAATCGGATGAATGGTTTGGCAAAGCTTAGCGTTTAAACATATTCATATATAAAGCCGCCCGCAGGGCCTAGCAGCAGAAATCTGCCAAGCTGAAGTATAACGACACCATTGCAGGCATGCACACATCAAATTCTTGAAGTTTCATCGCAATCGGATGAATGGTTTGGCAAATCTTAGCGTTTAAACATAATTATATATAAAACCGCCCACAGGGCCTAGCAGCAGAAACCTGCCAAACAGAAGTATATTTACACCATTGCAGGCATGCACACATCAAATCCTTAAAGTTTCATCGCAATCGGATGAATGGTTTGGCAAAGCTTAGCGTTTTAACATAATTATATATAAAGCCGCATACAGGGCCTAGCAGCAGAAACCTGCCAAGCTGAAGTGTAAAAACACCATTGCAGGCATGCACACATCAAATTCTTGAAGTTTCATCGCAATCGGATGAATGGTTTGGCAAATCTTAGCGTTTAAACATACTTACATATAAAGCCGCCCGCAGGGCCTAGCAGCTGAAATCTGCCGAGCTGAAATATAAAGACACCATTGCAGGCATGCTCACATCAAATCCTAAAAGTTTCATCGCAATACGATGAACGGTTAGCCATGCATAATTTCATGATGCCAGAACGTAGTACAGAATTCCTATGTTTATATTTCACAAAAATTGCGCTATAATTTTTTTTTAATTATTTACGAAAAAAAAATCTTGAAACTGAATTTTAGCGCATTAAAAAAATAATATTATGAATCCTGAATTCAAGCAAAAGCCATCGTCAAATCAGTAATCCAACCAATATAACGTCATCAAGCTTAAATACAAAAAAAATCATTTTATAATGGCCGTCGCCATGCCCAAATACGCTCAGCCAATAAAAATTAAAAATAAAACATTTAATAATGGCCGTCGCCACGCCCAAATACGCTCAGCCAATAAAAATTAAAAATAAAACATTTAATAATGGCCGTCGCCACGCCCAAATACCGTCAGCCAATCAGGGGGCCTCTAGTAATACGGCACCCCTAATGTCGTTTTGATTGGTTGGAGTTCCCAGCCAATCACGTTCCAGCCAATCAGCGGGCTTCGGGTAAATTTCCTAAATCGCAGGTAGTTCAGGATTGAAGTTATTTTTAAAAACAATTTAAAAAAATTTAAATTAACTCTGCGTTTTAAAAAAAATATTTTTTAAACCCTTTTTTTTGGAATTGACATTTTTTATGTATCAATCTTTTGAATTCATTGACACACATGCTCTTTTATTAATAAATGTATATTTTATTATGAGAAATGTTTGAAAAACTAAAAAATTATTCACATCTTCATTTCAGATATGAATCTGCTCTTCCCAAATCTTAATGCGACTGTCCGAATCGATTTTCTGTAACAAAAAAAAAAAAAATCAAAAGTCAGAAATAATAAAGAAAAAAAAATTAATAATTTTTCGAGCGGTCTCTTTTTAATCACCCTCAAAACGACAATAAAGAATGAAACTGCCCGTGGAATTCTGCCTACACGATGCATAATTTTCTTACTCCAATTTCGAACGTTTTAATTTGAAATTTTTGATAAAATTTGATTTTTTCTAACGAAAAGCTTTGCTTCTCGACTCTGCCGATAGGTGGCTCCGTTAAAAGTATACATTTTTTTTAAACATTAGTTTCAATACTCGACTTTTATGTTGTTTTTTTGCACATGTCAGTTTGTCAAACGAATATAACAACGATGTTTTTGAGAAAAGTGATAATTACGACGGTCAATTGACCTTTGAAAAACTCTTGTTGACGGAATTTCACTAAATTTTGGCTTCCAAGCGTGATATTTTCGACAAAATCGCGTATGCCAGTCGGCCGGTGGGAAAACGAAAAATGAAAGATGACATTTAAAATCTGCGTACCTAGCGAAATCAGTTTTGTATGGGAGATTTTCGCTACATCTTTCTCAACTTTTGCAGGCATTTGAAAAGAGATAGATACAATGAATTCGCTTCGAAGAAGAGTGAACCGTGGGGCCTTTGAAATCGGATGAGCTTAGAGATCAATTTGGCTTGCCAAATTTTACCAAATTTTCGCAAGCCAAAGTGACCCGTGAGGTTTCACCCACCCGAGGGGCAAAGTGGTCGCTTTTCCCCTCAAATCGAAAGTGAGCTTTGACCCTTACCAAACGGCCGCGAGCCAAAGTGACCCTTGTCGTTTCACCCACCCGAGGGGCAGAGTGGTCGCTTTTCCCCTCAAATCAAAAGTGAGGTTTTTCCCGACCTACCCCAAAACTGTGCATTAATATATAACTAGCGGGGCCCGTTGCAGAAGCAACTGACGGGTTAAAACACTATGCGATTTGCGTGTGAACGTGGATGAAGCGAGGAGGAGTGTATTTAAATAAAATATATGAAGAAACCTGAGGTTACAGTGACCTTGCAACGCATGCCGGGTAACCATTGTATATAATGTTATGTAGTGCAGCGCTTGCATTAAAATGTAATTTTCCAGGAATTGGAATGGAACCATTACAGTTAAGTTGACCCCGAGGTTACAGTGACCTTGCAACGCATGCCGAGTAACCATTGTATATCATGTTATATATTGCAGGCACTTACTTTAAAATGTTATTTCCCGGGAATTATGATGGAACCATTACAGTAAAGTTGACCCCGAGGTTACAGTGATCTTGCAACGCATGCCGGGTACCCGTTGTATATAATGTTCTATAGTACAGGCGCTTGCATTATAATGTGGTTTTCCGAGATTTAGGATGGAACCATTACAGTTTAATGGACCCCGAGGTTAAAGTGGCCTTGCAACGCATGCCGGGTACACGCTGTATATAATTTATTTATTTACGGACAAAAAGTCCATTAACAATATAAAATACGTCACTAACTTATATCTCCCTCTTATCCTTTCCCTTGTTACCATAATTATTGGAAGGCTTTTGACCTCTCCAGCCAGATTCTCCCAAACCTTCGCCATGCGCCGCAGTGTGAGGAATAGATTCATACGTTCGTCACTCCTGGCCACACTGACTTCCAGATTCCTAAACACCCCTCATACCTTTTTCCTTCCCATATCTTCTTCTCCTTCCTTTCCCTTAAAAAACCCTCCGCACAGCATCCTCAAAGGTGACATAGGCCCCTAGGGAAATTGTTTTCTTTGGAGCCTCCTGTGTGGAGCTAAAGTAAAAAAAAAAATTAACACTGCATAATTTCATCCTGAGTTCTCCCCAAGGTTACAGTGATTTTGCAACGCATGCCGGGTACCCGTTGTATATAATGTTATGTAGAAATACAAATCCCTAAAATTGACCTTTATTGAATAACCAACACCTCTGCCGTCGGTCACCCCAAGTGGTTCGCTACGTTTGGTGATTTAGTAGGGGTGCCCGGATTCATGGGTGAGGTTTTTCTAGGTCTTGGAGGCGGATGACCAGGACACACTGAACCCCAGATTCCTACCCACCCCTTAAACCCTTTTCCTTCCCAGAACTCTCATCTCCTTTCTTTCCTAAAAAAAATCCTCCACACAGCATCCCCAAAGATGACATAGGCCCTGAGGGAAATTATTTTCCCCACGGCCTCCTGTGTGGAGCTCATGTAAAAAAAAAAAAAAAAATGCATATAAATTCACCTTTCCTGTCTATGTCAGTCTTAAATGATGACCTACATAGAATACCCTTGGATGGTGAAAGCCAGAAATAATTGAAAAAAAAAAAACATTTTCTTAATATTTTTTCCCTTGCTTAGTTCTGCACTCCTGGTATTTATCCTTTTTTTACATGAGCTACACACAGGAGACCCTGAGGAAAATAATTTCCCTCGGGGTCATTTCATCTTTGGAGATGTTGTGTTGAGGGTTTTTAAAGGCAAATAAGGCGAGGAGAGCAACGCTCAGTGGTTAAACATACGTATGTATAAGGCCACCCGCAGGGCCTAGCAGCTGAAACCTGTCAAACAGAAGTATCTAGACGCCATCGGAGGCATGCACACATCAAATTCCCAAAGTTTCATCGCAATCGGATGAACGGTTTAGCAATGCATAATTTCATGATGCCAGAGCTCACCATTTTATACATTAAGAATCGAAGGTCCCCAAAGTTTCATCGGAATCGAAGAAGAATTAACACAGAACGTGAAAATTAACTTAAAAAAGGTGTGCTTTTACCTGCATAATTTGGCAAAAAATTGACCATGTTAAGATATTTAAATTTATTCATTTTCATAACGTTGCTTGAAATGGATTTTGCCGTTTTTGGTGACCAGATCTGAATAGCCAGGTACTTCCCCACCTTCCTCGTCTCCATCTCCCTCCCCTCCCCACTACCTTTAGCCTCACAACATATCCCAACTGGGGATGCCATAGTTTCACTGACTTCAGTAGTTGGGACTCTTGTGCCGTATTATCATTAAAATTTAGTTAATAATGTATAAAACAATTAATTTCCGTACAATTTTAAAGTACCTACACCATTTGAAAAAAAAATTGTGCCATCTTTGCTATTAAATTTACACAATAAATTAATTTCTCATTATTTCGACAACAACGTTCCCTCATAAGTAGGTACTGGCCATTACTGGTATTATTATTTAAGAATGTCCAAAAAGAACGAAACTTTACCTACACATTCATAAATGAAAAATATTTTGATAGGTTCTTTCAAAAAAATTTAATAATTCTTTAAAATTTTCAAGTTAATTATCACGTTTTGTGAAAGTTATTTTAAAGTTCTGTAATTATTTCAGTTTTGTGGTGCAACTGGATAAAATGATATAACAACAGAACTCGAATAGAACTTACGCAGAACGTTAGAATTAACTTTAAAGAAATGTTGAATTCTTCAATTTTATTGCAACAACCCGGCATCCAACGTTAAGTACCTACATAATTCGTCTAGGTACCTACTCATTTTCGCAAAAAAACCACGGTAGTAAGTCGGTAAGCCGGTAGGTAGGTACCTAAGCACTTATTTCCATCACTAAGAGTAGACTGTATAAGGTACCTAGGTGTAAATATTGATCAATATTTGAGATGGAATGACCATATTGACATGTTAACAAAAAATATCAGGAGACTTACCTATATTTTTAAAGAACTTCGTCATATACTGGATAAAGATAAATTAAAATCTGTCTATTATGCCTTAGTACAATCTCGACTTTCTTACAATATTGTATGCTGGGGATCCTGTCTAAAGTCCAATGTAGAGCCACTAAATATTGCTCACAAATTAATTCTTAAGGTCATGTACAAAAAAAAATTTCGTTATCCATCGAAACTTCTTTACAAGGAATCTGACGTTATGAGTATAAAACAGCTGTACATCTCTAAAATAATTTGTAAATTTTTTATCAATATTTATTCTGCAGAAAGAACCCAACAAATCCATACCACTAGAATTGGCTCAAGAATGAACTTTGTCGCAATAAGTACTAAAACATCTTTTGGCCAAAGAAACTTTTTATATCAGGCTCCACTTCTGTTTAATATTCTGCCAGATTACATAAAGTCTTCCAATTCATTAGCTAAATTTAAAAAAAATGTTAAGATTTTTGTGTTGTCAGAGGATTGGCATACTATTTTTTCATCCTTGGCCTTTTTTTAAATAATAAAAAAAAAAAAAAACATATTTTAAAATAATAAGATATTTTTTTTTAATAATATTTGTTTTTTAAATAAAAAGATATATATAAACATATATATTTTTTAAATAACCAGATTTTATTTGAGTCCCATTTGTAAAAATCGGAGTGTCACCCTAGTTGTTTTGAACTACCTTTGTTTCTTGGTGGGTATAGTAATTTATTAAGGATTTGTTTTATGGTCTATATTGTTACAAATTACCCATCTGGTCACCAATATAATATTGTTATTTCTTACTTTCCGCATATAATATTTTAGTGTTTTGGATGTAGTGTTTTGTATTTTAGTGATTTGTGTGTAAATGCACCACTCAAATTTATGAATTTAACCTCAATACAGGCTGCTAGCCTAGTGAGGTTAATATTTTTGTAAAAAAAAAAAATAAGAACACATGTATGGTGAGAAATTATAAATAAATAAATAAATAAACTAAGTTGCATGGTTTATCTGTGTGTTCTAAATAACAGGGTCCGCCAAAACTGCGTTACTCATTTTTGGTAAAAATAAATTGATTAAATAATAATATTTTTTTTAAAATAAAAATAAAATCGTCTTTTTTTTAAATATTTTTCTAGAAATGACATCGGTCAAACATCCAACTTTTAAATTCACGAACGCGCATACTACTTTCGTAATAAATAATTATTCACAACGATACATGTATGGAAAAAAACGGAAATTCTAAGCATCGTCATTTGAGAAATGTTTCTACGCCGCTCAAACGTTAGTCGTGAAGGCCCGACTATATTTTCGAAAAAAAAAATATCAAGAAAATTATCATTCAAAATAATTAAAAAAATAATTATTATATTTCGAGCAGTATTTTTTTTACCACCGTGTACCGGCATAATAACGATTCATGAATGATGAAATTCGATTTTAAAACCTGCTAACAACGCCAATTTAAGACACTCCAATTTTGTTTCGCGTTCGAATTTGAATTTTAGTCTATTTTTAAATTTTTCTAATGAAATGTTTTAATTCTATGTCCTGTCGACTGGCGGCGCCGTGAAAACAGTACATAATTTTAAAGATTAGTTTCAATACTCGACTTTTATGTTGTTTTTTTTGCACATGTCAGTTTTGAAACGAATATTACAACGATGTTTTTGAGAAAAGTGATAATTACGACGGTCAATTGACCTTTGAAAAACTCTTGTTGACGGAATTTCACTAAATTTTGGCTTCCAAGCGTGATATTTTCGACAAAATCGCGTATGCCAGTCGGCCGGTGGGAAAACGAAAAATGAAAGATGACATTTAAAATCTGCGTACCTAGCGAAATCAGTTTTGTATGGGAGATTTTCGCTACATCTTTCTCAACTTTTGCAGGCATTTGAAAAGAGATAGATACAATGAATTCGCTTCGAAGAAGAGTGAACCGTGGGGCCTTTGAAATCGGATGAGCTTAGAGATCAATTTGGCTTGCCAAATTTTACCAAATTTTCGCAAGCCAAAGTGACCCGTGAGGTTTCACCCACCCGAGGGGCAAAGTGGTCGCTTTTCCCCTCAAATCGAAAGTGAGCTTTGACCCTTACCAAACGGCCGCGAGCCAAAGTGACCCTTGTCGTTTCACCCACCCGAGGGGCAGAGTGGTCGCTTTTCCCCTCAAATCAAAAGTGAGGCTTTTCCCGACCTACCCCAAAACTGAGCATTAATATATATATATATTATCGAACCTTCCCAAACCTGTTCACTACTGGGAATAGAATTAGACATAAACATAAACTGGAAAGAACATGTCTCAAAAATTGTAGCAAAAATCAGTAGTTTTTCTTATGTTCTGGGTACCTTGAGAAAAATATTGAACACCGAATCAGTAATAGCCGCATACTATGGTTATGTATATTCAATAATAAAATACGGTATTATTTTTTGGGGAAACTCGGTAAACGCCAAAGATGTCTTCATCATACAAAAGAGATGCATAAGAAAAATTACAAACTCTGGTAATTTAGATTGTAGACCTATGTTTAAAAATCTGAAAATTCTGACAGTCACAGACATATATATAATGGAGTTATGCATGTTAGTGCGATCATCTACAGACAAGTTCCCACTAAAAAACTCAACACATAAATACGCTACAAGGCTCACAGAAAACCTACTAATACCAAAAGCAAACAAAACAATATTCCAAAAAGGACCATACTATATGGCAATTAAAGTATATAACAACCTTCCACATAACATTAAACAAATACAAGATACACACAAATTCAAATCGTCACTAAACACTTTCCTTGTTAATAAATGTCACTACACGTTGAGTGAATACCTCACGTAAATGAAACGCCTATTTTTTATTGGTATATATATTTGTATTTTTATTTATTTTTCATTGGTATATTGTTATTTTATCTGTATAAACATTTTAATTATAATAAAACAAATAATATTATATAAAAATAGTAATTAAATAAATGCGGTTAGCTGGAAGAAATGGGGTCTACCCATAAGCTACACCTTTTGTAATTTTTATTTTACAATAAATATTTTTTGATTTTGATTTTGATTTTGATAATTTAATTTCTTCTACTTTAGTTAAAATGTAATTTAAAAACGTATAAAAATTAATAGAAATTGCATCTCGCTCCAAACTTACAGATACTCTCAGAATCACCCCATTGAAATTGTACAATTCAGAATCGAAACCTTTGCTTGCAATTTGGGAGGCGCCACCTGTGGAACCATTTATAAGTCCTTAACCTGCCATAAGTCGCCCCATGTGGTTCGCGTTGTTTTGAGACTTAGCAGGGGTATCCGGGTTCACGGCGTGAGGTTATTTTAGGTCTTGGCGGCGGATGCTTCTGATACCCAACCGTGTGGCGGGCCGGATCGGGGAGACTTGTTGAAGGAGACCCTTTGACTTCTCCAGTCGGACTCTTTCGACTCATCTCCCTACACCACAATGGGAGGGATTCACATGTTCATCAATTCTGAGCACTTTGACCCCAGATTCCCACCCACCCTTTATTGTATTTTCCTTCCCAGAACTTTCCCTCTTTTCTTTCTATAAAAAGACCTTCCACACAGCGTCCCCAAAGATGACATAGGCTCTGAGAAATTTTTTTTTCTTGGGGCCCTCTGTGTTGAGATGATGAAAAAAAAGAAGTTTAGTATCCAGATCTGAATATGCAGGTACTTCCTAAATTTCGTCTTTCCCATTTCTCCCAGATCTTTACTTATGTCATATTGTCACTATCCTAAAAGTTGGGACATGCATACTGAACAGAGAAATCTTGGAAACAAGATATATAATGAAGGAAAATGAATGTCACTAATTTCCCTAATTAATTAATTAATGTCACTAATTTGAATGTCACTAATTTTGAATGTCACTAATTTATATTTCGAAATTGATTATATGAACAATAAAGAGCTTTCAATCATTTTCATCGGAAGAAATGAAAAATGAGCTCACTTCGATACAGCTTGCAACAAATTGTATTTATTACAATTATATTTATATTTCGCTCGCATGGTGTAAGAAGGGTTCCCACTCCGCCTCCTCCACCTCCCTCCCCCCTCTCTCCCCCCACTTCCCCTCCCCCGCCCTCCTCCATCCTCACCGCCCCATTTCTCCCTCCCTCCCGCTTTCCATTCATTCAGTTTTCAAATCTCGCGTGCCACCAATAGCAATTTTTCTATACAAATTTCATAATGCCAGAGCTCACCAGAAGTTTTATAAAAACCTTGTCCTGACAATAACGAACACACAAAAAAAAGAATTATCCAATTTGGTGCAGTCGTTCGAAAGTTATGCGCTTAGCAACACATTCAGCGATTCATTTTTATATTATAGATAATTTTATTAGCCTAAAACACTCATCTACTTTGGAAAAATCTCCCTAGAAAAGATACATGCCGCCGACGGGACTCGAACCCGCGTCCTTCTGATATCCGTTCAACTGCTCTTAACCACTGAGCTACGTTGGCTTATCTCCTACCTGCCAAATAATTCAATATATACTAGTGTTTCATTTAACAATTACTGCTTATTACATGTTTCCATGCCGCCGACACGACATGTATCTTTTCGCGGGAGACTTTTCCAATGTACGAGTAGATGAGTGTTTCAGGCTAATAATTTATTACTTATAATAATTGTTACCCTTTGTGCTATGCGTAAAAATCTTGTCTTAAACATTAGTTTATCAATTAAAAAATAATAATTAAATTGTATTTCTTCTACTTTTTTTATATTAGCACCACACAGGAGGCCCTGAGGAAAATAATTCCCCTAAGGACATATTTCATCTTTGAGGATGCTGTGTGGAGGGTCTTTTTAGGAAAGGAAGAAGTAGTTGTGGGAAGGAAAAGGGTATGAGGAGTGGGTAGGAATCTGGGGGTCAGTGTGTACAGGAGTGACGGACGTATAAATCCATATCCCTCTCCCTGCGGTGCAATGCGATGTTCCGAGAGAGTACGGTTGAAAAAGTCGAAGAGACTCCCTCAACCATTCTCTACCGATCCGGCCTGCCATGCAGCAATTTTGGGCAGACGCATCCGCCGCCAAAATCCGAACAAACTTCACCGCATGAACCCGGGCACCCCTGCTAAGTCACCAAACGTAGCGAACCACTGGGGGTGACCTATGGCAGAGCTGTTGGTTATCCAATAAATATCCAATAGACGGCGGCACCCATACCCGCCCCCTAAGTTGAAATGCCTCCCAAAACACAAACATGTTTTTTTCATGAAAATTGCTATAAATGCACAAACGCACAACACCAATTATCATTTGTGACAATTTTATAATTTTATTTTATTGTGATTTATTTTTGGGGTATCGTGCCTTTTAGCGCTATCTTCTTCTTTAGCCAGCGTTTCGTACAGCATAACAGTGCCCACCACCAGAGCAGATGTAATATGAAGAAAGAGGTAGCGCAACACGGCATAATATCCAAAAAATAAATCACGATAATAATACTTTTAGTAGCGAAAATCTAAATCACATCTGATGATCTTTGAAATTTCTTCATCCAAAAGATTCGATCGCTTGAAAAAAATAACAATTAAATCTCTCTTCCAAATAAAGAAAAACCTTTTATAATCCAATCTCAAAATCTTACGCACAATTTTACTCACACGTCTCATCACAAAAGCATCCGAAAATACGCACAAACCTACAAGCTTTTTTATGCAACACACACGCAATTATTAATTTTAAATAGATATCACGCACATTATCTCCATACAAGAGATCGAAAACCATCCAGCCAAAAAACCACGCACAATTTATTTGAAACCTGTAATGGTTTTATCAACGAAAAACAAAGGCGAATCACATTATCAGATTCGAATTAAGAACTTGGTATGATTTTCACCCCCTCCATAAGGCTTTTAGTGGTAAAGAAAATTCTCTCTAGCCTAGACTGTCAGTAAAGCGCCAACAGCCGTTTAGTACGGAAGGCTGTGTTTTAAATCTCGCGCACAATCTAAAACAATCTCTTTGAAAATTCATAAACATTTGCGAAAAGCCGGCTTTTACTGGTGCAGTTATATTTCAAGGATCGATTTCGAAGCCTTTTTAAAATTACGATGATCATTTGAAACATAATCAAAGTTGTTTGTATTTTTATAAACATAGGCCAAAAGGGTTTTTTTAACGTTTGTTGGGGTGAATAATTTTGTGTTGACTATTTTTTGTATTTAAAAGGTGCAATTGAAACATTTTTGAAGAAGAGGATATCTCTAAACTAAGGTAATATTTTTCTTTATATTATTTTTACACTTTTAATAATTATTGTTCGTTATTTCCAATAGTATTTAATTGCAGAAATATAAACCGATATTGTGTTTTTGTGATTGTGTGTACGTTTTTTAGGTTTTCTGATATTACTGACTTCGGCACCCGGCTCCGCCCGGGATATGAAATATCATATATAAAAGATGGAAATATAAACAATATTTTATTCAGAATAAATAAAATACTTTATTTAAATTTCAATATGTATCCTAGATACGTTTCAAGATTTTCACGGCCAAAAGCATTTTCGTTATTTGTTTTTGGGGTGTTATGCCGTGTTGCGCTACCTCCTTCTTTAGCCAACGTTTCGGACATCGTTGCAGTGTCCATCATCAGGGCAGATCCGGCAGATCCGGTAGATGTGATACACATCACACATCTGCCGAATCTGCCCTGATGATGGACACTGCAACGATGTCCGAAACGTTGGTTAAAGAAGCAGGTAGCGCCACATGGCATAACACCCTAAAAACAAATAACAAAAATGTGTCCTAGATGTTTGTTTTTTTTTCAAACAATATGTGAACAATCTTGCGATCTAATTTTTGAAAGCTAAAACCCTAAAATCTTTTTTTGTTGCTAGAAGTTCATGCAATTTTAAAATTGTCACAGCACACCGTTCGAGAATATTTGCTGAGATAATCAAGCAAATTTCTGCTTTATTAGTATAATAGTTACCCATTTTTTAATATTTATACCCTAATCTGGCAAATTATTCAATCGCAGGAGTGGTTTTTGTTCTCAAAACATCTCTTTTAAAAATTGGTTGCAAATTAATATCATCTTAAAAATTGTATGAAATTTCTTCAAATGTCGTAATAAAAACGATTTCGATCTAGTAACTATTAACATTATTTAGACGTTTTGAGCACAAATTTCTAATGTTCTAAATAGTTGAAACTTAAGTAACAGATTTATAAATGAGTCACTGTTAGAAATAAAAATTCCTTTGTTTTTTTTTTAAGTTGTTTGTAATGTAACATTATAATTATAAGAATTATTCACCGGTTAGTAACTGTGTTGGTAATTGCATCGGGTTCCCATTTTTCTCAATAGTCCTCCATCACTGTGGAAGGAAATTTTCCCTCTGATGATGCTGGTAGAATATGAGGAATTCAAATATTGTGAGGTTAATCGTTATCTAGAATATTCGTTTGCCTCTTTTAAATGAAAATAAGAAAACAATGCCAGAGTTTGGCAATTAATAAACAGCCAGTAAATAACAGAAGATTTCACTATATTTTAAAAATGTTAAAGCGTTTTTAGCAATTATTCCCAGTGTTGTTAATAGTCCTGCATCATCATCATCACTTTTGGCTCTACTACCTCTGGTGGGTCTTGTCCTCCTCAAGAGTCTTCCTTCACTCATCTCGGTTTTGTGGCAGCTCTCTCCAGTTTAGAAGCTCCTAGGAAGACGTATCTTTGAAGACGTTGTGGCTCCATTTTGGCCCCACCTTGGTCTTCCCAGGCTCCTTCGCCCTATCGGTCTTGAGTTTAGCAGGGATTTTGGTGCTTGATGCTCGGTCATTCTCTCCACATGACCCAGCCACCGAAGTCTTCCCAGTTTTATAAATTTTGTGACATTTAGCTCCTTAATCAGAGTATAAAGATCATTGTCGTACCGTCTGCGCCAAAATCCATTTTCTAGAACCAGTCCGAAGATGCGCCTCAGAATTTTCCTTTCAAAAACGTCCAGTGCTCGCTCATTTTTCTTCTCAGCTGCGTACGTGAGTACTGGTCTGATAAGTGTTTTGTACACTAATATCTTCGTATTTCTGGACAGCAGTCTGGATTTTATTTGGTTTTGTAGGCTGAAATAACAGTGATTTGCGTTCACTATGCGCTTCTGGATCTCCTCTGTGGTTTGTTATCAGGGAACCTAGGTATGCGAATCTTGGTATCGTTTCAAAATTTGTCCTGCATCACTCCATAATAACTTTTCCAGCTTGTGATGCTGGTAGGGAATGAGGAATTCAAATATTTCAGGTTATTCATAACCTAGAATAATCGTCTCCCTTTTTAAAATGAAAAATAAGAATTTAGTCAATACTGTAGGAATGCCAGAGTTTAACAATTAATAAACAATCATATATATATTACAATAACAGAAGATTTCACTGCATTTTAAATACATTAAAGCATTTTAAGCAATTATTCCCATTCAAATAAAACGTTTATTTATTTCGCGTTTTTAAACAGTATGTAACCATGTGAAAAACTGCTTTTATTTTTTTATTGTTGGAATGAAATACGTCTTGATTACGAAATGCTTTTTACACAAAAGTCAACAAAACACAAAACACGTGTAATCATTTTAAGATGGCTAGCTATGTTTTTTTACATGGACATTTAAGAATACAATGCAATTTCTGAGTTCGGATAGTCGTCAAGGTAAAATAGGCAATTTCTTGCTTACGTTTTTATCTAGACAAAAACTAATGCAGTAATACACCTGGTCTCTTGAAATAGTGATTGAATCAATTTTACCTGCTTTTCAATGAAATTTTCATTATTATTATATTACAAAAAAAGAATTTGACATATCAGAATGACATTAAAAAATATTTGTCACGATAATTGGGTTTCGTGACGAATTCCGCTTATTTTATCAGATTGACTTTTTTGTTAAAGATTTGAAACTGCGTTAGTGACGTTTATGAATTATGACAACTTAAGGGTTTTTTTATGCTTTAGTGACAGATCTGTGTTTTAATTAGAAGATTTTTTTTTAAAGCGGAGACGGTTTACTATTAGTTCCCGTGAGTACTTAGGCCATGAGCCCATTGTACTTTCTCCCATTTTACCTCAATCCTTTAACAATAACCCAGTCCCTTTAATAAAGTTCACCAGAGTTGTCATTGGATATGTGGCTAGGTCTTCTGGTTCTACAACATGTCTCCCCAGATATCTGAGCCTAGTTCCCACCAGGGCAGGACATTGGCACCATAAGTGAATTGGTGTCTCTTCATCCTCTTCACATTTTCTATATCTATTGGTGCTTTCCACTCCCAATAGCTGCATGTGTCTCCTGAGATGGCAGTTTCCCGTTAGTCGGCCTACCAGTTCCCTCAGCGAGTTTCTGTCCATATCGAGTAGTTTCCTGGTCCGTCTGGGGTCGGGTCCGTTTATGAGTACTTTGGATTGTCTCATTCCGGGTGCCTTCTCCCATTCTTTCCAGTGCTGGGATTTGACCCACCTCTCGATATGTAATTTGGTGTGGCGAGCTGCTACTCCTTCGGCCGGCTCAGTTAGAAGATTCTTATATATGTATATTTTTTACGGGAAATTTTTTAAAGTGAATGTACTGAATAACAATATGTTATTTGAGAAATAATCTCGGGTCTTACTGGGGAGCTAGTCTTTTTACTAATACATATTTAGAAATAAAAGATACTGCTTGTAAATACGAGTAGTTACAAAAATAATTACAAGTGTATAGTTCACACGCGGTAGAGGTGAAACCTTCAGAAAACTAAAGTTGACATGAGTGGGAACTGATTTTCTAACCCATTCTCTTGCAGGCTAAGTCTTATAGATATAGATGAATGTGTTTTTCTCTTTTTAGTGTCGCTTTTTCGTTTCATCGAGTTCCAAAACCACAACGATGCTAAAGAAGTTTTCACTTCAAAATTTTTAGTATAGTTACAAACAATAGCAACATAATTTACCGGAAAATCAACGGTAAAATTAATCAGTCTGATGGTTTTCGGTAAAAAATGAAACTTTAGCTTATTTTTTAAATAGCTTTTCTAACTTTTCATTAAATCGGGTAAATCAATAGCATAGGACCCATGTATTCGTAATGGTGTTATGCAGCTGACGTGTTACATCTAGGTGCATAGATATTCCCAAATGAACTAGGTAGGCCCGGCAGTGAGCGTTCGAAAAGAAATAGAAGAGGAGATATGTAAATACCATAGACATCCAAATTTAATAGACCTGAAGATACAGATGAGGGGTAAAACCAAACTATGGAGGGTGAATAGGGGAAAAATGACTGTGATTCGTTAAAAAATCAATCTGACCGTAATATAGGCATCTCGCATTATAATATCACCATTTAGTTCTTAAAAGCAAAACTGCTTTTTAATGAATAGACCTTTTTACATGGCAGCGCGAATTGCCCGCCAAGTTATTATCATATTTGCGTAGTCCAAATCGGCAAAGGAAAGTTCGCCCTTTTTCACACGGGAATATTTTGTTGCCGTGGTTAGTTAAGACAGTTTTACAAATGTTTCATAATTTACTTACCCCTGTAACCAGTGACGAGCTCACTGGATAAACGCCCACATTCGCTACGTTCGCATATATTAGGGTATAATGTAAAGCACAAGCTCTCACTTTTGTTCGTAAAATGTGCGATGTGACCAGCGCGCTGGTCAGGACAAGAATGATGACGTCACATTTTTTAGATTCAAGCGACGCTCTCGTAAGCCCAGCTGGCTCCAAGGCGGAGCTATAGCCGGCTCCATGGGGAGGGGGAAATAATACGTTTTTATCACTTAGGGCAGGTCCAGATATATTCATATGTCCATGGCAAATACGAATGTTAGCGAATGTTAGAGAGAGTGCGCTAATTTAAAAAACGGCAATAATTAAGTGAAAATTGTGCAAATGTTTAATAAAACCCGACTCATAGAGCAAAAATCTCATGAGAAATGTCTTTAGTAGCAATTAAAGAAACGATTTGAATTTTTTCGTTCATGTAACTTGAAAAATAACAGAAAAAACGTGTTTTCAATCAGTTTTAAACCATATTTAGCGATTTTTTTCTATCGAGAGAATTTCTTATAATTTCCTTTTCGTCGTGGCATATGTATAAATATTATCTTCAAGAATAACTTTTGGTATGTTTTCAAGAACTTAAAAAGTTAAAATGTTCAAGGAAAGTATGTTATAAAATGGTAGAAATTCGGGATGCCGGGTGTTAAAGTTCAGGTTGAGGACAGTTCAGATCATTAAAAAGTTTTAGAATTGCTTTTTGAATGAATGCTAAACCGGAAGAACCTTAAATTTATCAAAATGTTCACTGATTAAAAAATCTCTTGGTTTTTTTAAGAATAACTTTAGGAATAATATTTTGTGTTATTTCTTTCAAATACAATTTTCATCTTATGAATGCTTCCCCACGCGATTACACAATACTGCTATTATAATTACTATCTCGTACTAACCGGGTTCGTTCGGCAACAATTAATCCCTAAATTAGATTTCATACAAACAGCAACAAAGAATAACCGATTTTGAATCTTGTGTTATATTTTAACAATTTAACGGATATTTCGAAGTTAAATAGTTCACGTCGTAAGCAAGTTGGCGTGCTGAAAAGTTTCATGACGCCAGAGTTCACCACCCTTCGAAAGTGTTTGTCGGTTAGAATAATTATGATAGTAATAGTAATAATATAATTCAGTATTGTCACATAGTTCGACCCAGAGTGACGTGCGTTCGCACGAAAACTCAAGTTTAACATAAAATGGATGTACTAACATTAATAGAAAACATTAAAAGTGAACTAAAAAACATTTCAACCGTAAAGGACACAAAAATTAGAAATAACCTGGAACAAACGATTCAACTACTAGAAGAAGCATGGAAACGGGAAAAAAACCATTTCCAAGAACAAATTATTGAACTACAAAAAAAAGTAATCATCAAGCTGGAAAAAAATTATGAACAAAAATCCTACGCAATGGTTCTAAAAGAAAGAACTGTTCAAATCGAAGAACCCAAATTTGCAATCTTAATCACCGCTGAAGGCAAAGAAACATCCGAAGACATAAAGAGTATTATCACAAAAACAATAAAAGCGCCTAACCTAGGAATCGGAATAAGTGGAATAAAAAAAGCAACAAACAATAAAATAATTATGACTTGCTCGAATAAAGAAGATGCTGAAAAACTGAAGGTTGAAATAAATAAAAATAAAAATGGAATATCTGCAACAGAATTAAAAAAGAAGAGACCATGTATGATTATTAAAGGTGTCGGAGGCGAATATAACGAAGATAATTTTCTAAATGATCTTATTTTACAAAACAGTGAACTAAACGATATAACAAATGAATCCATTAAAGTAATGAAAATATTAAAAAATAGAAAAAGTGATCAACTCCGTAACATAATAATTGAAACAACAGGACCAATCCGAAAAATACTACTAGAAAAACAAAGAATTAACATTGGATTTGTCCGAGCGCATATACAGGATTGCGACCCTCTGATGCATTGCTACCACTGCCTTGGATTTGGACATACATCCCTTAAATGTCTAAATAAAATGAACAAACCCAGATGCGTACATTGTGCAAAGAACCACAAATTTAGCGAATGCGAAAAAAATAAAGACAGTGTCAAATGCTACAACTGCGACAAAAACAACAATTTATTTGGAACAAAAAATAATACTCAACATAGTGCAAATAGTGAAATATGTACTTACCGAAAAAGAATGTCTATTATAGCACAACAACGAATTGATTATGAGTAAGTTATGGACGATTTTCTAACTGAGGAAATTGATAAATTAACAGATGTTTCACAGTATATTTGCGACGATTCAAAACAATGTAACAAACTATTAAAAAAAGTCCCAAATGTTTTCATTGTTCTGCACCAAAACATCAGAAGTTTGCAAAAAAATCTGGATGAATTTGTAATAACACTAAACCTTCTCGAAATATTACCGGACATAATTGTTTTAACAGAAGCACACTTAAATATAAATAATGCTGCCGCACTGTACGACATCCCTAACTATACATATTATTCGTCCAAAATGCATATTAATAAGAACTGTGGTATTGCTGTTTTCATTTTAAATAAACACAATAACGTCACAATCACTGAAATCAACATGAAACTAGCGAACTGTCTAAAACTGAACTTAAAAGTAAATGAAGTTATATACAATATTATAGCTATCTACCGCACACATGGATCAAATCCAAACAGTTTCATTATAGAACTGGAACATTTATTGCTACAACTAAAAGGTACTTGTAACGTTGTCACAGGCGATTTTAATCTGAACATTTTGAAAGAGGTAAGCGGTAATCTAAAGGAAGATTATATAAATGTAATGACATCGCTAAACTATAAATCATTTATAAATAATCCAACACGGAATGTCAGAGGACAAATTCCTTCCTGCATTGATCACATATGGTGCAACTCAAATAACAATGACAAAAACATGTCAATATTATGGAAAACCAGCATAACCGATCACTACACCTGTATATTTGTTACCAACATTGATAAAAGAAGTACCAACTCTAATACAACTGACAAAAAAAAATATGAAAAAAAAAATTTAAATATGGAAATTTTAAGAACAAACCTTAAAACGGAAACCTGGGCATCCATATTTGAATCGGAAAATCCAAATACCTGTGCTGAGAATTTCGAAACAGTTTTCCAAAACCACATAAACCTGTCCACACAAATAATTGTTTACAAACCAAAATCTAAGCACAGATTAATAAAGCCATGGATAACTCATGGACTAGTGATTTCAATCAGAAATAAAGAAAAATACTACCACCAGTGTAAAAAATTCCCAAATGATGAAAAAATCGCCACTTTCTACAAGAAATACCGAAACAAACTTGCGCTTTTAATTAGACTGACAAAAGAAAAATATTTTCGTGATAAAATAAAAAATGCTGGTCAAGACAGCAAAGAGTTCTGGAAAATCATCAATACAATAACGAACAAAAGCACAAAACAAAAATTATCAAATGAAATTACTCATCAAGGAATCAACATCAACACCGAAAAAAATCCAAAACTTTGTGGTAATATTTTTAACGATTATTTTGCAAATGTAGGCTCTAATCTTGCTTGTAATATTACACCAAACAATAGACAGACTCCCCAACCAGAGCAGAACTCAAATTTTGAAGAAGGTTTTCACACATTTGCTTCAGTAACTCAAAAAGAAGTTGAAAACGCCGTATTAAGTTTAAGGGGATCAGCAAGCCCTGGCTATGACAACATAACTGTACAAACATTGAAAGCCGTACGTGAGATAATCAGCAAGCCAATTGCACATATAATAAATGTTAGTTTGAAGAAAGGTATATTCCCGAACAACTATAAGAAAACTATTGTCATCCCTGTTTTTAAATCTGGAGACGAAAAAAATATTTCCAACTATCGTCCCATAGCACTCACATCAAACATAGCAAAAATCTATGAAAAAATTGTTAAAAAACAACTTAACAACTACATAAAATCAAAGAAGATAATGAGCCCAAACCAGTTTGGATTTAGAGACAATCTCAGCACTCAAGATGCAATTGCTAAATTAACTTCAACAATAATACAAAATTTAGATAATGGAGAAAAGTGTCTTGGTATATTCATCGACCTACGCAAGGCATTTGATAGCATATCACACTCCAAACTCAATGAGAAACTCATGCAAATTGGTTTGGACGGAACAGTACTGTCATGGTTCCAAAGTTATCTAAAAGAGAGATTTCAATCCGTCAAAATAAATGATACCCTAAGTGAACCCAAAACCTCATCATTTGGTATACCGCAAGGAACTGTCATCGGTCCAATCCTTTTTATTATATATGTTAATCAAATGTTCACTCTTCCCATAGTTGGAGATATCATATCTTATGCAGACGACACAGTAGTTATCACTAAAGGGAAATCATGGGAGGAAACGATGATTAAAGCAAATACAAATATAAACATACTCAAAACATGGTTTGACCTAAATTGTCTCTCACTAAATACAGAGAAAACTTATTTTATTCCATTCTCTTTGAAAGAAAAAAATGTCGAGAACAATATAACTATTAAAATCCATTCATCACAGTGTGAAAATAAAAGGGAATGCAACGATGACAATTGCCTACAAATAACATGCAAAAATAGTATTAAGTATCTGGGTGTCATTGTAGACAAACACTTAAAATGGAACGAACAAGTCGGAAATACGGTAACCAGAGTAAGAAAACTTATTTACATATTCATTAGATTGAGAAACATTCTATCATCTAGTATGATTAAAACTGTTTATTTCTCTCTTGCCCAATCTATTCTAGAATATGGTATAATCGGGTGGGGGGGAACTTTCAAAACTAACCTCCAACCTGTAGAAAGGGTACAGAGGTTGATTCTAAAAGTTATCACACGAACACCATCTTTATTTCCAACAATACAACTATTTAATTCTTTTAGGGTACTCAGTTTAAATAAAATTTTCAAAAAGAACACACTGTTACAAACACACAAAGATCATTTTAATTCTACAACAACAATCACAAAAATAAGTAACCGTTCAAGATCACGTGGTAATCTAGAAATCCCTAAATTTAATACGAGTGCTTTTCAACAACATTATACTTATCAAGGCATAAAATTTTTTAATGCCCTACCATATAAAATCAAATCCGAAGAAAATTATAAAGTCTTTAAATTACTAATAAAACAACTGCTTGATCAACCAAACACTAATTATAAGTTTTAATTTCAAAGAAAGAATTTCTACGTATATTTTTTGATTACAATGTACTAATTAGTAAAAATTGATCAAGTCTTAATTATAATTTTATGTACTTTATTTCAAAATTAATCACTTAACTCCATCAATAATTAACAAAAAATAAATTATAAATTAATGTAGTCTTCTTATTGATTGCACATATCCTCTTAAAATATTTCATCAACTTTTGAACTGAAATGTAAGCGATTATTGTCGTAAAATAACATTATGTACCTACTCCTGCAATATTATCAGTTAATCCCATTGTCAGAATCAACTATATGTACTTACCATCTCAACACCTACCTATTAAGAGAAATGCAATAATATTATTTTTATTTTTACTACTTCTATTGTATATTATTACTTTTAAAATATCTATACTACATGTATATCTAATTTAGCAACTGCTACGTTAGTATATTTCTTTATTTAATATTTGTTTTTTATTCATAAGTTTTATTTGTTTCTTAATTTAAAAATATATAGTATAATATCTTATTTTTTATCTTTTTTCTGTAATGACACGACTCCCCAATTTAAACACGAGAAATTTTTTCTCTTTTAAATTGGGTAGATTCATTAACAAGAAATTATTTTATTTGTAATTATTTTTAAGAACCATGTATTTTCCTTATGTAAATCTGTTATATGTATGTATATTTCAAATAAAAAAAAAAAAAAAAAAGGATATTCTTAGAAATGAAAAATTCTATTTCATATAACAGAGAAACCAACATAGTATTTTGGAAAGGCTGGATTAATTAATTAACGTTAATTATTATTGTTAATTGTTAAACTAACGTTTAAGACAAGATTTTCATGCGTAACACAAAGGGTAACAATTATTATAAGCAATAATTATCAGCCTGAAACACTCATCCACATTGAAAAATCTTCCGAGAAAAGATATATGACGCCAACGGGACTTGAACCCGTGCCCTTCTGATTGCCGGTCAGCTGCTCTCCCAATTGAGCTATGGCAAAGATAAGCCGCCAATTTGTCTCTTCGCCACCTAGCGACGGATTTAACACTAATAGTGTCTCTCTCGCAAAAATAAAGTTGGTTGTTTTCAGGTGGAAAAAATATAATAAGCAGAAATTGTTGAATGGAACACTAGTATATATTGAATCATTTAGCGGGTATAAGATAAGCCGCCATAGCTCAATTAGGAGAGCAGCTGACCGGCAATCAGAAGGGCACGGGTTCAAGTCCCGTTGGCGTCATGTATCTTTTCTCGGAAGATTTTTCAATGTTGATGAGTGTTCCAGGCTGATAATTATTGCTTATAATAATTGTTACCCTTTGTGCTATGCATAAAAATCTTGTCTTAAACGTTAGTTTAACAATTAACAATAATAATTAACGTTTATATGTATAAAATTTCAAAAATATGTTTTTTTTTAACTTATTTATTGTTTTTATTTCTTGCTTGGGCAATACCGACGAGTTACGGAACTCATTTTAGGACGGGAGGAACGTACAATTTATTTGTAAGTGGGACGAAATATTTACAATTTTCCATTGGTCGTTTGATGTTAAAAATATAAGTTTCACATACAGTACAGATTAAAAATAAAAGAGAAGTTAAGTAGAAAAAACAACATAGAGAACAAATAAATAAAAAAATAATGTTATACAAGTTTTGGTGATAACAAATAAATGGAAAAGAAAGGGAGAGAAAATTAAACAAGACAGAATAAAACATTCTTTCACTCTGATTTTTTTAAACGACTTCGAAAAGGAGGAGGTTCTCAATTCGACTGTATTTTTTATGTTTTTTTTTTTTATTTTACTGTATTCCCTTGTATATTACGGTGTGTCAATTATTTCAACTTTTGAATTCAGAAACGCCTGATATCTCAAAAGTTGCGTCTTACAAAAAAAATGAAAACAGTATTTTTTTTTAATTGATTCTAAATAGCTCCGTAAAATGCATTGAAAACCTGAACGCAATAATTTATCCTTTAAATGTTTGTTTATTACTAAAAACCGCTTATAGCTGACAAAGATGAAAAAAAATCAAGTTTATGAATAGAATTAAGTATACGAGAATACTGAATTTATCCAGAAAAGTGTTAATTTCCTCTTTTATATTTTTAAAAAACATGACATGATTAAAAAAAAGCGTTCTTTGTACTGCAGTTATGGAATATAAGTTAGTTTGCAAAAAATATAAAATGGACCTTTGTTTATTTTTTTCCCAAATCAAGAATACTATTTTTTTTTCAAACCTTTCGGTAATATTAACGAGCTATTATTATTATTATTCGGTAATGTTAACACCAATTGCATTTATTTTTACGTTTTCGAATAGCTACAGATCATACCTGAAAGCAAATTTTATAGTGTCGGCAATATAGTTCAGAGATTTTATTCCTATCGTATTTCTTATAATATTTATAAAATATTTCATCACCTTACGGCAGTGGTTCCCAACCTTTTTCTGACCCGGGACCACTTGTACGTTTATTTTTTCGACAGGGACCACCCCCCCCCCCCCTCCCCCCGGACCAATTTTTCATGAAGTCGAAATTTATATTTGTAAACTTTAATGGGGGGGGGGGGGGGGTGATGATACCACGTTATGACATCCGCCCTATAACCACTGCTGGTGGTCAGTGGCGTAGGCTAGCATGGGTGGCACGCGGGACGGATAGCACAACGGGAGGGGCTAGTAATGGGATAGGGTAGGACGGGTTCTAGCAGAATATTTACTACAACGGAGGGAGTGGAATGGGATAGGGTGGGACGGGTTCTAGCAGAATATTTACCACAACGGAGGGGGCGGAATGGGATAGGGTGGGACGGGTTCTAGCAGAATATTTACCACAACGGAGTGGGTAGAACGGGGTAGGAATAGGTGGGGCGAAACAGAATACCATAATGGCCACTGACCACAAGGTACAATAATGATAAACTGAATATTGGCCCGATTTTTTTATTTACACTTCTCGACCAGGGAGCGCCCAAGAGCTGGCTCGTTTATTGACCGGCAGTCCATCGCGGACCACCTTCTAGCCTCTTGCGGACCACTAGTGGTCCGCGGACCACTGGTTGGGAAACCCTGCCCTACGGAAACAGTTTTTATTTTTCGGATACGTTCAAATTTTGACCTTCTGACAAAATATGCCCGATTCCTGAGGGGTAAAATCTCCAATTTCTTCATCTTCTTCTGCCATTCTTAGGCTGCCTATCATAAGGAAAATCAGCTGCAGCCCGTAACAACCAAACCAAAACTATTTTATAGTAACAAATCTACGAATCAGCCACAACTATTAGGCTTCTAAACTCACCTCAATGGAGCTGAATGAAAAACGCAGCTAAGCAATGGCCGCTCAGTCGGAAAATTGAATCTAAGTCGAATTGCCGTAAATCTGAACCAATTTGTACGCGGTTATTATGTCAGATGTTTACTTCCGCCCGCGCCGTGTTCGTTGGGTGAATTTCTATTTTCATTCACAGATCAACACCAGTCCCTAATTAAACCAATTGCGTAGATATCTGACTGTTATATCAACGTTGCTTAGTATAATCCGGGACTAGGGAAAGCGAGTTACTTGTTAATTCCATTTTTAGCTTTTTCCTTAGTTTTGTTGAGTAAAATCGTGATAAACTGGGACATTAGTAAATACGAAACCACGCACGTAATCATTATTGCAATTAAACTTTGTAGCAATTGACGTTTCCTGATATTTAGTTTTACACTTCGGCAATAAATACATACTATCCGAGAGAATATCATTCTATCCAAGAGATACTGATGTTGAATAATATAGATCGATTTTGCGATGGGACGTCTCAGCAAGTGAAAAAAACTTTTCTATCCAATATATATACCTTCTTTCAATATACAACAGTGTACTTTTATTTTTAAACACCTCACAAGAGTCTCAGCTGCTCCCGTCTGGAGCCAGTGAGACTATGGCATCCCCAATTGGGGTATGTTGTGAGGCTGACGGTAGTGGGGAGGGGAAGAAGATGGGGAAGGGAAAGGTGGGGAAGTGAAAGGTGGGGAAGTACCTGGCTTTCAGATCTGGTCACCAAACACGGCTAACGCCATTTCAAGCAACCTTTCAATTCCGAATGATGATCTTACACCAGGGTGATAATGAGAGTATCTTCCACTCTGGAACGTGCCGCAAATATACTATATTTTATTTTAAATGAATTAATCGTGAATACAATTTAAATACGACCTCCGTAGTCCAGTGGCTAAGACTCTTGACTCACATTCCGGATGTCGCGGGTTCGAACCCGGCATGCGCAAATAAATTTCATTTGATTAATTTGTGTTATTTCACAATTAATTCATTTAAAATAATATATAGTATATTTGCGGCATGTTCCAGAGTGGAAGATACTGTCAGTATCGCCCTGGTGTAAGACCAACATTCAGAATTGAAACGTTGCTTGAAAATGGCTTTAGCCGTGTTTAGTGACCAGATCTGAATAGCCAGGTACTTCCCAACCTTCCTCTTCCCCACCTCCTTCCCCTCCCCGCTACCTTCAGCCTCACAACATACCCCGATTGGGGATGCCATAGTCTCACTGGCTCCAGACGGGAGCAGTTCAGATTCTTGTGCGGTATTCACTGTAAAAAAAAAAATAATGAAATAAAATTTATTTGCCCACGCTGGGATTCGTTCCTGCGACCTTCGGATTGCGAGTCAAAAGCCTTACCGCTAGACCACGCTGGCCGTCATAAATAACAAGTATTATACCAAACTATTGTGTTGCTCTCATTTTCGCTATTACCCTCCCCCCCCCCGTATAATCAGCTAAAGGTACAACTGATCCCTAGGCATATGATTTCAAATAAAGTTTTGTATTTTCAAATTTTTGCCGCCAAAACTGAGTCGATTTTTAATGTTTTTTTACCTACTGTATTAAAAGAATATATTCTATGTCTCTACGTTTTTCTTTTTAAAAAATACATTGTCTGGTTTGAATACTGAACGTCTGTTGATGGCGTTCAGACCATGCAATTTTAAAGATTTTTGGAAGGTCCTAACTCCTATAAAATGTGACTTATTAAAAAGAGCAAAACGTAACGCCACGCAAGTGATCCATAACTATATTATGTTAAAAAAGATTTTCACTAGTGTCAAAATACAGAAGGAAATTGAAGAAAACGTATGTAAGGACAGAACGTCGCCTCTTTCCTCTAAGTTAATATTTAATTGAATGTTGTTAATATAGCGTACAATTCAATAAAAATACTTGTTGAATGACTGTTCTAAGAAATCTTATCTACAAACTCAGAGGTCACGCGATTGAATACCACTCGAGCTAAGTCTGATTGGAAAGGTACATTATCTATTGCATTTACCAGTTAATGAAATAATGTGCAACTATTTGACTTATATTAACACAAATACTTAGCACCATTATACTCATGTATAACTAAGTCTCCAAGAAGTCTGAATAGTTTAGCGCAAGACGGCGTAATAACCCGAAAATTTATCACAACAGTACGTGCGCGATGAAAATCTAAAATCAAAGATACATAATATATTTTTTACATTAAAATGGGGTCTTTCGACAAAATGTTTTACAAAACATCCGACAAAATAAAAATATTGGGGCTGGACCACAATTTTGTTTACCGTGACTGATGTAAACGAAAAATGTTGTTCCCCTCACCTAACCATCCACAAAATGTGTACGTGTTTTTGCCGATCTTTAAGAGGAATATAAACGCTAGAAATATTTCGAATCTCATGCCTGCAAAATTTTAAAATCGAGCGTCTTTTTGCAAGAGGCTAATAAGCGAAAAAGTGGTTTTTATTTATTTTGGGCATAATTTTATAAGAACGAAAAAAAGTTAGAACATGGAAAACCTCAAAAATAGTCTTAGCCATAAAGGGGTACTTTTTAAAAATGGTTTCTGGTATTACTTCATAGTTAAGTCATGAAAAAACATTTTTTTGGTGGTTTACGCTTATATTTTTTGTTACGTAAATAATAATTTTATTGTGATTCCAATACATAGACAAGCTAGTAAAAGCTTCGATTTATCCGTAGAATATTTTTTGATGTTCATACTGTAAGCCGATTCGTCGTAAAGATTAATCAAAATAGTATCTAAATATGATTTCACGTATATATTCATCTTAAGAAAATATTTCCCCTCAGGGCCAATGTCATCTTGGGCCAACGACCCGTTCTCTGTGACAAATGTTAACCGTGTACAATTGTTAACCGTGTACAAATGTTGGGCGCGCATTCGGTGTGTATCCCGATTGTACACCTGTGCAGAAGGAATCATTGACTTTAGTTTCTCGGAGCATCTTCCATTTAAATACCGGAAGAACGAGGACAACATTCCCACCCGATGCGACACCGGTACTCCAAATATTGCGATCCATTTGTTAAGATACGAGGATTTACTAAGCGGACTGCCCGTTTCTGCATGGGTTTTTTCATGTATTTTGGGGCTCCACACCAGAAGCGGCTGCCAAATTCAACCATGGTTAGCAGTTGTATACAATTAAAGTATCTGCGGGTCCTGTACAGAACGCCCAGCTTCTGATAGGCTAACTTAACTCTGGCTTCAATGGAGTCCCTGTACCCGAGCTGGTCACTTAGCTGGACACCAAGCATATCAATGGAAGGCATGTTCGGAAGAATGCTTCAGTTGAAGGAGACTTGATTTTCATTTCGATCCCTTTTATTTGTAATCAGACGTGATTGGGTCTTCGAAACATTCATTAGACATTATAATTCAGTCCTTGAAACATTAAATCCGACATTAGGTTATTCTTACGCCAAGAGGAAACACTCTCGATGTAACCATCCATTATCCGTTTCAAAGCCTTCCGAGCCGTTGAAGTTTGTGTACCCTTTGACGGCTTGTCAAACGAACAGTCATCTCATCCGTGTATAATGAATTGGTGCACATTGCACATGTCAAAATGTCATCGTTGTGCAGCAAAAACAAAGTCGGATACATAACCGATCCCTGTGGGACACCAGCATTTTCTTATGCCATTTACGTTAAAATAAATCGCATTGGTGGCGATTCTCTGATTGGCTATTTTCCGCTATTAAACCTGTAAACTGACCCATAGGCGGTGAGGCAGCAGACCTCGATTTCACGCGGTCAGGCGCATTGAAGATTTGCGGTGAGTTTTATCGTTGAAGGTAGCAATTACCTGCAGCATTCGCTAATGTAATAATAGTATATCGTAATGTTTCGATAATGAAGCATCCAATTACGAAACATCGGAATAATCAAATGGATCGTTCGGACATTAATGGGAATGATTATTTCGATGTTTAAATGAAAACAGCCTTTATGTTTCATATAATCGTAATTATTCAGGCGAGTTTGGGTACCACCGCCTCGGGAACCATTTATTGGATCACCCCTGACGTAAGTAGCCTTAAGTGGTTCGTTAGGTATTGCATTTGCCCTGGTTCGTGGTGTGAGGTTTGTCTAGGTCTAGGCGGCGGAAGCGTTTGCCCATATACTGCGTGGCGGGTTTGAGCATTGGACACTGGTTGAGGGATACTTTTTGACCTTTCCAGCCTGACTCTCAGAATATCGTCTTGCACGGCAGTTTGAGGGTTTTTTTTACATTCACTCCACACAGGAGGTCCTGAGGAAAATGATTTCCCTCAGGGCCTATGTCATCTGGGATGCTGTGAGGAGGGTCTTTTTGAGGAGAGGAAGGAATGAACATTGGTCTTGAAGAGACCCATATTGTAGGAAGGAGGAAACACTGAGGCCGGTAAATCATTCCACAGCCGAGCTGTTGAACACAAGAACGAGTCCAAGAAATGACCCGTTCTCTTGTGAAAAAATTTCAACCGTGTACAAATGTTGTGCACGCGTTTGGAGTATTTCCCGACTATGCACCGGTGCCGAAGGGACCAATGATGTTAGTTCCTCGGACCATCTTCCATTGTAATACCGGTAGAACAAGGATAGCATTCCCATCCGACGCCTGTGCTCTAAAGACTGCAATCCGTCTGTTAAGATGGGAGAATCTATCAAACGGACCGCCCATTTCTGCACAGAGTCGAGGGTATTTTTCAGGTATTTTGGAGCCCCAGACCAAAGGTGGGGCGCACTTGTGATTTGTACAGGGTTAGCAGTTGTGTACTATTAAAGTGTCTGCGGGCCCTGTACAGTACGCCCAGCTTTTGGGAGGCTAACTTTACTCTTGCTTCGATGGAGCCCCCATACCTGAGCTGGTCACTTAGGGTTAGATTCATATGTCCGTTAGATCTGGACACACTGACTCCCAGTTTCCTACCCATTTCCCATAGCTTTTCCTTTCTTCCCATAAAAAGACCCTCCACATAGAATCCCCTAAGATGATAAAGGACCTGGGGTAATTATTTTCCTCAGGGCTAATGTAAAGAAAATTAAACGAACGATTGTTAACCGCACAGCTAAACGATCATTCCACGATCAATCAAAACACACATATCTAATTGCCCACTCAAGGGAAGTCTCAATCATTCTCAATCATTCTCAATCGCCTCAATTACCTCGTTAAACGATCAATTAGAAATTGTCAATCGCATCAATGACATAAACTGACGTAACATTGACATTTGATATCGATAGTCTACGGGTCTCTTAACTGGTAGCAAAACACTGGTCAATCCAGGTATGAAAATAGCACAAATCATAATAATATGTGAATGCTTACTAAAGAATCCGCTATAATTAATATATACAAATCAGACCACGAAAAAAGTCAACCATTAAATTAAAAAATCTAATAAAAAACCTGACTTGCTCGTGATATGCCATTTTTATACCGTAATGATTTGACATCACGTATGTTAGAAATAGAATGGTTGACTAATCGTATTCTGCGTACTCATGGACCATTGACATATGAATATTACTAGAATAAGTGATAAAAGCGTATTATTTCCCCCTCCCCATACCGGTTCCATTGGAACCGGCTGGGATTGAGTATTGCTTCGCGTGAATCTAAAAAATGTTTAATGGTGTAAGTAAATTATGAAACATCTGTAAAAGTGTCCTAACTAAATACGGCAACAAAATATTGGAGTCTGAAAATAGGCGAAGCTTACTTTGCCGTATTTAGACTTCGCAAATTTGTTCATTACGCGGCGAGCAATTCGCGCTCCCATGTAAAAAGGTCTATTCATTCAAAAGCAGAGTTTACTTTTAAGAACTAAATGGTGACATTATAATGCGAGATGCCTATATACTGTCATATTGAGTGATTGACGAATCTCATATCTCCAAAGTCATCGTCCCGCTCTGCGCCCCGCTGTAGTTGTTGTCTACCCCTCACCTTTATGTTCTGGTCTAGTAATATTCATATGTCTATGTCATGGACTCAATATTTTAAAGTTACTTTCAGTATCACCGTGTGCAGATAAACCTTTAGAATCGAAACCCTGCTTGAAAAATTAGACTTTGTCAGATAAGTATGCAGTTAAAGCTACCTTGTAACCTCTCCCTTTATCGAATTAACGATTTCGGTCCTTGCACACCTGGCTAAAGCTATTTCATGTAAAGTTTCAACAAATTATGAATGGTAGTCTCACACCGGCATTCAGATTTTTATTCCTAAACTAGCTTTTTCACAACAACATCAAAGCTTGCCATCTAAATTGTGATTGGTTGATGTAAAACATATCGATATTCGGAGTGATTCTATTTAACAATAAGACAGCTCTCCCAACCGGCATAACCATTGGCATTATTGGAAAGTTAATTCTGCAAGCCGGGAGATAAAACAGTTTATGTTGTCGGTGACGGAAATAACCGTAACATAGAAACTAATGCTCTCTGTGATAGTCGAATTTTCGAACCATCCTCGAATCAGTCTGAAGAAATGTGTTACAATGAACATATCCCTTCTGACCCGTAGATGGTTCATACCGAGCAAGCCCAAGAGAAAGTCAATAATATTATATAAATATTTTTTTATTTTATTTTATTTGATGCAATATATTTACATTATAAAAAACAATTCAATGATGTTGGCCTCACTGGGTGGTTTACCCGTGCTGAGGCCTCCATTTCATATACAAAATTATACACATAAATTATACACAAAATTATACAATACATATAAATAATATTGGTGAAAAAACGGAATAAAGTAAATTAAAAACATATGATTAAGATAAATTTAACTTAAAAAGTAGAGATTTAAAATTAATGTAAATTTGAAAATAAATAATATTATATGTATAAGGTTAAAAACGATATTTTTAATAAGTATTGTGTGTTTGTGTTTTAAGTTGGTTTTGTGTGTTACTTAAATTTTTTTTATTTTATGCTATGATATTTTGGTAGTATTGTCTATTTTGGTCTTTAATCCATTTTGTAATTTTGTGTCGGAATTTATTTTTGTTTTCCTCAATTTTATTTTCAAGTGTTTTAGACTGTTGAATGATTTTATAGCGTGATATTGGTAGTGTCTTTGTCCAAAGCTTGAATTTACCGTCGGAGTTCTTAAGTTTTCTTTGTATGCTTGTCTAACTGGTCTGTTTGTGATATTTTGTGTTTGTTGAAGGTTGTTTTTTTGGTCAAAAATGTAATTTAGTAGCGATTTAACGTATAATTGTCGTATGTCTAGTACGTCACAACGGTTGAATATTTGGTCTGTATCAGTAAGTCTATGATTTTTAAGTATTACCTTTAAGATCGTTTTCTGCGCAATTTCCAGGTGTTCGATAGCTGAGTTTGTTGCTCCTCCCCAAGTAATTATTCCATATTCTATTATAGACTGACATAGAGCAAAATATATTGTTTTCATTTGTTGTATTTTGTATATGTTTCTTATGTTTAGGAAAATGTGTATCGTTTTGAGGAGTTTATTTGTGACTTGTTTGATGTGATCTGTCCATCTAAGGTTATGGTCAATTATGATTCCTAGATACTTTATTTGTTCTTTTTTTCTAGAGGAGGGTAAATAAAGTCCAGACCTTTTAAACAAGCGAGCTCCAAGCAATCAAGCCGCTCAATCTGACACATGTAATATAAAATATTTGATTGAAAAATCTCTCAACAGTTCCGCAATATCAATTTGTGATTGATGAATCAGAACGAGCTTTCAGAGAGAAGTGTAACTCCATCATATGAGTTGTCCTTGGACTAAAAACCTGCACGAATTCCCCACAAGCCTCATCTTTGTTAATAACAATCGTGGATGGTTCAATGGAACCACTTTGTGTGCACGATTCACATTTGCAAAATAACGGCCTTATTGTGGTGGTAGAGGATATAGCAGAATTGCAACAAAACTGTTTTCTAAGTGATTTCGAAGGTTTTGCAATATGCTGTTGAAGTAGTTGGAATTCGGTATTGTTCCTGCTTGGATGAGACGAACGTTCATAATAATTTTCATTTAACTATTTTAAATAGATTGGTAGCTACCCACATAAATGTGAATTTAAAAATATTAAAATTTTGGATTTAAAAATAGTAAGAGTTAAATTAGTCATTTTTCACGTATATAATTATTGCGCTTACCGATTATTTTTTCTTGTAAACTATAAAAACACTTATACGAAACTAGAAAAACATAATATAACGTAATTAATCAAACGTATTTTAAAAGTTGTGGTCACATAACATCCTTCCCCAAGACAAAACCAATAAAAAAAGTTATGAGTACAAATGAAGTATAAAAATGTGACTGAAAGAGGTCAATGAATAAACCATAATGAAGACACTAAAAACGACATACAAGACAAATAAACTGTAATTAAATAACTTTAGTCCGCACTTTAGTTGCAATGCAAATCTGTACTTAAATTCAATGATATATTTTGTATATATGTTACTGTAAAAGCCCGTACTACGGTAAATCTAAAGATTTTCCAGTATATTCTGAGATTTACATTCTTTTAATGGCAAAAGTCCGTTGGTGAATCCTAAGATTAAAAAATTACAATTATTTTAAATAGTTCTTAAAATAAAAAGTAAAAAAACCAAAAACTTATTTTTTCGATTTGTACAAAAAAATCACAAATCTTTGCCCAAATCTTTCGCAAACGTGTTACTGTTTGGAATATATTAAGGCGGTACATAACCCTAATAATTTTTGTTCGCTCAAAACTCACATTTTAATCATTTCCGGCGAATTCGAAATATAATAACTTTTTTTATTTGCATGCCGCACAAGTAATGCGAGTTATTTACATTTTAGATTAATAAAAACAGTACCTTACCATTAATATATTTTACGTAAAACGATTTTAAAACTTTATAATCCGTTTTTCAACTATAAAGTTAGCGGTAAGTACCAGATTTTATTTTTCTAGACGATGAATTAATAACTTCGGGAGGACAACATGGAGACACGTGTTAAATATTTGTAACACGTTCTTCAGAATTAATTAAAATGAACGCGGTAGAAAGGTCGAATCTCCAGGCCTGCTAGGGTGAATTCGACCGTACGTTCGTACAATACGCCGTGCCGCGATGTATATTTGTTTACGCGCTTTCTTCACTTACGTCGTTAAGATTCCCATATTATTTTTTCTTCTTCTTCTTTTCTTTGATACGGCAAATTCGATAGTAGGTCCGTCCAATACACAGGTCGCGAGTCGCAATTTGTATACACGGCTTCTTTACTTACATCGTTAAGATTCTGAATATATTTTAGGGTATGTTGTCATCTTAAAATTATTTAGAAGTGTCTGTGGTAAGCTTTTAAGCACAAAGACTAGCATTGTATTGTTTCTTCCTAACACTGCTTAAATTATATATCTCACCTTATACAAAACTCAAACATACTCTTCTGCTATCGATTTACAGTGTACTAAAAGAACTTGTCAAAATTCTTTCATGTCCTAGTATCACTGCGTACCTAAGAATCATGACTACGAACCATAACTTTAATCATGACTACGAACCATAATCACTTCAACAAAACCAAAAGAGGTGAAACCTAGAATTTAATAATTGCTAATCTATATATGATAACAAACGACAATAATACCACAGAGGAGATCCAGAAAGGCATAGTGAACTGTTATTTCCGCCTACTAAACCTATTGTCCAGACTGCTGTCCAGAAACACAAAGATATTAGTGTACAAAACACTTCAGACCAAAGTGGGTTGTCCATGCCAAGATTTTGACAAAGAGATATCAAATTTCAAGAATATTCTGTAAACACCTTGAAACATTAAAGATATTACTATGTCTGGGAAAATCTCTTAAGAATAGGCCAAATAGACTTCAACAACTGATTGATAAATGATTTTAATTAAGGATTAAATAGGTACATGGTTGAACAATGCAGATATTTTACAAAAGAACATATAATTTATATTAATTAACAAATAACTTATTATTTTTATGCCCTTTGATTTGTAGATAAAATTATAGAATTTATTTCTTTATACCAACAAAGTAAGGTAAATTAAAGCTGCATTATCTAACAGAATAATGCTTTAAATGGATCATAAAAAAATCTAATATAAAATAGGTAAGATGATTTATTTAAAACACTAATAATACTTAACACTAATTAATCTTTAAACCAAAATAGTCTGAAGAACACATCAGACCAGTACTTACGTACGCAGCTGAGACTTGGGTACTAACTAAGAGGAATGAGCAAGCACTGGACGTTTTTGAAAGAAAAATTTTGAGGCGCATCTTCGGACCGGTTCTAGAAAATGGATTTTGGCGCAAACGTTATAACAATGAGCTCTATACTTTGTTTAAGGAGCTAAACGTCGCAAAATTTATAAAATTGGGAAGACTTCGGTGGCTGGGTTATGTGGAGAGAATGACCGAGCATCAAGCACCAAAGTTCCTGCTGAACTCAAGACCAATAGGGCGAAGGAGCCTGGGAAGACCAAGACTAAGATGGAGCGACAACGTCCTCAAAGACATGTCTATCTTGGAGGTTCCAAACTGGAGAGAGCTGGCACAAAACCGAGATGAGTGGAGGAAGACTCTTGAGGAGGCCAAGACCCACCAGGGGTTGTAGAGCCAATAGTGATGATGATGAATCTATATATTACAGACATAGATCAGTTATCTCACAGCACAGATAAACTGGTATAACCAAGGCGAACGAACCTTGAAAGAATCTACGAGTCACAAACGCATGTGTGCTTAGTCATTAACGAAATTTTCATTATCAGATGAAATGAGTTGCTTGCTAATCTGTTAAAACAAATTTCAGTACAATCAAATTATAACGTCTATTGATTCGAGATTTGATCTAACGCATTCTTAATTATATTGTATGAATGGAAAGATTGGCAAACCTGAACTTGATTGTGACCATGAACGAAATTAATTGTAAAATTATTTGTTACATGCGTCCGAATTATTTTTAATTTTGTTAGGTCACTGTGCGATATTTCCCAACAAATTTTAACTACTTTGTGATAGATATCATGGCGTACAAATTTTGTTTCGGTTATGGTTTTTATAGGTTTCAATAAATAAACGGATGCACGGCTTTAGCAACACCAGTTGTCATTTGGAATATAGAACGATATAAAGTGGGTTAATTAACGCGCACTGTGTGATATAAAATGTATTAAAGTTTTAATTTTATAATTACTCCATTGTAATACTTTAATAACCTCCACGCCTTAATAACGCCTCTAGTCCAGAAATCCTAGAAAAATATATAGGTATGTTATTCACAGATAAAATTATGAAATAGAAGGTTATAAAAACGATTTTTAGGTGAATGTCGCACAACAGCCCAGCTGCTCCCGTCCGCAGCCTTTATGACTTAGGTCTTTGAGACTTTGGGACATTGATCACCAATTGGAATATGTTGTGAGGCTGAAGGTAATGGGGAGGGAAAGGCGATGGGAAAGAGAAATTTGCGTAATTATCTGGATATTCAGATTTGCTCACCAAACAGAACTGAATCCATTTCAAGTAACGTTTCAATTCTGAATGGTGGTTTTACACCAGGGTGTTACTGAGAGTATCTTCCACTATGGAACGTGCCGCAAATTTACTAGGTTTATATTGTTGTAAATCAACTAATTGTGAAATGACACAAATGAATCAAATAAAATTTATTTGCGCATTCCGGGATCCGATCCCGCGACCTTCGTATTGCGATTCAAGAGCCTTACTCTTCGACTACGACTAAAATGAGATAAGCATGATTTTAAAAAATAAATATTTTTTTTTTTTTACAGTGAATACCGCACAAGAATCTCAACTGCTCCCGTCTGGAGCCAGTGAGACTATGGCATCCCCAATTGGGGTATGTTGTGCGGCTGAAGGTAGTGGGGAGGGGAAGGAGGTGGGGAAGAGGAAGGTTGGGAAGTACCTGGCTATTCAGATCTGGTCACTAAACACGGCTAAAGCCATTTTCAAGCAACGTTTCAATTCTGAATGGTGGTCTTACACCAGGGCGATACTAATAGTATCTTCCACTCTGGAACATGCCGCAAATATACTATATATTATTTTAAATGAATTAATTGTGAAATAACACAAATTAATCAAATAAAATTTATTTGCGCATGCCGGGTTCGAACCCGCGACCTCCGGAATGTGAGTCAAGAGTCTTAGCCACTGGAATGCGGAGGCCGTCAAATATATTAAGAAACTAAAATTTTAAACTTAAAAACTTATGTTTCACGTACCGTTAATACTCTGTTGACTTTTCTACGTTACCAGCCCTGTGAAATGGGGCGAATTTTATTCTCAAGTTCATGTCCTTAATTCGAACTGTGACTGCATCCAAAATTGTCTTAGCTTCTATATACCTACGCTATACACACTGCTTGCAGCGTGCGATAATCCTAGTGAGACAGGCATCGAAAAATCGCATGTAAATACAAGTACTAAATAAATAAAAAAAATTATGTGAGTCCCAACTACAAAGTTCCAACAGCTTGGGCCAGTGAAACAATTGTATCCCCAATGTTGAGAAGCTGAAAGAGGTGGAGAGAGGAAAAAATGGAAATAGGTAGGCGAGGAAGTATCTGGCTATTCAGAACTGTTCACAAAACATTGCTAAAGCCAAATATGATTCGAGATTTTCACGGCTAAAAGAATTATCGTAATAATATACTACAAACATGTACTCTCGTGCAGAAGATTACTTACCAAATTTTATTTCTATTTTTATTTCAAGAAGAATAATGCTCACCAATGTTTATTTCATCTTCTTTAAATTTTCTTTATTTCTTAGATAACTTGCAATTCTTATATTTTTATCTGTTTTTAGTTTTATTTATCCCTAAATATGTTATTTTTTTCTTTTCTCTTCTTATATTTTATTATCTGTTTATATAAAATTATATTACATGTATGACTGCCACAACACGGGCAATAGCCTAGTATGGTAGTCAAAAATGGCCAAAAATGTAACATTTAATCATTTATGAAATAATAAAAAAAAAATAATAATAATACAGCTCAAACTGCTGACTAATATCTATGAGAACCAAAGTGTTGACGAATATCTACAGTACTGGCAGAGGTTGGATTTGCAATTATGTATAGCATATTGGAATAACGCAATATTGCGTAGGCGGTTTAAAAAACTTAATTTATGTAAGTATGTATGTAAAAATCCCTAATATCGGACTATTGCACACATTTAGCTGATTAGTCCAACCTACGCTATGTAGATATTAATTCAACCTACGCTCTGTAGATATTAGTCAACACTGGGACCGTCATAGATATTCGCCCGACCTTAGCTCTGTAGATATTAGTCAACACTCTGAATTTCGCAGATATTAGTTCAACATATGAGCTGTAGATATTCGTCCAACATTCAAGCTGTAGATATTAGTATCTGGAGTCGTTCACGGTACCTCCTTATTTAGCGCAACAAGGCATGTTATTCAAAAAATAAATCACGATAACGGCTAAAGCCATTTCAAGCAAGTTTTCAATTCTGAATGCTGGCCTCACACCAGGGCGATACTGTGAGTATCTACAAATGTAGAACGCGCCACAAATCCACTGCATATTACTTTGAATTAATTAATTGTGAAATAACACATATTAATCAACCAAATTTTACTTGCGAACGCCGGGATTTGCACAGGTGATCTCCGGATTGTTAGTCTAGACTCGAGTCTGCAGTTTTTCCTCTCGACCACGGAGGCCGCCAACTAATAGGCTTACAAAAACAATCAACTATTATTTTTCTACCTTTCCTTCTTTCTTAGCACGGAGTAACTAAATTAGTGCTTGTCCGTGCATTAAACTCCACTTGGACTAGCTCAATACAAAAAGCATATTATTCCATATTATCTATCTACATAAACAATTCAAAGCCGATTTCTTTTTATGGAATATACCTAATCGTTAATATAACTAGTTTTTTGGACAACTGCATTACCGTTCAGTTTTCAATTACCTATATGATTAGCTTATAAGAATCGTTAATTAGGATTATGCCTCATCTTTCAGGGCAGATGTGTAAACCAGGAACGTTAGCTAAAGAAGGTGGTAGCGCAACACGTCGTAATGCCCCAAAAATAAATCGCGATGAGAGGATTATCGTTATTCTTTTTGTTGACCCTCTGTCCGTTGTGTACTTTAAAAAACAACAAAACAAAAAAAATAGCTTGATAGCAGGAGTTCGAACATAAATAAGATTTAGGAATGTTGTGTCTATCCTACCATCATTTCAATGTGAAGTGCTCCGAGTAACAACAATGGTACAAAGGGTGTTAAATGATGTAATAATAGTGTGTTGTACTTTGTAAAATTTCCAAAGGCATATTTTACAAAATGGCAACGTTTGGAAAAATATTTTCCAAAGGAAGTAAAATTAATATCTAAGAACTTCTCTACATCTTCTCTATATATAAAAATGAATTACCGAAATGTATGTACGCGCATAACTTCCGTACGACTGCACCAAATTGGATAATTATTTTTCTTGGTGTTCGTTATTGTCAGGACAAGGTTTGTATAAAACTACGGGTGAGCTCTGGCATTATGAAATTTGCAATAGGTGGTACGCGACCTGTCGAAAACTGAATGTACCGGGACTGAATGTATGTAATGCGGTAGGGGGGAGGGGAACTCGGGTAGAGGATTCGTGGGAGGGGTGGGGAGGGTAACCATGGAGGGGGGAGGGGAACCTAGGATGGGGAAGGGGAAATCGGGAAAGGGATTCGCGGGACCGGGAAGGGGGAGAGTGGAGTGAGGAGGTGAAGGAAGGTGAAGGAGGCGGAGTGGGAACGCGAGAGGGAAAGGAAACGCGAGAGAGGAAGGGTAGGCAGAAGGGGAACGGAACGAATGGGAAAGGACACGCAGGGAGAAACAATTTCTTTGTTGAATGGCATAGCAACGCATGCCGGATACCAGCTAGTATTATATAAATTAAAGTACTACACCGCGTCTGTCTGTTTGTCTGTTCGCGATAAACTCAAAAACTACTGAACGGATTTTCATGCGGTTATCACCAAAAGATAGAATGATTCATGAGGAAGGTTAAGGTATATATTGTGTCAAGGTTTCGCGTAAATTGGTTGAATTATAAAGAAGAATGTCTGTATGTGATGGAGAGCGGTCTGGCAAGCGGGCGGTGTGGATTTTATTTGTATGCAAATTAACAGATGGCGGTGGTTATAAAGGTTGGGTAACCATCCAGTAGATGGCGTTGTGTTTCATTAGCCACAGCAACGCGTTGCCGGGTCAGCTAGTCCATAATAAGTTTATTCACATTCAGTTTGAGTTATTATGCACTATAATTGTTTATGTTAAAAATTATGTCAATTAAAAATGATTCAAAAGAATCTATGGTACCTACCTACTTTAGTTGGTCATGAGCGAGTAATTGAATCTATAACTATTTATATCTGCATTCATAATACCTCAATGTCTGCATTTAGTTTTTATATTTCTACCTATATAGGTGGCTACACTTATAAGTGTATTTTCAAATATTTCTTTTACAAAATGTCACTAATTGGAACTTATTTTGTGCAATCAAAGCTATTTTAAAATTGATTTTAAACTAAAAATAGTTGTTAAAATTCCGCAGCTATGTAATAAATTACGCTTTAATAAAAAAAATTGAGTGTGCAATTCACACGCGGTTTAAGTGAAACCTTCAGAAAACTAAAGTAGACAAGAGTGAGGGGACTACGAAACACTTTTTTTATCAAAGTTCCACATTTTTGTCGTCGAATTTCAGTGCACCTTTTCCTATGCATTTGGTCATCTTATTAGTACTGGACAGCTGTTAGAGCGTCCATAATCAGGGCAAATGTGTAATTGTATGTGAGAACACCCATTTTAGGGGGGCATCAACATGAATAAAGCACCCGGTAAGGCCCGCGTTATCAAAGAGTGTTTTACGTTATCATCGACGCATTCACAGATGGCGCTAATTAAATTATTGTGGATTTTATCACTTTTTGCTTGCTATGCTTTAAAATATTAAGATGAATTAATTGTTTGCGCCCTTACATATTTAATATGAATACAAATAAATAGTTTTGTCCATAAAAAAACCCAAATCTTTCAAGACAGGCTGACAAATACTATATTGGATTGAGTCAACGATACAAAATTGAATTTGTTAGCCTTTCTTGAAAGATTTGGGTTTGTTTATGGACAAAACTATTTTTTCTAGTTCATATTAAATATGTAGGGGCGCAAACAATTAATTCAGACTTATATTTTATACCATTACTTGCAAAAAGTGTTAAAAACTTACAAAAATTTAATAGGCGCCATCTGTGAATGCGTAAATTATAACGTACGTTACGTTTAACTAATAAATGGTCAAGTGACATTTTCACAAGACAAAAAATGTCATGCAATTGGCGGAATAACCTTTGTAATCTATTCAACCTACCTAATGTTTGTTGGTAAGACATTTTCTCTAAGGGGTCGTCCATTAATCACGTGAGGTTTTTTAGCAACTTTTTAACCCCCCCCCCTTTGGTGATATGTGGTGAGGTTTTAGACTAACCCCCCCCCCCCCCCCCCCAAAATCACGTGTATTTTTTTTAGTACAAAGTTTTTGAAATTTTCAGAATATTGGCACGAAAAATAAATACACGTGATATCTCATTATACCCCCCCCCCCCCCCCCGTCGTGATATTTCGTGATTTTTTCCGAACCCCCCCCCCCCCTTTCGAGCCTCACGTGATAAATGGACGACCCCTAAAACCACAATGAACTTTGGCTCATATTACCGGATTACGAATAGTCTTACAATTTTTGATTTTCTGTTAGAATCGTAGTGGATTTTTTTTCTTGTGCATTGATGGAGGTATTAGCTAGTATACTCACTCACTCACGCACACTTCTTCAGATTAAACCATGAAGAAGTGAAGATTTGCTCCTTCATTCGCTGGACACTTGGCACGGTTACATCATAAATATCACATACGAAGTATAAGAAAGCGATCACGATCGCGACAATATATTCAACTGATATGTCGGTGCTCCAAAATGATTGTACAAATAATTTTTATTTTTAACTTTTATAAGTAAAACCTCAAATTATAATATTTAATTAAATGAAGACAATATTGTAGAAACTCAATCGAAAATCTGGAGACAGGAAAATCAGAAAAAGATATTGGCGCATCTGAGACTCGAACTCAAGACCTTTGGTTTTTTTGGCCACAACTCTACTAACTGAGCTAATGTGTCCCTGTCCGATTCGGTCATTAACTGTATCATTTATTTATTATTTTATTTATTTGATGCAATATATTTACATTATAAAAAACAATTCAATGATGTTGGCCTCACTGGGTGGTTTACCCGTGCTGAGGCCTCCATTTCATATACAAAATTATACACATAAATTATACACAAAATCATACTTCTTAAGAACTACCAACATTATCTTCCATTTCTTAACGCATATTTTATTGGTTGCTATCTTTATACAGGGTGTTAAGGGACGTACTTGACTTACTTTAACCAGTGATTCCTGACATTATTTGGAGTAAAAAATGTAAATGAAATTTTGGTCTCCGGTGACTTTTTTTGACGATTTTTTTTTTCAATATTTTTTTCTTCAAAATCAAACAAAAAAAAAATCTTCCGCATGTAGTCACTGGTCACTCAGCCGGGTGTCCGACGAACCCCTTACCCCGCCTCCAACTGTTCAACAAGTACCATTTTTTATGTTTTTGTAGAAAAAAAAAAACATCAAAAATGTCACCGGAGACCAAAATTTCATTTACATTTTTTACTCCAAATAATGTCAGGAATCACTGGTCAAAGTTAGTCAAGTACGTCCCTTAACACCCTGTATAGGATGACTTTATGACTAGGAAGACTAGGACGAATAGTCCAGCGGTAAGGCTCTTGATTAGCACGTCGCGGGATCGAATCCCGGCGTGGCAAATAAATTTTATTTGATTAATTTGTGTTATTTCACAATTCATTCATACATACACAATATATATAGTATATTTGAGGCACGTTCCAGAGTGGAAGATACTCTCAGTATCGCCCTGGTGTAAGACCACCATTCAGAATTAAAACGTTGCTTGAAATGGCTTTAGCCGTGTTTGGTGATCAGATCTGAATAGCCAGGTACTATCCCCACCTTCCTATTCCCTATCTCCTTCCCCTCCCCATAACCTTCAGCCTCACAACATACCCCAATTGGGGATGCCATAGTCCCACTGGCTCCAGACGGGAGCAGTTGGGACTCATGTGCGGAATTCATGTAAAAAAAAAAGTACAATTAAATTTTGAGCTGGAATCGGTAGGTAGAATTTTGTCATCTTCTTCCCAAGTAGGGCTTTGTAAGGAAGGAAAGGAGCAATGGGAGATAACAATAGATTGAACAGGACCTTGGGATATATAGATTATTAGTCCCAAAGCTGTTTCAATACTAAACAAATATATTGCTGGTCCGATGCTCATTTTTCAGTCATTTGGCATGCTCATAATGGTACCAATTGAGTATGAAGGTAGTGATAAAAATGTCAGCAACCTTCGTCCTTGCTCCTAAACCACTTTTTTGTCTTTCTATCTTGCAAGAAGATTCCGAAGATCCCTTCCAAAACCGGCCGAGCAAGTTTACAATTGTGGAGCTTTAGTAGGTCAACTGGTCTCATTATGTAAATAGGTACTGACTACCAGCGATAAAGATAATAAAAGTCCAAATTAGCGCTATAAAAATGCGCAGTATGCACCTACCTTGGTTGGTTGCCCGAGAATAATACCTGCCTACATCCTGACGATGTTATCAACGTGTTTATAACAGAACTATTTTTATGTGATTCTGTAAAAGCGACCCAAATGCACGTCTCTACGGCATCCTTTTTGGGGAAATATTGTAAGGCAAGGGAGAAAAGAAAGTGCAGAAGAGGTGCGTCACTGAACAAAGCTAAAACCATTTCAAGAAAAAAATCCATTCTACATGGTGATCTCTCTTGTAAGGGAGGCGGGTATGGTTACCGCCGCCCCGAGAACCATTTATTGGATAACCAACACCTCTGCAATAAGACACCTCAAGTAGTTCTCTAAGTTTGGTGATTTAAAAGGGTTCAGGACGAGGTTTGTCCAGGTCTTGGAGACGGATATGTCTGCCCGTCTACTGTGTGGCGGGCCGGATCGAGAGAGTCTAGTGAGGAAGATCTCTCAACCTATCGCCTTGCACCGCAGTTGAAAGGAAGGAATCATACATCCATTATTTCTGGATACACTGACCCCCGGATTCATACCTTTTTTTATATATGAATACCGCACAAGAGTCCCAACTGCTCCCGTCTGAAGCCAGTGAGACTATGGCATCCCCAATTGGGGTATGTTATGAGGCTGAAGGTAGTGGGGAGGGGAAGGAGATAGGAAAGAGGAAGGTGGGGAAGTACCTGGCTATTCACTGGCTATTCTTCTGGCTGGTCACCAAACACGGCTAATGCAATTTCAAGCAACGTTTCAATTCTGAATGGTGGTCTTACACCAGGGCGATACTAAGACTATCTTCCACTCTAGAACGTGCCGCAAATATACTATATATTATTTTCAATGAATAAATTGTGAAATAACACAAATTAATCAAATAAAATTTATTTTCCACGCCGGGATTCGATCCCGCGACCTTCGGTGTGCGAGTCAAGAGCCTTACCGCTGGACTACGCCGGCCGTCTTACTTACATATACCTTTTCTTCCAGAACTTTCTCTCGTTCCTTTCCAGAAAAAGACCCTCCACATAGTATCCTCAAATATGGCGTAGGCGTATTTTTTAAATTTGGGAGGCGGGATTGGGTACCGCCGCCCCGGGAACCTTTATTGGATAACCAACACCTCTGTTATAGGTCACCCCAAGTGGTTCGCTACGTTTGGTGATTTAGCAGGGGTGCCCGGGTTCATGGGGTGAGGTTTGTCTAAGTATTGCAGGCGGATGACCAGGACCTCTCCTTCCTTTCCCCAAAAAACCCTCCACACAAGGAAATTACTTTCCTCAGGTCCTCCTGTGTGGAGCTCATGTAAAAAAAAGGCCAGAGAGAATTTTTTTCCTCAGGGCCTCCTGTTTGGAGATTATATAAAAAAATATATACATATTTTAGATACTCAAGGAAGGTGGTAAAAAAATCTAGAGAGTTTATTTTTTTATTTTAAGGTCCAATATATTCCTTTTGCCGTATTTAAATTCGTCAAAATTACAATAGAAATAAACCTTATTTGCGAGATTCTATTTGACAAGCAGAACTAACTCTTGTAAAGAAACTTCATGCTGTAACCGCGTATTATTAATTATGCACTATAAAAATATAATCGGTTTTATTGTTTAGTCGCTTTTACTTTCGTTGGTTTATTAATGCATTTATACGTCAACCTGTTTTCCTTGTCTTTTATTATACCCGTTTAGTTGTATGCATATCTAATAATTTATGAATAAAGTTTTTCATAGTTTGACATTTCAATTAATTTGTTTCTGTTAAATTTGTATTGTTCTCTTCTGAATGTAAAAGTATCAAACGAACAAAAACACATTTCTTAAAAATTATGCGAATATACTAGGGTCAGTCATAAAATAATGCCTCCATTCTTGGTATCCACCTTGCACAAACTTTTGTTGAAAAATCATATGTCGAACAATATTCATCATGCCTTCACTGAGGGAAAGAATGCGATATCTGTAGTCATCTGGGGTCACCATGAATGATGTCATCAACTCGCTCAATGTTGCGAGCAACAACGGCCTGCCGCTCCGCTTTTCGTCATCCAGCGGTGTTTGTCCTTCAACTTCGTTACAGCGATGAACCCATCATCTGGCAGTACTGACACTGTCCACTGTCAAATCATGAATGCGAATGGGCGTTTCACTTTCTACAGTCAAGAATCAATCACAGAAAGCTGTGTAATACGAACATCGATGTCGGCCATTTTGCAAGCGACTGCAGTGCTACCACCTGTTGACGCAAAAATTTACTATTGCGGCAGATTGTAGAGGAAGGTTTGAGGAATAGCAACAAATTCAAAATTTTCACTTAACTAACTTTATTAAATAGAAAAAATAGGAGGCATTACTTTTTGACTGGCCCTGGGTACCTAGCATGGTCGATCGATATAGGTTTTATCGAAAATATCGGTAACCTATCGTCGCTCCCAAGCACGACTGCAGGCCGCTAACGAACAAACAGCAGTTCATAACGACCAAGGGTTCCTGTTTTATTTGACGTGAACTATTACTTGTTTGTTAGCGGCCTGCAGTCGTGCTCGGGAGCGAGGACAAGTTACCGACATTTTCGATAAAACCTATATCGATCGACCATGCTAGGTACCCTGGTATATGTAATATTTTTCGAAATTTGTGAAAAATCTTCATTTAAAATAGCATAAAATTCATGAAAAACACATTTTTTAAATTTGTAAATCGAGACATCTATGTAAAATCAATTCTGCATTCATTTTTTATGATTTAACCCTTAATTACTCGCATGGGGTCAAAGCATTTTCGGATTAAAAAATGAAGCACTTGGCGCGGCCTGATTCCCCCAGCGCCCTCGCTAGCTCCATAACTCGCGTCTAAGTTTGAATTTTAGTAGCGACGGTAGCGACCAAGTCACGGGAGTGGAAGGACGCGTCGCTGCTCTCTTGAGCGGTGACCCCGTGCGAGTAATTACGTTGTTTTACAAAGTACCAACAAAATGCAAAAATTTTTCATGATTTGTGTACAATGATCACTCTGAAATATACTGTCAACAGTGCAATAAGAGTGATTCGGAGAGTTCCTAAAAATATGAGTTTTAACTATGATCTCATAATACCTAAGTACAAATTGTTAATTATTGATAACTATTTTAACTGTTTTTGTATAATTAGTTAGTAATTCATGTTATTACTTATAGACATTACAGAATAAACAAAGGACTTTAATAATAAAACAGTTTCATTTACTAATATATTTCAATATATATTAAAAACTATTCATACTTTTTGGGGTCATCTGTGACCCCATGCGAGCAGTTATGTAATATTCTTTGTGCGAGTAATTAAGGGTTAATTACCCTTACAATAGGTATCTGTAATTATTACTATTAATAACAACCTTTTATTAATAATTTGTATTGAATGACGGTAGTTCAAACTTGTGAGTAATAAAATAATGATTGAAATGAGAGTAATTAAGTTCAACTACCAACCTATTAATCAACAACTCATGTTTTTAATTAGATTTATACATATATGTAGATACACAGATACGTGTAAAACCATATCCAATTGGTAATTGGTCTTAGACAATGACGTAATAAATTAGTATGACAAACCTGCATTATGACTTTACACGCATTTTTTGATTGGCTACATTGAGGTGCAAACGATCGCATTATGACCTAACCTAACCTCACCTAAAATGCAAGGTTCAGATGGGAAAACAATAAAGAAAAGAAACGTTGTTGGGTTTCGAGGTTTTTTTTACATTAGCTCCACACAGGAGGCCTTTAGGAAAAAAAATCCCTCAGGGCCTATGTCATCTTTGGGGAAGCTGTGTGGGGAGTATTTTTAGGAAAAGGAAGGAGAGGATGTTCAGGGAAGGAAAAAGTTATGAGGAGTGGATAGGAATCTGGGGGTCAATGTGTCCAGGTGGGATGAACGTATGAATCCATCCCTCCACTGCGGTACAAGGGTCGAGAGAGTCCGGATGGAGAGGTCAAAAGGTCTCTTTGAACCAATGTCTCCCGATCCAGCCCGCCTCGCATTAGTGGGCAAACGCAACCACCATCGAGACATAGACAAACTCACCCCACAAACACCCCTTTTAAGACACTAAACATAGCGAACCACTTGGGGTTACCTATTATATTTTATTTGTACTGTTTATATGTTTATCATACATAGATGTGTGGAGGTCGAACAAGGACACCTATCTGCAGTCTCACGGCAATCCGATTGGTCCCCCATACGCCAATGGGAATCAAGCCTTATCTCAAGTCACTCGCTGCAACAAAGATTATCGAGATCATTTCTTGTAAATCGTACTTGTTCGCTCTCCACTCTCATGTACAATTATCATGTATATAAAAATCTCGTGTCATGGTGTTTTTGGTCCACTCCTCCGAAATGGCTTGACCGATTTTTATGAAATTTTTTTATGTATATTTGGTAGGTATGAGAATAGCATTTAAAGTATATTTCATATCGCTAGGTGATTAGGGTGTCCGTACCCAGATTTTTTTTTTTTGACAATTTTTTTTTTAATTTAGCCATAAAAAATACCTATAACCCCAAATTTTAACACTCCTACCCCCACCCTCCCATTTTTTAATCGCGATTTTAGTATTTTTGTATGAACAAATTTAACCGTCTTTCGTATTTCAAACAGAACGAAATTATTTATGTTGTTGAATGACAGATGGCGCTACGTCCACCTCGCCTAACTTTCATCCACACATGCGCAAGACATTCACAAGAAGCGTCGCGTCATTTTGATATTTCAATCCATTAGGCATCATGTTCTCGCGTTGGCAAACCATCGAGCTTGTTTGTGTTGACTAAAGACGGACTGACAAAAAATATCGTACACTCAATTGCTCTTCGAAATTCATATTTATTTTCATTATTTCACTTTCCTACTTCAGTTGGTGTTTTTTTGTTTTTATTGGCGGTCATCGTATACAGCGCTCCATTCCTCTTTCTGTCGTAGATCCCATCGCCAGACACTTACAGGGGTTGGGCGGGGCTAGTTTAACCAAGGGGCTTGTTGGGCCACGCCAATATCTTCGGAGCCGAAAGACTAACAAAGTATGTTGAACATGTTCTGGCAAGCTTGAAGTGTAGGGACCGCACCACCAAGCATTTAGTTGGCGAATGGCGTCCGTAGCGTGTGCGCGGGGATTTTGTGTGATTTTTGCTCCAAAAGTAAAAAAAGACGATCGACTGCTTTTTTGAAAATAGATACTAAGGAAAAAGGTACCAAGTCAAGGTAAGTCAATTTGAAATTGATGTTTACTTAACTGTATCTTATCAATTGAAAAATTGAAATACATTTAGTGGTATAAGAGTTATCCGATGAAATTTGTAATAAAACATGGGTGGGGCTATTTGAACCATTTGGTTCAACTTGCCCCATTCAGATTCCTTACTGTAATTTTATACGTAATTTCCAGGAGAAGAGTGCGTTCGTTGTCACGCCAGTCTAAAGTGGGCACACCAAAAGTGCACATCTGGCACTATTCCAATGTATATCTGCGTCAATTGTGACAGCGATATCGATTAAATAATTCTTAGAAAATTTACCTGTTTTATTAGACTCGTTTTTTAGATAAAATAATCATTCTATCACCTAATTCTGTATTCTTTCATTATTTCAATAAATTTGGTTTAATTATTTACATAATTTGTTTTATTAAACCATGAGTGTAAATATATGAAACATCTATTGTCCAACAAGCCCCGTGGGTGGTTCAACTAGCCCCACCTATGAGGCAAGTTTAACCATTTTTCCTTCTGCGTGAAAAATTAAATATCTTGCCTAAAGTCAATGTATCATACCATTTCGTGAATATCATTATAAAGTCAGATAATGAAACTATCTTAATAAATTGAAAAAAAACAAAAATATCTATAAGAGTTTCGAGTCTGGGTCAAATTAGCAAAATCATGTTCAACTAGCCCCGCCCTACCCTACATTAGTTATTTTTTATTTAACAACCAAAATATTCAGTAGAAATAATTTAAATGGCAGAACAACGTTTGTCGGGTCAGCTAGTTTAAATATAAAATTATGGTGCGTTATGTTCGTTTGTAATTTGTTAAATAAACCTATAAGTATTGTAACTGCGGTCTATTTATTTGATTTACCACACATCAATCACACGTAAACATAATCAACTCCACCATGAATTTGTTGATTTTCCAAAAAAAATAAATACAAAATATCTATTAATATTGCATTATTAGGTTAGTACATACCAGGTAAAGTATTAGAAAATGACGTAATAACAAAACGGGAACGTTTTAAACATCAACGGCAATTTAATATCGATGTTAATTAACGTTGCCGGGCAATGCACCGCGCACTTAGATGTCCCAATCGGTTGGTCTCGCTTGGTCCCACTTCTCTGAATGTCATGCGTCTCTGACTTGCTAACTATTCATTAATATACTTGACTTATTATTAACTAAATTAGTAACTGCATGATCATAACTGGCTTATGATGATCTAAGACATTGGCTCCCAACCCTATCTGACTCTTTGGTTTATATACGTAATATTTGGAAGGCGGAAATGGGTACCGCCGCCCCGGGAGCGTGTTTCCAAAACCTATACCTAGTGAGGCAGGTTACGAGAAACCTAAATTTATAATTATAAATCTCTATCCTTTAAGTACCTACTGTATATATGTATTTTGTTTTTTGTTATTAACTTTTGTACTTATGCAACTTTTAAACTGTACTTTTACTGTACTTATAATGTACTTTTTTGTTTTTGTAGTTATAAATCTTAAATTTTTTGTTCAATAAAGATATATTATTATTATTATACCAATTCAGTCGCGGTAGCGACAATTTACAATTTAAATATACCTCTATATTGGTTATTTTTTATCACATTGCAAAAACAAAAATTGTTCTAAAATCTAGATGAAATAATCTTTCCGATGTGTATATTAGAAATGAATAATTTTATTTCTAAGTATTTAAATTTTAATATTATTCCCATATATTGTAAATACACCTCGACGTTGATAATTTTTTATCACTTTGCAAAAACAAAAATTGTTCTAAAATGTAGATAAAATAATCTTTCCAATGTGTAGATTAGAAATTAATAATTTTATTTCTAAATATTTAAATTTTGGCATTGAAAATGTAAAACGACTGAACCGGTTTTGGAAATACGCGCCCCGGGAACCTTTATTGGATAACTAACACCTCTGCCATAGATCACCCCAAGTGGTTCGCTACGTTTGGTGATTTAGCAGGGGAGCTCGGGTTCATGGGGTGAGGTTTGTCTAGGTCTTGGAGGTGGATGACCAGGACACACTGAACCCCACATTCCTACCCACCCCTAAAACCCTATTCCTTCCAAGAACTCTCCTCTCCTTCCTTTCCATACAGTATCCGTAAAGATGACCTGAGGGAAATTATTTTCCTCATGGCCTCCTGTGTGGAGCTCATGTAAAAAAAATCATAAAGGTGAACATTTGAATTATTTTGTGGTAATTTTATAGATTTTAATATAAAGGGTGGTGTTTTTTCTTTCCAATGCCATTTAGATTATACTTCTCTATGAGATAGTAAGGGAGATAAAACGATTTTTATAAGACCCGTGTGAGGTAGGACAAATAAGGCCTCTTGTGAATAAACGCGTTGAGGGTATTTTTGAAGTTGATTTTATATTTATTATAATTTTTGGGGACCAACCGTTGAACGAAACATGGGGGCGAAGAAGAAATGGGTAAGAGGTAGGTTGGAATTAGGTATCTGGCTATTCAGAACTGATCACAACGATTGTAAGTTAAAACAATAGGATAACAAATCAAGGGATTTCAGCACATTCTTCCTTCCATGGTATATTGTTATCAGTTTTGTTATTGTTTAAATTGAATATAATCTCGTATTGTTTATCGACTCATATAACTTTCGATTTCCTTCAGTATTGTTATTAATATTATATTGTACTTTTAAAACAATTAAAGCAGTGGGAATATAAGACAATAACAAAATATTATTACTGTTATCTGATCTGAAAAACTACATTTGCGAAATGTTTTGTGAAAATATACTCTACCGTTTTAAAGCATTGAATATATAGAATGTTAAGGCTCTGCAACCGGGCCCGAAAAGAAGAAGATGGAGAGATACGAAATTACGAATGTTAGAGGAGAGCGCTAATTACGAAATTACGAATGTTAGAGGAGAGAGCGTCGCTTTTGTCGCTTTACAGCGACAAAATCGATGCGAAAATTGCGAAAATATTTAATTAACCACGACTCGTTTAAAATAGAGCAAAAATCTCGCAAATACAGCATTTAAAGAAACACTGTGATTTTTTTTATATATATAACTTGTAAAATAACTGAAACAAACGTGTTAATGATAATTTTTGGAGCATACTTTGCGATTTTTTTCTATCGGGGGAATTTTATATAATTTGCGTTTCGGCGCGGGCAAAGTCTAGATATTATCTTCAAGAATAACATATATTTTTTAAGAGCTTTAAAACTTATCGCGTATAAGGGAAATATGTAATAAATCGGTAAATATCCGGGTTGCGGGCCCTTAAGAGACGTACTTAACTTACTTTAACCAGTGATTCCTGACATTATTTGGAGAAAAACTATAAACGGAATTTTGGTTCCCGATGACATTTTTTATGTTTTTTTTTCTATAAAAATATAAAAAAATAGTAAGCGTAGGAAATTTGGGGGAAGGGTAAGTGGTTGGGCGGTTACTCGGCTGAGTGACCAGGGACGACAAACAGAAGATTTTTTTTTGTTTGATTTTGAAAAAAAAACAATTTAAAAAAAAAGTCACCAATCAAAAAATGTCAAGAATAACTGGTGAAAATAAGTCAATTACGTCCCCTAACATCCAGCGTAGTAGTTTATTTAGGATACAATTAAATTAAATCAGTAGCTGTAGATTGTAGGTACCTACTACCCGGTTTGGCAAGGGTTCAAATAAAAAAATTTCTAACCGATCAAAAAGAAAATGTAGATGTAATAATGTTTAATGTACTTTGTAAAGATTATTTTTTTTTATTAGCTTCGAACAGTGTGTCATGTTTGGGGATGCTGTGTAGAGGGTTTTTTGGGGATAAGGAAGAAGAGGGGAATGACGGGTATGTAGGAATCTGTGGGTTAATAATTAATAATTAATCCATCTCTCCCGCTGCGGTGCAAAGAGATGGGTCGAGAGAGTCCGGCTGGAGAGGTCGAAGGTTAGGTCGCCCTCAACCAGTCTCTCCCGATCCGGCCCACCACGAAGTAGGTGGGCAAACGCATTCGCCGACAAAACTTAGGCAAACCTAATGGTTAGTCACCAAACGTGGAGAACTACTTGAGCTGACCTATGATAAGGGGTGTTGGTATTCTATAACCTGTCCCCGGGATGGCCTCTCAAATTGAGATTGAATTGAATCGTTTAGCTCTTGAAAAGCTCTTGAAATGACATTGAGACGTGAAAATAGAACAGAAATTTTTCACCCGAAATTTCATGGCGCCAGAATTCACAATTCGAAATCTTATTACACTTGGCGACGCATTAACTTCGCCATCAAAAGAAGATACGAGAAACATCTCCTAATATTCGCGCGGCGCTGGCAAACTACTCACCCACCTATCTACCTACGACGGCAGGATGGACTTTGGCCGCCTGCCGCGCCGATAAATGATAATATCGCCACCGCCTAGAAAGGTCTAGAGTGTACAAGCCGCCTGAATATTCGGCACCGCGTATGTTCCAGTACCTTCCAGTGTGCACATTGCCGGTGAATGGAACATTACTCCACCGGTCGCGCAGGTATATATAAAGCGACTAAACTCGGCGCTAGCTCAGTCAGTCTCACACAAACAGTCGGTCAACAGCTCGTCATGTAACAGCACACGAGAGCCCGGTGCATCTCCGCTCTCTCCAGGGCAGCTTCCTCGAGGTCCATCACCACGTCTCAGCTCTAAGGCCCACCATGTCTACAGCTCACTCAGAACAGCTCCATCCCGCGACTTACAAGGCTTGCGTCACCTTCAGTCCAGGGATCAGCTCACCGCTCAACGCTATAGAAAGCAGTGTTTTCCGCTTTACAGTGAAAATGTCAAAGAAAATTTTGATTATTTGACACCTTACTTTAACTGGCCGATTACCAGTTTAAATGCAATGAGATTAGCTTGAAAATAAAAATAACAAACGGATGTTTCTTTTCTGTGGAGTTTTTCTTAAAAACGATGTTCAAAAAAGTTTATCGCATCATTAACAAAATAAGAAGTTTTGGTTGACGTTTTTTCGGACACCCGACGCGACTGACAGAATTCTGACACTTTTCTTTCTTTAATTAAGATCTTCAAACAAATCTTTAATTAAAACTTGTTTAAATCAATATTATTTTAATCTGTATCAATGTTTAAAGTAGTTTTTCTTTCTGGCTTCGTCCGAAAATTGGAATAATGTAGGATATTTATAGATTTTTCATTTTTTATTGGTATAACTCATATTATAATAACTTTTGAAGTATATATAATATATACCCATCAATATAATATATCATTGAACAAGAAGACTAATAAATCTAAACGAATATATGAAAAGCAATAAGACACAGAAAGATAAAAAGGTAACAGTCGCAACTGGAACTCGAACTCGGGATCTCTCGTCTTATGTTATCCCTTTTTTTAAATATAGCAGTCTAAAATATTGGAAAAATTAGTCGATGATGACATCGCTATTTCTAAATTTGAAATATGAGGTCGACAAAAATCATTTTAAAATAAGAGGCCCTTATGGCCGATTTGGTTAAAACTCTTGTCCAGGTAAAACAAGAAATCCTTGATTCGAATCCCAGTTGTGACCTCTTCCTTTTTAGTTTTTTTTTTTTTTTTTCTTGTTCTTTTTCGGATTTTCGTTTGATTTATTAGTATTGTCTTCTTCTTCAATTACATGCTCATATTTAACTTAGAAATTCCGGACAGAATATAAATATTTCAGATCTGTGTACCACACCGGAGAAATGCAAAACTAAGACAATAATATTTAGTACAATAATTTTTTGTTGCATCAGTAAATGCTCAAGACATTGAAAGTATTCAATAGACTGATAAAACCTGAGTATATAAATATATTTATTTTTAATGATAATATTTATGTAGATATAATTTTCTAATCTTAATACACTCGTTTTGCGTTACTTGTATATCAAAATGAATATTTCTTTGTTTGTCCCTTACGCGTTCCTAGAACATTCAACCGATTGCGATGAAACGTTGGTGAGTTGTTCTGCGCACGCCCGCCATGGTTTCTAAACACAGTGGTGAGTTCTGGCGTTATGAAATTATTTCCTACAACATTCATCCGATTGCGATGAATCTTACGTGAGTTGTTTTACTCGCTCGCTAAGGTTTCCACATATACTGATGTGAGCTTTGGCATTATGAAATATGAATAAAAAATTTGCAGTATGTGGCACGCGAGCTGTTTGAAAACTGGATGTTCCGGAACTGGATGTATGAAGGGGAACGGGACGAATGAGAAAGGACGCGCAGGAAAAAAACATTTTTTTTTATAAGTGGCATTGCAATGCATGTCGGGAACACGCTAGTTAATTTATAAACACGGTTGAATTTGGCGGCAACCTCTGGTCTGGAGCTCCAAATATCTGAAAAATATTTTCGACTCTGTGCATAATTGGGCGGTCCATTTGATACATTCTCCCGTCTTAACGTATCTACGGTTTGCAATCTTTAGAGAACAGGCGTCCGGGGAAGATGTTCTGAAGAACGAGCGTCATTGATCCCTTCGGCACCGTTGCATGGTCGGGAAGTACGCCAAACGCGTGCCCAACATATGTACACGGTTGGCATTTGCCACATGAGAACGCTTCTTCGACCCGTTCTTGTGTTCAACAGCTGGGCTGTGGAACAATTTGCCGGCTTCTGTGTTTCCTCTTTCCTACAACATGAGTCTCTTCAAGACCAATGTTCACTCCTTCCTCTCCTCAAACAGACCCGCAGATGACACAGGCCCTGAGAGAAATAATTTTCCTCAGAACCTCGTGTGTTTATTAATGTGAACAAAAAAGAGCGGTCTGCTTGAAAACTGAATGCACCGGGACTGAATGTATGGAACGCGGAACGGGGAAACGGGAGAGGGGAGAGGGAAGGCGGGGAAGGTGGATGCGAAACGCGTGAGAGAAAGGAGACACGGGGGAAGGAGAGGCGGAAAAGGAACTGTATACATAGGAAAGGACACGCAGAAAGAAACAATTTTTTATTAAGTGGTATAGCAACGCATACCGTGAACTCGCTGGTTAATTTATAAACAAGATAAACGATACTAACATCAGTAGAAACCTTTATGCAAAACACTCAAGTTGAGCGACCAGAACTAAATGCCTTTCAATGTCACGCCTGTTGCAATAGGCCACTTGCATGGACTTCATAACGACTTGGAAAAAATCGTGTGGATAGAGTTTTTTACCAAGATTACGAAAATGTTAGTAAAAAGTTATAGAAATGTACAGTTTTTTTTATTTTTAAATAAATAAATCCATTATTTGGGCTCGTGACGTCACTACATGAAAATGTCCCGTCGCCGAAAATGTTCCTATTAATTTTATAAAATTCCACACTGATTTATTTTTTTATATGGCATCACTTTGATTTCAGGCGAATTTTTGAATTCGTTCACTAGATTTATTGTTTGTTCTCTGCGAACTTATCATTTGGTTTGATTTTTTGACAGATGTTCTGAAGAGAACCCCGTACAATTAATGGCTACGGGGTTCTCTTCAGAACGTGAAGAGGATGTCGGTACATGTTTTAGAGGTATAATGATTATGGTGCTGATTTTAACAAAATAATATTTTATAATATTCTTATTACTATTACAATTTACAAGTTCAAGTATATTACATTGAATTTAGTAATATAGACGCTGTACATTATAATGATTTATGATCAATAAGATGGATCAAGGAAAAAAATATTTATGAGATGTAATATTTTTGGTATGCCTCGTTATTCTCCTGTGCCATTCGTGTGGAAAACGTTCTTTTTTTTAAAAATGATTTTCGGCTATGTAATTATCGTTTTTTTACACCTATAAAATTATGTCCCGTCTTTCCGGTTTATAAAAAATGGTCTGATTTTTCGTATTGAAATTTTCAAAAAATCCCCAGAGTTTCAAAAATACGATTAAAAAAAAAAAAAAATACTGAATGTCTTAGAATATTTGCCTAAACCGGAAAAAAATTTAAAAAAATGTGATGCAAGTGGCCTATTGCCCTTCAGACACTTCCTGTGAAATCCAAAGATTACATTTTGACATATTGGTGAAATCCGTTGTGGAGTCGTGGTATCCATCTAAATGTCAGGAAATATATTTTAAAAGGTTTAACAACGGATTTTCTCCAAAGGTTGGGTTAGAGTGACATGTTTATGTCCTTTGGCACATCCTTGTAATAAATTATTTTCATTAAATGAAGACAATATTAGCGAAACTCAATCGAAATCTGGAGACAGAAAAATCAAAAAAGATATTGGCTCCGCTGGGACTCGAACCCAGAACCCTTTTCTTACATATTTCTCCAGATTTCGATTGAGTTTCGCTAATATTGTCTTCATTTAATTAAATATTATAATTTGAGATTTTACTCATAAAGTTTAAAAAAATTAATAATAAATATTCATATTTTTGAATGTAGCTATTACTTTGTGGTTATCCATTATAGAATAATGAAATAATTTTACTTTGTATAAACCACTTATTTGATGTGCAAATCCGACGGGTTTCGGAACAAACGTTCCTTCGTCAGGGAAAGATTCGTTTAGATAACTTAGAAGCCTTGGAAATTAAAAAATCCCTTAAAAATAATGAATCTATTATCAACAAACAAAAAATATTGTCATATAGCCCAATCATGGATTTGTTCCCCTACCCACCCACTCTACACTAATACCTACCTACCCAATCTTCATTATTATCTAGCAACAGCTCCACCCCTACCATAATAAAACATTGTTCGAAACTGTCAAATTAGTATAAGCTTTCCCTGACGAAGGAACGTTTGTTCCGAAACCGGTCGGATTTGCACATCAAATAAGTGGTTTATACAAAGTAAAATTATTTCATTATTCAATAAATATTCATCCTAGACTTGCAGAAAAAGTCAATAGATGTCGCGTATTACAAATAAAATGGATAAAAAATTTATCCAGACACTATCTAGATTGCATTTAGTTCGAGTTGAATCTTGTAATCATATATAAAGATAGCAGCCAATAATATGTGCGTTAAGTAAATGAAGATAATGTTGGTAGTTCTTAGTCGAAGTATGATACAGTTAAAAGTGACCGAATTAATATGGGTTCCGTAGCTTAATCGGTAGAGCTGTTTCCATGTAAGAAAAGGGTTCTGGGTTCGAGTCCCAGCGGAGCCAATATCTTTTCTGATTTTTCTGTCTCCAGATTTCGATTGAGTTTCGCTAATATTGTCTTCATTTAATTAAATATTATAATTTGAGATTTTACTCATAAAGTTTAAAAAAATTAATAATAAAATTATTTTCAGTTTTATACGTCCTTGCTGGATTTAGAGTGGCTTGGAAATTGAAAATATCTGAACTTTTAATTTTTTACTAGAATACCGCATTAGAGTGCAAACCGCCCGGAGCCATGGCATTTCCAATTGGGGTATGTTGCGTGGCGGAAGGGAGAGGAGAATTGATGGAGATGGGAAGAAGAAGGTCGAGAAGAACCTGGTTAATAGTATGGACATTATATTTCGCTTACCAATCGCAATAATCATCTCCGTAGGTCGCGGATTTATTAAATAAGAACACTGGTTTATAATTGATTCTTTTATTTCGTAAATAACTAGCTGACCCGGCCACGCGTTGCTGTGGCTAATAAAACACAACGTCATCTACTGAATGGTTATCCAACCTTTATAACCACCGCCGTCTTTGGGTTTATCTCGAAGAAACAGACAGATGCCGCGGAGGACTTTTATTTATAATACGTAGAGATGGTTTGAAAGATTGTAATAATGTTCATGAAATGCTTGAGATAACTAACGTATTTAAATTAATAAGGATTAATACTGTTTCCGTCTAAATAACTTTTTAATTACCGCAATGTACGTGACCATTTTTTTAGAAGCTAGAATGGGTATGGTAAGTTATCCGTAAAAGATAGATATATGCCTTCGCGGACTTTTTTGTAGATCTATAAAAGAGGAATATCCAACCATGCATTGTTTTGTTATATCCCAAATGTATTAGGCAGCGTTTTCGACGAAAGCTACCAGGCGGCTCGATTTTTTCCGACACTTCTAACAATTATCGTGATGTTTCAACCAATTTACACAAATCCTTGACAAATTACATTTTTTTTTTATTATAGTGACTATATAAAACCATTTTACATACAAAATATATAGGTGAAATTAAGAATAAAATATTGTATTTCTTAGTCCTCCTCACTAGGGGGTCCTGTGCCGAGGCGGACTAAAGTTATTTAAATATAGTTCATTTGTCTTCTATGTCGTTTTTAGCGTCTTCGCTAGGGTTTTCTAATTGACCTCTTTAAGCCATATTTTTATTCTTGATTTGTATTCAATTGGATTTTTTATTAGTTTTATGTCTTGGAGAAGTATGTTATGAAGTTTTGTTGCAAAGTATATATAGTTTCTTTGTCCAAATGTGGTTTTATAACTTGGAATAATTTTTATATCATTTTTATTCGATCTAGTGTTATGCATACACGGTCTAGTAGAGGATTCATTATTTTTGAAGAGCTTCAATAATATATTTTTGGCATATATTTGCTGTACATTTGGTACGTCAAAGTTATTGAAAATTTCAATTGAAGGAGTTCTAATTGGTACTTTCAATATGGTCTTTATGATTCCTTTTTGAATCGTATTCAGGTTGTGTAGGTACGTATGTGTAGCAGATTCCCATCCTATGATTCCATATTCAGTTCGAGAATGATATACCTAAACCTTCCTCACTATTGGTGAAAACCGCATGAAAATCCGTTCAGTAGTTTTCGAGTTTATCGCGAACAGACAGACCGACAGACGGCGCGGGGGACTTTAATTTATAATATGTAGAGATAGAGATAGAGATAGAGATAGAGATGTAGAGATAGAGATACAGAAGGAATCTACAAAACTGTTGGTAGCGACTTAGGTAGCCGGAAACAGAATAATATCGAAACTTGCTTTTTGGCAGCATTACGCTTTTGATCCTCTGCGCATTCATCTTGCGCAGAGTTGCCAGTGTAGCAAATGTTAACCGTTTTGAAAAATACAGATTCGTAGTTCCTACAATATTTATAATTTAGGGGGCGGGTTGGGTATCACCGAATTGATTGTGGTTCGATAAGTTTGCTGACTTACCAGGGGTAACGGGCACAAGTTGCTGGCGGGCCAGATCGGGAGTGGGGGCGATTTGGGGAGACCAAAGATATTTATTTATTTATTTATTTCAACGCCATACAATGGCTATTACAATCCGGTGATACATAGTGGTACATAGGAGGATAATTTCAATGATAATATATACATTAAACAAAGTACATATGTATGATAACAACTAGTATTTAGTTATAGGATACAAATATGTTTTACAACAAGAAAAAAATAGTATGAGCTCGTACAAAATACACATTTTTATGCAGAATAAACATAAGTAAATTAAGGTGAATTCTTAGAAAAATTCTCAACATCAAGTATAATATACCTACTTTACTTTTATTTGTACATATTGTTGGCTAAAATGGAGTACATAACTTAGTAATGATATTATTGTTACCTTCAGTTGAAATTACTGAAGTTTGAAATGATTACAGGTACTGCTAATTAGTTCTGCTTATCAGGGCTGCCAGTTAGAGAATCAATAATAAATCTTTGGTTTAAAAATAATAATTTTGAAAAAAGTTATACATTATTAGCTATCAGTGAGCTATCACTTAACTATCTGATAGTAAATATAAATAAAACAAGCCGTTTGGAATCTATATTAGAGTATGATATAGACGCCGTGCAGACGAACACTATTTAACATTAATTATTGTCATTGAGGTATGATATTATAGCCTTCTTATAACTATATTCGGTGCAGTTGAACACATCTACTACTTCTGAGAAAGCATTTCCAATTGCATGCAATCTAGGTATAAGCGAGTATCTAAATGACTCAGTCCTGATATTTTTGTTGCAATTAAAAAGAATTTTGGATCGAGTAGTTCTAGTAGGTATGTGGAAGGTAATTAGGTTTAATAAATCAGGACTGTCTATAATACCATTAACAATTTTAAAAATAAATGTCAAGTCGGAAATAAGTCTTCTATCTGAAAGTTTGAGTAAGTTTAATTCTTTCATCAAGTGATTGTAATTTATTGATTCTATTGGTAGACCAAGTTTAGAGTTAATGAATCTTAAGAATTTATGCTGAATTTTTTCTATGGAATCGGAGTGGATTTTGAAGTGAGGGGACCAAATAGAAGAATTATATTCAACTTGACTACGAACTAGAGAGGAATATAGGATTTTTAATGTTGAAATATTTTTTAAGTCTTTGCCATTTCGAAGAATGAAACCAAGCATTTTTAATCCTTTATTGGTTACTGTAGTTATATGTGGAATAAAGTTAAATTTGGTATCGAAAATAATGCCAAGATCATTAATCTCACTGACAGAGGTGAGGGAAACATTATTAATTTTATATTGATAGTTAAGGGGTTGATTTGTTCTGAAAAACCTTATTATCTGGCATTTACTTATATTCAGATAAAGTTTATTAGTTTTACACCAGTCTTGTAGTTTAATTAAATTTGATTGAATGTGAATACAGTCATTTATTGTTTTTATAAGTTTAAATAGTTTTAAGTCATCGGCGAAAAGCAACACTTCAACATTATTATCAAAAACAGTGATGATGTCATTTATAAAAAGTAGGAACAGTATTGGGCCTAAATGTGACCCTTGAGGTACACCGCTAGTAGCCATGAATTTGTGTGATAGGTAAGAGATATTGAAATATAAGTAGATGTGCTATCTGCGGTTTTTACTAGGTGGGGCTGCGCTTCCGGGTGTCGCCGATATTGTTTACCAATTAATAAATAAACTAAATGAACGAATAATTAACGAATAAACCAAACGAACGTTAAACTAAATGAACGAATTCTTTCCGTATTCAAACTATATTGTTAACCAATACTAATGCACATTTTCAAAAAATCAACTAAATGAACAAATTATTTTCGTATGCAAACTCCTCTAATTAGAGCGTAGTCCGCCGACAGTTACGCGGACACCATAGCATATCTCTTTTGTATTTGAATGTCTTTGGGGGAGACCCTTTGACTTCTCCAGATGGTCTTTCTTGATCCATGGATTCTTACGTCCATAACTCCTTGTCACACTGACCCCTAGATTCCTGTCGTCATTCCTTTTTCCTTCCCAGAACTTGTTCTCCCATCTTTCCTTAAAAATACTCTACACACAGCATCTCCAAAGATGACATATCCCCTTAGGGAAATTATTTTCCTCAAAGCCTCCTGTGTGGGGTTAATGTAAAACAAAATCTAGTCACTAAACACAACTGAAGCCATTTCAAACAACTATATATTGAGAGTATCTCTCATTTTGGGACGTGTCGCAAATATGATATGTATTTTTTTAACCCCGACTGTTTGACGTGTGTGTGTGTCTGTGTGTCTGTCTGTGGCATCGTAGTTCCTAAACGAATGGACCGATTATGATGCGGTTTTTTTGTCTGAAAGCTGACGTGATCTAGATGTAACTTAGCTACAATTCATGAAAGGTCATGCGTTTCAAGGTCATCAGATCTTTTTTTGTGTCGGGGGGTTACTTAAAATTCTGAAAATTTTATTAACGATTCATTTATGTAACATCACTAATTAACTAAACAAATTTACTTGCGTACGATTTGAACCCACGACCTCCAGATTGCTAGTCGAGAGCCTTGCCTTAACCCTCGACCACGGAGGTCGTCAATAAAAATTCTTCTTTTCCCATTGAGATGCAAATCTAATTGATATAATGATTATTTCCTTGTAACTTCAATTGAATTGCTCCGAAATAACATGAGAAACGGTGAGAAAGCGTTTTTTGTCGGCGTTTTCAGACATAACATTATATGAAGATACTAAGACACATGTGAGATCACATTTTCCACAAGTCTAACAATATGTGTACATACATATACGGTTATTACACGCATGCATTATAATACGTACTACAGAAATAGATCAGTCTGTAAAACTACTTTCCTGCAATCATGGGAAATCCAATCATATCGGTATGTAAAATTCAAAGCAGGTAATGCAATGATATTATGACATAAATTGTGATTTTTTTCAGATAAATTGAAATACCGGTAGAGGTTCAAAAAGTTATATAAAAAAGTTCGCACGCATATTGATTGTGCTGGGTAATCATACGCATGTCGTGGTATAGGTGTATGCACTGTGCTTTCAATCTGCTTTTGGGTACATAATGTCCTACCCGGATGCTTTAAATGCTTTTTCACATTGACTACCCACACTAGGCCACGAGGAAAATAATTTCCCTCATGGCCTTCTCGCTTTCGAGATGCTGTGTGGAGAGTCTTTTTGTAAGTTTTTTCTCTTCAATCTTGTTGCATACGTGTACAAGCAGATTATTAAAGTAAGTTTTTACGACTTATTCATTTTATTTTAAATATCCCCTTAGAAAAATCGAACTTAAATACATTTAAAATACATGTACTTGAGGATCAGCTAAGCTTAAACGATCTGTGTTTCTTTTATACAATTACAAATTCGGTGCTCGACTATTGCAAACTTCTGAGTGTAGCCAATTTAAGATTACCTACTCGACTCAATCAGCATAAGGTTTCAATGTCATCATTGTCATTCATGAACCCGGGCATCCCTGCTAAGCCAACAAATGTAGCGAACCACTTGGGATGTGTCAGAAAATTTACCTTCACACGCCGGGATTTGAACCCGTTGCCTCTGGATTCGTTGTTAGGGATCTTTACAGCATGATCACGGAGGTCGTCAGTTACAATATTTATCCGGTTTTAATGGTGAAAGCCTTATATCTTATTATATTGTATATTCTTATTATACATATCAATCTTACATGCATTGATTTTCCAAAACCTTATCCCATCCATAAGAACACAGTGGAGAAAATGAACAATTATTTGAATCGAGGTATTATGGATAACAATAAATACAACAAACAAAACAGAAAATTTATTACCATAAATTTATGGCATCTGTGCATGCTCTGATTAATTCTAAGTTCTTGTGGGCAACAGCAGTTTTTCTTTAGATGCTGTTTTTCAAATGCAGCGTTACCAATTATTATCACAAAGGAAAATTTGCTTTAGAATATTGATTCTGTTCTACATAATAGGTAATATCACGCAGTGTCCCTAAAAGGCACGCTGAAGGTAGATATTACAGAGCGCTTAGTATCACCGTCCTGGTAGCGTCCTCATTATTTAGGAGGCGGTTTTGGTTACCGTCGGCCCGGGAACCAATCATTAGATAACCAACACATAAGCCATTGTTATGGCTGGGTTCATGAGGTAAGTTTGTTCAGGTCTTGGTGGCCGATGCGTCTGCCCACCAGTGACGTGGCGGGCTGAATTGGGAGAGGCTGGCTGAGGGAGATCCTTTGATCTCTCCAGCAGAACTCTCTCAACCCATCGCTTTACACAACGGTAGGAGGGTTGAATTCATACGTCCGTCACTCCTCGATTTACTGGCTCTTGAATTATTTTCCATCCCTCATCGCATTTCAATTTGGGAGGCGGGTATGAGTACGTCGCCCCGGGAACCATTTATTGGATAATCAACACCTCTGCCTAGGTCACCCCAAGTTGTTCGCTACTTTGGTGACTTAGCAGGGGTTCCTGGGTTCATGGGGTGAGGTTTGTCCGGGTCTTGGCGGCAGATGCGTCTGTCCACCTGCTGCGTGGCGGGCCGGATTGAGAGAGACTAGTTGAAGGAAGTCTTTTGACTTCTCCAGCCAGACTCTCTTATCGCCTTCGGATGGTTTCATACGTTTGTCATTGTCACTCCTTGAGATGACTTTTGTGTGGAAAAAACCTTTTTCCTTCCCATAACTTCCTTGCCTTCCTTTCCTTAAAAAGATCCTCCACAAAGCATGCCCAATGATGACGAAGGCCATGTGTGGAATTAGTTTTTAAAAACATTCCCCTTCAATCTGTGGAATCCTTTTTTATCCACTTTTTTTGCCAATAAGTCCCAGTATTTACCAATCTATGGCATCAATCACTTTAAATTACGAGTACCTACAACCCATATTCTTCTGCAAACTATTCCAATCGCGAAACTAAAGAGGTAAACGTCATATTTTAATTACTAGTAATTTTTCTGAACAGACCTCGACCTCGGGTCCAAAAACGTATGTTTCTAATTTTATCTTATTTTAAATCAAAACCAAAATTTTCTGTAGTCAAAAGTTTAAAATCATTTAAAAAGAAAATAACACTGATAATAATCTAAACGACAATATGAAAGTTTGTGTCGGTAAGCGGAGAGCCTCTGGGTTCGAGTGCCAGTTGCGACCGTTATCTATTTATTATTCTGTGTCTTGTTTCTTTCATATTTTCGTTTAGATTATTAGCGTTTCCTTCTTCTTCAATGACACAGTTAAAGTTATGCATGCAACATTTAGATTCGTAATGGTGGTCTTTCAAAAGTATCTCTACATGTGCATGATATCAGCATTGATATTTGGTATAGGTTATGGTCAAAAGATTGCTTATTTCTTGTCCATTATTTCTTTGTTGTGTGAAACTAAACAATAAGTCTCTTCTGATATCTACAAGAATCATTTAAAATTCGTTTCCCATCGTTCATCATCGATCTAGCCAAAGATATTGGAATGGATCTAGCCTTCTAATATAAACCTACATTTCATCTCCTTAAATTCGAAAGGACCCATGACATTCAGCCTCCAAGCCAGATCCGTGACTGTTTGAGTAATTATTTTGATATTTACTTAACTTAGCTCTTAGACTTAAGTAATTAATAATGTTGCAAACTACTCTTACCTCGTAATCTGTGAAATCTACACTTGGCTAGAGTGACAAACAACTGAGGAAATTGCCTAATCAAAAATTATAGTTAAATGTAGATTGTCATAACTTGCGCATGGGAAATTTTTTTTTTTTTTACTAAAAGAAAGTCGACAGTAAAATGAATATAGAAAATAATATTGTGCAGGTAGTTTATTACTGTATAGAGTGTATAGGGTGTAACATCACATTCCTGATCGATTTTACAAGTGACTCCTGAGCATATTTGGAGTTACAAATAATGTAAATGTCATTTTGCTGCCGATGATATTTTTTAATTTTGGAAAAGATGGAAGACTTATCCAGGTGAGGAATCGAACACGTGACGCCTAGTTGGTACCCAAACGCGATGCCAACTCAGCCACTGACCGGTCAAAATACCGGTTAAAAACAAGAAAATGCCTCCCAAAAACTGGGCGTACTGTACAGGGCCCGCAGATACTTTAATAGTACACAACTGCTAACCTTGCACAAATCACAAGTACGCCCCAAGGTTGAATTTGGGAGCCATCTCTGGTCTGGAGCTCCAAAATACCTGAAAAATACCCTCGACTCTGTGCAGAAACGGGCGGTCCGTTTGATAGATTCTCCCATTTTAACAGACGGATTGCAATCTTTAGAGCAGAGGCGTCGGGTGGGAATGCTATCCTTGTTCTACCGGTATTACAATGGAAGATGCTCCGAGGAACTAGCATCATTGATCCCTTCGGCACCGGTGCATAATCGGGAAACACGCCAAACGCGTGCCCAACATTTGTACACGGTTGACATTTGTCACATGAGAACGGGTCGTTTCTTCGACTCGTTCTTGTGTTGAACAGCTCGGCTGTGGAATGATTTGCCGGCCTCTGTGTTTCCTCCTTCCTACAACATGGGTCTCTTCAAGACCAATGTTCATTCCTTCCTCTCCTCAAAAAGACCCTCCACACAGCATCCCAGATGACATAGGCCCTGAGGGAAATTATTTTCCACAGGGCCTCCTGTGTGGAGTTAATGTAAAAAAAAAATGTTTTTTTCGATCGCACATCTCAACTGTCCGGTATAAGCAAGCGAGTCACGTGATAAACACTCCGTCTCTTCGTCGTTCCAGCAGCACTGTAACACAAGAAACAGCGCCAGATACCGTCGTGACGTGTAGGAGTTTGATCAGTGGCAACGTGTGATCGAAAAAAAAATGTTTTTAAAAGAACTCAATTTGGGAGGTGGGTATGGGTACCGCCGCCCCGGGAACCATTTATTGGATAACCAACACCCGTGTCACAGGTCACCCCAAGTGGTTCGCTACGTTTGGTGACTTAGCAGTGGTGCCCGGGTTCATGGGGTGAGGTTTTTCCGGGTCTTGGCGGCGGATGCGTCTGCCCACCAGCTGCATGGCAGGTCGGGAGAGAAAGGTTGATGGAGTCCCTTTGACCTCTCCAGCCGTACTCTCTCGGAACATCGCCTTGCACCGCATTGGGAGAGATGGATTCGTCCGTCAATCCTGGACACACTGACCCTTAGACCTCCTACCCACCCTTCCTTTTTCTTCCCAGAACTTATTCTCCTTGCCTATCTTAAAAAAAAACCTTCACACAACATCCCCAAAGATGACATAGGCCCTGAGGGGAATATTTTACTCGGGGCCTCCTGTGTGGAGCTAATGTAAAAAAAAAGAACAAAAATATCATCGAACAGCAAAGTGACAGCTACTTTATGTTTTCCAAATGTACTCAGGAAACGCTTGTTAAAATCCTTCGGGTACGTGCTGTTACACCCTGTATAATTTGTTCAAAATATCCTGTATGTCTTTGTCCAAAGCTTGTGTTTATCATCGAAGTTTTTCTGTTTTTTTTGTGCGCCTGTCTAACTGGAAAATATCGGTGTACAACTGATATATGGAAAATTATAATAATAAAAATAAATGAATCCCTAAATCAAAGTATTTTATGACGCTGTTGAAAATGTGGAAATGTAAGAAGTAGGTCTGACGAAATTTTGGATGTATCAAACACTTCAAATATGGTCACTAAACACTGTTAAAATTATTTCAAACACCGTCAACTTGTCCACTTCGACAGGTGGTTTTCTTACCAATGCAATCTTACTGAGAGTAGGTATCTACCATCTGTTCTTCATCTACCACGTGTCATTTTCCCCACGGTATAATTAATCAAAACCACAATTTCTCGATAACGTCTGAAATTATTACAAATCCACGACTGTCTACAGTTCCGGCTCTCGCAAATCAATTAAATTTGTGTGATAATTTATAGAAATCAATGTTGTGATTTTATGCTAACACGAGCATAAAAAACGATTTTTCCATCTTTTTTTTTTTTTTTTACATTAACACCACACAGGAGGCCCTGAGGAAAATAATTTCCCTCAGGGCCTATGTCATCTTTGTAGATGCTGTGTGGAGGGTCTCTTTGAGGAAAGGAAGGAGTGAACATGGGTCTTGAAGAGAAGAAAATCTGAGAAGAAAACATCGTGTTCTAAGTATCAGAGCGATTTATTCAATTATGTCGTTTATATCAATTTTTATTTAATAAAATCAAGTTAAATCAATTTACCATTTTCTCGTCAAGCAAGGAAATTTTAGCTTTATTCGGGCAGAAGAGACATGCCCAAAACACGTTTCTTTCGTTAAATGATCATTATTTATTCACCATTTAAAGATTTGAAATATTTTGAGACCAATTCTTCGATTATCCCATTGTACGAATGTTTCGACAACTTGTTATTTTAGAAAAATGCATATTTATCAGTTTTTTACTCTCATAATACTTCTATAATATCCTATAATTCGTTGACAAAAATTCAGAAGATTTAAGTTTATTTTAGGGTTTTTTTCACCGAATTAGAACAATTCATCAAATATCAAAGTTAACACTCAAGTTCTGTTCTTTTTTTGTACCTATGTGGCAACAGCTTTTCATAACTTAAAGAAAAACAGAACTTGAATAGAACTTTCACAGAACTTGAAAAATAACTTGAAAAAATAATTTCAAAAATCGTTCAAATTCCGTCAACAACTGGGCCTTAGTATTCTTGGCTGATGAACGTTTTAATGTTTTTTTACATTAACTCCACACAGGAGGTCCCGAGGAAAACAATTTCCCAGGGCCTATGTCGTCTTAAGGGAAGCTATGTATATTTTAAAGGAAATGAAGGAGAGGAATTTCTGGGGAGGAAAAAGTTAAGAGGACCAGCTGGAGAGGTAAATAGGTCTCCCTAAGTCAATCTCTCTCGATCTGGCTCGCTTAGAAATAGGCAGACGCATCCGCCGCCAAGACCAGGAAAAATCTCGACCCATGAACCAGGGCACCCCTATTAAGTCACCTAACGTAGCGAGCCACTTAGTGTGACAAAGGTGTTGGTTATCCAATGAACGGTTCCCGGGGAGGCAGTCCCCTTATTCACCACCCAAAATAACTAATAAGTAACATTTTACCAATTTTTCTGTAGGTAGGTACACAATTAGTATAATACGAGTATATCCCTTCAAAAAGCGATACCTATGTAATGCTTTTCAGAATAATTATTCTAAGCACGATAACCGCCATCTGGTTAAGATATCAACAAATCACACGTCACAAAATAGTTTACCTCCATTTCAAAAATATCAGTATTAAGTACCTACTCGTATATTACAGAAAAAGCGTGAACGCAACAACGATATAAAAATTACTAGATTGGCGTAAGAGATACAAAAATAACTCACACTGAAAAATTTGGTTGGTACCTTAATCAGTATGCATTCAGCCGACTTTTAACATTCTGATTTTTAGAAGATATTTGTCAAACCATTAAAATTAATGATGATTCGGTGCATTTTTTAAATCATTAAACTATTATTTATTGTTGTCACGTTTAATTTGTTAAACTACATTTTATTTATATTTTTTTCTCTTAATATTTAACAGTATTATTGTTCAATTTGTAAAACACAGTTTATTTTTAAACAAGTTCAGCTATGTAATTATTATTTTGTTTTATTTTATTTATTAGCGTTATAAACAGTCTTTGTAAATTCATACATGACATTGTTAAGAATATGTAAGTCATTGACCAATAATATAACGACAAATTTAAATTTAGAACCATAATACAAAAATACACAACAATACCTACACGATATAAACAATTCCAATAAAGTGCATCTTCTTACATAAATCTACAAAAAGTGGTTAGTGAAATTTTTCGAAGGTTTACGTTTAAATTTTAATAGATATCAATAATATCTTTCAGGAAATGATTTTATTTAAATCCGAACTGCTAAAAGTAAAAGAGGAAATGTGTTAAACTAAAAAAAGAGTAATGAATAAATCAATGAAATATTATTTTTAATGAATGCTGTGAATTTATAAAGGTTAGTGTTAAACACATTGATATTTAGGCATAATCTATTGAATGTGCTTCAGCCTCTTCTTATAAATACATTTTCAAGGTAACTTGTATTGCTTTTAGGGATATAAAATGTGTCCGGAGATCGAGTAAGTCTTAATGGGCATCTGAAATTAATATTTTGTAGTAAGTATGGGCTATCAATGAATTTATGAATAATCTTATGGAGCATTAAAAGGTTTCTGATATCTCGGCGTTGATCAACAGATTTAAGGTTTATGGGGACATAGTTTTGATCGTAGTTATAATGCATTACAGCTGTTTTGCCTTCTGAAGGCATTATCAAACTGTAGTGAAGCCACTTCAGACAAAAATAAACCAAGAAAAGAAAAGAAAGCCAATTCAACAATTTTCTTAGTTATTTTTAATGTTCTGTGAAAGTTCTGTTATTACGAGTATATATCAGTTATTTGAAGCAACTGGCTCATAACTACATAATAACAGAACTTGTATGAACATAAAAAATGTTCGTACGAAAAAAATGGAGGGTACCACCTGCTGATTTTATGTCACTTAACATAAAAGCTAATTATTAAATCCAGATCACGTTACGAAATAAGCCTTGATCTTATAATATCCTCTAAAGTTCAGCAGGCCTTTATGTTCTGTGGTTTTATTCAATCATTGCGAAAGATTCCCATCATCTTTCAGGAATCTCCTTCACCATTTCGGTTCATCATCACGCGATTACAAAATCAAGCGCGTTTGTATTCATTATTGAAAATTATGATCTCTCGTCATCACAGCTCAATCTGGTCAAGATGTGATAACTTTTTTTAGTTTTCCGATTATTATGGTTGAAGGCTTGCATCACGAATATGATTAAGTGCTTTAAAATTCAGATTATCTTTTAAACAGCGCTATTTATCAAATATCATCACGAAGCTGTTTTTCATGGTGGGATTCGGTCTTCTCCACAACTATTCTTCATGTCTTAACTGACAGTGATCTCTCGCAATTTTCCTCCAGTCATACGTCCTTTTCTTCATGCTCCAGTCTGAGTGTTCACATTGCTTATTGTCCTTAAGTTGGTTCTTCATTGCTGAAGATCGTGACCCCTACTCCAACTTCCATGGTGGACAAGGCTCCTCCACTCATCGTGGTTCTTGTTCAACCTTCTTAAGATTTTATGACAACTTGTTTTAGTTTTCCAATTATTATGGTTGCAGTCTTGCATCATGAATATGTTTAAGAATCTACCTTAAAAAGGTTGATAATTATAATTATCTTTAAGACAGTGCTTATAATCAATTATCATTCACATGTTCATCATATCACTGAGCTGTGTTTCTCATGGTGGGAATCGGTTTCCTCCATAAATATTGTTCACTGACTGTGTTCCCTCGCAATTTGCCTCCAGTCCTCCATTTTTCCTTCCTGCTAGTCTGAGTGTCCACATTGCTTATTCTTCTTATGTTGGTTCTTCATTGCTGAGGGTCGTGTTCCCTACTCCAACTTCCATAGTGGACGAGGCTCCTACACTCCTCCCCGTTCTAGCTCAATCTACTTAAGAAATTATGACAACTTTTTTTGTTTTCCGAATATTATAGTTGAAGATTTGCATCATGAATAAGTTTAAGTGCTTTAAAAAGCTAGATCAACTTTATAACAGCGCTCAATTATCATCACAGGGCTGTTTTTTCATGGTTTTCCTTCCTTCCTTGGTTTTCCTAGCTTCCTCAACAAACACTCTTCACTGAATGGTCTCTCGCAATTTGCCCCAGTTCTCCGTCTTTTCTGTCGTGTTTGAAATGGGTAGAAATCTTGGAGTCAATTTGTCCAGGAGTGAGTGAGCGACGTGTGAATCCATCCCTCCCATTACGGTGTAAGGCGATGGATCAAGAGAGTGCTGCTGTAGGTCTCCCTCAACCAGTCTCTCCCGATTCGGCCCGCCAAGCAGTAGGTGGGCCAATTCATTTGCCGCTAAGACTTAGACAAATCTCACCCTACGCACCCGGGCACCCCTGCTATCAAGTCACCAACTTAGCGAACCACTTGGGGTGCCCTATGACAGGGATTTTGATTATCCAATAAATGGTTCCCGGGGCGGAGGTACCCATACCCGCATCCCAAATTAAAATATTTGGTAACAATTATTATAAGCAATAATTGTCAGCCTGAAACACTCATTTACATTGAAAAATCTTCCGAGAAAAGATACTTGCCGCCAACGGGACTTGAACCCGTGTCCTTCTGATTTCCGGTCAGGTGCTCTCACCACTGAGCCAAATAATTCAATATATACTAGTGTTTCATTCAACAATTACTGTTTATTATATTTGTCTAAACGTTAGTTTATAAATTAAAAAATAATAATTAATATTTGGCAAGTTTAAGTATTTCCCCAATAAATAAAGACATAATTTGTCTCGACGCCACCTAGCGAGGGATTTAACACTAACAATGTCTCTCTCGCAAAAATAAAGTTGGTTGTTTTCCGGTGGAAAAAATATAATAAGCAGTAATTGTTGAATGAAACACTAGTATATATTGAATTATTTGGCTCAGTGGTGAGAGCACCTGACCGGAAATCAGAAGGACACGGGTTCAAGTCCCGTTGGCGGCAAGTATCTTTTCTCGGAAGATTTTTCAATGTAAATGAGTGTTTCAGGCTGACAATTATTGCTTATAATAATTGTTACCCTTTGTGCTATGCATAAAAATCTTGTCTAAACGTTAGTTTATAAATTAAAAAAAATAATAAAATATTTGGTATTTACATGCTTCAGTAGCGTAGAAGTCAATGTTGATGGTTATATTTGAAGAACATTTATAAGAATGACTTTTTTTAAAAAATCAAATATCTTATTATTATTTTTATAATTTTTTTTATTATTATTATTTTATTGATAAACCAGCAAAATTGTACACTGATTTTAAATCACGAGAAAATAGCGAAACTTCAGTTTAACATCCGTGAAATCGCAATTACGGCAAATTGCGTTATTTTCAATCTAATGAAATGTGTTTTATCTGCGAACAAGAGAAATGTTTTATCCATTACTAGCTGACCCGGCGAACTTCGTACCGCCTCAGAATCAATAACTGTTGTGTTAATTTATTAGCTGAATTAAATTCAGTTTTTTTATTAAGTTAAAAATTACACAATGAAATAATTATCGATCCGCAACTGTCTGTGTTTTGTATCAAAGGTGATATTGTGTACGAATTTATATTTTTGTGATTTTCTTACTTTTCCACTTTCTTAGGGTCCATCTATAAATTACGTCACACGTATTTCATGATTTTTTTTTTACCACCCCCCCCCCCCCCCCCCCTGTCCCACGTCCCTGTCACACATCGTCACATAGAGACCCCTCCCCCCTAGTGTGTCATCTAAAAATAATCAAAAGAGTAGTTCAATTTTTTTTACATTAGACGTCACAGAGCTGACCACCTCATACCCCATACTCCTAGTCACACTACCTACTCCCCCCCCCCCCCCCTTAATGTGTGACGTAATTTATGGATGGCCCCTTTACATGTGAGGGAAATTTATTATAATTATTGTATTTTTCTTTTGGAAGGCTGAAGACACACGTTAACCGTTTTTCTCATTTTCGACTGTTAACATTTAGTGTGTAAGAGAGAGACGCAGCATTAAAGAAGAAAAGCGCAACAATCAGCGCATTGACATTTGACGTTTTTGAATTTTTGGAATTCACGCAAATATCAACTAACGCAACATTGCTACAGCTCTTTCAAAAGATGAAAATTCGTTCCATACAAAATGTATGAGGAAATGAATTTTCTTCATAACTTTCTTTTGCGTGAATTTTTGCGATGTTTTAATAGTTATTCTGTTATCCGGGGCGGAGACAAATCCAACAAATCAAAGATCATCAAAATCGGTCCAGCCGATCTCGAGTTATAAATGGTGTAACTAACCCGACTTTGTTTTATATATTAATACTAGCTGATCCGGCGAACTTCGTACCGCCTCAGAATCAAAAACTGTTGTCAACTTATTAGCTGAATTGATCTAAATTGTTTCTCCCTGCGTATCCTTTCCCCTCTCGCGTTCCCTCTCCCTCTCCCCACTCCACTTCTCCCCTTCCCCCATCGCGCTAACCCCCCTTCCTGAGTTCCTTTCCCCCCTCCCCCCTCCCCCCTTCCCCGGTTCACAGTTCAATATTATACCCCTTACAATATTGCTGCAGTTCTTTCAAAATAGGAGAATTCGTTCCATACAAAATGTATGGGGAAAATAATTTTCTTCGGAGTGGAACACCCTTTACTTTTAGGGGTATGAAAAATAGATGTTGGTCGATTCTCAGACCTACCAGATAAGCACACAAAATTTCATCAAAATTGGTCCAGCCGTTTCGGAGGAGTATGGTAACAAACACCGTGACACGAGAATTTTATATATTAGATTATAAGTATATAAAGCAACAAATCAAGGTGATTTGTTTAGAATTTACGGCACAAGTACCATTTGCATGTACATAGTACAATGTAGAAAGAAGAAAGAAAAGAAAAAAAAAATTTTACCTCATTTTTGTCTTCTATTTCAACTTCAGAATTTATAATATTCTCTTCAACTATGTTTTTTTTTACCTTGTAGTATTTAATCATTAAAGAAGATTAGTATTAAACTTCGACCAACAGATCAATGGTATTAAATTATTAATGTAAAAGCCCCGAAAAAGGGCGTAAATAAATAAATAAATAAAAAAATTATTTTTCAAAATTTATAGAATAGTTACTTTTTATTACTTTTATTGTTTACAAGCTTTTTCCCGCGGCTTCGCTCGCATGGTATTAGGGGGGTTCCCACTCCGCCTGTTGGTCGTTGGCAGATTTGTTAAATATTCAAATGAAATGTTATGTTTAACAGTATTTCGTGACGAAAATACTTCACTTTGTCTATTTATTTATGGTCTTACAAACTAATATATTTTAAATTTTTTAAAACTTATTTTGGTCAGACTGTATTAAAAAATTACAAATAATAAAAACTAATTACAAAAGTACTTAATTGTAAAAAAATTACCATCACGCATTTGAGCATTTTTATTGCCAACATGAATATATAGCAAATTTTGAATGAAATAAAATCGATTTTGAGTTATTAGTTAAAAATGCTGGTACGGAGAATAATTAACCTTTCTCATCGGAACCGCCCTGTACAGTTACAAAGGTAGTTAAAAGAATTCTCGGCCGTCGGTTAATGGGCCGTAACAGTATTCGATAGTTCAATATTGAGCATGAGATCGCAGTCTGGTACCATAAGTATCATCGTGTCTGTTGATCTGTTTCTTCTTGACCTGTGAATCTCGAACCTAGAAAGTCACATTGCAGACTCTACCTTAAGTTCATGCTAACATATTTAAATAGGAGAAAGTTTTGAATCCTATAAACTATAAACTACCTACCACTTAACGTAATGGGAGTACCCGCCTATAAGGCGATAGACACGCTTAAAGGCAATACATGTTATTTACGCATTAATTGGCAGAGAATTCACATGGCACTATCATCTTTCATTCGTTTAGTTTTCAGATAGAAATTTATGAATTTATTTGTTTGTCCATAAAACCAATTACACGAAAGGGCTTTTACATACATTATCATCAACCATGGGGTAAATTTAACTAATACAAATATGCAGAACCCATCAGAGATACAGAAGAATAATATTAGGTTAGAAGAATAAGATTAAATTGGCGTTTTGTATGGGAGGAACATAAAGTCAATTTTTTTAATCTATCTATCTTCTATCTATCTATCTATCTATCTTCTATCTATCTATCTATCTATCTTCTATCTTCTTCTTCTATATAAATAAAAATGAATCGCCAAAATGTATGTACGCGCATAACTTCCGAACGACTGCACCAAATTAAATAATTCTTTTTTTGTTGTGTTCGTTATTGTCAGCACAAGGTTTGTGTTTAACTACTGGTGAGCTCTGGCATTATGAAATTTGCATAAAAATTAATCGCTGAAATGTATGTACTCGCATAACTTCCGAACGACTGCGCCAAATTGGATAATTCTTTTTTTGTGTTCGTTATTGTCAGGACAAGGTTTGTATTAAACTACTGGTGAGCTCTGGCATTACGAAATTTGTATTAAAAAATGCAATAGGTGGCACTCAAGCTGTTTGAAAAACTGAATGTACCGGGACTGAATGTAGGAAGGGGAGAGGGGAGGTGGGAGGGGGGAGGGGGAGAGGGGAGGGGAACTCGAGTAGGGGGTTTGCGGGAGAGGGGAACCAGGGAGGGGAACTTGGTAGGTGGGAGTTGAACTCGGGAGGGGGGTCCGTGGGACGGGGGAAGGGGGGTATTGGAGTGGGGAGAGGGAATGTGGAGGAGGCGGAGTGGGAACGCGAGAGGGGAAGGAGACGCGGGAGGCGGAAGGGGTACGGACGAATGGAAAAGGACACCCAGGGAGAAATAATTACTAAATGGCATAGCAACGCATGCCGGGTACCAGCTAGTATAATATATTTATGTAATCAAAGTATTTACCATTGCTATCTATGCACTTTTGCCATCTCATGGGTAGTGGTAGTTCATCGATCCCTTTACTAAAAAAACCATTTGGATGGGAATGAATAAAATCTTTGAAGGCGGTTTGGACTGTCCCATCGGAGTTGAATTTTTTTCCCTTGCAAGAAGTTATCCAAATTTCGAAAAAAATTGTAATCTGTTGGGGCAAGTTCCGGAGAGTACGGTGGATGTCTTAGACATTCCAATTGAAGCTCCTCTAATTTAATAACCGTATGTTGTGCAGTGTGTTGTCTAGCGTTCTAAGGCGCGTTTGTTGATTTGCTTCACTCAATTCGTGAGGTATCCACCTTTCAAGCTTTTTCACCTTCCCAATTTGCTTCAAGTGGATTAAAACAGTTTTATCACTAACACCGCAGCCTGCAGCTAACTCGGACGTGGTTTGAGATGGATCCGCTTCCACAATAGCCTTCAATTCTTCATTATCAACTTTGGTCTCCGGCCGTCCACGGGGCTTGTCCTGCAGGTCGAAATTTCCAGAACGAAAACGTTGGAACCAAAAACGCACTGTGTTTTCTTTTGCGGCACCGTCGCCATACACATCATTAATTCTGCAGCACTGGCGCCACGGTGGAACTCGTACTCGTAAATAACGCGATATTTCAAGTTTTCCATTTTGTAAACTAAGTGACGAAAAGAAAAAAAACAATTAAGGAAAAAACAAATGAGTTATAATTTTCGAAACACAAATACATGAGTAAATAGCTGTATAAATTTGAATTTGGAATTCCTAACCAAAGAGAAGATATTTGAGATCAAAGTTGCCAGTACGGCAAAACACCAATTTCATATGTAAGGACCTAATATTATGTTTACATTCTATTATTTTCTCTAGTTGTAACCATATTCCGTGTAGTTGAACACATCTACTATTTCTGCGAAAGTATTGTCAACTGCATGCAATCTGGGCACAAATTAATCAGTCCTGATATTGTGGTTAAAACTAATAATAACTTTTAATCGAGTAGTTCTAGTTGATATACGGAAGGCAAATAGGCTAACTAAATCAGGGCTGTCCACTGACCATTAACAATTCACCCAATACCTACATTTATTCAATTTGGGATCCTCAATTTGCACATCGAAAATAATATTTTTAAACACTTAATAATATTTTTTTGGGCAAATTCTACTTTCCTGCTTTCTCCAGTTTCTTAGCTCTGAAGTTTTTCTAGTTGAAACCATAAGACGTTCGTTTTCTACATTTATTCCCATGAATTAAACCATGCTCCATGATTTCGTTAGATGGCATAATACAACATACTTCCACAAACCAAGCTTTAAAATGCTGTTACAGGCATAAAAACGCATTATGATACAATATACTTCCACAAACCAAACTTTAAAATGCTGTTACAGGCATAAAAACGCATTATACAATATACTTCCACAAACCAAACTTTAAAATGCTGTTACAGGCATAAAAACGCATTATACAACATACTTCCACAAACCAAACTTTAAAATGCTGTTACAGGCATAAAAACGCATTATACAATATACTTCCACGTCTTCCACAAACCAAACTTTAAAATGCTGTTACAGGCATAAAAACGCATTATACAATATACTTCCACAAACCAAACTTTAAAATGCTGTTACAGGCATAAAAACGCATTATACAATATACTTCCACAAACCAAACTTTAAAATGCTGTTTCAGGCATAAAAAGGCGTTCAGCATCGTAATCCCAATCTTAAAAAATGCATATTAATATGCCCAACATTATTCCATCAATAACTCAATGTTGATAGTTTTGTTGGATACGACGACTCCAGATACTAATATCTACAGCCTGTATGTCGGACGAATATCTACAGCTCATATGTTGGACTAATATCTATGAACTTCAGAGTTCGGACGAATATCTACAGAGCTAAGGTCGGACGAGGACGAATATCTACGACGGTCCCAGTGCTGACTAATATCTACGGAGCGTAGGTCGGACTAATATCTACAGAGGGCAGCTGAGCAAGAGGTTGTACGGAAAAGCATAAATTACTTCAATTACGTAATTACGTTTAAAGTACGTACATGATGTTTTTGCATAATATTACGTATTTTGCTGTTTACGAGAAAAATAATTTATTGAACAAACATGGAGGTCATAATACAGAGATATTTATTTATTTCGAATTACACTGCACCGTAACCTAACCTAACCTAACTGGCATAGAAATGGTCATGGTAACAGACTAAATAATTTAGAAGCACTCGAAATAAAGAAAGCTGTTAAAACAAAAACCCAAATCCTTAATAATCAGCTAAATGTGTCAAATAGTCCGATATTAGGGATTTTACATGCATACATAAATTAAGTTTTTTAAACTGCATACGCAATATTACGTTATTCCAATATGCTATATATAATTGCAAATCCAACCTCCGCCAGTGCTGAAGATATTCGTCCACACTTTGGTTCTCATAGATATTAGTCAGCAGTTTGAGCTATAGATATTCGTCCTCACTTTGGTTCTCATAGATATTATTCCGATTAGTTCAGTTTTGGAAATCCTGTAGATATTAGTAGACCCCTCCGATACAACAATATTCCAGGCAAGGGCTCAATTAGGTAAGTACCTACCAATAAATATTGTGAGTAGCTAAAACACTGAGATTTATTTATTTCACAGTACTAGAATATGTAATTACTTCAAGTGCAGATCAAATTATGATAAAAACATGGTTTTTTTGTGAAATTCCTTTTACTCGAAACATCTTCATGAAAAAAGAAAATCAATAATTTTATTTAAATATATCATTGTGTAAAAATCTTTACCTACCATTTATTCTCTTTGTCGTTTGTTCTGCTTTCATCTTTTCTTTGTCGCTTTATTCATCTCTGCAATTCACATAGAAATTTACTAGCGGTAACAAAACGTCTCTCAAAGCCTATTGTTGAAATCGAAACCTATGAAACGAGAGAACAATCAACACAAAAACTACAAAAATCATCTTGGTTGAATGGCATCACACAAATAACTTTGACATCTCGTGCATTCAAATGAATGACAAAGTTATGCAGGTTTGCACTTAAATTATGCATAGAATAGTGCACGTTTTGTGCTGTTTAATGTGACTCCGGAAGTTCACATTGAATTGCAATGCATTTCCAAACGATGCACACGATGCAATGCTTCAATTCTGAACTGTTAGAAAATAGAAACTTTATACATAGGAGTACTTACTTAGTCGTGAATTCGTTGATTTAACACATCGGTAGTTATTTCATGTTACGGGTGTAGTACGTAATTATGCTTTTCCTTGTAGATAATTAAAAAATGCGTTGCAATGTTTTTATTTCACATTCATTCATTTTTTTTATTTAGATATTTATGTGACAGTTTTGTTACTGTCGCGAGGAACGACTATATAACCTTTTTTAAGCAAAATTTTATTTTGAATTTGCGGACAAAATAGTAATCAAACTGAATAAATTTAATTACTTCAAGACAATCTATACAAATTAAGCTAATTTTAAAATTTAATAATATTTTTTAAATCTTTAGCAAATGCTTACTAGGTAACCTGCCCACGATTTTTATTTTTTTATTTTGTTTGTTTTTGAAATAAACTTCTTTACACACGCTTGACTTGGGGAGTAAGCTGGTGAATGCGTGACGAGAGCGTTACGAAAAGCGAGGCGAATGGTAGTTGAGAGGGAGATATAAGTTAGTGAAGATAGGAAAAGAGAGAGTTACGTTTAGCACATTTTCTTTCTCTCTTCCTATCATATAGATGGAGCTAAAGAAGTTTTACGTCAGTCGTGTGGTCTAAAGCACACTTTTTTTTTACAAAATTACAAAATACTAGCGAGTACCCGGCATGCGTTGCAATTCCACTCAAAGAAATAAAATGTTTCTCCCTGCATGTCCTTTCCCATGCTTCCCCGTTCTCGCCCCCATTCCCCTCCTGCACCCCATTCCCCTTCCCGCGTTCCCCTTCCACCTTCCCCGCCATCCCACCCCTTTCCTTCGTTCCCCTCCATTCTTCGGAATTCCCCCCCCCCCCCTCCTTACCACTAAACTAAATAAAATGCGTTTTAAGCTTTTTTTCACGGCCAAAAGCATTTTCGGTTTTTGTTTCATTAGATGTGACACATCTACCGGATCTGCCCTGATGATGGACACTGCAACGATGTCCGAAACGTTGGCTAAAGAAGGAGGTAGCGCAACACGGCATAACACCCCAAAAACAAATAACGAAAATAAATAAAATGCACTCATTTTTCAAACAACTCGCGCGCTACTTACTGCAAAATTCGCTTACAAATTTCATAAAGCCAGAGTTCACCAGTATATATAAACCTTCGCGAGCGTTAAGTTTCATCGCGATCGAATGAATAGAATAGGAATTAAATTCATAACGCCAGAGCTCACTATTATATGTATATAGACACCATCATGAATACTACCGTCTCGGCCTGAGTACGCTTCATTCCGTATCGGGATCCCGGAATCAAAATTCTCCACATTTATGGATCCAAACTTATGGCCAAACCATATTTCGTTCAACGAGTGTTTTTTTCCCAGATCAAACCATACCAACAAACCATAGCCCTTCACGCCCAAGAAAGAAATGGAAAGTAACATCTACTCTATCCGTTTACTATCAGAACGTTTGACTGAATTCAATGAGTTTGTAAGGTTTTTGGCGCTACATCCTCACTGTGAAAATGGTACTATTACAATGAATTAGATTAAATATTTGTAATGTTGTAAATTTTTTTTAACACAAATAAATAAAATCAAATCACCAAATTTTCATCACAATTGGATGAATGGTCTGGGAGCGCGTAAGGAACAAAGCTAAATTAAAATGAAGTCTTAACGATTTCAAAATGGCTCCGATGGTATTAACCGCTTTCGTCGTGTTGCAAAATAAAGTTTTATTTAACCTTTAGAGTCAATTAATGGTAAAAACATCAACGAATTACTAAAAATAGATTGGAATCGGATGTGCAAACATCGTGCATTGATTCATTTGCTTCTCGATTCGAATGTAAAGATTGCTTCTCGACAATTAAATTCGTTGAATGTTCGATAGTTTCATTGAGATATTCGATAGGCATTGGCCCGTATTTTACAATACAGTCGACTTACTACGAAAACGTGCTATATCCAATTGTCCGTGTATTCTAAATCATTTAAAACTCTCGAACGGTGGGGTCATGAAATTTGATCAGATTTTTTTTTGTCTGAATGTTAGCAGAAATGTTGTTTTGAAACAGTTCTTCTTCTTCTTCGTGTACCTTATCTGGTCCCCCGATGTTGGCGATCACTCTGGTAAATGCATCTCTATCTTGCGCTGCCCGGAATAGCTCCTCCACACTTCTAATACCGGTCCACTCTTGTACATTTTGCAGTCAAGACATGTGTATCCTACTAGACCTTCGGAGACCCTCTATCTTACCTTTTAATATTAATTGGAGCAAGTGATATTTCCCCCCTCGAAGTATATGACCCGGATATTTTATAATTATAATTTTCCTGACTTTTACTAATGTGATTACTTCTCTATCTGCTCTATCCCGCCTGAGAATTTCTGTGCTGGTGATCATGTCGGTCCATGGGGAATTCTCAGGTGAAGCCACATTTTGATTCCTAAGCACATTTGGTGTAAAAAACGTAGGTTGTCATTTTGCTGTCCGATGGCATTATTTTTCAATCAAACACGATAAAAATATTTTTTCCATCACACGTCGCAACTGAGTATTCTGTCATTCCGTCTCGATCCAGCTGCATGGTAACACACGAAACAGCGTGCGTATCACGTGATCCCGTCGCGAAATACAGGAGTATGACCAGAGATGTGTGATTGAAAAATATTGTTTGTATTTATATTTAATAGAAACAGTACATCAGTTGACAGCAAAATGACATCCACTTTTTTTCTCCAAATACGCTCGGGAATGTGTTACACCCTTATTTTAGCTCACAAGTTTAGTTTTATATGGCGTCTTGAAAAGGCACAAATTTTTCTTGGTTTTGATATTCTGGGAAAACGCAAGTATTTTCAAATTGCACCGCCTTGATATAAATTGTTAAAAGGCCATTTATATTATTTTGCCATCACACATTTTTCTCATTGTTCAATAAAAAATAAAAATGTTTATTGAAACACGGGCAGTCGGTAATTAGTTAGTTACGACTAATTGCTTGTAGGAGGTCTCCGTGGTCGAGGAGTGAGGCACTCAACTGGTAATCCGAAGGTGGCGGTTTCAAATCCCGACGTGCAAAAATAAATTTTATTTGATTAATTATCTTATTTTATAATTAAATCATCAAAAATAATGTATAGTTTATTTGCGGCACGTTCCAGAGTGCAAGTATAGCCCTGGTGTAAGATATTCTCAATATAGCCCTGGTGTAAGACCACCATTCAGAATTGAAACGTTGCTTGAAATGACTTTAGCCTTTAGCCGTGTTTGGTGATCAGATCTCAATAGCCAGATACTTTTCCACCTTCCTCCACCCCATCTACTTCCCCTTCCCACTACCTTCAACCTCGCAACATACCCCAAATAGGAATGCTATACTCTTACTGGTATAATACTCCTACTCGAGAAACAAGGCAAAACATATTATTCTGCAACAATAATTCTGTAACCAACTACCACACACATGCATCAATTTCACGATTACACACACTAGGGAACAAATTCACCTCAAATATCGATGTATTTAATACAAGTTTACCTTTATTCAAGAAATATCTGAACAATATTTTTATGTAGAATATTTTGATATCTAAGGAGCATCACCTAGGAACTATTGCATGTATTTGTGTATTTCTATAAATCTACAATGTAAAAACCTATTATCGTTTTCTTTTTATGTATCTTGCATTTTGTCATGTATTTTTCATCACATTTAATTAGTCACCTGTAAATTTTGTAATTACTAACATACCTACAAGTTTATTTTTATGCCATTTATAACTTAGAAACATTCTCTTTTATTGTAATGCACTATCTTTCCTTAAATTTATCTGTATACTTACCTTTTATATGATTTTTACTAGTTATATTCTTATAGTTTATCTTTTTTATTTAAAAACTGTCTCTGTATTATAAACTTGTCATGTAAAAGCCCATCAGGGCGTTGAAAATTAATAAATAAATTAATAATACTGAGACTCGTTTTTATCGAAGAATTCCGACAGCTGAAGTGAATGCACTAACCCTTTTTTTATTTCCATAAGAGTGCATTCATTCGATAGATATAAATTCAATATTTTACGGATAGATACTCGAAGAACTGTGTTTTTTTTAGATTTTCTTACCGCCTAACCAATATGCAACTGATTGTCAGTAAAAGGCGGTTTTCCTCTAGGCCGACTATATGCAAATGTTTACGTTAAGAGAAACGGAAATAAAAACAATAATAAATTCATAATCGGCGATAAATTAACATGTCGCAAGTATAACATAAATCAATGTTGCATTTCTGACAGTCCCACTAAAATAAACACTAACGGAATGAATTTTTATAGAAAATTGTGCAGAATTTCTTGGTCAATGCAAGTATTTTCATTTCACAATGTTGTTGTGGATCCGATACTTTGGTGTTTCATTCTCAAAACAAGTCCAAGTCACCTTCCTATGAAGAATAACGGGGATTCAAAGCCAAGCTAAGCCATTTCGATTCGTCGAGCTTCTCCCTTAATCCAATTTTGTGATTCGTGAAAGAATTACCTAATTTATTTGTTTTTAAATACTAAAATACACAATCTGGGAATTTATATCTGAAAAATAATATCGTCCAAATGTAAACCCTCACGTTCTCGGCATTCATTTAATCGAAGAGTAAAATTTCTTATGACGGCTCGCCAGGTAGGCTTCGTGATGGCTGCCATTTTGTGATGAATATTTTCTTTTAATTTCATCAGGGAAGTCGGATTTTTGGCGTACACTTTAGATTCGAGATAACCCCACAGGAAAAAGTCCATAGGGGTTAGGTCAGGACCACGAGGAGGCCAATTTATGTCACCTCTCCTGGAGATCAATTTGCCAGGGAAAATTTCACGAACTCATGGCAGAGACGTATTGGACGTATGCAATGTTGCTCCGTCTTGCTGGAACCATGTTCTTTGGTTATAGCCAGTAAGTTTGTAGAGGTGAAGCATTAGGTCTTTGTGCAAAATTCTTTGTAACGATGATCTATGCACATTTAAAGCACTTGCGCGCTTCCGAATCGAAAAGTTTGAGTCGTCGCAAAAAGATTGATAAACACTCTCTACGTTTTCTACCGTTCTCGGAGACCTTGGTCGCCCGGATTTTGATTTTGCCAGCGTTGTACCGATCTCTTCAAACTTTTTGATCCATTTTCGAATGAAAGGAATGCTTGGCGCATCTTTGAATTGACGAAAATCTCAAATATTGCAGAATCTTCTACGCGCTACAGTCGCCGAATCACCAATCATTTTTGTAAAACTCACGCACGCACAACGCGCGGTCGCTCCCGAGAAATGCTTCATAGCGACTAAATTCCCAAGAGCAAGACTACTGATTGACATACCTCCCGCGCCCCTCGGAAAAGTTGCGTTCACACAGAAAGCAAAACAAATATCAACTTTCTTTTGGGACACCCTGTATATAAAACTTATATTAACTCAATTTATTTTTGACCGTAACCGGTTTCAGCCTATTAAAGCCATCTTCAGACTCGTACAAATGTTTATATACATAACATATGGGAGGAGGAAGGGGGGTAGTCTACAAGGATTTTATTCAATTTATATGTTTTTTCATATTTGTTGCCATGTCGTCTTTGGCGATTGAATTTCTAGTTATTATGTTTTATATATATAAACTGGAGAGTAAGAAACATTTGCACTAGTCTGAATATCAAACCGGTTTTATTATATTATTGAAGTGAAACTTATTTAGCACCGTTTTGATTTGAAACTGGATAAAACGAAAAATATTGACATTAAAAAGAAACAAACACATACATCTACAGGATCATCATACAATTTGGGAGGCGGGAATGGGTACCGCCGCCCCGGGAACCTTTGTTGGATAACCAAAACCTCTGCCATAGGTCACCCCAAGTGGTTTGCTACGTTTGGTGATTTAGCAGAGGTGTCTGGGTTTGCCTAGGTCTTGGAGGTGGATGACCAGGACACACTGAATCCCAGATTCCAACCCACCCCTTAACCTTCCCAGAACTCTCCCTTCATTCCTTTCCCTAAAAAAACCTCCACACAACATCCCCAAAGATGACATAGGCCTTTTCCTCAGGGCCTCCTGTGTGGAGCTCATTAAAAAAAATTGCTTGCAAGAGAATGAGATAGTATAATCGATCTCCTCTTTGTGCGGTGCTTCGTAGTCTCCCCTCTGTTGTCTATTTTAGTTTTCTGAAGGTTTCACTTCTACCGCGTGTGAATTACGCTCCGATTTTTAATTGTTTTTATTTTTTGTTTGTAGATGTCGTGTGAGTGCCCCATGACCCAGCCGGGCCCCACACTGGCGGCCACATGCGGCGGAGGGACCTTCATGCTGTTCATGGGACTGCTGGAGGTGTTCCTGAGGAGTCAGTGCGACCTGGAGGACCCCTGCAACAGACCAGAGGTGAGTCAAGTCAACATTACAACGGGTGTCTAGTCAGAACCTTATGACATGTGACCCTAGCGGGGCATTTGGGTTGTTCTTGAACTCGATGACTGTTAATTTTCTCCTTCGAATACAATATCTCGAATCATTGCTGCGTCGTAAGTCATGACTCATGACATAATATTATGACATCTATTTATCAGATTATATGCATTTGCGTAATAGCTACTCCATGCAGTCAATATGACGCATAAAACTCATTTCCAACTATCAAATTAAAAAAGTGATTAAGTCACAAAATTTATTTATGGGAAATCAACTAGATTTTTTTTAAATTTAATTTAATAATGTTATTAATAATTTTTGCAAGTGTTTTAGTATTTATTTTTGTTACAGCTGTTTCTGCTTACAAGGCCAGTTTCAAACTGTGGTTAAACCACTTTGAGACGACTTATTTATACGATTTTAAATGTCAATTTTTGAAGTTGTCAAAATTGAACCGTGGATGTATTTGAAAATATTTAAAAAAAAAATTTATGCATCTAGGGAAAATTTGTTGAAATTCAGTAGAAAAGCGATTGCAAGTTTTCAAATAGAGCTGAAATTCGGCAAAAAGCGCTTTAGTGGCTAAGGCTTTGCCTTTTTAGTAAAGTACCTTGATAGTTGATTTTTGCCCCTTTGTATTGTTATGACCCTCTTTGCTGGCTTCAAAACCAACACCCTCTCCGGGGCCAAGGGGGCCCTAACATGTCCCAGGCCAGCTCACAGCAGAGACAAGAGGCAAGTCGCACGGGCAGGGCAAGGGGCAAGTCGCACGAATGCTTCAGAATTCTCTCTCTTCCACGGGCGTCTGGGGAAGTACACTCTAGGAAGTACTTCTGCCGAGGCAGATTAACAACAGGATTGAATTAAATAGATTCATGTATTGCAAATTCAAAACACAGTACATAGGTCATTACAGTACAATTCAATACAAGAAATGCATACTACACAAACCTAGCTAACGTGTTTATACCTCATGAACTCTGAAAACGAAACTCTCTGAGTGATGGCTTTTCGCGGGAGTTTACAGTCTATCGTTAAAGGACACAATCAAAAGAGGAAACAATTGTACAGCTTACATGATGTTCGGGGATCTTCGTCTTCCGGCTTCAGCAGGGGCACCTCCCGAGTTTAGGACAGAACCGAAGTTTACACAGGCATGGCGAAATACCAGCGCTAAACCCGTAGGCTATTCAATTAACATCGCAGGTGCATTTGCGTTCAATTTGGTCGGCAAAAGCCGGCCGCGAACTGTGATTCGACCCGACGGGTCGTAACGTGCGCCCGGGGCGGCTTGCAATTCTCAACTGTGGGCGGACGCGGTGGTGCGCGGGAGTGCAGAGGGGAGAGGAAGTAGGAAGCAGGGAAACAGGGGGGAGCGGGGTGTTGTTGAAACTGCCGCGGAGATTTTAGGGACTCGAATTCTCTGTCGTTTAGGGCGTACCATAACAGTATGTACAACAGCAATTTTTAGAACGTGTGCAAAAATCAACTTATGACATGGGATTCTATTTTTCTATCCAAATAAAAACCATTTTTGAGTGCCAACGTAATATATGTAAGTCATAAAATTTCGTTCATTAAAAATTCATTGGATTAATGAAAACTAATTTCTACTAACTAACAAACACTCATTACAAAGAAACTTACTGCCAATCAGAACTTTCTTTTCTCCCCTAATCTCTCCTATAAATCAAATCGGTTTGAGAGCTCTAAAATTTCAAGATAACCCTTCAGGCTGATTGGTTTTGCTTTCGAAACAACTCACATAGGTCTCATAGAAGTCGTCTCTCTTAAGCCCCGTATTCATGGTAAACATTAGTTTAGCAACATTTGATAAACATTGTTGATGAGCGGAGAGAATGTTGCTGGAAACTTGGTTGAAATAAATACAGGTTGTCCACACACCAATCTGCGTTAAAATGTTGCCCGAGGAAGTAGTGTTGTTGTGTTCTCTGTATCTGATGAATAGGATTTCAATTAAAAAAAGAGAAAAAGATGGTGGATTCGAAACTATCTTCTGCAAAGAGAAAATTTGATGAGTGACCTCAGAATGACAGATGGATCACTTATTAACTTTACGAGAATGTCGAAAAGTGATTTCGAACATCTTCTGGAAATGATTGGTCCGTCAATAGCCAAAAGGGAAACAAATATTCTATTAATTGCATTATTTTATCATTGCTCCACACTACTGCCATGTTTATAAACTGTTGCAAACACGTTCACACACGTCAACATTTGTTGCTAAACTGATGTTTACGCTCACCGGACGAGAGCTTGTCAACATGCCTTTATCAAGCCAGCAACATGTTGACAGCAACCCCGCAACACGTTGATTCAACTGTGTTGCTTAACTAATGTTTACCATGAATACGGGGCTTTACTTTCATGGTGATAAACCTGTTCCAAAGGGTGTTAGAAGGTGTAGTGTATGTGTATATAGGATAATATAGGTATATTCCCACACCGCGCCCGCTCGGAAAGGTTCGGGTTTCCGGAGATTGACGAGCGGGCACAGTAAATTGGAACAGCTGGCGTATTCGGCCGGGCTCAGATCTACTCAGGAAGCCTTAGTAAACAGTCGCTACCATTTTGACATACATACAATATTACTTGCGATCATTGTAATTCAATAAATAACACACAAACGAACTTACGTTGTATTCATTACTATTGTGGGCTAGTGAGCCACAGTTTAAAGAACATAACAGAAAGAAAAAACACTATACTTTATATTCAAATCTAAAATTTAACCACAAAATAATTAAAATGTATACCTTTCCGAAACCAAAGTCTCAGATCGCAATTTGAAAAAAATATGAAACTTTGGGAATTTTCATTAATTATTTTAACGATAACGTTTATAATATTATACTGATAAGATGTGTGTTTACGTGAAATGTGATACCGGTGTTTTTTTTTCGTTATTACAAATTTTAGTTAAAAAAAACGTAAGCCGAGCTGATTTTAGATTTTCACGGCCAAAAGTATTTTTGTTATTTGTTTTTGGGGTGTTATGCCGTGTTGCGCTACCTCCTCCTTTAGCCAACGTTTCGGACAGCGTTACAGTGTCCATCATCACACACATCTGCCCTGTAACGCTGTCCGAAACGTTGGCTAAGGTAGCGCAACTCGACATAACACCCCAAAAACAAATAACAAAAAAAGTAAGCCGAGCTATTTTAAAAACTGTCGTAGGTTTTCAATGAAATACACATACTTTTTAAAAAATTGTGTATTTCAAAAAGTATGTGTATTTAAAATTATTAAATTTGAAAGGGTATTACATCGCCTTTCAAAACCAGTTTTTAGTTTTAAGATGCGATCAGTAATGTTCCATTTATTTGAATTTTATTGCAAAGCGGACATATTTTGACCTTCCGACAATATAGGCCCGAGAGGACTGTGGGTTCATATAAGATGTCATTTTAGTTACGCTTTTTGTTCATAAACAAAGAACAAATTTTCGATTAAAAGCCAAAAACCGATTACAAAAATAGCCGGTTCCTTAGAAAAATTATATCGGGCAATGTCAGAAATTAGGTCGGGATTTTTTTTTTAATTTTTTTCATATTATTATTTATAGTTTGGAAAATTTCCACGTTGGAAAATCTATATTTTTCTGAAAAAAGTCGAAAAATGTTTGCTCGGAAAATTGGAAAATTTTCAGAAAAACGTTTATGTTCTTGATTCTATTATGTGATTTTTTTTATCTATATCAGTGATTCCTGACATTATCTGGAGTAAAAGATGTAATTGAAATTTTAGTCTCCGATGACTTTTTGGATGACTTTTTTTTTCAATTTTTTTTTCTTCAAAATCAAACTAAAAAAATTTCTTCCGCATGTCATCACTAGTCACTCAGCCGAGTAATCGACCAACCCCTAAACCTGCCTCCAACTATTCAAAAACACATCAAAAATGTCACCGGAGACCAAAATTTCATTTACATTTTTTACTCCAAATAATGTCAGGAATCACTGATTAAAGTAAGTCAAGTACGTCCCTTAACACCCTGTATATATGTAAAAAAAATCTCGTGTCACGGTGTTGATGGTCGCACTCCTCCGAAACGGCTCAACCGATTTTTATGATTTTCTTTTATATATATTTTGTAGGTATGAGAATACGTCGAAAAGTATATTTCATACTTGTAGGTGATTAGGGTGTCCCTATAAATAATCTATATGGCAGAACAATGTTTTCCGGGTCAGCTAGTGAAGGAAAATATTTTCCGGTATTTTTCTAATTTTCCGGGTATATTGGAAATTGTGAAATGAATTGCTTGAAAAATGGGTCGGAAAATCGTATAAAAGTTTATGAAATTAAGAAATTCCATGCTTTTTTTTGTTTTCTTTCTGACATTTTCTCATCGGAAATGCTGTTCGGAAACTTCAACGGTTGTTTTTGAAAATAACAGAGGGTTCTACTTCCTTTTATAACAATTCTAACTGTACAGTCATTATGATAATAACACTATCAGATACAAATCTCTCATTAATAAGAGGAATCTGTTGTATTTCTGCTCGAATGTACCAATAACATCGCTAATAATTTTACCCAACCGTGGTAGTGAAATTGGAGAGGATTGTTGCAATGTCGACACTAATATTACTCACAATTTTCAACGCTTTCGCAAAAGATTATATGCATTTTGTATTGATTTCGATCTGTCTGCGTCTAAAGGCGATGAACAAAACAAGTTTTACGATCTCCATGGAAGAGTGGCAAACTCCTTGGCCCGGGAATTAAAATGAATTTATTTCATTTAACCTGCATTCGCAATCCAAACTTTGGTTGTAATAGTTGAAGAGGCATGTTGACCATGTCTGAATAGCATATTTCTTTCTCATCTGAAATATGAATTTCGGCCGGTTACGAATAGGCAAATAACGGGTTCAAATTCCGGCGGGCAGAATTAGATTTTATTTCATTTATTTGTGTTTTCACAATTTTTACACATTCAAACTTGGGTCGATTCACAACATACATTCCTTCAACTAGAACGACTTCTAGATAAAGAAATATGAAATATTTCAAAACATTAAAAAAAATCGATATCGAAAAACTTAATATATCGTATCGAAATATCGAAAAACTTGCCCCAATTAAAATACCCACAAAATTTGGTAAAATCTATTACTGGCAACACTGACTGTTGACCACTATAACTCGAAGCCGAAACTGGCTAAAAGGAAGCAAACTATCAAAGTTACTATTTTTAAGTTCAACAGCTGGTACAAAATACTAGAATATATTTTTTTAAATAAATCTATAAAACAAAACACATTTTATACATCTATCCAAATTTTGTGATTATTCACATAGGTAAATATAAAAAATATATATACATACATAATCGATAAACTTTTGATATAACTAAAACTACATTGGTTTTCTATAAGCTTTTAAAAAATAAGGAATATCTAAGGTCTGGCAGATCTAATAAGGTCTGGTAGGCCGATATATCGACTTAATTCGATATATTATATAGTTATCGATATTTTTAAAAACCTTGCATCCCTACCCAGAAGTTTCCTAAATTTTTCGAATCCTGAGTTTTCAGTTGACTTCACTTGACCCAAATTTATTCTTATTTATTCTTCTACAACGTAATTGGACGGTTGATTTTATATTTTTAAACCTCTGTCTATGTCTGTGTTTCTGTGTGTATGTTTGTCTGTGGCATCGTACCTCCTAAACGAATGGACCAATTGTGCCGTTTTTTTGTTTGAAAGCTGACGTGATCGAGATGGTTATCAGCTACAATTCATGAAAATCTGTTCAGGTGTTTCAAGGCCATTAGCTCTTTTTTGTGTCGGGGGTTACTTAAAATTTTTGTTAACCCCTGTCTCTGTCTAGAGGCAAATTATAGAACGTTAAAAAATATCACAGTCCAACCTTGGATACAAATAACTAATTAATTGACAGCAAATCAGAAATGTTCACATTATAAACAATGTTATAAACACTCAACTTCAGGTGTTGTTATCGTAAAACTGTTAGAAATACGTGATAATATAATTACAATCCGGCAGCTGTTTCTGCACAGGACCACAATTATCATTTGCAGCTGTGACTAACATACTGAATATACAATCCCCAGAAGTGTGTATGTAGTTTATATATTATATACTATCTGAAGTCCCCGGCGATGCCCGGGCTTTACGCAGAGTTTTCTAAATCCAATGTAGACGGTGACCTTCCTCTTGTTTTAAATATGTGCAAAATTTAATCAACCTCGGCATAAAACTGTAGATTTGCATACAAATCAAATTCACGCAGCCCGCTTACTAGCCCGCTCGACAGACATTCCCCTTTATCCTATTTCCTATTTAATATTATAAAGCCGAAAGTTTGTGTGGATGTATGTTTGTTACTCTTTCATGCAAAAAATACTGAATGGACTTTAAAAATTCTTTCACTATAGAAAGCTACATTATTTGCGAGTAATATAGGCTGTATGCATTGGTAAGTTCTGGCGTTATGAAATTATTTATTATATCTACATTTATTGTCCAGACGAAAAGCAAAGAGTTGCTTGGAAACAATCAATAATAATTTGACGTGCGCTGTCATTCTATTATTTGTTTAGGTTACTATGGAGATCCCTTTCATAGTTAAAATTATACTAATCTATACTAATATGTTTGATTGTTATGCTTTAATAGGTGGCACGCGAGCTGTTTGAAAAATGAATGTAACCGGTATGGTGGGGGAGGGGGAATGGGGGAGTGGAGTGGGGATAGGGAAGGTGGAGGAGGCGGAGTGGGAACCCTCAATAATATTATGCGAGCAAGTCGGGGGAAAAAGCTAGTATATATATTAAATATTTCAACCAATTTACACAAAACCTTGACAAATTACATACCTAAACCTTCCTCATGCATCACTCAATCTAATGGTGAAAACCGCATGTCCGTTTGCGTGCAAATCCGTTTAGTAGTTTTTGAGTTTATCGCGAACAGACAGATGGATAGACGCGGCGGAGGACTGTAGAAGAGGGTCTCTGTCGTCGTTCATGTCTAATGCAAAAACGGTTACGGATATAGCCGATGGTATATAGGATACTAGCTGACCCGGCCATTCGTTGTTAAGGCTAACGAAACACAACGCCATCTACTAACAATGCCATTACCCATCCTATTACTAACGCCATCTGTTAATTTGCATACAAATCAAATCTATCCAGCCCGCTTCCTTTATATGTATGTTATATGTATATTTCAACCAATTTACACAAAACCTTCACAAATTATGTACCTTAACCTTCCTCATAAGTCACTATATCTATTGGTGAAAACCGTATGAAAATCCATTCAGTAATTTTTGAGTTTATCGCGAACAGACAGACGGACAGACGCGGTGGTCGACTTTAATTTATAATATGTAGAGATTACGGGTTTGACGCGTCCCATCTTTTATTGGTTGTCAAGTCTTCTCAAGTCTTATCAAGCATTTTATGGTCCCTCTCAAAAAAAGGCGGGGCCACTCCGATTTCATATTTTTCAAGGACTAGTGGATATTATACATTTGAAACTGTCAACGAGTTTGTATATCTCGGTACTATGGTGACAAATGACAACAATGTATCCAGCGAAATCAAAAGAAGAATAGTAGCTGCAAATCGATACTACTTTGGGCTACAGAAGCATATGAAATCTCGCCACCTTACCAGAAAAACTAAAGTCCTGCTTTACAAGACCCTTATACGACCTGTTCTTATGTATGGTTCGGAATGCTGGACAATCAGTAAGGGTGATGAAGGAGCCCTAGAAAGTTTTGAAAGGAAGGTGCTGCGAAGGATTTACGGCCCAGTCTGTGATAATGGAGAATGGCGTATCAGATACAACCAGGAGCTATACGATCTTTACGAGGACCCTAATATCTCCAAGGAAATCAAAACTGGAAGACTCAGGTGGGCTGGACATATCCAGAGAATGAGCGAAGGAGATATTCCAAAGCGAATTATGGATGGTGCACCTGGGGGTCGGAGAAGAGTTGGAAGACCAAAGCTTCGATGGCTGGATGGAGTGGTGAAGGATGCAAGCACCATCGGCATCCGAAACTGGCGCAACGCAGCACAACACCGACAGTCATGGAGGCAGGCTCTGCTGGAGGCCAAGACCCGACCTGGGTTGTAGAGCCACAGATGATGATGATGATGAGTGGATCGCTTTAATCCGAACACTCGGAAACGCCCCCAATACACTTCCATCTGTTAAATTTATCTTGCCAGCAGTGGACTGGCACCTGCTATCTATGTATTGGCGTTACATTTTGATTGTTCTATTTCACCTACATTCATACATACTTTCGCCATGGTGCCACAGCGCATGCGTTGTGAAATAAAACCATTCTTATTTTTTTTATTTCGTGACTCCGGTCAAGGGCAGGTGCCACAGAAACTTGATTTTATCTCACTAGTCACAATATCAAGTTGAATAAGAAATTAATTTATTTATTTTGTAATCGTTTATACTGGGTAGGTACCTATTATAGATCAGCTTACTTCTGAATGGAGCTATAAAATCGATTCCGACTAAAAATACAATGATTGAACACTTTCAAATAATTAAAATAAAATGGTTATGTGGTTATGCGTCGTATTCAGGTGTGTTCTCTCCAGATAGTCTGCAGTCAGGGTGTAAGTTGAGCTGCCTTGTAGTCTTCCTTCTGTTCCACACCAAGGAACCGTACAGTGACATGAGAGAGTTAAAGGTTTGAGGTAATCCTTTGTTAGTTAAAACACTTGTGTTTGTACAGGATATTTGATTCTTTATTATTCTGGTGAATAATTTACAGAGAAAGATTCTGGACTGAACACTTGACTGGCGACAATAATCAGTGTAAGTCTAACAGAAGCGAAAGACGAATTGAGTTTAAGAGAAATCAAGTAGAATCAGGAGAAAGAATGACAAGCGAAATCAAAACACTCCATTTTATAAACATTGAAAGGTAAGGATGATGCGACCACAGACAAAATAGAGCATAGACATAGAAATGAAGGTGATGTTTGAATAAAAGGTGGCATAGACAGGAAAGTTTAAAGTAAGAGGCTCTACACATCGAGATTAGATAAATGAGAATTAAAAGTGTTCAGTGCTAAATGAAGTTAAATATAAAATAGGATATTACAACACACAACATCCAACAACTATTATCGTGAAAAACAGATATTTCTAAAGGCGTTATTATCGTCGGACGGTTTCCATCACATGTTTATATTTTTCTCGTACAGTAAATCAAAACCAAAATCTTTATTAGGTAAATTACCCATCTACTTTAAATATAATTTGTTCAAAAAAATGTCACTATCTTAATAAAAATTTTTCAAACATTCTGCTGCCAGATATTTTTTACTCCACCCAGGGGGTCATGAGGAAGATAATTTCCCTCAGGGTCCATGTCGTCTGTGGGGATGCTAAGTGGAGGGTATTTTTGTGGAAATGAGCTGATGATGCGGTGCTGATTTCTCACTTCTGAAGATCTCCAGTCTCTCATATCTAGGATGAACGAAGTATGTATGAAGAATGAGTTCATGATGAATGTAAGTCTAAAGTCATGGTGTTTGAAAGAGAGAGTACGAAAACAGTATGCAATATAGTTGTGAATGTTGAATACTTGGAGCAAGTGGAGATATTGAAAGACAGAGATATTGAAAGAAGGGTGAATGCCGGTAACTCCATTAATGGTGGACTGAATGTCGTTGGCGCTAATAAAAAACTATCAAAAGAAGCGAAGCTAGCAGTCCACAACGGAATCCTGGTGTATGGCAGTGAGGCATGGAACTGGCAGAGGAAGGATGAAAGTAAACTGAATGCTGTTGAAATGAGATCCCTTAGACTATGTGTGGTAAAGTAATGTATGATCGTGTGAGAAACGTGGATATCCGCAAAGAATGTAAGGCTGATGTAAGCATAATGAGTAAGATTAAGAAAGGGACCCTCAGATGGTTTGGGCATGTAGAGCGAATGGATGAAGAAAGTAGTGTAAGAATAATATACGCCGTGAATGTGAATGGTAGAAGAGGACGGGGACGCCCGAGGAAGACATGGCACGATCAAGTGAGTCAGATACTTGAGTTGGGCCATGTCAAAAATCAGAATAATAGAGGAGAATGTATGACACGATGTATGAATGTGAGTGAGGCAAAGTGTGTGTGCCAAGACCGAGTTGTTTGGCGGTCCGTCCTCTCGTGATGGTTAGTTAGTTAGTTAGTTAATTAGTAAACCTGGGTCTTGAAGAGTTTCAACTCAATTCAATTTATTTTATTCTTTCGAAAACTTTACAACATTTTACATTTGTGTGTTTTTAAAATACATTTGTAACAGTATTACATTGAACATAAATGGTAGGCATACAAACCATACAAGCATTAAAAGAGCTTGCCTTTTAAAGGCAGCTTCACTAACGCTAAATATGTCGATATCCGAATTAATTCTGTTCAACACCAAGATTCTCCCGACCGGCATCGGCATGACCATTGGGAAGTTATTCCTGCAGGCCGGAAGATAGAACAGCCTATGCTGTCGATGGCGAAGATAACCATCGGAAACATAAAAATGAATGCTCTCCATGATAGCTGAGTTTTCAAACCATCCGCAAATCAATCTGAAGAAATGCGTAACAAGGTGTACGTGTACATCCCTTCTGACTCGTAGATGATTCATTCCGAACATACCCAAAAGAAAGTCGGTAGTTTAGAGCCACGGGTAATAGCTAAGAGTAACATAAGAGTTGTAGAAATGGCCCGTTATCATGTGACATATGTCAACTTCTGCGTTTGATTCTTTATTCCCGACTGTACACTGGTGCCGCAGGAATCAATGACGCTGGCCATTCGGAGCATTTTCCATTGAAATGCCGATAGAACTAAGGACAGAATTCCCACTCGACGCCTGTGCAAGTCATAAGCCATTTTTTGAAATAAAACTTCTTTACGCACGCTTGACTTGGGGAGTAAGCTGGTGAATGCGTGACGAGAGCGTTATGAAAAGTGTGATCGGGCGAGGCGAACGGTCGGGCGAGCGAACGGAAATTGAGAGGGAGATATAAGTTAGTGAAGTTTTACTTCAATCGTATGGTCTAAAAGCACACTCGTTTTTTTATGTCAATACCTTACAGGTTCCACTGCTCCCGTCTGGAGACAGTGAAACTATGGCATCCCCAATTAGGATATGTTGTGAGGCTGAAGGTAAGTTGGGAGGGGAAGGAGAGAAGGAAGAGGAAAGTGGTGAAGTACCTAATCAAATCTGGTCACCAAACACAGCTAAAGCCATTTAAAGCAACGTATCAATTCTGATACTGAGAGTATCTTCCACTCTGGAACCTACATTCTGATACTGAGAGTATCTTCCACTCTGGTATACCTACATGGTGTTAAGGGACGTACTTGACTTACTTTAACCAGTGATTCCTGACATTATTTGGAGTGAAAAATGTTAATGAAATTTTGGTCTCCGGTGACATTTTTCATGTTTTTATTTTATTTTTAACAAAAACATAAAAAATGGTAGGTGTTGGACAGTTGGAGGCGGGGTGGGGGTTGGTCGGTTACTCGGCTGAGTGACCAGTGACGACATGCGGAAAAAAAAATTTGTTTGATTTTGAAGAAAAAAAAATGAAAAAAAGTCATCAAAAAAAGTCACCGGAGACCAACATTTCATTTACATTTTTTGCTCCAAATAATGTCAGGAATCACTGATTAAAGTAAGTCGAGTACGTCCCTTAACAGCCTGTATATTATTTTTAAGTGAATTAATTTAAACAACACAAATCAATCAAATAAAATTTATCTGCGCAAATCGCGATTAGGACCCGGATCGCTAGTCGAGAGCGTTGCCCCTCGACCATGGATGCCATCACATTTGTTAAGATAGAATCTATCAAACTATTTGTATTTTATATACAGATAATAATCACCATAGATCACATAGCCCCACGCAGGAAAACTAATTTTGTATTAATATTATAATTTTACATTTGCCAAAATTAATGGACCAACAATAGAACACAGTTCATTGAAACGTTCTAATCTCCTTACATCATAATTCCCACAACTTTTTTCATCGCTCTTTGAATTCTTAAAAGCGTAACTAATCATATTTGTTCTTCTGGTATAGACTCCTTTTGAAGTTTAGCCGAGTCATCCGTCTGTCATTATGAAGCAATATTTAAAATAAAATCGATTTTTGTTTTATACGTCGTTACCCACATGATATACATATATATATATACCTATATATAGACTAATAGGGGTCGATAAACTTTGAAATTTATGTCGATACCTATGAGGGTTGTCCAAGAATTCAATTCCGTTCCAATTTTAAAAATGGAGAAAAAAAATTATTTACAAAAAATTCGTTTGACATTTTAGGGACATATCCCCATTATTTTTTGACAAAGTCCCGTTACGATCGATGCACTTGGTGAGCCGTGGCACAAGATCCTTTATTAACTTATCTTAGAACTCCGCCGCCAAAAATGCTATCACCTCTCCCTCCGGTCGGTCTCCAAAGGTTTTTCGGCCAAATGTTGCCATCAGGTGAAGTAAAAGATGCAATTCATGTCAGTGATTATATTTTTGTTTCCAGGGTTAGGTAGTGAACCTGTGTATCAACCCAAAAAAACTTCACCTTGGCTGGAAAAAAGGTTTCGAAGAAATCCGAGCGCTTTCCATACGATTTTGCTCTTCAGCATTTTGGGAACCCAATGAGTACGCAATTTACATACGCCATTTTTCCTTCAAAATCATTTGTGTGGTAGATTTACCGACGTCTGGGATCAAAATTGCAAGCTTACGAACTTCAACACGCCTTTTAGTTGAGAAAGATAGGCCACTTGCATGGACTTCATAACGACTTGGAAAAAATCGTGTGGATAGAGTTTTTTACTAAGATTACGAAAATGTTAGTAAAAATTTTTAGAAATGTACAGTTTTTTTTATTTTTAAATAAATAAATCTATTATTTGGGCTCGTGACGTCACTACATGAAAATGTCCCGTCGCCGAAAATGTTCCTATTAATTTTATAAAATTCCACACTGATTTATTTTTTTATATGGCATCACTTTGATTTCAGGCGAATTTTTGAATTCGTTCACTAGATTTATTGTTTGTTCTCTGCGAACTTATCATTTGGTTTGATTTTTTGACAGATGTTCTGAAGAGAACCCCGTACAATTAATGGGTACGGGGTTCTCTTCAGAACGTGAAGAGGATGTCGGTACATGTTTTAGCGGTATAATGATTATGGTGCTGATTTTAACAAAATAAAATTTTATAATATTCTTATTATTATTACAATTTACAAGTTCAAGTATATTACATTGAATTTAGTAATATAGACGCTGTACATTATAATGATTTATGATCAATAAGATGGATCAAGGAAAAAAATATTTATGAGATGTAATATTTTTGGTATGCCTCGTTTTTCTCCTGTGCCATTCGTGTGGAAAACGTTATTTTTTTTTTAAATTATTTTCGGCTATGTAATTATCGTTTTTTCACACCTATAAAATTATGTCCCGTCTTTCCGGTTTATAAAAAATGGTGTGATTTTTCGGATTGAAATTTTCAAAAAATCCCCAGGGTTTCAAAAATACGATTAAAAAAAAAAAAAAATACAGAATGTCTTAGAATATTTGCCTAAACCGGAAAAAAATTTAAAAAAATGTGATGCAAGTGGCCTATTGAGCGCACCTCGCAGGCGCGGCGGGATCCGACAGCGGAGCGTCCATCTCAAATGGACGCAAAGATCGCGCTGAAGCAGCTACCAAGCCGAATCACCACTCGTTTTATAAGGGAAAGTCTGAGCTACATGCTAGTGCCGCCATATTTTGAAAAATAATGTCCGCGTCGCTGAAAGGTCTTTAATTCTTGGACAACCCTCGTAAATTAAATAAATAAGGTTTTTTGTGTGGATTGGTGTAGTCGGTTCGTAAATTATATTTTCGTGATTTGATATAATAATATAGTTATGCCGATTGCTAAAAGGATCCGGATATTATAACAGGATGTATTAGAATGAAGAGATTTATTATTCAAACAGATTAACTTTTATTGAACACCCAAAGATTCAACGCGATGTTTTCAGAAACGTTGGAAACACGGTGTTTACTAGGTTACAAACAAAATTAATAAAATATATTATAAACTAAATTAACAAACTATTTTTTAAATAATTATCATCCCTTCTATCAAGCCTTATCTAAAATTGCCTCCACTTCATTCAACATCTCATCTCTTCTAAGTCTGAACTCGACTCGAATTTTTCAGATAATTTTGACATTTGAACATTTAAATAAAGTTAACCTACACCTTCCCTCTTTCCATAATTTGATTTGACGGAACACCCTTGAAGGGTAAAAGCCAGAAACATTTGAAAAAAGAAGACAAAGGGAAGAGGAATATTAGGATAAGGATAGTAGATGCTATCAATACATTCTATGCTCAAGAATTAATTTGTGATTTGATTCGATATTTCTAAAGGTTATTGTTGTCGATATTATTATTAAATCGTGTATTATACTGCTATTGGAATTGTGAATTTTAAGGTTATTTCTGCATGTCGGCAAATGAACAACTTAACCCTCCATGATATTTATTGGTATTTATGGCCGCTTGCCACAAGTCCATCATAATTATATATGCAGTGCATGGCATAATAATATAATATGTAACGTTGAAGTTAAATCTCAAAAGAAAAGGGTTTTATGTTCACCTTGAAATAATAGCACGCTTATTCTGAGAATATGGCAACACTTACCCAATGGAAATCATAAAAGGAATAATTGATTAGCACCTGGTAACACCTACCTACAATTAAGTTCAAGATAATATATGAACTGCCGATGTAGTGTTTTTCGAAGGTAAGTCAAATCTCGTCCATTCAGCATATTTCCAAGGGTACAGGTCAACTTGAAAATTGAAAAATACTATCGAAACTCGCTATAACTCTATGTGATGAAAAAACCAAATACCCAAATCTGGAAAAACAACATTTTCCAAAAAATCCCAATAAGCGGTCTGAAACCTAAGCCTAACTATCAATTATCGTAACAAACTGATTGCAATCTTTGGAGCAGATGGGATTTCCTTCCTTGTTTTACCGGGAAGATTCGTCAACTAACGTCATTGGAACGGTTCATAGTCGTGAAACATGCCAAACGTGCACCCAACGTTTGTACACGGTTGTTTCGAGGGATCAGATCTTTTCTATGACTCGTTCTTGAGTTAAATAGCTCGTCTGTAGAACGATTTGCCAGCATTTGTGTTTCATCAATTCTACAATACGTGTCTCCTCAAAGATTACATAAGCCCTGAGTGAATTTATTTTCCCCAGTACTCCTACGTGGAGTTAATGTAAAACAACTATTAAATCAAACTAAAAAAAAAACAACACATACAACAACAAAAAACAACACACACAACGACAAAAAAACAACACACATGACAAAAAAAAAACAACACATAGGTACAACACCAAAAAATAAAGCACACAAGAAAAAAAACAACACATACAATAACAAAAAACAAAACACACAACAACACATACAAAAACAAAAACCAAAACACACAACAACAAAAAAACAAAAAACAAAACAAGACCGAGAAGCAGAATGCATAAACCACAGCAAAATAAACAAGCGAAAAACGCAACCACCAAACAACTCAAAAACCCTTTTGCCCGATAAACGGACAACCTGCCAATAAATTAACTTAGTAATAAAAAACTTTTTTATAAATAATAAATACGATTTTTTTTCTTACCTTATAAACCAGGGTTTCCCAACTTTTATTTCGCCGAGCCTCCCCGAACCAAAAAAAATATTTTCAAGCCCCCCTTCAGTGGCGTAGCTAGCGTGGGCATGGGGGGCGGGTTTAGAGAATTTCATTTCAGAAATAGGATTTTTCGTCAATAAAAAGACCGTCAGGCACAAAATTCGGGACGTTCCGAATATAAACAAAACCGTTTTCAATTTTTTGCGACAATATCCATCGTAATTTTTAACAACCGGGTGTCACCTCCCGTCGGGTGTAGAGTCACCCCCCCCCCCCCCCCCCGTCGGGTGGCACCCGGGGCGGTCCGCCCCCCCCTCTCAGTTATCAAAAGTTTCAACAAAAATAGGAAACACATTTTTTTATATTAACTAAATTATTTATTTGAATTTCAAAGACGAGTAGGTACAATACAGATACAATATATTTATTTATTATGGATCTTTAATAGAACAGTAGGTACACTTCCAAACAATAATTACTTTTACATTTACATTTCTTAGTGGTCTTTTAATCATACATATTATTCTATTATTATTTTTTTATTTATTTAACTTCTATTTTTAAACGACTTCAAAAAGGAGGAGGTTCTCAATTCGACTGTATTTTTTTTTTTTTTTATGTTTGTTACCTCAGAACTTTTGACTGGGTTAACCGATATTGATGATTCTTTTTTTATTTGAAAGCTGGTGCTTTCCGTGTGGTCCCATTTTAATTTGGTCCAGTTCTGACAATGACATCCATGAGAAAACCATATAAGTCTTAAATTTGCATTAAGTATGTGCGCGACAAATGGACGAATAACTCAATATCACGCCAACCGATTGCGATGATTCTTTTTTTATTGGAAACGATGTCCTTCAAGGGTAATTTGATGAGAGTTTGGTTAGGTTTTGATTATCGGATCCATGACAAATTAACGAAACTCGGCTGAATCTCTTAATTTGACCCTACCGTCGTTATGGTCAAATTATGTCTGTCTCATATGAGCAGCACGTTTAGTGGGTTTACCCATATTCAGACAAATTAGTTAGTGTACTTCAGATTCACTAAAAATCAAAAAATAGTCGCTTGTGCGACACAAGCACATCTCACCTATAACTATGTATATAGTTACAAACCTACCTTGACTGACACCGACTCCAAAAATAACAATCGTACCTACATTTTGATGATTAGAAAAAGTAAGTTGATTATGAAGTTGTAGAAGAATACGAAATTATTTTTTACTTTTTAGTGCATTTTTTGAAGTCATTTTTTTGTTTTGTTAAAATTTTTGTTTATTCTAATTAGATAATGTCTAACAACTGTCAAAGTAATTTTAAAACAAATAAATAAAAACTTATAAAGAACTGTTGAGATACTTGAGCTTGCATGCACTGTACCAGATGGTCGATTATGGTACTCGTATTTGCTAGAGCTTTGCTTTGAATATATTTTTTTTTTGGAAATGCAAACGTACCTATTACGCCCCTTCTGACATTTCTCTACGCCCTCTTAGGGGGGCGTTCCCCCCCGGTTGGGAAGTCCTGTTATAAACTATAATATACTAAACTACTCCCCAATTTAAAAATGAGAAACCATTTCTCTATTGAGCTGGGCAGTTTAGTTAAAAAAATAATCATAAGAAACAGATTGTCATTAACATTGAATAATTTGAATTTCTAAATGTTTTCGTTTATATTAGCTCCGCACAGGTAGGGTTGCCATCTCTTAAATTTGGCAACTAGGACAAGACGCGTTAAAACCCCGGATTTTAGGGCCCAGAACCCGGACATGTCAACAGGTTTTTTTAAACATAGTCAGTGTAATAAAAAACAGTTGAAAATGTCATAAATCACCTTTTTATTTTTTTTTTCAAATTAAATTTAGTCATCTTTTATCATCATTATAAATGTGCTTAACAAAACAGAATCTTATTACAGTTTGTTACAAATTGTTTTAATAATCAGTAAGAGTTTTTTTATTCTTAAAATAAAACACAAATTATTAATATACTCTGTTATGAAAACAAAACATTATTAAAATATTAAGCCTAACAAAATTCAATTAAATTTTTAAACAAAAAGTACTGAGACCATTTTAGTATTCAGTCTTACAATTTTTGAGGTAACTTTTTTACTCAATAATAATTATATTTTTAAATTTTTATTAGCAGCTATTTAAACAACAAAATATCTCTTAACGTAATAATATGAACTTAATTTAGTCTTCTTAAATTTTAAGCAACAAAACTGAACCTTTTTAAAGTTTAGACTTACTGTAATGTAAGTTACATTATTTTTTTTTTAAGCATAAAATAATAAAAAACTATACTCATTTATATCACCTTAAAGTTTTAATCAACAGCCTTATTGTAAATTTCTTTTACTTAATAAAAACAATCATAACTTTAACTACAAAAATGAAAAGAAATTATTGCACTCATAAGTACATTATTTGATTATCTCAGCCTCTCGCCTTTTTTACTTTTCAGTTTTTTTTGTTTTTATCACTCTTTCCGATAGCTTTTAGAATATCTTCCCTTTTTAAACGGAATTTGTAAAAAATTCAGCTGTATTCTTGGAAATCGAATTTAATTTTAATTAAAGATAAATGAAACAATGTTACTTTGTTTGAACCACTATTTGTTTAAAGCTGACCGGTTTCAGAACGACCGTTCCTTCCTCAGGGCAAACGTATACGTTTGACTTTAAATTTTAAGACTTTAAATTTTTTTAAACCCGGACATCAAATGAAACCCCGCCCGGACGCTCCCCGGACGCCCTCTAAACTAGGACAAATCCGGGGAAACCCGGACGGATGGCAACCCTACGCACAGGAGGCCCTGAGGGGCTATGTCATCTTTGGAGATGCAGTGTGGGGGTCTTTTTAGAAAAACAAATCCGGGAAGGAAAAAGGTATGAGCGATGGATGGTAATCTGGGTGCCAGTGTGTGCAGGAGTGATGTACGTACGAATCTATCCCTCCCACTACGGTGCAAGGCGATGTTCCTGCTGGAGAGGTCAAAAGGTTTCCCTCAACCGGTCCATCCCGAAACGACCTACCACACAGTGGGTGGGCAGACTCATCCACCGCCAAGACCTGGACAATCCCCACCTCATTAACCCGGGTACCCCTGCTAAATCACCAGGCGTAGCGAACTACTTGGGGTGCTATGGCATTGGTTCCTGGAGCAGCCGTAATTAAACTTAAATTTACAACAATATATGTATAAATATTAATAAAGAAAACACAGGAAACAAATAACTCCTGCAATTGTCACACTGTTTTTTTTTTGTTAAAAATTCAATCTGAACCAAACTTCAATAAATAGCAAAAGATTATTCAAGCGAGGTAAAAATAATCGTAAACGCCAACAAAAAGTTCGCCTAATAACCCGTAACAAAGCCATTCTCAGCTCTGTAAATATTCTCATTATTATAATATTTTGTTCAAGGTTTTATACAATAATTTAAACACACAGAATGATTTACAAGTCGGGTGCCTGACAAAGCGATTAATAATCGCTGCGATTAACCTTACGTTTTCCATGGTTCAAGTAATAACCTCATACACTTTTGTGCAAAATAATCAAGGGGAATAAAAGGTAATATGACCATTTAAAAACCTGTATAAACGTTTCATTTGTGAAGAAAAATTTGTTAAGAGCTTTTTCCTACGTACCTAAATATCCCCTACAATATATCCCCGACAAAATAACCTTCGGACAAAACATCCTCCAACAAAATATCTACTATAATCTAACCTAACGTTAGCCAAACTTATTTAACACTAGCTGGTACCCGGCATGCGTTGCTATGCCATTTAATAAAGAAATTATTTCCCCCATTCGTGTCCTTTCCCATTCGTCCCGTTCCCCTTCCGCCTCCTCTTCCTTTCCCGCGTCCCCTTCCCCTCTCGCGTTCCCACTTCGCCTTCCCTCTCCCCACCCCCCTCGCCCGCTTCGTCCCGCGAACCCCCCTCCCGAGTTCCCCTCACTCCTTACGAGTTCCCATCCCCTCTCCCGCGTTCCATACATTCAGTCCCAGTACATTCAGTTTTATAACATCTCGCGTGCCACCTATTGCAATTTTTTATACAAATTTCATTACGCCAGAGCTCCCCGTTGATTTATACGAACCCTGTACTGACAATAATGAACACAACAAAAAAAGAATTAACCATTTTGGTGCAGTCGTTCGGAAGTTATGCGCGTACATACATTTCGGCGATTCATTTTTATTTATATAGAAGATAGAAGATAGAAGATAGAAGATAGAAGATAGAAGATAGAAGATAGAAGATAGAAGATAGAAGATAGAAGATAGAAGATAGAAGATAGAAGATAGAAGATAGAAGATAGAAGATAGAAGATAGAAGATAGAAGATAGAAGATAGAAGATAGAAGATAGAAGATAGAAGATAGAAGATAGAAGATAGAAGATAGAAGATAGAAGATAGAAGATAGAAGATAGAAGATAGAAGATAGAAGATAGAAGATAGAAGATAGAAGATAGAAGATAGAAGATAGAAGATAGAAGATAGAAGATAGAAGATAGAAGATAGAAGATAGAAGATAGAAGATAGAAGATAGAAGATAGAAGATAGAAGATAGAAGATAGAAGATAGAAGATAGAAGATAGAAGATAGAAGATAGAAGATAGAAGATAGAACATAGAACATAGAAGATAGAAGATAGAACATAGAAGATAGAAGATAGAAGATAGAAGATAGAAGATAGAAGATAGAAGATAGAAGATAGAAGATAGAAGATAGAAGATAGAAGATAGAAGATAGAAGATAGAAGATAGAAGATAGAAGATAGAAGATAGATAGATAGATTTTACTATTTTTGAACAATAATTTATTGGATACGTTTTAAGATTTTCACGGCCAAAAGTATTTTCGTTTTTTTGTTTTTGGGGTGTTATGCCGTGTTGCGCTACCTCCGCCTTTAGCTAACGATTCGGACAGCGTTGCAGTGTCCATCATTAGGGCAGATCCGGCAGATCCGGTAGATATGATGATAATCACTGCAACGCTGTCCGAATCGTTAGCTAAAGATGGAGGTTGCTCAACACGGCATAACACCCCAAAAACAAATAACGAAAATAATTTATTGTCTTTACAGGTCGTCTGTATTATTTTTGTTCCATTTTACTATTTTTGAACAATAATTTAATGTCTCTATAGGTTATCTTTATTATTTTTGTCCCATTAGGTTATTAGGGATATCTGTATTATTATTGTTAGGTTAGGTTAGGTTGGGTTGGGTTAGTTTAGGTTAGGTTTTAGTTGATATTTTGTCGGGGATATTGTGTAGCGGATTTTGGGTCAAAAGTCGTGAAACCGTTTCGGACATGGCGTTTGAACAAGCTGTTTCGGCAAACCCGCATAAAAAGAGCGAACTGAGATTCTCGGGGGCCGCGGTCGTTTTCAGAACAGCGTGGTTTCGTGTGAATACCTCCATACAACTCGAAAACCAGGCTGGTGTCGCGAAACTGCGACTCCACTGTTAATTGGCGGTAAATGCTACAGAGCAAAGCCTATGCAGCCCTCGAAGGACCAGTCCCGAAACTACGTCAAAACGCTAAGTTATACGGGACGATTAAATAGCATACACCCGCAAAATCTGATGGATAGTCAGTCGATAGTTCAAATCTGTGCTTTTGGAAAATTAGATAAGCACAGATTGGAATAAGGAAAATTAATAGGACTCACCGTTGCAAATGGGGCCTCGCTGATCTCCAGTTTTGGTGTACACTTCTCTCTGTTTAAAATTCGCAATATTCTTATAACAAGAGGTTACGATACATGCCCTGTCTGAGATGTTATTTTTTTCTGAGCAGGAAAGCACACTGTCACCTCTCCAAAGTTGAGTACTTTCTTGCAACAATTTTTATGGTGACATTTTGGAAGGAAAGATTAGGTAGGTGGGATAAATTCAGGATTTTGACATATCTACCCACCAAGTCTGCGAATGCAATACCCAATCAATCTCATATAAAATCGCGCGAACACGGGCGTTTTAAAGCTAAGCATTCAAAAAGAAGAGGATAGTTTGTTATGAATGTTAGAGAGAGAGTGCGCTAATATTAAAAAAGGGTTATAATTAGGCGAAAATTGTGAAAATATTTAATAAAGCACGACTCGTTCAAAATAGAGCAAAACTCTCTAGGTTTTTAAAGAAACAACTTGATTTTTTTAATACCCATAATATGTTAAATAACTGAATAAAAAGTGTTTTTATTTAATTTTCGGAGCTTACTTTAAGTTAGCCTCTCAAAAACTGGGCGTACCGTACAGGGCCCGCAGATACTGCAGATAGTACTCAACTGCTAACCCTGTACAGATCACAAGTGCGCCCCACGGTTGAATTTGGCAGTCATCTCTGGTGTGGAGCTCCAAAATACCTGAAAGATACCCTCAACTCTGTGCAGAAACAAACGATCCGTTTGATAGATTCTCCCATCTTAATAGACGGATTCCAATCTTTAGAGCACAGGCGTCGGGCGGGAATGCTATCCTTGTTCTACCGATATTTCAATGGAAGATGCTCCGAGGAACTAGCGTCACTGATTCCTTCGGCACCGGTACATAGTCGGAAAACACACTAAACGCGTGCCGAACATATGTACACGGTTGACATTTGTCACATGAGAACGGGTCGCTTCTTCCAGCCTCTGCACAGCATCTCAGATGACATAGGCCCTGAGGGAAATTATTTTCCTCAGGGCCTCCTGTGTGGAGTTAATGTAAAAAAAATCTTTGCGATTTTTTTCTATCGTGGGAACTTCGTACAATTGCCGTTTCAAAATAGATATCAAATATAGAAAAAAATATAATTTGAATTTTAAAAAAACTTGAATTTTTATGAGATTTTTTAAAATTAAGCATATTTTCAATGGTTTTCAACCGCAGTCGATTTTCGTTCGATCTTACTAAATTGTTGGACTTATTAACTTGTCATTAAGGGTTGACCGAAACCTCAGTCCCGATCTCGGCATTGTCGTCTACAAATTTTACCGAGAACTCTGTCACGGTTCTCGGCGAAAAATCGCCGAGTTTCTGGGCCATAACCGAGACCGTTGTAAGTAGGTACGGTATAGGATAATGGGATTCAAATCCACATTCGTCACTTGGTGTCAGTGCGTGAGAGAGCTGTCGATTGTGATTGGTCGGCTGGCAGCGAAGCGGTTTTATTACGGTTTTACTGCCGTTCGTTCATTTCACTACTTTTGTAAACAAACAATTGTAGTTAAAGGAAGTTTGATTGAATTTTGTTCGTAGTAGAAAAAAAGAAATTATTTTATTTGTTGTTGTGATTAATTATAATTACTAGCCAGAATAACTACATAAACTAGTTATGAATACACAAATCAACTAATCGATGTGTTTTGATGAATGTGACAATTGATACAGACGCCCAGTGGGCCGCCCCAGATACAGTTGGGCGAGGCAACTCCAGAAACTGTGTGAGGAGAGGATGGGGCTACCATGGACAGAGGCCGAACAATCAGCACAAGATAGGGACGTATGGAGGAGCCTTGTCGATGCAATGGGTCCCCGACCCGAATTGGATAAGGGGAAGAAGATGATGATGATGATGATGTGACAATTGATTCACGGATAGGGTGTGTTATTTCGATTTAATGTGTTTACTAAGTAGGTAGGTAAAATGTTTTATTGTTGCAGATGAAAACTAAGTATGCCTAAAGTAAATCCTATTTGGGAATATTTGAAAAAAAAAAAATTTTACAACCTTCAAAGGCAACGTGTAAGTTGTGTAAAAAAACGGTATTATTAGGTAGTCCCTAGGTAAGTTTTTTCTCGATTTATCTATTCTCGGTCTCGGCCGAGATTTTAATTTATTCTCGTTCTCGGTTCTGTCTCGGTCGACCCTTGCTTGACATGAGAGATTGATGGGTGGTTGATTTTTTTTCTTTTTGGCGAATCAGCGAATCTCGTGACTGTAGGTAGGCACTGCTTTTGAGCCTTTATGGGCTGCACGCGATCTACCAGTCAACCCCGGTTTACCAGTTTATCTACCAGTCTAACCCCATTTAAACTCTTGCCTCATGTCTCTCTACAATAAACTCAAGTTCAATATCAACAAGATATTAATTGTTAAAAAAATGTAACAAATGGCTGCTGACTCATTTCCCGGGTGCTTTCCGTGACTGTTTTTTTTTCTCTATAATTTTCGTAACCAATATTCTAATCATGTGTAAAGTAATAATATGTTTGCATTTGTTCATAAGACCTTGAATTCAGGAATAGTTACTGTGTATGAACGATATTATAGCAATATGTTAAAACAGGTAGAGAATTATAGTTTGTGTTGATAAAAGCACAATAGTCGAATTAACCTTGGTAAAATTAATACACAAATCTGTCAAAATGTTTGCCAATTTAAATTTACTAATTTAGTGGTAGATATTTGGTTCATTATTAATTAGATTAGAAAAAAAATTTATGAGTTTAACGGCAATAAAGGCTAATTTTACTTTTATTTATGTTATTTGGTGTACATTGATAGATTATTTATGTGATTTCCGCACACGTGTCCCAACAGTCCCACACGTGTCCCAACTGCCTAGGGCCAGTGTGACTACGACATAATCGCATCCCCATTTATTGGATATCCAACACCCCTGTCGTAGGTACCCCAAGTGGTTTGTTACGTTTACGTATAGCAGGGGTGTCCGGAGTAATGGGGTAAGACTTGTCTAGGTGTTGGCGGTCAATGCGTTTGCCCACCTTTTACGTAGCGGGCTGATTGAAGGAGACCTAACCCAGACCTTTCCAGTCGGACTCTCTCGACCCATCGTCTTGCACCGCAATGGGCGGGATGGACTCATACGTCCGTCATTCCTCATACCTTTTTCCTTTCCAGAACTTCCTCTTCTTTCTTTCCCTAAAAAGGCCCTCCCTAAGAATCCCCAAAGATGACATAGGCCCTGAAGGAATTGTTTTTCCTCCGAGCCTCCTGTGTGGATCTAATGTTAAAAAATACCTTGATTGGGGTATGTTTTGAGGCTTAATGTAAGTAGTTAGGGGAAGGACAAGTGAAAGAGCAAGATGGAAATATACCTGGCTATTCAGATCTGGTCACCAAACTCGCCTAAAGCCTAAGATTCAAATTTTCACTTCAAATCTAATATTAAAAACGAACGATTTACAAATGTATCACGTGTAAATTTTAAATTCCAGCCCAAAAAACGCTTTTTTGTTTTATTTTTTTTTTTCATTTGATTATATTTAAATAATAGGTCGGGCAATATTATTTTTCTCTAAAATTACCATTAACATTTCCAAAATTATAAAAGTTGCCTCTTTTTTTTTTTTTTTTTTTAATGGCTCTTCACCCCAAAAGAGTGTTCTGGCCAGTGTCAAGTGAATGTTTTTGTGAGTGTAAATTTGTGAGTGTAATTTTTGGTTAATATTAACTAATTTAGTTTTTATAACAAGAACCTATCTACATTATATAATAATACTATACAAATAATAATAATAATAATACGCAAAATTATTACAATAAGAGATGATTTTAATTAAATATAACAAGGAAGTTAAAATATATGCTGACACAATTTATTGTGCGTAAAAAATAAAATAAATAAATAAATACATGAAACTTAACTTACAATTACAAATTGATGCTGTTAATATTCAGGAAATTAGCCAAGACTTTATACACGCGTTTGTTCACAGAAGATAACAGGCATGCAATGTTGTAGGGAGGCAATATGCCCGAACTGATTAGGTGAGGGATGAAATTTTTGTATGAATTATTTATAGGACAACTGAAAAAAATATGATTGAGATCCTCTTCACCAAGACGACATTCACACATCGCAGAATTCTTAATATGAATTTTTGTCAGGTGAACATTGTGGCAGCAATGCCCTATCCGCATGCGGCAAATAGAGGATGTCGAGAATTTGTTAAAAGAAAGTCTGGAAAACCACGGTTTTGAAGGAATCATTGGCTGAATTGTGAAAAAGCTATATCCTTTTGATTGACTAGATTCTTCCCAATGATTCTGCCATGTGGAAATCATGTTTTCCTTCAATTTTATGAAAATGTCATCGGTGTTTAAAAATTTATATAAAATATCCCCCGAAATAATGGCATCTTTCGCCAATGAATCGGCCTTTTCATTTCCAGGGATACCGCAGTGACTAGGTATCCAAGCCAAGACGATTTCTTTGCCAGAGTCGGTTAATTTATGAATTAAAGTGCGAATTCCAACACAGAAATCGTCTTCTGGGTAATGGAAAGGGGAAGAGTTTAATTTTTGAAGTGCACTCAGGGAATCGGAGAGAATTAAGAAGTTTCCAATGTGAACATCGTCAATGTATTTAAGGGATTCAAAAATGGCTATACATTCAGCAGTGAAAACGGAAGCCTCTTTTGGAAGTTTAATTTTTCTATCGACTTGATCTGATGGGCAGTGGAATGCCGCTCCCACATGGTTTGATAAGGGAGACTTGGAACCATCTGTGTAAATAATTTTCCAGTTGGAATATTTCGAATTTAAAATTTGGATAAGTTTTCTTGGAGCATCGTGATTGTTAATTATGCCGAGAGAAAAAAGAATATTTGGTTTACACAAATGAATACGAAAGGAGTTGGCATATAAAGGAAGTCTGTCTGATGGATTTAAGAGGGGTTTATACGCACAGTACGTATGGAGGCTTTTAACAAGAAGAGGGATTGATTTGTTCCTCCAATATGGAAGTGATTTCACTTGAGCAGTGAGTGCAGTAATTTTGTCTTTCAGTGGGTGATTAGAGAGTCTTAAGCATTTAAATAAAAACTTGTCAGCCAAGAACTGTCTTCTGAAATGAAGAGGAGCCTCCACAGCCTCCACTTGTAAAGCGTTAATTGGGGAAGAACGCATTGCTCCGATAATCAATCTTAAACTTTGAAATTGAATACGGTCCAACCTTGCGAGGTTCTTTTTAGAAGTGGGTTCAATGAGGAATGTCGCGTGATCCAAATGACTCCTAACATATGCGTTATAAAAAAGTTTTTGGGTGAATGGATGACTTCCCCACCAGACCCGTGAAACGGCACGTAAAATGTTGAGGCCAGCTTGACATTTGTTAATGATTAAATTAACATACGGGTTCCATGTTAACTTAGAGTCTAAAATTACCCCAAGGAATCTTATTTGTACCTGCATAGGGAGAATGCCTGAAGGATGTATCTCTGTTGATTACGCTGATGACAAAATGTATTTGGTCTCTGGGGACAGCAGAAAGGAAGTAGAAAAGAAAGGTAGTGATGGTTTGCAAATGTTCCTGGATTGGGGAACAAGAAACAAGATGACCTTCGCTCCCCAGAAGACTAAGGGCCTCCTGATGAAGGGTTATCTCAGCAGAAACAGAAATCCGACCATCAAAATGGGAGAATCCAATATCCGCTTCTTTGATAATGTAAAATATTTAGGTGTTACGCTTGATCGATCGTCCTCTTTTCTGGCTCACGTCAAGGATGTATCCAGCAAGGCTCAGGCTCTCTTTTTGAAGCTAAGGAGACTCTCCACAGCTGAGTGGGGACTGCGTAATCCGGCTTTGCGTATGCTAGGTGCGTTTATGTTGCGCAAGTTTCATACGCTGCATCTGTGTGGGAGCATCGCTTGGATAATTCGCTTATACTCCTGGCTTTGAAGCGAGGTCAACGAACTCCTCTCCTGGCACTATCCGGGGCGTATAGAACCGTTGCTTCGGACGCTTTGCCTGTTTTGGCTGGTATATTACCAATCGATCTCGAAATCAGGGAGGTGATCACTAAAGAGAAGCTTACTAGAGGAACCCCGGCAACTCATCATGGTGTTGTCCTGACTCCTGGTGGTCCGGGGACTCTCCCTGGTCTGCTTCGTGAAATGCGTGAACTGTCGCTTCATGAGTGGCAGCTTCGTTGGGATAGGTCGAATATGGGGAGATGGACTTTCTCCTTCTTCCCATCAGTTAAAATCAGGATGGAAGGGGCCTTTTTACAACTGGACCATCACGTGACCCAACTTTTGTCTGGTCATGGGGAATTTAGGGGGAGACTTCATACTCTCTCCCTATCCCCTCATCCCAACTGTGCGTGCGGTAGCACAAACCAGTCGGCCGAGCACATTCTGTGGCATTGCGAGATTATGATGGATGCTAGAGAGGAAATGCTTAATGGTCTGGACGTCCCTATTAGACCAGTTTGGAATACTGATCTAGTATCGAATAAGGTGAATTTCGAGTGCTTGCGTAAGTTTGCAAGGATCTGGGTTGAAAGATGGCCTGCTCTTAGAGTCGATGATTAGCAGAATATAGGTTATCAGGTGTACATGTTCCTGTAATACCACGGACAACGATTTGATCTCTCTTTTATACTTTCGCCTGGATGTACATAATCTTTTAATACTCTTTTTTTATGTGTTCTTTTGTTTTTTTTTTCTTTTCTCTGTTAGGCTATATGAACGTGCAATTTTGTTTGAAACATACAGTTGCAGTCTGGAAGTTCACCGCGCAGCATTGCAAATTAGCCAACTATAAATTTGCTTCTATTGATTTCTATACGTTTATTTTATATACGCTTTCCTTTGTGTTCTATTGTTTTTCTTTCCTTTCATAGCATCATGTATGTGCAAATTCTGTTTGTTTATTTTATTTTTTAGTACACAGCAGCAGTCGAATTTACAGCTTGGGATGGATAATTCCTATATTATTTTCGTGACTATTATTAATTTATTTTTTTTTATTTTTAAGATGTTATATTGTTCTAATGTTATAAATGTTATATTGTTTATCTGGAGGTTAGACAGAACTCCTTTGTTTGTTCTGTAATGTCCTCTTCCCCATCGAAGGGGTTGGACTTTGGGCCTTGTCCCTGTTAACTTACCTTAGGTTTACCTTTTCGATTCAATCATTGTTATCTCCTTCTGTGCCCGTGCCACCCCCCCGGTCATGATAAGGTTGGAGGAAAGATTGAGCGGCATCCGGGGGTCTGTCCGTCCCCCCTCCGGCCACCCGACGCTTTTCTCCCTAGGGTCTTCATTTTGTAGTCCATTTACTTCTTCTAGGCACCACCGGCTGGCTGGCTAAAGGACGACTCCACTGGGTGCCGTGACGTTGGACTAAAAACCTCATACATTCTCTGGGGGACCGCCGGGCTCACGATGGTCATGACGGTTGTCTTTTTCCGTTTTATGTTTTGTTTTCAACTTATGATTCTTTTTCTTTTTTTGTCTTTACACGCAGATGCCTGCAGTCACGGAGTGTGTGGTCTCCCTCTGTTTATAATGTATTAAATATTTTGTTTTCTCTTTTTATACATTTATGTCTACTAACATCAGTAGTATTAGTTTTTGACCATTACAGTACAGTCCTGTAGGCGCGACCGCATACCGCCACCTAACACAGTATGAGGGGACATTGAAGGTCTAGATTCGTTACATTAAATGTAGAGCCGTTTATTCAAAAAAATTAGATTCTTGTGAGAACCCCGAAGGGGCGACCATAAGTTGCCTATACCGGGGTGGGACAGTGGTGGGTACTTCAATGCATAGGGAGAATTGAATTATTTATTTGGACTGTTATACGCGGAGTAACACGTTTTCTGGAAAAGACGATAACATTGCTTTTGGACGGAGAAATTTCTAAGCCGTGATTTTTTAACCAGGTGTCAAGGTTTTTCATGCAAATGTTAATCACATCCTCCAGAATAGAAATAATTCGTCCTGAAATATATATAAAAAGATCATCCGCATACTGAAGTATTTTACAAGATGGATGCATACTCCGATGCAGGTCAAAGGTATAAATATTAAAAAGGATAGGACTAAGGACGGAGCCCTGAGGCAAACCCTTGTTTACTATTCTTTCCAGTGGAGGGGAATCCAGCACCTGGATTTGAATTTTCCTGGTAAGAAGGAGGTTAATTATAAAACTGGAAAGCTTACGAGGGATGCCAATTTTTAACAATTTATTAAATAAAACATCTAATAAAACATTGTCAAAAGCTCCGCACACATCAAGGCAAACACCGACAAGGAATTCATTATCGGCCAGGGCCAACTGGATATCAGAAGTCAGGATGGACACACTTTCGATCGTACTTTTTCTTTTTCGAAAGCCAAACTGAGAGCTGGGAAGAATTTTCTCATTTTCTACATACCAGTCTAGACGTCTTTTAATCATATGTTCAGCTATTTTAACTAAGGAAGATGACAGAGCTATAGGTCTGTAAGAAAGTCCAGAGTTAGGGTCTTTCTGGGGTTTCAGAATGGGAACAATTATTTGAGTTTTCCAGGATGATGGAATTTTGCCGGAGTCAAAGATCAGATTTATAATTGAAAGAAAATAGTTTAGTGTGGTAATGTCGCAGTTTTTAATAAAGCTATAAGGAATTCCATCTACACCAGCGGATGAGTCTGTGAGATCGTTTAAGACCTCCCTAAGTTCCGTTAAATTGAAGTGGGTGTCCATCCAACCCCGTGTTTTAAATGAGTATGTGAATTCTGTTTCATTAAAATTACTTGCAGTTTGAGGAGCTAGTTTATCGGCAAATTCCTTCACCCACTCTGAAGTGAGTGGTCGAGTCACCGTTGGGACGTGAGAACCCTTAAACCTGCGAATTGAATTCCAAACAACTGAAAGAGGAACTTCGGGAGATAATGATGGGCAAAAATTTTTCCAGCCTTGACGTTTTTTGTTTTTTAGAAGACGTTTGGTCTTAGCTTTAATTTGTTTATACTGAAGGAAGTTCTCCATATTCATATTTGTTGAATAAATTTTCGCATATTTTTTCCTCATATCTACTGCGTCTGAGCATTCAATATCCCACCAAGGAGCTGGGGGAGGTTTCCCTTTGTTACGTGTTACGTGTTTACGTGTTTAATGGGGATAAATTTTTCTGCGGCCGTAATGACTGCAGACACAAATAAATCGTAACATTCCGCAACATTTTCTGTATTTGGAGAGGGCAGATTTTGCACAGAGAACTTTGTATGATTTGAATAGTCATTCCAGTTGGCTCTGGCAGTTAAGAATCTTGGTTTTCGACTACCGCACTTGACATTTTTGTTGGAATGATAAATATTTGAGGATTCAATGAGGATGGGGTAATGATCACTCCCATGAGGGTCATCCAAAACCTTCCATAACAGGGATGCAGCTATGTTGGAATTGCAAATAGTAAGATCAACCATGCTGGGTCGCTGACCAGGCACCTGAAGACGAGTAGGAGAACCATCATTGATAATACAAAAGTCTAGTTCATCTAGTAGATCAACAATATCTCTGCCCATTCTGTCACAATTGTGAGCTCCCCATAATCCGTGATGGGCATTGAAATCTCCCAGAACAAGAGAAGGGGCAGTGACCTTGGAAAACATAGCTTTCAGGATTGATTTAGAAGGTTTATTAGATGGTGATATATACAAAGAAATTATTGTAGTGTCAAAAACCTTTGCGGCCGTCACTTGAAAAGGACAACCAATTGGTTTTACATCTACAGGGGAGAAGGGTAATGATTTTTTAATGAAAAGAGCGGAGCCGCCCTTTCCATCTTGACGGTCGTCTCGAAGACAGTGGTATCCCCTGACTCTGAAATCAGAATCCGGTTCCAGCCACGTCTCCGAGATGGCAGCCACTGCAATTGAGTTTGAATGTAATGTGTTTAAAAATTCTTCAGTCTTATTTCTAAGACTATGACAATTCCACTGAAGAATCCTCATCAGAGGAGCCATTTCTAGTTGAGTTGATAATATTAGTAATTTGTTTAGCAACGTGGGACGGTATTTGAATGTTGTTTTTATTTAAAGTTTGTAAAATATGTAAAAATGAAGTGATTAGTGTAGAGTTAAGGTCTATATTATAATTTTGTTCTTTAGTAGATGACTTTGGGTAAGAATTGAAATTTGAACTGGAAGGAAGTTGTCCATTAGGGAACCACAGAAGGGATTCGTGATTAGCATTATTTTTTTTGTTAGAACTCTAGGTTTCACGACCCTTTCAACAGTTTTTCTAAATGAAGAAGAAGAAGGTTGAGAAGGGGTGGATTTTTTAGAATTTTTGGAAGTTACTTCAGAATAAGATGGAATGGATTTGTTAAACATTCTTGATGCTTCCGCATAAGAGATGCTCTTCTCGGCCATTGTGTGTTTAATATTGCGCTGCCTTGACAGTTCAGGGCAAGTTTTGCTGATGGACATGTGGGTTCAGGAGCAGTTTAAACATTTATAATTTTCCTCTGTTTTATCACAGGAATCACCACTATGGGACGAACTGCACTTGAAGCAACGGGGTTCTGATCTGCAGAGGTTCTTCGTGTGTCCAAATCTGCAGCACTTGTAGCACTGCACAGTTGGGAACACATAGAGCTCTACTGGTAGAGAGTCGTTAAACATAGTAACATTTTGTGGAAGGTCTTTGCTATCAAATGTTAGGACAACGGATTGGGAGGGTCTCCATTCTACAGAGTTTCCCGTATTAAACCTGTAATTTAGACGACGCGCTTTTAAAACTTTTCCGAAACCTTGAGGAACAGTAATGTTTTCCAGGATGTCCTCTATCGACCAGTGCGGTGGGATCCCTTTTGTGACACCTAGCCTTGTGACCTGATATGTAGGTATGAAAACGTTGTACGAGTTTTTTTTGGCAACATCAGATTTTACAAAGCTATTGGCCTCAGCCGCTGTCTTGAATTCAACAGAAAGACGGTTACGCCCAACGGATTTTACTCCATTCCAGACAGGGTGGATTTTATTTTTAAACATAAAATGTCCAAAGTCCACATCGTATAAATTTGATTGTTTTTCATCCTTTGAAATTTTAGTCACATGTGTAATGTAAGGAGGTCTATCAAGATTATTATACAGACGTGACATTTGTGAAGGAGTATTGTTTACCAGTGGGGCGGGTGTGGTGGAAGGGCTTGCTGGACTTAGATTTGAAATCGAGGAAGAAGTGGACGGAATTACATCCTGTAAAACAGAATTATTTTGAAGGGAGTCGTTTTGCGTGGAGGGTGTTTTTCGATGTATCTGTTCAAAATCTGTTGCATTTCTATTATCTGCTGGTTTAGCAATTTTTCTTTTTTTTGACGTAATCGTTACGAAGTCCGAAGCCTCCGGAATATTAACCGCGATCAATTTTTTTGTAACACCCGAGGATTCAGATAGCAAACCATCATCTGGGGGATCAGGTGGTTTTTCTTTATCCATTTTCGAATAAATCTACAGCACACAAATCAAAAAAAAAATCTTACCTTAACTGCTCCGAAGAACCAATTATTAACACAAATACTTACAGTGATAACAAATATACAAGTAAAAACTATATTACACTAATTTACAATACTATTTTAAAACTATTATCTATATAAAATGATTAATTTTGTAAAGAGGAATGAAATGACACTGGCACAGTTAGACGGTAGCCTTTGTTTTTCCAAAAGTTGCCTCTAAAATCACGAAAATTTGAATCCTTTAATGACCTATATTTTGTAATTTAAAAAAAAAATAATAATTAAGTACCAGATACTGAACTAGATATTTACTATACATTTTGATTAAAAAAAGAATTATTCAGCTTGGTTAAGTATTTCGGCCTCATATACAAATTTAAGTTTTTCATGAAAAGGGCCAGCAATTCCCAAATTCGTTAAACCGAACAATCTTGGTTTTTAATTCTGTGCCCTAAAGGATAAACCACGTAAAGTCCGCGTGGTTTATCAGATACAGAATAAGGAACTCCAGTGAAAAATTTATGGCTTTAAAAAAATATGTCCATATAGACCAATAAACACTGATTCTGAATACGTAAGTTTTGTTTGATAATACTAAACGCAGAGTTTTTGAAAAATTATTAAAAAGTCCATTTTTAATCGGGTCGTAAAAATACGCCGTCAAGTTGGCATTATTGAAATTTTAGTGGTGACGTCACTGTTCGACGAGTTGTGACGTCACCGTAAAGTCATTGTATGCGAATGTATGACATGACACAAGCCATCGTATTAATTTATTCGTTTATTTACATACTGTTTATAGAGATTTAGTTGTTGTGTTTATTGAAACATTATTTAGGCCTAAATAATGTTTAAAAAATAAATGTATCTCTCATTAGTTTATCTCTATTATTGAAAATATTCAAAAACTACTGCACAAAACAAATAGTAATACCATTTCCAGGGAGAATACTTCGAACAACGGAATTCAAAATGGCGGCAGTTGATCAGCTGATTTCCCGATCCTATAGAATTTTTCAGGAGTGATGACGTCACACGATTCACCATACATACGGTGGTTTTCGGAGGTCTTGAAAAATTAAAACTTTGACAGTTTAATTTTAAAACTAACTCTAAAAATAAAAATAAAAATGCAGTCATTTAAGTTAGAAGGTCATTAATCATTAAAAAAATTGGAGTTCTCTATTGTTCCGATTACAAAGAGTACCTACACTGTATATTATTTTTAATGATTTTTTGTTGAAACAACACAAATCAGTTAAATGAAGTTTTCTGGCGCTCGCCGGAATTTGAACCCACAACATCCAGATTCAGAGTCGAGAGCCTTGCCTCTCGACCAAGGAAGCCCTCGAACATTCGTTGAAGAAGCCACAAGCCAAAAATGCCTTATATCGCAACAATATAGATAAATCGTTTGGCAAACGGAATCTAGCGGAAAAAGAAAAAAAATATTCAACTTAAACTATCACAAATAATTTTAGCCGTAAAACCCTACATTTAAAAATTTGTTTCTTTTATGCGTTCATACATTTTGAACGAAAAAACACATTTTTTGGAAGTTTACGCTTATTTTTTTATGAAATATTTAGACCATTTATTTTAATTTTGCTCAACGCAAACAGTAGAATAAGATTCAATTTATCTAACGCATATTTTTTTTTTGTATTTATATTGTAAACCGATTTGTAGTAAAGATTAATCGAAAATAGTCATTTAACACTAATCTTCGACTTAATGTATTCTGTTATAGTTCGTAGAATTTTTCTAACTTTCTAGTGCCCTTGGGTTGGTAATATGTTATCAATAGCAATGTAGGTATAGAAATAATTATGCATACATTATTGTTATTCACCGTTGAGACTGTTTAGTATTAACTATTCATATTTTTTCAAAGAAATAGTTTTGCTGTATTATTTGTCAAACGGAATGTGAAATAAACTGACTGTTTTTGCACGATTTTTACCAGCAGGTGCCGCATTTCACGAATGGCCTTGTTAGTATTGGGACAATAATGTCAAATATCATACGTTTTCTCCTACACACAAAACAATTTATTTATGCAAAGAAGTTAGTTGTATTGTAGAAAAATGGTATTTTAAAATAAAGCAGACTATATTTTTGATTAAAATCAGGAATAAAAAGATGGACAATATTTTACAAAATATGTAATAGGTTTCATAGGCACAGAAAAGGAATTTTAATGTGAATACGGTTCCCCGTTGTCCAGAGCCAGTAATACTATGTTATCTCCAATTATTGGGGGATTTTGTGAGGCTGAAGGAGATGGGAAGAAGAAGGTTGGGAAGTATCTGGCTATTCAGATCTTGTCACAATCCTCCGTTTCTCATTTTAACCCATTCATTGAGGATGCCAAATTCTCACTTTCCCACTGGCCCAGTTTTTTTACAATAGCTCCACACTTACAAAATAATACCGGTCAGTGGTTGAGTTGGCATAGCGCTTGGGTCCCACCTGGGCGTCGCGTGTTCGATTCGTCGGCTGGCTAAGTCCTCCATTACAACACAAGCAACTTTTTCGGCTTTCTGTGGTGGTAGTAGGAAATTTTTAAACATTGTTGGGTTATTCGTAACCCGGGAATGTTTGTCTTTGTTTTAAAAAAATAAAATAAATAAATAAAAATTCCCCCAGGACTTTGTCATCTTTGGAAATCTTTTAAAGGAAAGCAAGGAGAGGATGTTCTGGGAAGGAAAAAGGTACGAGGTGAAGCTAGGAATCTGGGGGTCAGTGGGTACAGGAGTGACGGACGTATGAATCCATCCCTCCCACTGCGGAGCAAGGCGATTGGTCAAGAGAATCCTCCCAAGAGTCTCCCTCAACCAATCTCTCCCGATCCTGCTTGTAATAGGAAAAGTGGGCAGACGCATCCTGAGACAAACCTCGCTCCATTACCCGGGCACCCTTGTTAAGTCACCAAACGTAACATCTCCAAATATTGGAGGATTTGGTGAGGCTAAACGGAATGGGATGGGAAGGAGATGGGAAAGTAGAAGGTTGGGAAGTACCCTCTCTTTCCCCTTAAACCTCAGTAATTAAGGATGTCATGTTCTCACTGGCCCCATTTGAGACTTTAATAGTAAAAGTAAAGCCAATCACAGTAGAATCATTTAAAAGCTATTCCTACTCTTGCAGTAGTGTGTTCAGTGTACTGTACCTTAGAACTACTGCGGGGTAAGAGGGCACTGCGGACGGGTATTCCAAAATATGTATTTTGAACCAGTTGATACCACTGTGTGCACAAATACATTCAAACGTGCGCTCTTTAAAATGATATGTGCTCATTTCAATGCGACCAATAATTGTCTATCGGTCAGTGGCCGTGTTGGCAACCCGTCTGTGTCCCACCCAGGCATCATGTGTTCAATTCCTCGGCTGGCTGAGTCCTCTATCACGATTCAAACAACATTTTCCGCTTACTGTTGTGGACTACTAAGGAACTTTTAATATTGTCAGATTATTCGTAAACTGAGAATGTTTGTCTTTCTTTACAAAAATATACTGATTCTATGCGTCTAAACAATGTAAGTACTCTAGGTCAGTAACTGATTGAAAATATCTTACCAAATCAACTATTATTTCCTATTCTTTACTTTCGCAATGAAACCGGTTAGACAAGTTTAGTTAATTCCGTTGAATTTTTGCGAAGTTTTATTTTCATCAGATCCGATATTTTTTTACAACTTTCGATCGATCCAATGACCTCACAATAGGAAGCGAGTGTTCTACTTATTGTCAGAATTGCGTGGTTGGCGTGTCCGTGTGCCTAAAGAGAACTATTTTTTTCCAGGTGGTGTGAAAATGCTTTCGATTTTTATTTTTCGGAAAGTCGACATTTTGACAATATTTATTTTATTTATTTTTACTTTATTTTATTTTAACCACTTGAGCGACAGCGCGATTTAAAACTTTTTCCTCCGATTGCTCGGGATTTTTTTAGATCATTTTAATATTTTCCGCCCACATTAAAAAAAATCTATTCCGAATAAAATAAAAATACCTCCGAATAAATAAAAATACTTCCGAATTTTAATAAGGCGTCACACAAACTGATTATAGTTCTGTATAGCATAGCCAATGAATTCACCTATTTTCTGTCGATTATCACATATTCGTAGGATATATAAGATTCATTAGATTTTCAACAACATAAATAATAATAATAATATTTGGCTAATTTATATAGCGCCGTTTTTGTGAAAGATCACCTCAAGGGCGCTGTACAAATAAGTATTTAAGGAATTAATATTACTGGCTTACAACTAAGATTTACAATTATAACTAGTGACTTACATCTAAGACTTATAGCTAGAGACTTATTTTACTGGCTTACAATTAAGATTTACAATTATAACTAGTGACTTACATCTAAGACTAATATAGCTAATGACTTATGGCTTACAATTAAGATTTACAATTATAACTAGTGACTTAAAACTAAGACTTATATAGCTAGTGACTTAATAACTTACATATTTACAATTAGATTAAGATTAGCGCCAGAAGAAGTAAGAAGAAAGAATACATACATAACATACAATATATACATCCTCTATCAAAATATCTATTAAACCTAACCCATCCTAACTTTACAGGATGTCTGTGTTTTCTATTTTTCTGTCCCATTTTATTATTTTTTGAAAATAATTTATTGAATCACTTCTTCTAATAGTGCAAAATAATTTTGTGGTAACATTTTAAATTCAAATTAATAAATTACGTTGTATTAACCACTTAATTATTTATAAAAACCGACATGTTTCGTCAGCAAAGCTGACTTTCTCAGGGTTTTGACAGAACTTATTTTAAAAATAGACATACATAGGTAATAGAGAAAAATAATAGACATAAACAATAATAAAATTTGAAAGAAAATAATGTGTAAGGGACGAGGGGCAATATAGAACAATTAAAAATTTAAAAATTTAAAAGGGGAATAGATTTAATAATGGGTCATTTAAAAACAATTTTTGATTATTAATAATATTTAAATTTGCATTAACACTCTTTCTAATCACTAAAATTTCTAATTTATCCAACTGAAAGCCATTGACATTACAATGTATTAATTCTATTCCACTGTTAAAATTAAAGGTATGACTAGTTTCTATTAAATGGTTGGCAAACTCCGAGAAACTATTATTATTTAAAGCTTTCATATGCTCTTTAATCCTTATTTCAAAGTTTCTAGAAGTTTTACCTATATAAAAGAAATCACAATCATTATATTTTAATTTATAAATTCCAGATTTTTTCATTTTTGAATCTCTATCTTTATTATTTACTATGTAATTTTTAAGTCTATTGTTTGCATAAAATACAGGAATAATTTCATTAGGTACATTCTTTTTTTATTGAATTAGAAATTTTATTATTAAAATTCATCATTTTCCTCCATTTTTTCTCTTCTTTATCCTTTTGTATAGGGTAGATGTATGATCTAAGGAAATTATTCTTTTATTTTTTATTTTTTATTGTTCTATATTACCCCTCGTCCCTTACACATTATTTTCTTTCAAATTTTATTATTGTTTATGTCTATTATTTTTCTCTATTACCTATGTATGTCTATTTTTAAAATTAGTTCTGTCAAAACCCTGAGAAAGTCAGCTTTGCTGTTTTTATAAATAATTAAGTGGTTAATACAACGTAATTTATTAATTTGAATAATTTATTGTCTTTACAGGATGTGTGTCGGACGTATGTCCCATTTTTGTTAGGTTAGGTTTTAGTTGATATTTTGTTGTGGAATGTTTAGATAAAAAGTCACGGAATCCCCTTCCAGAGGTTATAAGTTCAGTGCGTCCACCTAACCGCCAAAGGGGCGTTATACTAATATTGTAAATTACAATGTTTTACAAGGTTCTCAGAGTGTAATTCTGATTATATTGATATGCGGATATTGGACCGATGCATTTAAGTCCGCAAGAGTAATAAAAGTTAATAATGATTGCATTAAAACAATAATTACGATTCGGTATCAAATGGTTGCGTAAATGGTGGCTTTATTCGCAGGTAATTTAAACTACTAACTGCGTATCAATCATGAAAGTTTATTTATAGGTAAAAGGAAACCTTTCTATATCTGTAAGATTAAGCTATTTCGACAACATTGTGTTGGCCATGTTTTGTCACAGGGTCAAAACATTTCCACTGCGCAATAAAATCCAAATCAATAGAATATATCTGAACATATCCGTAATCTAAAAACTGTTGGAAGGTAATAAATATGCTTTCAAATGTTATAAATCAAAATTAACAGTAAAATTTTTGCATGCAATCATAAAAAATCGTTTTTTTTTTATTTAAAAATTTTGATAGCAAGAAAAAATGTATTAAAAACCATTATTTTTTAATTTATAAACTAACCTTTAGACAAGATAAAGCATAAGCACAAAGGGTAACAATTATTAAAAGCAATAATTGTCAGCCTGAAACACTCATTTACATTGAAAAATCTTCCGAGAAAAGATACTTGCCGCCAACGGGACTTGAACCCGTGTCCTTCTGATTTCCGGTCAGGTGCTCTCACCACTGAGCCAAATAATTCAATATATACTAGTGTTTCATTCAACAATTACTGTTTATTATATTTTTTCCACCTGAAAACAACCAACTTTATTTTTGCGAGAGAAACATTGTAAGTGTTAAGTCCCTCGCTAGGTGGCGTCGAGACAAATTATGTCTGCATTTATTGGGGAAATACTTAAACTTGCCAAATATTAATTATTATTTTTTAATTTATAAACTAACGTTTAGACAAGATAAAGCATAAGCACAAAGGGTAACAATTATTAAAAGCAATAATTGTCATATATTTGTCATACATTGTTATATATTGAATTATTTGGCGGGTATTTGATAAGCCGCCATAGCTCAGTGGTCAGAGCATCCGACCGGCAATCAGAAGGACACGGGTTCAAGTCCCGTTGGCGGCAAGTATCTTTTCTCGGAAGATTTTTCAATGTAAATGAGTATTATAAACTTTACAGTCACCTCCCTTTTTGTCGTTCCATGAAAAAAATATTAATAAAAAATTCCCAGAGTTTTATAATTTTTTTCAATTTGTTATCCGAAACTTTGGTTTCATAAAGGTGTACATTTTATTTCGTTTTTGTTAACTTATAGATTTAAATATAAAACTGGTGTTTTTTCTTTCTACCACCGCTCATATAATTCCCACAATGATTGCAATGGAGACACAACGATTTCTATGAGACCCATATGAGTTGTTCCGAAAAACGAACAAATTAGCCTGAGGGGTTAGCTGAAATCACATTTTAATAGATGGAAAACAAAATTAAACATATATACGGAATGTAACAGCACGTCGGTGCCCGAAGGATTGTCACCAGTAATTATTGTGCATATTTGGAGTACAAAAAGAAAACGCCATTAAACTCTCCTACCCTCTTTCCCTCCCGCACACATTTTTCAAACAACTCACGCGCCACCTCTCGTAAAAATTTTATACAAATTTCATAACGCCAGAGCTCACCAGTGTATATTACGTATATTATGTACATAGAAACCTTCGCGGGCGTGAGCACAATGACTCACGAATATTTAATTGCAATTGTAAATTGGATCAATGGCATAGGAAATAACTTCACAACGTCAGAGCTCACTATTGCTTACAGAAACCTTCGCAGGCGTGCGCACAACAAATCACCAAAATTTCGTTGCAAACGGACGAATGGTATTGGTTAAAAAAACGCATACAGAATAAAACAGAAACATTCATCTTAATATATAAAACAATGTCGGGTTAGTTACACCATTTATAACTCATGAACGGCTGGACCGATTTTTATGATCTTTAATTTGTTTGATTTTTCTTTGCCCCCAATAGCAGAATAACTATTCACAAAAAAATAGTTGTGAAGAAAATCCTTTTCCTCGTACATTTTGTATGGAACGAATTCTCATATTTTGAAAGAGATGCAGCAATATTGTGATAAGTAAAATATTGAGTAGGCAGTGAGTAAATTTCAAAAATTCAAAAACGTCAAATGTTAAAGCGCTGATTGCTTTGCTTTTGTTCTTAAACATAAAATGCTGCCCCTCTTTCTTACACACACTAAATGTCAACAGTCGAAAATGGGACAAACGTTAGACGTATGTCTGCACCCCTCCACAGGAAAAATACAATAATAATAATTATGAATCTCCCTCACACGTTTTAAAGAAAATGAAACGCAATTCCCGTAAAATAAGTAAGAAAATCACAAAAATTATAAATCCGTACACAACGCCATCCCTGATACTGACAAAAACAAAACCCGGACAGTTGCGCATTGATAATTGCTTCATTGTGTAATTTTTAACTTAATAAAAAAACTGAATTTAATTTAGCTAAGGGGCCATACATTAATTACGTGAGCTCAAAAGGTGGAGGGGTCCAGCAAAATATAACGTTACTTGAAAAGAATATACGAAGTGGCCCAAATTTATCTCACCGAGGGGGGGTCTAGATTGAAGAAAAACTGCTCACATAATTAATGTATGCTCCCTAATAAGTTAACATAACAGTTATTGATTCTGAGGCGGTACAAAGTTCGCTGGGTAAGCTGGTTTTTTATGTGTAAAGATGATAGTAATGTAATTAATTTGTTGTTCCCAGTACCGAAGAGACATGGATGCAGTGTACGACTTCATCGTGGTGGGCGGAGGCTCTGCAGGAGCCGTGGTAGCAGCCAGGCTGTCCGAGGTTCCCGACTGGAGAGTCCTGCTGATAGAAGCTGGTAAGAATGATCACGAAATAATCCTCTAATTATCTAATTACCACTTGTAACGAACTAACAGGGTTAGGCAGAGAGGATGGACCGGTAAATGACTCAGTCTTAGTGTACACTCCTTGCTCCGTTAACGTTCGTATATCGTTATTCTGACTCTTGACATGGCCAACTCAAGTAGGTGTTCACTTTGGTGACCGGTCAACTCAGAATGAAACGAACTCAGAACTACCTCAGAAAGGTAAAAAAGAGTGATGATAAAAAAATATAAAAAATAGTTAAATAGGTTATGTTAGGTTAGGGTCACCGGCTATTTTAAAATTATTTTTTCATAGTTTTTAATGACCGTTCTGAGGTGGTTCTGAGTTGGTTTCATTCTGAGTTGGCATGGAACCGTTCACATAACAGTGGCATATCTTCTTCTGGCGTCACTGACTTTGTCTACCATTCATATTCGTATATTCTACTTACAGTCTAAATTCTTTATTCATTCGCTTTACATGTCCAAACTAGGGATGCAAGGTTTTTAAAAATATCGATACATCGATATCGATATATATCGAATTAAGACGATATTGATATATCGATATATCGGTCTAGTAGGCCGATATATCGATATTTCTTCTTTTTTAAAGCTTGTGGAAATCGAATGTAGTTTTAGTTATATCAAACGTTTATCGATTATGTATGTGTATAATTTTTTATACTTTCATATGTGAATAATCATATAATTTAAATGGGTATATAAAATGTTTTTTTTTTCATAAATTTATTTAAAAAATATATTTTTTCAGTGTTTCATACCAGCTATTGAAATTAAAAATATTAACTTTGACAGTCTGCTTCCTTGTAGCTGGTTTCTGTTTTGAATTATAGTGGCTCCTGCCTTTGAAAAAAGACGTTCAGAAAGAACACTTGTTGCCGCAATTGGTAGATGACTCATTGCCACTTTAAAAGATTGGGATAAACACCTTGCGTCTCTTGCCATGTTTCAAGAATGTTTACTTTTAGAGTATTTACAGGAGCAGAAAGATATTCAACTGAGATAACAAGTACATGGAAGTGACAGTTGTGTTCAAAATTGTCCAACGAATTTCAGTTTTAATAGCTGTTTTAACTAGCATTCAAGTATTTATTCGCGTGAAACGCAGTCTTTAGATCCTTCCACACATTGTGAATCAAAGTTGTGCCCTGATCCTTGCAATCTAAACGTTAATTCATCGTCTTATAAGTGAAAGGTTACTGAACATTGAAGTTTTAAAATGTCTGTCTTACCCACTAGTGGCACTAGTAGAACAGGCAACAAATCAAGACGCATTGCTGCCATGGATAACCCGTCTGACGTCACTGGCTCAGAGCCAGACTTGAGTAACACACTAATTTCTTTCAAAGATGAAATAAAACAAGAAATTTTCAAAGTGTTTAGTGAATTAAAAACATTGAATGAACAACTAAGGGAGTGTCATAATATAATTAATGACCTCACACTTAAAAATAAGGAACTTGATACAAATTATAATCTGGTTTTATCCAAATTAAACCGCCTGGAGCAAACCTCATTAAAAAACAATGTAGAAATTATTGGCGTTCCTGAAAAAAAGAACGAAAATTTAGTAGATGTCATAAAATTGCTGGGAACCAAGGCAGGTATTGATGTTCTCCCGAATGATATTGACGGTATTTCTCGTACGAGGGTCAAGGAATTACCTAGAGAAAATCCTAAATTTACTCGACCAATTGTGGTGAAGTTCTCAACCAGCCGCTGCAGAGACAACTTTCTAGCTGCTATAAGGAAGAAAGGCGGCATAAACTCTGGCGACCTGAAGCTTCCTGGGGACAACAACGTTTATGTAAATGATAAGAACTTTAAATTCAGGTGGATCAAGTTTGGTAAAATTTTTATACGAAAAAATGAATCCAGTCCCATTATTCAAGTGACTTTGGAATCTGACTTGATTAAGGTTTTTTGCTGAAATCTCTTTTAGTTTTAGCAATCGTCAAAATTAACTCTTTTAATATTACCAATATTTCTCTGTTTAATCCTTTATTTTTTTCTGCTTTACTACAACAACTCTCTAATACTTACAATGTTCTACTACATGCCTACAACTCTTTTAAAAATTTAATATTTGATATATTTTATGAAATGAATGAACCAAAATGTTGAATGTTTATTATCAGAATGTTGGACTACGATCCAAAACAAATAGTTTTTATTTTAATGTTACTAATAACAACTTTGATATTATAATGATAACAGAAACTTGGCTTTTAGATAGCATTGCCAGTGAAGAGCTATTTGACAACCGTTACCTGGTTTTTAGGCGTGACCGCAAAGAACAAAAACGAGGAGGAGGTGTACTAATTGCGTTAAAGAAGCACCTCGTAGCTCACGAACGTAATGATTGGATCACGAATGCAGAAGATATATGGGTGACTTTTTCGATCAAAAATATCATAAAAATTCACTTATGCTGTGTATACATTCCACCAGGAGTCAATCATTCTCATAACATTAATGAATTTATGAATAAATTATGTGAACTTAGAGCACTTCATCATGACGATCATTTTGTGATCTCGGGTGATTTTAACTTACCAATAATTAACTGGTCTCTTAGTAACGGAAACAGTATGCAAATTATGAATGGTTATCAATCTGAAATTATCTCCAAACTATCTGACACCCTTTCATTTACAGATCTATCGCAGTATTGCACCTTTCCGAATAATAATTATAAATTCCTAGACCTTGTTTTTAGTTCGACCCCTGTAAATGTATCAAATACTGACCAGTATCTCATCCCGGAATGTAATCATAAAGCCATTCTCTTTGACATAAACATAGCTCTTGAAACCCCTATGGTGAACAATAAACGGACAATCAATCTCTTTAGGAAAGCTAATTTTGAAACAATTAATAACATTCTTGGTAGTATTGATTGGGACGCTGAATTTTTAAATTTATCAACTAATAATGCCATTGATCGTTTTTATGTTATATTATATGAAATCATTCGTTTAAACGTCCCATCAAAGGATGTTCATATCAACAACTCTTATCCCTATTGGTTCAGTCCAGCTCTGATAAAACTGACTAAAGAAAAATATAAAGTGTTCAAAACTTGGAAAAAATGGTCCAATCCTTTAGACTACCATGAATTTTGTATCCTTCGAACAAGGCAGAAGAGAATGTCTAGGGAATGTCTCAAACAATTTATAACAAACGCTGAACTTAATATATCCCGTGATCCCAAAAAATTCTGGTCTTATGTTAAAGGAAAAATAAATAATTCTAGTTTACCTCATGTAATGAAACTGGGCGACGTTACTGCTGTTAATCCTTTTGCAATATGCAACCTGTTCTCACAGCACTTCGTCTCCACCTTTAATTATAATACTACCTCCGATGTACACTCTACCAACCATCATAATGTAAATAACCAAGTTAACATCTCTTCGGTATCAGTTTCAAAAGAAAAAATAGAAAAAATAATCGATACTATTTCTAACTCATTGGGTGCGGGTAGTGATAAAATTCCAGCATTCTTTATCAAAATGTGTAGCAAGGCAATCTCGAAGCCCCTATTATTGCTCTTTCAATCCTCATTGAAAGAAGGCATCTTTCCGGATCGTTGGAAGTGTGCTCTTATCACACCAGTATTTAAGTCTGGGCCTAAAAATGATGTCCAGAACTATCGTCCGATATCTAAGTTACCAATCTTCAGTAAAATTTTTGAAAAAATTGTTCACGAACAACTTTATAACTGCGTCCAGTCTGTAATACTCGTGAACCAACATGGCTTTATGAAAAAAAGATCGGTTGTCTCCAATCTTGCCATATTCATTGAAAATATTACGAAATCAATGGATGATCAAATCCAAGTTGACGTAATCTATACAGATTTCTCGAAAGCGTTTGATAAAATTGATCACAGTCTTCTTTTATCCAAATTACTAGCTTTAGGAATTCACGGAGATTTGTATCGATGGTTAGTCTCTTATCTTAAAGGGCGCACTCAAGGAGTAACAATTAATGGCTTCATCTCTGAGTTCGTAAATATACCTTCTGGTGTACCCCAAGGATCTCACCTGGGACCGTTACTATTCACAATTTTCATCAACGACATTATAAAATGCTTTAATTATGCAAATGTTCTACTCTTCGCTGATTATATGAAAATATATCTTCCGATTAACTCTATCATTGACTGCATTAAATTACAAGAAGATCTTTATAGGCTTAATGACTATTGTATAATTAATAAACTCAACATGAACACTTCTAAATGTTATGTGATTACCTTCACTAGAAATAAAATAAAATTTGATCATAACTACCATATAGCCAGCCAATCACTCAAAAGGGTTACTCAAATTCGCGATTTAGGTGTTCTACTTGATAGTAAACTTACATTCGAGGCACATATTAATATGATTGTGAAGAAAGCCCTTAGAATGTTAGGATTCTTATTCCGTATTGGAAAAGAATTCAAGAACATCCAAACACTTAAAATATTGTATTTTTCATATGTTCGCAGTCATCTTGAATTCGCTTCTCAAATATGGAATCCTCAATACAATATTTATATTAAACGCATTGAAGCCATCCAAAGAAAATTTGTTCATCATTTAAATTTCAAGTTTAATATTGGTTATCATAACATTAACAGCTTGCAGGACCCTTATGGACTTAAATCATTAAAAATTAGAAGAGACTCGGCAGATATAATATATCTTCATAAAATTATCAATGGTTTTATTGATTGTTCACCCCTTTTGGCTGAGATTAATTTTAGAGTCCCCTCCGTTAGAACCAGAGAAAAATCAATTTTTCATCTTCAAAAATGTTCTACTAATCTCAGACAAAATGCTTTTATATTCAGAACATGTAATGTATTTGATAAGAATTTTAATGATATAGACATATTCTCATGTAATTTAAGTACCTTAAAAAAGTATGTCATAGTCAACATTAAATAATTTTTTGACCGTATTGCAAGTTACCATATTATTGCTTTGAATCCTTTCCAGTTGCATACTTGTCATTCGACTTACTATTGTATTTACTCTTGAGTTGTAGGTATGTACAATGTACATATTATTTTTATTGGTGTTGTGAAGTGAGAACAAATTTCTGACTCCTACTTCATGTTTGAAATTTTGTAAGCAGATTATTACAGTTTATATTGTGTTTTTATATCTTTTTTTTTTTTGAATAATTTTCAGGGTTATATTTTTGTAAAGTTCTTATGGGTACAGGACCCTCACTTTTTGTTTTACTTTTTAATTATAATTTTAATTATGTGAAAATCTATCATTGGGTATTATGTATATTATTATTGTTATTACTACAAGTGTAAAATATCTGTTGATTTTCCAAAATAAATAAAATAAAATAAAAATAAGCTTCAGTCGTCAACGTCAGTTTTTTTTTCTTTTTATTTGCGTGTGAGCCAAAGATTTATGGTGCGGGTTTTTCGATATTTCGATACGATATATTGAGTTTTTCGATATTACAATATCAATATCGGCGTATATCCGATATCGATAAAATCGATATTTTTAGGGGTCGACATATCGATATTTATCGGTTTTCCGATATATCGTTGCATCCCTTGTCCAAACCATCTAAGGGTCCCTTTATTAAGCTCGCGTTTCTCACAAGGTGGAATGGATTTATCAATACGTAATTGTAAAAAAAGGACGGCAGGTGACTACTTGGTCAACTACAGTGGATGAACAGAGGAAGAAGTGCTAAGAAAATATGAAGCCTAAGTTAATGAAAGTTAAGTCAATGAAAAAAGAAGTCGGGGACACTTGGGAAGATATCGCAACGATCAAACGAATCCAATTCTTCAGTCATGTCAAGAGTCAATAAAACAGAAAAATACCCATGCCTGAAAGTGAAAAATAAAGCAAAGGAGTGTAACAGAATCGAGTAACTGTTCATCCCATTTGTCTATTCCTGGGGGAAATTGGTGAAACGCATAGACATATTAATATATGTATATAGACCTGCCCTAAGTGATAAAAGCGTATTATTTCCCCCTCACCGGCTGGGCTTACGAGAGGCTCGCTTGAATCTAAAAAATGTGACGTCATCATTCTTGTCCGGACCAGCGTCGAGCTCTCATCGTACATTTTACGAAATAACATGGCAAAAATGATAGCTTGTGCTATACATTATACCCTAAAATATGTCGATCATAACGAATGTGGGCGGTTCTCCAGTGTGCTCGTTGATGGTTACAGGGGTAAGTAAATTATGAAACATTTGTAAAAGTGTCTTAACTAAATACGGCAAAAAAATATTCGGCTGTGAAAAGTGGCGAACTTTACTTTGCCGTATTTGGACTTCGCAAATATGTTAATAACGTGGCGAGCAATTCGCGCTCCCATGTAAAAAGGTCTATTAATTCAAAAGCGGATTTTGCCTTTAAGAACTAAATGGTGATATTATAATGCGAGATGCCTATGTACTGTCAGATTGATTTTTTAACGAATCACAGTCATCTTTCCCCTCTTCATCCCCCCATGGTTTGGTTTTACCCTTCATCTGTATCTTCACGTCTATTAAATTTGGAAGTCTATGGTGTAACGGTGAGTTTTACAACGCAACCTTTTGTCCCATCAGATAATAACAGAATCTTTGATTTGGAAAGCTTTCATAATCTAAATTCATCTAGCCATCAACATTTTGAATAACTATTGTTCGAATAACGAATAACAACGAATTATAGCGAATTACAGACTACAGATCACACTAAATATTGACTCATGATTATCTTGCATTAGATCTCAGATAATGTCGCATTTCTTGATGCACAAATTGACTCAATCAGTTTTCTAAAGCTAAACAATTTGCAATGAGAGTACGGATTAATATATTCAGATGCGATCTTCTCAAAGTTCGTGCTTCACGAAAGGAGAAGTGATTTTTCTGAAGCATCCTCGTGACCCGATCAGGCAATGGATGATTACAACAGACCCAGTCGTGACTATGGCTTTAAGACCGATGATTATGTATTCCCAAATTGGAGTAAATGGAAGAATTTGCAAAGAGATTAGAAAATTAGAACGAGTTGACGCAATGGATAATCATCTCTGATAAAAGTGCGCTACGTACCGATGGTTCACGACATCATTTATGTATTTTAATTTGATTACGACACAAGAGTCCTATCTGCTCGGAGCTAGTTGAACTTTGCTTCATTTGAGGAATTTACCTATTGTTATATTTAGCCGATAATTAAAAGCAGGATTCAGCTGATTGCGGTCGTATCTCTACAATTACCTAATAGTAAATGAGTTAATTTAAATTAAAAATAATTCTTCAAATAATATATCACGAAACTCAATCGAAAATCTGAAAACAGAAAAAGATAGATCACATCAAGGACTTGAATCCAGGACCTACTGGGCTAACGTGTCCCTATCCGATTAGGTCATATTTCTTCTTCTTCTTTGTCTGCCCTATCAGGTCCCCCCGACGTTGGCGATCACTCTTGAAAATGTCTCTCTGTCTTGCGCTGCCCGGAATAGCTCACACTTCTAATGCCGGTCCACTCTCATATATTTCGCAGCCAAGACAATTGTCTCTCACCAGGCCCTCGGCGACCCTCTATCTTGCCTTTCAATATTAAATGGAGCAAGAGATACTTCTCCCCTCGAAGTATATGACCCAGATATGAAATTTTCCTGATTTTTTATTAAATAAGCAGTTCTCTATCTGCTCTAGCCTGAGAATTTCTGTGTTGATGATCATGTCGGTCCATGGGACCTTGAGCATTCTCCGGTGAAGCCACATTTCAAAGCCTCTAACCTGTTCATGGTATTTACTTTCAAGGTCCATGTTTCACATCCATACAGCAAGACCGACCGCTTATAACATTTTAGCATTCTCTGTCTTAGTTTTAAGCTGATATTGTCATTGCAGAAGAGGGAATATTAACTGCATATTTAACTGTATCATACGACTGACAGCTACCAACATTATCTTCATTTTCCTAACGCATATGTTTATTGACTGCTATCTTCCTGTATGATTGCAAGATTCAAACCCGAACTAAATGCTATCTAGATCATAGGTTATCAACCTTGTTTTGCCCACCGCCCACTTTGAGAATATCTTTTTTTCTAGAGCCCCCCAATTTTTTTTAACTTATGGGGGGGCTCAACTGTCACGGAATCAATAATTCGATTAAAAATATATTAAATTTTTATATAACAAAAAATAAAAAATTTCATATCATCCATTTTTGTTATTTGTTTTTGGGGTGTTATGCCGTGTTGTGCTACCTCCTCCTTTAGCCAACGTTTCGGACAGCGTTACAGTTTCCATCATCAGGGCAGATGTGTGATGATGGACACTGTAGATCTCATGGTCAAAAACATATCCAACAAGTAACTACTAACACAATATTTGGGCAAAAAAGCTTCTTAAATATTATGACATTAAACTTTAAAACAAAATACCACTCTCACTCAAAAACCTCAACATTATAACATTTAAATTTCAAATAAAAAGCTGGATACTAAATATAGGGAGATCAGAAATAGAAAATATACTGATATCAAATACAGACTAAAACCGAATCTAGTGAACTGAATTATAAAAAAACACTATCTTATTTACTTTATAATTATTTTAAAAAAAATACTACATGATATATGTTATGTCTAATTCATTTTAATTTCTTATAATTAAATTATAATATGTAAATGAAATCCTCAGCACGGGAGATCTCAGTGAGGATATCATTATCTCTACTTGTTATTTTTACGCACCAGATTTAAATGTCCGGGTTAAATTTTCCCCACAGGAAAAACTAAACCCTTTCACACACTTCCCAAATGATCATCTAGTCAATCCACGGTGTGCAATTGCACTATATAAGTATTATAAATACAAAACAATACAAGAACAACATGTCAACCTACCAGAGACCAAATGGGAAAATAATTCACCGACGCCAGATATTTTCATATCAGAGGGTTCGGCTCTGTGGAATTCCTAATTGAACCTATAAATCCTATTGATCCCTCAATATAAATATTTTAAAAATCTTTTGTTATCCTACATGTATTTAAAATGACTGATTTTTGCATGTTTATATATAAATTCCTTGACAAATCTAATATGCCTAAATTTTGAATGAGATACCTAGGTATAATGCCAGTAGCCGAAATAACAAATGGTAATATTTTTATAGTCTGAGAATGCCAAATTCTTTTAATCTCATTTCCTAAATCTGTGTATTTTCTTATTTTTTCAGAAACAGTTTTGTGAATATTACAGGAATTTGGAATAGCTACATCAATGATATAAGTTTTTTTTTTTTAATTTTGTCATGTAAAACTATATCAGGTCTATTATGACTAATTGTTCTGTCTGTTAGTACAGTTTTATCATAATATATTTTATAAAATTCATTTTCTAAAAATGAATTTGGTTCATATTCATAATATGGTACTACATTACGGCAATCAATCAAGTTATGTTTAATTACCAAACTTTGGTGAATTATTTTTAAAACTTGATTGTGCCTAAATGTATACTCGGACGGCGCTAATACAGAAAATCCCGATATAATATGTTCTATAGTTTCCGGAAAAGCCAAAAATTTTCTACATAAATCATCAATTTGATTTATATCTTTGATTATATGCTTCCTATAATCTTTATTATTAATGACTCTATCTTGAATGGCAAGCATAAATCCTTCTATTTCTGCGCTCAACTCTCCAATACTCAACCATTTGTTCGACGAAAGTTTGCCAGTTTGTCGTTTGGTTGAGATAATTTAAGTGTTTTGCATGAATGATTTTATTTGACCAGGAATCTAATAATTTCTGGTTAGTATTTATAAATTCTCATTATTATTATTTAATTTAAATATTTCAATTTGAGGTTTTACTCATTAAGTTAAAAATAACTATTAGTAAGTATTCGTCCAAGACATGCAAAAAAGTCAATAGATGTCGTATATTAAAAAAAATATAAATATATATAAAATTTATCCAAGACCTTGTCTAGATAGCATTTAGTTCGGGTTTTAATCATCTTTCGTCTCTCTTAATGAGACTTAAATTCCATATATCTTCAGATGAATAGGTGCATTTTAATATCAAAATAATGTGATGAAATTTTTGTTACTTTCTTTTATTTAAATTATTAATAACTAGGAACACTTTCGAACCGTTTTCCGACCCCTGGCCCAAGAATTGTCTTTCTTGAAAGTTTCCCACGATCGATAATCGTTTTTTTTTATGAAACGTTAAGTGCTCAGAGCAGACAGATCTGTCATCAGGTCGTTCATTATAATGAGCTGTGATTATATCATTTCCTATTCATAGCTCAAATACTCGTATTTACCAAAGTAATTATAAAGAATTCAATTTCTCTCAAAGATATTAATTATTGCTTAGAAATGAACTGTGCTGACTCGGAAAAAGATTTTATAAAAATACTTTAAGTTCCCGGCATGCATCCCAATGCCACTTAAGGCGCTGCTACCCGAATTTCTACCGATTTCTTACATATCTCCCTTCAACATTTGAAGTTTTTAAGCTCTTAAAAAAATATATGAGTATCGCCTTCATCCAGGCCGTTTCCCTGAAGTATTTTGGAGCATTGAGTCATCCAGGAGTTCTTTGGTCTTCTTACGAAACTTAACATAGTTATATATATAGATTCAAAGCATCTATTCGATTTTGGTTAGTACCATAGGTGAGTAGGTACTTCAAATAAATTCATTAATTTAAAGATTTTATTCGAAAATTGAATTTTGATTAAACAATCGATAATTTGCACAATGTCATTCTCAAATTGACATTTTTGACAGTTTCGTAAGAGTTTTTGTAATTTAAAAAAAAACTTTTCAGATGTGTTGTGATGTGGTTGTAATAATCCAGAGACCTTCGCGAGGGTGGAAAAAAGATATTTGGAAAGATATTTGCTGTGCTTAATATAGCAATAGGGTGATTCCAGTATCGCGGGTGCAACATTTAGACGCATATAAAGCTTTCTAATAATAAAACAAAAAACATTTTTAATGAAATTATTATTGGAAGAGCTACATTTTAACATGTTTACTTTTTTTGGTTTATAAGAATTTAATTGAAATATCAAAATAGTCAGGAGGGAGGTTCAAAGTGCGATCGCGGGTGCAACCAATTTGGCCCACCCTTTCCAGATCATAAGACAAAAACACAAAAGTCTGTTAATTGTGATACATCTATTATGTTATGCCTTGATATTTCGTTAAACTAATCTACTAAAAAAATAAACAAATATATAGAAAACAAAAACAACCAATGAATTATTAGCTTTTTAAACAATCGCGGGTGCAACATCAAATTATCGCGGGTGCAACTCGTCTAGTTTAAGTGTATATAAACTTCAATAAACCCTGATAGAGGACCGAAATAACAAATCCAACAATGCGTATTACTAATCAGTACACTTCTTTGTCATGTATGTGAATTATTTCTTTTCGGTTACGTCCAAATTTGCCGAAAATTCTATGAACATATTACATCCATCAATCCTTTTCAAAAACAAAAATTTGTTTTTTTCTTATTTTCTAGAATTTCTTTTTATATTTTGTACTTTGTAAGAGGTTCCAGATTGTTATCATCCCAATCACTTTCTGTTTCAGTTGTGGTTTTCGGAGATTTCAAAACCAATGTGAATTGGAGACGAGACACTGAGGTTCGCGCCACGGAAATGGTATCGCCGTCTTCAGATTGAAAGAAATGTTTTGATTGAATGCCTGATTTATTTTTCAGCCCTCCCTATTTATCATCCAACGTGACCATCTTTTTTTAACTGCTTTTTTTAATAAAAAGAAGATTTTTCAGAGAGACTGCCTGCCAAATCACAGAATTTCTATAAAAAAAGCTGAAAATAATATAAACACACCTATTAAATATAAATCACTAGTAATACACAGCATATATTATTATTGAAGGCATAAAAAACAATAAAATATATGATAAATCACACAATAAGGGTAGTTGTCAAAGAGTTGCACCCGCGATTCTAACAACACAATCGCCGGTGCAACCGATTTGAGTCAACGTTTATTTCAATTCGGCTAACATTATACTCTTAAAAACGTTTAATTCAAGTTTGCCATTAATTTCTTCTCACTTTTACAAAGTTTCAAAACTTTGGCACTTTATTTCTGTGAAAAACACAAACTTTTATATCTTTTGTATCGCGGGTGCAACAAGCAAAGAGTGACTTCTTGTAGTCAACGATGCTTAAAAAATAACAACAAGTACTTACATCTTTCGGCACATAAGAATAAATTAATATTGTCACTACACGTTTAGCAGTAAAATATAACTTCAAACCATCGGTAACAGCTGTTTTGCGCCAATGTTGCACGGTGTGATTTTACAGTTTATATACCGATTCTTCGAATGATAATGTTTCCAAGCGCGCCAAAAATTTCAACATGAAGTAAAATCAATTTTTTTTTTTATTATTAAATATTGACCTTCTTCTTTGAACTGATATCAAAAAAAGTAACAAATACTGCGATTTAAAAATTACTGTCGAGAATCGTCTATAGCGGAATCGCCCAATACATAAATTACAAACAAACACACATATACATACATTTATACAAGCAAGCAAACATACACTCATTTATATTTATTTATTTATTCATTTGCTCTTACATACAGTTAATAAATACAATGGCATTCAATTAATAAATGCAATGACAATGACATTAGGTGGAAGTAAAACAAAAAATATTCTTAATATGAAACATAGTAGGTATACTAGGTATTAGAGTGAAATATGATCGGCAACTGTACGTAATTGGTTCAAACGATGTGGTTATGGATTGTGAACACCTCACTGGGAGAACCCGTGCTGAGGTGTACGAATGTATTATTATGCCATCATAAGTGATAGCACAGTATCCCCCTTGAGACTCTCAAGGAGGACTCCGTAGTACCATCCAGTGTGGCAGTATTGTACATATAGTAGGTGTGGGTAGCTGTGTTGGGATAGTCATCATAATATTACACAAACACATAGTAGTAAGTTGAGGTAAGTTGAGCATCATAATATACTAAAGTCGCAAAGGATAATACATTATAATAGAAAGAAAAAAATAAAGAATAACGAATAACGAATATGTATACGTGAAGTGAATTTAGCGAGCAGTTGAGACGAAAAGAGAATAAAAGAAAAAAAAAACAAAAGTAGATGATATAAGTGCCAATATTTTAAAAATACTCATGCAATATTAATCTATTTTGAAGTATATATACAGGGTGTTAAGGGACGTACTTGACTTACTTTAACGAGTGATTCCTAACATTATTTTGAGTAAAAAATGTAAATGAAATTTTGGTCTCCGGTGACTTTTTTGACGACTTTTTTTTTTCAAAAATTTTTTCTTCAAAATCAAACAAAAAAAAATTTCTTCCGCATGTCGTCACTGGTCACTCAGCCGGGTGTTCGACGAACCCCTTACCCCGCCTCCAGCTGTTCAACAACTTCCATTTTTTTATGTTTTTGTAGAAAAAAAAAATCTAAAATGTCACCGGAGACCAAAATTTCATTAACATTTTTTACTCCAAATAATGACAGGAATCACTGGTTAAAGTAAGTCAAGTACGTCCCTTAACACCCTGTATATAGATGTACAAATTTATTTTTGTGAAATTTCATAGATTTGTGGTGTTTTATACTTATAAATTATTAGACTCAGCTAAAGTGAATACTTATATTAAAATAGGTTTCATCTTTTATAGATTTAATTTCAAGAATTTTCAAAGCTTAATGCTCCAACTCATAGGTTCTCAACGTGGGCGACAACGCCCCCTTGGGGCGATTCAGACCTTCAGGGGGGAGGTAGAAGACCAAGAAAAAATTGGGGGGCGTTTCAGACTTTCAGGGGGGCAATAGGAGACCCAGAGAAACCCATCCCACCAGAGACAACTCTAGGGGTACAGAAGTGGAAAATCATTTAAAAAAATGATATGATGATACAATATCAAATTAAATACGATAATATTAATTTGTAAGAGTTTGACAGTCGAATTACATTTAATATAGTAAATTATTTCACGCGAAAAGCCTACAATATGCAAAATCAACTTACGTTTATCAAACCAACTCTTTCAGACGCAGTGACGTAGCTAGCATGGGTGGCACCCGGGGTGGATGTCACCCCCTGGTTCGTAAGTGTCACCCCCCCCCCCCTATTGAAGTTAACTTGAGAAATTCAAAAAGGGGGGCGGGTGGCCAGAGAATTTCAAAATATAGGCTATTCCGCCTATAAAAGACCGATCGACACAGAATTCGGGGCACTCCACGGGGAGCCATATAAAAATATAAATAACAGACCGTGTTCACGTGTATGTAATATCTTGGTTACGTGTACGCAATATCTTGGTCGAGTGGCACCCCCCTTCAGGTGGCACCCGGGCGGTCTGCTCCCTCCCCCCCTCGCCACTGTTCAGACGCATAATATTCACCATTCTTTCTCTCGCTCACGGCCGTGACCCAAACTGTCTTCAGAATACGAAAACATTTTTTATAGGCGGTATAGTGCCATCTCGTTTATTGTATGGTGCGTAAAGAGACAGAAAACATGATATTGGTACATTTTCCAATGTTTTATGTTGATGCTTGATTCTTCTTATTGAATGTTGGGTTTTGTTTGTAGGTATGGATGAACCGACGGGAACCCAAGTTCCCTCAATGTTCCTGAACTTCGTTGGATCTTCAATAGACTGGGGGTACAGAACCGAACCTGAAACCTCAGCCTGCTTATCAGAAGTAGAGAAAAGGTGCTACTGGCCAAGGGGAAAGGTAACATCCAATCATTTTATTTAAACTAACTAATTAATTTTGTCCGGTCAGTGGCTGAATTGGCATCGCGTTTGGGTCCCATTCCTCCATCACGAAAAACGTCCTCCATCGCGACACAAGCAACATTTTCCGCTTACTGTAGTGGTAGTGAGAGATTTTCAAATATTTACATTTTACCATTTCACATTTTATTGAAACAAACTAATTAATTACCCATCTGAGATACGGTTTGGCAGTGGATGCACCTGTCCACTGATGAGGTGACCCATCTACGACTGTTTGAGGGACACCTTTTGACCTCTCTAACAGGACTCTCACAAAAAATCGCCTATCACCGCAGTGGAAGGGATGGATTCATACTGATTCCCACCCCTCATATCTTTTTCCTTCCCAGAACTTATTCCTTACCTTTCTTCAAAAGACCTCCACACAGCGTGCCCGAAGATGAGATGAGACTTGAGGGGAATTATTTTCTTCAGGGCCTCCTGTAATAATGAGCTAATGTAAAAAAAGAAATGAAATAACAAATGACCAATACATAAAACAACATATCAGAACTTCATAAACGATATTCTATGTTTTTGAAGCGATACTTCTTTAGCATCGTTGTGATTTGAAACTCGGTGAAACGGAAACGACACTAAAAAGAGACAAACACATACATCTATAGGATTTAGCCTGCAAAAGAATGAGATAGAATGAAACCTTACCACATTGGCAGCTTTGATTATGAGCTCATTTTCATGGCTCCTATTAGTTGAGATTGTGTGAGTGAAGGTTTCACTTCTATCGCGTGTGAACTTCACTCGATTTTTTTCTTTTACACTATATAAAAGTAAAACTTAAAATTAAAATGGAGTTCTAAAATTAAACTTGATAACATCAAATGACTCCAGTTACTAATATCTACAGCCTGTATGTCGGACGAATATCTACAGCTCATATGTTGAACTAATATCTACGAACTTCAGAGTGTTGACTAATATCTACAGAGCGTAGGTTGGACTAATCAGCTAAATGTGTCCAATAGTCCGATATCAGGGATTTTTACATACATACTTACATAAATTAAGTTTTTTAAACTACTATTACGCACTATTACGTTATTCCAATATGTTATACATAATTGCAAATCCAACCTCTGCCAGTACTGTAGATATTCGTCAACACTTTGGTTCTCATAGATATTAGTCAACAGTTTGGGCTGTAGATATTCGTCAACACTTTGATTCTCATAGATATTAGTTCGATTTTTTCAGTTTTTGGAATTCCTGTAGAAATTAGTAGACGCCTCCCATCAAATAAAGGATTTTTAAAGTTTCCTTATTAGAAATTTACGACATTTTACCGTGAAACTGGAAAGTCTTGTCAAGAAAAGTGTTGGTTACAATAAAACCAACTTGTGTATAATTAATAACTGAAAAACAATTATTTTCTTTGTCAGATAATTATATATAGATAAATATGATTATAATATTTATTGCGAAACATGCGGAATGTAAACGTGAAAATTCTCCAAAACGACAATCAACGTCATCTGTCGGCAGCGGTCTGAAACATATCCGCTACAAACGACGTGGAATACATGATTATTATTATTCAAGTTTCACATAATATCCGCTATTACCTGTTGGCGGATATTACAACAGGAACATATAACGCGTTGTTATCTACACTAGCGTAGACCTTGGGGTAATCCAACCGCTTTACCGCCCTGGCATAAGTAAAATAATATGGTTAGGGATTACGTGAGCTCAAAAGGGGGAGGGGGGGTCTAGCAAAATCTCACGTTGCTTAAAAATAATATGCGAAGTGGCCCAAATTTATCTCACCGATCGGAAGAAAAATTGCTCTCGTAATTAATGTTTACCCCCTTACTCCTTCAGGGCTCTCACAGGGACTCTATTTTTTTAATATAAACGAAGCTACTTTTATGTTGAACGAAGCTAAACCCTCTACTAGCGTAGACCTGCGAAAAATAACGGGATACTGGTAATGCGTTATTTACCTACTAACTTAAAGTTAGAAAATAACGCTTTCTCGGAGAGAGTCAGCCACCTCTGGTCTGGAGCTCCAAAATACCTAAAAAAAACCCTTGACTCTGTGCAGAAATAGATTCTCCCATTTTAACAGACGCACTGCAATCTTTAGAGCATAGGCGTCAGGTGGAAATGCTGTCCTTGTTCTACCGGTATTACAATGGAAGATGCTCCGAGGAACTAGCGTCATTGATCGCCTTGGTACTGGTGCACAGTCGGGAAACACGCCAAACACGCGCCCAACATTTGTACACGGTTGACATTAATCACATGAGAACGGGTCGTTTCTATGACTCGTTCTTGAGTTCAACGGCTCGGCTGTGGAACGATTTGCCGGCCTCTGTGTTTCCTCCCTCCTACAACATGGGTCTCTTCAAGACCCATGTTCACTCCTTCCTTTCATCAAAAAGACCCTCCACACAGCATCTTCAAAGATGACATAGGCCCTGAGGGAAATTATTTTCCTCAGGGCCTCCTGTGTGGAGTTAATGTAAAAAAAAAGTCTGGTCCTGCCGAGTTTTTTTTCATTGCGTAAAAGATAAGACAAAATTTATTTCGTTCACTAGACTTTTATTACACATAAAGGTACATTCGAAGAAGAAAAAACACTAATGAAAATTTTATTTGAATATCTATATTATATATAGGTATAGTCTGTCAAAAAAGAGTAGAAAATATATGAGGGCGCCACTGTTGATCAAATGGCAATACTAAACACATAACTCATGGTGTTAAAGTAAAGCTGTGTAACCTACATTTTCATAAAAAATTAAAAAGGCATAATAGTGGAAAAAATATTTTTTCATTGCAGTATAGATACCCGCCGATCTCAAAATTAGAATTGCATATAGGTATATTATTATTATACCTTTGCAATTTTGTGTTAACATAATGAAGAATAACTATAATGTAATATGATATAATGTAATAAAATATAAAGCACAGTTTAGAAATTGCTCACATTTATTTAATACTAGATAAAGTACCTAGCGTTGCCAGGGCTTTAGATCATTTCTCTAATTTTAGATCTGAATATATTTAACTCATTCAGATCTAAAAGTAGTCTAACTAAACTCACCATTAGTGATTCTTCCTTTCTATCTATTGTTAAATTCAAATTTATGTTAAATTAAATTAAAACAAATCGCTTTATTAATCACCTTTTAATAAAATTTATGTCATGAAGAAAAAATGTGGTTTACTGTGTTCTATACATTCAGTGTCATTGCACTCCAAAGAAATATTTGACAGTTAAATTGGTGTTGCCAGTCTACAAATTTAGTAGTTCCAGTTTTTATATTTTCTACTCTATTTTGACAGACTATATAGCTTGACGCAAGCGGAGGGTCCGACCAAATCGCATAGAATCCTGGAGTTCTTGAGTTGAAACATGAAATTTAAAAAAAAAATCGTTACACTTAGTATTCATAGTACCTAAGAATGCACACGAACCACTGTTTGTAAAAAAGCAAACATCTCTAATTTGGGTAATGTTTAAAATTTTCATTTGAGAACTGCTAACATAGTCTTCAAAGATAAAAAAAATACAATTTGCGGTGTTGCTAATTAAGTTATGTCAAAAAAATTTATTAATTATCCACTAATTGTAATAAATTTCTATTATTATTGCGCACAGCACGCAACAAGAACAAGCAACTAATTGTGTTTCACGTAACATGAGTTGTAGGATAGTATTATATTGTACCACATTGAAGTGACACTGCCTTGCCAAGCAATTAAAGACAAATCACCCTTCAATCAAGATTGACAAATCCAGGAAATAATTATCGGAAACAACAATAGGTAGACGAGACAAGAGGTGAGACTTCGAGATGTCGCTGTTTCTAGTAAAAGTTATTGTACTTACTTTGAATGTTCACGTAACTTTTCTTTATTTAAAACCCCGCATTCCGAATTTATAACATAATTTCGCGACGTAATAAAAATAATATGTTTTTTTAAAGATAATATCTTGCTAAGTACACCTACCTGAGGTGCCTACCTTCTGCCGACAGACTAACTCAGAAAGGTCAGCAGAGCGGGGGAGACCATCATCAGGGTGGTAGGATCTCTGAGGCGTTTGTGGCGCATCCCTGAAATAAGCTCAAATCCTACGGGCAGGGGGAGACAGTGAAACAAGTGGCTACGGTAAATAACAGTTGTATTGGGTAGAATTCTTTCATAAACAACAATGGTACATAATGCAGGCAAGCTTAGAACAGGGTAGCATCAACAATCCTATCTAATTCGGGTGCATTTGGCCCTAAAATCTCTCTGGGGGGCGGTCATTTATCGTCGCGTTGAATTTACAAGGAACACACGCAATAAAGTGGGATTAATAGCTCATGGTACTCACTGCAACCGGCGGCTTGGAGATCGGTGTGGTGAAAGGGAATTTAACCGGGCTTGGCATTCCCGCCCGTCACTAGGCGAAATAACAATCGCCATGGCGGCTTCGTGGAATGTTCTGGAACAGTGCAGAACGGTTCACGGTACACGTGCGCTTGAGGCGAGCTCGGGGACAGAATGCGGGGCGGCGGCTGACTACCACCGCCGTTGGCGCGCGGCAAGCTAGCGGAGAGGAAGCCGAGTCATTTGCAGGGGCGTAGGTGAGTAATTTGCAGGGGTCTATTCGTGCATCGTAACAATCTGTACATAATCTGCCGACCGAAATGGTAATTATATGAAATTCTCTCGATAGAGTGTGGTGCTTCGTTCAGTCTCCTCTTTGTACGGTGCTTCGTAGCCTCCCACTCTTGTCTACTTTAGTTTTCTTTCACTTCTTCGGTGCGTGAACTGCACACTTGTATTTTTTTAAATATTTTCACATTTTTCGCTTAACCCATCGTTGACCTTGAGAGAACCAATCAGAGAAATACTGTATTTTAACCCATCGTTGACCCAGAGAGAACCAATTTGAGAAATACTGTCTTATGCAAGTCAAGCAGCAGTCTGGATGCAAGGGCCGAACTCTGAATGGACTACAATTGTTTTTTTTTTAAGTTCGTAACTTTTTATCTTATTTGGGTCCTAATGGCGGTAAAAATATAAATAATTAGGAAAGATAAGTAACAAAAAACACGATGTGTTGTTTAATTTTTTATTATACCAAACATATTATTTTAAGTTACCTCTACTATACGTAACTCATTTTTTGCGAAATCAATATTATGGTTGTTTCTTGTGCTCGTCGAAATACATCGTTCTCACTCTTCAGGGAATGTATCCAACGAGTGCGAGTGGGTAAAAAAAATAGTGTTATGAAACGCACAGCGCCATTCCTGGGTGCAGGCATCGCATAACTCATCAGTTTGAATAGTTTTTTTTTTTAATTTTATCACGTGGTATTATTTTTTTTCATAATCAACAAATTTACAGTGTTAATGTAAGCTGGTAGGTACTTGAATTTTAGGAAAAAAATTCAGCTCGTTTTTAATATAAGAAAAAATGTACTCACAGTTTTAAATATACAGTGATAATAAAATATGAAAAGAAAAAAGAAAATTGGAATCTTTGAACATATTAAGAATAAGCACTTGGTAACAAAATATGAAAAGAAAAAAATGAAATTAGAATGTTTGAACAAATGAAGAAAGAGTACAGGAGACATGAACCACAATTTTTAAAATTAAAAAGTTACTATAACAAAATAAGTGTGATAGAAGCACTATTTATATTCGTGATACAAAAATAATAAATATAAACATCTGATTGTTGCGTGTTTCTGTGCGCTATTTAAAAAATTGACTACATTTAAATATTAGAAATAACATTAATTTTTTCTTTGATATATTTATCTTCTTGCAAAGACTTTAAACTTGCCTCTAAATTGGCAATTTTTTTTAAATGTCGCCTACGCGACCCTTTCAAGCTTTTCAGCTCTTTTTGACGTGCAATGAAGAGCGTTTTCCACTTCCTCGCTTCTAATCTAAATTTGTTTTCACGAGGCGTATATCCCACTTCTTCGTCTGACTCGTGCTGTATCTCACAGGCTGACGGATTTGCTTCACTCGCAGGCTGAAAAAAAAAAATTTGATATCCAGCCCAATTCCAAAAAATTTGAAAGCTCTATTTCAATTAAATATTATTTACCTTTGCAATTGAAAGTGAAGGCACTGCATGGTTGTGCAATTTTATAAATCCTTTCTCAGTTGTGTAAAAGCAATCTTGCGTAAAGTGACGGGAGCAAACGCGGGTTGCTTTGACTGGCATCCAATCATCTCTCCGATTTAAGGCATAAACCCAATTTCTTTTTCTCTCAAGTTCTTTTGGAAACCTTTCAAAATAAATAATCATATTATTTATTTAAATGTATACAAGGTGTAATAGCACATACTGACATACAGCACATATTTTAACAAGCGATTCCTAAGCGTATTTGGAATAAAAAATGTATATATCGTTTTGCTGTCCGATGATATTTTTTTTCTATTAAAAAAACAATCACACGTTGATACTGATACCATCGCTATGGTATATACGTCGCTGTGGGCTTGAGCGATACCTGCGTTGTTTCTTATCAAGATATATACGCGCTACTATCCTAACTAGCAGTTGCGTTACGTGTGATGGAAAAATATGTTTAACTTTTTAATAGAAAAAAATTTCATTGGACATCAAAATGACACCTTCATTTTTCACTTCAAATATGTTCACGAATCGCTGATTAAAATCCCTCGGGTACGTGCTGTTACACCCTGTATATACGCCAATGTGGCTTTTACATAACAATAGAATGATTATAATAATAATAATATACACACAAGCCCTGCTTATTTATGGGGGTACATCAAATACATGTACTATGTAATTAATTATTGTAAAAATGTATATTATAATTTATGTATCCTTTTGTAAATAAATAAAAATCTTTATTTGGAAAACAAACAGCTTTACAAAGATACATAAAAAAGAGTGCTAAAATAAAACAGTAAGCCTAAAAACATGTTTTCGCTGATAGTTTTTTTTTTAGTAGCTAGACAAGAAAAAAGCATAAAGAAAAACTAAGAAAAAAATAGTTAAGAGAAGCTAAATACTTAAATATGCATGATAAGAATATAGAAAACACAATAAAGGGTAAGCTTATGATCTTATAGGAGTATAAGGATGATATATGTATGTATTAGGGAATATGTAAATATATTGCAAATTAGGAAAAGAAATCTGATAAATAATACAAGAAATATAAATATGGATGATAAGTGGTGTGTTAGATGCATTACATTTATCTAACAGTGTTGCTTTGAATTTGTTGAAAGTTATATTGAAGTATATATAGGCAGTGGCGTAGCTAGCATGGGTGGCACCTGGGGCGGAAAACGCGGTGTCACCCCCCCCCCCATATTTTTTTTTTGAGAAATTCAAAACACAAGTTTTGACTTCCTAAAATATAAAAAACATTTCTTGCTAGTCAAACATGTAAAAAAAATTGTTATCCTCAAAATTAAAACACTTTTAAAAACACTAACAGAATAACAGCATTTTCAACAATCGATAGGTGATAATTTCCTTCGAGACAATCACAATGTATGAAAGAAATGAAAATGACACAGGGGAAAAGCGAGGAATATTTCACGAGAATCCCCAATAAATCAATACTAAGAGCCAGGAACGAAAATAAAATAACAGAATTTTTGGGAAATGCTGACAGACCGAGCCGTATAGCTACAAATAACAGAGTTCCGTGTGACTATTTTTAACTAAAAGTCTCAATTAAATTGCGCAAAGTACAGGAAAGTCGCTTATACCTTTTTCTTGTTTTAATCGCGTTTGCGGTAAAAAATAAAACAAGAGATTTCAAACTCGCAATAAGTCCATGCGTATATTGTTTATTTTATTATTTTTAATTGTAATTCATAAACAAATTGGGAAAATATTATTATTTTTATCGGCCTTTCATTCCTTCCGGATCTCCACAATTTAATACTGTCTTACCTTTAATACACCTACATGGTTTTACAACACATATTTTGTTTTACATTTGCTACACTGAGGAGGCCCTGAAGAAAGCAATTTTACAAAGGTTTCCATATGGAGCAACACTTTACTCCACTATGATTCATAAGCTTATTCAGAGTGGAGTAAAACCTTTTTCATGATCTGAATGCAGTTATACAAGTCCTCAAAACGAAGATTTAAAAGTCCACAGTATGATTCACAGAAGAGAAAAACCTTTTTCATGTCCTGGTTGTAACTATTCGTGTTCTCAAAAGGTCAGAAGTAAGAAGTCAGTTGCTGACTCAGCGTGAAGAAAAACCTTTTTCATGTTCCAACTGTAACTATTCATGTACTATGAAGAGAAATCTAAAAATCACACGTTTACCGACAGTGGAAAAAAACCTATTTCATGTCTTGACTGCAACTATTCTTATTCTCGAAAAAAACGGCACTTGCTAACTCACTGTGATGAAAAACCTTTTTTCGTCCCGACTGTAACTATTCATGCGCTACAAAACGATATCTAAAAATTCACATGCTTTCCCCATACAGGACAAAAACCTTTTTCATATCCCGACTGCAGTAATACAAGTTTTCAAAGGAAAGATTTAAAAATCCGCAGTACGTTTCACAGAAGAGAAAAACCTTTTTCATGTCCTGATTGTAACTATTCGTGTTCTCAAAAGGGATACATAAGAAGTCAGTTGCTGACTCAGTGTGGAGAAAAACCTTTTTCATGTTTCAACTGCAACATTCATATACTATGAAGAGAAATCTAAAAATCACACGTTTACTGACAGTGAAAAAACATATTTCATGTCCTGACTGCAACTATTCTTATTCTCGAAAAAAATAACTAAAACGGCACTTGCTAACTCGCAGTGATGAAAAACCTTTTTCTTGTCCCGACTGTAACTATTCATGTGCTACAAAACGGTATCTAAAAATTCGCATGTTTACCCATACGGGAAAAAAACCTTTTTCATGTCCCGACTGCAGTAATTCAAGTTTTCGAAGGGAAGATTTAAAAATCCGCAGTACGATTCACAGAAGAGAAAAACCTTTTTCATGTCCTTTTTCATTGTAAATATCCGTGTTCTCAAAAGGGATACATAAGAAGTCAGTTGCTGACTTAGTGCGAAGAAAAACCTTTTTCATGTTCCAACTGCAACTGTTCATGTACTATGAAGAGAAATCTAAAAATCACACGTTTACCGACAGTGGAAAAAAACCTGTTTCTTGTCCTGACTGCAACTATTCTTATTCTCGAAAAAAATAACTAAAACGGAAATTGCTAACTCACAGTGATGAAAAACCTTTTTCTTGTCCCGACTGTAACTATTGCGCTACAAAACGGTATCTAAAAGTTCACACCTACCTACTTTGTTTTTCAAACTGGTCTTTCAGCACTAATAAACACGCTAACACAATAATAACTTCTTCACTAATTCACGTCAGTCCATAGATAACAATTCACTTCACGAGTCTACGTTAATCACAATATGCGAACGAAATTAGAATGACACAAGGAATATTTTAGGGAAATCCCCGACTGAGCTAGGAACAAATAAAACATTTTTCGGGAATCCCCGACCAATCAAGCCATAGAGAAAAATAACAGTCAGTGTTAACGTGTAAAATATTTTTTACGGCAATTTTGCACTTTCGTAAGTTTTTTCTCCACGTTCGAGTGTCACCCCCCTCCTCGGGTGGCACCCGGGGCGGTCCGCCCCCCCCCCCCTCCCCTCCCCCCCCCCCCCCCCCCCCCCCGCCCTCCCCTCGCTACGCTACTGTATATAGGTACTATATGTATTTTTATCAGTGGAGATCCGTGACATTTCAGTGAGCTAGAGTGTTAAGATTGAAAAACGACATTATTGATGTTGCTATAGCCGAAAATAAAATCAATTTTCATAATTTAAATTTTTTGTACAAATACATTTTATTTTGAGAAGATTGCGCCTTCCCAAACTAAAAATTCACCATACAAAATAATGAAATTTTGAAAAAAAAAAAATTCAATATTAGCTCTCAGGGCTCACAAAAAGTCTAGAACCGCCCCTGGTGATTATACACTTTGAACTAACTGTGAAAACATGATATATAAAAATAGAGTTAAACAGTAGGAAAAGAAATAAAAACAACAATGAAAAAAGACGATGAAAAAATGTTTAAAAATGAATGACTTAAATGATGAAAGACGTGTAAATCCAAGTTTATGTTTGTGCGTCATGATTAATATTTGTTGGTAATTTTCAATTATTATAAATTAAGTTGACTGATTCGGCCCATTGCCATTCGGCATTCGTTTCGTGATTCTGCGATGGCGGTTGAAATGAACACGCCGAAAAATTATAAAATGTCTATTTAAGCGATGTTTAAACACTTACATGTGGAAGGTAAGACCGTCTTTCTTTTTATTTGTCTTCAAAGAATTACTTTTGCATAATTTAACTGCGCATTGGACCATTTTTATGTGTTATATCTACGTTTTATTTAGTTCAGTAGGCACGCGAACGATATGTGACAGCCAATGTCAGCTGTCTCGGTAAAATTCTCGAAAAAGCACACTTGGAGCGCACGGGCCCAGTGTTGCCAGATGCTTGGGGTTTTTAGGTCATTTATAGTACTTACACCTTTATGATTTTAAAAAAAACATATCAAGCAAAACATGTTTTGATTTTACCGGTCACCAAAAAATAGCCGGTTCACACGGTTCAACTTTAGTTGATCAACTCGACACTTGAAAGCATATTGACAGGTGTGAACCTTCTTTCAACAAAGTTGAACAAGTTTTTTGTTGACTAGCTAAAGTTGATAGCCTATCTACTTTTGACGTTCAAGTATGATCGCGCCATCTTGGTTACCATAGTTACTCGCGTGCACAACTAGACGTCAAACATTTATGTCCATATTCGTTAGACATTCCTAGTTCTACCGTCATGGAATCCGTTTCAACGAAAAAATATTTGAAATGGTCGGATGATTTGATGTTCAGATTTATGCATCCCTGTCTTTGGGATCAAAAGCAAGAAGTGTACACAAATAGAAATGCCCGTGATACTGCAATAAATAATATGTGTTTCATTTACACTACCTACCCAATATATTATGATAATGACAAAAAAATAACGGTAAATATTCAGAGCATGCGTCACCATTAATACGCATAAATTAAAGAAAAAAAACTTTGTACAAATCTAATAACAATAACTACCTAAGTATGTCAAAGTATGACGTTTGGCGTTGTTGTTTTTAGGTTATGGTAAAGCAAATTTTTACGAAATATGGATTATTTCCTTGCTTCTCCGGTTATTGTAGATAGTAGTAATTATTATTAATTTAAACATCTCTGAAAATTTTTATCGCCAATTTTGTAAAGCAGCTCATCAAATTGTTTTTCTGTCATCCATATCCTTCGGAGTCTTCTAGTTCCATCTCTTTCAAAATTGTGTTGGATGCGCCTAATTCATGATCCATTTTATCGCCCAAATACGACGTTTTTTATGCTTTTTCATAATCTCGAGCTCATCTCGCAAAACATCAGAAGTTAGAGAGACGCACGCACTGACATTACTGACAATTTCAGTTGACGCCATCTTGAATGTCAAATTCGGTTCTACTTAAATTGAAACGTGTGAACATAATCTCGTTCAACTTTTTACGTTAAATAAAAGTGGATCAACAAAAATTGAAACGTCTGAACGCGCCATTTTTGGGAGAAGAATGTAGGATAAATTTTCGATCGAACTGGCCACGCAAAACGAATATTTTTTAGAAATAATCTTTAGAATCGCCTTTAGGTATAAGGTACCATAAATGGAAACTTTTTGCATTCGGGGCGGCAGAAAATAATGCATGAAAATTCGCTTCCATGCCAACTCAGAAACACCTCATTAAAACCGTCATTAAAAACTATGAAAAAAATAATTTTAAAATAGCCGGTAACCTTAACCTAACTTAACCACTTTGTTGATATTTTTTATCATCACTCTTAAGCGTCGATGACACAGGGCGAGTTTACAAGCTACTATCGGAGGCGTCTACTAATATCTACAGGAATTCCATAAACTGAAAAAATCGAACTAATATCTATGAGAATCAAAGTGTTGACGAATATCTACAGCTCGAACTGTTGACTAATATCTATGAGAACCAAAGTGTTGACGAATCAATATCTACAACTCAAACTGCTGACTAATATCTATGAGAACCAAAGTGTTGACGAATATCTACAGCACTGGCAGAGGTTGGATTTGCAATTATGTATAGCATATTGGAATAACGTAATATTGCGTATGCAGTTTAAAAAACTTAATTTATGTAAAGTATGTAGGTATGTAAAAATCCCTAATATCGGACTATTGGACACATTTAGCTGATTAGTCCAACCCATGCTCTGTAGATATTAGTTCAACCTACGCTCTGTAGATATTAGTCAACACTGGGACCGTCATAGATATTCGTACGACCTTAGCTCTGTAGATATTAGTCAACACTCTGAAGTTCGTAGATATTAGTTCAACATATGAGCTGTAGATATTCTTCCGACATACAGGTTGTAGATATTAGTATCTGGAGTCCTACTATCTACTAAGTTTAAGAGCAGATAAATCAGCGAGTGAGATTGTCACGATGACACACAAAACTGTCCACTCGCTCAGTAGCGTAGGAAACTGGGGTCGCTGCTAGCGCCAGTAACAAGAATAACGACGCCTGCGTGAACTAATTCTGTGATGTTTGACAGTCGAAATCAGCTGTTAATTGGCAGCCATCTTGAAAAACATAAATAAACCAATCACGAGCAAGCGTGTAGCGAGTAAAGTTGACGAATTTTCAACTTTTTTCATAGATTGTCAACAATCTGCTAGTTAGCAAGTAACACGATGACACTAAGCGAGTTTACTAACAGATAGTGAATTTCCCAGGTAGTAGCTTGTAAACTCGCCCTGTGTCATCAACGATTTACTTGCTAACTAGCAGATTGTTGACAATCTACGAAAAAAAGTTGAAAGATTGTCAACTTTACTCACCTACACGCTTGCTGATTGGTTTATTTATGTTTCCAACATGGCTTCTGATAAACAGCTGATTTTGACTGTCAAACATCAGAAGAATTACTTCACGCAGACGTCGTTATTCTTGTTACTGGCTAGCAGCGATCTCAGTTTCCTACGCTTCTGAGCGAATGGACAGCTTTGTGTGTCATCATAACAATCTCACTCGCCGATTTACCCGCTTTTAAACTTAGTAGATAGTAGCTTGTAAACTCGCCCTGTGTCATCGACGCTTTAATGACCTTTCCGAGGTGCTTCTTTTTGCTTTCATTCTGAGTTGGCCGGTCACCAAAAGTCACTTTGTTATGTTGGTATCATGGTATGATACATGAAATGGCGCGTAATTATAAAAACACAACAGAAGTATATTTATTATAATGTTAACAAACCTCTAATCATATATATTTATTTGTGTCTGAACGAAATAGGACTTTCTACCGAAACCGAATCTTCGGTATCCGTCTCAGTTTCGGCCGAAACCGAAACTCTTTTAGACATGTTAAAAATCTATTGTTTACTGAAATATGGCTTATTTTTTACACTTATGCAGACAGCTAACACGTGTTAAAATGTGATAAAGAACAAATAATTGAAGTATGTGTAAAAATAATTATTTTTTATATTACTGCTATAAACAAACTAAAATAATAAAAATTAACAAAACATGTTAACTATCTCTTAAAACAAAAATTGGTGAATAATCAACACGTACGGGAAATACATTATAAAGGAAGGACTTCGTTGATTGAGTATTTTAATTTTAATTGCGTTTTCAATCACAACATTTAATACATGTGTTAAATGAAATTAAAAAAAGATAATTGAAGTAGGTTGTTTAATTAAAGGAACAATAGTTGACAAATTAATGCTTAGAGACTGCGTTATATTCAACTGGCTCTGATGAGTGACCTTTATGATATTGAAGACTTTGGATAGTGACCAAAGTATAGAAAATTGATCAAGCACGAACTCCCCATTCAACCTAGATACAAATATAATGCTTTCGATTGAAAAATGGCAAAACAAAATGAACTTATTTTTTATGTGAAGATCGGGGATTGGTTAAGCAGAAAGCGGAGTCTCTTTTTGTCAACAACAACTTCTGTTTTTTTCTAGGTTCTCGGCGGTACTTCCACTATGAACGGCATGATGTACATTCGCGGAGCCCCCAAAGACTATGACGACTGGGCTGCGGGGGGCGCCAGCGGCTGGTCCTACCAGGACGTGCTGCCCTACTTCCTCAAGTCCGAGGACAACAAGCAGCCTGACCTGGTGGACCTTGGCTATCACGCTGCTGGAGGGCCGCTCACAGTCAGCCAGTTCCCTTACCATCCACCGCTGTCCTACGCTCTGTTGAAGGCTGGAGAGGAACTAGGTTTGTATACTCCTAAAACATAGGTACTTCATAGAATATAAAAAAATCTATTTAGAGTACTGCTCTTCTGTCCTGTTCAAAATGAATCAATGCAAAACAAACTGTAAAACAAAATTCTTGCTTGAACAGTTCATATTATGTAATAATTACGTAAAAAATTAACAACATTGTTTAGTGCTAGTTCAACAAATATAAAAAGTCCATATACTTAGAGAGTTTTTCTGATATATCATGAGTAACTTTTCTATTCACATTGTTCTGTTATACAAGAAATCTATAATTGGTTGTATTTTTGGTATAATCCCTACATTTTTCTCTAAATATTATAAATTAAAGTCCCCCGCGTCGTCTGTATGTATGTCTGTTCGCAATAAACTCAAAAACTACTGAACGGATTTTCATGCGGTTTTCACCAATAGATAGAGTGTTTAGTGAGGAAGGTTTAGGTATGTAATTTGTCAAGGATTTGTGTAAATTGGTTGAAAGATAACAATAATTGTTGGAAGTGGCAGAAAAAGTCAAGCCGCCTGGTAGCTTTCATCGAAAACGCTGCCTAATCCATTTGGGATATAACAAAACAATGCGTGGTGGGATATTTCTCTTTTATAGATCTACAAAAAAGTACGCAAAGGCATACATCTATCTTTTACGGAGAGCTTACTATACCCATTCTATCTTCTAAAAAAATGGTCACGTTCATTGCGGTAATTGAAAAGTTATTTAGACGGATACAGTATTAATCCTTATTAACTTAAATACGTTAGTTACCTCAAGCATTTCATGCACATTATTATAATCTTTTACACCATCTCTACGTATTATAAATTAAAGTCCTCAATAAAATAAACTCAAAGACGGCGGTGGTTATAAAGGCTGGATCACCATCCAGTAGATGACGTTGTGTTTTATTAGCCACAGCAATGCGTGGCCGGGTCAGCTAGTGTAAAATAAGTAAGGGTCGACCGAGAAAGGTTTTTCGTTCTCGGCCGAGATCGAGAATAAATTAAAATCTCAGCCGAGACCGAGAGCCGAAGCCGAGAATAGATAAATTGAGAAAAAAAATGAATATGCGCTATTTTTGCACAATATAGTATTTTTAAGTATGTAATAATAATTTTTTTTAAATAGTTTTAATAATCAAAATTGAACAACATGATGTTGTAGCACATAAAAAGCAATTTTTCTGCATTTTCACCCTTCAAAGAGTATCGCCTCACGTCGTATAATTGACCAGCTCTGTTAATATCCAACATACATATAAAATAATACGTAATGATCTTGATATTCACTTAACTAGTTTATGTAGTTATTCTGGCTAGTAATTATAATTAATCACAACATATAAGAGAATTTATTTTTTTCTACTACGAACAAAATTCAAACAAACTTCCTAACTACAATGGTTTGTTTACAAAAGTAGTGAAATGAACGAACGGCGCGGCGCGGCGGCGGCAACAGCGGTAAGTAAAACCCGCCTCGCTGCCAGTCGACCAATGACAATCGACAGCTCTCTCACGCACTGACACCAAGTGACGAATGTGGACGCGCAAGGTAAATTTGAATCCCATTATCCTGTACCGTTCCTACTTGCAACAGTCTCGGTTATGGCCCAGAATAGTTCTCGGTAGAATTTGTAGCCGAGAACGCCGAGACCGAGACTGAGACCAAGATCTCGGTCGATCCTTAAAAATAAGATCTTACTCAAAATAAGTTGGATGGACAGAGTTACGAAGACGATGTTATGGTTCGGATGAATAAAGTAAAAGAAGTTATTAAAACAATAAAAATCCTAAAACTTCAATATCTAGGACATGTGATGAGACATCCAGAGAAGTACAAGATCGTGCGTCTCATAAAGCAGGAAAAGATTGCCGGAAGACGGGGCCCTGGAAGAAGGAGAACATCATGGCTGAAAAACCTGAGACAGTCTACTGTAGAGCTGTTCCGGGCCGCAGTAAACAAAGTCTGCATAGCCAACAAGATAGCCAACGTCCTTTGAAAGGGCGAGGCATGAGAAGATTCTTCTTAACGTAAAAATTTAAAAATCAACTGTTGATTTCCCAAAGATTAATAAATAAATGACAAGACAAGACAACATACAAAGTTGCCAAAGTCTCCAGTCGAGGAGGAGTGGGGCCCTTGCAGTAACGGCATTCAAAATCATTAATAATTTTATAGATAGCCGATACCTCCTGGAATGTTATAAGTTGTATGTGCCGAACAACTATTGCCAGGGACGGTACTACGATCTTCTATGTATCCCACATAGAAGAACAGACGTACTGGCTCGGCATAGTATAAGGTATGGCGTTGTTAAACAACGCTTCCAAAAATGTTGACTTCTTTAACAGAAGCCTTGAAGAATTCAAGAGGCATTTAAGTGCAACTCATTACCCGCTATAATATTATATATGTATCTCATGTTACTATTTAAAGTTTATTTTATTTACCCATAAAGGTGTAGTTTGTGTCACAAGTGTATTGTAAATGGACACACAAAAAAAATAGCATAACAAGAACTAGATTCAGCCCCTCAGACTCTACTGACCAATAGACCTTATCCACGAAAATGATGTAAAACTGCTGGCCACATACTAATAAACATGATTTAAATTTTACATAACTGATAAACAACCATTTATTTGTAGTATTTATTAATTAGTAAGGGGGTTACAATACACTAGAAGACAATACATAAAAAAATAGTGACATTCGCGACTCTCAACATTTCTTCACCTTTCTTGCTTACAAATCTGCTTTATCTGTTTATCAGTATTATAGACAACAAACTTTTTTATTAATTCCAGGCTACGAAGTCCGCGATCTGAACGGACGCACGCACACCGGCTTTGCCATCGCGCAGACCACCAACAAGAATGGCTCTCGCGTCAGCAGCGCGCGTGCATTCCTGCGTCCCGCACGCCTTCGCCACAACCTTCACATGATGCTCAACACCACCGTGGTCAAGGTGCTCATCAATCAGACTGACAAGGCGGCGTACGGCGTGGAAGTGGTCAATTCGTACGGACAGAGGCAGGTCATCAGGGCTAACAATGAGGTCATCATCAGGTAAATTATTCAAACAAAACCTCCATTTTGTCATTTCCTCAACTGATTTTGCTATGAATCTGTTCAAATTTTGTTCCCTCAGTCCAGTTTTGCTGCAAGAGTTTGGTTTTGATATTCACGGTTTTGCGGGTTGTTATTGTCATCTGCACAATACAGAGGCGTTTTACCGTGTACCACAAGGCTCAGTTCCCTGATCTCTGCTTTTCTCGATAAATGTGGCATTATTTTATACTTCCACATTATTCACAATCGATCGATCCTTTCTAACGTTGATCAGTATACTTTTTCAATAACGGTTCGCATCATATGCATATTTTTTATATGCTGTTTTTGCTATCTTCAAAGGCCCAGTTGAAATCAGAGTCATTTCAAGTAGTTTAGAGTGAATTTACTACCTTAGGAGTTGCGCAGAGTGCCATAAGGTTCAATCCTTAGACCTAAATGTAAGTTTCTTCACTAAATGTGGCATTTCTCGAACACTTCAACATTCTCGAGATCCTTTCAAATTTTGATGAGTTAGCTCCGTCTCATTTTTTTCTATAATGGTGTGCATAATTTTTATGTTTTTGGGGGCTGTTATTATCCTCCACAAATCAAAGGCGTTCAAGAAGTTGAGGATGATTATTTGTGGAGTGCAACAAGGTTCAGTTCTGGGACCTCTGCTTTCCATTTTAAATTTAAATGACACGGCTAAATTTGGCATTTCTTGAACACTTCAGCTTATAGAGGAGAACATTGCTATTTTGGGGAGTATAGTACTTATAGTGAATCTCATATCTTCAAGCCTTCTTCAGATGTTCTAGTCTGTTATTACCGAGAGGACTAACTTTTGGTCTTCAATACATAAATTGATGCCAAAATAAGCGTTTGGCGCAAAAACCCAGATGATATAACTGTAATGACTTCAACCTTAGATGAACAATGAGCACTAGTCGAGGACTCCCACCATTTTCTCGTCCTATTTTAAGAAGCAGAGATTTAGATAAGCACAAGAATATTTCAAAGTTTTATCGACACGGACATCTTATACACTTCCAGTGGTGGAGCAGTGAACTCTCCGCAGATCCTCCTGCTCAGTGGAATAGGCCCAGCAGATGAGCTGCGCAGAGTCGGAGTGGCGCCCATCCATCACCTGCCCGCCGTGGGCAAGAACCTGCAGAACCACGTGGCCTTCTTCCTCAACTTCAACATCAACGACACCAACACTACGCCGCTCAACTGGGCCACTGCCATGGAGTATCTGCTCTTCCGGGATGGACTCATGAGCGGAACTGGTAAACCACTTTTATTGTTTTGAATTTCACATTCATATATTTCGATTCCATGAAGTGGGTAAAAATACAATAAAATTATTACCGGAAGATAACCATTGAACACTCCTTTGCTTTGTATAGCTACACATACTATACAAAGGTGTTGGATAATAATAATAAATAAACTAAGACACGTTCCAACCATTTTCTTCTGCTCTTTCTAGCACTTTTTTTTCTTATTATTCTCCTTCTGCTTCTTTACCATCTAATTATTCTACTCCGAATTCTTCGCAATCATCTTTAGTATCTTCTTCCTTTTCTTCTACTTTACCTACTTAAATTATTTTTTTTTATTATTTAAACCTTCTAAATTTAATTGAATTCTTCTTGTTTTGGTTCTTCACTATCTTCTTCAGGGTCTTCTTCTTATTTATCTTCCACTTATACATCAAATTCTATTTGTTCTTCTTCTGTTCCATCTTCTTTTTTTCTTCTGTCTTTTTCCTTTCGGAGTATTGTGTATATTATAATGAATTAATATTATTATTAACCTTTGGAAAGCCGAGCTCCCACATACTAATACCTCTGTAGTGTTGTCGAGTGTAAAAATCCCACAAATGTTAGTGAATAAAATGTATGAATATCAGATATCAGAATTTTGATACTGTTTTTAGAATAACCAATATACTTAGATCAAAATCAAATCAAAAAATTCTTATTGCAGGTGTGTCAGAAGTAACAGGAATGATCAACACTAAATACTCCGATGCCTCGGTGGACCAACCTGATCTGCAATTATTCTTTGGAGGATTCTTGGCTAACTGCGCTCGAACTGGACAAGTATGTTAATATCTCTTTTTCCTATATTTTTCGATATGCTCAAAATTCTCCATGTTTTAAAAGTATCACAAATAATGTTCTACTTCAAATAAACAAATTCAATATTCTGATTCATGGTGCTAATTACAATCTTTCCTCTATTTCCTTTTAGGTGGGAGAGAGGGTGGACAACAATTCTCGTTCCATCCAGATCATACCAGCAGTCCTGCATCCCAAGAGCAGAGGATACATCTCGTTGGCCAACAGCGATCCCTTGAACCATCCAAAAATATTTGCACAGTAAGTCATAGATATTTTAATATTCTCAGTATTTTCACTTTATCCTTCTCCGGTCCTAAAGCCTTCTCATTCGGTTTCAATCTTATTCCACACAGTCAGTCCACCATCCATCCACCTTTTCCTCTGACTATACTTTCTTAAAATTAATTGAATTCTTCTTTTTCTGTTCCATCTTTTGTTTCTTCGCTGTCCCCTTGGAAAACTTCTTAAGAGAGTTTCGCTGTAATAGAAAATCGATGAACAGATGAAGAAAGACACTTGAAATATAAGTGGAAGACAAATTAGAAAATCGATGAATAGATGAAGAAAGACACTTGAAATATAAGTGGAAGACAAATTAGAACTTTGACAATTTTGACAGTTTTATTCGGGGTCTTTTTCTAATTTGTCTTCCACTTATATTTCAAATGTTTTTCTTCATCTGTTCATCGATTTTCTATTACAGCGAAACTCTCTTAAGAGGTTTTCTAAGAGACCAGAAAAAACTTCTTAGGCGGGAAACCCTTACATGTGGGATAAATTAGGCATTCAGTCTTCAAAGGACCGAAAAAAAGAAACTTATTAAGAGGGTTTCACTGTTTTATTTAACACGTCTGCTTGGTTCAATATATTCGCACCTCACAATCCGGAAGTCTCGGTGTCGCATGTAAATTCTGAAACCGCCACTTTGGATCGAGATTGTAAAATATCTATGCAAGTTTCATGTTTCAAAGACAATAAGAAGCATGATTTCGTTATTTTTCTGGTTAAAAGCAAAATACGTATTTTTGCATGAGAGGAAGAGAGATATATTGCTTTTAAAATGTAAGGTCGCTCGGGACGTTTTTGGTCTTATGAAAGTATAACGCGATTATATGTTTTGGGATGTATTTATTCCTAAACAAGCAGACGGGTTTTAATGAGCAGGCAGAATTCTTCTGACGCAATCATATCTGATTTTATAATAAGTTTTGCAGAAATTGACTTGTTTTAAATGAAAAAAATAACTTAATCATTTCTTCTCTCCCCAAATAAGAATCCAATCCAGCTTTAAATTGGTTTATATTAGAAATATGACTGACATATTGTAAAAGTTTGTTCCATGCTTCCACTACTCTACATATTTGCAAGGAAGTGTTTCCTAGCAGTGGCAGCTCGAGCACTTTTTTAGTGGTGGGGATCGATATTTTTTTTACGTACTGTACCGCAATCTCACCACCCGTAGAATATAATATAAAATTTCTCAAAAAAATATTTTATGGTTTAATCATGCTAGTCGGATATCTAAACACAAAATAATATAAAATATCCAAAGATATATGCCAATTTACAATATAGTATAATAAAAATAATGCTTTATCTCGTCTAGATTATTATCAAACTAATTTGAACGCGAGCGATTCCCGCCCGAAACTTCGCAAACAAATGTTTCTGTGGGGATCCAAAGAATTGTCCCCGCGGGTATTTGAATTCACATACGACTGCGCATGCGCAGTTGCATACGATCGCGAAACAACGCAAGGAAAGTATGGGGATACTTCGGATCGTCCCCCAAGTGCGCATTAGATTCTGCGCACTGAGAAATTGACCCACTGTTTTGTGCTCCGTACAGTTCGCTATATGCGCGTACTGTCTTATTAAAATCATCCGGAATAATTATTTGTATTTTATTTCTGCAAATGTTAATTACTCTTATGTTTAAAGAATTCATTCATTTTGGTGAAGACAACGCATCGACTGTTATTTCCTTTTCCTTTAGTAGGTTTTGAGTGTAACTGGCGGGGACCGTCCCCATTGTCCCCCTGTGAAGAACCGCCACTGTTTCCTAGGATTGAATGCAAAAGGTGTTTTGTTATTTTTTTTTGAGTCTATGGAGATTTACATTTTTCTTGGTGGTGAAGATTTCTTGGATGTCAGAGCAACTACAATGTCCAGATAAAATTTTGAAAGACTCATTCAAGGTAATTTTAGTTCCTTGAGTCTATCGTAAATCGTATTTGTACTCTCTCCATTAGATCTCTATCCTTCTCAAAATGTGGACCCCAGTGGCGGTTCTTCTCTAGGGGACGGTGGGGACAGACCCCACTTCATATTTCAGAAACCTATTGAGAATTTTTTCGATGTTCACAAACATGAATTCTTAACATAAAAATAATTATTAACATTTGCAGAAACATAATCTATAATTTCAATTCAGAACATTTTTAAGCTCGAAATTGAAAAAGTTTTCTCGGACGAACGTGCGACCGCTCCGCTCACTTCCTTGTTGCGTACTAACACGTCGCGAATCGAGATCGCTTCTCAGCAGAATGCAAGCTCGAGATCGAAACTATCAGTTGCTTGCGCCATACACACTGCGCAAACCGTTCTGCGCACTTGGGGGACATCACGGGATTTTTTCCTTGAAATTAATATTTTTTATTCGTACTGAATACGTTTCTTAGGGATCTCGCGAATTCGCGCATGCGCATTTGAGTCATAGTATCGTTATCTTGGGGATAAGCTCTAGGATCCCCTTGTGGACAATTTGGAGTTTGTTTTCGTTCAAATTGAAAGAGGTGAGCTATGCACCGACCGGGATTCATGGGGATTCGCGTAAGTGGTATTATTGTGGTACGTATTTTGTTATTAAAATCATAATATAGGTCGGATTATTTCTATAGAACCGTTCTGGTGGAAAATCAACCTCAAACGCGATCTAAACCAAAGTTCGTTGGATTATATTTGTTATTTTTTATTAAGCTTTATATTCATATACCTATGTACTAATTTTTGTATTTGTGGTAAGGCGCGTCACTAATAAAATAATAATTTTTTTGAGAAAATTATATATTTTTTCGAAAAAATTAATGAATTATTTATTTTAGACTTTAGAAATTAAAATTTAAAAACATAAAAATGAAGGTACCTACTCGTATAGGTACATGAATATAAAAGAGTAGGTATTTTGAATGTTTTCAATTATAATAAATTTAAGGTAAATTGTCATGTAAGCATATTTATTTATTTACATAAAAAAAATATCGATCCCCACCATCGAAATTGTGCTCGAGCCGCCACTGGTGGACCCATATTTGGAAAGCATATTCATTCTATGTATAAATAAATTCTTTATTTATTTCAGATATCTTACCCACCCCGACGACATTAAGGTCCTAGTGGAGGGCATCAAGTTCGGCATCCGGATCTCAGAGACAAAGGCACTCAGCAAGTACGGGCTGGTGCTCGACCGAACTCCAGTCCCCGGCTGCGAGAAGCTGATATTCGGCTGCGACGACTACTGGGAGTGTGCGGTGCGACAGAACACGGGGCCAGAGAACCACCAAGCGGGCAGTTGCAAGATGGGGGCTCCGGGAGACCCGAGTGCTGTGGTTAATAACCTACTTCAGGTAATTATATAAGATTAATGAAGAATACTTATATAATTTTATATTTTTAATATTTATATTTTTATATAATTTTTTTTATCAAAGACTGATCTGTGCAAGAGAGATAAGTGACAGGCCGAACGGCAGATATAAAATGTCTGTACAACGTGCATTGGGTTATTGATAATAATAAATTAACGTTGATGGTGGCTTCTTATGGTTCTTTTCATACGACTGATCAAAATAAGAGATGTTCCAAACAGTTCAGAATGAATTACCTTGCCACAAGGTTCGATTCTTGGACCCCTGATTTTCATATTAAATGTATATAGCATGTTTTGAAGACCTCAACACGTCCTTGGCTCTCCATCCAACGCAGGAGCCTGGTCCACTAGGGCAATTGGAGTGTGGGTAACATTATACAAGGAGAAAACAACTAAAGCAGTTTCCATTTTTATACTTATTATGTTATGCAGGTCCAAGGCATTGACAGACTGAGGGTTGCAGATGCCAGTATCATGCCAGCAGTGACTTCAGGGAACACCAATGCCCCCACCATCATGATAGGGGAGAAGGCCGCTGATCTCATCAAGATGAGATGGATGGAGCCCGACGTAAGTTCTTCAGTCACTCTACTATAGTTGTGGTGCTTGTGTAACTTTAAAACCTATGTGACTGGTACGAGTGCAGTCCTGCTGAGTTGTTCTGAGCTCCAGCCTAAAGGGGGAGATTGCCCTATTAACAACCAACCTCCGATATGAGAAGGTAATGTGGCCGTTATGTCTGTAGCTGATCACAATTTGTTCAAAGCTGAAACGTACCTAGAATCGGCGATTAATGGTACAAATTAAATGTCAATGTGCAATATAGTGATGAATATTTGGAGCAGGTGGATGAGTTTGTGTATCTGGGAAGTATGTTTGTGAAAGATGGGAAGACTGATAGAGATATTGAAAGAAGGTAAAAAAAGCAGGTAACTCCATTAATGGAGGACTGAACACCGTTGGCGCCAACAAAATTCTGCCCAAAGAAGCGAAGCTAGCAGTCCACAATGGAGTGCTGATACCTACCTTGATGTATGGCATGAAACTGGCAGAGGAAGGATGAAAGTAGACTCAACGAAGAAGAAATGAGATCCCTGATGCGTATGTGTAAAAACATCATTTACGATCGTGTGGGAAGCGTGGAGATCTGCAAAGAATGCAAGGCTAATGTAAGCTTAATGAGTAAGATTAAGAAAGGGAAAGAGATGGTTTGGGCATGCAGAGCAAATGAACGAGAAAAGGAGTGTAAGAAGAATATATGACGCAAATGTGAATGATAGAAGAAGTCGGGGACACTCGAGGAAGACATGGCACAACCAAGTGTATCAGATACTTGAGTAGGGCCATGTCAAGAGTCAGAATAATAGAAGACCATGTATGAGAAGACGTGTGAATGTGAAAGAGGCAAAGAGTGAGTGCCAAGACCGAGTTGTTTGGCGGTCTGTCCTCTCTGTCTACCCCTGCGGAAAACGGCGTGATGGTTAGTTTGTTAGTTTTTTAATCAAATGTCAAAAAATTTGGCACTTGATAACAATGTTATATTCGAATATCGGGTGAAATGCAGAATACGCCAATGTCAGGGAATTTAATAAAAATGCACTTTCTAGATGAGAAAAGTGTGTAGAAACTCATTAAAAAAAGAATTAATGTGCGGAAAGCAAAATTGAGGGAGATACAGCCGATCAAAGTTTTATAAAATTTCACTTCGCGAACTGATACTATGACAGCCCGCCCGCCATCGTTGTCACTGTTATGTTGGTATCCCGGACCTGATACAAACAAGAGCCTAGATACGATTGTAGCCGACTTCGTGGGGTAAATTATAAGGCGCGTAATTATGAAAAACAGAATTAATAATATAATGTAAATAGGCACTGGAATGGAGAATCCCGCCAGACAAACCATTTAAAAACGTAGGCTGTTTTTTAATGTAAAGATAACATACACAAGCCCGCTAGAAAGGTTAGGTTAGGTTCGGTTAGGTTAGGTTAGGTTAGGTTAGGTTATGGGGGGGGGGGCGGGCAGATCCGGCGCTGGGTTAACATACACAAGCCCGCTAGAAAGGTTAGGTTAGGTTCGGTTAGGTTAGGTTAGGTTAGGTTAGGTTATGGGGGGGGGGGGGGGCGGGCAGATCCGGCGCTGGGTTAACATACACAAGCCCGCTAGAAAGGTTAGGTTAGGTTAGGTTATGGGGGGGGGGGGGGGGGGCAGATCCGGCGCTGGGTTAACATACGCAAGCCCGCTAGAAAGGTTAGGTTGGGTTCGGTTAGGTTAGGTTAGGTTAGGTTATGGGGGGGGGGGGGCGGGCGGGCCGATCCGGCGCTGGGTTAACATACACAAGCCCGCTAGAAAGGTTAGGTTAGGTTATGGGGGGGGGGGGGCAGATCCGGCGCTATACACAGCGAGCGGGCTGTCATAGTATCGGTTCGCGAAGTGAAATTTTATAAAACTTTGATCGGCTGTATCTCCCTCAATTTTGCTTTCCGCACATTAATTCTTTTTTTAATGAGTTTCTACACACTTTTCTCATCTAGAAAGTGCATTTTTATTAAATTCCCTGACATTGGCGTATTCTGCATTCCTCCCCGAATATCAGTGAAACAAATGGCCAAATATTTTATTTAAAAAATTTACTTCTTCTATTATTTCAGATTCCATACAACAAAGATTCATCGCGAGGATATCTGAACAATATCTTCCACAACAACGAGTTCCAACAACATCACCAGGACCCAGCTTTGAGGCAATGGCGGTCTTGGAAATAGTTTTAATTATAGAAAATGTAACAATAAGTAAACCATCAAAAGTATTACTTTGAGAAAATGGTTGATTACTACTGACAAATGTACAAAATTAACACAAAACACACTTTATGCATATTATTTAACTTCTAAATAAATTACATCCAAAAAAAAAATATTTTGAAAGGGAGTTCAAAATCCAGATTCAAGACATTTTGCGAAAAGATATTTTCTCATTAGCTTTTGGTAAAATCCGCAAGATGGCAGCATGGTAAAATTCCATCATTTAAAAAAATTGTAAAGAGTGACATTTTGGGTACACTGAAAATAATTCATAATCTGCTCTTTCATAGATGGCGCTAATTTAATTATCTTAGGAAAAAACAGTATTTGTTTGTGCCCGTATGTTCACGCAAATTGAATCACCTATACAATATTGTATTTGTATGCCTTTCTCGAAAAAGTTGAGTTTGTTTACGGACAAAAGTATTATATTCATATTGCGTATGTACAGGCGCAAAAAAATTATTCATCTTGATATTTTAAAGCATAACTTGCAAAAACTGTTTTTTCCTAGAAAAATTCAATTAGCGCCATCTTTGAAAGCATTTGAATTGAATTAAGCATATCCTTAACTTATGATTTTTTTAAATATTTGAAAATATTTTTATACAAATTGAGCAATTTAGAGTAAGAAAAAATAAACACCCCCTATGCTATACTCATAGATCACCCCAAGTGGTTCGCTACGACTTAGCTCGGGTGCTCGGGTTTATGGGGTGAGGTTTGACTAGGTCTTGGCAATGGGTGGGTCTGCCAACCTTCTGTGTGGCGGGCCGGATTGAAGAGATAGGCTGAGAGAGACCATTTGACCTCTCTTGTCGACCCATCGCCTTGCACCACAGTGGGAGGGATGGATTCACATGTCCGCCACTGCTTGATACACGGACCCCAAGATTCCTACCCTCTCCTCATAACTTTTTCCTTCCCAGAACTTCCTCTCATTCCTTTCGTTAAAAATACCCTCCACATAGCATCCCTAAAGATGAAACAGGCCCTGAAGAAATTATTTCCCATCCAGACCGCTTCCTTATCCTTCCCATATCGCTCCAACCATTAAAAATACCCTCCATACAGCATAGGCCCTGAGGGAAATTGTTTCCCATCCAGACCTCTTCCTTATCCTTACAGTCCCGTTCCAACCCTCTTCCCCATGTCCATCTACCTCTTCCACTGTCTGCCTCTGTGGCTCATACTTGGCCATGACTTTTGAGATCCTGTCATCTGCCATTTTATCCATGTGTCTAACCAACTACAGTCTTGAGACCTATAGAAACTTACAACATGCTTGAATAAGCCAATAGCTATTAAAATTTACAGAAGATTTAACAATGTTTGTATTCAATTATATATGTATTTATGTATGTACGAGGCTTGCCTAAATGTACCTAAGTGCTGTTACAATTTGTAACTGATAGGGACTTATCCTGTTAAAAATGTATTTTTATTGTAATGTGACTCCTAACCAACTAAACTAAGGATGTCTACAAATTAATAAATAATTACTTGAAATTAGAAATAAGTATTTTTTACCATATTTTTAGAATGAAAGTTACCGTGTTATCTTTTGAAATTGTGTATGTGTACAGAAATTGAAATAAGTAGAGATAATATTTTTTTATGATGAAAGTATTTTTTTTAAATAAAAAAAAATACCCACACAAGAATGCATTTTATTCATTCCTAAAAATTTGCTACTCATATTATTAAAGATGGCGAACAATCAGATAATGCTGCAACTCTTTCTTACACACTAAATAACAACAGCCAAAAATGAGACAAACGGTGAGTGTGTGTCTGCAATCCCCCAAAGGAAACGTACAATCATTATCATACATCTGCCTCACACGTATAAACAAAATAAAAAGCAATTTTCGTCACCGTAATAAGATATATCTATTTTATCCAAAGAAAAAAAGTAGTACTTTGGAGGAAACACACACAAGTATATTGTATGTCTCGCCATTATTTAATGTGTAAGAAAGAGCTGCAGCATTATAACGACAAGGAAGGTATGTTTATTTGCTGTCACGGTACCGTAATCATGAATCGTCACAGTAATTATAAAAGCTTTCATTAACTACTATTACAAACAATTGTTTTATTAAATAGTGGCTTCAGATTAATCTGACGGTCTCTGTGGTCGAGGGGTAAGACTTTCGAAGGTCGCGGGTTCAAATCCCGATGTGTGCAAATAAATTTTATTTGATTAATTTGTGTTATTTCACAATTCACGAATTAAAAATAACATATAGTATATTTGCAGCGCGTTATAGAGTGGAAGATACTCTCAGCATTGCTTTGGTGTAAGACCACCATTCAGAATTGAAAAGTTGCTTGAAATAGCTTTAGCCTTCTTTGGTGACTAGATCTGAATAGCCAGGTATTTCCCCACCTTCCTCTTTCCCATCTCCTTCCCCTCCCCACTACCTAGCCTCACCACAATCACAACATACACCAATTGGGGATGTCAGTCTAACTGACTCCAGACAGCAGCAGTTGGGACCCTTGTGCGGTATTCACATTTAAAAAAAAACAAAATTATGATTCCTTTTATAAATTTTGTGATATAGCAGTAGTTTCAGATTAATGATGTATTAAAGTACTAACTATAGGTAAAAATAAATTTGAAAAAAATAAAATGATCAAAGATATGTACAAATAAAAAAAATCATGAACAAAGAAATACTTGTCATAATAATAGTACACGGCAATGTACTGCGAACTGAACAGCTCTACAAGGAGGAATGTCAGCAGACAGGGAACCGGCATGGGCAAAGTGTACCAAATTACTGCCGAATGAACTCGGAACATTAGTATTGCGATACTTCTTTTCCCTTCACCTACTCCGCATACCAAACACCCGCCCTTCTTAACTAAATTTTGTTGACTGAGACACGTTTTGCATTGACTTCAGATTAAAATTTGTCCCAAGTAAACAGATTGGTGTCCCAGATAACCGAAGTAAATTAGTATTATATAGTTTCTTTATTTGGTTTCTATTCTTCAAGTTTTGTCTCAAATAACCGACAGTCTTGAAAAGCCGGTGTACCAATTAAGCGAAATCAACTGTACTTGTTTGCACGATGAATTAATGACTAAAGCCTCGATGACACACGGCGAGTTACAAGCTACTATCTACTAAGTTTTAAAAGCGGGTAAATCGGCGAGTGAGATTGTCATGATGACACACAAAACTGTCCACTCGCTCAGAAGCGTAGGAAACTGAGGCCGCTGCTAGCGCCAGTAACAAGAATAACGACGCCTGCGTGAACTAATTCTTCAGATATTTGACAGTCGAAATTGGCTGTTTATCGGAAACCATGTTGGAAACATATATAAACCAATCACGAGCAAGCGTGTACGCGAGTAAAGTTGACGACCTTTCAAATTTTTTTCGTAGATTGTCAACAATCTGCTAGTCGCTGCTGGTTAGCAAGTAACACGATGACACTGGGCGAGTTTACTAACAGATAGTGAATTTCCCAGATAGTAGCTTGTAAACTCGCCGTGTGTCATTGAGGCTTTAAGAACAAACAGCAACTATATTACATTATGGATATTAAATTTATGGCATCAGATTTATAAAGAATAGGCCACTTGCATGGACTTCATAACGACTTGGAAAAAATCGTGTGGATAGAGTTTTTTACTAAGATTACGAAAATGTTAGTAAAAATTTTTAGAAATGTACAGTTTTTTTTATTTTTAAATAAATAAATCCATTATTTGGGCTCGTGACGTCACTACATGAAAATGTCCCGTCGCCGAAAATGTTCCTATTAATTTTATAAAATTCCACACTGATTTATTTTTTTATATGGCATCACTTTGATTTCAGGCGAATTTTTGAATTCGTTCACTAGATTTATTGTTTGTTCTCTGCGAACTTATCATTTGGTTTGATTTTTTGACAGATGTTCTGAAGAGAACCCCGTACAATTAATGGGTACGGGGTTCTCTTCAGAACGTGAAGAGGATGTCGGTACATGTTTTAGAGGTATAATGATTATGGTGCTGATTTTAACAAAATAAAATTTTATAATATTCTTATTATTATTACAATTTACAAGTTCAAGTATATTACATTGAATTTAGTAATATAGACGCTGTACATTATAATGATTTATGATCAATAAGATGGATCAAGGAAAAAAATATTTATGAGATGTAATATTTTTGGTATGCTTCGTTATTATCCTGTGCCATTCGTGTGGAAAACGTTATTTTTTTTAAAAATTATTTTCGGCTATGTAATTATCGTTTTTTCACACCTATAAAATTATGTCCTGTCTTTCCGGTTTATAAAAAATGGTCTGATTTTTCGGATTGAAATTTTCAAAAAATCCCAAAGGTTTCAAAAATACGATTAAAAAAAAAAAAAATACAGAATGTCTTAGAATATTTGCCTAAACCGGAAAAAAAATTTAAAAAATGTTATGCAAGTGGCCTATTACTATTATAAAATAACACAGCTGACTTTCTCAATTTCAGACTTTAACTTGACCTTACCGACAAAGGGGGCATTCAAGTATTACGAAGTAATAGTGATAAAAGTAATAGTAATAGTATGCAATTTTTGAAGATTTTTGACCCCCCCCCCCCCCCCCCCTGTAGTCACAATTAAGTTGCGCAAAGTACTGGAAAGTCGCTTAAATATCTTTTTTCTTGTTTTAATCGCCTTTACGGTAATAAATAAAACAAGAGATTTCGAGAACGAAAAGGGTTGCCAACTTGGAAGATTTTCATTCCCTACTTTTTTTTATCTAAATAAAGAAAAACATGTTACATAATGCGTTATTCGAATCCCCCCTCCCCCCCTCATAACGCACAGTAATGTTTCACAAGACCCCCCCCCAAGTGCATTACGTAATACTTGAACGGCCCTAAATTCAATCATATTTTCATTAGCTTAATATTGTATAAAAATTAATGTTTCTTTGTTTATCCCTGCATTCATAAACCATTAATCTGATTGCAATGAAACTTTGGTGATTTGTTATGCGCACGCCCGTGAAGTTTTCTATAAGTAATGGTGAGCTCTGGCCTTATGAAATTATTTCTTATTCCGTTCACCGATTTTGATGAAACTTTGACGAGTTGTTGTGCGCACGCCCGCGAAGGTTTCTATGTATAATGGTGAGCTCTGGCATTATGAAATTTTTACAAATAAGTTACAAAAATATTATGTGTACAAAAGCACTTCTATAAATAGAATTAAAACACAAACACTTTCTTTGGGTGGCATTGCAACGCATGCCGGCTACTCGTTAGCAAATAAATAAAATAAAACTAAATCCTTATTGTAAAGTTGCAGCCCTGAAAAATATGTTGGTACCTTACTGCCACAAGGAGAAAAACATATAAATAGTCAACATAATAACTCAATATCCTTATAAATGGGAATACTCCTCATTGTGAATTACATAGTTTGTTTGGAAACCTATCAACATTTAACTGTCTAAAACTAGTTCATTAGCCGAGCTAACTATCGTTTGATTAATTATTTTGCAATGTTCATTGTTCGCTATCATAATTTTATTCAACTGGCTTTAATATTTGCATTCGTTTGCGGTAAGAAAGTGTTTATATCAATTATTATTGTTCTTTTGGAATAAATTATATATGTAAGCGGGAGATTGGTTTATCAAATAAGGCCCCTGGAGATAGTGAAACAAAGCTGTACTTTACCTACACTCTGAATATTAATTATTATTATTGTTAATTGTTTTTGCGTTTAATTCATAGAACTCCATTTAATAAAAAAAATAATAATTTAATAATGTTATTATTAGTAGGCAGCTGGCAGAGGCAAAACGAAGATTCCAGAGCCGCTCATTATTAAAGGCAAAACAATTAAATTATAGTTATTTAACTGGTCAAATTTGTTTTATGGGGCCAACAAACTTAGCTATAAAAGATAAAAGATCATTTGGTTTTGCTTACATATCGCTCGCCATACATTGTGTTTTGTGTAAGGAAAAAAGATGTCGAAGTACACCACGTAATATTCTCAATTATTTTCTCAGCAAATTGGTTTAACCGGTAATAAATCAATATAGACCTTCAAAAAATTTTAATTTAGAATCGTATAAATAAGTTGTCTCGAAGTGGTTAAACTTTAAAATGGCCTTGTAAGCCGAAACAGCTGTCACAAAAATAAATAAAACTAAAATACTTGCAGAAACTTAATAATAATTTAACGACCTCCATAGTCCAGTGGCTAAGACTCTTGACTCACATTCCGGAGGTCGCGGGTTCGAACCCGGCATGCGCAAATAAATTTTATTTGATTAATTTGTGTTATTTCACAATTAATTTATTTAAAATAATATATAGTATATTTGCGGCATGTTCCAGAGTGGAAGATACTATTAGTATCGCCCTGGTGTAAGACCACCATTCAGAATTGAAACGTTGCTTGAAAATGGCTTTAGCCGTGTTTAGTGACCAGATCTGAATAGCCAGGTACTTCCCAACCTTCCTCTTCCCCACCTCCTTCCCCTCCCCCCTACCTTCAGCTTCACAACATACCCCAATTGGGGATGCCATAGTCCCACTGGCTCCAGACGGGAGCAGTTGAGATTCTTGTGTGGTAATCACTGTAAAAAAAAAAAAAAAAATTTAAATAAAATTTGAAAACACTGAATATTGGATGAATTTATTGACTTATTCATGATTTTTTTATAAATAAAAACATGTAAGTACTTACATCTTGTAAGTACTTACATGATTTTTTTATAAATATAAACATGTAAATACTTACATCTTGTAAGTACTTACATGATTTTTTTATAAATAAAAACATGTAGGTAAGTACTTACATCTTGTAAGTACTTACATGATTTTTTTAAAATAAAAACATGTAAGTACTTACATCTTGTAAGTACTTACATGATTTTTTTATAAATAAAAACATGTAAGTACTTACATCTTGTAAGTGCTAAATTTCTGATATTATTACTGGAATATATTGGGATAAGGCAATAGTTTCTTGTATTTTTATTCAATTTCAAAATATACAAATAAACTAATCTATAATAATCATTGAAGCCAATATTAGTGACCCTTAAACTTGAAAATTTGAAACAGAAAAATTAGAAAAAATATGGTTGTATCTAGGAAATGAACTCCGAAGGAAATGAGGACCTTAGCCTTGCCGGGGCTCTGCTCTAACCATATAGCTAATAATTCGACCGTATCCCGTTTGGTCATATTTTATCTGAATCATACTTCGACCAAACACTACCAGCATTAACTTGTAGTAGTCTGAATTCTTGGCAAATCAGTTCTAATTTTGAAATAGACATATATTCAAAACAAACTTGGGTTCACTCAGCGTTGCTATTTAAAGCCGGATACAGACTTACGAAATGTAACATGCAATGTAACACGCAATGAAAGAATTTGCCGTCCACAATGTCCAATGTATCATGCAATGTAACAGAATTCCCATAGTGTAGACGCATTGTGCGCACAAACCATGCACACTACGCGGACGAACAGGCATTTCAACTCGAGCGCGCCGCAATCCGCCAAGTGTCAGTTTTTTCGCCGAACACAAAGTGTGCACGGAGCGTCAGTGTGGACGGGTTGTTTGTGTCTATACTGCAGAACGCGCGCGAACAATGGAGGACTTGTTCTCGGCAGACTGAGCTATGTTCACCGCGCGCATGCCGGAAACAGATGCGAGTAGGTACATGCTCGGTTCGTGCGCGCGCTGCGTCCACACTTATGAAATGGTCCTTTCATGTTACATTGCATGTTACGTTACAGCAGTCTGTACCCGGCTTAGTATTATATTACTGAGAAATTGTTGGATAGAGAGCGGAAAACATGAATATCTGATGGAGCAGAGTCCAAAGAATAGGGCGAACGTGGAATAACTTAGAAACTAAACCTTGAATTGTCACTTGTAATGTTATTTAATTCTTCAATTTAAAATAAAACATAAAATTGAAAGAAATCAGTAAATACACCAACTTTCTTAGTCAATATTTATACTACAAACATAATATCATAAACAAATTATTATACTAAGGCAAATGTTTAAAAAAAATTACAGATGGCCAAACCGCAGATCAACTTGCTTCAAATAAAGCGCTCAACGAACCCATCGTTTTAAGGCTCACCCGATCTACTGACAATAAATCCGACACCATAAGTCAAGAAGCAGAAAATGAAGCAGCAAACACCAATAAAGATGAACCTACAAATCAAATAACCAACAAAGAAGAGTCTATAAAAAATGAAGATAACAGTCAAACAAACAATATCAATAAAGAAGACTCTCCAAAGAGCAAAGACGAACAAAGCAGTCAAACACCCAATAAAGATGAAACATCAACAGTGTCAAATGCCAGGAGCGCAGAATCTAAAAAGGAAACCAGTACTACAACTGCTAAACCTGGAGGTGGTTTGCCCACAGGACTTCAGGGGTGGCCAACAGGCAACAGTAAAGCTACTCTCATCCTCGGCACCTTCCAAGCCATCATGATGCCAATGCCAGATTCTCCTATAGGTTTTCCACCAGCCGCTGGAGCTGGTTAATAAGACAGTTAAAACACAATGCAACTTGGCTAGTGTTAGAGAAAGGTCACTACATATTACTGTTGTGACCATAACCGATCTGTTATTTCACATGTACATGCCGCACGGTAAGGCAGAAATAGAATATCTTTTCAAGTTATCTATTAAAATATTAATTTCAATGTACGAAAATGTTTAAACAATTTAACCAGACGAAAGCAAAGGTAAAATTGAACTAACTTTTGAAAACATATTGGTTTGTCAAGGAATTATCTGGTTTTCAGTGCAAGGATTAAAAACAAAACACGGTTTCTACTGGCAATAGTTGACGTTTTAAATACAGATATTACATATTAGTACAAAATAATATTTTGTAGCTTCCACAGGAAATTAAAACATCACTTAATTTCCCAGATATGCACATAAATGTTCTTTGCATGCATGAATTAGATATCTTTGGAATGTTACATTTACCAGCAATGTTTGATAAATTCAGTGCTTAATTACCTGTTAACAATTTTATTGATACCCCAAAGCAGGGTTGTTTACAAAATTCAATAAGAATCAAATTTGTAATTATAATTAATGTTGAATAAAAACTTTTGCAAAGTGTACAAAGTGATTGTTTTTTTCTTACAAAGCTTGTTGATTTGGTTTGTGACATATAGAGTGGATCAACGGAGAAAGGGGTGCCAGAAGAATATATGATGAAAAATATATGATGCAAGAATCCGGGCGTGTGCAAATAAATTTTATTTGATTAATTTGTGTTATTTCACAATTAATTCATCTAAAAATATAGCATATACAGGGTGTCCGGGGGTAAAGTTCATTAACTTCAGGTGATTCTACATGATGGTAGGAGTAAAAAAGATTAACAACTTTTTCCGAAATTCCAACTTTTTTTTCCCCATACAAAAAGACGTACCTACTAAAAATCCTTAGTGTGAAATACGATCATACTTGCTGAGAGCCTGCCGGGCGCCCGACTCGATTGTGATTGGCCCGTATCGTAACAGCGGAAAATAACAAATCTGGCCGCACAAGCCGGCCTAATTTTATCTTTTTACCTTAAAACTACCCCTAAAAGTTGGAATTTCGAAAAAAGTTATTTATCTTTTTTACTTGTACTATCATGTAGAATCACCTCCCGAAGTTAATGCACTTTACTCCCGGACACCCTGTATAGTATATTTGCGGGACCTTCTAGAAGGGAATATTCTTTAAGTAAAGCCCTGGTGTAAGACCACCATTCAGAATTGAAACGTTGCTTGAAATGATTTTGGTGACCAGATCTAAATAGCCAGATTCTTTCCTACCTCCCTCTTCCCCATCTCCTTCCCCATGCCATTACCTTCAGCCTCACAATATACCCTAATTATTGGGGATGCCATAGTCTCACTGGCTCCAGAAGGGAGCAGTTGGGACTCTTGTGGGGTATTCACATAAAAAAAAGAATGTTTGTAGTCCCCCGAAGAAGACATGTCACAACCAAGTAAATCGAATAACTATTTGAGTTGGGTCATGTCAACAGTCAGAATTAACAGAAGAAAATATTTAAGAATATGTACCTATGAACATCGTCATATTGTGTTGTGTAGTCAAGGGGGGATCCAGCTTTGGCACCAGAGGGGGGGTCACATAGTCGTGGGTCAAGTCACAAGAAGTTATAACTTAATTTTGATAATAATAGATACAATTAAAAAGTACATATTTTATTAATAAATGTAAGTACTGTACTTAAAAATATATTGTGACAAAAAATATTTAAAAACATTATGTTTAACAATTTTAATTAGTGGTCCACCTAGGTCCTGGATCCAGCTCAGGGGGGGGGTTACCCCCTTGACCCCCCCCCCTGGATCCGTCCTTGTGTGTAGTAGTCTACCCTCTCTGCCTATCGGAAATGACGTGATGGTTAGTTAGTGTGATGCGCCACCAAGAGATGTCACTTGTGCATAAATTTCCCCCTCCTCGTGGGCTAGTAGATGTGTTGACCTACAGGCAGTGGCGTAGCTAGCATGGGTGGCACCCGGGGCGGATAACGTGGTTATCCCCCCCCCCCAATTTCGAAATTTCGAATTCACAAATGTTTAGAAAATTGTTCGGTCCTGGGGGGGAAGGGGGGGGGTTGGCTAGCTAAAAAGACCGTCAGGCACAAAACACAAAATTCTCCCTGTTTCGGGACATTCCACGGGAAATAGACGGGGACATAGAGCTACGAAAATGTAAATAACACCGTATTCAATATTTTTGTGACAATATCCTTTGTAATTTTCCACGGTCGGGAGTCACCTCCCGTCGGGTGCAGTGTCACTCCCCCGTCGGGTGGCACCAGGGCGGACCGCCCCCCCCCCCCCCCCCCCCCCCTAACTCCCTCGCTACGCTACTGCCTACAGGCCGTCCTACACGCTCGCTTCCAATTACAAAAGTTTTGTTGTGAAGAAAGCGTTATTATTTAACAAAATCCATTCACAATAATAATAATTGGCTAATTTATACAGGGTGTTAAGGGACGTACTTGACTTACTTTAACCAGTGATTCCTGAAATTATTTGGAGTAAAAAATGTAAATGAAATTTTGGTCTCCGGTGACATTTTTGATGTTTTTTTTTTTTTTTTCTACAAAAACATAAAAAAATGGTAGTTGTTGAACAGTTGGAGGCGGGGTAAGGGGTTCGTCGGACACCCGGCAGAGTGACCAGTGACGACATGCGGAAGAATTTTTTTTTGTTTGATTTTGAAGAAAAAAATTTTGAAAAAAAAAAAAAAGTCGTCAAAAAAAGTCACCGGAGACCAAAATTTCATTTACATTTTTCACTCAAAATAATGTCAGGAATCACTGGTTAAAGTAAGTCAAGTACGTCCCTTAACACCCTGTATAGCGCCGTTTCCGTGGAAAATCACCTCAAGGGCGCTGTACAACAGTTAGTTAGTTTTAAAAACTTTCTAAAGAATAATGCCGCATTGAGCAAGCTCGTGCAACCTTTATCCGCATGAAAAAGATGTTCTGCAGTCATGATCTCAACCTTGGATTACGAATGCGAATGGTCAGATGCTACGTGTTTTCGAAATTATTTTGTGGAATGGAAGCATGGACCCTTATTAAAGAACTAATTAGGCAACTTGAGGCATTCATGATGTGGATCTACAGAAGAATACTTAAAATAAGCTGGATGGACAGGGTTACAAATGAATAAAGGAAAAGAAGTTGTTAAAGCTAGAAAACTTCAATATCTTGGACATGTGATGAGACATCCAGAGAAGTATGAGATCTTGCATATCATAATGCAGGGAAAGATTGCCAGAAGACGGAGAAACTCTTGGGGGAGACAGTGGTTTGGCCAGTCTACCGTAGAGCTGTTCCGGGCCACAGTAAATTGCCAACATAGCCAACACGATAGCCAACGTCCGTTGAACAGACAGGGCATGAGAAGAAGAAGAAGAAAACTTTGCAATCTGTCTATGAAAATAAAAGCATTTTCAACACTTCATGTTGATTTTTCTCACATCAATTGTATAACAAGTGTAGCCCTGTTAGATAATTATGTAAAATAGTTCATACCTTCTATTTAAAGCCCTTTTTATTCCAAATACGGGTAGTTCTTGATAAAAAAAGAAAGCGTCAACATAACTAGAACAAGTCAATACAAAATGTCCCTCATTTCAGTAATACCATACTTAGCATTGGCATTTTTACTATATTTAATACCTTTGGTAACTTCTGCAGTAGTAGAAAGTTCGCCACAAGAGTACACAAGTCAAGAAGATATGAAATCTAACGAATTAAAAGAATTCTTCAAAGACAAAGTGATCTCGATAAACAGCGTAAAAAATAAAAATAAATACGAAGAAAGTAACATTGAATTTGATAGAAGCCCACAGCCAAGAGTTGATGTCTTGAAGATTAATACTGAAATGTCACAAGATACAGTGAGGTACCAACACAATCCTACTACGGAAGAAGCACCCGGAAACATTCTTAGAAAAAGTAACATTCCAAAGTCTGAAGAAACATTTTTGGAAGAATATATTGACAGCAGTGAGGAATATGGTTGTTAAAATCACAAAGATCTTATGGAAGCGATCTTTTAATTTGTGGAGCAGGATTTTTTTAAATGTTTTAAAAGATTTTTAATTGGCCACCTAAGCCGCCGCTACCCAAATATCTACCGATTTCTTACATATCTCCCTTAAACATTTTAAGTTCTTAAAAAAAATTATGTTATTTTTGAAGATAATATCATGCCGAAACGCAAATTACATATATGAAATTCCTTCGATAGAAAAAAATCATTATTTTCACGTTTGTTTCAGTTATTTTACAAGTATATGTATGAAAAATTCACAGTGTTTCTTTTAATGCTGATTTAGACAGCCCCCAAGATATTTTCGCTCTATTTTAAACGAGTCGTGTTTTATTAAACATTTTCACAATTTTACCATTTTATATATTAGCACACTCTCTCCAACATTCGTAATTACATATCTCTCCATCTTCTTCTTTTTGAGCGGGGATATGGCGCCTTAAGGAGGAAAGGATTTTTTAAAGATTTTTAGTTGGCCACTTGAGGAGGAAAGGATTTTTGAAAGATTTTTAATTGTACTTAAGAGGAAACACTTTGCTGTCACTGTCGCTCTTACTCCCCTGAATACTGGGCGAAAGGGACAACTGCATATCAGGTTGATAATTCCTTAATAAAATCGTCAAAATCGAGGTTCCATATTCCCCATTTTTCTCTGCCAAAACTGGATCCATTTTTAAGATTTTTTTTAACCAACTGTACTTACTGTATTAGAAGAAAATATTCTATGTCTGTAAGTTTTAATTTTTTTTTTTAAACATTGTTTAGTTTTTGTACTAAACATTTGTTGATCTCATTCAAATTAGGCAATTTTAACGATTTTTGGAGTCTTATTTTCACGATAGAATTAATGATCATATAATATATGTAATAGTTTTCAACTCATTCACTTTTTAGAAACAGTTTTTTTATTGAACTTTTAAAAAATTACTAATAAAATATATTACGACTATGATTTTGTGTTGTGTTCTTTTTTTAAATAATAAAATGAGGATTTTAAAGCTCTACAGTTCAAGATATACATAAAAATATTCAACCTAGAAATTATAATGGAAGAAAAAACCTGTGCTAATTTCATGATTCCAAAGTTCGCCATTCTTTGTAGATATATATTTTAGATTTGTAAAAAACAATAAAAGAGAAAAATGAATGTTAAATAAAAGATTACACAAATATTTGTTTTTATCATGGTTTACCATAATTTTATTATATTCTGTAAAATATAATATCAACCAACTTATAATAAATATATACAATCAACTATCATATTATTACATAAAATTGTAAATGACACTAGCAAGTAACATAACGTTACGTTTCTCAGCTGACGACGATATGATCAAAAAGTGTATAGTTTGACATATTTAGTTTTATGTTTTAAAACTTTTTACGTAATTTTCGATGGCTCGTAATCCATTCTTATAATCTATTTAAAAATAAATGGGCATAAACGAAAAAAAATAAAATAATAATAATTAACCCCTCAGGCTAATTTGTCGCTTTTAGGAACAGCTCAGTTAGGTCTCTCTTACTGTCATGGTGAGAAATGTGATCTAAACGTTGTTAGAACGCTTTATCTAAATCTAAAAATTATCCACAGAAGAATTAAAATGTACACCTCTATGAAAATAAAGGCAACGACAGCAAAAAATGTTAAACTTTGTGAATTATTTTTATTCTTTTTATATGAAGTGACAAAAAAGTGAGGTGACAATAATAAATAGTTTGTAACAGATTTGCCTAATAAAACGTGTGCGTTTTAAATATTTCTTTTGTTATCTTATTACAATATGGGAGGCGGGAATGGGTACCGAGGCCCCAGGAACCTTTATTGGATAACCAACACTTCTGTCATATGTCACCCCAAGTGGTTCGCTATGTTTGGTGATTTAGCAGGAGTGCCCGGGTTCACGGGGTGTGGTTTATCTAGGTCCTAGAAGCGGATTACCAGGTCATACTGAACCCCAGATTCCTACCCACCCCTTAACCACTCATTTGCCGCTTGTGCGCCGGCGTGTCCTGATTTTGACATGCGATTTTGACCCTATGTATAAAGAAAGTGTATGAAGAACACGGTCAGAATCGCTTGCTCTATTATCGCTCTTTACCATAGAGAAAACTGCAATTCGCTTGGTCACTCCATATAATTTATATTAATGATTTACCGGAGCGCGGGAACGTGCGCAGTTCTTGCGCATGCGCGGGAAAAATTCTTTGGTCTTCAACTTTGACCTTTCTATGTACGAAATTTCTCAAGGACGCTGTCAGAATCGCCGGACATTGGGTGTCATGACTGCCGCTTTTTGCGAACGCTAATTGGTTACAACCAACCCCATTTACTCCCGGCATTCAACGAGTTAAACCCTCTTCCTTTCCAGAACTATCCTCTCCTTTTTTTCCTTAAAAAAACCACCACACAGCATCCCCAAAGATGACATCATGTAAAAAAAAAATAATAATTACAAAAACGTAAGGTGAGCTATTTTAAAAAAAATTTATGATTGCATTCAAAATTTTTATATTTCAAAAATTATGTTTATTTCTAACAGAAAAATTTAAAAGCATTTTTCATCACTTTTCAAAAACAGTTTTTAGTTTTCGGATAGATTCAGAAATATTACATTTATTTAGATTTTATAGCAAAGCGGAAATACTTTGACCTTCTGACAGAATATGCCAGAGACCTGAGGTGTGAAAAATAATTTAGAAACTTAGATTCATTCTACCAAAGAATATGCAAAACAATAGTAAGTCTTGATGATGTTGTTAGAAGTAGTCATTATAAAAGGAAGAAAAATAACATTAAAAAATGTAACAAAATAAACTTGCCAGTTTTTACGAGAGATCTCGCCCAATATCTATCTCGATCGAGACGGATATCGGGCGAGATCTCCTGTCAGATTTGTGTGATTTTCTAATGCTGTTAACCTGTCACCAACTTAAGCAGATATATGCGTTAGAAATACGATAGCAGTCAAGTACAATAAGCGTGTTTATGCGTCAACGCGTGTGTCTCCATAGAAATCGTTCTAACTCCGTTATTCTTTTAGTGACATCCCTAAAACAAAAAGTAAAAGGTCGATAGTGGAACAAGCTGTACATCCCTATTCAAGTTGTCCATAGAAATACATAACAAGAATATTTTGTCATTCGTGCAATCTGACACATAATTTTTCCCGCCAAATTTCGGACCGGCGGCTTGACCCCGCTCGACATTGTTAATTTTTATTAAATATTTTTATATGAAATGATAAAAAAGTTAGGTTTACAAAAGTGTTTATTATACATTTATACAATAGAATAAGTATTGTTGTTTACATAATCTGTGATTTTAGCACCGTTTTCACATAAAAACATCACATGAGTCATTTTTACATTCTTTTTAATGTTTGAATTCCAAATTTTAATATTTACAAATGTTAATATTTATTTGTAATACAATAATTCGAAAGCTTATTTTGTAACCTTTCTAAAACAGTTTTAACTATTCGGCTATGTTCAAAAATGTTTCATTTATAGAGCTTTAATTGTGAAGCGGTAATAACACAAAGTTTTCGTAAAATGTCATTTCGTTTGAGACATCTGCGTTATATTCGCGAAAATTCGGAAGGGTTAAATGAATAAATAATCATGCATACTTGCATGGATTCGTGTTTAAAACAACCTAAACTAAAATGCGTGACAGCTCACAGCTGAAATTCTGACATCGGCCTATAGAAAAAGCAAATAACAGTCATATAAAATCACACAAATCTGACAGCAGATCTCGGCCGAGAATATCTCGTTCCCACAAAAGATATAGAATAGCTCGTCTGACGACCTTGACACGCCTGAACAGATTTTCATGAATTGCAGCTAAGACATCTCGATCACATCAGCTTTCAAACAAAAAAGCCACATCATAATCCGTCCAATCGTTCCGTCCACACAGACGGCGGTCAAACTTATAACACCCGTCGGTTTTGCATTGGGGGTTAAAAAGGAGGCACAGCAACATGGCATAAATACCCCAAAAATAAATCACGATAATACTTTTGGCCGTGAAAACCTGAAACACATCTTGCCAAAGTAAGATTATAAAATTTTATACACAAATAACACGGACGGAATAATTTTAAATAAACGCAGACAATCTTAACAGCAAAGTTCAATTTTGAAGATTCAATAATTGAGAGTAAAAATAAAACAAATAACTTAATTTTTTGTAGGCGCATGAGTATTCTGGCTCCATTATAGTTGATCCCCTGACAGTTAGCCCCCGGGCATACTTATATACAATGTGCAGTCGATTTAGGGATAATACGTATACCTACTTACACGAAATATAACTAAGGGTCCCTGAAGGGTTTACAGAGAGGATGTACCGCAGAATAAAAAAAGTATAAAACATATTTTCATTCAATTGCATCAAGGATAAAACTACTTGTCTATGCACTGTATATTTTCAATTTGGGAGGTAGGTATGGGTACCGCCGCCCCGGGAACCATTTATTAGATAACCAACACCCCTGCCATAGTTCACCTCAAGTGGTTCGCTACGTTTGTTTCATACATCTCTCACTATTGGACACATTGACTTCCAGATTCCTTCCATCCCCATCCCTCATACCTTTTTTCCTTTCCTTAAAAATATCCTCCACCAGCATCCCCAAAGATGACATGGGCCCTCAGGGATTTTTTTCTCTCAGGGCCTCCTGCGTAAAGGCAAATAAAAAAAAACCAGCATATAAGTACAAAAAATCGACACTATAAATAAATTCGTTTGGTATCCATAACAACTTATTATTAAAGGTATTTTTTAAGTCGATTTAAGGTTTGAAATTGGTAAATAATGCACAAAAAAGGAATAATTTTATAATAACTATAATTTCAGGGGGCCAAATGCCAGGGGATCAACTGTCAGGTTACCTAGTGTTCTTTTACTATTCTATAGCCACTGGAGGATAATGGTCGAAAAATGGACCACTTTTATTTTTCTGCGATTGATAGCGGTCCAAAATTGGACCACATTTTCCTACCATTCGTAAAACATTTATTATAATTATTTAAAACATTTTCTTGGCCAGCCATTTATTTTAAAACGAAGCTATTGAAATGCTTTATCTATTATAACTATAGATGTCGCAAATCTGAACTTACTTTGTAGACTATTTTAGAACGATGTTAAAAATAAATTTTCTAAATATTTTTTTCTCTGGAATTTTTGATCAGCTGTTTACGGTTGAAATTAAGTCCTTTTTCCATAGATATGCACCTTTCATTATTAAGTATACCACAGACAGCATACAGAAATCGAAAATATTCTATGTTGACTCGAATAAGTACCCCTCACCGCAGTTTCAAAGTAAAAAATATGCAGGATTTTTTTTATTAATCCTACAAATATGAGACAAACGGTAAAATACAGGTTAATTCATTGGCTATACAGCACTATAATAAGTTTTTATCTTTCCATGTTAAAATTCGAAGATATGATTTTTTTAATGTTGGCGAAAAATTTAAAAAATGGTCTTCTGGCAAATCTTGGGCAATCGAGGCAAATTTATTTATTTCGCGTGATGTGGCTAAGTTAGTAAAATAAATTAAAAAATTAAATAAAATTTCAAATACGTAATAACACTAATAACTTAAAACAGACTTTAACTATTTCTAGTCAATTGTCTTGATATATTTCAGTATAAATTGTTGATTTCCATTGTCCAAACTACACTGGTCTACAACTGTATTTTCTAACATAATATGGTGGTTTAAAAGGTCAGGTTGCACGGCGGATTCCATAGGCAATTCCACATAGGAAAGCACTTCGTAAGGTTGTGATAACCCCATCACTGGATTGTTGATGTAAGTTAACTGCGATACTGGACGCTTGGAGGGATTCGGTTTTCTGGGATTTTTCTTGTATTTCCTAGAAAATTATACAATAATATTATTAAGCAAATTCCTATATATTTCATCATCTAGTTTCCATCTGTTGGTATTGTAATCTAATCTCCTTCAATGTAAACAAGTCATCCATTGATATCATAGTCATATGAATATTAATAGACCTGCCCTAAGCGATAAAAGCGTATTATTTCCCCCTCCCCATACCGGTTCCATTGGAACCGGCTGGGATCGAGTATGGCTTCGCGTGAATCTAAAAAATGTGACGTCATCATTCTTCTGCGAGCCAGCGTCGAGCACTCATCGGTGCATTTTACGAAATAACACGGCAAAAATACTGGCTTGTGTTTTGAAAACGTGTAAAAATAGAAGTGAAAAGGAGAATAAACCCAATTGTCGTATTACATTCCATAGGCAAGCATTATTTTACTTTATTATAAGCTTATTCAGATCACATAATATGGTCGTTTTTGTAACACACACTATCACTCGAGACACATGGCGTGTGCTCGTCGCTGTTTTGTGGGGTAAGTAAATTTTGAAACATTTGTAAAAGTGTCTTACCTAAATACGTCAACAAAATATTGGACTATGAAAATAGGAGAACTTTACTTTGCTGTATTTGGAATTTGTAAATTTGTTCATTTCGCGGCGAGCAATTCGCGCTCCCATGTAAAAAGGTCTATTCATTCAAGAGCAGAGTTTACTTTTAAGAACTAAATGGTGATATTATAATGTGAGTTGCCCATATACTCTCAGATTGAGTTACTGACGAATCAAATATCACCAAATTCATCTTCCCGCTCTGCGCCTCGCTGTAGTTGGTTTCTTTCCCTCACCTTTATGTTCTGGTCTAGTAATATTCATATGTCTATGATTGATATGCTTGATTTAATCGCAAGTGACCAGCTCGAGAAGGGGGGCTCCATCGAAGCCAGAGTTAAGTTAATCACTCAGAGGCTGAGAGAATTATACAGAGCCCAAGATTCCAACCTGCGCTGTTTATTCAGTTGTGGAAATGAAACAAATGACAATAAAGTTAAATTTTCTAAATTTTAAGTAAAATCACAAAATCACAAAAAAGAGCTGATGACCTTGAAACACCTGAACAGATTTTCATGAATTAAAAGAATAGGGGGTTAAAAATAGCGCTATGAGAATTGTCCAGAAGAAAAATAAATAAATGAAAATCAAGGAAATGTTGAAGGAGTTAAATATCTTATCTTTTAAACAAATTATTTACTTCAATACTTTATCGTTAATCTACAAAATAATTCATGGTGTACATCAAGTAAATTTCTAAGGAAAAATGAAAACCTGCATCACAAACACAAACATGAGACGAGGAAAATAAATAAAATAAGATTCCCCTTCAGAAAACAAACCAAGAGTCGAAAGAAGTTAAAAGATGTACAGAGCAATTAAGATATTTGGCAAGTTACCAAAGAAAATAAAACTAGAAGAAAATATAAAAAAATTTAAACTTCTTGAGTTAAATGGGTTTCGAAGGTTAGAAAAAACATATTTTCTCTTTTTTTATAATAGATGATACTATTTAAAATTTTAAGCATATAAAAGTGCAACATTTAAACAATATTCGATAAAATTTTCATCCAAAAATTTGAAAAATTCAGCCGGTGAGGCTTAAGGCATGAGGGGTAAGGTTTTGAAACTGCATTTTTTTCTGAATGTGCAACACGTCGAGAGTATTGTGTCAAAATTTCAGGTAAATCGGAGCAAAACTAAGGAAGATACAGGGTTTCAAGCGACCGGCTCTCATACTTGATTCGAGTATAAAAAAACTTTAAAACGATTTTCTCATAAACAAATTTTTGAAGTTCGTGAACATCATAACTCAAAATCTACTTGGCCAATCCTTTTGAAATTGTGTACACTATTTCTACACATAAATCGACAGGTAATCAGAGGGAGTTTTTTTTCCATTTTATAACAACAAATTCACCGAATTGTTTTTAGCGAAAATCACGTTTTTTACTTCAAAATGCTGCCAAAAATAAAAAAAAATCGAAAAAAAACTCTCTCTGACTACCTAGAAAAACATATCACCTTTGAGTTCGCTCTCATGGACATCTTTATTGATATTTTTAATTGAATTTTTTTTTCAAAGATACTTCAGATGTTATGGCTATAACTATATAGGCTATAAATGAAAAAAAATAAACCAACATTATTCATATACAAAAAAAATCACGAAAATATGCCTTTTTTGTCTTTAAAACCTTACCCCCCCCCCCCCCCCCCCTAGAATGAAGGATTTCAAAAAAAATTAAAGTTGTGTGCAAAACAGTACAATTTTACATATACAGGGTGTCCGGGGGTAAAGTGCATTAACTTCGGGAGGTGATTCTACATGATGGTAGGAGTAAAAAAGATTAACAACTTTTTTCGAAATTCCAACATTTTTTTTCCCATACAAAAAGATCTACCTACTAAAAATCCTTAGTGTGAGGTACAATCGTACTGGCCGGGAGCCTGCCGGGCATGATCGTGGCAACAATAAATAGTGGTGATTGGCCCGTATCGTAACAGCGGAAAATAATAAAGCTGGCCGCGCACGCCGGTCTAATTTTATTTTTTTACCTCAAAACTACTTCTAAAAGTATGAATTTCGAAAAAAGTTATTTATCTTTTTTACTTACACTATCATGTAGAATCACCTCCCGAAGTTAATGCACTTTACCCCCGGACACCCTGTATTATAATTTATCTTTTTTATCCTTGGTTCAAGCACAAGCTATACTAACCTACTAACAGAAAAAGGGTAGGAATGCAGATCCCGCCAATGTCTGGAAATTTAATAAAAAGGCACTTTTTAGATGAGAAAAGTGTGGAAAAGCTGAATAAAACAAAAATTAAGGCGTGCTCGGCAAAATTAAGGGAGATACAACCGTTCAAAGTATTTAAAATTTCACTTCGCAAACTGATATTGACAGTCCGCCCGCCATTTTGTTATAACCTAATACGGTAAACATGGTTTGTGATACAAAAAAAGTGCCCCTTTATAACGCCTACTCGCGTCATGGCAAGAAAAACATCCCAGTTTTCAAGTGGTTTAGCGGCTACGCTAGGTTTGAGTAACATGGTTTGTGATTCTGGCGTACTATTAATTGTGTATTAGGTCTGGGATCCAACATAAACATCCAAAAATGGCGAACGAACTGTCAATATCAGTTCGCGAAGTGAAATTTTAAATACTTTGAACGGTTGTATCTCCCTCAATTTTGCCGAGCGCGCCTTAATTTATTTTTTATTTATCTTCTCCACACTTTTCTCATCGAAAAAGTGCCTTTTTATTAAATTCCCAGACATTGGCAGGATCTGCATTTCACCCGAAAAAAAAATTACTCAATTTCAGATGAAGCAATCATTTGTAGCAACCAGCCGTGGCTTTACTACGCATTGGGATCGCCCCGAAAATTATCGGTGCCTCCAGAAATAGCGCTGGTTTTAAATTGGTGTTGGTGCTCTTCCTCTGACGTTGAGGCAATAAGAATGTCGTCTATGTAGGCGTAACAGAAATCTAAGCCTCTGGTAACCTCGTCCATGAAGCGTTGGAAGGTTTGGGCTGCGTTGCGGAGGCCAACAGCAATCACTACGCCATTCGGACTCTTCGAATTTCCGGTGATGTCTTTCGGCCTCCGCAACGCAGTCCAAACCTTCCAACGCTTCATGGACGAGGTTACCAGAGGCTTAGATTTCTGTTACGCCTACATAGACGACATTCTTATTGCCTCAACGTCAGAGGAAGAGCACCTAGCCCACCTCAAGATATTATTTCAGCGCCTGCAGGAATATGGTGTTGTCATCAACGCCGCCAAATGCCATTTCGGCCTGACTAAGGTCAAATTCCTAGGATACCTGGTGTCTGACGCTGGCACTTCACCCCTCCCAGATAAAGTGGAGGCCATCAACAACTACAGCCAACCAGCTTCCATCAAGGATCTCCGCCGTTTCCTGGGAGCTATAAATTTTTATAGGAGATTCATCCCCAACGCCGCGAGGACACAAGCTCCACTCAATGACCTCCTAAAAGGGAACCAAAAAGGCAAACAACTCGTGTCTTGGACTGCCGAAACAGTAGAAGCTTTCAGCAAGTGCAAAGAAGCTCTGGCCCAGGCAACCCTGCTCGTTCACCCGAAGTGTGACGCCCCACTCTCTATCGTCAGCGACGCGTCTGATACTACAGCCGGTGCCGCACTCCACCAATTCGTCGCAGGTCACTGGGAGCCTCTAGCATTCTTTTCAAAGAAATTTTCGGCAGCTGAAAAGAAATATGGCGCATACGACAGAGAACTACTAGCCATCTATCTCGCTGTGAAATACTTTCGCCATATGGTGGAAGGCAGGTCGTTCACCATATTTACAGACCATAAGCCTATCACGTTCGCCTTCCAACAAAAAGCAGACAAATGCTCACCAAGGCAATTCCGCCATCTGGACTATATCAGCCAGTTCACAACTGACATCCGACACGTCTCCGGAAAAGACAACATCGTCGCGGATGCTCTCTCCAGGGTCGAGACGATAGACACTCCTCTGGACTACGCAGCGCTGGCAGCTGACCAGATGTGCGACCCTGAACTGGAACAACACTTGCAGGGAAGTTCTAGCCTACAACTTAAAAAGATTAATATTCCGGGTACTGACGCGCATCTCTACTGTGACGTCTCAACTACCATAGCCAGACCCTTCGTCACGAAGAAGTTCAGACCTGCGGCATTCAATGCGGTCCATCAGCTGGCTCACCCAGGAATTAAGGCCACGGTTAAGCTCATAACTCAACGTTATGTCTGGCCGGCCATTAAAGCTGAGACTATTAAGCTCGCACGCAATTGCCTTCAATGCCAACGAAGCAAGATTACACGGCACGTGTCAGCACCCCTGGGAGCCTTTCCCAGACCCTCCGCTAGATTCGAGCACGTCCACATCGACATAATCGTCATGCCTTCTTCAGAAGGATGCCGATACTGTCTCACGTGCGTAGACAGATTCACGAGATGGCCAGAGGCATTCCCGATCCCAGACCAAGAGGCTGAAACAGTGGCGCGTGCTTTCTACAAGGGCTGGATAACAAGATTCGGCACTCCACTCCGCATTACTACGGACCAAGGGAGACAATTTGAGTCGAGGTTGTTCAGGCAGTTGAATCTCCTGGCAGGCACGACGCAAATCCATACAACTGCATACCACCCAGCAGCAAATGGCATGGTGGAACGATTTCATCGTCAACTGAAGGCAGCGATCAAGTGCCATCAGAATAACCGTTGGACGGAAACACTTCCCACCGTACTCATGGGAATCAGAGCAGCTTGGAGAGATGATCTCGCTACAACCTCAGCCGAGCTAGTATACGGCGAACCGCTCCGATTACCCGGCGAATTCCTATGTAAAGCACGACCTAATGTCAACGACGATACTGGAAGTTTCCTCAAGGAACTACGGAAACATTTCAACGAGCTGAGACCAGTTGAAGGTACCCGCCATGGTGATGGACATCATTTCGTCTTCCAAAATCTTCCCACAGCTTCTCACGTCTTTCTGAGGGACGACACCGTCAAAAGCCCGCTTCAACAACCCTACAGCGGCCCTCATAAAGTCGTTCGTCGGCACGAACGAACATATACCATACTGGTAAAAGGGAAGGAAATCACCGTGAGCATCGACCGCCTCAAACCAGCATACATTGCTCAAGATCTTGAGAGATTCGCATCGCAAACCGAATCAGAGTCACCAGCCACCACATCACAACCAACCCTTCCGTTGTTCGATGGCAGTAAGGATCGGACACACACAACCACTCGTTCTGGAAGGCGGGTTCGATTTCCCGATCACCTCGGTATCTGACCATTCCTCTTTCCACCGCAGCCATGTCTGCGGTGTCTGGGGAGGGAGTCCTGTAGCAACCAGCCGTGGCTTTACTACGCATTGGGATCGCCCCGAAAATTATCGGTGCCTCCAGAAATAGCGCTGGTTTTAAATTGTATGCAAACGAATTCACGAGAACTTTCCCACCTAGCAGCTAGCTAATACACCGAGTCGAACTACCTACCTAGCGCACATTCCAGAGGCGTCGCCGTTGTTCAATGGTATGCGAAATTACTAAAGAGATAGTTCTGCCACCTAAGCGAAAGAGCTAGAACGTACGGCTGTACAGTTCAAGTGCCCGCAGAAGGTTCGGGTGATATCTCGCCTTTACGTGAATTCACCCGGCGTTACCTATTGTCATTGAATCTACTTGCCGGGCCGGCGGAGTATAAAAACAGGTGCGAGCCGCACACGGCTCAGTCTTAAGTCTAGTATTCATTCAACTTACCACGGAGCAGTTGCCTCGTCTATCCACGATCAACCTTGACCCAGTGCGTAAATTCGTTTGTAGTATTTATCACCGTTACGTGACCGTGTTACAATTGTGTATGTGATTGTAATTATTGTGTGGACTCATTAAAGGCTATTATTACACGCAAACTCGTTTCCTTCTTCAGCCACGACACCTGAGTACCCACACATTTATCATTTATTCTGTCCATCATAAGAACACTTTTTTTAAAGGGGTCTCCGGAAACTACGTTCCACCAGCTGAATTTTTAAAAAAAAATTATAAAATAATGTTTAAATGTTGCACATTTACGTGCTTAAATTTTTAAATAATAAAATCTATTTATAATATTAAAAAAATAAAATACAATTTTTTTATAACCTTCAAAACCAATGTAACCCCTTAAGTAACGAAAATAAGTGATTAATTCATTCTAAAAAATGTTTTATAATAATATATGTAGATATGTACAAGGATTGTATTAGGACATGGGTAACTATGAACCTATTTAAAAAAACCGCAAATAAATAAATAAAATAAAAGTTACCTTAACACCGGAGTCAACGAAATGACATTGCTTTGTTGCACCGACTTCAACTGTCCTAATTGTAGATCTTCAGAATGATTCAATTCATTATTCACTGAAAAGAGGTCGGCTTGATTAATAGCTGCCTGAATCAAATCCTTACAATCTGGAACCAATTTTGCCGTCACAGCTTTACCGTGATTAACTACAACGGAAGTATTAGAATTCTTCGAGTCGCAAAGAGATTGATTCAAAACATCGTAGATCTTTTCCATTTCTTCATTCACAGAATTCAAAACTTGCGTGTTTGATATTGTGAAGGCCACATCCTTTATCATCTGAGCTAAGTCATTTAATTTCGTCTGGCCATTTTTAATATTTTCTAGTAATTTTGTGATTCGTTTGTTTTCAATGTATTTCGTAGATGTTTTCGGTTTTCTTGTTTTCTTTTTCGTATCATTTAAGTAAGGAGGGTGTGTGTGAGTCTTTTCGTTTGATATTACTAGAAATACTCTGTCTCTATACATTATTTTCTTGTCTGGATTTATGTAGTCTTCTTTAAGCTCGTTCATAGCCTGTTGAAGGGTTGATAATACAATTAGTCGTCATACGAGATTCGGGTTGCCCAGATTATAAAAACTGGTTGGGTGGAATGAAATGGGGTAATAAAGAAAAAAGAAAGCAAAAGGTTGGGAGAATCTGGATTCAAATAATTCATAATTGAAGAAGAAGATAACACTAATAATAATCTAAATGAAAATATAAAAGAGAACAAGACACAGAAACATAACGGTCTAAATGGCATGTGCGCTTTTATGAATTCAGCCATTGCCACCTTCCATCAAACCGGTTAGACAAGAGGTTCGGGGTTCGAATCCCAGTTGCGACCGTCATTTTTTGATTTTGATTGATGGGAATTACCTTCAAAAGTTATAAAAATGGCACATGTTGTGCCGTATATGTCAAAATGAATAAATAAATAAAAAGAGAGTTGTTCTTATAAAAAACAGAATATTCATTTAGACTTAAAAACATATATTCCATAATACAAAAATTAAACTAGAGACGCTACCTAGGATACAAACCAGTTCCTAGAACGATTATTTTCAATGAAAAAGGTAGTGACCTATGATTTGGAAAGATTTTTTTAATGGGATATATTTGTGAATATATATATTTTATATTATTACAAGTCGATTCTACATAAATAAACCAACGAATATACTCCAATTAAAGGAGACCATCCATCAAGAAATGGTCAACATACCCCGAGATTTGTGTCGAAAAGTTTTCGAAAATCTAAGGGCCTGATTTTTAGGAACGCCAGCGGCGAGAAGGTGGCCATTTTCCAGCATATTTTTGTTCTTACCTAAATAATCATTTATTTAAATACAATCTGTTTTTTTTTTTCATGATTATTTCAAAAGTGCAAATGTTTATGGCCCACCCTATATTAAACTGTTGAATGTGGGTTGACATCTCAGAAACGGCACAAAAATATATATTCATACAAATATAAACTAATTTTATTATTTCTACACAAACCTGAATACATACCCAGCATGAAAAAAAAAACAATCCAAAGGAGTTTTCAAAGAAATAATGACCATGATACTCTTTAAAATGTTATTATTTCCGCCATTGACAGCTGTAAAAAGTGACCCACAAATGTAACAGAACATTCATTTGAAAGCATTCCGGGCAGCTACTTTGATCAAATAATAAGTAGCTCCCAGATTTATATTAGTGCAAGCGATTCTGACCTTGTCTTTCGTACAGTTTCTTTATACATAAGGGTTAAAATCGCATTAAAAAAAAAGTATTTAAATTTTTTCTCTGGTGCTCCAGCCACAGCAGAGAGGTTAAACTTAGAAATCAAGACAAACCTTTTTTCTATTATGGCAGTTAGTGTCAGCTTTCACTGCATACTCAGGGAAGAAGCGTATAACTCTTATAGTCAGTTTGGCCGGACAACCTATCTTCTTCCATTTCCTATTGGGTGGCTTGGTGTACGCGCTTGTCGGCTGCATAAACAATAAAAAAAAACAATCCATTTTTTAAATTTGTAACTTTGAATAAAAGTCGAATATAACTCCTTGATCTGGTCTCCCCATTTTAAAATACATTCAGATTCAACAGAAAAAATTCAAAGATTAAAATTAAACATATAATAATTGCTTCTTCAAACTTTGCAAATACACTTTATGGCGTCATTATTGATTTAATGAAAACAAAACTATATCATATTATGGACATATTTCAAAAACAATGTTTTCTTCGTTAGGATAAGAGATTAATAATATTATTGTTTTTTAAGCATGTCGATAATATTAATAATAGTGGGGTTTACAAAGTTATTTGTTTTCACTAAATTAAATATAAAAATTGACTCACCTGAGCAGGTTTCGGTTTCGTTTTGCTTGGGCCTGAAACGCATTCCATTTGAAGATGTGTTAGGATACAAAATGGCGCCCCTTCAGCTTGTATGTGAAAGTATTCTCTTCGAAAGGAGAAAAATAAACGCGGCATATCTAAAAATGTTAATATATCACCATTGTAAGATACCACATAACTCTGATACTGCCAGTATATAATGATTAAAAAATTAAGTTAAATATTATTCAAACGGTTTTGTAATAAATAATAAGTTACAGACCTGTAATCTTTTTTTGGAGGCTAGTTCTTATTACGAATGGGAAACCTAGGTGGTGAATCTGCCTGAAGAAGGAATTGCACTTATCTATTCCTCCTTCAATGTATCCCGTATACACATCATTTACACGTTCGAAATCACACAATATCTTGGACAAAGTCGTCCCGAAATCAGTCGAAGTTAAAGAATAACAGTGATTGGCAAGATTGACATCTTGTTCTTCCAAGTTTTCCTCCATGATTTATTAGCAACCTTTTTTGGTTTCAAACGAGAAACTTTTGTGAATCTAATCTACTCTTTTACCAGAATTTCTATTACCAGAATCGAAATGAGAAAAATGAACAAGTTGTTCGAAGGCAAACTCTAAAAAATCTTCCTTGCTATTTTGACTTTTATTTTGACATTTCACAACCACAGAAAAAAACACAGTTAGTGTCGTTAGTGATGTCTAATATAACCGACGAATACAAAATAATACAATCACTCGAGATTCGAGATATCCATTACGGAAATATCGATCATTTTGTCTGAGTTTTCTTTTTTCTAGCTTTTCCGTTGTCTTTGCCCAAGTTTCTCGGCTTGTCGATTAGTTTGACGTTTGACGTTCGCGCAGTTCGCGTCAAATTGGTGTTCGTATTTCCCTTGTCGCTGCACCACGATGACTGCTTTCGAGGAGTTCGGAGTGCTTCCCGAAATCGGGAAAGCAGTGGACGAGATGGAATGGATGCTTCCCACAGACGTGCAAGCCGAAGCAATCCCCCTCATCCTAGGCGGAGGCGATGTTCTCATGGCGGCGGAAACCGGCAGCGGAAAAACCGGCGCTTTCTGTCTGCCGATCTTGCAAATCGTGTGGGAAACTCTCAAAGACTTGAATGAAGGAAAAGGCAGCAAAATCATCGCGGCTACTTCTCCTTTTTGGACTCTTAGTTTCTTTGATCGCGGAGAAGCTCTGGCAGTAACTCCTGATGGTCTGAGATGCCAATCTAGGGAGTTTAAAGAATGGCATGGGGGAAGGGCTACTAAGGGAGTGTTTGGAAAGGGGTGCTACTATTACGAGGCCACTGTTACAGACGAAGGACTCTGCAGAGTAGGATGGTCCACACAAACTGTAAGATTTTCCACCTTGCTATAGAATGACTCAATATTGCACAATTATAACTGGTAAATATATAATATAATATCCAGACACGCACAATTAATACCCACAAATTATTTTAAAAACACTTTGAATCAGTTCAATAACATTGAGAAACAACTATTTAGGTTACTGAAAATTAAATTTAAAATAAGGCTAAAGTTCGGTTTATGGGGGAAATTCCTAAAAAATAAAACTAGTTATTTTTATACTAATTATGGGCCGGAAAATCCGAATCTGAAAGCATTAGGCGGCGGCAAGCATTATTAACTGAGTTACACGACTTTAAAAATTTTTATACACACACAGGAAAATAGCCATTTTGGAAGCATTTTGATTCCTAGACAATCAAACTAGTTATTTTTATACTAACTATGGGCCAGGGAATCCGAATCTGAAAGAATTAGGTGGCGGCAAGCAATATTAACTGAATTACACAACTTTAAAATTTTCTATACACACACACATGAAAATATTCCTTTCGAAGGCATTTTGACACACGTAGTACAAAGATCATAGAAAAACAAGATAACATAGATGTTTTTACCACACAAAATTAAGTGTTGCCATTAAGCAGTAATATCAATAACGTAAAATAACATGTTTATATTTTAAGTACTTATTTTTTATAAATTTTACTCACTTTTGTATCACAAACCATGTTACATAAACCCAGCGTAGCTGCTAAACTACTTGAAAACAGGGATGTTTTTTTGCCGTGACGCGAGCAGGCGGTATAAAGGGGCACACACCATGTTACACAAACCTAGCGTAGCCGTTAAACTACTTGAAAACAGGGATGTTTTTTTGCCGTGACGCGAGCAGGCGGTATAAAGGGGCACAAACCATGTTACACAAACCTAGCGTAGCCGCTAAACTACTTGAAAACAGGGATGTTTTTTTGCCGTGACGCGAGCAGGCGGTATAAAGGGGCACAAACCATGTTACACAAACCTAGCGTAGCCGCTAAACTACTTGAAAACAGGGATGTTTTTTTGCCGTGACGCGAGCAGGCGGTATAAAGGGGCACAAACCATGTTACACAAACCTAGCGTAGCCGCTAAACTACTTGAAAACAGGGATGTTTTTTTGCCGTGACGCGAGCATGCGGTATAAAGGGGCACAAACCATGTTACACAAACCTGGCGTAGCCGCTAAACTACTTGAAAACAGGGATGTTTTTTTGCCGTGACGCGAGCAGGCGGTATAAAGGGGCACAAACCATGTTACACAAACCTAGCGTAGCCGCTAAACTACTTGAAAACAGGGATGTTTTTTTGCCGTGACGCGAGCATGCGGTATAAAGGGGCACAAACCATGTTACACAAACCTAGCGTTAGGTTAGGTTAGGTTACGCATTTTTAAGACTACGAATTTTCATACATTTGTTTTAAGAATACGGCCGTTGAGATAGTCGTAATTCATAATATAGGGATAAATATTTTTGAGACTTGGTAACACTGCCGGCACATGTTTTAGTATATTTCTTGTTTTTTCTATGATCTTTGTACTACGTGTGTCAAAATGCCTTCGAAAGGAATATTTTCATGTGTGTGTGTATAGAAAATTTTTGGACCATCCCCCATAAACCGAATTTTTTCCAAAAATAAGGAAAAAATTCGGTTTATGGGGGATGGTCCAAAAAAAAAAATTTTTTTTTTATACTAATTATGGACCGGAAAATCCGAATCTGAAAGAATTATGCGGCGGCAAGCAATATTAACTGAGTTACACGACTTTAAAATTTTTTATACACACACAGGAAAATAGTCATTTTGGAAGCATTTTGATTCCTAGAAAATCAAACTAGTTATTTTTATACTAACTATGGGTCGGGGAATCCGAATCTGAAAGAATTAGGCGGCGGCATGCAATATTAACTGAGTTACACAATTTTAAAATTTTCTATACACACACACATGAAAATAGTCATTTCGGAAGCATTTTGACACACGAAGTACGAAGATCATTAATTAAATTAAATCATTAAAGAAATTTTAAAATTATCAGATCGTAGAATCATTTTCGATTTAACCTGTTTGTATAAAATCATTAATTCAATGTTTGATACTCCTGATTTATTATATGTAATCTCCTTTCATACTCCAGGCAGGTCAGTCACAAGACAGTACCTACCATATTATTGTGGCAATTCTAAGTCAACATGCCAATATTATACTCCTATGCGACGGATTCAACAGCTTGGAAACAAATACTCCGATGTTGTTGATATATTTAATACATCAATTTTAATATATAAGCATACCTTATTGAAGTTTTTTTCATCAAGTAGGGGAATGTGTTGATGAAACTGTTTGAATTGACTAGCATATTGGTGGTGTTTTGTCGGCTGAAGGAGAGAAGCTATTTTTGTATTTTTTTTTGTTTTTATATTTTGTGCCTGTATCCTGTGGGGATCAAATTCTATTTTTATAGTATTTTTTTTGTTTTTATATTTTGTGCCTGCATACTGTGTGGATCAAATTCAATAGTATTTTTGCTTTATATTTGTTTATGTGCAAGTGTTATAAACAGTCATTTCCTGCACTATTTATTAGTATAATTTCGTAAATATTGTTAAGTGTATATATGTATGTAAAAGCCTAAATGGGCGTAAATAAATAAATAAATAAATAAATTTGACATATTTTCTTCATGCCACGTTTTGGCATAATAATCTGGATATTTACCGTTTTTTCGGTATAAAACGATTCAATATTAGATTACTCCGGGAGTTAACCTGCAAGTGTTTGTCAAACATGTTGTGTTAAATCCCATTTGAACTCATTTCAGGCATCTTGCGATCTGGGAACGTGCCGTAACGGGTTTGGATTTGGTGGGACAGGAAAGAAATCCAATTCCAAGCAGTTTGATGATTATGGTGAAGCCTTTGGAATGCACGATGTCATAGGTTTGTTCTGAATTTCATAATTTCAAAAATAAGGATGGTGCTAAACGAATAACAGACAAAAATATCAGTACTTACTTGGAATTATTGTTTTGTTGGGAGGAATGCAGATCCGGGCACAGTTTGGAAATTTAATAAAAAGGCACTTTCTAGATGAGAAAAGTGTGGAAAAGCTGAATAAAACAAAAATTAAGGCGCGCTCGGCAAAATTGAGGGAGATACAACTGTTCAAAGTATTTAAAATTTCACTTTACAAACTGATATTGACAGTCCGCCGGCGTCCGCCCGCCATTTTTTTTATAACCTAATACGCTAAACATGGTTTGTGATACAAAAAAAGTGCCCCTTTATAACGCCTGCTCACGTCAAGGCAATAAAAACATCCCAGTTTTCAAGTGGTTTAGCGGCTACGCTAGGTTTGTGTAACATGGTTTGTGATTCTGGCGTACTATTAATTCTGTATTAGGTCTGGGATCCAACATACCTAAGCAGTGAAAACATGGCGAACGAACAACGAACTGTCAATATCAGTTCGCGAAGTGAATTTTTAAATACTTTGAACGGTTGTATCTCCCTCAATTTTGCCGAGCGCGTCTTAATTTATTTTTTATTCATCTTCTCCACACTTTTCTCATCCAGAAAGTGCCTTTTTATTAAATTTCCAAACTGTGCCCTGATCTGCATTTCACCCGTTTTGTTTAATCTTCCGTCGGGCACAATGCAAATCCTAACTTGATTGGGCGCAATTCATCTGTGAGATTAAATCACAGAAAAACAGATCAAAATAGATTTTTCACTCAATTTTTCGAGACGAATGGAAACTGGCCCTCTATCAGTGGTGGGGAAAGAGGAAAGGTTAAGAGGCCACTCCCCTAGATCGGCGATATCTACCCTTTGGCACAAAAATAACATATCACTTCATCTCACAGATTAGTTGCGCCTGATGGAAGGTTAAAAACTGGATGTCACCACCTGTAAAAATATATAATTTAACTGAGAATTTTTTTTTTACATAATCAAAAAGTATTAGATACTAGCTGGTTCCCGGCGCGTTGCTATGCCATTAAACAAAGAAATTGTTTCTACCTGCGTGTCCTTTCCCATTCGTCCCATTACTCTTCCGCCTCCCCTTCCCCTGTCCCGTGAACCCCCCTTCCGAGTTCTCCTCTCCCCTCCCAGGTTCCCATTCCCCCTCCCCGGATCCATTCCCCCCCTCCCGCAAACACACTATCTGAGTTCCCCTCCCCCCTCCTCTCTCCCGCATTCCATACATTTAGTCCCGGTATATTCAGTTTTCAAACAGCTCGCGTGCCACCTATTGCATTTTTTTAATACAAATTTCGTAATGCCAGAGCTCATCAGTAGTCTTATACAAACCTTGTCCGGACAATAACGAACACAACAAAAAAAGAATTATCAAATTTGGTGCAGTCTTTCGTAAGTTATGCGCGTACATACATTTCGGCGATTCATTTTTATTTATATAGAAGATAGATAGATATATAGATTTCAAATATAGAATAAAAATAATTATTTCTGATTTGAGCTCTTATAAATGCTGAAAGTGTAGGTAGTTCTAAAATATTAGCCTTTCATAATAAATACGTACCTATTGTAATTTTTTTTTATTCATAATGTAATTGTACTTTTTGTTGACAAATTAGAGAGATGTTACTGCTTGAGTGTCGTGACTTATACACTTATGAGTTACAGTTTGAAAATTCGTTGAACGTGAATAATTTTATTGAATAACAGGAATATTTCACATCATGAAAATCTTTAGTATATTTGACAATTTTCGCATCACAACTCAGTCAAAATACAAACTAGTATATTGACTACATTACTGTAAGCAGAGGCGGCATGTTTTAGTGCATTTGTGCATTGCACTGCCGAACATCAACAAATGTCAGAAGTGTAAATTAGTACATCCACTCACGAAAAATTCCCGCCAATTCGTTATTTTACCAACTTTCCTACTAGACTCCGGCGCATACGAAAAAGCAACCCACGCATCTTTGGTTATGCCGAGACCTGACGTCACATGAAGTGATATTTCTACTGGGACAGTCTACAGGGGCTGGAACCGTGAAATGAGCAAGACAAGTAGAGACCCATATCGGATATTGACGTGTTAGAGTAGTGAAGATATATGATAACCACATGCATTAGCGGGGAGGCATTCTGATTTGTGACAAAACCTTAAACATGCGTGATATGGTACAGAATGTTTGAAATTAATTAATTACGATTAACGATTTTACAACTGATTAACAATGTTATGTATTAGCGCTACCAGGGTGCCGGGCATGCGAAATCAAGATTTTGGCAGATCACTGATCAGTATTGACATCATTTTAATGGTTTTCACTAGTTTCGCTTTGTAAAAAACTTATTTAAAAATTAGTGGTAATGAAAACATTGCGATTAATGTTGATTTTTCAAAAGTAACCGAATTTCATTTGAGAATAAAATTTTTTTTGAAAAATAATGGCTCTCCAAAACCATTGCTGATTAAAATACAAGTTTGTAAGGTTAAGGAAAAAAAACTGTGAATAGAGTTTTAAAAACAAAGTATTAAATACTCAAAAGCATCTTGGCTTGGTGAATGTGATCGTTTGAACACATTTTTTTGTTTGTTTTCCGTGTACTATTTTTGGGGATGATAAACCGTGGAGTGAAAGTTGTGTAAATGATAGCCCTCATTTTATTGAAAAAGTTAGTAAACATGCATAATCCCAAGAACACATAAATAAAGTTTTTTTTTTTTAAAAGAAAGACAAACATTCCCGGGTTACGAATAACCCAACAATGTTTGAAAATCTCCTATTACCACCACAGAAAGCCGAAAATGTTGCTTGTGTTGTGATGGAGGACTTAGCCAGCCGAGGAATCGAACACGCGACGCTCGAGTGGGACCCAAGCGCTATTCCCACTCAACCACTGACCGGTCAAATTTAGTTGGTTAGGTCAAGTTGATAATGCAATTTAGTTTGTTAGGTCGAGTTGATAGGTATACGATGTTCAAACCAAAAAAAGTTTAAAAAATACATTTGAAAATAGATGTATTACATAAAGTAAAAAACTTTGTCTTTACAGGCTGTTTTTTTTTTTCAATTTGTTGTTGATTAATATCCTTTATTGTTTTCATATTTCAGGGTGCCTTATAAACCTGGATGCTGGAGAAATAAAGTTCACAAAGAACGGTGTAGATCTGGGAGTGGCATTCAGGCTAAATCCTCAACAGAAGAAGGAGACCTACTTCCCGGCCGTGGTGCTGAAGAATGCTGAGATGTCGTTCAACTTTGGCGCAACTCCATTCAAGGTATATAAGTCCACAATAATTGGTGATTTTGTACTAGTCCTGGGTCGATCGTGAAAGACCTGATCGTCGAAACCCGCTCACGAGCCACCAAAGAGTGAGCGGGTTATTTATTCGTCAGCACCCGGGTCTCACGATCCGCGACTCGAGAACAAAAAGACAAGAACAACGAGCGCACTCCCGCGACCCTTGAGCTACGACACATTCCTGCACCCCGTGACTCACAGACCGATCGCCGGGTGCGGGCGGGGCGAGACGTGTCAGGTCCCGGAACCCGCCGGCGCCAACTACGACTCATTCGATTGCCGATCAACGCACACACGTGCGTGACAGTATCCTGCTTGCTGCCCGTGTGTCACGTCATCGCGGGGTTGTTAGGTAGATTCGATTTTTGAACATTCGACTTGACACAGCGTCGTTTTTAATAAGAGCGTAACTTGGTATTGTTAATCAACGGGTGAAGTGCATTTCTTTTCACATTTTGTTAGTGTTGTTTTCATAAAAAAAAAATCATTTTTCGTGTGAGTGTGAATGTAATTGTGCATTGTAATAGAAACTATAAACTGGTAAAAGTGTAAAATGTCTGACTTTAATATAAAGAAATTATAATAAAGCATTAGCTTACAGCTAATTTACTTATTTAAATTCTCAATAAAAACTTCAGAACACTTTTTTTACAAGGTTTTTATATCCTCCAAAACATGATAAAACATTGTTTTTTTACCCCTGAAGCATGTCTTTTTTAAAATTAATTTCTGGGACTTGACATTACTAGTTACAGGTGTGAGCAGTGAGAGAACGTTCACACAATTATAACCTGGGTTTTGTGTTGCGTATGACTTGAACGGTCTGGGCGGCGACCGTCTACCGCGTGGCGCGCCCGTTAAAGTAACTGGGTGATGAGTAATCGAGTTTCGTATTTAGTGTCGCGAAAAGAGCGGGTCTTCGTGACCCGCTCGTGACGCCAGTGGGTCGTGAGCGACCCGGGTCGTGTAAAACGATTGATTGACCCAGGACTATTTTGTACACACAAATAGTTATATACTTATACTGAGTGAAATTTTACAAATTAACCCCTTAAGACTCGGAAGGAAGTTACTAGGCACAAACATCATATCGCACATCCCGTAGAAAAGTGTCATAAGTCAAAAAAGCTCATTTTTCAGGAGAGCAATAAATGAATGAATGGTGAACAAACGGTCCCGTCGAAAAAATATACTATTAGCAACATCTTGTGGAGATGCGGTTAACTTAAATGCGGTTTTCGTGGGGCATAGATAACCACAATCATTTTACTTTACAGAGATAAAACGTAAAATTTTTATTTTGACTTACAACACTTTTCTATGGGCTGTGCGATATTTCATTATTCTCTTTCCCTGAAGGACCTATTTGACCGGGGCGTTTGTACATTATATATATATATATATATTTTTTTTTTTCTATATTGCGGAGAGTTATTGTGATTTATTTGTCGTTGAAAAGAGAAATAATCCTTCTTCCCTGTTTGACTCAAATATTTATGCATGATTCAAAGGATAATATCCAAAAAATGGTCAAGGGGATTTTAATTTTGAGATTTTTTCATTAGCATTTGAAAGTAAAAAAATATTTATTGTATAAACGGCATAAAAAGTAAAGTGACAATTTTTATTTTAATCCCTGCGTAAAAGTAATGTGTTTTTTAAATATCGAATTATTTCAAATTTATGTGAACATTTCTAGTCAAAATGTTTCTATACGTTTTTTTGTTTACATTGGTCATGTTTGGTGTTTAAATTTTATTATTTACAAATTTCAATTTTTATTTCAAATACAAAGTTTAATAGAAAATACTCATTATAAAAATCTCATAGATAATTTTATCTAGTTTCTAAAATAGTGTTTCTTTTTAAGACAACTTCAGAAATCAATCAATATTAATATACGAGTACATTATAAAAGAAAGTATACAATGTGCGTGCTGCTAAAACTCAGAAACGAGTCCCGGTACGATCAAGGGAGTCATATGGTGTGGTAGCCCTCTATCCCTCCATCCATGAAGAAGGTTCCCTTTTTTACCTGAAAGGCGTGCTTTTGAAGATATAAGGGTTGAAAATTTCACTCTCTAGAAAGTTCTGGAACAGTCCAGAACATTTGAGAGTATTCGAGAGCATTCCTCAACATTACATAACATCCCAGAACGTTCGGGAACATCCCAGATCATTGTGGAACATTCCAGAACACTCTCGAATGTTTTTGAACATTGTGGACCATTCAAAGCCTTTTTTTGTGTGGGTGGGGCTACCCATTGGTAGGGGTATACAAAGCAAGATCCGTCATGTATATTGTAATATAATGTAAAATATGGAACCCGATAGTGATTGGTTCCTACACTAATAACTTTGTAAATATTTCCCCAGCACGGCCCACCCGCTGGCTATGTGGCAGTGAGTGAAGCCAGCTCCGACTGCACGAGGGCCAACTCCAATTCGGGAGGTGCCAACTCAGCCTCTTCCAAACCTGTTTCCAATGCCCCCCAAGCCATCATCATTGAGGTAAGGAAATCCATTGATATACCGCCCTGTTGGAAGACCACCATTTGGAATCAAAACATTGCTCAAATTTACCAGATCTAAATAGTCAAGGTACATTCCAACCTCCTTCTTGCCTGTCTCCTTCCCTACCAGTGGCGGCTCATGACTGTTGGGTGTGCTAGAGTGCTAATATTTAAAAAATTACATTATTGAAGTTGTCGTAGGCGAAAAATATATGTATTTTGTTTTTCGAAAATAGGTTATTTGTAAGAAGATTTTTCAGGAAATCCGTATGATATAAATTTACGACACACGGCCAAACTGAAACTTTCTGAAATTTTGCATAAAAAAAACTGATTTTCAAAAAAAATTTTTTTTTTTCAGCTACAACAACATCAATAAAGCCATTTTTTTAATATTAGCCTTCTAGCACACCAAAAAGTCACGAGCCGCCACTGTTCCCTAATACTATCTTTGTCATCGCAACGTAGCCTTCAGCCATTATGGATATTAGTGAGACGAAAGAGACAGTTGGTATAGCACTATCCCTGTCCGTCCTCACCGAATGCAACCCCTGTAAACCTCTACCCGGTGTGATCAGACAGGCAGTCGAGTGACGTCATTGGTCATCCCCCAACAAAATTTATATCTTACGGCCCGTCACCAAAACTAATTGCTGACAGCTAGTTTAGATCATATTTCTGACCATGAGAGTAAGGGAGACACCACAATTTCTAGAAGACCTTTTAGACATCGTTGTGGTGGCAACAATGAATATATTTCTTTAAATTTCCTGTATTTAGTATTGAACGATGTAAACGAAAATTAAGCCATTTTAGAAGTTCTGTCAATATTTTTTTATGCAATTGTTTTGAACTTTCTAATATGTTTTCATCTCCCGACATATAGAAAATCATATTATTTATTTAATACATAATTTTCTTTTGTTATAAACAAAGTAGAAATCATCTGAACACAGCTTTGAAAGCGGTTGTTATGCGCGTCTTAAGGAATAGAGAACTCCAGTCCAATTTTTTTTTTTTTTTTTACCTTCTAACTTAAATAACTGCATATTTATTTTTATTTTTAGAGTTCATTTTTAGTTAAAATAATTGTCAAAGTTTTAATTTTTCAAGATCCCCCGAAAACCACCGTATGTATAGTGAATCACGTGACGTCATCACTCCTGAAAAGTTACTATAGGATCGGGCAATCAGCTGATCAACTGCCGCCATTTTGAATTCGGTGTTCGAAGTATTCTCCCTAGAAGTAGCATTACTATTTTTTTTGTGCAGTAGTTTTTGAATATTTTCAATAATAGAGATAAACTAATAAGAGACACCTTTATTTTATAAACATTATTTAGGCCTAAATAATGTTTCAATAAACACAACAACCACATCTCTATAAACAGTATGTAAATAAACAAATAAATTAATACGATGGCTTGAGTCATACATACATTCCCATACATTTCCCATACAATGACTTTACGGTGATGTCATGACACGAGGAACAGTGACGTCACCACTAAACATTTCAATAATGCCAACTTGACGGCGTGTTTCTTATTTTTTAATTTTTTTAAAACTCTGCGTTTAATATTATTAAATAAAACTTCTATATTCAGAATCAGCGTTTATTGGTCTATATGAACATATCTTTTTAAAGCCAGAATATTTTTCACTGGAGTTCCTTATTCTGCCCTTAAGAATTTAAATTGGATTCTTTCAATCGTATGTGAATGAACTTCATAATTTGGAGACCACATTATGGAAGCATTATCTCCTGTTTCTATTAATTGTAATAAAAACAATTATTTGAATAGATATTTTTTTTGGCAGCCTTCCCGAGAGCTTGCCGAGCAGACCTTTAACCAGATAGTAAAGTTCAAGAGGTATTTGGACTCCCCGGTGGTGCGGGAACTGCTGGTGATTGGAGGGGTGAACATCAAGGAGCAGATTGCGGTACTCAATTCCGGAGTGGACATTGTGGTTGGCACTCCTGGCAGGATGGAAGATCTCATTCATGGAGGTGACAATTTTTTTTTGTATCCTGGATTAAGAATTAAACAATTTTTTGTTTTTAATTAAACCCACCCTTGAAGTTTTGAAGAGACCCTGTTGAAGGGAGTAAGCACAGAGGACTGTAAATCTTTACACAGCCGAGCTCTTGAACTGTATTGAAAAAATATTGGGCACATTTGGCAAGTTCCCCAATTGCGCAACTGTGTCGAAGGGATCAATGACGTTAGTTCCTCAAAGCATGTTCTGTTGAAATACTGGTAGAACAAGGACAGTATTCCAACCTCATGTCTGTGAGATAGGAGAATCTATTCAAGTATTTAGGAGCTCCAAAGAGGTGAGTGCCAATTTTAAAAGTGTGGCGCATATGCGATTTGTACAGAGTCAGCAGTTGAGTACAGTCACTATCTCCTCTTTTTTTATTTTAATGAATACCACTTTTAAGAAGGAACAAGACAAAACTGGAAATACGTCATTTTTAAATCAAATTTTAGACGTATTGACTCTTTTCCACAAAAAATTATAAATTGATTTCGAAAGACTGTTCTTTTATCTAGTAAACATATGTTTTAAATTTTGAAAAAATATATTTATTTTTAGTTCAATAAGATTTTACCGTAGGTCGTTGGCAGATTTGTTAAATTTTGAAACTTTGTAAGAAAATTTTTATATGATACAACACACATTTCAAAGCATAAATAAATACGTTAACTACATAGACATATGAATATTAATAGACCTGCCCTAAGCGATAAAAGCGTATTATTTCCCCCTCCCCATACCGGTTCCATTGGAACCGGCTGGAATCGAGTATGGCTTCGCGTGAATCTAAAAAATGTGATGTCATCATTCTTCTGCGAGCCAGCGTCGAGCACTCATCGGTGCATTTTACGAAATAACACGGCAAAAGTAGTGGCTTGTGTTTTGAAAACGTGTAAAAATAGAAGTGAAAAAGAGAATAAATCCAATTGTCGTATTACATTCCACAGGAAAGCATTATTTGACTTTATTATAAGCTTATTCAGATCACATAATATGGTCGTTTTTGTAACACACACTATCACTCGAGACACATGGCGTGTGTTCGTCGCTGTTTTGTGGGGTAAGTAAATTATGAAACATTTGTAAAAGTGTCTTAACTAAATACGTCAACAAAATATTGGATTATGAAAATAGGCGAACTTTACTTTGCTGTATTTGGAATTTGTAAATTTGTTCATTTCGCGGCGAGCAATTCGCGCTCCCATATAAAAAGGTCTATTCATTAAAGAGCAGAGTTTACTTTTAAGAACTAAATGGTGATATTATAATGCGAGATGCCCATATACTCTCAGATTGAGTTATTGACAAATCACATATCACAGAATTCATCTTCCCGCTCTGCGCCCCGCTGTAGTTGGTTTCTTCCCCTCACCTTTATGTTCTGGTCTATTAATATTCATATGTCTATGGTTAACTAGTAAACATGTGTTTCAAAATTTTAATTTTAGTTCAAATAAAATCATTAAAAAAAAACCCGAGCATGTATTTATGACGAAAGTTTCTCTGTTTTTTCTATCTATTTACAGTCTTACAAACTAATATATTTCAGATTTTTTTGCATATTTATTTTGCTTATACATTATTGAAAAATTATAAATACTTACAATCAACAAATAATCTATCACATGTTTGAGCATATTTGTTGCCAACTCGAAGCACCAATATTCAAAGCCATTACCCGTTTGAACGCGGGAGCGATAAGACGTGTCCGCGGCGCTCTTCTAAGCAATATTAGCCAAAATCGTAAGGCGACTAACAGAAAGGCAGAGAGCTACGTTCGACGAAATCGGAATTTTTGTTTGCCGGTCATTCGCTCTTAAGAGTTTTCTATTTGGAACCAGTGGGACTATGGCATCTACTTATTATACCTTCTTTATCTTTATTTATATCTCAAGTGTTTATATTATTAATATTTAATCTTAAAAATTTATATATTTTTATTTTGTCCATCAGGATACCTGGCACTGACCCACTGCCGATTCTTCGTGCTGGACGAGGCAGATGGTCTGCTGACGCAGGGCTTCACCAACATGATTGAGAGTCTCCATCGCCAGATTCCCAAGATCACCTCCGACGGCCGGCGCCTGCAGATGATAGTCTGCTCTGCCACGTTGCACAACTTCCAAGTCAAGAAGATGGCGGTATGTATTGTATTTTTGTCTTAAATAAACACAGACTAGTGTGCTATCTTTCCAAGTTTAATCAAGTCTTAAATTAACTGCTGTGTTGCCTTAATTTAAACCTAAAATTGTTTCCCTTCGTTTGCTCTTGGTAAATAATATTTGTTTATGGATGTTTATCATTTTGTTTCCAGGAGAAGCTCATGCACTTCCCCACCTGGGTGGACCTGAAGGGAGAAGATGCAGTTCCCGATACAGTCCACCACTGCGTCGCCATCGTGGATCCTCAGAAGGACCGCTCCTGGGAAACGCTCCTCAAGAGCAAGTAAGTCTAGAAGTCTAGTGCAGGGTTCGGAATTTGCGGCTCTTAAAGGCATCTGCGGCTCTTCAGACATCAATTACAATTTCACCTCTACTCAACCAGCCTTATGAGATGGTGGAAAATGGTTTCTCTCAAAATACGTCAGCAGATGAATCCGCAACTGGAATTATTTTTTTTGCATTCCGAACACAAAACTGGTTCTAATTTAATAAGGAATCTATGCGCGAGTCTGTTTATAGAAACACTGGAATGGCAGAAGTATGATATTACAATAAGAATGTAGATAACACAAAGCAAATCGCAATTATCGTTCCACCATATTTACCGCAGTACGATTACAACCTTCCCCCACCCGCCCCGTTATAATATAATGGCTCTCTGATATATTTGTCTTTTTGACAAATTGACTCTTCTCACTTGAAAGTTTGCCAACCCCTGGTCTAGTGTACAAAGTGGTTTATTATGAGTTTACATATTTACAATAATTATGCTACAAGTCACATGACCTGTCTCTACTAGCGGCTAATTGAATCTCAGGTAGGGATGGACATTCAAAAAATACATCGATGTTTTTTCCGATGTAATGCATCGAATAGTTGCATCGATGTTAATACGATGTATTGAGAAATACATCGATGTTTCCAATACATCGATGTATTTCTGATTTCTTATGTGGAATTCCCTATATTTCGGTGGTACAAATCAAAACACGCGTGGGGGGGGGGGGGGGGTTGTCAAACTTTGAAACAATGGAAGCAGCGCTTCTTATTAAACCATAGGTTCCCAACGTGGGCGATAACGCCCCCTTGGGGGCGTTTCAGACCTTCAGGGGGGCGGTAGAAGGCAAAGAGAAAATTGGGGGGCGTTTCAGACTTTCAGGGGGGCGGTAGGAGACCCAGAGAAACCCATAGTTAGTTTTATAGCACATAACGAAGAAGTCGAAGACATGCTAAAAGAATACGAACTGCACATGGTGATGATGAGCGAAACCTGTATTACCGAAGAAATTAACCAAAATGAAACAACATTTCAGGGCTATTCGACAATTAGATGCGACTCATTTAGCAGCAGGCATACAGGTGGAGTTATCACATTAATTCTGTAGTGTATGAGTTTGTATGCACCTTTATTCGAGGACCTTCACAGGTCTTTAGACCCAGAATCCGAGGACTCATACGAATCCGAGGACGTCCTCGGATTCGAAATGCGAAAAACTGAATATGTACCTATAATCTATGCGTTCTGATTGGTCAACTGTCGAAATTTTGGGCCAATCGGAGAGAGTCCTCATTTTCGTTGTGAAAAATACCGTGTTTAATTTGGCTAGTGTTTCATTAGTACGGGTGTGTGACCACCAGGGCGGCGCCGCTAATGCTGGAAATCACACACAGACCCTAAACCGAGGACTCTCTCAAAGTCCTCGGTTTCGTGTTAAAAGGTGCTGATCACCGGAATGGCGGAATGTGAACACCAGGAGGCGCTGCAAGCTCGAGTGTCAAGAAATCTCACCTACGCCCTAAACCGAGGACCCGTCATTCGAAATTCCTACGAGCATGTGAATATATGATAAGTATCGCACTACCTATATCGATTGTGCCGACAAGGAATTCAGTTTTTGACAGTTGAAACAAAATTCAATATTGCGTTTAGTTCGTATTGTGAACTATGTATGTTCTGTAATGCTGTTTAATTCGCTGTACGGTGTTGTAATATTTAATAAATAATTAGGACACCTGCTCAAATATTTGATTAATCCGCGACATATATTCTTCTTTCACTCCATTCTTCGTTAATCCACTCTATGACCCTATTACCTACACCTCACAAAAACTCCTCTGTCTGAATTAAGGAACAATAAAGTCGATAAAAATTAAGACAGGGGAAGAATATCGCCACCTGGATGGGTGATGTTGTCAAGCAGGTAAAGGAGGAGCTGTAGGAAGGGTTTTATTAATGCGGATCTTGAAGAGTCGGAAAAAATTACTGAAAAAATTACCAAACGCAGAGTAACGTTATCATCAAATAAAACATACATACATACATACGTACGATATTATTGTATTATATATTATAAAGAGCTTATGATTGTCAGTCCAGTCAAGGAAGGAGGTGTAGAGTGCGTGAGCAGGGACCTAAGCGATTCCTTCAGAAACTTGTTTAGGGTGCTTAGGGTGTGAACATACTAAAAGTCCTGACGTCTAGGTGGTGAGCTAGGGGGTGGAGGGGGGGGGGAAGGTCCCAATTTTCGGATTTCCGCTTGTATCTCAAAAACGGTGCGTCGCAGAGGAAATTTTTTTAACAATAAATAAAAGCTTGTAAAATTTTCTACAACTTTTATTCTATATGTAATTTTCTAAATCCCAGCCGTATATAAATACCTCACATTTTTCATCAAACATTACTTCATATCGTCTAAAATATTTATCACACATAGAAATTTATTTGACAAAAGTTGTAAAGAATTTAATTCCCTTTTAGAATATGTATATATATGTACATACGTCTCCAACCAGTAAATATTTACAGCAATTTAAAGTTTTTTCGTAAAATATCCTCATTTTCAGAAAAAGCTGTTTTTATCTTATTACTGACACACCGACGCGTGACGACGATTATGCGATGATCTGATCGCTTTTAGTCAGGCGTATGGTTAGATATGACCATTGAAACCACATTGATTCGATCATTCAAAAGCCGAGGAGGCATAACAGGAGGCAGAGGTGTTTCGCACAATGTAGTCAGCAAGTGGTTAGTTGGTATGAGCGCAACTCATGAGATCTGCACTTCCCTTGAAGAGTTTTGTAGAGTCTTCTTCACGTCAAGTGAATAGCACAAGGACCTCGGACAAGCCTACTGAAGTAGAGATACAGCAAACATTTCCAAACTCAGTCAGTAGTTTGATGCACATCCTCCCTTCCCACGACCCAGTGAAATAATGTCAATTCCCAATGTCTTCCGTCAGCTCGTCGATAAAAATTCACGATGAAAAGGTTGCAGTTGACCCAACGTTGCTGATTCAGCGGATAAGCAAACGATCAAGCAAACTGATAATCAAACGATCAGATGAGGATTTGATGAAATTCTTTGAGTATAAGTTGGCCCCATTTCCCTTGGCACTGTTGAATGAAAGTGGGATGCGAAAGACAACTAAATCGGTCCTGTACAGCTTATTCGAAACTACCAAAAAACTGGTCTACTGTCTCAGATGAACATAGTTGTGGACGGAGGATTTCTACCACATAGAGTAATTTGGAAAAAAGACGCCTCCGTTGCCACAATTTGTGATTGTTACATCACCTACGTCAACCAACACTATCCTGGATGACTCGAACTGTGGTATTTGATGGGCACGCAAACCCAGCCAACAGTACGAAATCACAAGAACAGATACGATGATACAGACTGAGAAGGTCAGCTGACATCAGTTTGACTTGGGACACTTAAACAGGAAGATTTTTTATCCAATCCTACCAACAAAATTAACTTCATTCCTTACTACAGACAAAGCTTCGGGAGAATGGGATACAGACTCTCCACGCCACCGATGCTGCCGATGTCCTTGTCACACATATTATTAGGTGAACGAACAAAAGCTGTGTGTCAGTAATAAGATTAAAACAGTTTTTTCTGAAAATGGCGATATTTTACGAAAAATCTTAAAATTTTCTGTAAATATTTACTGTTTGGAGATTTATGTGCATATGTATACATATTCTAAAAGGGAGTTAAATTCTTTACAACTTCGTTCAATAAATTTCTATGTGTGATGAATATTTTAGACGATATGAAGTAATGTTTGATGAAAAAAGTGTAGTAAAATAATTTTTTTCGAAAATATCCACATTTGTGGAGCGTATAACTCAAAATCGACTGGGATTTAGAAAATTACATATAGAATAAAAGTTGTAGAGAATTTTATAAGATTTTATTTATTCTTAAAAAATTTTCCTCTGCGACGCACTGTTTTTGAGATACAAGCGGAAATCCGAAAATTGGGACCCCACCCCCCCCCCCTCCCCTCACCCTAGCTCACCACCTAGACGTCAGGACTTTTAGTATGTTCACACCCTAAGCACCCTAAACAAGTTTCTGAAGGAATCGCTTAGGTCCCTGCTCACGCACTCTACACCTCCTTCCTTGACTGGACTAACAATCATAAGCTCTTTATAATATAATACAATAATATCGCACGTAATACCCGTTGACTAATGGTTGCATTTTGCGAGAGACATATGGTATCTTGTTCAAACCCTAAGTAAGAATGCTATTTCGCTGGAGACCTGTCGTCGGAACAGTTCGGAAGTTTTCGGTACTTTCCGTATTACGATACGTAGCACCGGGCGCGCGGGTGGAGGGGTGCACTGCCTGTCGGGTGTCAGCCGTAATGATCTCTTACCAAATTCATATATATTTAGATAGGGAATTCAATTTTATTTTGAACCTTTTTTTTAAATTTGTGCAAATTTATACAATAAATAAAATATTTAGGAATACGATGAGGCGTAAAATTTTGTTGCCTGTTCACCGCACGAGTGAACGTTAGGACGAGCCGCGCCTGCTTCCAAGATACGTGTAAGAAATTCGTTCCACACTATTTCGAGGACCCAAGACCTCCAAAAACTACAGACCACTAAAACGAGGACCTTCCGAGATCCGTGTATTTTACGTATGTGTAATCCTGAATACGTGGACAGGCCTCGGATATGGGAAGTCCTCAGTTACCGGGTGTGTATTCCGGTTTTTTGAGGACCGTTTTCTAGGTGCTTACCGGGTGTATGATGAAACCGAATAGACAGCAACGATCACGATTAACTTGAATATACGTATAAGTGTAGAATACATGTCTACTTTATATAATATAACAGGACCTCGAATTCGGGTAGCCAGTTGAAGTCCTCGAAATCGGGGTTGGACAAACAAGGGTGTGTGTGAGTGTGTAAACAACATCTCTTACAAAGTCACAACAAATGCGGTACTAGATAAAAATAATACCTGGATATCTACTGGCTATTGAAGGATTTTAAGCTGGGAACCTATGCAGCTATTTATCATTCCCCAAATCAAAATGATACAAAATTCTTAGATTTTTTTGAAGAATGGTGCCGTTAGCAAATAAATACAAGAGACTTGAAAATCATCTGTGGAGATTTTAATATTCAATACAAAAAGCACATGATTATAAATCATCATAAATTGCCTGGGTAGGAAGCAACTTGTCAAAAATTATACAAGAATATGAAAAAACTCTAAAGCCATGATTAATTTGGTAATTTCAAATGACTTTTACGCGGAAGTTAATGCTGCGGAAGAATTCAAAATCAATCTGATCACGAAACAATTATTACAAAAATTAGATATAATAGTCTGAAGCCTCAGGGAACACGAAGTATAATATATATACAGGAATACAAAGAACTATAATAAGGATAAATTGTGTACGGCATTACAAAACCAAAAGTGGATCTGCGATAACCAAGGAAATTTAGACAGAAAAGCCGATGAACTAATAGAACACCTGAAAACAGTAGTAAATTAACTAATGCCTACAACGAATATATCTTCTCTTATATATAGAAATGCATCGCTTAATGTGTTGCTAAGCGCAAATCTCGAGATCAGCTGAACCGATTTCGCTAATTCTTTTTTTTCGAATATTCCTTGAAGTACGAGGATGGTTCTTACGGAGAGAAAAATTAAGAAAATTGCGCAGAAAATTGGATAATTTACAAAACCTATGATAGTCGTTTAATAATTTACAAAACCTATTACTAAACGACTATCGCACGTTTGACAGTACGCGTGTTTGAGAAGGATATTTTGCAAAACAATGATTGTTAAATAAAATTCTATTTTTGAAAATCTTTAAGAAGATAAATTTATTTAAAGTAGTTACTCCCCTAATAGTTTGAATCGAATCAAGAATTTTAGATATTTTAAATAGGTACCTATGTTAGGTACCAATTTAATATACATGAAAAATGGAAATTTGAATAAAAATTGTAAAAGGTGGCACGCGGGCTGTTTAAAAACTGAATGTTCTGGGATTGAATATATGGAACGCGGGAGGAGGGTTGGCGGTACGAGGGAGCGGTAAAGGGAAGAGGGAAGGCGGGGAAGGTGAAAGGCGAAGACGAGAGGGGGGAGGGGAACCTGGGAGGGGGAGGGGAACGTGGGAGGGGGTGGAGAACTCGGGAGAAGGGTTTGCGGGACGGAGGAAGGGGGGGGGGGGGAGTGGAGTGGGGAGAGGGAAGGTGGAAGTGATGGAGTGGGAACGCGAGAGGGGAAGAGGACGCAGGAAAAGAAGGGGAGGCGGAAGGGAAACGGGACGAATGGAAAAGGACACTCAGGGAGAAACAATTTCTTTATTAAATGGCATAGCAACGCATGCGGGGACCAGATAGTATTTATATATAAAATGAATTCCTGTTTCCCTTGGTCACGCCTTCATTTCACTTTTTTTCCCAATACTTTGTAGAAGCTTCTTATGGGAAGAAAATTTAAGAAAATTGCTCAGAAAATTGGATAATTTCAGAAAACTTAACGACTATTTTAACTTCACACGTTTGACATTTTGCGCGTTTGACGAAATTGAATTGTGTTTTCGAACGTTTTTTTTTTGTAAAAAAAGAATTATCTATGGGTTATTTAAATTATAGATATTTTAAATAGATACCTACGTTAGGTACCAAATTTGATTGATTGTTCTTATATATAATATATAAAAATGAATCGCTAAATGTGTTGGTAAGCGCAAATCTCGAGATCAGCTGAACCGATTTCGCTAATTCTTTTTTTAGAATATTCCTTGAAGTACGAGGATGGTTCTTACGGATAGAAAAATTAAGAAAATTGCGCAGAAAATTGGATAATTTCAGAAAACATGAGCATGTTTGACAGTTCGCGCGTTTGAGAATGACATTTTGCAAAACATTGATTGTTCAATCAGGATTCTATTTTTGAAAATCTTTAATAAATTTATTTGAAGTAGGTACTCCCCTAATAGTTTAAATCGAATCAAGAATTTTAGATATTTTAAATAGGTACCACCTATGTTAGGTACCAAATTTAATATACATGAAAAATGGAAATTTGAATAAACATTGTAAAAGGTGGCACACGGCTGTTTAATAACTGAATGTACTGGGATTGAATATATGGAACGCGGGAGGATGGTTGACGGGACGAGGGAGCGGGAAAGGGAAGAGAGAAGGCGGGGAAGGTGGAAGGGGAACGCGGGAGGGGAAGGGGACGTGTGAGGGGAGAGGGGGGTTCGTGGAACGGGGGAAGGGGGGGGAGTGGAGTGGGGAGAGGGAAGGTGGAGGTGACGGAGTGGGAACGCGAGAGGGTAAGAGGACGCAGGAGAAGAAGGGGAGGCGGAAGGGGAACGGGAAGAACGGGAAAGGACACTCAGGGAGAAACAATTTCTTTATTAAATGGCATAGCAGCGCATGCCGGGACCAGCTAGTAATATATAAAAATGAATATTTGTTTTTAATGAAAAGCGAAAATTTGAAAAAAAAAATTGTAATAGGAGGCACCCGAAATGTTTGAAAACTGTATGTACTGTTACTGTTATATGGAACGCGGTAGGGGGTTTGGCGGGACGGGGAAGTAGAAGAGGGGAGGGGGTAGGTGGGGAAGGTGGAAAGGGAACGCGGGAAGGGAAGGAAATGCGGGAGGGGAACAGGGAAACAATTTATTTCTTTAAAAATGGTATATCAACGCATGCCGGGAACCAGCTAGTAGTATATTAAAAGATACAAATAAATAGTATACCTACGAAATCCCTAAATCTTCTAAAAAAACAAAGGGATACAGCTTATAAAGCCTGTAAAATACAATTTCCAGAAGAAAGGTGGGAAACCTGTAAGAAACTTAGAAACATGTATAGGTACAGAAATAAATCATACCAAAAATTCGTATTCGAGGCTTAAAATTATTACCTCTCAAAGAGATTCAAGAAAAATGTGGACTACACTTAAAGAAATTATAAGTGGCAGAGGGAAAACATTAAGGAAGTTCGGTTCCCGATGGAGTTGAAGATGATAAAACTAAAATAGTCAAATTTAATACTAAGTGTCGAAAACATAAATAAGAGTATTTCATTATTCACAGATACTTCTTCTCAATCATCGGAAAGAAGAGAGAATAATAATATTTTCAGGTAACAGTGAGTATTTAATGAAAAATTTTATTACAATGACGCAAAATCATCGACGTCTGGAATTACTATAGGCATAATTAAATTTAAGTAGTTGCACTAATAAATTAATCTGTGTTAAAGGGAATTTTTCTGCAGTCGTGGAAAACTTCCGTAATAACACCAGTGCCCAAAATAATAAATGCTAAAAATTTCGAAGACCTCAGAAAAAATAAATGGATAACCTACATATGAACAAATACTAGAATCCATAGTTAAAGAAGAGATGAGAAAATTTATTGAAAAAAAATAACATTCTTGTAAAACAGCAGGGTTTAGAAACAAATATTCATAATGGAAAACCAGTATGGATCAGAAGAAAAATACGATAGACAGAGAAATACTAATAATAAAATTAAAAAAAGAAAACAAACCTCGGAGTTCCTCAAGGATCTGTATTGGGACCGCTCCTATTTATTAAGTAAATATATTAATGATATAGTGAAGTGCCTAAAGTACTGTTCTATCAAACTTTTGCTGATGACACACTTTTATATATTATACCAAATAATATCGAAGATGCATTGTCAAAAAAAGCTTTTTTTTAAAGAACACTTCTATATTATATATTAAAGTTTTTTTTTCTTCGAATAAACTGAAAATAAATGTAACTAAAAGTAAATTCATGGTATTAGAGAAGAAACTCAACGAAATTACTACCCTTAATACAGAAATCAAAATATTGAAGAAATAGAAGAAATTAATTACTCAGGAATCATAATCTATAACAATTTAAAACTAAACACTGACTTTGAAATGTTAAATTAAAAAATTGCAGAAAAGATTAAAATGAAAAAGAAAAGTAGGATAAAGGGAAAGTTAGATGTCAAAACACGGAAATTGGTCTACAATACCACTGTAGCATGTCACGTGAATTAGTGCACAAGTGTTGTAACAGACGTATCAAGCCTTTACAAGACTGTAAAATAAGGGGCACCGGTTTTGTGCACGCCTTCCACTGGCTCACGCTGATGATGGTGATAGTTGTTGGCTGGCCTCCCTACATCCAGTGGTATGGCCCTGGATGCGCCTCGTTTCTGCCTGAGCGGTGCCTTGCAGTGCCCAGAGTCAGGGCCGACTGCAGCGGTAGGCACCGGGTTCTCGTTCAGGCAGAACTTCGGCAGGAGGCAGCAGCTGGCAGCAGGTCGCAGACTTCCAGAGGTAGGTGTCTGGACCACTTGTAGAGTAAATAAAAGACTTGTTTGAATGTTGAAGAATAACTGATTTATTACCCAAAAAATCACGCTTTTTATACCCGTTTTCGTGTGAAAAAACGGTCACGTGGTACAATTTTAGAGTGGGGGATTTTACCTATCCCGTTTTGCATATAAGGGGCGGTTTTCTGTTGCCGCTGGTTTTGCCAACCATTTCCTTGAAAGTGGTCGATTAAAATTAGGTTTTTACAATAATTATACAGGTCAGGTTAATGTATTTACAATGTTTTCCTTAAAACTACAGTGTTTCTACGGATGTTCTACATTCGTAGATTTTTTGTTTGATGAGTTTGGGTTGATTTTAAGGAAGTTTGACTTTTTGTCGGTAGGTATTTGTTATTTAACAAAGTGTTTGAATAGTTACAAAGAAGTTAATATTTTTCCCAGGTCCCCCGTAAGCCTGGCTATCGAAACCTTTTGGTTTCGTCGCCTTACGAGGTCCTGGGATTTTTAAAATGGAGAAAACGTGAATTGATGCTAAAGTCTCGAAAATCTGCGCAAATGCTGATAGCGCTGGCAGTTTAAGAGTTACAATGTTTATTTATGGCTCTATGGATGCCCCGTAGGACTCTGCACTGAAATGTCTTAGTTTCAGCGTCCTACGGGGTGTTTAAATGAAGTTATATTATAAAATGATGTGTTTTTAACCAATATGAAGGCCCTGAATGGGGCCACCAAACTGGTTTTTTGGCTTTGTAGCCGGAAAAATAGCCCTGAGGGCGATAAATTAATAACTCTAGTATGTCTCCCGGTGGCAACCTGGTATGCAAGTTTTACTTGTCGCACCGGGGCATTTGTGTGTAAAGAAAAAGAACATTTTAGCAATGGTAAAATGTGTTTGGCAAAGGATCGTTGCTGGCGGCACGGTATTCATGAACCTAGCGGCCAGGACGAAAAAGAGGCCCTGAAAGGGGCCGCCAAAAAAATAAAAGGCAATCTGCTTGGTGAAGCCGACTGCGAGCCAGTATAATAATGGCCCTTGTTAGGGCCGCCTAAAAAGGGAGGCAAAACAGCCTGCTTGGTGAAGCCGACTGCGAGCCAGTATAATAATGGCCCTTTTCAGGGCCATAACTAAAAAGGAGGCTAGTTAGCCTGGTTGCCTTTGGAGGCGTAAATAAGCATAAATAAGGTATTAAGTATTAAAATTATTAAATTATAAGAGTCTAGAATGTCTCCCGGTGCAAACTTGGCACACAAGCTTTATTGGTTGCACCGGGGCATTGTACATAACTAGCAAATTATAATTTAACAATTAGGGAGAGCAACACGTCCGTTACAAGTGTAATCTTTCTGAGCAATAAAACCCAAGTAAAAAATATAAAAATAATTCAGAACGATTCCATGCCAACTCAGAATTAAACCATCTCAGAAACACCTCAGAAAGGTCATTAAAAGCTACGAAAAAATACATTTAAAATTGCCGGTAATCCTAACCTAACTTAATCAATATTTTTTTTATCATCACTCTTTAATGACCTTTATGAGGTGCTTCTGAGTTGGTTTCATTCTGAGTTGGCCGGTCACCAAATAAAATATACAATAAAAAAAAAAAACGCATCTTGCCCCATCCTATTCCCCCCCCCCCCCCCCCCCCCCCCCCCCGTAATATATCATGACGACAATTGCTCTTTCAGATTTACGAGTTGGGGGGCGCTAGAAACAAAAATATTCTCAAAGTGGGCGGTGGGCAAAAAAAGGTTGGGAACCTATGTATTAAACAAACAGCCCCGTATTTTGCGTATCGCTTGTTGGAATATAACAAACCGCGTACTGGCAACAAAATGAATAAATTAATTAGTACCACAATGAATAAAGAAAAGTTAAAAAAAAACTTTTCGTATTCGATGCATCGAATAAAAAAACATCGATATATATTCGATGTTGAAGTATTAACAATACATCGCTTCAATACGATGCATCGTTACAATACATCGAGTGTTTATAATACATCGATGTATATCGTCCATCCCTAATCTCAGGTGGGCTGGCCCGAACCCCTGTCTGCAATTGATAGAAGCACTTTCCCTGCTGGCATCTGTCGGCATCACTTAGAAGCTCTTTCAATATGTTACATCAATTTACGATTGGCTGTGTTCCATCCTTGCTACGCGCTCATATAACATGTAATGTTTTCATTTTTTAATTTATTTCTTAGGCACCTTCAAACCGATGGTGTTCACGCCATGGACAATGTCCGCCCCGGGGTAAACAGTGCAGAATGTCTTTCCGAGGCCGTCAAGATACTGAAGGGGGAATACTGCAAGAGGGCCATAGATGAACACAAAATGGACAGGTATTGTACATCAAAATTCACTAACAAATTTATGAATTTTTCTAAAACACAGCTTCTAGTAAATTCAAAAAGCCCTGCACGCTCGTTAAATTTTGTGTCGGACTACCAAATGATCAGCAAGTTCAAACTTGATGGCACATCAGATGTTGTCAGGCACATCTTCAAAATACCTTGGACAGATAGAGCAACCAATTTAGATACGGAGGCTCCATCGAAGCCAGAGTTAGATAAGTTAGCCTTTCAAACTGGGCATACTGTAAAGAGCCCGCAAATACTTTAATAGAACACAACTGCTAACCCTGTAAAAATCGCAAGTGCGCCCCACAGTTGAATTTGGCAGCCACCTCTCGCCTGGAGCCCCAAAATACCAGAAAAAAAAACTCCTCGACTCCCAGAAACGGGCGGTCCGTTTGATAGATTCTCCTAACTTAACAAACGGATTGCAATCTTTAGAGCACAGGCGTCGGGTGGGAGTGCTTCTACCGGTATTTCAATGGAAGATGTTCCGAGGAACTAGCATCATTGATCCCTTCGGCACCGGTGTATAGTCGGGAAACACGCTAAATGCGCGACCAACATATGTACACAGTTGACATTTGTCACATGAGAACGGGTCACTTCTTCTACTCTTGGGTTTAACAGCTCGACTGTGGAACGATTTGCCGGCTTCTATGTTTCCTCTTTTCTACAGCATGGGTCTCTTCAAGACCAATGTTCTTTCCTTCCTCTCCTCAAAAAGACCCTCCACACGGCATCTCAGATGACATAGGTCCTGAGAGAAATTATTTTCCTCAGGGCCTCCTGTGTGAAGTTAATGTAAAAAAAAATTCTTCATTGAAAAGCTCATGATTGCGACATCGTACTAGATATAAGATTTTCAATTCCTTCTACCTGCTAAAATTCCTCATTGATGGCGTCAAAGTCCCATTTAGTAAAGTAACTCTTTGGTGGCAGTTGATATAATTCTATTATTTATTTTAGGGCCCTTATCTTCTGCCGCACGAAGAACGATTGCGACAATCTGGAACGCTACCTCGTCAGCTGTGGCCCGCAGTACACGTGCGTGTGTCTGCACGGGGATCGCAAGCCGCACGAGCGCAAAGCCAATCTGCAGGCCTTCAAGGACTGCAAGGTGCGCTTCTTCATCTGCACCGACGTCGCCGCCAGGGGGCTGGACATCACCGGATTACCCTTCAGTGCGTGTTGATTTTAATTCTACTTCTATAATCATTCCCACGTTTCTCAGAATCGTGGTCTCTATTCCAAATTACCCTGATGAACAAGGCTTCTCCGTTACCCACAGTTCTGCTCTGCTTGAAGAGCTAAAGACACCGATGATTTGGACGTCTGTGATACTAAGTCAAAAGCATTGGTCATCTTTCTCTGCTTTCCACTTTGTGACCATTTGCCTGCAGGTTTGAGTTAAAAGCCTTATTGTGATTAATTTTTGGATTATTATGACTTGTTGCACTTCCCTCCTTTTTTAGCCATCGTTTCAGATAGCGTTACAGTGTTCATGAGCATGCAAACTCGGCCATCCAGACAAATCAGGCACTTATTTAAAACCGGCCTTACTTTGGATTTGCTCCTGAAATACTAGGAAGACCCAAAACTCTTTGATCATGCCTAATTACGGAGGCAATTGAAATCCACAAAACTCTTTTTTGGTCACAGGCAAATGACTTTTGTGTCCTTAAAAGTAGTGGCAATGATTGTATTTTATAAGGAAGTACTCGCAAGAAAAAGTGGAATAGATTCTCCGCAATTTGAAAGTTCCTCTCGGCGTTTCTTTTTGGGTTTTTTTCTGTTTTCACATCGTATGAAGATTGTTTCTAAAGGAATCTTGTAACGCATATTGTATGCGATTTACAGTTCACGAGGAGCGCTGACCACAGCAGTACTTGTGAATAACTTGTGTTACGTGAAATGTACTGCCGCTGTCTTTTTACACTGAATTATTATGAACTGACATAATAATTAATTACTTATTATTTACTGGGTGGGGAAGGGCAAAGAGGAAGGCCATGGAATAAAATGTTCATTCCCAAATATAAACACAAAAATAATTCGCCGAGTTCAACCAATCATAATTGGGGTTAACAATATCAGTAGCAATGACCAGGCTAAGCTTAATAGTTCTTTGTATCTGTACTTGATGGTTACACCAAAACTAAATGCCGAAAACTAAAATACCGGCCCTATGAAGATTAACGCTTGCAGCACGGTATCACTTCTTTCATATACATACACTTCACCACTATCTGCACATCTGCCCTGTTGATGGACTCTGCAATGCTCACCTTAACATTGGCTAAAGAAAGAGGAAGCGCAATACGTCATAACAACCCAAAGTTAATACACAATACGTAATACTTTTAGGCATGCAAATCTCAAATCGTATCAAAAATATATCTTTTTATTTCAGTCATCAACGTGACTCTACCAGACGAAAAGGCCAACTACGTTCACAGAATCGGTAGAGTAGGTCGAGCGGAAAGGATGGGTCTTGCCATTAGTCTTGTGTCCAGTGTACCGGAAAAGGTAAAACATCATTTAAATGCTCATTCTTATCATCTCGGAAAGTTTTTTTTATCCAAATGATCCCTCCCACAGAGTAATGAAGAGAAAGAGCTGCCCGTAATGCTGAGGAGAATAAAGCAAGTTACGCAAAGTGAAGGGAGTGGCGCGGACATGTGATATGTCAATGAATCTGACGATATAAAGGCACCTCGCATTGTAATGACACCATTTAGCTTGCGAAAATAAAATCTGCGTATTATTTTATTTAAAATAGAAAGACAAACATTCCCGGGTTACGAATATCTTGACAATATTTGAAAATCTCCTGCTACCATCACAGTAAGCGGAAAATGTTGCTTGAGGCGTGATGTAGGGCTTAGCTAGCCGAGAATTTAACACACAACACCTGGGTCAGATTCAAATATGTTGCCAACTCAGCCACTGAGCAGTCGAGTTTACTTAATTACTAGTTATTTTTACAATGTCGTGCAAATTGCTGGCTGCCTAAAAGGAAAACAATTTCCCTCGAATTTCACCTTTGGGGATGCTGTGTTGTGGGTCTTTATAGGGAAAGGAAAGTGAAAAATTGGGATTAAAAAAGGTATGAGGGGTGGGTAGGAATCTGGGAGTCAATATGCCCAGGAGTGACGGACGTATGTATCCATCCCTTCCACTGCAGTGCAAACCGATGGGTCGAGAGAGCCCAACTGGAGAAGTCTAGGTTAAGCCTCCATCAACCAGTCTCTCCGGATACGGCTGCCAAGCCAAACCTCCCCCCAGGAACCCGGGCACCCCTGCTAAGTGACCTATGGCAAGGGTTTCGGTCTACCAATAAATGGTTCCTGGGGCGGCGGTACCCATACTAAACTACAAATAATAATAATATGACCGGTCAGTGGCTGAGTGGGCATTGCGTTTGGATTCCACCCAGGCGTCGCTTGTTCCATTCCTCGGCTGGCTAAGTCCTCCATCACAACACAAGCAACATTTTCCGCTTAGTGTGGTGGCAGTAGGAGATTTTCAAACATTGTTGGGTTATTCGTAACCCAGGAATGTTTATCTTTCTTTTAATTTTGAAAAAAACTCTAAATCCCATATCGGGTGAACAAAAGTTTGGGCTTGTTTCCAAAACTGAATATTTTTTTAACACTTTTACAAATGTGTTATAATTTACCAACCTAACTCATTTTTTTTTACCGCACCCGATTTGAAGGCAGTTCAGTTTTTTAACCATTTTTACAAACATTCCGATCCTGCGCAGAAAAGTCTCAGAATGGACTCTGCTGCAAACTTTGCTTTTCTGCGCAGGGTCTGGTAATTTTAATGTGCGATCTTCGGCATTTTCAACAAACGGCTGATGTTGTATATTATTCAAAGCTATCTCGAACCCTCCGTGGTTTGTCTCCAACTGGTCGAAATGATACCCGGATTTCTTGTTAGGGCTTATCTATATCTTCTGATGTCAGTGCCCCCTCCTGATAAATCTGTTTTTTTTTTGTATATCAATCTTTGTTTTTATTTTAGGTATGGTATCACGGAGAGTGGTGCCCGTCGCGAGGTAAGAACTGTAACAACACTCAGCTCACTGATAAGAAGGGATGCTGCATCTGGTATAATGAACCTTTGGTAAGAATTACTTTTATTTACGAGTACCTATTAATTCAGTTGTGACTGTCTCAATCTCAAATACTTCACAATATTATGTTTTCATTTGCAGTGGCCATGTGAATAAATTATTGCCTTTTTTTCCTTGCAGTACCTCGGTGAAATAGAGGAGCATCTCCTGGTCACAATTCAACAGATTGATAAAGACATTAAAGTTCCTTGCAATCAATTTGACGGGAAAGTAACTTATGGAGAAAAGAAGCACAGAACTGGATCTGGTTACAAGGTAAAGCAATGTCATATTAAGGTGGTGATTAACTTGAGCATGCGCTTCTCTCTCTTGTATATAATACAAACCCCAATGGCTCGAAGGGCTTTGAAGTAAAGATTGGACGGTTAACTCGAGAGTGTTTTCTCTTGGGGTAAAAATAACCTCGTTGAATTTAATGTTTCAAACAATCATGTCTGATTACGTCTAAAAGGGATCAAAATGAAAATCTAGTCTCCTTCAATGGAAGCAATCTTCCGAACAGGCCCTCCATTGATATGCTTGGTGTAACTCTAAGTGACCAACTCAGATGTGGGGGCTCCATCGAAGCTAGAGTTCAGTTAGCCTCTCAGAAACTGGGCGTACTGTACAGGGCCCGCAGATACTTCAATAGTACACAACTGCTAACCCTGTACAAATCGCAAGTGTGCCCCATGATTGAATTTGGCAGCCACCTCAGGTCTGGAGCCCCAAAATACCTAAAAAAAAATCTCAACTCTGCAGAAACGGGTGATCCGTTTGATAAATTCTCCTAACTTGACAAACGGATTGCAATCTTTAGAGCACAGGTGTCAGGTGGGAATGCTGTCCTAGTTCTACCGGTATTATAATGGAAGATGCTCCGAGGAACTAGCATCATTGATGCCCTCGGTACCGGTGCACAGTCGGGAAATAAGCCAAACACGCGCCCAACATATGTATATGGTTTACATTTGTCACATGAGAATGAGTCGTTTCAACGACTTGAACAGCTTAGTTGCAGACTTGCCGGCCTCTATGTCTCCTCCCTCCTACCACATGGGTCTCTTCAAGATTCATGTTCACTCCTTCCTCTCATCAAAGAGACCCTCCACACAGTGTCTTCAAAGATCACATAGGCCCTGAGGGAAATTATTTTCCTCGGAACCTCCTGTGTGGAGTTAATGCAAAAAAAAAAATTCTCCCATTTTGTTTATCATTGAAAATATTTTTTTTTCCAGAACCATGTCAGTCAACTTATTCCTGTTGTCAGACAGTTGGCTGATCTCGAATCTCAAGCCCAACTCTATTACCTGAAGGCACATCACAAAACTGCTGCGTAAACTGAAGAAAAAAAATCCCTATATCTCTCACTAGCTGCTGTATCCATAACAAATTGATCTGAAAACTCGCTTCGAAGGGATGAATTTGATAAAAATTAATAATGATAATTCTATTATCTTGAATAAAACTTGCAACTAATGTCTTACAAACTGTATTCAAAACATGATTAATAGCTTAACCTGTTCTATTATTGTCTATAACCCATACTGATTTGTCTACTACGGTCCCTGGCCAAATTATTAGCCCACCATTTTTTTTTCAATCTCCTGACTAAATGTCTTGAAATATTTAATTTTTAGCAGCAATTTCACTTCATAAAAACGTATTTTCAGTTAAATTAACTATACAACCGCTTCATCTTTGTTCACTAAAGCTTTCTTAAAGCCATTCACACTAATAGTAAGGTAGTAAATAACCAACTTAATTTAAATAAAAGTCCCATCCAAGATTGTTCCCTATTGATAAAGAACACGTCCGTTCCCTTCCCAATTCTCCATCTATGCCTTCTTCTTCCTCCTCCACTTGACGAGTCCAGCCCAGTTTTGGTAAATTATATATTATAACACAAATGTAACCTAATGTTAGTAGAGTATTATACTGCCCTGATGAAGCTACGGTTATAGCGAAACCCGGTCGGCATAAAGTATAAAAATAAAAGTGGTGTTTACAAAGTTATTGTTTTATTTTAAATTAATAATGTCACATCACAAAGTATCCGCTTCATATGAACAAAAAAATAAATCTTTTTTGTTTAACTTATTTTGTCAAAAAAAAATCTTGGGTTAGTGAAGTTAAGTAATATACAGGGGTCCCAATTATCAACAAAACAATTTTAAAAAATCCAGAGTGGGCTAATAAACTTGCCGAGGACTGTAATTTATTATAAACAAAACTATGTAATTGTGTTTATCTTAAAATTATAGTGAATTAAATAGAAATGTGTGTATTCTCTTGTTTTATTTTTACCTATGTACTTTAACCACTCCGACCCGTAAGGGGGCGTTCAAGTATTACGTAATGCAATTTTTGACCCCCCCCATGTAACGCGCCGTAACGTTTTTCCGTGCCCTCCCCCCCCCCCCACCTAAAGGTTACGTAACGCCAAGTGACAATTTTTACCTGAAAGTCACAATTAAGTTGCGCAAAGTACTGTAAAGTTGCTTAAATACCTTTTTTCTTGTTTTAATCGCGTTTGCGGTAATAAATAAAACAAGAGATTTCGAAAGCGAAAAGGGTTGCCGACTTGGAAGATTTTAATTCCCTAGTTTTTTTTATCTAAATAAAGAAAAACTTGTTACGTAACGCGTTGTTCGAACCCCCCCTCGTAATGCAGAGTAACGTTGCGTAAGTAAAAGTGCGTTACGTAATACTTGAACGGCCCCTAAGCATGTTTACACGACATTATAACAATGGCAGTCAAGTACAATAAGCGTGTTTTCATGCTAACGCGTGTGTTCCCACAGGAATCGTTGTAACTCAAACAAAAAGTAGAAGATCCATATTGAATTAAGCTTCACATCTCTATTCAAAGTTGTCCATAGAAGTACATAAAAAATGACTTATTTTGTAGAAACAGTTTTCACCCACCAAATTGCCTATGCGCCGTTAGACATTGTTCATTTTTTATTAAATATTCTTGTATGAAATGGTAAAAAAAAGAGGTGACAATATTATTAATTATACGTGAACAATAGAAAGTGTTTTTTTTTTTTTACATAATCCATGATTTTAGTACCGTTTTCACATAAAGACGTACCATAGTCATTTTTACATTTTATTGTGTTTGCATTCTAAATTTTAATATTTATAAATGTTAATATTTATTTGTAATATAATAATTTGAAACCTTATTTCATAACTTTTAAAAAACAGTTTTTTTTTTGGATACGTTCAGAAATGTTTCATTTATAAAGCTTTAATTGCAAAGCGGAAATAACACAAAGTTTTTATAAATCTGACAGTTCGTTTAAGACAAAAAAACTTGCATTTTCGAAAAATACCAGAGTGGTTAAAACCTTTTTTAAAATTGCACAACTCTTTTTATTCAGTTATACATACCTGGTTTCTCTCTTTCTACTAGTGGGAAAATTGGGGAAAATGTTTCAAATATAGGTCGACTCTTATTTATTAGTTTAGGTTTAACCCCTTCAATAATCATTAAAAAATGGAAAAAAAAAACATTTTTATTCCATTAGTACTAAGTTTGCCTGAGTTAGCTCAGGTGTGGAATTATTCGCACATAATAGCCGCCCGGGTATATTCGGGGGTAGTCCTTAAGCAGTTAATAAGTCAGATATGCCTCCTACTTCATACGTGTGGCCACCTTAAATTATTGTGAAAACAAGTTTATGGGTCTGAGTGATTAAGACCCTAATTCACTTCCTCACAACATCTTCAAAGATAACATAGGCCCTGAGATAAATTATTTTCTTCAGGGCCTCCTGTGTGGAGTTTTTGTAAAAAAAAGTGATTTCTGGGGGTAATTATTTTCCTAACGGCCGCACTTTTGAGTGCGGATTATTGAAATTACGCTTCATTTCAACAAATACTAGAAGAAAAAGTATTTTCATGTACCAAATAGGTTCTTAGTTTGGGTTAAGTAAGTGATTTAATCGTATTTAGATTGAAACAAAACTTTTGCAGACAAGTCCATACTAAAACAAATTTAAAATGGTCCAAAGAATCGTTTTATAAGAGAAATTTCGAACTTTGGATAAAAGTGGTATTTTACCATCTCTCCAGGCTTAAATATTTGTTTCTTGTAATTAATTTGAAACGAAGTGTAATTTCCACAATCTGCCTGTTGATTATAAAAAAGTGCGTCGGGTAGGTATGTATTTACAATATACTGTTTGTCAAATAAGAGTAGAAAACATAGGAGGGCGCCACTGTTGATCAAATGACAATACTAAACACATGACTCACGGTGTTATAGTAAAACTGTGTAACCTACATTTATAAAACATTAAAAAGGCATAAAAGTGGAAAAAATATTTTTTCATTGCAGTATTACATAGATACCCATTGATCTCAAAATTAGAATTGCATATAGTATATTATACCTTTGCGATTTTGTGTTAACATAAGGGGCCATTCATCTATTAGGTAAGATGAATTTTGCTAGTTTTCGACTCCCTCCCCCCCCCTATTACAAGAAAAAATAAGAATAGGCTGACCCCCTCCACCCCTGTTTAATATTTTGTACGTAAGAATCTAAAGGAAAAAATGAATATACGTTTGGTTTGTTTTAATTTTTGTTTGCGCGGGTCTGTTGCCATGGAAATGGAAATCGTTTACCTATACGCATCCGTGCGAACCTCGGCACAATATAATTTAAACTTTGAGCATTTTTGTGATCTTACGTAAGAACTATCGAGACTCCCTCCCACCCCCTTGTATGAAAAAATTAGACATAGCCGACCACCCTCCCCCCCTAAATCGTCGTACGTAATAAATGAATGGCCCCTAATATAGAGTAACGATATTGTAATAAAATATAAAGCACTGTTTAGAAATTGCTCACATTTATTTAATACTAGCTTGAGTACCTAGCGTTGCCAGGGCTTCAGATCATGTCTCTAATTTTAGATCTGAATATATTTAACTCATTTAGATCTAAAAGTAGTGTAACTAAACTCACCATTAGTGATTCTTCCTTTCTATCTATTGTTAAATTCAAGTTTATGTTAAATTAAATTAAAGCAAATCGCTTTATAAAACACCTTTAATCAAATTTATGTCTAGAAGAAAAAACGTTTCTTAAAATGGGGTTTTCTGCGTTCTATTCATTCAGTGTCATTACTGTCATTGCGCTTTAAAAGAATATTTGACAGTTAAATTGGTGTTACTAGCCTACAAATTTTGTAGTTCAATTTTTTATGTTTTCTGCTCTTATTTGACAGACTTCTACATGTTTCGAAATTATCATTGTGAAATATTTCGGAATTGGATATATCGATCACCAATGGTTTCGATTGTGCCATCACTACACCTAACTCTAAAACCATAGATAAAATAATCAATTCGCATATTTTTTCTGAAGTTGACGTTTCCCGAATAATTTTCATAATGTTGAAGCAATTTGCTAATATCTCCATAAATCAAGTCAGAAATTATGCGTTTAAAAGTAATTTGAAAATAAAATGGATACGTCCAGAGAAAATATCCTGTGTCAAACCCTTAAAAAGTGGAGACTTGGAATCTATGCCGGAAAGATCTAATGAAGATATTATATTAAGTTTTAGAGACTCAAAAGAACTTGAAACGTACGTATTAGATAATTTAATTTGCATTTTATATTAAAAGCTTCGGTTCAGTAGTTTTCTTATCGTATAAGTGATTATCTCGCCACAAATATTCGATAATAAGTGAGGTTATGTACATGTTGCTATTCTTGTTTTGCCATTTTGGAATATTTCACTGCGGTAATTTGTCCAAAATTATCAGCAAGAATAACACTATGATGGCACGCAAGTAGATGGAGGAAGTAGTCGGCGACACTCCAGAAATATACGGCACGATCAGGAGAATCAGATACTCGATTAATTTCACGTTAAAAGTCGTATGTAACCATGAACTTAAATGCCCTGGACAAAATTGGAGATTAAAACTGCGTATGAAAAATGCATATACCTACATTATATTTATTAATTTTATACAAAACCGGGACCAGCTCATTTTACACTAAAAAAAATAAATTTTTACCCCAGTAGATAGGTAATAATTAGATGTAATCAATTCCGTGAGCGGAAATTGAAAAAAAATGTATATTATCGTTAATTTCTTAAATTTAAAAATACGAAAATGTCATTTTTCAAAGTGCAAAAGCGGTAATATGCACTTTTTCACGAAAAAACACTTTGCAGAAGTTGAATAATTGTTAGAATTACGTATTTCGGAAACTTTTTGCATTGGGGGAGGCGGAAAATGATGCATTTTAAATTTCAATTGCGTAAAATCAAAATTCACTTCGCGTCTTCGAAACTGACATGGCGCGGCCGATCTGTCACACAAGCCCGCTAGACAAACCCTGCGTAGCCAGACAAACCATTTAAAAACGTAGGCTGTTTTTTGAAGTTAAGATAATATTCACAAGCCCGCTAGACAAACCCTGCGTAGCCAGACAAACCATTTAAAAACGTAGGCTGTTTTTTAAAGTAAAGATAACAACATGGAAGTCATTGAAAAATGACATTTTCGTATTTTTAAATTTAAGAAATTGACGATAATATACATTATTTTCAATTTCCGCTCACGGAATTAATTACATATAATTATTACCTATCTACTGGGGTATATATTTATTTATTTTTGTCCAAAATGAGCTGGTCCCGGCTTTGTATAAATTTACCTTATATTTAACAACAAAGTCAGTTGGCATCAAATAACCACAAAAAAAATCGCTTTGCATGCAAATCATTTCAAAGGTTTGTCGTGGAAGAGCTTGTTAGATTCAAGGTATAGCAGAAGAGAAGTTTGAATGGCTCTGAAGCAAGGAGTGTTGCCAAGGCAGAGAGTTGTGTGGCATTCCAACTTCTACCCCTACCGAGAAATGGTGTATCAGTTTATAACACTATGATTACTATTTCAGAGCTGACGAGTCTGTGAGAAAGCTGTGTTCGATTGGTCACCATGGACACAAATATTCGTACCAACTCATGAAAAAAGAATTAGTGGAGAGGGTCAAACGCCATCAATATGACGAGAACTCCCATGAAGTGATAAGTAAGATATCTTTTTATGCAAACAATCAACAACTTTACACAATCATAACACAGTATGGTTAAAAGTCACTCTTATTATTATTAATAATATTGTTTGACAAAAACTCATGGTTGTGTCATCAATATCTTGCAATACACTGAAGGCAGACAATTTTATTTATTTATTTATTTATTTATTTTTTTTTTTTTATTTAAGGAGAAAATACAGATACAGATGTCAATTGACAAGAATATATAAAACAATTAAAAGAGAATTCACCTGCATCCAAACTATTTCTCACTAATTAACATTAACAGCAGATGAAACTATTTCTCACGAATTAACATTAACAGCAGATGAAAACATATGCAAATTTTTTTACTTTTAAATACTGAAAAGAGTATATGAAAGGAGAATATACATAAGAATATTATTTTACAAAATAGAGAGATGGAAAAAAAAATGTGCGCAATATCCTTATAAAGTTTACAGATTATTTTTGAAATTTTGATGGTAAGACCAAAAATATATAGATAAAAAATAATGTCATACATAAATTTAAAAAAAGAGAGGTAGTTAAAATTATAAACCAAGTAATGTCTAAGTTATTTGATAGCCTATTGTAGGTGCCTGTTCATGCAGACAGCTCTAGGGGTCCAGAAGTAGAAAGTCATTTAAAAAAAATTGATATAATTTATAATTATATAAAATTAATATCAAATTAAATATGATATTATTCATTAGGAGTTTGAGAGTCCAATTACATTTAATATTGTAAATTATTTCATGCGACAAGCGTGCAATACGCAAAATCAACCTATGTTTATCAAACCATCTCTTTCAAACGCATAATATTCATCATGCTCTCTTCCGCATGGTAATGACCCAAACTGTCTTCAGAATCCGAAAACATTTTTACTAGGCGGCATAGTGCCATCTCGTTTATTGTATGGCGCTAAAGAGACAGAAGACATGATACTGGGACATTTGATAAATTGACCGAGCTAATCATAGTGAGTGGGAAAGAAAGCTTCCATTTAAGACGTTAAATGTCACTACTTGCTGCTGCCGGCTATCTCACAGTGCATTTAAAATAAATTAGAATAATACCAGTTGTTTTGATTAGCATAATATTTCACAATATTATGTTTTACGGTCATCTTATAATTTTTTTTTTTTTTTTTTAATGACAATATAAAGATAACGTAAAATTACAAAATAAGTCAAAATACCAATATAGTGGTTTGTTTACAGTCCTCCTCACTAGGTATTCCTGTTCCGAGGCGGACTGTATGTTGCTGAATGGGTGTAGATTTTAATTTTGGGAGGTTTTTGACCAATTGACCTGAAGGATGGACTGCCACTGTGTTCATGGTCCTGAACATTTTTCTCCAGTGCCACATTTCGATAAAACTATTTTATGATCATTTATACTTTATTTATTGTTTCAGTTGCTGCTATGACAGCGAAAATAAGACACTTTCAAAGGAATTTAGAAGTAAATCCCAGAGAGAAAACAGCTAAGGTAAGTTTAAACCAATGTTTGTGTGAATATAACACAAGAATTCTAACCGCTCTTAACCTCAATACATCCCAAAACACGTAATCACGTTATACTTTCATAAGACCAAAAACGTCCTGAGCGACCTTACATTTTAAAAGCTATATTTACGCGCAAAACTGAGGCTTCTGAATTGTGAGGTGCGAATATATTGAACCAAGCAGACGGGTTAACCGTGCAGAGCCAGTGGAACTATGACATTATTGGGGTATAATTAGGCTGAAGGGAATGAGATATAGAAGAGGCATGTGGGGAAGTTAAGTTAGTTCCTATGTTCCCGATGGTTATCTCCATATAATTAACTAACCATCACGCCGTTTGGCAGGGGTAGGCAGAGAGGACGGACCGCCAAACAACTCGGTCCTGGCACACACTCCTTGCCTCGTTCATATTCTTACATTGTCTCATTATTCTGGCCCTTGACATGGCCCGACTCACTTGAATGTGCCATTGTCTCTGTGTAGACTGTTTATCTCCAGGCTTGCAGAACTAACTTGCCAATGGTCATGCCAGTTAGGAGAGCTGTATTGTTGTTAAAGAGAATCACTTCGAATATCGATATATTTAACATCAATGATGCACAATTTATACAGCAAGCTTTGTTGCTGTTAGTTTAAATCTTCTTATCTAAAATATTTTATACATACTCTCTTTTAAAAACGCTTTGAAATTTTAATTTTGTACTGTTTTTAAAATGAATTAATTAAATTGAATTAGAAGTGCCCGACTATCTAGATATGGTAACCAAACATGACTTAGTCATTTCAAGCAAAGTTTCGATTCAGAATGGTGGTTTTTCACCAGCGCGACGCTGAGAGAATCTATTACTCTGTCGCCATTCAAATTGTATACTAAACATGGGAGATTTTTTAAATTTAAAAGTGAATATATTTTGGGGTTATAAACTGTGTTTCGTACCGATGTCTGGAATCCATTATGAGAGAGAGCTAGCTCTTTCGCCCTTTTTGTTACCGTTTGGTGCGCGTTTATTCCCTACAATAAGGAACTCCAGTGAAAAATATTATGGCTCTAGCCTTTTCCACGCGATCGTAACAACAGTTGATACGGCAAAAGCCATGCCTCACACGCGCCCGTATCAGCCCTTGTTACGCTAACTTCGACTGCCGATATAACAGCGCTACTATGTCACAGTATTTTTTCCCGCTCGCTAGGATATTCGTGTAACTATCACGATGCTGACATATTCAGGCATATTTCGAAAGTAAAATTTTTTTTCGTAAAAAACATCTATAATCAAGTGAATGTGTCCTCGTGCCTCGTGGTACTTGAAATATGACATATACATACCGCGTATGGGTATTGAAAAAACAGAGTAGATCAACGCGGGTAAAAAGTTAAAAAAATATGTTCATATAGACCAATAAACGCTGATTCTGAATATATAAGTTTTATTTCATAATATTAAGCGTAGAGTTCTTAAAAAAATATTAAAAAGTGCATTATTAAACCTCTCGTCAAAACACACTGTAAAGTTGGTATTACTGAAATGTTTAGTGCTGACGTCACGCGTCACCAGTCATTGTATTGAAATTTTGATTATGTAGGTATGACAAAAGCCATCGGTATTAACAACATTTCATGTTATTCTTTATTTCATACTGTTTATAGAGATTTGGTTGATGTGTTTATTGAAACAATATTTAAGCCTAAATAATTCATTATCAAGAAAATAGAGGTATCTCTATTAGTTTATCTCTATTATTTAAAATATTGTAAAACTACTGCACAAAAAAAAAATAGTAATGCTTCTTCTAGGGAGAATACTTCGAACAACGGAACAACAGATTTCAAAATGGCGGCAGTAGATCAGCTGATTGCCTAATCCTATACTAATTTTTCAGCAGTGATGACGTCACACGATTTACCATATTTCCGGTGGTTTTCGGGGGGTCTAGAAAAATTAAAACTTTGAAAATTATTTTAACTATTAAAACTATTAAAACTAACTAAAAAATTGGACTGGAGTTCTCTATTGCCCTTTTATTTGACTTGCCACACTTTCTTAATTATTCTAATATACTTACTTATAATACTGTGATAATTGTTACACTTTGTTTAAAGAGTACTGTTTGGAATGTTTCCAGGTTTTGTGTAAGGAATTGATAGACAAGAGGAAAAAGTTTCTTAAGTTTCTGAGGAGATGGGACTACAAACGATTTGAATGGATTTTGGAGAGATTATCCCTCGAGTACAAAGCACCTGCAAGGTAACATTATATTGTGCCCCCTGTTTATAAATAATTTATAAATGTTATTGTCACCTCACTTTTTTTGTCATTTCATGTTAAAAATAATTAGTAAAAAATTCACAAAATTTCATATATTTTTCTCAAATTGCATTTGGAAACTTTGGTTTCATGTATGTGTACATTTTAATTCTTCTGTGGGGATAACTTTTAGATTTGAATATAAAGCATTTGCTTTTCTCTTTCTAACACCGTTTTAACATTTCTCACCATGAGAGTAAAGCGTCGATGACACGGGGCGAGTTTACAAGCTACTATCTGGGAAATTCACTATCTGTTAGTAAACTCGCCCAGTGTATTCGTGTTACTTGCTAACTAGCAGTGACTAGCAGATTGTTGACAATCTACGAAAAAAAGTTGAAAGGTCGTCAACTTTACTCGCCTACACGCTTGCTCGTGATTGGTTTATTTATGTTTCCAACATGGCTTCCAATAAACAGCTGATTTCGACTGTCAAACATCTGAAGAATTATTTCACGCAGGCATCGTTATTCTTGTTACTGGCGCTAGCAGCGGCCTCAGTTTCCTACGCTTCTGAGCGAGTGGACAGTTTTGTGTGTCATCATGACAATCTCACTCGCCGATTTACTCGCTTTTAAACTTAGTAGATAGTAGCTTGTAAACTCGCCCGGTGTCATCGACGCTTAAGGGAGACAACGATTGCTTTAAGACCTGTATGAGCTGTTCCCAGCCAAATTAGCCTGTGGTTAAGACAAAATCCGTCTTATGCCAGAAGGCGTCCGTCGTGCATTGTCAGCTTTCAAATTTCTGTGGATTTCAATGCCTGTCGTGTGTTGATGTCAGTTGGTGTGGATTAATTACTATTTAAAAACACAATTTACTATTTATTAAAACTACTTATATGTGAACCTAAAAGACTTTCATAACTGACTTGATGTTTGTATGCGATGATATTCGATTTGCAAATAGTCCCTGACATCTCTTAACGAGGATTATGCGACAAACGTGTCATCATCTCAGTGTTAGCTTAACTACTTTTAGTGTCTTAAAACTAGCGCGGTATTTAGCTTAATAGCGTGATACGGAATACCACATTTAAGAAAACTGTCACAATGTGTCGTGAATGACCCTTTAGGCTGTCACAATATACTTCAAATCGCCCTCCTGGCTAGAAATAACCTGACAATATTTAACAGTCAGTACCCAAAAAAATCACTTTGTAGTCTGCTAAAGTAAGAGCTGAGTAGGTAGAAACAAAGGCGTGGTGTCACTGTGTGTAGATGTGTTGCAAGTATGGTGAATATAGTTGGGACACACACAATGTGCCTATGGTTTTATATTAATTAATAATAGATCATGGCCCATATCATCGCTTATATCAAAGTTAATTTATGGATTGTGTTGCTCTTCATGTGTGTAATGAGCCCCATTTTTTTTTTAGTTTCTTCCACTGGATTACGAGGAAAGAGTCCCTAACCAAGCTGACAGATATCCACTGCGAGGAGATAAAGAAGAAGAAGATGGAGGAATACAAGGCGGTGCTGATAGCGCAGCGGGAGAAGCTGCTGAAGGAATTCCAGTTGGACCTCAGTGACGAGGACCACCAGGCCATGTTCCAGAAACTGACCGTTGAAACTCAGCAACGTCTCACCAGTCAAAATGCAATTCAAGAAAAGCAAACTTAATTTTATTGTATCGGCATTTTATAGATAAATAGTTAATAAATTATATTTAAAATAATAAACAAATTGAATTTTCATTGACACCCTGTCATGCTGTTTCTCCTATATTTTTTTCTCAAATATGAAATCTTTTCAGGTGTTTGCTTGGAACTATGGGGAATATGGCATGCCCAATTGGGGTATATTGTGAGGTTGAAGAAAGCGGGAGTTGAGAAATGCTACTTCTAGTGAAATTGGTCAAAAGTTTTTGAAGTGAAAACTTCTTTGGCACTGTTGTAATTGAAACTCGGTGAAACAAAAAACAACACTGAAAAGAGACATATACATCTATAGCAGGGTTTCCCAACCAGTGGTCCGCAAGAATAAATAGGTCAATAAACGAGCCAGCAAAAAAAATCAGGACAATATTCAGTTTATCATTATTGTACCTTGTGGTCAGTGCTATCCCGTTCTACCCCTCCGTTGTGGTAAATATTCTGCTAGAACCCGTCCTATCCTATCCCATTACACCCCTCCTGTTGTGCTAGCCGTCCCGGGTGCCACCCATGCTAGCCTACGCCACTGACCACAAGCAGTGGCTTAGGCCAGCTAAGACGGATAGGGCGGATAACGTGGTGTCACCTCGCCCCATTAAAGTTGACAAAACACCAAAAACTTGGTCCATGTGAACCGCACACTTGTATTTTTTTTCTTGGTTAAAGCCATTTCAAGCAATGCTTCAATTCTAAGTGGTTTACTTACGGCTGGCTGTGGTCGAGGGGTAAGGCTCTTGATTCACAATCTGGAGGTTGCGGGATCGAATCCCGGTGTGCGTATATAAATTCTATCAGTCTCACTGGCTCCAGACGTGAGCAGCTGGGACTCTGGTGAGGTACTCCATAAAAAAAAAACCTTGTCAGCATACTGTTCCTTCTCTTTTTTTAACGTGATACCTCATGAGAGTTTCAGCTGCCCGAAGCCAGTGGGACTATAACATATATGAATGGTTAAGGAAGTAGGTGAGGAAAAGTAGGATGGGAAGTACCAGTGGCTGTCGGTGACTTTTTGTATGAGGGATGCTGAAATATATACCTAATATCTAATATAAAAATCTATAGACTAGCCCACAAACAAGATGCGATTACTGAAAAAAATAGTATGTCAAATTAGTTTTATCCTTTATATTTCACATCAATTATTACAGATCTAAAATTAAATTAATTAAACCCGCATCAATTGGCTTCAGTAATTCAAAATTCAAGCCAAACTGTCAAAATAGGCATGCGAACAAATCTCTAAAATGTACTGAATTAATTCACGCATTTTGGTTATGCCATTCTGTGCACTATGCCTTCGCGCATTAAAGTCATTTTTTGCGCGTTGGATGCTCCTATCTAATGCGTATCCGGCGTCAGACGAAACTAGGCACGCAGAACTAATATATAGAACAAATATATCATTTTTTCGAATGAAGCAGAGATTGTTCAGAGAATCCACATTGTTCCTGAATCCTGTTGCTAGTGTTACACACGAGCATCGAAAATGGTATTATATATGTATTTCGGCCCGGTCCGCGCATTGTTTTGTTGTTTTTGGCCTGAGGTTAGGACGGTGTCGTTAAATTGCAGTATTTATTGCTGCTTACCGTTAGAAAAAAATAAGGCCAATTTTTTTTTTTTAATTCAGAATAAATAAATAATAATTATTATTATATTTATTATAAGCCTAGAAAGGAAGGGAAACGCAGCATCTGCAGTATGTATGGAGGGACCGCGCCTGGTAACTACCTGGCTATGTAGATCTCATCACTGAGTATGACTAAAGCCATGAAAAGGAATTTTTGATATTAGGTCCTTACATATGAAATTGGCGTTTTGCCGTACTGGCAACTTTGATCTCAAATATCTTCTCTTTGGTTAGGAATTCCAAATTCAAATTTATACAGCTATTTACTCACGTATTTGTGTTTCGAAAATTATAATTCATTTGTTTTTTTTCTTTGCGTCACTTAGTTTACAAAATGGAAAACTTGAAATATCGCATTATTTACGAGCACGAGTTCCACCGTGGCACCAGTGCTGCCGAAACGGCTCGTTAATGATGTGTATGGCGACGGTGCTGCAAAAGAAAACACAGTGCGTTTTTGGTTCCAACGTTTTCGTTCTGGAAATTTCGACCTGCAGAACAAGCCCAGTGGACGGCCAGAGACCAAAGTTGATAATGAAGAATTGAAGGCTATTGTGGAAGCGGATCCATCGCAAACCACGTCCGAGTTAGCTGCAGGCTGCGGTGTTAGTGATAAAACTGTTTTAATCCTCTTGAAGCAAATTGGGAAGGCGAAAAAGCTTGAAAGGTGGGTACCTCACGAATTGAGTGAAGCAAATCAACAAACATGCGTTAGAATGCTAGACCACACACTGCACAACAGACGACTAGCAAATTAGAGGAGCTTCAATTGGAATGTCTAAGACATCTACCGTACTCTCCGGACCTTGCCCCAACAGATTACCATTTTTTTCGAAATTTGGATAACTTCTTGCAGGGGAAAAAATTCAACTCCGATGGGGCAGTCCAACGCCTTCAAAGATTTTATTGATTCCCGTCCGAATGGTTTTTTTAGTAAAGGGATCGATGAACTACCTATAAGATGGCAAAAGTGCATAGATAGCAATGGTACATACTTTGATTAAATAAATATATTATATTTTTTTTAAATCGACTTTATGCTCCTCCCATACAAAACGCCAATTTCATATTTAATATTTTGGATATTTCGATCCAGAGTCGAAGAGTTAGTCTCTCTTCAATGCAGGTCATCTCAAGTTTAGCAGGACAGTAAAAAAAAGACATTTTATCAAAAAGTTTAATCGTATAAATGTGTAAAATATGTATAAAAAAGCAATATTCAAGTTACATTAAAATAACTAAATATAGCTCAACAGTATCATTTAGCAACAAACAGATTTCTTTCAACCATACAGAAAAAATATCTACAGGCATGAAGATGCTATCCATTATAATCATATTTAATTGGTACAATAAAAAAATATCAAAATACATATTTTCAAAAAAAAAAAACACTTTGGCTATATGTATTTTATTTACATACAGAATAATTATTATTATTCAGCAATAAGTTTAGTTTATTAATTTCATTTTGAGTTTCATATTCCTAAAAATAATTTTAGATTCTCGAAAAATAATAATATTATCATTGCCATTTTAAATCATTCCTATACAAAACATAATCAACTAATAATAATAATATAATTAGATAAATATTAAAATAAAGAAATCACTAAATTACAAAAAATTGCAGTTACGGATCAGTCCAATAAGTCAGTTAATATGGTTAAAAAAAAAAATTTTTCAACATTTGTGGCATATATTTTTTTTATTAGATTTTCGGAAACAGATAATAAATTTATTAATTAAAATTATTATTTATTCTAAGTATTTCTCCGTAATAAGTACAGAAATGTTTTTAATCATTAACAAACATTTTGGACGGAGTAATTTTTATCAACTATCTTATTAATGAAAATATAAATAAATCGTATAAATATCCAATATTGATAAATTTCCATTGTAATGTAAATAGAAATTATCCCACGTTAATTGCCCATTCATTAGGTTTTAAAATAATAGAAGAGTGGAAGAAACAATCCACGCCTTGTTCTCATTTTCACAATAATATTATTATTTGAATACAAAAATAATATTGTATTTGAACACTGATTAGATGAACCGATAGAAATGCATTGTGGCGGTGTCTGTGTACGCGAAGTAAGCTCAATTTTATCTTACTTTCTTGAACATAATCATAATCGATTTCATTGAGCGCTTTTATAATTGACTTAAGGATTCACGGTTACAGTACCGTGACGGCATAAAAAAGGCAATAAACTTACGTTCCTTACCACAATAATGGACTCCAGATACTAATATCTCAGCCTATATGTCGAATGAATATCTACAGCTCATATGTTGAACTAATGTCTACGAACTTCAGAGTGTTGACTAATATCTACAGAGCTAAGCTAAGGTCGGACGAATATTTATGACGGTCCCAGTGTTGACTAATATCTACAGAGCGTTGGTTGGACTAATCAGCTAAATGTGTCCAATAGTCCGATATTAGGGATTTTTACATAAATACTTACATAAATTAAGTTTTTTAAACTGCATACGCAATATTACGTTATTCCAATATGCTATACATAATTGCAAATCCAACCTCTGCCAGTGCTGTAGATATTCGTCAACACTTTGGTTCTCATAGATATTAGTTTGATTTTTTTAGTTTTTGGAATACCTGTAGATATTAGTAGACGCCTCCCAATAATGCTGCAGCTCTTTCAAAAGATGAGTTTTTTTTTTTACGTGAGCTTCACACAGGAGGCCCTGAGGAAAATAATTTCTTTCGGGGCCTATGTCATCTTTGGGGATGCTGTGTGGAGGTTTTTTTTTTAGGTAAGGAAGGAGATGAGAGTTCTGGGAAGGAAAAGGGTTTAAGGGGTGGGTAGGAAACCGGGGTTCAGTGTGCCCTGGTCATCCGCCTGCAAGACCTAGACAAATCTCACCCCATGAACCCGGGCACCCCTGCTAAATCACCAAACTTAGTGAACCACTTGGGGAATGGCAGAAGTGTTGGTTATCCAATAAAGGTTCCTGGGACGGCGGGACCCATTCCCGCCTCCCAAATTGAGATACATAGTGTACGCAGGTTTCTTTCTAACAAAGGAAAAAAGTTATCATTTTCTTACATCTCTCTCACACACCGCACCGTGACTTCTCCGTAGACAATACTACTTTCCGTGACGATAGTTTTGAAAGTATGGAAGTGAATTACAAAAATTCAGAAAAGTCAAATGTCAATGCGCTGATGGTTTTGCTTTTATTTTTAAACATATAATGCTGCAGCTCTTTCTACCACACTAAATGACAACAGTCGAAAATGAGACAAATGGTGAACCTATGTCTGCACCACCCCCAAAGGAAACATACAATTATTATCATACATCTCCCTAACACGTATAAAGAAAATGAAACGCAATTCCTGTCGCAAAAAAAAGAGCACTTCGGAGGAAAGAGTCACGTATTTTGTGTCTCACCATTACTTGTGTAAGAAAGGTCTGCAGCATTATAGCGATAAGGAACGTATGTTTTTTGCCATCACGGTAGGTACCTAATTACAAAAGCGCACAGTGACTCATCTGTGACTAGATGCCAAAAGGTCTTATATAATCGACATCAGTTTTTTTTTTTTAAATTGGTATAGATTGCACTTCTAAAGATTTTCTGTTCAGTGTATTTGATATTGTTCTATACATCGGTGATACAGCCAATATGCAGAGTGTTCGGAAACTAGTGAAACACATTATTTATTAATTTAACAATTGGCTTCATGATACCTAGACCGACAATGCCCATAATAATAATATATTAAATGTACAGAATAATGCATTGCATTGGGAATTGAACCTACGGCTTCCCAAATCAAAGTCAAGTACTTACACCATTGCACCAGGGAGATTGTTAAAACTGGAGATAGAAAGATAAATCAAATTAGATTGATATGGATTCAAGTGAACATGACCCATTTCCCACAATTGGTATCAATTAAGCTCTTTATTACTTCTCTGGGAATATTCTTTACTTCATAGTCTAACTTGCAAATTTTTATGGGTATTCAATAACTTATCACCTATGTTACAAAAGAGAAAGAGAGATTCATCAACAGATCATTTTGCAAATCACAAAATAGTTTCTCATTCCCACCAAATTTACTAAGCACAATTCAATTTATACACAACACACAATATTATCGTTAACCAAAGAAACAATAATTCTGCTTAAGCGATATACAGTCCAAAAATCACTTTTTTATGAAATTCAATACAGAAGCGAATTCCGCCCATGTCTGTATACTTAACCTCTTATTTGCCGGAGACGCACGGGCGCGTGCGTATTGTGCACATGCGCGAGGAAATAATTCGAAAAAAATTCGAACAAAAAATGTTTGTCTACAATTTTGGCCCTTCTATGTACAGAATTTGTATGAAGAACAAGGTCAGAATCGCTTGCGCCAACATTACCCCATAAGATGGGTAAAAATTTCATTCACCTTGCAACCCCAGAATGTTTTTAAATGATTTTATCTGTTGCATAGAAATGTCATTTTTGCCGCGAATTTTAGCTGTCAAAATTGATGCGTGTTCCTCGACTAAAACATCGTAAAACCTATTAATTTACGTAATTAACGCCAGTAATGTTGTTTTGGTACATACATAGTTTATTGTTCTAGGAATGTGTTTCGGTCAATAAAATATACGATAGCTCAAAATTAATCCACAAAACATTCAATTCAAAATTCAAAATCGTGTTTTGTTACGAAATTTCCATATTTTTCCTGGAATTTGCCGGCCTTTGACAGGTTAATTCATAATATTACAACTAGATAATGCGCACATCGGCAAATAAGCAATACCAGACAACCGATATTGGTTATATTTTTAATGAAACATTGCCTATCTCCAATTCTCCTGTCACAAAATATTTTTGACATGCCACGAAAAATTGATACTCCTCAAAAGTTTTTTTTTTGTCTTTTCTGCACAATTAGATTTTTGGCGTTGAGGTGTCGTTTATTCGCCGACAATATGCCTGCTATTCTAGATGGTTCCATGACAGTTCACCCCCGGCATACTTAGATACAATACGCAGTCGGTTTAGGGAAATTACGGTATACCTGCTTACACACAATATAACTTAGTGTCCTCGAAGGGGTGTGCAGAGGATGTACTGCCGAATACCAAAAGTATAATAAAAGATATTTTCATCCAAATGCGTCAAAGATAAAACTACTTTTCTATGCACTGAGTATACCAGCGTATAAATACAAAAAGTCGACACTGTAAATAAATTCGTTTGATATCCATACCAACTTGTAATTAAAGGTATTTTGAGTTTTTTGAGTTTCGATTTTAAGCGGTGGGAGGCCGGGACCCGGAATTTGCGGGCCTACAATGCGCATGCGCGAGAAAATAATTCAAATATTTGAATAATATTGTCGATGAAAAACTTTTGGTCTGCGATTTTGACCCTTATATGTACAGAATTTGTATGAAGAACAGTGTCAAAATCGCTTGCGCCATCATTACTCTAGGTGGTGTTGAAAGTTTCATTGACCTTGTCACCCTGGAAAAATTTTAAAACGATTTTTTCCATGACAATCCGCTGTCGTAATTTGCTGCGGAATTAACGGTCGCAATTACTGCGTGTATCGCGAATAAAACGTCGTAAAACCTATTAATTTACGTAATAAATGCAAGTAATGTGATTTTAGTGGATAGTTTATTGAGTTGTGAACGTGTTTCAGTCAATAAAATATACAATAGCTTAAAATTTATCAACAAAACATTCAATTCAAAATTCAAAGTGGTGGTTTTTTGGTGTAGTTCCGCGAATTTCCGCGAAATGTTCCGACATCTGACCGGTTAAGTTTGAAATTGGTAAATACAGGGAAACCCTCTTAAGTTTGGTTTTTTCGGTCCCTCGGCCCAAAATTGGTCCTATTTTTCCCACATATAAGGTTTTCCTGCTTAAGAAGTTTGTTTTTTCCGGTCCCTTGGAAAACTTCTTAACCTGTTGTAGGCCAGGAAAAAACACAGAAATTTACTAACAAAGCACCACTTTGAATTTTGAATTAAATGTTTTGTGTGTAAATTTTGAGCTATCGTATATTTTATTGAACGAAACACATTCCTAGAACAATAAACTATGTACCAAAACAACATTACTTGCGATAATTACGTAAATTAATAGGTTTTACGATGTTTTCGTCAAGTAACACGCATCGACTTTGACAGAAAGAATTCCACATTTTGATGCCACAGATAAAATCATTTAAAAATATTCTGGGGTTGCCAGGTGAATGAAATTTTTGCCCATCTTATGGGTAAATGTTGGTGCAAGCGATTCTGACCTTGTCCTTCATACAAATTCTGTACATAAAAGGGTCAAAATCGCAGACAAACATGTTTCTTTCGAAATTCTTTCCTTTTTAATAAGAGGTTTAGAGAGTTTCACTGTAATGCACAAAACATGATAATTTAGACGGGGCCAACCGTCGAGGGATCAACTATCAGGTCACCGTATTTGTGTTATCCACAATCATTTGTGAAGGGAGTGAAGCACACAAGAACCTAACATTGCTGTCACACAAACGAATTACTCTCGTTGCTAGGCCTATTTCAGCATATCGTTCACCCATTGGGAATGTATGGTTAATGATATACTGAAAAGCCAAGCCACGAGAGTATAGCGCTTGTGTGACAGCAGCATAAGACTTGTTATTATATTATTACACAACACTCGTTTTACTGAACAAATAATAATGTGCCTTTAACAGTAAATGGCAAGAAAAGGCACAATGTGGCAAATTCAATGATTTTTAGAATATATAACATGCGTCGTTCATCAACCAAGCATTTTTAATTGAATATTCGAATTTAAAAAATCAAATCAAGCTTAACCACATACTTGTCTGCTTGAAGAAGAAAAAACTTGTGGTTGTAAAAGTTATGGCAATCAATTTTTTCACTTCTTTAGAAGACATTTTACTATCAAACTTCACACAAATAAAATGTTTTTAAAATATATGGAATTTAGTAAAGTTGTCAAGTCATCATCTTTTTACTACTGTTCAAACAATTAAAATCATCCATTTACATATTTTGGAATTTTAGACTAATTGAAAGAGTTTATAAAATTCCAAAATTTATGAATATTATGGTTTTGGCAATTTTATAAAACTAGCCTCTAAAATTTGATTGTTGGAACCATGATTTTAACCACCCTTATAGAGCTATGTAAATAAATGCATATTTAGTTTCAATGTCTCTCAACAGACGTCATTAGTATATGTAGTTTTAAGATGTCTCAATAGATGTCATTGATGGTAGAACAGGGTAGAGATAATAGTCAGACGTTTGGGTCTAATACATGAACGGTTATGAAGATAGCACTGCATAGACAGAATTAGAGGCCATCCATAAATAAGGTCACACGAATTTCATGATTTTTGACACCCCCCCCCCTCCCTCGTCCCTGTCACACATCGTCACATTTATAAGACCCCCTCTTCCCTAGTGTGACGTCACATATTTTGCAATTTTACATCTAAAAAAGTTTTGCCTTTTATAATTCAGATTTTTACATGTGACGTCACAGAGCTGATACCCCTTCTTCCTTGTCGCACAATGTCGCACTTCCCTTCCCCCCCCCCTAAGGTGTGACGTAATTTATGGATGGCCCCTTACTTGCAAGTTTTACCTCATTTAATTCCAAATTTCTTATTCACCCTAGCTATTTCATTCGCAAATTGACAAATTGCCGTCAATATTGATTGATTCAAAATTTAATTGAAGAAAATGATTACTGATTATTGTTGTAACAGATTAAGCAGATTGGTTGATGTCCAGACGACATGTGCGCCTAATACTATAGGCTGGTGGTGGCGGGGGGACGAGCGTACGCCTTGGGAATGAACCCGTATCTCCGGGTCTTGGGCGCGTGTGCCCACAGCCAGCCCTCCACTGTCTGGTGCAGCAGATCCGCGTACACCCACTCGCCGCGCCGCACCGATAGATCATCCGGCGCTTGTGCCTGTGGATACAATTATTAATGTTAAAAATACACCTTGTAATAAACAACGGGTTTCGTTTAGCTCAAGCTTCGTCAGAGAAGAAAATAAAACAATGAGTGAAAGAGATGATTTTTTTGATGACTAGAGGAATGGTGCTATTGAATGAAATTTCTAAAACAGTGTATTTGACCTCTCATCTGCCGCGAGCCCGACGGCCGGCCCAAAGAAAAATCTTTGTTTTTTTTTAAATGCGATTTTAACCCTTATGTATAAAGAAACTGTATGAAGGACAAGGTCAGAATCGCTTGTATCAAAATCAATCTAGGACCTAGGTACTATTCGATTATTGTAGCTACTCTGAATTATTTAAAAAATTGAAAAGACATTTTTTTGAAATACCATCCAACGTTCAACAGGTTAATAAATATTTAAACCTTAAAAATGAATTGTGCGCCTATTTTTACATACGGATATGTACGGTACAAATAAATGAATGAAGAAAAGAAGGTTCTCACCTTATAATCGTAGAGCATGACCAGCTCCGTGCCATGGTACCTGGGATCCGGCTCAGGCAGGGGGGCAGGTGGAGGGGCAGGCACCGGGGTGGACACTGCCCCACTCTCCCCACCACCTAAATAACCAACAAATATAATATTACATACAACTCTTGACAGACATCTCGCACAGGCTCAAGCGCGTGAATAATGACCTCGCGCTCACATCCATAGCGACACTATAATTGTGTAGCGTCTGGCGAAAGTTACCGCCGACGGCAAGTGTCTGGCAGTATTGAATATTAATTTTTAACAATATTCTCTATAATATACATAAAAATCAGCACTGAGAATTTAAGTAAAGCGAGCAATGTTTTTACATACCTTTAGCACTTGGTACCCTGTAGATTGGCCGTAGACCCAAGCTAGCAGGTATGCATACACTCAAAGTACATACTAACACTACTTTATCCCACACATTTGGTGCCTGAGAAAATAAGTAAAGTCTGGGGGCCCTGGGATATTATACCTTAATTTTTTTAATTTGTTACGACTTTATGTCCGGGTTAAATCTTCCCCACAGGAAGAACTAAACCCTTCCACACACTTTTCCACAAATGATCATCTAGTCAATCTATGCTATGCAAGTGCACTATATAAGTATAATAAATACAAAATAATAAAAGAACAACATGTCAACCTACCAGAGACGAAATGGGAAAATAACTCACTGACTCCAGATATTTTCATATCAGAGGGTTCGGCTCAGTAGAACTCCTAGCTGGGCTGATAAATCCTACTGATCCCTCAATATAAATATTTAAAAAAATCTTTAATAATCCTACATGTATTTAAAATGACTGATTTTTGCATTTCTATATATATAAATTCTTTGACAAATCTAGTAAGCCTAATTTTTGAATGAGAGCTAGGTATAATGCCGGTAGCCGAAATAACAAATGGTAATATTTTTATAGTCTGATAATGCCAAATTCTTTTAATCTCATTTCCTAAATCTACATATTTTCTTATTTTTTCAGAAACAGATTTTTTTAATATTACAGGAATTTGGAATAACGTAATTTTTAAATAACATCATTTTGGAATAACATAATTTTTAAATAATTTTGGAATAACGTCAATGTTGAAAGTAATTTTTAAAATTTTGTCTTGTAAAAATATATTAGGTCTATTATGACTAATTTTTCTGCCTGTTAGCATAGTTTTATCATAATATATTTTATAAAATTCATTTCCTAAAGATTTAGTGAATTATTTTTAAAACCTGATTGTGCCTAAATGTATACTCGGACGGCACTAATACAGAACATCCCGATATAATATGTTCTATAGTTTCCGGAAAAGCCAAACATTTTCTACATAAATTATCAATTTGATTTGTATCTTTGATTATATGCTTCGTACAATTTTTAGTATTAATGACTTGGAATGACAAGCATAAATTCTTCTATTTCTGCGCTCAACTCTCCAATACTCAATCATTTGTTTGACGAAAGTTTGTCAACATAAGTTTGATTGAGAGAATTGAAGTGTTTTGCATGAATAATTTTATTTGATCAGGAATCTAATAATTCCTGGTTGGTATTTATAAGAATGTTTTATTATTATTAGTATTATACTATTAGTAGATTATTATTAGAATTTGAGTTACCTTGTATAACATTATCGGCTGGATATACAAATCCCGAGGGAATGAAGCCCTCCTGTCCATTACTCCTCACCACCCAGAACCAGTCGGGGTCTTCTCGATTTAAAACTGGAAAAGAGAATACATATTTTATTTTATTAATGTACACAGCAGGCAGAAGGTTAAAATTTAAAAAAATTACAAATAATATACACCAACCGTACAGATAAAGCAGCGAGACATGGCTACAATAAAAAAGCTTAGCATTCAATGTATGTATTTGTGCATCGATATACACTTCCCCCGGAGAGGAACAGCCATTTGTCTTGTTTCCACCTACTTATTATCACTAGCGGAAGAGGGACAACAAGTGTATACGATGCTCGTTAAATAATATTCTTAAGCAGCTTACAGCGTGTCGTATTCATATCGGTTCCAATTAGATCGGATGCATGATATTTCAAATGAAATAATATCAGTTTTCAGTATTTTAAGATGGCATCATTATAGATTTATTTGTTTCAGTTTTTTGATTTCTTCGCATTTATTCATTGGTCTACTTATATAAGATAGACAATGGCTGATGCTGATCTATCAATACAGATATGTTTTTCAACAACCTATTCATTTAAAAATTATATTCATTTCCTTGTATAACTATACGCGAGACGTCATTTGTCTCATGTACACCTACTTATTGTGATTAGCGGAAAAGGGACAACACAAGTTGTATATGTTCACTGTGTTAGAAACATTCCAAGAGCGCATACCTCATCATTGTTTTTTACATACTTGAATTCAGTCCTGAAAATTATCATATTCAGATATCAGATAACTGTATTTCAATAACCTTCAGTATTTTATTAACAATGAAATAACACAATATTCAGCATGCCATAGTACAGGGTTTCCCAAACTGTGTTCCGCGGAACCCTAGGGTTCCGCCGAACCTGTACAGGGGTTCCGCAACAATTTGTCGGAAGAATTTAATTTAATAAAACATACACATATTCATATTTCAACACCTCTGATATTATTCTCATTATTTGTATAAATATTTCACAATAGTTCTTAAGTAGGTAGGTACTAGATCCTTCCAGATAGAGAGACTAAGCTTTACGTAAGTGGAAAAATGTGGTTATAGTGTAATCGCAGTAAACCTTCATTTTACATACCTACTAATCAAAATCTCCGAAATTTATTACTGTGCTGTATACGATGTGTACTAGTGCAGGAACAGGCTCGACGCCACACCAAATATTAGAATTCAACTTCCCAATATTGTGCCTGATATCAAGAAGATATGCAATTCAAGGACTCAAAATCGTTAATGTCATTAATTGTTTTATTTATTCCATTTTTTGCTGTTGTTTTTATTAACTTTTTTTTATAATCCATTTTTTGTTGTTTATATTCCATTTTTTGATGTTCATATTCCATTTTTTGTTTTTCATATTCCATTTTTTGTCGTTTATTTTCCATTTTTTTATTGTTTATATTCCATTTTTTGTTGTTTATTTTCCATTTTTTTAATGTTTGTATTCCATTTTTTTTTTGTATTCCATTTTTTGTACATATATTGTTGATTTACTTAATAAATATTGTGTAATAACTTTGAATAAATATATTATTAGGAATTAACCAATCCAAAAAATGAGCCAGGTGTTCCGTTAAAATTTATGGGTTTGCAAAGTGTTCCATTGCAGAAAAAGTTTGGGAAACCCTGCCATAGTACATTTAAGTAACTAATGCTTTGGCAGCATTAAATGTTTTTAATTTTTATTAAGTTAATGTAGTCAAGATATAATGAGAGATTCAAGAAATTTAGTAAAGTTCTGAAGGGCTAATGCTAAATATGTCCGGAATCTTGCCACTACAGTTGATTTTATATAGTCGAAACATTCACACAACAAGAAGTTGGGAGAAGGTTAAGTTGGTTTTTTGGATAGGAATATGGAATGTTTCGGGGTTTCTTAGTCAACGGTAATTGATATTGATTTTGATTGTGGCCGTGGGGGAAGATTCCTCGTATTTCCTTATTAACCGGTGAGAGGCCGGGACCCGGAATATGCGGGCCTACAATGCGCATGCGCGAGAAAATAATTCAAATATTTGAATAATATTGTCTTTGAAAAACGTTTGGTCTGTGATTTTGACCCTTATATGTACGAATTTGTATGAAAAACAGTGTCAAAATCGCTTGCGCCATCATTACTCTAGGTAGTGTTAAAGATTTCTCTCGAATTGACACACTGGATTATTTTTAAAACGATTTCTTCTATGACGATGCGCTGTCAGATTTTCGGTCGCTTTAACCTCTCATTTGCCGCTCGTGCGCCGGCGTATCATGAGACTTTACACGCGATTTTGACCCTTATGTATAAAGAAAGTGTATGAAGAACACGGTCAGAATCGCTTACTCTATTATCGCTGTTTACCATAGAGAAAACCGCAATTAGATTGGTGACTCCATATAATTTATATTAATGATTTACCGAAGCGCGGGAACGTGCGCAGTTCTTGCGCATGCGCGGGAAAAATTCTTTGGTCTTCAACTTTGACCTTTCTATGTACGAAATTTCTCAAGGACGCTGTCAGAATCGCCGGACATTGGGTGTCATGGCTGCCGCTTTTTGCGAACGCTAATTGGTTACAACCAACCCCATTTACTCGCGGCATTCAACGAGTTAACGGTCGCAATTACTGCGTGTATCGCGAATAAAACGTCGTAAAACCTATTAATTTACGTAATAAATGCAAGTAATGTGATTTTAGTGGATAGTTTATTGAGTTGTGAACGTGTTTCAGTCAATAAAATATACAATAGCTTAAAATTTATCAACAAAACATTCAATTCAAAATTCAAAGTGGTGGTTTTTTGGTGTAGTTCCGCGAATTTCCGCAAAATGTTCCGACATCTGACCGGTTAAACTTTTTACTATGCTAAACACTAGCCGCCTTACTAATAATTGAATAAGATAATACCACGGTAATACTAATGGGTTAGGTAAAATTGTCGTACAAATTTTACCTAACCCGTTCGTATTACCGTGGTATTATCTTATTCTGCGATTATGAGGAATGCAGTAGAAGTTTGAGAGTGGTAGCTGTACTCAGTATTGCCCTGGTAAATGACTACTATTCCGAATCTAAACATTGTTTGAAATGGCCTTTGCCATGTTTGGTAGCCAGATCTATATAGTCAGATACTTTATGACCTTCCACTTCTCCACCTCCTTCCCTTTCCCATACCCTTCATTCTCACAAATTGATGTACCCCAATTGGATATAACAAAATGGCTTCAGACAGTTGGAACTTGTACGGTAACCACATTTAAAAAAAAATACTTGAAAATCTGAAGAATACGTTACACTGTTAACATTGTTGCTAATTAGAGATTTAAAGCAGAAGTAAAAAAATTTAATATATCTCAACAAATCTAAGGCTGACTTTTAGAAAAAGAAAAAAAATGGATATTTACCTGTAACAAACTCCCCTCTCTCAACAGGTACATCATTTTCATCCCTTGCTTGGAATGTATAAAGCACTATACACCTCCCCGACGGGGCTTTACTAAAGGGACACCCATCGCTCTCACTGCCGGCTTCAGATCTGGACTCATTGCCACCCCTGAAAATTTCAAATCATTATTCTCAATAAGATTGCCTACATAAATACACTGGCATCCTGTTGATATATCTATTAAAATACCTCCATATTTCTCATTAAGGATGCTTATAGAGATATATGTGTTACAACTGAACTCTCAGCAAAAGAACCCGAGTAGAGAGAACTATCCACAAACCTTTTATTTGTAAAATTGATTATCAACTCACTATGCATCTTAGCTGAGAAAAACTTTACTGTAGGAACTTTGAACATCTAGGGTTCAGGTTCATCCATTACATTTAAATATTTAATTGAACCATAGCACAGAAGAAAAGAAGGCATAATGGTTGAAACAAACCTCAAGTACTACGGCAAATCTAATAATATAATATGATAAAACTATCTAAGAACATGTAGAAAAATCGTGGCAAGCATGAGCAAGCCCAGTAGAAACCGCCAAAAACAGTTTTTTATTCAAATGTAAATAATAATATTCCAATTTGTGTTGCCATGTGTTTTCCGAAGTAGCCAGGATGAAAGAGTACTTACCTACTTAATAAAAAATGAGTACAGAATAAAGAGATTCTTGCTTGCATAATACTCTACTGTATCTAGATATATAGAGCTAAGAGGGGACTGGCGGGAGTCCCAAGCTAGTTTGAACCAGTTTGATGCATGTTCGTGATACTATCGGTGTGCGTAAATACATTCAAATGTGAATGTGAGCTATTTAAAATGAATTGACAGTACCTACCTACTAAATTCAAAATAAGTTATACTACAAGCACTTGATTCAAATAATTCAGTTTTTTAAAGCCAATATTGAATCACTATGATTACAGTGGTTCTCCTTGTACAAAAAATTATCCATAAGGGTGGGGAGAGGGGTTGGGTTGGTTGGTGATTTTAAGACTCACTGAGTGGTGTCCTGCTGCGTGAGGTCCGAGGATGCCCGGGGGAGCTTCTTCTTGAGGTCAGGCAGCAGGTGGGGGGAGTAGGGGGCACAGTATGAGTGCGGGATGAACCCCTCCTGGCGCGACTCGGCCACTATCACATATACCCAGTCGTTTTCGCGGTACAGGATGTTCACCACCTGGCCGCGCTTCACCTGGACACAACAACCGAGATACCACAACTTAACATATGATGGTATGATATAAAAGGTAAGTTTGGGAGGTGATTTTGCAAGACAGTAAAAGTATTTTTTTCCATACAAAAAGTACCTACTTAAGTGTGTGGTGTCCAACTTCTCCAATAAATAAGCCGAGAGTGAAGAGTGGCAACATAGCATCTACGTTAAATTTGTTTTCAAAGAAATCCCACACAAACAATAACAGACAATGAGAGTTTTGACCTTTATACAAATGCACAGTATGCAAAAAGTTATGATTCTCGTTAACACCAGAGGATTGCAGTGTGATTTGAATCATCTGGACTACTAACTATCAAAATATCAGCTATTAAGTTTTATTATGTCAGTTATATGTATATTCCTGAACCGTGCAAGCAACGGCAGAAAAAAACAGAATGCAAAAAAAAAACAACTTTTCTGTATAAAAAGCCGTAAATAATTACGGTTTTCCGGTAAATAATGAATTAAATCACTTCCTTATTGGAGAAGACCACTTTTTGACATTACGGTTGTAAGAAATGTACATTGAAAAAACATTTCTAAAAACTGGGGGTCCGAATTGCACCAATTATTATCATCCCCTTACCTCCAGTTCGTCATCCACACAGGGTGCAAAATCGTGTAGCACGACCATCTTCGAGTCCGGGCTCAATCCATGCTCCTTCTCGATCCCAACTCGGACCAGGGTCTCGATGCTGGCGGAGCCAGTAATTCTGCCCATCCCGGGGCTGAGCCCGGAACTGGGACGGGACAGTTCCTTGTCCACATCTCCACTGACCGCTGAAAACAGACGACTTGTCAAATTGGGAAGTCAGGGGTCATTGACATGATAACACATACCATTAGCGCAACTTTCCCACGGTCTGTAAACCCGTAAATGTCGGATACAACTCACATTTTTTCTTTTTCCCGCGCCGTATCCTGACAGGGCAGAGGAACGCCATGCTCAAGTCGTTCTCATTATTATTGTTGTTTATGTGTTTGGATTTGTGGGCGCGAGTAGATCAACAGGTAAACGGAGGTAAACAGGTAGACGTATCCAGAAATTGGCTGTCGCGCAAGCGCAGGTACATTCCAACAGGTACATTCGTTCAGTGTTGCCAGTTGCCATTTACTTGAAAACTGAGAATTGATAGAAAAAAGATAATTTTTTTTTTTATCATTGATAACTTTTTTTAATTCTCCTACTACCATCACAATAAGTGGAAAATATTGCTTGTGTCGTGATGGAGGACTTGGCCAGCAGAGGAATTGAACTCATGCGATGCCAATCACTGACCGGTCATTGTTATTTTTGCAAAAGTGAAACTTTATAATCAAGATATTTCAAAACAATATCGCCGTTTGGCATGCATCACCATGAAGCTACATAAAACATTTTTTGAGAGAAGTAAAACCACGACAAAATTGTAATAAAATATGTGTATTATAGAAGTTAGGTACACATACGATGTTACACGAATAGTGTGTCCAAAAATGTTAACTAATTTTTGGTATTCTGTGGATGAACGTAAATAATTGTACAAAAAAATATTACAAACCGAATGAAATTTGAATATCACTCTGAGAAAATTGTCGGGTTCGGTATTATATGCTCAATGACAATATAATTAACAACGAAATATGAAATAAAGAAAAAAACCCTGTGAACATTATATTTGTGGATGCCGTAAATGAAAAATGTTTTGAGAGTTATTTTCGAATAAATTGTTTACAAGTTATTTTCATGGCAACACTGCCGCAGGTGTAAAGGCAATCTGTTTTACCAGCTGATTGAAATTATCAAACTAAACAATCCGACAGGTGGACGTTTGATTCCATACATAATTTTATCTAATTTATTATTCTGAAAATTTGTATTACTACAATATAATCAATTCTAAATTTCGTGTAAATACTCGTATTACTTAAACGATCACTTGATGATTATTAAATTTGGAGTATTTACAAATTTATGTGAGAAATGGGAAAAGAAGTGATAATACTTTAGTAAATAAAAAAATGTTAATGTTATTTAAATATAATTCTCCCAAAAATATTAAAATAATACTAAAGAAAGTCATTAGTATACTGTTTGCATTATTGTTATTTGGCTGTTATTGTGATCAAGTTCAATATTTTCCATATTTAATAATTTCGATGAGATTAATTTTTTAAACTTCTTTGCGAGGCCTAGAAATAACTTGGGAATGGGTTATGAATACAAAGACATTTTAAACTGCACCATCATTTTTAATTTCTACAATATCATCAAAATTTTCTTGACCATTTTTTTCTATTGTCAATAATTTCGGGGTGTTGATAAACTTTGCACCATCGTTTTCCTGATCTAAGAAATAAATCATTTTATCAGATGACCCAATAACATTTGTACAAGATGATTCAATATTTGAGGATTGAATAATTTTCCAGTAAATTGGTTCAGAGATTTGTTCAGATCACGGACATAGGAATATATGGACCTGCCCTAAGTGATAAAAGCGTATTGTTTCCCCCTCCCCAAAACGGTTCCATGGAACCGCCTGGGCTTACGAGAGCCGCCTCCCTTGAATCTAAAAACGTGACGTCATCATTCTTGTTCTGACCAGCGCCGAAGTCACATGTCTATCTTTTCATGTGTTATTTCTTGCTGGAAATCCGTCGTATTAATTAAGGATAATAAACCAATCATTTTTAAATTTATCACACTTTAAGGGCCTTATTACTAAACGAGTTTTGAATTTTACGCAACTCATAAACAACCGTTAATATAAGATAAATAGTTGGTTATTCAGTTGTATAAAATTTAAAACACGTTATTAGTAAGGGGTTAAAAGTGGAATAAAGTATGTTTTTATTTATTAGACGTTATTGACGTTATTGTATATTTTGCTTTCTTAATTATGTACTCCGTGGTATGTTTAGAAGTAAAATGTAGATACAGTGAACATGTTTGGAATGAAAAATGTATGTGTCATTTTGCTGTCCGATGATATTTTTTATCAATCAAAATTTAAAATAAAATATTTTTCTATCGCACGTCGCCACCGATTATATTATCTTTGGATCACACTGTCACGTCTCAGCGGACCACGTGTTAGGTAAGCGCGTTGTTTCGTATGTACGGTACTGCTGGAACGAGAACGAGTGTATATCGCGTAATGCTCTAGGTTATTCCGAGTATGTATATGTATGGAAAACACGTTTTTTGTTTTTAATTGAAAAAGTGTCATCGGACGACAAAATTACATCTAAATTTTGACTCCAAATACTCTTAGGAATCGCTGGTAAAAGCTGTGTGTATAAAATTTAATTTGCTTTTGAGTTGTTTTTCTTTTCTATTATCTTCTGAAAAGTGAAATGTTATGTATTTTCTTAAAGATTTCCCAAAAAAGAAGACTTGAAGACAATGTGGCGACTTTCATCCTGTAAAAGTGAGCAGACAAGTGTTCGTAACCTTCGTATCTGCTCAGAACATTTCAAAGAGACAGATTTTATAATAAACAAACAGGGCACACGTGTGCTACGTGTAGGTGCGATTCCATCGGTCTCTTTGTCACCTGTTACAGAAAGAATTATCGTTAGTATATAAATTCTTTAATGACTAATAATTCTTTTTTGTAATTATTCATTACATGTAATTATTTTAATTTTATTATCTATCCATTTCAGAAATTAAGCGACAACTTCTCTGAGAAATCATATGTATGTCTTTCTCTAGCTGATGAAACGATCAATAATACTTATGGATGGATGAACCCTCAAGAGGATTCTGATTTTTCTCTCGTTTCTTGCGCACCTGCTCTACACAGCACACACGTCGTGAGTTCATTCTTATATTTAATTATCCTTTAAATTAATATTTTATTGATAGTGCATGTCACAAATTTGTAATAAATATGTAAATTATCGAATTGCAATAATGATTATATACCTAATATTGTCAACTTTGTCTCGTTTCGAAAAGGAATGCGAACCAGAACCTATGACTATGTGCTTGACGGAGATCGAGGCCGTAGCTGCAGCTGCTCAGTCATGTGTGCTCGTCAGTTGTATGGTACCCACTACTATTCCAGAAAGCTTTGTGAGTACCAATTGATTATTGACCTTTGATGACTTCAAAAACACATTGTACTATTATGTAGTGTGCGGACCACTCTAGTAACTGACTAAATGTTTTTATACCTAAAAATATAATATTATGTCTCTATTCCCCAGATTCAGGAACCCCAACCCGTCTTTATGGAAGAACCACTTATTATATCAAAAACCACTCAAAAAAATAAACCAATTGAAGTCAATTACAAAAAAATGGAAAACTTATTATTAGAAAGTAAGTTACTAATTAGAAAATATAAAAAAATTAACGTTGTTTATAAACGTAAAATATTTCTTTAGAAAATATTTATTTGATATACACAGCTTCTCTGACGGTGTTGGAATAAATTATCTTTTTTAATCTTCTTTTTTTATAAATGAAACCGTACAAGAGTCCCAACTGCCCTCAACTGTCTGAAGCAAATGAGACTATGGCATCCCCAATTGGGGTATGTTGTGAGGTTGAAGGTAGTGGGGAGTGGTAGGAGATTGTGAAGAGGACGGTGGGGAAATCTGGCTATCTGATCAATGATAGTATTTTCCACTCTAGAACGTGCGGCAAACATTTAAAAATTATTTTTAATTAGTAAATTGTGAAATAATTCAAATTTTTAATTTGCACGTTGGGTTTCGAACCCATGACCTTCCGCTTGCTAGTTGAGAGCGTTACCCCTCGACTACGGAAACCTTCGTATCTATGATTTTTCGGCGTGTAATTTTTTCTCAAGGTCACGGCCGTCATCACAGTCAACAGATTAATACCTTCTTACTATGTTGGCTCATCTTTTTAATATATTTTTATTCAGCTGTTATTATTGTACTGTTTTTAGCATCGATAATATAACTCCTGTACATGTTATGTTGTTTTCTCTTAAGCTGTGCTGTTATTTTTGTACGTTATTTAAACCTCTGTAAGTTGTTTATTGAATGCTGTTCTCACAAATATAATGTTATCCTTAACCCTTTTTGTCTTTTTCTTTTCACTTCTTCCATTGTCCATAGACAATGTAAGAAATAATTTAATGGAAGTTATATATATTATAAAAATATTATTTCTTTAAACAATATTATGCATAGTCTGAGAATACTGTTACTGTGTCGGTGTAGGTATATAATACTGTTTTACTAAGTTTCTGCTGATATATGCTTAAATGTACCTAAACAAAAAACATTATACCCAAAAAATAAATAAAAAGCACCTTCGTCGTCAAAATATTCCAATTAATACCCCACTCCTGGCTACGCACGATCCGATTTGCAGAACCCAGATAAGTTGGGAGGTTTAGGGGGGAGGGGGGAAGTTGTTGCTTATACACAATGCGTCGATGTGGTGGTGAGAAGTACCTATCTATGTAAATCTGGTCACTAAAGACGCTTAAAGCCATTTCAAGCAGTTGGGGCGATACTAAGAGTATCTACAAAAAGGAGCAAATAATAATGTAACTGCTACGTTCTACGTATTATTGTAATTAAATAACGTGTGAAATAATTCAAGTAAAATAATTTTAATTAAAAGAGATAATTACATTATTTTTATTAACTAGCAGACCCGGCCACACGTTGCTGTGGCTAACGAAACACAACGCCATTACCCAACCTTTATAAAATCCTCACCACCCGCTGCCTGAATTGAATATTTGAATTTCTCGGCTTTTCTCTACTATAATAAGCATGTAATATACATATAAACCTTTCTCTTGAATCATTCTATCTATTGGTGAAAACCGCATGAAAATCCGTTGTGTATTTTAAAAGATCAATGCGCACATACATTTTGAGTGCCTTCATTTTATACTATGTAATTATACCAACAGAGCGGTTGTGATAACCCTAAAATATGTCGATCATCACAAATGTGGGCGGTTCTCGAATGTGCTCGTCGCTGGTTACAGGGGTAAGTAAATTATGAAACATTTGTAAAAGTGTCTTAACTAAATATGGCAACAAAATAGTTGTCTGTGAAAAGATGCGAACTTTACTTTGCCTATTCAGACTTCGCAAATATGTTAATAACGTAGCGAGCAATTCGCGCTCCCACGTAAAAAGGTCTATTCATTAAAAAGCAGATGTTATTTTTTAAGAACTAAATGGTGATATTATAATGCGAGATGCCTATATACTGTCAGATTAATTTTTCAACCAATCACAGTCATCTTCCCCTCTTCGTACCGCCATAGTTGATTTTTCCCCTCACCTGTTATTTCTGGTCTATTGAATTTGGATGTCTATGGTTCAGATTCATTTTGAACAGAAAATGGAATAAATCCTGCACCACAAATTGATGAATTATCCATTTCTATACCTTGCACATCATTCTCAGCATTGTTAAAATTTTGCTCAAGAATTAAAGAATCGTTAGACATAATGCTTTGTGGACATTCGTTGTTTGCAACCTGTTGTGATATATATAAATCGTTGTCTTGAGGTCTTTTCAAATTTTCTTTCAAAGTATTCAAAAGTTTTTTAACCATAGAAAATTCATTTGGTGTAGTCAAAGATGAAACTATTTCGCTAAATTCTTTTTTCAAAATTTCTTTTTCTTCATGTTGTAAATCTGATTGATCTTTTTCGGTATTGCCATCTTGAATATCGGGAAACACAATGTTGCAATACTCGTAAACTTCTTGATGTTCGACCATTTCTTCGTGAAAATTATCGTTAGTTGTGGAAGTATTCTCAATCAATGTATTTGTTCTGCGTTCAATATTATAAAGATCTTTTTTAGTCAGCAAATTCAATCTTTTTAATCCACCGTCTGGTAAGTTATTTCTCACCTCATCAAGGATCATATTATAAGGTTTTTTATTAATTATTTTACCTGCCACAAACTTACGATCAGAATCGGAAAGATTTAAGTGTGATACTTCGTTTGTGTGTCCGACGTGAGTCTTTCTGAAGGAGACTGAACATTTTCCGTTTAGAGCTTCGTAAACTTTGAATCCTGCCGGACAAATCCCGTCTATTTTATTGCTGCCTGTGGTTTTTAAACGTCTGATTCCTTTGCCTTCAGAAATGTAATAACCAGATCTATGACAGACATAATAGTGTTCTTTGAAGTATTTGTTTTTGCAAGAACCTCTTTCTTTTACAAACTTTGATTTAGATTCATTCTCCGTGTTTTCCTTCCATCGTGTGAACTCTTCCACAGATCGAAATTCCAAGTTTTCTGTATCAATTCTGATGCTATGCACATCATGAAAATGTTCAAAGAATGTTTTCTTTGTCACATCTAAACCACACAATGGACATTTATGAGTAGACTTTTTAGTAGGGGCGGAGCCGGAATGGAATTTACGCTCGTGAAACCGTAAATTGTTTATATGATTGAACTGTCTTCTGCAGAAACTGCATTTGAATTTGAATGTTTTCGTTGGTTTTTCAAGCTGTTTGCACTTTTCCGGATGAGCAATTCGCACGTGTTCATCGAGGATAGGCAACAAAGAGAATTCCTTTAAACAATGTGAACAGGCGAAGCTGTGTTTCTCATAGTCGTTTTCAACTTGAAATGAAGAAGATTGAGAATGAAAGACGTCGACTGACGTTTCCTTTGTGGGCTGCACAACATCCATTTTATACACCAGTTCAAAAATTTTAGCTTAACTATAATTATCTGGGTCTTGTTATCTCAAAAAATCCTTAATTTATATCCAAGATACCATATGACAGCAAAACTAGGTAATTATACTAATTATTGTGTGTTACGTTCGAATTATTGACTTCAAAACAACAACTGTAATTTTTTGACAGATGAAGGGATGGGGCTCGGAGGGAATCGATATTATCGAAAAAATATCGTTAGGTACTATTTCTGCTCGGCAAGATAGGGTAATAAAAATAAAATAACACATTTAAAAATGTAAGTATATTATTTATTATTTAAAATCAGCGGTAAACACTAACTCGATTACATAAAATATGTTCAAAGCATCAATAATCAATATTGGTTAATAATACATTCAAATAGGAAAGTATTTTTTGTTTTCTTCAATCTACAAGACTTATAAAAATATTTTATAAATAAAGCATTTTTATGTAACAGTTTGCAACAGTTATTATAATAAAATATATATTAGTACATTCGAAATTTATTTCCTGCGTGTTCCGAACAATTTTAAAAAAAATTCTCTCTGAATATCAATGTTCAATTTAAAGATAAATATTTTATTGCATAAATTAAATTTTTTTTACAGAAAAATATTTTTTGATGCTCTTTACTTGTTGTATTCCAAGCCCACAACAGATTATTAACGATTTTCGACACCAATAAATTGGCTAACAATGGTGTAAAAAATTCTAAATGACGGAACATGACCCCGGTGGAAAGTGGAAGTAAGTTTATAGATGTGGATTGACGAATGGGTGACCTGACTACGTGAAAGAAGATTAGAATAAGAAGACCTGAAGTCCTAGCATGGTCGATCAATAAGGATTGATAGGGTAACTTTCAGTAACTTATCATCGTTCCCTAGGACAACTGCAGGTCGCCAACGTCCAAACAACAGTTGACGTCGAATGTATTAATAACACTTAGTCATTATGAACTGTTTCTAATTCATTGGCGATCTGCAGTCCTGCTAGGAATCGATGAGAAGTTACCGAAAGTTACCACATCAATCCTTATCGATCGATTGTGCTAGGAGGCCCGAAGACTAGAGACTGAAGTTTATGACAAACATTTGTGACGCTGGTCGAATTCCACCTAAGGATAACCTATGTCAGTAAGGATAACCAGTGTCAGAAAGAGAGAATGCTACGCTTATAGTTTGCACTAAAAAATTTACCACAAACATTCTATAAAACAATATTTAGCGTTTGAAAAATATTTGCCAAGGTTTGCAAAATTTTTAAATAAATATTTTCTCAAATTAAATTAATGAAAGAGATGTGACAATCACTTTTGATACCATTGTCTAATTAAATATTTTTAATTAGTTTGGTGTAAAATGGTATTTATTACGGTTTACAGGATGAAAACCATCTGTAATAAGCGACTTTGAAACCGTAATCTTTGTTTGCGATAAAATTTTTAATCGTATGTTAATTCGATTTGTAATACTAAATTATTATCTCTCATCTGCTTTAAAGAACAATATTTTATTTTGAAATGCGTTCTAAAATAGTGAATTTATCTATAATCAAATGTAATGTATTGTGAGAGTTCTCCTAAGAGAAGTACATTGCAAAAAAATTTCGAAGACTTTAGGGATTAAAACAATATACTAAATTAATAATAGTTTGTGAACTATGGGCCCCATTCAAACATATTTACAATATACAACCTATATTCTATTATAAACAGTCGTAACTACGAAACAGCCTAAAGTTAGCAGCAATATGTAATTCGTAAAGTTTTACAATTTTGAACATGCTAAAATGTTTGCCAGATCAGTGATAAATGTGAAACCTGAAGAATCTAATATGCCATTATTTTAAGCGATAGCCATTACAATAAAATTGATAAAAAAGGACGAGAAATGGGTACTGTACTCTACTGTACGGTAAGCGTCGAAGATACTAAGCGAGTTTACAAGCTACTATCTGGGAAATTCACTCTCTGTTAGTAAACTAGCTCATGTCATCGTGTTACTTGCTAACTAGCAGATTGTTGACAATCTACGAAAAAAGTTGAAAGGTCGTCAACTTTACTCGCCACACGCTTGCTCGTGGTTGGTTTATTTATGTTTTTCAAGATGGCTGCCAATAAACAGCTGATTTCGACTGTCAAACATCACAGAATTAGTTAATGCAGGCGTGGTTATTCTTGTTACTGGCGCTAGCAGCAACCTCAGTTTCCTTTGCTGCTGAGCGAGTGGACAGTTTTGTGTGTCATCATGACAGTCTCACTCGCTGATTTATCCGCTTTTAAACTTAGTAGATAGTAGCTTGTAAACTCGCTCAGTGTCATCGAGCATGTACGGTATTGTACTGTACGGTACGGTACCGTAACTAGGAAGTAGAATATTTATAAATAATGGTAGGTTCTTACATTTTATATATTTCATATGTTATTTAAAAATACATTATTAGCTAAGAAGCGAACATGTTGGTAAATACATTCTCGTATCGCAATTTGTTATCCACATAATGTGACAACATCATAAGGCTTGTATTCTCATTTAACCATCATTTACTACACATAATAAACAAACTTATATATACATTTCATAAAACAGTGAATTATTACAATTTTTTGAAAAAAAAAAAAATTTAAAATTTTATTACATAATTTTTTAGGTTACTTCCAATACTATAGGTACTAATCAATACATAATTTTGGAGATTAATCAAATTTATATTTAAGTGTAGCTATAATCCATAATTTAAAAATAAATAACAGTAACAACATTGAAGAGATGGTTCCATGACAGTTGATCCGCCGACAATTGGTCCCCGGCGTACTTATATACAACTAGCTGACCCGGCCACGCGTTGCTGTGGCTAATAAAACACAACGTCATCTACTGGATGGTTATCCAAGCTTTATAACCACCGCCGTCTTTGAGTTTATCGCGTAGAGGCAGACAGATGCCGCGGAGGACTTTAATTTATAATACCTAGAGATGGTGTGAAAGATTATAATAATGTGCATGAAATTATCGTTATGTTTCAACCAATTTACACAAATCCTTGACAAATTACATACCTAAACCTTCCTCACAAAACACTATTTATTGGTGAAAATCGCATGAAAATCCGTTCAGTAGGTAGTTTTCGAGATTATCGCGAACAGACAGACAGACGACGCGGGGGACTTTTCTTTATAATATGTAGAGATGTAGAGATGTGCGGTCGCTCTAGGGAAAATACGTTATACCTAATTACGCAAAATATAACTAAGTGACCCCGTAGGATGTGCAGAGAGGATGTACCGCTAAATAACAAAATAATAAAACATATTTTCATTCAAATGCATCAAGTAAAAATCTGCTTCTCCATTTACTGAATGTACCAGGGCATAAGTAGGTACAAAAAATCGACACTGTGTATAAATTCCTTTGATATTCATACGAACTTATTGTTAAAGTTATTTTTGAACTGAATATCTTTTACGTTTGAAATTGATAAATAATGCACAAAAAAATATAATTTTATAATAAACTGCTGACATTACAAACGTTGTTCTGCCATATAAATTATTTCCTAGTGAATATTTTGTTTGTTAAATAAAAAATAACGAATGTATTGTAAGTGTGTGGGGATGGAATCTATGACAAAAAGAGGAATGGAGAGCTGTAGACGATGACCGCGATAAAAACAAAAAAAACACCAACAAAAGAAGGAAAATGAAATAAAGAAAATCAATGTGAATTTCGAAGAGCAATTGAGTGTATGATATTTTTGTCAGTCCGTCTTTAGCCAACAGAAATAAGCTCGATGGTTTGCCCACGCGAGAACATGATACCGAATGAAATATCAAAATGACGCGACGCTTCTCGTGAATGTCTTGCGCATGTGTGGATGAAAGTTCGATGAGGCGGACGTAAAGCCATCTGTCAATAAACAACATAAATAATTTCGTTCCGTTTGAAATACGAAAGACGTTTAAATTTGTTCGTACAAAATACTAAAATCGCGATTAAATGATGGGAGGGTGGTGTTAGGAGAGTAAAAATTTTGGATTATAGAAATTTTTTGATAAATAAAAAAAAAATACAAAAAAAAATTGTCAAAAAAATAGATTTTTTTTCTGGATAGGGACACCCTAATCACCTAGCGGTATGAAATAATGAAATATACTCTCATTCCTACCAAATATACATAAAAAAAATATAAAAATCGGTCAAGCCATTTCGGAGGAGTGCGACCACAAGATTTGACACGAGATTTTTGTATATAAGAAGAATATAGGTATCATTCCGGGTGATCAACTGTCGAGACATACCGATAGAAGTATGTTGTGGACGTGTCGTCTGTCCCTTAGGTACTTCTGGTGAAATTCATCAAATATTATATATATACCTATACATACATGTAATCAAATTCACAGGCTTGTATGGGGCCCAGGAGCCGAAAGGTTATGTAAATTGGCCACATCCATTTTCTTTCAAATCTGCATATAGAAGATGGCTCACACTTCTTGCGATTATCTATTCAGCTGATATTTCAGTATGAGTCGGACTGTGTTGTCAGGAAACCCACCCGACACACGATACTAAATATCTCTTAAGCCGAGCTTTAAAAGCAACTGAAATACCGGCCCCACCGATGTTGCGGAGGTAACGATTGCCCACACAGAAATTTAACTTTGGTTGGGTGTAAGTTAGATCCCCGCACAATATAGCAAAACAGTAAATAGTTTCATAATATCTCATTGATTACATATTAAATCCTTACATCGATGATTATTGCACCATAACTAAATATTTTTTTAAATGAACAAAAAATATTGCCGACTTGTTCATAGTGATTAATTCACACAACAATGACGGTAACTGCCCGCTTTAATGAATCGATAAAAATCGTTAGTAAAATAATACAAAGATGGTAGACCCTTATTTGTTTTGTTTTATTATTATAAATAATAATAAGTAAAGTATTAATATAATATAAGAAATACCTATTAAATTGAAAATAAAACTTTGACGCGCTTCACAAACTCTGATTTCACTTTTCATCAACATATGGCTGTTTCTGTCCGTTACGACAGTCTATCGATTCATATTGAACTAATAAAGAATCCCGTTAAGATATCGATGAAATATTTACAAACGTTGGTGAGAAAAGGAGGAGGCGTCTACTAATATCTACAGGAATTACAAAATCTGAAAAAATTGGACTAATATCTATGAGAACCAAAGGGAGGCGTCTACTAATATCTACAGGAATTCCAAAAACTGAAAAAATCGAACTAATATCTATGAGAATCAAAGTGTTGACGAATATCTACAGCTCAAACTGTTGACTAATATCTATGAGAACCAAAATGTTGACGAATATCTACAGCACTGGCAGAGGTTGGATTTGCAATTATGTATAGCATATTGGAATAACGTAATATTGCGTATGCAGTTTAAAAAACTTAATTTATGTAAGTATGTATGTAAAAATCCCTGATATCGGACTATTGGACACATTTAGCTCATTAGTCCAACCTACGCTCTGTAGATATTAGTTCAACCTACGCTCTGTAGATATTAGTCAACACTCTGAAGTTCGTAGATATTAGTTCAACATATGAGCTGTAGATATTCGTCCGACATACAGGCTGTAGATATTAGTAACTGGAGTCAACCAAAGTGTGTACGGATATCTACAGCTCAAACTGCTGACTAATATCTATGAGAACCAAAGTGCGTACGAATATCTACAGCTCGAACTGCTGACTAATATCTATGAAAACCAAAGTGTTGACGAATATCTACAGCACTGGCAGAGGTTGGATTTGCAATTATGTATAGCATATTGAAATAACGTAATATTGCGTATGCAGTTTAAAAAACATAATTCATGTATGTATGTATGTATGTAAAAATCTCTAATATCGGACTATTGGACACGTTTAGCTGAATATTAAGGATTTGGGTTTTTGTTTTAACAGCTTTCTTTATTTCGAATGCTTCTGAATTATTTAGTCTGTTACGATGCCCATTTCTATGTCAGTTAGGTTAGGTTATGGTGCCGTGTATTTCAAAATAAATAAATATCTTTGTATTATGACCTCCATGTTTGTTCAACTTCATGTACGTACTTTTACCTTTACGTAATTAGTAATTGCGTAATTGAAGTAATTTATGCTTTTCCGTACAACCTCTTGCTCAGCTGCCCTCTGTAGATATTAGTCCAACTTACGCTCTGTAGATATTAGTTCAACCTACGCTCTGTAGATATTAGTCAACACTGGGACCGTCATAGATATTCGTCCGACCTTAGCTCTGTAGAATTAGTCAACACTCTGAAGTTCGTAGATATTAGTCCAACATATGAGCTGTAGATATTCGTCCGACATACAGGCTGTATATATTAGTATCTGGAGTCGAAAAGGACAATCAAAATGAGAGTGAGCTATTTCTGGTTGCATAATTTAGTGTACCATGCATATTTATAATGAACAATGAGAATCATAACTTAATTAACTTGTGACATTATATAAAATAATGTAGATTGTCAAAATGTGAAAAACTGACATAAGATAATGAAAGTGAGAAGTAAAAATGGATAGAGAAAAAAATAGTCAATGTATTTGCATTCAAAAAATTAAAAATTGTTTTGAACTATTGTGGACACAGTAACTAAATTAAGTAAGAGTAATTAAAACTGACCCAGCTACTGGTATTTCAATGGAAGACGCTCCGAGCGTTATTGATTTCGTCGGCACCAGTGCAAAGTCGGGAAACACGCCAAACGCGCTCCCTACATCTGTACACGGTTGACATTTGTCACGTGAGAACGGGTCGCTTCTGCGACTAAAGCGTCGATGACACACGGCGAGTTTACAAGCTACTATCTGGAAAATTCACTATCTGTTAGTAAACTCAGAGTCATTGTGTTACTTGCTAACTAGCAGATTGTTGATCTACGAAAAAAGTTGAAAGGTCGTCAATTTTACTAGCCTACACGCTTGCTCCGCTTGCTCATGATTGGTTTATTTGTGTTTCCAACATGGCTTCCGATAAACAGCTGATTTCTACTGTCAAACATCTGAAGAATTAGTTCACGCAGGCGTCGTTATTCTTGTTACTGGCGCTAGCAGCGGCCTCAGTTTCCTACTTCTGAGCGAGTGGACAGTTTTGTGTGTCATCATGACAATCTCACTCGCCAATTTACCAGCTTTTAAACTTAGTAGATAGTAGCTTGTAAACTCGCCGCGTATCATCGACGCTTAAAACTGCCGGTCTCTGTGTTTCCTTCCTCCTACAACACGGGTCTCTTCAATACCCAGGTTCACTCCTTCCTTTCCACAAAAATACCCTAGATTTTTAACCTAGTTAAAATGTAAAAAATAAAAATCTAACCTCGAGAGCATATTCCTTTACTGATAAAAAAACAACTCTGTCCTGGCGAAGACTGTATTATGGCTTCATCCACATTTACACATTGCTTCATACAGAAATATTCTTCTGTCATTCCGACTTTTGACATGAGACGCGACTCATGACCCAACTCAACAATTCATCTTCTTCCATTGAGTTTTGTGCAGCATGTATTTTTCTGACACTCTTTTTCCAAATAATCAAACCAACTAAATGTCCCCTAATCTTATTATTTACTGAATTCTTTTCGTGAACCGCGTACCACGCTCATAATGCAAAACTTTCATTAAAATGTGTTAAGATTTTTTTCATTAATTCCCAAATAAAAACATTTAATTAGTAAATTTCTTATTTTTTGCTTTTTATAAATAATTCTTGATTGTGCATTATTAATATTGCGATTATTTATCGGTACGCTATTCTACTTTCTGTTGAAAAAACATTACTTTGATTTTGAATTAACACTCTTTTTTAATTTGGATCATTTTTCCAAATGATTAACCACTATCACTAGGCATGTACCCAACGCCACCCGTTATCCGAATGACGTTATCCGAAGACGTGCATTACGATTTTTTTTGATAATTTGAATTGCTTTGTTTAAAAATCATTTTTTTTTTTCTTAGACTGCTACTATGAACAATCACCCCAAAATTTCGCGGTAAGATCACGAACACGTTTTAAAGGTATGTAATTTAAAATCTAACCTACGTCTCAAAGATCTCATTCCACAGCATCTAGTCCACTAGGAACTTGCATATGTCAATTCAATGCCTCAATGCCTCATCAGGGTTGGTATCAGAACTCTATGGTCTGTTAGTCTCGCTTCTGAACTTTTCACTAAGGACTCTTCATTCTTCTCTCAATGACCTTACCTGCTGTTTAGTCTCTAGTGAACATACGAGTCCCAAATACCAACTCATACACTCGCTCCAAGTATTCACTCTTCACAACTATATTACACGAACTCGATTGCATGATTCAGTAACATCTTTTTGCGCATTCTCGGCTTTATTTTCTATCCACTTAATAACCAATATGCTTTTAAGTTTGTGAGCTGAACTCGCCGGGAAGTAAATCATTAAATAATTCTATCGCCACCAGTTTTATTATAAATTATAACTAATAACAGTAATTGATTTTTTTAACGTTTGAACATAAATTGATTATTTCACGATGAGCTATTACTAAATAAAATATAAACTTTTTATTTTCTTGCTTTAACAACGCGACATCAAAAGCTGACAGTAACGGGCCGTGATTGACATAAAATTTTCTTAATTAAGCAATTTTTCTGAAAATGTACCATACTTTTTGTGCTATTCATTTAGTAATACTTAATCGATATTCGAGCATAATTATAAATGTAACATCATTACTATAAAGCTTAACTCAATTGTCTGAAGTTTTAGGATTACGAAATTACAGATTTCTTGCCTGTAATTACGAGTTCTACTAATATACATACCAATTTACTCTTTTTCAACTAAATTCAGGGAAACTTATATTTTTGAAGGTGGATATTCTTCAAAATCCTTAGAACCCACCTAGATGACATATTTAAGATAAACGTATTATTCAAAAACCTTGCACCCATAACAATAATTCGATGCGTCTTATTAAATAGCGATAATATTGATAAGCAGTTACGCACAATCTGCTTTCACAACGATTCCTGGTCTTTTCCAAATACTTCGATCGATATTATCTATGATTCTGTTTCAGTTAAGCAGTGCCATTACTTGTGTCTATGGTCTGGGATCTTTAATGTGTATGGCTCTGTTTCAATTAAGCTACAAGCAGTGCCACTCTTCAGCCAGTGTTTCAACCTTTTTTTAGAGTTGGGCCAATAAAGGCGCTCCTTAGGAAGTACATCAATCGACATCATCTATGATTGTGTGTCAGTCCATTATCTTTGGTTCTGTTTCAGTCAAGCTCGTGTGTATGGTCTGGAAACTCCATTATATATGGTTCTGTTTCAGTCATGCAGTGCCACTGCTCGTGTCTATGATCTAGTAACTCCATTATCAATGGTTCTGTTTCAGTCAAGCTTGTGTCTATGATCTGGCAACTCCATTATCTATGGTTCTGTTTCAGTCAAGCAGTGACACTGCTCGTGTCTATGATCTAGTAACTCTATTATCTACGGTTCTGTTTCAGTCAAGCTTGTGTCTAGGATATGGCAATTCAATCATCTACGGTTCTGTTTCAGTCAAGCAGTGTCACTGCTCATGTCTATGATTTAGTAGCTCCATTATCTATGGTTCTGTTTCAGTCAAGCTTGTGTCTATGATATGGAAATTCAATCATCTATGGTTCTGTTTCAGTCAAGCAGTGCCACTGCTCGTGTCTATGATCAGGGAACTTGATGCAGTCCAGCCAGTGTTTCAATCTCTTCCCCTTGCTGGCAGATCCAATCACTAGGCTGCCGAGGAAGTCATTAGGCTTTCCATAGTCCTTATCCCAGACTGTGAGGGCTAGACTCTGCTTCGACAGCTCCGTTGGGCGGGTTTCGAAGAAAAACTCCTCGTTATAGACGGGATTCAGGTTACGCCATTTTATGGAGGTCTTGTGCTTGCGGTGATACGGGTCTGGATCCAAGTGACTGCAACAAAAAACAAATCAATAAATAATGCATTCATTTTTTTAAATTATGATAACTTAACGAGGCTATCTCTTTGGGAAAGCTGTGTGGAGGGTATTTCGGGGAAAGATAGGAGTAGATTTATATCGTCGAGAGATTCCGGTGCCAGAACAATGAAGCTGGTTCTTCAAAATACCTTAACTATTGCTAAAACAAACAGAGCTTTTTCATTTCTGTGAGGTTATCGTAACCCTGTGTTCGATGGAGCCTTTGTTCCTGAACTGGTCACTTATGATACCTAGAATCTACGTCAAAATGTTACACAGTGTCGTTAAATATATATATACCTATCTCTTTTTCCGAAAGAACCAATGATTGGTTCTTAGAACCTAAGTGGTGGTTCAAAGTGAATAAGAAACATCATTAAAATGTAAAGGTATAATTTTATCGACATTTAAATAATAAACCTATTTCATTTAGATGAAAACGTTAGATATAAAATCCTCGACACCATAAAAAATAAAAGTGTTAATCGATATAATCGTCATTATTGGCAGTCAAGGGTTTACTCTTACCAGCGACATTTGACCAATTCTCAATATACCATGGTAAGGCAAGCTTCGTGGAAAATGTGTTATCGAGGTGGTAGGCTAAAAATTCGTTACGCAGTTTGAAGTCCGTTTTCCACTGGGAGATTTGAATTAATTGCAACACAAGTGGCGGTGTTTTACTTCAAGCTACATCACGCGTTCGAAATTTTGAAAGCGGCCCGACAGTTTTTTTTTTCGAAAAAGGCCGCAGGAGCTAACTTGTTAAACGCATTTTCTACGAACCTCTGGATTAGGGTGTATAAAAAATGCTTGTTTGCCGTAAATATGAAAAGGTAAATTTATTTTTAATCATTCCGTGGAATGTTATTTTTACTCTGTTCTTAGAATTTACGACATGACATATTCGTTAACATATTTTTTTGATAAGAGAGCAAACATTTACTTCGAAAAAAAAACGAAATCTTTGTAGCAGGTACTGCAACAAAATGTTAGATGTAGGTAGAGGGAATTAATTATTATACGATGTCTGAATTCTCCAATAATGACCTTATATCTATTAATATTCGTCACATTTGATACAGTCACATCATTTTAAGGTGATACACAGAAATGGTCTTGAAATTCGGAAATGGTCACGTACAGTACGTAACGCAGTCACAATAAGGCCCTTCGTACATGGAGATACTTACAAACTACGTCACTGTGACGCAACCACAAGTAACCTAAAGATATACAGCTGGCCCTGATATTGATAAAATAATTCAGACTTAACCCATTTTGCGCTTTTAAAATTATCGTGACGATTCAATTTTTTGACGGTTACGGAACCGTGACGGCAAAAAAGGCAATAAATATACGTTCCTTATCGCTAAAATGCTGCTCTTTCTTACACATAAAATAATAGTGAGACACACAAAATATGTGTGACTGTTTCTTCCAAAGTACTACTTTTTTGCGACGGGAATTGCGTTTCATTTTCTTTACACGCGTGAGGGAGATATATGATAATGATTGTTTGTTACCTTTGGGGTGGGGTGCACATACATACATTCACCGTTCGTCTAATTTTCGACTGTTGTCATTAAGTGTGTAAGAAAGAGCTGCAGCATTATATATTTAAGAACAAAAACAAAACCATCAGTGCATTGACATTTGACGTTTTTAAATGTTTGGAATTCACTCACACTATTATCCTTGTAACTATATTCCATACTTTTAAAATTATCGTCACGACAAGTAGTATTGGCAGAGGTCAATGGAGACGTCATTGTGCGGTGTGTGAGAGAGATGCAAGAAAATGACGATTTTTTTTCCTTTGGAGGGAACAGACCTACGTACATTGTATCTCATCTTTTGAAAAAGCTGCAGCATTATTATGTTAAGGAACGTGTGTTTATTGCCTTTTTTGCTGTCACGGTACCATAACCGTGAATCGTCACGATTATAAAAGCGCTCATTGTGAAATCTCATGGGTCACATTCGATACCATCAGTTCTATCATGGGTTACATTCGGTACCACCAGTTCTATCATGTAACGTATTCGATACAACCAGTTTCTATCATGTAACATATTCGATACAACCAGTTCTATCATGTTAAGTATTCGATACAACCAGTATCACGATTTGTCCAAAAGAAAGTCTGTAATTAGAATAAAACGTTGCTTACAGTTTGACGAAAGGGTCCGAGAAGCCATTGCTGTCCATAGCGGGTAGGTTCCGACAGCGGCAAACCAGCACCGCTAGGGCCCTGCGCTTGGTGTTGTAGCACAGAGATACCAGTAGCTGGGGCTTCATGAGTCGCTCTCCCAGAGCCTCTTCGGCTGACAGAGGAAGGGTCAACTCCTGGGGCTTGCCGCCAGCTATAGAGGCCCCGGCCAGCGGGAGCGATGCGGAGCCGAGGATGTCACAGCCGTACCTGCTCAGACAATGAAAAAAAAAACAAATGAAATGATCAGGACGTATCCGACAGACAAACCACCGATTTTTTTTCCAACATAGCAATATTTTTTCATCTATGGTTTTTAAGTGACAGATAGTGAGGTTAGGGAACGTACCCATACTACGTGACCAACTTTTTGCAATTTTTAACCCCCCCCTCCCCCCGGTGACCAAAATCCTTAGCAACCTGCCGCTCATTTGTATGGAGCGTGACATTTTAAAGACCCCCCCCCCCCCCTAAAAGTGTCACGTAGTATGGGTACGTTCCCTTAGGTCATCTGCTACAACCCTACAACTATAACATAGACTAATTTTAAAGTTGTTTCGTTCCTTTCCCCTCGGTTCTTATCTAGATTGGGAAATGTATAAGCAGCATTACGTTGCCATTGCTGAATGCTCATCATGGGGAGGTTTTTGGTAAATATTTCCCTATCGAGTCTCCGCTCAAAACACACTTTAAAAAATTAAAACAAATTGTACTAGGTAGATAATGGTTAGTAATAAGTAATTCAGTAACCGGAATTGAAAAATATTGCGTTTTAATGTTTTTTTTTTAAATTTAAAAAACGCGAAATGTCATTTTTTAAGGACCGCCATGTTAATTACGACGATGAAATACGCATTTTTAAAAGAAAAAATCACTTTCTGTCAGATAGACAATAATAAGTACGAATTGCAATCTTCGGAAATGATAAATAATACGTATTATTCATTATTTTGTTCGGTTTCATAAACACGAAAAATCACTCGAGACGTTTCTCTGCAACCGGGCCCGAAAAGAAGATGGAGAGATACGAAATTAAGAATGTTAGAGGAGAGCGCTAACATTTACAGCGACAAAATCGATGCGAAAATTGCGAAAATGTTTAATAAAACACGACTCGTTTAAAATAGAGCAAAAATCTCGCGGAGATTATCTTAAACAGCATTTAAAGAAACCCTGTGAATTTTTTCATACATACAACTTGTAAAATAACTCAAGCAAACGTGTTAATAATAATTTTTGGAGCATACTTTGCGATTTTTTTCTATCGAGGGAATTTTATATAATTCGCGTTTCGGCGCGGGCAAAGTCTAGATATTATCTTCAAGAATAACATATATTTTTTAAGAGCTTTAAAACAAACCGTGTTTAAGGGAAATATGTAATAAATCGGTAGAAATCCGGATTGCGGGCCCTTAACAACATGGCGTTCCTTGAGAAGTGACATATCGCGTTTTTAAATATAACAAAATAATCATTAAAATGCAATATTTTTCAATTCCGGTTACCAAATTACTTATTATTAACTGTAATCTACGTGGTAAAATTTGTTTTAATTTTTTATAGTGTATTTTGAGCGTGGACTCGATGGACTACATGAATAACTACATAGGATGAGTATATCGTGTGCCAATGAAAAGTTAGGGGTAAGTTCTTACTTGTCTTCGTCGAAAAGAGTGATGCGGAAAGTCTTGGAGTCCAGATCGCTCTCGGTTATTCCATAAAATGTGACAGTCTCGTTGAATTCTGGGTTTCGCGTCTTGTGGACAGTTTTTGTGCGAAGTCGGTTGCATTTTGTGCCCTCTGAAAGTAAAAAAAATAAGTAGAAATACCTTCATATAAAGATCACTAATACGTTAGACTAGTCGTTCCCAAATAGTTTTTTCCCAGTGCCCATTCGAGACAAAGTCCAAATTCGCGTGTCCCTTGAAACCAAAATGATAAATAAATTTTTTAATTAGTTTTCAACACATACTATTTGAAAATTTTTAAATACCTAACATTAAATAAAATCACATGTTATTGTTTTTTAAGTTTAATGGGGAAAATTTAACGTGCACGTCTCTCTTTGCACAACTCTAAAAATCAGAGTTCTTTATGTTGAGCTCCAGTTACAAGTCATCTCCGAGTTTTTAATTTTTACCCCTTCAAACTATTTCACGTACAGGCAGGGCTGGGCAAAATACATGCGTTGCTGTAATTAAAATACAAATTACAAAATACTTTTTAGCATGTATTTAAAATACGAAATACAAAACACTTCTAGTCGTGTATTTGAAGTTAGGGCTTCCAAATCCCGGAATACCGAGATCTCGGTATTGCGGGATCCCGCGCCATTTTCCAATCCCGCGTGATGCGGGATTACCGCGATGACTCTGGACTCCCCCTATTAAAAAAAAAAACATTTCAAGTCTGACGGAAACATTTTATGCGGGAATTCCCACCCATAAAAAGGCGCCTATAAATTGCCTTGCTGGGTACGACGAAAACGTACGTACCTATCAAACATAAAAAACCCAAGTAAGTCTTTCGTACCTAATGCTTTACCTCTCCATATTGTAGCTACTTCAAATTATATAATTTACTCAAAAACCAAATAATATAATATATCATTGACGAAGAAGATAACACTAATAATCTAAAAAAAATATGAAAGAGAACAAGACACAAAAATAGAAAAAAATAATGGTCGCAAGTCGCAACTGGGACTCGAACCCAGAACCTCTCGTCTAACCATGTCTTGTTCTCTTTCATATTTTCGTTTAGATAATTAGTGTTATCTTCTTCTTCAATGATATATTACATTGATGGGAATAACCTTCAAAAGTTGTAACAAGAGAGTTGTTCTTATAAATAATATAAACTCATGATGAAAGAGACAGGGGCCTTTTTGGCACGGAGCTCAATATGCCATTATGATATCAACATTTTCGGTTTGTGTAAATACCTGGCGGCAGTATCTCCATGGTACAATAGGGATCCGCCAGCCCGGCGAGGTCTGTGGAGGGCAGTCCTCGGGCTCTGATGGCCGTGCAGTGCAGCGTGCCGTCAGCCCCATCGTGCTGCAGTCGTACCTCAGCGGAGCCGCACGCGCCCGGAGCCGCGCACAGTGGGAACGACGAAGATACAACGGTGGTCTGCCCGTTTGCTGTCAGGTTTGTTTGGCCATCTGGAAAAAATAATAAAAAAGTATTGTTAATTTCCGGTGAAAGAGCAGTAAATTTATACGGAAAGGTTTGTAAGTACCTGAAAAAACCCTCGACTCTGAGCGGAAACGGGCGGTCCGTTTGATAGATTCTTCTCAAACTCAACAAACGGATTGCAATATTTAGAGCACAGGCGTCGGGTGTGAATGCTATCCTTATCTATCGGTATTTCAATGGAAATTACTCCGAGGAAATAGCGTCATTGATCCCTTCGGTACCGGTGCATAGTCAGAAAACACCAAAACGCCAAACGCACGCCCAACGTATGTACACGGTAGACATTTACCACATGAGAATGGGTCGCTTCTTCGACTCGTGCTCGTTATTGTGGTCGGGAGAGGAACGATTTGCCGGCCTCTGTGTTTCCTCCTTCCTACAACATGGGTCTCTTCAAGACCAATGTTCATTCCTTCCTCTCTTCAAAAAGACCCTCCACACAGCATCTCAGGTGACATAGCAGTGAAATTATTTTCCTCAGGGCTTGCTGTGGGGGTTAATGTAAAAAAAGTCTCCCCAAATAATAATGTATATAATATCGCAAAAAGAAAATTTCCAACTGCCTTTTTGCTTATGACGGCAGGACAACGTAATCGATTGCTCAACTTTTTTGAGATCCCTACGTAAAAAAATCCAACTAAAAACGATCTCAATATAGAAAAATCAACATTTGAGTACCTACCAATAAATTGAGCTAAACCTCAACGTCATAATAAATTTCAACTTGTTTACGAAAACAGTCAATTATTTTTGAATGTCGCATTATTTCTATTGCATTAATAAAAATTAACAATAGTAGTTGAGTTAAATAACAGTTTGAATAACAACATCAGTGACGTGCATTACTCTATGACCAAAGATAGGCTGTAAGCAGCTTGTCACGAGAAGTGTCAAAATTTTTCAAAACTGAAACCATCTAGCGTAAGTAAAATCCCACGGTGTATCAGCTAGTAGTAGGAAATACTTAGAAAATACAACCAATTGATGAAACGACAGAAAAAGGAATAGTTCAATACGTTCACAAATTTTATTCGAGATAATAACGTAATAGGTATTTACCTAATATTTATCCATTCGTAGAAAATGTACTGCCCTAACCGGTCTTTTTTAACTGTTTTTCCAAATAAGGCAAGGCTTTTATGGGTTGAAACATGGGTTCACCAATCAATGATATTTTCCATCTTATTCTTCACCTGAAGCAAAATTTGGCCGGAAAACGTTTGAAGACCAACGAGGATGCGGAGGAAGCGATGAGATTTTTTTGGCGGCGGAATTGTACGCAGTGGCGGATACAGAAAAACTCAAGGGGGGGGGCGCAAGGGCGTAGCTAGGATTTTGTTAAGGGGGGGCAGGTGTAGACAAACCAAGAATATATCTAATGTAAATGCAACAAAATAATACCTACTGGGGGGGGGGGGGGAGTGGCTAGAGAATTTCAGAATGGGCCATTTTCGTCTATAAAAAAACCGTCCGGCACAAAATTCTCGGGACATTCCACGGGGAGCCATAGAGCTACGAAAATATAAATAACACCGTATTCAATATAACAATATCTTTAGTAGTGTCACCTCTCCGGCGTTCAAACGGTTTTTAGTCATCGTTGATCTCAGCCATGTTTTAACACGACGCAGTGTAGAAAAGGACCTCTCTATGTTACTTGTAGTGCAAGGTTGTGCCAAGGAAATAAGTATTGCTTTTTTTTGTTGCGGGAAAGAAAATGTTCGCCTCCTTAAACAATTCAGTACAATGTATTTTTTTGAGATCTTTTCTGGTCATACCCTTGTTCTGTCATTTTTTATATCATAGTTCGGCTTCTTGATTAAAATTAAGTAAATCGTAGTATAGGCAAAAACTTTGTGCTTTTTCTTTAAAATCAATTAATGACGTATTCAACAATGCATTGTACAGGGATGTAGCGACATTAGAAAGCAGGCAAATTTTGGTCACCAAAACGCTGCTCCAATGCAGATATTAAGGAATCTAAATAAGGAATGATAATCGATCGTTTCCAAAAATCGCATTAAGTCTCAGCAAGGTAACAATTTAAGAATTAAAATAATAATTCTCAGCAAGGTAATTGGACCGATGTTATTGGCAAGATGCAATGCGTGGGACTTGTATATCAGTTCCAAAGGCAGCTGCAGTTCTAATTGAAATATCTAAAAATTTTGGCTCTCTATGTCTACGTTGCTTCGATGATCATTTATAACAGAAATTAAACCATTAATATGACTCATACATGCGTATATATTGATAGTTTTCGATTGTAAAGCATTGGCAATAGGTTCCAATATGCCCGAGTACTTGGTTATCAGTTGAACACATATAATGAAAACTGATTTAATAACAGCGCAATGTAACTGATAGGCACGTTTTCTTGATGCTTCATTAATCATGACAAACAAAAAGGTAATAATAAAAATTAAATTGATTCTCACAAACAATAGGCTACCGACGTAAACTTTACGGTTTGTGAGCATTTCTGCACCTTCTAGGGGAGGGCAGCTGCCCCCCCCCCCCCCTGCCCGTACCTCGCTACGCCCTTGGGGGGGCGCTAAAGATATAAGAAAACTAAAAAGTAGACAACGGAGAGAATACGACGAACCGCACAAAGAGGAGACCGACTATATGATTTTGGCAGCCACCTCTGGTCTGGAGCTCCAAAATACCTAAAAAATACCCTCGACTCTGTGCAGAAACGGGCGGTCCGCTTTAGATTCTCCCGTCTTAACAGACGGATTACAATCTTTAGAGCACAGGCATCGGGTGGGAATGCTATCCTTGTTCTACCGGTATTACAATGGAAGATCCTCCGATTAACTAGCGTCATTGATCCCTTCGGCACCGGTGCATAGTCAGGAAACACGCCAAACATTTGTTCACGGTCACATTTGTCACATGAGAACGGGTCGTTTCTTCGACTCGTTCTTGTGTTCAACAGCTCGGCTGTGGAACGATTTTCCGGCCTCTGTGTTTCCTCCTTCCTACAACATGGACACTCTTCAAGTCCAATTTCATCTCTTCCTCTCCTCAAAAAGACCCTCCACACAGCATCCCAGATGACATAGGCCCCGAGGGAAATTATTTTCCTCAGGGCCTCCTGTGGAGTTAATGTAAAAAAAAATACTATCTCATTCTCTCGCAGGCTAAAACATACAGATGCATGTGTTTGTCAAATCACAACGGTGCTAAAGAAGTTTCCACTTCAATAAATAAATAAAAGATTGACGGACCGCACATTTAAAATTTGGCTGGCTACAGGGAGCAGTAGGGCTGCATTACACGATCAAGAGAATCAAATACTTGAGTCGCGTCGTGTTAAGGGTACCTTTACATGAAACGACGTATGAATGTGAATGAAGCAAAAGTTTCAATTTAGGAGGCGAGTGTGGGTACCGCCGCCACGGGAATTATTTATTGGATAAACAACACCTTTGCTATAAGTCATCCCAAGTGGGTCGCTAAGTTTGGTGACTTAGCAGGGATGCCTGAGTTCTTGGGATGTGATTTTTCAAAGTAGTGGCGGAAGTAGTAGGACTGGTTGAGGGAGACCATTTAACCTCTCCAGCAGGAATCCCTCGACCCATTTCCTCGCATCGCAGTGGGAGGGAAAGTTTCATCCGTCCATCTCTCCTGGACACACTAACCCAGAGAGTCCTAGCCACCTATCATACCTTTTTCCTTCCACTAAAATGACCCTTCACATAGCATCTCCAAAAACATTTATTTTTAATAATAATATAATAATATATTTTGTAATAGTTACCCAAAAATGACAGTGGATAAGTTTATGTACTCGGGAAGTATGTTTACGAGAGATGGGGAGTCTGATAGAGATATTGAAAGGAGGGTAAATGCGGGTAACTCCGCATTTATGGAGGACTGAACGCCGTTGGCGCTAACAAAAAACTGTCGAAAGAAGCGATAGCGAGGAAGGACTAAATGCTATAGAAAGCCATGATAGTGTGAGAAAAATATGAAAAGAATGCAAGGTTGATACAAGCGTAATAAGTAAGATTAAGATAGGGACGCTCAGATGATTTAGACATGTAGAGCGAATGATTGAAGAAAGATTTTCTTGTATTTAGGGTGGCCAAGGGGGGGGGGGGGGGGGCGCAGGGGGCGCGCGCCCCCTGCGCCCCCCCCCTGTATCCGCCACTGGTTGTACGACAAGGTAATGAAGGACCTTGTGCCACGGCTCACAAATCGCATCGATCGTAACGAGGATAATATTGAAAAATAGTGGGGATACTATATGCTTTTTTGATAATATAAAAGTTTCCAGGGTTTTTAAATAAAAAAGGTCTCTAATTCTTGGACTTCCTCTTATAAGATAATTCATTTGTTGGTTGCAACCTGATTTCCATAATCTATTTCTTTTTTGGGGATACATGACATTATAAAGGGTTTTCCTAAAATAATTAAATTACCGCCATCTATGAACGAGCAGATTATGAATTCTTTTATGTATCACCTTAAGGTTAAATGTCACGTACGTCGCATTCACAGATGGCGCCAATTAAATTATTTTAGGTTTTTAATATTTTTTGCACGTTACGCTTTAAAATATTATGGTAAATTAATTGTTTGCGCCAATACATATTTAATACGAATATAAATAAATAGTTTTGTCCATAAACAAACCCAAATCTTTCAGAAAAGGCTGAAAAATAGAATATTGGATTGAATCACCGATACAAAATTGAATTTTTCAGCCATCGATTTCATCCCTTTGTAGAATATTTTTTTTCGTATTGGCTTTGTCCTTTCTGGAAATGACGTTATATAAATAGACTTACCATAGTCTCACAAACTCAAGATATAATATGGCAATTAATTAACACTCTTTTGTTTTCAGCGATTTTGAATAATTTTTTTATTCACAAGTTATCCATGTATGATAAAGATAGACGCTTAAAGAATATGTGCATATGGACGAAACAAAAGATAGAACGCGGGCGGCATTTTCGTATTCAAAATTCAAAAGTTCCGTCGAATACTGTCTCAAGGCCGACTAAAGTAGGAGGCCTGGGCACCAGTCGAATTTTGAGGTGTCAAATTTTCAAGCTATAATGAACAACAATAGTTTGCAAATGGCGTTGATTGTTATTGTATTAGTTATTTCTGCTGTTGGTATGTTGTTTTACCGCAAGCAAGTAACTAAAGAATCATTAGATTATTATTATAAAAAGAAAATTTTATTTAGTGACGGCATCGACTTTGTAATTTGGCTGTTGCGCATCCAGACCTGTACTTTAGTAGGCCTTGAGTTCTCTAATGACGCATAAAATCTTTGGGCGGAAAGCAATTGTATTATTTATATAATCGATAATAATAAGTAATTTGCATGTATTTACAAATGAAATATTATTCCTTCGCTTTTACTACTGTTTACAGTGTAATGGAAACATTTTCTCATCACGCAGGAGGGAATTTTGGCGCTTTTTAATGCAATTTACTTACTGGTAGGACACGACACACGACCTTACCCGACGCGCGGCAGTTTAGTACCTACTAAAGTACTAGAAATCGAGTACAGTGCAATTGTCTTGCTGTTGGCTTCCCACTTTGAGATTTCTACCACGCGTCTACAGTATATACCGTCATTGCTTTCTGGTAGTTCGATTTCATTGCACGTCTCTGTATTTCTGTTATATCTGTAAATGTCCTTGACGCATATAATTTTGTTTAAAAGTTATTTTGGTAACAGGTTGTTTATTATTTTGGGTGTAAATACCATCGCGTTCAATGTCAGGTTAGGGTAGGCACGGCCTTCAACCTTTATGAACTGTGTGCTAATGAACAACAGCGATGCGCAACGGGACGAACAATTTTTAAAGTCCGGCCTTTCTTTGATCTGTGGTTTAAAATTAGAAAGTATTAAATTGATTAACCAGCTCATTTAAATTGGACATAATAGAGAACTCCAGTCCAATTTTTTAATGAATAAATGACCTTCTAACTTAAATAACTGCATTTTTATTTTTATTTTTAGAGTTAGTTTTAAAAATAATTGTCAAAGTTTTAATTTTTCAAGACCCCCGAAAACCACCGTATGTGTGGTGAATCGAGTGACGTCATCACTCCTGAAAAATTACTATAGAATCGGACAATCAGCTGATCTACTGCCGCCATTTTGAATTCCGTTGTTCGAAGTATTCTCCCTAGAAGTAGCATTACTAATAAGAGATACCTTTATTTTTGAAACTGAATTATTTAGGCCTAAATAATGTTTCAATAAACACAACAACTAAATCTCCATAAACAGTACGTAAATAAACGAATAAACTAATAGATACGATGGCTTGTTTCAAACCTGCATTCCTATACAATGACTTTACGGTGACGTCACGACATGACGAACAGTAACGTCACCACTAAACATTTCAATAATGCCAACTTGACGGCATGTTTTTACGACCCGATTAAAAATGAAATTTTTAATATTTTTTTAAAAACTCTGGTTTAATATTATGAAATAAAACTTATATATTCAGAATCAGCGTTTATTGGTATGTATGAACATATTTTTTAAAGCCATAATATTATATGAAAAAAAAGATAAATAGTCCGTAACCTAACCTAGCCTAACACAACCTTACCTAACCTATTTAATCGATTATTTTATAACTTTTAATGACTTTTTAAAGGTGTTGGTTGAGTTCATTCCGAGTTGTCCGGTCATCCATTTTCACAATACCTACTATTTTATTAAATTAGGGGGAAGTTTGCTCAATTATAACCAAATCCATCAACTAGTTAGGCACTGTTTAATTTTATAATTTAATAATAACATTTCTAAAAATAGTCTAGAAAATCCCATATTTTCAGCAAAACATATTGATCACATAAAATATACGTCAACATAGTTAAATCAACTCATCACAGTTTATTATAATCGTAGCTGGACTAAAAAGTACTGTAATGTTTATACCAGATTGTTGAAATTGTTACGATAATATCATTTTAAAATATACACAAATATTTTTCACCATGATTATTTTTTATTTTAATGGGGTTTTAATCTCCGAAGTATTTACATATTCTTTTGTGTTAGATGGGATATAAGTTCTGACTGTGGTGGTATGTCGTCAGTAGAGAAAAATCTTTGATGGATATTGTAGAAAATAGACACAGAAAAGGATAAAACTATGATTTCGATTGTTGCATTTTGCTTGATAGTGGTATCTGAATTGATCGTTGCCACGGTAAGATATTCCTTTTGTTTTTTGCTACCGCTGTATTGATCAACCATTTTAACCACAGTATTGATCGACCGTTTTTAACCAGAGTATTGATCAACCTTTTTAACCACGGTATTGATCAACCATTTTAACCACAGTATTGACCACAATACTGCTCAACCATTTTAACCACAGTATTGACCACAATACTGCTCAACCATTTTAACCACGGTATTGATCAATCATTTTAACCACAATATTGATAAACTATATTAAACACACTATTGATCAACCTTTTTACCACAGTATTGATCTACCATTTAACCACAGTATTGATCAACCGTTTTAACCACAGTAATGATCAACCATTTTAATCACAGTATTGCCCACAATACTACTCAACCATTTTAACCACAGTATTGACCACAATACTGCTCAACCATTTTAACCACAGTATTGATCAACCTTTAATTATTTTCGCTGGCCGCAGGGGGCTGGTTACCTAACGTGTTAAGTCGGCGGTGTCTCAAACCTATTTGTATTTTCTAAAAAAATAAATCAATTAGTAGAAAGAAAGCGCCACAGGCAGAATTATTATATCTCTACGACTAAACTAACGAAATACAGTCGATTTTTATCATTTTGAAATATTGAAGAACGTACGCAATACTTGCAATTTTGAGCAGCTGATTTAAAATAGATAAACAAAGGTTTGCCAATTGAGATATATCTATTTATTTATTTCCAGATCGGGTTGCCCCTAAATTCCGACAAGGGTCCCTTCAACCTGCATCCGATCATTTCCCCTCATTACCCGAGTCACCACGGCTTCAATTGGGGCTCCTCGTCCTCGTCCTCGTCCTCGTCCAGCGAGTCCGACGAGCGTCGGCGGTACCCAAATTACCTCCAGCAGTACCCATGGTACCCCCAGCAATACCCGGGCTACCCCCGGCAGAACTATCCTCTGCAATTCCCGGGAAACTCGAACCAGGGGCGAAAATAACGATCAGCAATTCAGCAAATGCTGACTGGGGCCTGGGACCTTCTGGAGCCCCCTTTCAGTTCCATCTTTACCCTATGGGAACCCAGGACCCCGGGCTTGAGGGGGACCTGGAACACACAGCCGCCAGGAGCCAGAGAAATCGCAGTATTTTCCTAATATTTAAAACGCACTTGCTGTTATTTTATCGATAAAACGGCGTTATACAAATCACGCAATTTTTATAAATTATTATTAAGATGTAATTATTATTTTTAAGATACAATGAATTAAAATGTCATTTAAAACATAGTGTTTTAATAATTTTATTATCATGCCCGACTATACGTCTTTTATTATTTTTTATGTGAATACCTCGCAAGAGTCCGAGCTGCTACGGAGCCAGTGAGACATGGCGTCCCCAATTGGGGCACGTTGTGAGGCTGAAGGTGGTGGGAGGGAAAAGAGATAGGGAAGAGCAAGGTGGGGAAGTACCTAACTATTCAGACTGGTCACCAAACACTTTTATTTCAAAAATTTCTTCTGGGTAAATTGGAAATTGGGAAAAAAATAGCTTTGAAAATGGGTCGATAATTATTGTTGAAACTTAGAAATTCAAAGTTTTGTTAATTTTATTTTTGCCGTTTTCTCATGGGATGCTGTTTGAAACTTCAACGGTTCTTTTGAAAAATAAAAGAGGGCACCACAACAATCGAAAATGTGCAACCATTCAGATTTAATTAAATGAAGACAATATACGCGAAACTCAATAGAAAATCTGGAAACAGAAAAATCAGAAAATGATATTGGCATCTCTGGGACTCGACCCAACCTTCGGCTTTCCGGGCCACAACTCTACCAACTAAGCTAAGGACTTTCTATCCGATTCTGTTATTTTTAACTGGATCATACTTCGATCAAGAACCGCCCACATTATCTTCATTTTCTTAACGCATATATTATTGGCTGGTATCTTTATGTATGACTGCAAGATTCAAACCCTAACTAAATGCTCTCTATATAGTGTCTGAATAAAACTTTATCCAGTTTATTTAATATGCGACATCTATTGACTTTTTTGCAAATCTAGGATGAATATTTTATTTTTCGGTTCGAGTCCCAGAGGTATTTATATATATATATATATATAATATCTTTTTTTATTTATATAGATATATAGATAGATTATATGCTATTTTAAAAAAGTACAAAATTTAAAAATTAAAACCTTAGTAGGACCCAAAATTCTGTGAGAACCATCGTCCAATCAGTCTTCTCTCAAATGTTGGTAAAATATTTGTACAAATTCTCCCCACTCGGCTCTTAAAGCACATTCACGAGGTGAAAACCCTCCCTGATGAACAACTTGGCTTCAGATCTCAACACTCAACCCGTCATCAACTTCTCAGAGTTTCCGAACTGATTCTAGGCGGCTTCAACTCCCAACGGTCTACTGGCGCCATTTTTCTGGACATAGCCAAAGTCTTCGACAAAGTGTGATCAAACGGACTGCTTCTCAAATTGCACAACACGGACATCGATCCCCAACTCCTCGGTTCATTCATCATTTCTTCGGCTCCGGACTTTTCAAGTAAAGATCCGAGATGCACTGTCAACACTCAGTTTCATGACAGCAGGCGTCCCAACCAACATTCGTATAAAGCCTTGTACGCTGACGACACCGCCATTATGTTTCGATACTGTTCTCCAAGGATGATCATGGGCTATAATAAAATTTACCTTTGTTCTCTTATATAAAAAATGAATAAATATTTATGTGTATTTATTATGGTATACATACAGGTTGTTAAGGGACGTACTTGACTTACTTTAACCAGTGATTCCTGACATTATTTGGAGTAAAAAATGTAAATGAAATTTTGGTCTCCGGTGACTTTTTTTTATGCTTTTTTTTCTAGAAAAACATAAAAAATGGTAGAAATTATAGAATTTTTTTTTGTTTGATTTTGAAGAAAAAAATTTTGAAAAAAAAGTCGTCAAAAAAAGTCACCGGAGACCAAAATTTCATTTACATTTTTTACTCCAAATAATGTCAGCAATCACTGGTTAAAATAAGTCAAGTACGTCCCTTAACACCCTGTAATTGTTGTATATGAATACATACATGTATGGGTGTATGTAAAAATGTTGTATGTGTGTGTATATCTATACAAAATGTACCACTCACAGATAAACAAACCATTAAAAAAAATATTAATGCCCTTCATCTTGCCCAAGGTAGCCCGAACATCGGGTAAAAAAATCCATCAGGTGACATTACTACTGTTTGCAAGACAAAGGGGTTAATTTATTTCTCCCTGTAACTGGCCAAAAACCAGTATATAATATATGCAATGTATAAGTATATTACATATTATGGCGTTATTGCGAGTATCGGTTGGTTTGTCACGGTTACTTTGTCTCGGTGACTAGCTGTCACTGGATCACAGTGGACCAAGGAACCTTGTGCCACGGCTCACAAAGTGAATCGTTCGTAACGAGGATAATATTGGAAAAATAGTGGGTATACGTAAAATGTCACATTTTTTTGAAAATAGAAAGTATAGAGTTTTTTAATAGAGTTTTTAAATAAAGGTCTCTAATTCTTGGAATTTTTTTGTTGGTTGCAACCAGACTTCCTCAATCTATTTCTTTTTCGGGATACGAAGCGAAGCTAGCAGTCCACAATGGAGTCCTGGTACCTACCCTGATGTATGGCAGTGAGGCATGGAACTGGCAGAGGAAGGATGAAAGTAAGCTGAATGCTGTTGAAATGAGATCCCTGAGACGTATGTGTGGTAAAACAATGTATGATCGTGTGAGAAATGTGGATATCCGCAAAGAATGTAAGGCTGATGTAAGCATAATGAGTAAGATTAAGCAAGGGACCCTCAGATGGTTTGGGCATGTAGAGCGAATGAACGAAGAAAGTAATGTAAGAAGAACATACGACGCGAATGTGAATGGTAGAAGAAGTCAGGGACGCCCGAGGAAGACACGGCACGATCAATCAGTGAATCAAATACTTGAGTCGGGCCATGTCAAAAGTCAGAATAATAGAAGAGAATGTATGAGACGATGTATGAATGTGAGTGAGGCAAAGAGTGTGTGCCAGGACCGAGTTGTTTGGCGGTCCGTCCTCTCTGCCTGCCCCTGCGGGGAAACGGCGTGATGGTTAGTTAGTTAGTTTAGTTAGTTAGTGATATTGTAAAGGGCTTTTCCTGAAATAATAAAATAACCGCCATCTATGAACGAGCAGATTATGAATAATTTTATGTAGCATTCACAGATGGCGCCAATTAAATTATTTTGTTTTATCCGAGACGCTATCCAGGTTACAAACCAATTCTTAGAATGATTGTTTCCAATAAAAAGGGTAGTTGCCCATAATATGTAAAAATAGTTAGTTTAAGATAAATTAATTATAGTTAATTCTAAAAATTTGAAACATGAGATTGACTATTATGACGGCTTGACAGAAGGTGGCAATAGCGAAATTGGTTAACGCGCACGTCCCCGTTAGACGAGAGGTCTAGGTTCGAGTCCTAGTTGCGACCATTGACTTTTTTCTGTTTTCTGTGTCTTGTTCTCGTTCATATTTTCGTTTAGATTATTATTGTTATCTTCTTCTTCAATGTATAAAATATCCGTTATAAAAACAAACATTTCACGGTTCCATGGCAACTCAGAATTAACTCGACTCAATACCTCTTTGAAAAGTCATTAATAGCTATGAAAAAAAAGATAAATAGTACATAACCTTATCTAACCTAACACAACCTCTTGATCAATTATTTCATCACTTTTAATGACTTTTCAAAGAAGGCATTGGTTGAGTTCATTCCGAGTTGTCCGGTCAGAGCCCGTTCACACTTCCGTTTTAAAAACGGAGGCGGGTCCCGTTTTTAAAACGGAAGCCCTAGCCGCTGTAGTGGTTCTATGGAGCTGTTCACACTTGTCGGTTCCGACTTGAAAACGGATCCGTTATGTTTTGCCGGATAGATCGCCTACGCAGAGCGTCCGTTTTGAAGTCGGATCATACTTTTCAATGTAGCTGTTCACACTACACGGAGAACGGATCCGTTTTGACCCCAATTCTCTCTCTCAATTTTGTATTTTGATACCATAAGATAGTTAAAGGAAGTGATAGACATTCTAAAATAATTACTTAAAGAACTTTAGTTCATCACTTCTCAACTCACCAATTAACACTTGGAAAATTCCTACAGAAAATCTTTCAGATATAATTGGGTGTACCCATAGACATCCAAATTTAATAGACGAGAACTTACAGATGAGGGTAAAAATCAACTATGGCGGTACGAAGAGGGGAAAGATGACTGTGATTCATTAAAAAATCAATCTGACAGTATATAGGCATCTCGCATTATAATATCACCATTTAGTTCTTAAAAGTCAAATCTGCTTTTCAACGAATAGACCTTTTTTACGTGGGAGCGCGAATTGCTCGCAATGTTATTAACATATTTGCGAAGTCCAAATACGGCAAAGTAAAGTTCGCATCTTTTCACATACCAATATTTTGTTGCCGTATTTAGTTAAGACACTTTTACAAATGTTTAATAATTTACTTACCCCCTGTACCCAGCGACGAGCACACTGGAGAACCGCGCACATTCGTTATGATCGACATATTTTAGGATGTAATGTATAGCACAAGCTAGCATTTTTGCCGTGTTATTTCGTACAATGTACGATGCGAGCTTGACGCTGGTCCGGACAAGAATGATGACGTCACATTTTTTAGATTCAGGCGAGGCTCTCGCAAGGCCAGCTGGTTCCAAGGAACCGGTATGGGGAGGGGGAAATAATACGCTTTTATCACTTAGGGCAGGTCTATATATATTCATATGTCTATGAAAAAACTACTTTTCTTTTCACTTTTTTCCTTCTTTTTAATAAGTACCACATGAAATTGTAGAGTAGGTAGGATCCGTTTTGAAAACGGAAGTGTGAACAGGGGCATAGGGCTTCCGTTTTAAAAACAGGACCCGCCTCCGTTTTTCAAACGGAAGTGTGAACGGACTCACCCATTTTCACAATACCTACTATTTTATTAAATTAGGGGGAAGTTTGCTCAATTATAACCAAATCCATCAACTAGCACTTTTTAATTTTATAATTCAATAAAAACATTTCTAAAAATAGTCTAGAAAATTCCATATTTTCAGCAAAACATATTGATCACATAAAAAAATAGTCAACGTATTAATATCAACTCATCACAAATTATTATAATCGTAGCTGAACTAAAAAGTACTGTAATGTTTATACCAGATTGTTGAAATTGTTAGGAAAATATCATTTTAAAATATACACAAGTATTGACACCATTATTATCATTTATTTTAATGGGGTTTTAATCTCCGCAGTAATTTCGTATTCTTTTGTGTTAGATGGGATATAAGTTCTGACTGTGGTGGAATGTTGTCAGTAGAGAAAAATCTTTGGTGAATATTGTAGAAAAGGATAAAACTTAAAATGATTTCGATTGTTGCATTTTGCTTGATGGTGATATCTGAATTGATCGTTGCCACGGTAAGATATTCCTTTTGTTCTTTGCTACCACTGTATTGATCAACCTTTATTTTTTCGCTGGCCGCAGGGGGTTGGTGTCTCAAACCTATTTGTTTTTTCTAAAATCGTATTTTTTTAAATAAAACAATTAGCAGAAAGAAAGCGCCACAGGCCTTGCCACAGGCGAAATTTTTGGTGACCGAACAACTCGGAATGAAACCAACTGAGAACCATCTCAGATAAGTCATTTAGAGTGATAAAATAATGGGTTTAAAAAATTGGTTAAATAAGTTTCGTTAGTTTACGCTTTAGGCTAATGTAAAAATATTTTTTTCATAGCTTTTAATCACTTCAAGGAGGTGTTGAGTTGACTTTATTCTCAGTTGGCATAGAACCGAATTATTATATCTCCAAGGCTAAACTAATGAAATACAGTCGATTTTTATTATTTTGAAATATTAAAAAACTTAGAAATAGACAAAAAAAGGTTTGCCTATTGAATGATGTATCTATTTATTTATTTCCAGATCGGAATGCCCCTAAATACCGACAAGGGTTCCTTCAAGGGTCCTTTCAACCTGCATCCGGTCATTTCCCCTCATTACCCGAGTCACCACGGCTTCAGTTGGGGCTCCTCGTTCCCAAATTACCCCCAGCAGTACCCATGGTACCCCCAGAAATACCCGGGTTACCCCCAGCAATACCCGGTCTACCCCCGAGAGAACTATCCTCTACAATTCCCGGGAAACTCGAACCCGGGAAACTCGTACCAAAAATAACGATCAGCAAATGCTGACTGGGGCCTGGGACCTTCTGGACCCCCTTTCAGTTCCATCTTTACCCTATGGGAACCCAGGACCCCCGGGCTTGAGGGGGACCCGGAAAACACAGCCACCAGGGCCAGAGAAATCGCAGTATTTTCCTAATATTTAAAACGCACTTGCTTTTATTTTATCGAGAAAACGGCGCTGTACAAATCACGCAATTTTTATAAATTATTATTAAGATGTAATTATTATTTTTAAGATACAATGTATTAAAATGTCATTTAAAACATAGTGTGTTAATAATTTTGTTATCATGCCCGACTATACACGTCTTTTTTATTTTTTATGTGAATACCTCACAAGAGTCCCAGCTGCTCCCGTCTGGAGCCAGTGAGACATGGCGTCCCCAATTGGGGCATGTTGTGAGGCTGAAGGTGGTGGGAGGGAAAAGAGATGGGGAAAAGCAAGATGGGGAAGTACCTAACTCTTCAGACTGATCACCAAAACTTTTAATTAGAAGTAATTCACGGAAAAACACCCACCCAGCAAAATACAGTACAAAACACTATAATAGTGTAGAATCTAGTCATTCCACGCTATGCAGTTGCACTATATAAGTATTATAAATACAAAACAATACAAGAACAACATGTCAACCTACCAGAGACCAAATGGGAAAATAATTTTCAAATAATGGTTTATTCATTTTTGTTTTATTATATTATTTTTTTCTATTTATGAAGTTGTTTTTTTACTGTGTAAATATATAAATATGTATATTTACATGTGACGTGTGGGATTGCACCATCCTCCCCACATCCTGGAATAAGCAATTATTATTATTAGCAGTTGTGTACTATTAAAGTATCTGTGGGTCCTGCAAAGTATGCCCTGTTTCTGAGAGACTAATTACTTACCTCTGGATTCGATGGAGCCCACGTACCTGAGCTTGTCACTTAGACTTACACGACTTACACCAAGTGTATCAATGAAAGGCCTGTTCGGAAGATTGCTTCCGTTGAAAGAGACTAGATTTTCATAGACTGATTTCATTGCAAGTCTCTGTATTTGTGTTATGTCTGCAAATGTTCTTGACTTATATATTTTCTAAATATATAAAATAAAGTCGGATTGGTTACACCATTTATAACTCAAGAACGGCTGGACCTATTTTTATGATCTTTGATTTGTTGGATTTGTCTCCGCCCCGAAAAGCAGAATAGCTATAAAAAATCGGAAAAATTCACGAAAAAAAAATTATTAAGAAAATTCAAATTCCTCATACATTTTGTATGGAACGAATTCTCATCTTTTGAAAGAGCTGCAGCAATATTGTGATAAGTATGATATTGAATAGTGACTGAACTCCAAAATTTCAAAAACGTCAAAAATTTCAATGCGCTGTTTGTTTTGCTTTTGTTCAAAAATATAATGCTGCCCCTCTTTCTTATACACTTATGTCAACAGTCGAAAATGACACAAACGGTGAATGTATGTCTGCACCCCTCTAAAGGAAAAATACAATAATTATAATAAATCTCCCTCACACATATAAAGAAAACGAATCGCAATTCCCGTAAGTAAGTGGAAAAGTAAGAAAATCACCAAAAATATAAATCCGTACACAACGCCATCTGTGATATTGATAAAAACAAAACATGGACAGTTGCGCATTGTGTAATTTTTTACTTAATAAAAAACTGAATTTAATTTAGCTAACAAGTTAATTAAAACAACAATTATTGATTCTGAGGAGGTACGAAGTTCGTCGGGTCAGTTAGTTACTTATATAATTTTTTTAAAGTTTTTTTGGTAACAGGTTTATTATTTTAGGTGTGAATATCATCACACCTAAAATAATAAAGTAGGTACAGCCTTCAATGGACTGCGCCCTAATGGATAATAGCTACGCGTAATGGGACGAGAATTTTTAAAATCTTATAGATGCATGTCCGTCCTTTCTCTGATCTGTGGTTTGAAAATTAAACAGTATTAAAATAATTAACCAGCTCATTTAAATTAAACATGGAATTGCACCTACCCAGTAAAGCGTACTCCAAAACACTCTGATCTGATAATGGCTGGGGTACCCGGCTTCACTCAGAAAGTTGATATGAGATTAAACTGACGTTCAAACCCACACAGGATCTAGCTTTATATACCCCTACCAATGGGTGGCTACCCATGTACCCCAAAAAAGGCTTCGAATGGTCCACAACGTTCCAGAACATTCCACAATATTTGAGAGAGTTCTGGAATGTTCCACAATGATCTGGGATGTTTCGGGATGTTCCCGAACGTTCCAGACTATTCCCGAACATTCCACAACATTCCAAAATGTTCATTCAATCATTTTAATATGCCGCGCACGCCGTGAATGAGATGTCATTTTCAGCTGTAATCATAATCGAAGGCAAGCCTCAAAAAATAATTCGGTACCTACGTTATATTATAATAAAATTATGAAATTGTATCTATCGAGATATTTACGAAAAACCGCCGAAAGAGTCACATTTTCAAGAGAGCAGATTTTTTTAGAATACAACATCAAATCAACGAGTAAACCATCCGTTATAACAGCAACATTTTCACAATCCCAACGTTGTTTTTTTAATTTTATTCGAGGGAAGTTCCCCAAATTATAACCAAATCCATCACCTAGTTAGTCATTATTTAATTTAATAACAACAGATATGATTTTAGGTTTTCACGGCCAAAAGTATTTTTGTTATTGTATTTTGGGGTGTTATGTGTTATGCCGTGTTGCGCTACACGGCATAACACCCCAAAACAAATAACAAAAATTCCAAAAATAGTCTAGAAAACTCGACATTTTCACCAAAACATCACGTAAAATATGCGTCACTAGGGCCATTATTATCAGAATTAAACTTAAAAGTATTGGGTCAAGTTTATACAGAAAATTACTACCATTTTATAATAATATGTTTACACCGAGTTTACACAAATATTGACACCATGCTTATTATTTATTTTAATGGGGTTTTAATCTCCGAAGTGTTTTCATATTCTTTTGTGTTAGATGGGATATAAGTTCTGACTGTGGTGGTATGTCGTCAGTATTGAAAAGTCTTTGGTGAACATTGTAGAAAACAGACACAGGAATGGACAAAATGAATTCGATTGTTGCATTTTGCTTGATAGTGATATTTAAATTGATCGTTGCCACGGTAAGATATTCCTTTTGTTCTTTGCTACCACCGTATTTATCAACCCTTTTAATAGGGAATAACCAGACAAAACAGGAAATATGTCATTTTAAAATAAAATTTTTGACGTATTGACACTTTTCCACAAAAAATTATTAATTTATTTGGAAAGACTGTTCTTTCAATGAAGACAATATAAGCGAAACTCAATCTAAAATCTGGAAACAGAAATATCAGAAAAATATATTTGCACCTCTGGGACTTGAACCAAGGACCTCCCGCTTTCCGGCAAACGCGCTAACCGGTGCGCCAAGGTGTCGATATCAAATTCGGTCATTTTTAACTGTATCATACTTCGACTAAGAACCACCCACATTATCTCCATTTTCTCATCTTTGAGGTTTTACTCATAAAGTAAAAATAAAAACAAAATATTCATCCTAGATTTGCTGAAAAGTCAATAGATGTAGCATATTAAATAAAATGGATAAAGATTTATCCAGACACGATCAAGATAGCATTTAATTCGGGTTTGAGTCTTGAAATCATGCATAAAGATAGCAGCCAATAATATATGCGTTAAGAAAGTGAAGATAATGTGGGTGGTTCTTAGTCGAAATATGATGCAGTTAAAAATGAGTGAATTTGATATCGACACCTTGGCGCAGTGGTTAGCGCGTTTGTCTAGAAAGCGAGAGGTTCTGGGTTCGAGTCCTAGAGGTGCCAATATCTTTTTCTGATTTTTCTGTTTCCAGATTTTCGATTGAGTTTCGCTTATATTGTCTTCATTTAAATAAATATTACAATTTGAGGTTTTACTCATAAAGATAAAAAAAATAAAACTTCTATTTGAATTTCGATTTCGTTTACATGAATGGATGATGAACCCAAATCTTGGAAGTGGAAATTAACCCACATCCGATCAATCTGAAACTCGGCAGATAGACTCGTTGTCGATGACAAAATGTTCTAAATTTTTAGTGGAACTAACGCACACATCCGCGCACGCACACGCACTTATCTTAAATTGGCCACTAGCAGGCCCAAGAGATGGCGCAACTAGGTCGTGCCGTTCGTGTTATGAAAGTTGAAATAGACGTATTACGTATTATATAATCAAAATGTTTTTACGGATTGATTTTTTAATTACTTTATTTATGTTGATATATACGAACGACAAAATATGTGCCATTAACGAAAGTAAAAAGTATAAAATATGAAAAACAAAAAATATATATATTTAAAAAAGATTTAAATCACACCAATCCCACAGCAGTTTGAGCCGGTCTGGCACAAAATAAATAAGTGAAAAAAAGGGTTCAATATACAAAATGGTGTCTCTGTTTATTTATTTCTAGATCGGGGTGCCCCTAAATTCCGACAAGGGTCCCTTCGGCCTGCATCGGATCAGAGAGCGTTCCCCTCATTTCTTCGGTTGGGGCTCCTCCTCGTCCAGCGAGTCCGACGAGCGTCGGCGATACCCAAGCTACCCCCAGCAGTACCCAGGCTACCCCCAGCAATACCCGGGCTACCCCCAGCAATACCCGTACCAGGGGCGAAAATAACGATCAGCAATTCAGCAAATGTTGATTGGGGCCTGGGACCTTCTGAAGCCCCCTTTCAGTTCCATCTCTACCCTATGAGAAACCATGACCCCGGGCTTGAAGGGGACCTGGAATACACAGTCGTCAGGGGCCAGAGAAATCGCCGTACTTTCCTAATGTTTAAAACGCACTTGCTGTTATTTTATCGAGAAAACGGCGCTGTACAAATCATACAATTTTTATAAATTATTTTTAAGATATAATTATTATTAAGATATAATTACGAGAGATGTAATTATTATTAAGATATAATTACGAGAGATATAGTTATTATTAAGATATAATTATTATTATTAAGATACAATGAATTAAAAGGTTACTTGAATCACAATACTTTTGTTATCATGCCCGACTATACAAACTTTTATTTATTTTTATTTTTTATGTAACTACCTTACAAGAATCCCAGTTGCTCCCTTCTAAAGCCGGTGAGACTATGGCATCCCCAAAAGGGGTATTTTGTCAGACTGAAGGTGGTGGGGAGGGGAAAGAGTTTGGGAAGAGGAAGGTAGGGGGTACCTTACTGAAATGAACTTACAAGTAAATTTAAAACATCGTCGTAGTTTCTAGAAAACCTTATCCAAACCATGTAGTTAAACCATAGAAGTCGCTGAAAACTTATCCAAAGCACAGTCCCCTTCAGCACAGGATCTCCTAGTGAGGAGAAAAATGTAAAAAATAATAAATATATAGTTACTAAATAAAAAATAAACAAAAAATAAAACACCTGGCTATTCAGATCTGGTCACCAAATATAAAGTAATTTACAGGAACGTTTCAATTCTGAATGGTGGTCTTACACCAGGGGAGAACTGAATAGTGGTTACATTCTGAATGGTGGTCTTATAGGAACGTTTCAATTCTGAATGGTGGTCTTACACCAGGGGAGAACTGAATAGTGGTTACATTCTGAATGGTGGTTTTACAGGAACGTTTCAATTCTGAATGGTGGTCTTACACCAGGGGAGAACTGAATAGTGGTTACATTCTGAATGGTGGTCTTACAGGAACGTTTCAATTCTGAATGGTGGTCTTACACCAGGGGAGAACTGAATGGTGGTTACATTCTGAATGGTGGTCTTACACAACACACTGAGAGTATCTTCAATTCTGGAACGTGCCGCAAATATACTATACATTACTTTTAAATCAGAGATCGCCAACCGGTCGATCGCAGGCATGACTCGAACCCAATAGAACCCACACCTGCACAAGAACTCGGACCCGTAGCCGGACAAGAACCCGCACAAGAGCTACGCATATCATCTTGTGTGATTTTCATATGCCGATCAATGAGGTTATTGGACGAAATAACAAATTTTATTGAAGAGAGGGGTGATGATTATCAGCAACTGTGTGATTTAGACTGGTTATGTGATTTAGCATTTTTAGCAGATTTTTCCGGAAAACTGAGCACATTCAATCTGGAATTACAAGGCAAGAATAAATCATTAACAGAAATTGTGAATACTGTTGCAGCATTCCAAAGTCAAACAGCGTCTATGATAGTCGACAACGAAAAAAAAATTTCAACTATTTGTAAAAAAATATTAAGTAGAAGTCGGTCAAATAAGAGAAGAAAATATAAAATTTAAATTTGGGAGGCGGGAATGGGTACCGCCGCCCCGGGAACCTTAATTGGATAACCAACACCTCTGCCACAGGTCACCCCAAGTGGTTCGCTATGTTTGATGATTTAGCAGGGGTGCCCGGGTTCATGGGGTGAGGTTTGTCTAGGTCTTGGAGGTGGATGACTAGGACACACTGAACCCCAGATTCCTACCCACCCCTTAAACCCTTTTCCTTCCCAGAACTCCCCTCTCCTTCCTTTCCTTAAAAAACCCTCCACACAGCATCCCCAAAGATGACATAGGCCCTGAGGGAAATTATTTTCCTCAGGGCCTCCTGTGTGAAGCTCATATAAAAAAAAATAAAAAAATGGAACTACAAATTTTGTAGGCTGGCAACACCAATTAACCTGTCAAATATTCGTTTAAGGTACGTACGTCACGTACGCATTCACAGACGGCGCCAATTAAATTATTTTATGTTTTTAATCCTTTTTGCAAGTTACGCTTTAAAATATTAAGTTAAATTAATAGTTTGCGCCCGTACATATTTAATATGAATATAAATAAATAGTTTTGTCCATAAACAAACCCAAATCTTTCAAGAAAGGCTGAAAAATTCAATTATGTATCGGTGACTCAAACCAATGTTGTATTTTTCAGCCTTTCTTGAAAGATTTGGGTTTGTTTATGGACAAAACTATTTATTTATATTCATATTAAATATGTACAGGCGCAAACAATTAATTTAACTTAAATTTTATAGCGTAACGTGCAAAAAGTTTTAAAAACCTAAAATTATTTAATTGGCGCCATCTGTGAATGCGTAGATTATAACGTACGTGACGTTTAACCTTAAAGTGCAATCACATTGAAAATACAGAATGGTGTATACACATTTAAAAATACATTTTTTGTACATAATAAAATTAAATCGAGGAAAGCAAGTTTTTAAGGTACCTACTTAATGACATAAATTTGATTAAATTGTGTTTTACAAAGTAATTTGCTTTCATTTAATAGAAGGTAGAAAGGAAGAATCATTAATGGTGAGTGTAGTTACACTACTTTTAGATCTGAATGAGTTAAATATATTCAGATCTAAAATTAGAGGCTTGATCTAAAGTCTGGACAACGATAGTAGGTACTTAAGCTAATATTAAATGAATGTAAGCAATTTCTAAAGTGTGCTTATATTTTCTTACAATATCGTTATACTTCATTATGTTAACATAAAATTGCAAAGATATAATAATAATAATATACCTACACGCAATTCCGTGTAGGTATATTATATATAGCATTATATTTATTTATATTAAGAAATAGATGATTTTCTGTGAAATATTTATTAATTTTATTAATATCTTTTTGTAATTTATTGGAATCATCTTCGAGTTTATGCATTTATATATTTGTATATTGTCAACGTAAAGAATTAAAATCAGAGTTACAGATGACATGTTTGATGTCATTTAGATACAAAGTAAAGAGCAGGGGCCCTAAATGGGAACCTTGAGGTACACCCGGTAGGAATGGTTATTTCCTGTGACATGTAATCTTTGAGGGCAACAGCTTGACTACTATTTTTAATGTAAGATGAGAACCATCTGAGAAGATTTCCACTTATTTCAATGTATCTATTATTATTATAGATGAACTCATTTTAATATGCCGCGCCGCGCCGTGAATGTGATGTCATTTTCAGCTGTAATCATAATCGAAGGCAAACCGCACAATATAATTAGGTATCTACGTTGTATTATTATAAAATTATGAAATTGTATCTTTCGAGATATTTACGAAAAACAGCTAAAAGAGTCATATTTCCAAGAGAGTGGATTTTTTTTAATATTCGTTATCACAGCAATCATTTTCACAATCCCAACGTTCGGGGGAAGTTTGCCAAATTATAACCAAATCCATCACCTAGTTAGTAATTCTTGTATTTCATAACAACAATTCTAAAAATAGTCTAGAAAACTCCATATATTCACCAAAACATATTGATCGCATAAAATATACGTCACTCAGGACATTATTATCAGAATTAAAATGGGTAATGTTTATATCAGATTATTTATACGATAATACAATTTTATAATATGTTTTTACAAATATTGACACCATGATTATTACTTATTTTAATAGGGTTATAATCTCCGCAGTATTTTCACATTCCTTTGTGTTAGATGGGATATAAGTTCTGACTGTGGTGGTATGTCGTCAGTAGTGAAAAGTCTTTGGTGAATATTGTAGAAAACAGACACAGGAAAAGATAAAACTGAAAATGATTTCGATTGTTGCATTTTGCTTGATAGTGATATCTGAATTGATCGTTGCCACGGTAAGATATTCCTTTTGTTCTTTGCTACTACAGTATCCATCAACTCTTTTAATAGGGAATAACCAGACAAAACCGGAAACATGTCATTTTTAAATTCAATTTTAAACGTATTGACTCTTTTCCACAAAAAAATTTTAAATTGATTTTGAAAGTCTGTTCTTTTATCTAGTAAATCTTTGTTTTAAATTTTGAGAAAATGTGTTTATTTTTAATACAATTTACCATAGGTCATTAACAGATTTGTTGAATTTTCAAACAAAATTTTGTATTATGCAACATGCTTTTCAAATCATATAATCATACAGTAAAATAAATCAATAAATTATTTGGGAAAGCTGCTTTTCAGAATTTTAATTTTAGTTAAAATAAAAACATTAAAAAATATCCGCGCCCTTGTTTTGTGACGAAAATACTTCATTTGTCTATTTATTTACGGTCCTACAAACTAATGTATATATTTTTTTACATTTTATTTTGCTTAGAAATTATTGAAAAATTATAATTAAAATTATAAAAATTAAAAACGATTTTATTTAAACTAAAATTAAAATTCCGAAACATAGCCTTCTCAGATAATTTATTGATTTATTTTACTGCATGATTATACTTTTTTGAAATGTGTGTTGTATAATACAAAATTTAGTTTCAAAATTTAACAAATCTGCCAACGACCTACGGTAAAACCTTATTGTACTATTTATTGATGTGTTCGAACGTCAAAACATGTGCCATTAACGAAAGTATAAAGTGTAAAAAAGTATAAAATGTGAAATAACAAAAAAAGTATAATATTTAAAATAGCTTTAAATCACACCAATCCCACAACAGTTTGAAGCCGGTCTGGCACAAAATAAATGAGTGAAACAAAGTGTTCACAAATCTTGTCTTGTTTACCTCATCTGCTGGATATTCAATGATGTCTCTATTTATTTATTTCCAGATCGGTGTTCCTCTAAATTCCGGCAAGGGTCCCTTCGACCTGCATCGGATCAGAGAGCGTTCCCCTCATTTCGGCTTCGGTTGGGGGTGGGGTCGGCGGTACCCAAGCTACCCCCAGCAGTACCCAGGCTATCCCCAGCAATACCCTGGCTACCCCCAGCAGAACTATCCTCAGCAATACCCGGGATACCCGTATCAGGGGCGGAAATAACGCTGCAAATGCTGATTGGGTCTGGGACCTTCTTGGACCCCCTTTCAGTTCCGTCTTTACCCTATGAGAACCCAGGACCCCGGGCTTGAGGGAGACCTGGAACACACAGCCGTCAGCGGCCAGAGAAATCGCAGTTTTTTACTAATGTTTAATTTGCTGTTATTTTATCGAAAAAACGGCGCTGTACAAATTTTTATTAAGATTTAATTATTATTGAGATATTATTTTATTATTAAGATACAATGAATTAAAAGGTTACTTCAAATAGAACGTGTTCATAATTTTACTATCATGCCCGACTATACTTACGTTTATTTATTATTATTATTTTTTTTGTGAATACCTCGCAAGAGTCCCAGCTGCTCCCGTCTAAAGGGGGTATATTGTAAGGCTGAAGGTGGTGGGGAGGCGAATATACACTTTCCGGATAATTGGATTTTTAACCAGCCCATTTAAATTGGAAGTAATTCATGGAAAAAACACCTACCCAGCAAAATGTAGTACAAAACACTATAATAGTGTAGAGTTTATACAGGGCATCCGGAAGCTCGAAAAGTTGGTGAAACTACTTTACATTTGGAGATGGAGTGGGTCGGAGCGCAGGCCCAGTCCAAATTTTTTTAGCGGTGAAAGTTAAAAAAGACAAATTAAAATTCTCCGTTCGAAAACAAAAGTTTTCTGTCTATGGGGTGTAAATTGTTCAGTTTCGCGCTTGTTCTACGAGTTCCCGGACACCGTGTATATAGATTAAATAATTTTAATACGCCATAAACGAGATGTCATTTTCAGCTGTCATCATAATCGAAGGCAGACCGCATAAAGTAATTAGGTACCTACTTTATATTATAACTAAATTAGCTTTGGAAAAATTTGAATTTTTAAGCATGTTTTTATATTTTTTTTGTATATGTATACCGCACAAGAGTCCCAACTGCTCCCGTCTAAAGCCAGTGAGACTATGGCATCCTCAATTGAAGTATGTTGTGAGGCTGAAGGTAGTGGGGAGGGGAAGGAGATAGGGAAGAGGAAGGTGGGAAGTACCTGGCTATTCCGATCTGGTCACCAAACACGGCTAATGCCATTTCAAGCAACGTTTCAATTCTGAATGGTGGTGGTACACCAGGGCGGTACTGAGAGTATCTTCCACTCTGGAACGTGTCGCAAATATACTATATATTATTTTAAATGAATAAATTGAGAAATAACACAAATTAATCAAATAAAATTTATTTGCCTCGCCGGGATTCGATCCCGCGACCTTCGGTGTGCGGGTTTAGCGCCTTACCACTGCACTACGCCAGCCATGTGATGTAAAAGGGCAGTACTTATTTGAGATATTTACAAAAAACCGTAAAAAACACACTTCTTCCAAAAGAAGGCGTTTTCTGGAGCTCAACTTATTTTCCATTTATAGATCAAAATGCTTTAAAAATACATTTCTGGCAAATTTCAAAGTGATCACACTAATTTCCACCTCAAATATAGGACGACAGGTTCACTATTCGATACAATGGATCCATGCCAACTCAGAATCAAGTCAAATCAACACTTCCACATGACGTTGGGGCGCCATTTGGGTGACCGATGAAATCAACTCAGAATCTCCTTTGAAAAGTCATTTACCCTTAAAATCAATCGCAGGGGAGTAGGGTCCCCCAGCAAGCAGGTTATCGCAAATATATCTGTATCGCCCGAGAGATCTTCAATTTGGGAGGCGGGAATGGGTACCGCCGCCCCGGGAACCTTTATTGGATAACCAACACCTCTGCCATAGGTCACCCTGAGTGGTTCGCTACGTTTGGTGATTTAGCAGGGGTGCCCGGGTTAATGGGATGAGGTTTGTCTAGGTCTGACGACCAGGAAACACTGAACCCCAGATTCCTACCCACTCCTTAAACCCTTTTCCTTCCCAGAACTCTCCTCTCCTTCCTTTTCCTCAAAAAAACCCTCCACACAGCATCCCCAAAGATGAAATAGACCCTCAGGGAAATTATTTTCCTCAGGGCCTCCTGTGTAGAGCTCATGTAAAAAAAAGAGGTAGATACTAAGAATATAGCCCAGGCTGACTTGGGACATAGGACCTAGGTCCCCCAAGAGTGTAGTTACGTAAGTAAATTTTCTTGAATACATTTTCATGTATGGTGACTCGGAAAATGATAGCCTGGATTATGCAAACCTGAGTGACTATAGTTCTAATGCATTTTATTTCAAAAACAGGTTCAAATGGGGAAAAACACTGCCATCGCGGTCACGAGTTCAAACGCATAAAATTATTGTGCATTTTCCTGGCCTAAGAGGTCTTGCTCGATCGAAAAATGAGATGAATCCGCTTTAAATTTCTATAATGTCGCATGTTTGTTTAAAAAATGATATAAATTTTTTTTTATTAGGTCTTTCATTAATTTTAAATAAATAAATCCCCAAAAAAGTGATTATTTCTATTTTATGAAGATAAAATCATGGGGGATCTAGGTCCCCCACAAGTGAATTTGTATAGGCTGAAAACAGCGAGTGTTGTTAAGGGTTAAAAGTGTTGAACAAAAAAAAAGAAAATTTTGTTAACGTTAGGTTACGTTAGGTTGGGTTAGGGGCTATTTTAAAGTTATTTTGTTATAGGTTTTAATGACTTTTCAAAGAGGTGTTGGGTTGATTTCATTCTGAGTTAGCATGGAACCCTCATATGACAGAGGGGCCCTATGGAAATTTCGATAAATCATTTACCGAATGCTGTATCCCCAATGTGTAACATTTTCTAAGCATACTAAGTAAATAGACACTTTATTAAATTATATCTTTCGAGATATTTACGAAAAATCGTAAAAAGAGCCACATTTTGAAAAAGGCGGCTTTTTTAGAATATAACATCAAATCAACGAATAAAATATCCAATTTCTTCATAAGAAAAACTCTCTTTTTATAAATTTTGAAGGTTATTCCCATCAATATATCATTGAAGAAGAAGATAACAATAATAATCTAAACGAAAATATGAAAGAGAACAAGACACGGAAAAACAGAAAAAGACAATGGTCGCAACTGGGACTCGAACCCAGACATCTCGTCTAACCGGGACGTGCGCGTTAACCAATTTCGCTATAATCGTCATTTCGTATAGTCAATCTCATATTTCAAATTTTAGAATTAACAATATTATTTTCAACTAATTCTTTTTCCATATTACGAGCAACTACCCTTTTTATTGGAAGCAATCATTCTAAGAATTGGTTTGTAACCTGGATAGCTTCTCGGATAAATATATCCGAATTTATTCATATGAAACTATTGACTTTTTATAAAAGTCTAAATGAATAGATATTCAATAAGGAAATAAAAATCCAATGAATATTCAATGGAGGAAATAAAAATCTACACCCATTCAGGAACATACAGTCCGCCTCGGAACAGGAATACCTAGTGAGGAGGACTGTAAACAAAACACCTTATTTTGTATTTTTACTTATTTTGTAATTTTACATTATCCTTATATTGTCATTAAAATAAAAAAAAAAAAAAAAAAAAAAAAAATTATTATAAGAAAAACATTATTTTTATAACTTTTGAAGGTTTTTCCCATCAATGTAATATAACATAGAAGAAGAAGATAACAATAATAATCTGAACGAAAATATGAAAGAGAGAAAAAACAGAAAAAGACAATGGTCGCAACTGGGACTCGAATGAATCTGAATGATCGTTTTCAATAAAAAAGGGTAGTTGCCCATAATATGGAAAAAGAATTAGTAGAAGATAATATTGTTAATTCTAAAATTTGAAATATGAGATTGACAAAAATAATGGTTTGACAGAAGGTGGCAATAGCGGAATTGGTTAACGCGCACGACCTGATTAGACAAGAGGTCTGGTTTCGAGTCCCAGTTGCGGCCATTGTCTTTTTCTGTGTCTTCATATTTTCGTTTAGATTATTAGTGTTATCTTCTTCTTAAAAATAAAATATCCGTTACAAGTTATAACAACAAACATTTTCACGGTTTCATGACAACTCATAATCAATTCAACTCAACACCACTTTTAAAAGTCATTAACAGCTATGAAAAAAAAGAAAAATAGCCCATAACCTAACCTAACCTAACACAACCTAACGCAACCTAATCTATTTGACCAATTATTTCATCACTTTTAATGACTTTTCAAATGAGGTGTTGATTGAGTTCATTCTGAGTTGTCCGGTCACCCATTTCACAGTACATACTTTTTTTTTATTAGGGGGAAGTTTGCTCAATTTTAACCAAATCCATCAACTAGTTAGGCACTTTTCAATTTTACAATTTAATAACAACTTTTCTAAAACTGGTCTAGAAATTTCCATATTTTCAACAAAACTGTTGATCACATAGTCAAAACATTTAAAATCGCATTCTATTATAATCACAGCTGAACTAAAAAAACTGGGTAATGTTTATACCAGATTATTGTATTGTTACAATAACACCATTTTATAATACACACAAATATTTACAACATGATTTTTGCTTATTTTAATGGGGGTTAATCCCCGCAGTATTTTCGTATTCTTTTGTGTTAGATGGGATATAAGTTCTGACTGTGGTGGTATGTCGTCAGTAGTGAAAAGTATTTGGTGAATATTCTAGAAAACATAGGCAGGAAAGATAACATGAATTCGATTGTTGCATTTTGCTTGATATGGATGTCCGTATTGATCATTGCCACGGTAAGATATTCCTTTTGTTTTCGCTACAACAGTGTTGACCAACCGTTTTAAACTAGGGAAAAGTTAACCATTTTCAATTGACTTCTTTTCGCGGACCGCAATGGGGTGGTTACCAACGTAGATAAGTCAGTCAACTATTCAATCAGTGGTGTCTTAACCCGTCAGGCTAATTTGGTCGCTTTTCAGAACAACTCAAATAGGTCTCATCGAAATCGTTGTTTCTTCTTTACTATCATAGTAAGAAATATTATTATACAGGGTGTCCGGGGGTAAAGTGCATTAACTTCGGGAGGTGATTCTACATGATGGTAGGAGTAAAAAAGATAAATGACTTTTTTCGAAATTCCAACTTTTTTTTCCCATACAAAAAGACGTACCTACTAAAAATCCTTAGTGTGATGTACGATCTTACTTGCTGAGAGCCTGCCGGGCGCCCGACTCGATTGTGATTGGCCCGTATCGTAACAGCGGAAAATAATAAATCTGGCCGCACACGCCGGACTAATTTCATCTTTTTACCTCAAAACTACCCCTAAAAGTTGGAATTTCGACCCGAAGTTAATGCACTTTACCCCCGGACATCCTGTATATATATTAAACCGCTTACTCATTAATATGGTATATTTTTTATTCAAACAGTTAGATTTAGTTTTATTATCACGAAAAGTGAGTATTTATGGTGGGAGGAGAAAAAAAACATGCAAAAATATGCATTTAACATTTTAATTTTGTTAAAATTAATTCACTTACGCGGTAACGCCATTTTTATATTTACCCTTTTTATTTAACACTAGCTGGTTCACGGCATGCGTTGCTATGCCATTTAATTAAGAAATTGTTTCTCCTTGCGCGTCCTCTCCCATTCGTCCCGTCCCCCTTCTGTCCCCCCCTCATTCCTCTCCCGCGTCCTCTTCCCCTCTCGCGTTTCCACTCCGCCTCCTCCACCTTCCCTCTCCCCACTCCACTCCCCCCCTTCCCCCGTCCCGCAAACCCCCCTTCCGAGTTCTCCTCCCCCCTACCAGGTTCCCCTTCCCACTCCCTGGTTTCCCTCCTCTCGCGTTCCACAAATTAATTCAACGTACATTTAGTTTTCAAACAGCTCGCGTACCACCTATTGTAATTTTTTTATACAATTTTCATAATTCCAAAGCTCACCAGACAATAACGAACACAAGAAAAAATAATTATCCAATTTGGTGCAGTCGTTCGGAAGTTATGCGCGTACATACATTTCGGCGATTCATTTTTATACAAATTTTATAATGCCAGAGCTCACCAGTAGTTTTATACAAACCTTGTCCTGGCAATAACGAACACAACAAAAAAAGAATTATCCTATTTGGTGCAGTCGTTCAGAAGTTATGCGCGTACATACATTTCGGTGATTCATTTTTATTTATATAGAAGATAGAAGATTTATATAGAAGATAGATAGATAGATAGATAGATAGATAGATATATAGATAGATAGAAGAAGATAGATAGATAGATAGATAGAAGTTTTTTTTTTATTTTTTTATTAACCAATACATATAATATACAATTAACCAAAATATATATAATATATAATATTAGTGGTAACAATACCTCCCTAATTGAGAAATTCTCGTGTTTAGAGAGGGAGCACTATCATATTGACAGTACTATACATACTTAACAGTTGTTACAAATTGAATGTATGTAGATCAATTTTTTTTTTATACATAATGAATAATAAGTTGGCATTTTTGTACATAATGAAAATATAAGTTGGCCTTTTTTTGTACATAATGAAACATAATGTGAATTTTCATATATATAGATAATATTAGTTGGCATTTTTTGTTCATAATGCAAATATAAGTTGGCACATCGTAACCAATCATCAAACCAATCCCAGGATTGAAACCAGAGAGAGAGAGATCGTAACACATACTTAAATCTAGTTGAAAGTAAAATGTTTTTTAAGTTTTTGTTTAAAAAATTCATAATAGGCCACTTGCATGGATTTCATAACGACTTGGAAAAAATCATGTGGATAGATCTTTTTACTAAGATTAAGAAAATGGTAGAAAAATTGTTTAGAAATGTACAGTTTTTTTTATTTTTAAATAAATAAATCCATTATCTGGGCTCGTGACGTCACTACATGAAAATGTCCCGTCTCCGAAAATGTTCCTATTATTTTTTTTAAATTCCACACTGATTTATTTTTTTATATGGCATCACTTTGATTTCAGGCGAATTTTTGAATTCGTTCACTAGATTTATTGTTTGTTCTCTGCGAACTTATCATTTGGTTTCACTTTTTGACAGATGCTCTGAAGAGAACCCCGTACTTTTAATGATCTACGGGATTCTCTTCAGAACGTGCAGATGATGTCGGTACGTGTTTTAGAGGTATAATGATTATGGTGCTGATTTTAACAAAATTAATTTTTTTTTTTTTTTTATGCACCAGATTTAAATGTCCGGGTTAAATTTTCCCCCAAAAAAAAAAAGGAAAAAAAGAAGGGAAAACTAAACCCTTTCACACACTTCCCCAAATGATCATCTAGTCAACCCACGCTATGCAATTGCACTATATAAGTATTATAAATACAAGAACAACATGTCAACCTACTAGAGACCAAATGGGAATATAATTCACCGACTCCAGATATTTTCATATCAGAGGGTTCGGCTCTGTGGCATTTCTAATTGAACCTATAAATCCTACCGATCCCTCAATATAAATATTTAAAAAATCCTTTGTAATCCTACATGTATTTAAAATGACTGATTTTTGCATTTTTATATACAAATTTAGAAGTTTTAAATTTTAAATTTACAAGTTTAAGTATATTACATTGAATTTAGTAATATAGACGCTGTTCATTATAATGATTTATGATCAATAAGATGGATCAAGGAAAAATAATATTTATGAGATGTAATATTTTTGGTATGCCTCGTTATTCTCCTGTGCCATTCGTGTGGAAAACGTTATTTTTTTTAAAAATGATTTTGGCTATGTAATTATCGTTTTTTCACACCTATAAACTTATGTCCCGTCTTTCCGGTTTATAAAAAATGGTCTGATTTTTCGGATTGAAATTTTCAAAAAATTCCCAGGGTTTCAAAAATACGATAAAAAAAAATAAAAATGCAGAACGTCTTAGAATATTTGCCTAAACCGGAAAAAAAAAATTAAAAATTTGATGCAAGTGGCCTATTCCTTTCGGATTGTATTTCTTTAGGGAGTTCGTTTTAACGTTTTAACGTTATTGTATATCTTTAGGGAGTTCGTTTTAACGTTCTTTAGAATTTTATGGCTGAGTATGTGTAATGATGTTGGGCTGTTGTTGTATTAAGTTTAGGGATTATTATTTGTCCTAAGGTTCTCGGCCTGGTGCTAAATGACTTTGTTGTTAGTTTATCTTTGTGGTTTTGAAGTAATGCATTTTTTTGATATAGATAGATTTCATAGACAATCAATCAATGCTGCCAATCATAGAAAAAATATTATTGCCATGTGAAACAATAATTTATTCACGTTATTAAGTGAATGCATTATTGACATATTCGTACCTGTATTTATAACAGTAGAACATGGAAAGAAATGTATCAGAATAATTACACACACCCACTAGACAAACCCTGCTTTGCCAAACAAACCTTTCAAAGCCTGGGATGTATATCTAAATTATGATGACGTGCAGCTTTCGTAGTTTGAATTTGAAAAAGGTACTTTTTTGTTTTTATTTTGACGAGAATTTATTTTATAAGATTGGTACTTCCGACAAATGTCACATTTGATTGTCTAAAGAAGTTTTACTTCAAAAAGGGAATATTCCGTATTATCCGTGCGTCAAACTTCGACAACACGAACGTTACGTATTATCCGTGAGGTGGACTCTATGCATATTTACCGAAATATTATCTAAATGTTTAAAAATTAACCTAAACGAAGTAAAATGTACACCGTTACCAAAGTTTGGGATCGCAATATGAAAAAAAAATTGAAACTTTAGGAATTTTTTATTAATTATTTTTACATGGAACGACAAAAAGCTAGATAACAATAACTTTTAAACATTTGTCTAATAAAATGAGTAGATATATGTTTTTATTTTTTTCGTTATCAGTAATTTTATTTAGAAAAAATAAAAAGATGAGCCATTTTAAAACTTTTTAATGTTTGCTTGCAAAAATTTTATATTTAAAAAATAATGTTTATTTCGAATAACAAAATTTAAAGCATATTTTTTCACCATTCAAAAACGGTTTTTAATTTTCGGATACGTTCAGAAATATTTGATTTCTTTGGATTTTATTGTAAAACGGAAATATAATGACCCTCTGACAAAATACGGTCAAGGCCCGAGGGGTTAAAGCTGTTTATATTTTCTAAAACCTATTTTTAGCGCCGCATGCCAAAATTTTATATCTTCAAGGCTAAACTAATAAATATTGTCGATTTTCATTATTTTGAAATATTGAAAAAATCACACAAAAATATATAGACAAAAGTTTGGTCTATTATTTATTTTTGTAACACAAATTTTTAAAACATTAAATATTTGATGGCATCCGTTAAACTGGATGTCGACTTTCATAAAAGTGTCAATATTTTTAAAACTGATGACATTTACGTTATTTTTTTATTGTACAGCAGATTAATTATCCAATAAGGATAATAATCTGTTGTACAATTAAAGCTATCTAAAGAAGAGTTATATATATCTAGTGTTTCCAATATTTTGTTCAACAGTACCATCCCTCTTGTCATGATATGCTGTGCTAGAACATCTGTTCTGCCGTATGGTATTTTGAACAAATCGTGTCGACAACTAAGGCTGAAATTTTCAGGCACGTATAAGCCATAGCATTCCAAGAGGAACGGGCTGTCAATATAGTAGTTATGGATTATGTTAAAACTAAGAATTGCAAGATTTGCATAACGTCTAGCTAAATCTATTTGTTGCCTCAAGTAATTCTATATGGTGCATGAACCTCGGATAAGTTCCACGCATCCGCATATTACCTAAGGATTTTTTTCTGGATTTGTTCCAGCATATTAACATGATTAGTTTGGTGCGGAGTCCGCACACCACTAGCATACTCCAGCTTACTTCTTATGACGCCATCAGACATGGCTATCATTGCATCTGGCTCATCATTGTGATATTCTGACCCATCACGAGTTTTGGGACATCCTGGGTTAAGAGCGGAGAAGATCTTCGAAAATACCGTCCAATATAAAAATAGATGAAAATGCATTAAATTTTTAAAAAAGTTACAAAATACTCGTATGTGAAGTGTAGTTTTAAAAATTTGTAATCTTTGGTATTGTTCTTCATTTGTAACTTGATTGCTACGAATGTGCCCAAAATGCTCAACATGTTACGACATAAAAAATATAAAAATTGCAAATTAATTAATTAATATCCTGTGGCACCATTTTAATTCAAAATTAATAAAATACTTTTTTTAACCACTTTTATTGTCTAAAAAAACCAACGTGTAATTTAAAGTATAAAATAACATAAACAGTATAATATTTGGTATAGGTTTTAGTCGCACCGATCCCATAGCAGTTTGAAACCGGCTAGGCACAAAAGAAATAAAGTGGTTACAAATATTGTCTTGTTTACCTCGTCTGCAGCACAACGAATGATGTTCTATTTATTTATTTCCAGATCGGGGTGCCCCTGAATTCCGACAAGGGTCCCTTCGGCCTGCACCGCATCAGAGAGCGTTCCCCCCGACACACGAGTCGCTACGGCAACGGTAGGGACTTCTCGTCAAGCGAGTCCGACGAGCGTCGGCGGTACCCAAACTACCCCCAGCAGAACCAAGGCTACCCGCAACGGTACCCAGGGTATCCGTACCAGCAGAACTATCCTCAGCGGTACCCGGGGTATCCGTACCAGGGGCGGAAGTAACGGACAGCATTTCAGCAAATGCTGACTGGGGCCTGGGACCTTCTGGAGCTTCCTTTCAGTTCCGTCTTTATCCCATGGGAACCCAGGACCTCCTGAATGGGGAAGGAACGGCCTGGAACTCGCAGCCGCCAGGAGCCAGAGAAATCGCAGTATTTTCCTAATATTTAAAACGCACTTGCTGTTATTTTATCAAGAAAACGGCGCTGTACAAATCATGCATTTTTTATAAATTATTATTAAGGTTCAATTATTATTAAGATACAATTAACTAAAGGTTACTTGAAACATAACGTGTTTATAATTTTATTATCATGCCCGCCTATACTATAAGTTTATTTTTTTTAATATTAACTTCACCCAGGAGGCCCCGATGGGAAATAAGTTTCTTAGAGCGTAATATGCCATCTTGGGGAGGCTGTGGAAACTGTACACAGCGTGTAATTGAAATTGTGGCCACAGGACACGGAAAATATAATATATATTTTTAAAGTGAAAATCTCACAAGAGTCCCAGCTGCTCCACTCTGGAGCCACTGAGACTTTGGCATCTCCAATTGGGATATGTTGTGAGGCTGGAGGTAGTGGGGAGGGGAAAGAGATATTGAAAGTGAGTCAGAATTTTTTTTTAAAACACTTAACCTTTTAAAAGAGGAAAATGGGAAATTGGGAAAAAATTGCTCTGAACACGGGTCGGAAAATTGTAATTTAATCGTTTAAAATTTTTGAAACTAAGAAATTCCAAGTTTTGATAATTTTATTTTTGACGTTTTCACGTCTTGGATGCTGTTTGAAAGTTCAACAGTTATTTTGGAAAATAACAGAGGGCGCTACTTTCGTTTACAATAATCGAAAATACACAGTCCCCTGGGTAATAATACTATCAGACGTTGGAGTGAAGATGTATGGTGACCATTTTGTGTTGATATTTAATTTTAAGTAATATATTGCTATTAGTTTAAAAAGGACAAAGATGAAAAATAAAATAACAAATTATAAAATGTATTATAGATACTATTAATTTAGAAAGCAAAGAAAAAAATGTTGGCTATCCTTGGTTAACAAGTTAACACTAATAATTTAACAATCTTTCCACTAAGCTTGTTTTTACGATAATATAACATTACCAGACACATGTATGACGTAAGAGGTGTACCTAACTTTTTGAAAGTACACAAGGAATTATGTTCTGGAAGGCTATTAAACGTAAGCGGATTTTTAACCAGCTCATTTAAATTGGAAGTAATCCACGGAAAAACACCTAACCAGCTAAATATATATATATATATATAGTAAAAACACTCTGATAGTACAGAGTTCATACATGGCGTCAGGAAATTTGTCGCATAAGCGGGTACTGATGAAACTATTTCACAATAGCTGGTTGCCGGCGTGCGTTGCTACGCCATTTAATAAAGACATTGTTTCTCCCTGCGTGTCCTTTCTCATTCGTCCCAGTCCCCTCTCGCGTTCCCACTCCACTCCCCCATTCCCCCGTCCAGCGAACCACCCTCTCGAGTTACCCCCCCAGTTTCCCTCCCTCCTCCCGGGTTCCCCTCCCCTCTCTGCCGCGAACCCCCTACCCGAGTTCCCCTCCCCGCTCCCGCATTCCATGCTTTCAGTCCCGGTACATTCAGTTTTCAAACAGCTCGCGTGCCACCTATTGCAATTTTTTTAATACAAATTTCATAATGTCAGAGCTCACCAGTAGTTTTATACAAACATTGTCCTGACAATAGCGAACGCAAAAAAAGAATTATCTATTATCGTTAAGTTATCTATTAAGTACTAACATATAAACAAAATTGATTTGATTCAGAAAAAATCATAAAATACCTTTCTTATAAATTGCACAATCGATTTAATAATTACCTTGTTGCAACAAAATTTTCCAAAATTGATGCATACGCAGACAATTCTCCGATGCGATGTTGGTATATAAAATCGTAAATAACCTAACTGACTGTCCAGAATTAGTGAATAGAATAGATTTGAAAGTACCTACACGGCATACACGTTCGTGTAATATTTTTAAAGAATATGAAAAATATGAACAATTACATTTACAAACACATGGAAAAGGCGTCGCAGGCAAAACATTTTCTAGGTCGAAGTATAAACCAATGCTTTTGATTTCTTTTTCGGAGATACGAAAACACGATTTAATTTTTTTGCTAACAATAATATTATTTAAAAAACTTTTTGTATTTGCATTCAAAATTTTTATATTTAAAAAATTATACGTTTATTTCGAATAAAAAAATTTCAATTTTCAAAATAAAAAAAAATAAATAAATAAAAAAAAAAAAAAATAAAAAAAAAAAAAAAAAAATAAATAAATAAAATAAAATAAAAAATAAAAAAATAAAAAAATTTCACTTATCTCATTACCTTTCAAAATAGTTTTTTGTAGTTTTCGGATGCGTTCCGAAATATTTCATTTATTTGGATTTTATTGTAAGGCGGAAGTTTGTTGGTCTTCCGACAAAATAAGGCGCGAGGCCTGAGGGGTTAGTTATTTTCGGAGGAAGTTCGCTAAATTATAACCACATCGTCACCTAGTTACTCACTATTTAATAACAATAATTTATAAAATAGCACGGAAACTCCAAATTTTCAACAAAAATAATTAATCACATATAACGTATTTGGTCGATGCATATACGTCAACTTATTTAAAATCACACTCGGCTCATTATTATCCGAATCAAACTAAAAAGTACCGGTTAAAGTTTATGCCAGGCTATTGTACTGTTATAATAATATCATATAATTTACGCAAATTTTGACAATATGAATGTTATTTATTTTAATGGCGTTTTAATCTGCCCAATATTTTCGTGTTCTATTGTGATAAATGGGATATAAGTTCTGACTGTGGCGGCGTACCGTCAGTTGGGCAAAATCTGTGGCGAATATTTTAGAAAAGAGGCACAAGAAAGGATAAATTTCAAAATGAATTTGGTTATTGCATTTTGCTTGATGTCTGCGTTGATCTTTGCCACGGTAAGAAATTCATTTTATTTTATATTTTTGAATGTAGCTATTACTTTGTGGTTATCCATTATAGAAAAATGAAACAATACAACTTTGTATAAACCACTTATATAATGTGCAAATCCGACCGGTTTCGGAACAACGGTTCGTTCGTCAGGGAAAGCTTATACTAATTTGACAGTTTCGAACAATGTTTTATTATGGTAGGGGTGGAGCCGTTGCTAGTTAATAATGTAGATTGGGTGGGTAGGTATTAGTGTAGAGTGGGTGGGTAGGGGAACAAATCCATGATTGGGCTATATGACAATATTTTTTGTTTGTTGATAATAGATTCATTATTTTTAAGGGATTTTTTAATATCCAAGGCTTGTAAGTTATCTAAACGTTTTCCTTTATGATTAATATGAAGAATATTTATCTCTGTATTTTTTTCAAAACTATGGTTATTTTCAATTAAATGGTTAGCGAACTCAGAAAAATTATTATTATTAAGACACCTTAAATATTCTTTGATTCTGATTTCAAAATTACGAGTTGTTTTTCCAATATAAAATGAGGGACAATCATTGCATTTTAGTTTATATATTCCGGAATTAGTCAATTTATGGTCTTTATCTTTAGTATTTCTCAAAAAATTACCGAAATTATTTCTTGTATAAAACGCTGGTTTAATATTAGAAGGGAGATTTTTGCAACATTGAACTGAAAAATTATTAATATACAAAATTTTACGCCATTCTTTATCATTAATATTATTAGAATTGTATAGATATTTATTTTTTGAAAATTTGTTAAGTTTTTTTATTTAGGATGTTATCAATTAATTTTAGTTATAACGCTCAAAAGCGCCACCGAAAAATATTCTCAGAAATTTTCCAGGATCTTATTACCGAGCTGCATCTGCAATTTGGTTCGTACGGTATTTTTATTTGTTTTTCCTATTGCACTTTTATGCAAAATCGATCTTGTTGGTCTCTTTAACTCTTTCATTATCGACAGTTTTCACCACCAATCTGTTCCTTTTACGTCCATGGAATCCGATTATGATTTTAGGTTTTCACGGCCAAAAGTATTTTTGTTATTTATTTTTGGGGTATTATGCCGTGTTGCGCTACCTCCTCCTTTAGCCAACGTTTCAGACAGCGTTACAGTGTCCATCATCAGGGCAGATGTGAGATTGGGTAGATGGAATCCACGTGTAAATACACACTAATACGTATTTACTTTTTATGGTATTTACCACTACGGCTCTTTTAGGTATTTACCTTTTATGGTATTTACCACTACGGCTCTTTTAGGTATTTACCTTTCATGGTATTTACCACGGTGGCTCTTTTGGATATTTACTTTTTATGGTATTTACTAGTGACCGACCGAAGGTTTAGTTTCGGTATCGGTTCCGGCAAATTTAGGCAAAAAAATCTAGTTTCGGCATTGAGCATGTTATTTTTTATACATTTGTTTTATAAAAGTAATGTAAAAAAATATTATTTTTTCACATACTTTAAATCATTGTTTTTTTTAATTTATTTAATTTAACACGTATTAAAACTGTCTGAATAAGTATAAAAAATTCCTAAAATTTATAATTTCGTAAAATAATTCCTCCACATGTACCATTAAAAATTGAAAATAACGATTTGCAAATCCTGAAACAGGAAAAATATCTTGGGCTGTGCATCGATAAGCATTTAACTTTTAAACAACACATTCAAAATGTAAAAGATAAAATCACACCCTTAATTAGCGTTTTTAGCCGGTTATCATATCTATTACCAATTAGATTTAAAAAAAGTTTATACTATAGTCTCGTACACTCACACCTAAATTACCTGATTGAAATCTGGGGAAATGCGTATGAAACATACATCAATGAATTACAGGTAATTCAAAATAAGATAATCAAAAAACTATTTCACTACGAATCCAAAACATCCACAAAAAAATTATATTTGGAAACAAAACTGCTAACATTAAGAAAACTATACGAATACAATATATGTGTCCTTATATACAAAATAAATAATAAACGCATACATACAAACACAGAATTCATTAAAACAATGTCCCAAGTACACAAATATTTTACACGACAACACGATAACATACGTTTAAACACCATTCATACTAACTACGGTAAGCAATCAATTAGTTACGAGGGGGGCAATTTATATAATTGCCTTCCAGATGATATCAAAAACGAAAAAAGTGTCCAAATTCAAAAAAAATTGTTCATGTTTATTCACAAAAAACAAAGTAGTGATAGTGAATAATATCGCATGGTAATATAATATCATTTAAATGTTAGTATTGCAATCTAATGTAGTCTAAGGTTATGAAATGTAAAAACTATGTAATGTAAAAACTATGTAATATAATGTAAAAAGTACATAATTCAATATTCTAGTTTAATTAAGTAAGTGAAAATGTTATTTTCTTTTTTACTGGAATAAAAAACTTATGAAAAAAAATAAGGCAAATAACAGTAAACAATCGATTTTTAACAAGTCTAAAAAAGTTTCGGTTTCGGTTTCGGCCGAAAGACACCGACTTTACACCGGACTTTACACCGACACCGAAGATTCGGTTTCTGTGGAAAGTCCTGTTTCGGTCGGACACTAGTATTTACCACTATGACTCTTTAAGGTACGAGTATTTACGTTTTATGGTATTTACCACTATGACCCTACAAGTATACAAAAAATTATAAAGGACTTCAAGTATAAAAATGAACCCAGTTTTTAATATTTGGTAGGTTTAAATCACACCAATCCCAAGCACTTTGAAACCGATAAGTGAAACAAAGTGATCACAGTGTTGTCTTATTTGCATATAGAATAAATAATATTACACTAGAAGTGTCATACAAATTTGAATGGAAACAAATTTACCACTGACTTAGTACCTTTTGGTTTCAGACCAATAAGGCTCCGCAACAGGGCTCGTAAAGAAGAAGATGGAGAGATACGAAATTACAAATGTTAGAGGAGAGCGCTAACATTTACAGCGACAAAATCGATGCGAAAATTGCGAAAATGTTTAATAAAACACGACTTGTTTAAAATAGAACAAAAATCTTGCGGGGAGCATCTTAAGTATCATTTAAAGAAACATTGTGAAATTTTTCACAAATATAATTTATAAGTTAATAGAACAAACTTGTTTTTAATAATTTTTGGAGCATTCTTTGCGATTTTTTTCTATCGAGAGTATTTCATATAATTTGCGTATCGGCGCGGGCAGCATCTAGACATTTTCTTCAAAAATAACATATATTTTTTTAAGAGCTTAAAAACTTCAAACGTTTAAGGGAGATAAGTAAGAAATCCGTACAGATTCGGGTTGCGGGCCCTTTAGCAAGCGGTTGATCTCTCGTACGAAAAATTTCGCTGAATTTCGACATTTGAAAAAAAAACATGGAAACATAGCCCAAATTTGATCACGGAACTCGCCCAGAAAGCTCTTCCAGCTGCATTCTTCTCATTTGCTGCACATTCAATGTTGTCTCTATATGTTGACTGGTCAGTGGTTGAGTGGGCATAGCGCTTGGGTCCCACCTGGGCGCTGGGATTCCTCGGCTGGCTAAATCCTCCATCACAACACAAGCAACATTTTCGGCTTTCTGTGGTGGTAGTAGGAGATTTTCAAACATTGTTGGGTTATTCGTAACCCGGGAATGTTTGTCTTTCTTTTTAAAAAAAAATAAATATATATATATTTATATTTCCAGATCGGGGTGCCCCTAAATTCCAACGAGGGCCCCTTCGGCCTGCATCAGATCAGAGAGCGTTCCCCTCGACATCAGAGTCGCCGCGGTCGGGACGGCTCGTCGTCCAGCGAGTCCCATGAGGGAGGTGGCTACGGTCAGCAGTACCCAGGTTACAACCAGCAGTATCCCGGCTACCCCCAGCAGATCCCCGGCTACCCCCAACAATACCCCGGTTACCCCCAACAGACCTACCCCCAGCAGTACCCGGCCTACCCCCAGCAGTACCCGAACGGGACTTATATAACTACTACTTATCGTCCGCCAAGTAAGTCAAATACCTTTTTTTTTAAAGTAAGTTATTATTAAATTATTTTTTTAAACCAAAATACTCGACAAATATCTATAATACGGATATGTGTTACTTTGTATAAAATTTACAGCAAATATCTAGTAAGGATATATGCTGCATTATATACTTATGATTTAAATTATTATAATATGTAGGCCAAAAGGTTTCTGTTATTTACGATTTTTGAGGCAACTTTGGCAAATATGTATTTGTGAGTTATTGATAATTATTTAAAAAAATAATTTTACCTTACTACGTAAATATAATGAAACATAAAATATTAATTTTTAAGAAATAAATTTAGGTGGGCTTAAATTAAAAGTCGAACAATTTACTTTGGAACACAAATTTTTTATTAGCATATAAATATAAAATCAGCACAAATAAAAATAATTAGCATATAGGTACATTTAAAATCATCACAAAAAAATTTTTTTTTTCAATTTTTTATTTTGTATTTCACCAGCGAGTTCCTGGCATGCGTTGCAATGCCACTAATAAAGAAATTGTTTCTCCCTGCTTGTCTTTTCCCACTTGCCCCGTTCCCTTTCCGCCTCTCATACCCCCTTCCCCTCACGCGTTCTCCCTCTACCTTCCCCGCCTTCCCGCTCCCCTCTACAGCCAACCCCCCTCCCGCGATCCCCTCCTCTCTCCCGCGTTCAATATATTCAGTCCCGGTACCTACATTCAGATTTTTAAACAGCGCGTGTGCCACCTATTGTAATTTTTTACAATTTTTTATTTTTCATATGTTACAAACATTAACTTTTGTGTATTATAAGAACAATCAATCACAATTGGTACCCAACATAAGTACTTATTTAAAATTAATATTTTTTGATTCGATTAAAATTGAAAGTATTCGATTTTGGTTAGTACCATAGGTGAGCACTTCGATTATATTCATTAATTTAAAGAGTTTATCCGAAAATTAAATTTTGATTTTACGATCGATGGTTTGCGTAATGTCATTCTCAAATTATGAAATTATTGACAGTTTCGTAAGAGTTTTGTAATGATTAAAAAAACTTTTCTGATGTATTGTCATGTGGTTGTAATAATTCAAAAATTTTCGCGAGGGTGGAAAGAAGGTATTTTGAAAGTTTCAAGCATTTCTTATGTTTAAGACGACAATATACCCTAAAATATATTCAGAATCTTAACGACGTAAGTAAAGAAGTCGTGTAAACAAATTGCGACGTGCGAACCGTGCATTGGACGGAACTACTGTCGAATTCGCAGTATCAAAAAAAAGAAGAAGATAAATAATGTGGGAATCTTAACGACGTAAGTCAAGAAAGCGTGTAAACAAATATACGCCGTGGCACGGCGTATTGGACCAACGTGCGGTCGAATTCACCCTAGCAGGCCTGGAGATACGGCCTTTCCGCCGCACTCATTTTAACTAATTCTGAAGAACGTGTCACAAATATTTAAAATGTGTCTCCATGTTGTCCTCCTGAAGTTATTAATTCATCGTCTAGAAAAATAAAATCTAGTGCTTACCGCTAACTTTATAGTTGAAAAACGGGTTATAAAGTTTTAATATCGTTGTACGTAAAATATATTAATGAAGGTACTGTTTTGATTGATCTAAAATATAAATAACTCGCATCCCTTGTGAGGCATGGAAATAAAAAAGTTATTATAGTTACGAATTCGCCGGAAATAATTAAAATGTAAGTTTTTAGCAAATAAAAATTATTAGGATTGTGTACCACCTTAATATAGCAATGCATAGACAACTCACATACATAGAAGCAATCATTGTATTGATTTTTATACAGGGTGTCCTTGGGTAAAGTGCATTAACTTCGGGAGGTGATTCGAGTACGAGTAAAAAAGTTTAATAAGTTTTTCCGAAATTCCAACTTTTTTTCCCGTACAAAAAGACGTACCTACTAAAAATCCTTAGTGTGAGATACGATCTTACTTGCTGAGAGCCTGCCGGGCACCCGACTCGATTGTGATTGGCCCGTATCGTAACAGCGGAAAATAATAAATCTGGCCGCACACGCCGGACAATTTTTATCTTTTTACCTCAAAACTACCCCTAAATGTTGGAATTTAGAAAAAAGTTATTTATCTTTTTTACTTGTACTATCATGTCGAATCACCTCCCGAAGTTAATTCTCTTTACCCCCGGACACCCTGTATATTATGTTTCATTATATTTGCATTATATTTACATAAATAGGCAAAATAATTTTTTTAAATAATTATCATTAACTTGTCAAAAACAGTTTCTAATCGCTGCCTGTACAGATCATAGTCAATAGAAGCAAGGGGAGATGTCTCATAGAAGCATACCGACCATAGATATTAGAATCAAGAGATATAAATGAACCATGAACATGAACCGTTATATGTACATTGGCGCAAGTTCTATAAAGATTGGGACTACTTGATGTGTGTTCAGGAATGTTCAATAAAGCTTGAAGTTCCTCGAGATTACAAGTTACTTTATTAACGTTATCTTGTGCTTTACAATGAATATCTAACTAGATCGAACGTTCGTTCTAATAGGTGCTCTGTGTAATTCTGAAGCAAGAGAACACGACACTGGAGATCTCTGATTGTCGACCGTATTTCATCGGTGATTTCCGTAAGCGATGACAGTTGCCACTCTACTAAGGAACTGCTTAACCGACATCTGTTGAGACATCTCAGAACTACACGTAATTACCTATACTAACGACATGTGTTGAAGGACATTTGAACTACATGCATAATCTTATATGTACCACACTCCAAAAGCTCTTTTTTTGCATTAACTCCACACAGGAGACCCTGAGGCAAATAATTTCCCTCGGGCATATGTCATCTGAGATGCTGTGTGGAGGGTCTTTTTGAGGAGAGGAAGAAATGGAAATTGGTCTTGTGAAGAGACCCATGTTGTAGGAAGGAGGATACAGGCGGTAAATCGTTCCACAGACGAGCTGTTGAACACAAGAACGCGAAGAAGCGACGTGTTGGGAACGCGTTTGGCGTGTTTCCCGACTATGCACCGGTGCTGAAGGTATCGATGACGCTAGTTCCTCGGAGCATCTTCCATTGTAATACCGGTAGAACAAGGATAGCATTCCCACCCGACGCCTGATAGTCCATGAAGTGTATATGTCGGAGGTCAATCATAAAATCAGGCAGATCGTGATGTGCCTAGCCATGTCGTCGTCGTCAACGTCGTCGGCCTACGACATATATATCTATACAAATAAAAATGAATCGCCGAAATGTATGTACGCGCATAACTTCCGAACGACTGCACCAAATTGGATAATTCTTTTTATTGTGTGTTCTTTATTGTTAGGACAAGGTTTGTATAAAACTACTGGTAAGCTCTGGCATTATGAAATTTGTATAAAAAATTGCAATATGTGGCACGCGAGCTGTTTGAAAACTGAATGTACCGGGACTGAATCTATGGAATACGGGAGTTAGGAGTGGGGAGGGGGGGTTCGCGGGACGGGGGGAGGGGGAGAGTGGAGTGGGGAGAGGAAAGGTGGAGGGGATGGAGTGTGAACGCAAAAGGGGAAGGGGACGCGGGAGAGGAAGGGGTGGAGGAAGGGGAACGGGAACGGGATGAATGGGAAAGGACATGCAGGGAGAAACAATTTCTCTATTAAATGGCATAGCAACGCATGCCGGGAACCAGCTGGTTGTTTATAATATTATGTACGCTATTCATTATCTAATATTACAACAGTTTTATAAAATAACTATTTGTATTAAACCAGCATATTAAAGTTTTCTATCGTTAAAAATATGTTTGTTTGTTTCAGACAATACTTTCGGCTAGAGACGATTCTTCAGTTTTTGGACCACAACCTTCAATTACAATACTTTTATTTGACCGATTACTTTGTATTTAATCAAAATATAAGAGGAAATTAAACTGTTTTATATCTCCATAACATACCTACAAATTATTGGTGTCTTTTAACTTAAGTGGACTCGTGGAATTTAAAATAACGAGTACAGTCTGACATTTAATATAGACACACGTTGATGGCGCTGCCATCTTTTAAATATGTTTTTTTATATAGTCTAATGTTTGTCAATTACAGTCAAACACTATTTGTGTGGGGGTACTTCGTAATAATAATAAGGTCCTTGTCTCAAATTTATGCTTCTGAACACACGACCTGTCCGTACTGACTGCTAATTGAATCACAGCCACTGCTCCCCGGGTACCCCTGCTGGCATCTGTCGGCACCTGATAGAAGTTCTTTCAACACACTACAAATAGCAACACCAAGATGCCTCGTAGTAAAATGATTTTAAGTTTAAAAAAGCGCAATGGTCGACGGACATATTTTTGACTTTAAACCAGAAATTATTCTATGAAAATTTTATGTAAAATTTTTTGAGAAAGCGGCCCTTGCTTTTGTAGTGATGTAATGGGATGATAAAAATATTTAATTTAATTATAATTTTGTTTTTCTTAGGATGCTGAACAATGCATTAAAAAAATAACTAATTGAACCGCGAGTGTAAATTTAAACGACATAAATAAATAATGGCACTTAATTTTAAATTAAATGACACTGTAAAGATTTGAAGTGATAAATCTCGTACTTAGGCAGAACCCTTTCTCGAATATTGTTTTATTGAATAATGTGGAAATTTAAGTTTTTTTTTTATAATGATCGGAAAACATTTTGAACCTGAAATTAATGAAATATGCATTTTGGCGATGTTTTTTTAGTGAATTAAAACAGGCGGAAACCAATGAATTTGTAACTACGAATTTCATCCTTATACCTTCTGAGGGGTGAGGTTTGTTCAGGTCTTGTCGGTGGAAGCGCTTGCCCACCTACTGCGTGGCGGACCGGATCGAGAGAGAATGGTTAAGAGAGGTCTTTTATCCTCTCAGATTCTCTCGACCCATCGCCTTACACCACAGTTGGAGGGATGGATTTATACGTCCGTCACTCCTGGACATGCTGACCATCTCCTTCCTTAAAAACACCCTCCACAAAGCATATATGACATAGGCCCTGAGGGAAATTATTTTCCTCAGGAAAAAAAACTTGAGCGCTTCGTTTAGTTTTTTTAATAATTCCGAGATATTTTTTATATTTACCCCTACTTAAACCAAAACGATTTTAAACGCTCAACTTATAGGACCCAGTAGACAATTTCTGTTGTGAACTTTTACAGCAATATTGATATTTGCAGCCATTTTCCGTAAGGCTATAAAGGTTCATAATAAGTATTTTTCGTTCATCTCTTTCCTTTCGTACCTAAACACGACTCCAGATACTAATATCTATAGCCTGTATGTCGGACGAATATCTTTTTTTTTTTACGTTAACTCCACGCAGGAGGCCCTGAGAAAAATAATATCACTTAGGGCCTATGTCATCTGGGATGCTGTGTGGAGGGTCTTTTTGAGGAGAGGAAGGAATGAACATTGGTCTTGAAGAGACCCATGTTGTAGGAAGGAGGAAACATAGAGGCCGGCAAATCATTCCACAGCCGAGCTGTTGAACACAAGAACGAGTCGAAGAAACGACCCGTTCTCATGTGGCAAATGTCGACCGTGTACAAATGTTGGGCACGCGTTTGGCGTGTTTCCCGACTATGCACCGGTGCCGAAGGGATCAATGATGCTAGTTCCTCGGAGCATCTTCCATTGTAATACCGGTAGAACAAGGATAGCATTCCCACCCGACGCCTGTGCTCTAAAGATTGCAATCCGTCTGTTAAGATGGGAGAATCTATCAAACGGACCGCCCGTTTCTGCACAGAGTCGAGGGTATTTTTCAGGTATTTTGGAGCTCCAGACCAGAGGTGGCTGCCAAATTCAACCGTGGGGCGCACTTGTGATTTATACAGGGTTAGCAGTTGTGTACTATTAAAGTATCTGCACAGTACGCCCAGTTTCTGTGAGGCTAACTTTACTCTGGCTTCGATGGAGCCCCCATACCTGAGCTGGTCACTTAGGGTTACACCAAGCATTTCGATGGAGGGCCTGTTCGGAAGATTGCTTCCGTTGAAAGAGACTAGATTTTCATTTCGATCCCTTTTAGACGTAATCAGACAAGATTGGGTCTTTGAAACATTAAATTCAACGTGATTATTTTTACCCCAAGAGAAAACACTCTCGAGGTAACCGTCCATTCTTTGCTTCAAAGCCCTACGAGCTGTCGGAGTTTGTGAGCCCTTTGGGGGCTTGTCAAACAAAAAGCTATCATGAGCTGTACTGTCATCCGCGTAACAGTGAATTGGTGCACATGACAAAAGGTCATTGATGTGCAACAAAAACAAAGTCGCAGACAGAACCGATCCCTGCGGGACGCCAGCATTTATCGAGTGTGAGGAAGAGGTGAAACCATCGACTACCGTCTGAACCTCTCCCTCAAGAAGTCGGCAATCCATGTACACAAGGATGCGGAAAGTCCGTAAGAATGCAGTTTGTTGACAAGTCCTCGGTGCCAAACCCGGTCAAAGACCTTGGAGATGTCCAGTGCAACCGTTTGGGTCTCACCGAAACGTTCCAGGCATCGCCCCCAAACATGCGTCACATACGCGAGAAGATCACCGCACGACGATCGTTAATAATTTTGTTCTTCTCGAGGTATGTGAGCAGTTTGTCGTCGATCACACGTTCCATCACCTTAGACAGAACTGATGTGATCGCTATGGGGCGGTAGTTGGCCGGGTTGGAGCGGTCACCCTTCTTTGGAATAGGATATATAACCGCTTTTTTCCAACCAGAGGGCACAGAGCCAGTCTTCAGGGACATTTTAAAAAGCTTCGTCAAAATTGGAGCTATTTCTGCAGCGCACCTCTGCAGTACCAGGGCAGGTATTCCGTCAGGCCCACTAGCTTTATTAACATCAAGCCCTCGTAAAACTTTGAGTACTTCCCGATGCCGGATCCTCAGCTTTTTCATACGAAAACCGCAGTGAGGAACCGATGTCGGGATAGCACCTTGGTCATCGAGGGTTGAGTTATCCGCAAACATTTTACCTAATAAGTTAGCCTTTTCGTTGGCGGTGTTTGCTAGTGAGCCGTCAGGTCTGGTAAGAGGTGGCAGACTGGATTTGCAGAAATTGCGACCTATAGAGCCCGCAAGCTACCAGAATTGCCTGCTGCCATGCGGGCATGCAGCGAGCTTTCTGCTGATTTGCTGGTCGTGCTCGAATTTTGACCTATTTATGATTCTCTTGGTTTCCTTTGCCATTTTGTTGTAAGCTGTTCTGTCTTCTGATGTTCTAGATGTGTTGTAGGCTCGGTAAGCCGCGTTTTTTCGTCGCACTGCTTCAGCGCATTGTCGACTGAACCATGGCTTTGCGCCTACACCAGTTTCCTTAACAGTAGATTTGATGAAGCCATCCATCGCGGATATGATGACTTCACCAATTTCCTGGGCACATCTTGAGGGATCCGAAGTCCGAAAACAGACAGCTGACCACGGGAAATCTGCTGACCTATAGTACCACACTTTTCTCTTCAGCCTCTCGTTTGGTGGTCTGAAGTTTACAAGGATTGATGTCGTCACCAGGCAGTGGTCGGACGATCCTAAAGGCGCTGTAACTTCAATATTGTAACCGTGTGGCACAGTAGTTAAAAATAGGTCTAACAGATTGGATCAACAGCTCATATGTTAGACTAATATCTACGAACTTCAGAGTGTGGACTAATATCTACAGAGCTAAGGTCGGACGAATATCTATGACGGTCCCAGTGGTGACTAATATATCTATGGAGCGTAGGTTGGACTAATATCTACAGAGGGCAGCTGAGCAAGAGGTTGTACGGAAAAGCATAAATTACTTCAATTAAGTACTTACTAATTACGTAAAGGTTTAAACGTTTATAATAGGTACATGAAGTTTTTGCATAATATTACGTATGTTTACGAGGACAATAATTTATTGAACAAACATGGAGGTCATAATACAAAGATATTTATTTATTTCGAAATACACGGCACCACAACCTAACCTAACCTAACCTTACCTAACTGACATAGAAATGGTCATGGTAACAGACTTAATAATTTAGAAGCACTCTTAGTTAAAAAATTTTTCTCAATTTAGAAATAAAGAAAGCTGTTAAAACAAAAACCCAAATCCTCAATAATCAGCTAAGGGAACGTACCCAAACTGCGTGACCTGTTTAGGGGGGGGGGTCATCAAAATACCACGCTTGGTCACAACGGGGGGGGGGGGCTTAGGTTTTTATCACGTAGTCAATCTAGAAATCTTGCGTTTTTTTTCGAGCTACGAGGGGAGGTTTTTAAGTTCGCGGAATGGGAAGGTAAGTGATTAATCGGGAAGAAATTGTGAAATGTGGAGAAAATTGAGTTCCGCGCTGTTATAAAGTTCCTTTAAGTTAATTTAAAGATCGGAAAAATGTATTAGGGTAATAGGTGAATATGTTGAAAAGGAAAAATAATTTTGGTTTTTATTTCCACTCCTTACCCAATCCGCAAACTTAAAAACCCACCCTCGTACATTCAAATAAGTGAAAAAGTTCAGGGAACGTGTTTGTTGAAGATGATTGAGATGAAAAATGTTTATAAAAATAACAAGACTTTATTTTCCATAAATTACGTTCCGGTTTCAATATATTTTGACATAAGTTTTATCTTAATAATATTTTTTCCACTTGTATTGCAAAAAGTGTGTCACGTAGTATGGGTACGTTCCCTAAATGTATCCAATAGTCCGATATTAGGGATTTTTACATAAATTAAGTATTTTAAACTGCATACGCAATATTACGTTATTCCAATATGCTATAATTGCAAATCCAACCTCTGCCAGTGCTGTAGATATTCGTCCACACTTTGGTTCTCATAGATATTAGTCAGCAGTTTGAGCTGTAGATATTCGTACGCACTTTGGTTCTCATAGATATTAGTCAGCAGTTTGAGCTGTAGATATTCGTACGCACTTTGGTCCTCATAAACACGGATAACATCAAAGAACCGGCAGGGATATTCCGTCCTACTTGTCTAGTTGTATGTCTAGAAAGTTATAATCAAATAAACTGTAACTCTTTTACATCTCAACAACATTTTGAATTCCACACACAAAACTCTGTGCGACGATTGGTGTTGACGCAATATAGGTAATGTATGTAGGTATACGTAAATACATTAGATTTTCTATAGAATATACAAGTACGAGATCTGTCAACTGCCACGTGTACTGTATTTATCCAGGGCCGGATCCGTCCTAGGTAAAGATGGAACGTGTAACTTGGGCGGAGAATTGTAAATAAACGAGTAATGCGAAAATATCGTTTTGCATTTTAATGCTCCGTATCAAATCATAACTTTATGGTTTCGTTAAATTTATCCATTGGCAAATTTGGCCATCCAACGAATAATAGCATTTTTTTGACATGTTTGAATCACAGTAAAACCTTTTTTTTAGTATTCTGTTCGAAACAATGCGAGTACCTTACGAGTAGATCACATATTTTTAGGTATCCTTCTCTAAACTATAGTTCTCTTTTTCAACAAGTCTTAACTAGCCCCTCCCCTCCTCATCTATCACCCCTCCATTCAACGTTATCCTATTTCTAAATGTTTTAAACAATTAATTAATCAATTTTAAATAATCAATTAGGTTGCCCGCAGACGAGAGACTTTAGTTGCTGAGACAGTTGCGTTGCAAAAGCTGCGGGCATAAAAAATCTATAACGGCATAAATTTAAATGAATTATTGCCGTGATTAAAGTGTCTCGTCTGCGGGCACCCTTAAAGTATTTTTTATTTATTTATTTATTTTTTTTTTTTTTGCTACCACACTAGGCTAATGCCCGTGTTGTGGTAATCTTACATTAATATTTTAAATGGGAATTAATAAATAATATTTTATTGTAACAAATAATTAAACATACTAAATAAAAAATAAGAAATACTTAAAAGTAAGTGCAAAATAAAGAGGAAAAAATCATATTTTAAAGAAAAATAGAAATAAAAATGAAAATTCAAATTTTTAAATACATAAACTAATAATAAAGATTAAGTGTTCAGAACTCAACTGTTCTATGCAAATGTTTAAATTAAAACATATAGGTATATAAATTAAAATTAAAACATTAATAAAATTAAGTGAAAAACTAAGAGAAATAAAATTATAACATTTTAAAGAAAAATAGAAATAAAAATTTAAATAAAAAAATTTAAATGCAAAAATTAATAATTAAAATGTCATGTATTCTTTAAAGTACGCTCGTCACTTTCGAAAATCCAATGTTGTACCTGTGCTATATAAAGAGACTTAGAATTACTTGACTTTATGTCAGTACTCAGAGCATTATATATTTTAGGAGCGATGAACCAGAATTGTCGTTGAGCGAATGAGGTATTTGTTTTTTGGGACCACGCAACCCAGGTTTGATGAAAAGCGGGTGTGTGCTTGATGTTGTGGAGCGATTAGTAGGTTATTTTTTCGTATATAACAAATGCTTGTTTTAGTAAATAGCTGTCGAATATCTAAGACCCTGATTTTGGCAAAGAGTTCATTTAAGGGATAGGTAGGTTGACACATAAATATAATTCTCAGAATTAGTTTTTGAACTATAATAATTGGTCTAATAATGGATTCAGCTCAACCACCCCATCCCACTATACCGTATGTTGCTATGGATTGGAAAAGGGCAAAATATACGCTTCTCAGAGTCTGTAAATCTAAGGGATCAGAATATATGGCAGAGTTTACGGAGTATTTTATCTGTGTTTAGTTTTTTTTTCAATTCGCCCTCTCCCCATATTCTCATACGTATATTGGAAAAAAGTAGGAAACATTAATTCGGACGGGTTGTTTCGCTGAATTTGAAAAATTCGCCAAATTTCAAAGTCAAAATTCTAGTTATGCGAAAGCTCTATTCAAGTTATGTTATTATTTCATCTTGGGCCGGTTGTTTCACAGTTCTTGGATATTTCACTGTCCATTACGAAATACTAGGTCAAACCAACTATTCCACATCCTACACTAAAAAAAAATTGCATACAGCATTCATTTCTCAGAAGGACGTGTACAAAATACAACAATATCTCTTTAGACGCTGATATTTTTCATTATTGTCCTCAGGTCAATTTAATAAATGCATAATAGAAAAAATTAAAACAAATTGTTAATTACGAACCCCGATACTGCTGTGTGTTATTTTCTCAATCTCGTTATTTTTTTTTCTTTTTTTAAACAAGTTTATCGTTGAACATTATCTAATGGGCATATTATACGCTTCAATTCTGCCTCGCAATTTGGTTGAAGCTACCAAATTGCACCGTGTAAACAAGACATTGAATGTTTCAATGTAATTGCGCGTCATCTTTCAACCGTATTGAAAATATTCAACTTGTTAAATATTTTCAATGCGATTGTTTCTGTTGTCCATTCGTGCGCATGCGCGAATGCGCGCGCAGCACTGTGCGCGCGTATTGAAGTGTCAAACTGTGACTTTATTTTGTACTGAGTTGTCAACATAGAAAATGGTTTTTAAATGGAGGGAAGAGCATACGCCTCTGTTCTTAGAGCACTTTAAGAACTATCCAAGCCCGTGGAACATTAAATCAGAGGGATATAATTCCCGCGCGCACGACCTGTTTCGAAGACATTCTAAACTCTATGACAGCAATGTGATTCAATGGTCCACTTCTGAAATGTACGCGTAAACAGCACACCCTTTCAATTATACGCCGTTCAACCAAATCGCATCAATGTAGTTGAAGTGTATAATATGACCATCAAAACATTATTTTTATATAGGTTAATAGTTTAATTTCGTATTATCTATCCTTCATAATTTAATCTGTGATTTTTATTTCTTTTTTATACATATTTTTTCTTCTTTTTCTACCATTTTATATTTTCTTTAGTCATCTATGTTTTTCTATATATTCTATGAGTTTTGGAAAAACTTTCTGGTTTATGCAACCAACAATGTAATATGTAATATAAAATAACTGTTCGTTTCCCCAATAAACTAAATTTAATTAAAAAAAAAAAAAAAACTTAAGTTTCAACTTTGAAATTTGACGAATTTTCCAAATTCTGTGAATTAACCCGTCCTTAATCCGGCTGGAGACTTAAGGTATGGACATACTACGCCATAAAGTAGCGAACGTTTTTGGGCTTGGCCTATTTCGGCATATCGCTCACCTTATATTCCCATTAACATTACACGGGCATGAGCCTAGCATGGTGGTCGAAAAATCCACAAAGATGTAACCGTAATATGCAATGAATAAAGAAAAAAAAAACTAAAAAAAAAAAAAAAAAAACAGGAAGAATAAACCTGAGTTTTCTAGGGTATGATTTGAGATTTTACGGCCAAATTTATTGGCCGTAAAATGATTGGCAATTTAAATATTGGGTTACCAAGAAAAAAAAAATTAAATCATTTCGACATCATCCTATTTTTTTTGTCAACAGTGAAAACAATAATATGTGGTTAGGTAGGGTAAGTCAGATAAGGTCAGATTAGGGAAACTGTTAGACATTTTTTGCTGACCACAAGTGAATGCTCAACTGATTACCAGCAGAAAACATTTTAATGCTGACCAAAACTTTAATATTATTATGCTGACCAATGATAGTAAACATGAAGATGAGGAATATCTGAAAATTATAAAGCAACACCAACTCAACCTACAAACATGAAGATGAGGATATCTCTATTCAAGTTACCTACACATAATCGAGGTGATGAGGAAATCAACAAACATGAAGATGAAGAAATCAACAAACATGAAGATGAGGAAATCACGATGTAACAGTAGCACAACTATGATCTACCTACAGTTCGCCTCGGAACAGGAATCCTTAGGGAGGAGGACTGTGAATAAACTAGTGTACTATGTATTTTAAAATTCATAAACTTCTGGCGTATTCCGTCAGAAGGTCAGAGTTTTTTTAATTTTTTTTTTATAGTGATACCTCACAAGAGTCTCAGCTGCTCCCGTCTGGAGCCAGTGAGACTATGGCATCCCCCATTAAGGTATGTTGTGAGGCTGAAGGTAGTGGGAAGGGGAAGGAGATAGGGAAGAGGAAGGTGGGGAAGTACCTGGCTATTCAGATCTGGTCACCAAACACGGCTAATGCCATTTCAAGTAACGTTTCAATTCTGAATGGTGGTCTTTCACCAGGGCGATACTGAGAGTATCTTCCACTCCGGAACGTGCCGCAAATATACTACATATTATTTTAAATGAAGAAATTGTGAAATAACACAAATTAATCAAATGAAATTTATTTGCCACGCCAGGATTCGATCCCGCGACCTTCGGTGTGCGAGTCAAGAGCCTTACCGCTGGACTACGCCGGTAAGGCTCTTGACTCACACAATATCTTTATAAAGGTATGAAAAATCTTGCGTCACGATGTTTGTTCGAAACTACTAAACCGATTTTGATGAAATTTGGCTTACTGTGTGTAATTTGGTCCAACTTAAGCGATAGGATAGTTTTTACCTCGATTATTGACCTAAATATTTATTTTTGCGAATTAACTGTTCATTAAATGTTTGTTATAGGACAATGCTTTGTAAGTTCCACAAGTTTCTAACAGATGGCGGTGTGAGTTAATTTAGCGACACAATACTTGGTTATCTAGGTTGGGTAACCATCCAGTAGATGCTTTTCATTTCAAGCAACGTTACTGAGAGTATCTTCTACTCTGGAACGTGCCGCAAATATACTATATATTATTTTTATTTAAATGAATAAATTGTGAAATAACACAAATTAATCAAATAAAATTTATTTGCCACGCCGGGATTCGATCCCGCGATCTTCGGAATGCTAGTCTTAGCCTAGCATTAGCTGGACTACGCCGGCCGTCATATTACGGCCGGAGTATTTCTGCTATGCGATAAAATCCAAATAATGGAATATTTCTGTGCATATCCAAAAACTAAAAGCTGTATTTCAAAAACGCTTTCAAATTTTAGTATTACAAATACATATACAGGGTGTTAAGGAACGTACTTGACTTACTTTAACCAGCGATTCCTGACATTATTTGGAGTAAAAAATGTAAATGAAATTTTGGTCTCCGGTGACTTTTTTTGACGACTTTTTTTTTTTTCAAGATGTTTTTCTTCAAAATCGAACAAAAAACGTCGTCACTGGTCACTCAGCCGGGTGTCTGACGTACCCCTTACCCTGCCTCCAACTGTTCAACAACTACCATTTTTTTATGTTTTTGTAGAAAAAAAAAAAAAAAAAACTTCAAAATTGTTACCGGAGACCAAAATTTCATTTACATTTTTTACTCCAAATAATGTCAGGAATCACTGGTTAAAGTAAGTCAAGTACGTCCCTTAACACCCTATATGTATAATACTATTTTTTTTTTATGAAAAAAAAAGTTTAAAAATGGCTCACCTTACGTTTTTTCCAACTAAAATTACTGAACTGAACTATGAAAAAAAAACACACATCTGGTGACAATATCATAAATGTTATTGTCCTCACATTTTTTTCGTTTCATTCCAAAATCTTATCTTCTTACAAATAAAAATCAATATTTTGTTGTTTGTTTGTTCGTATTTTATGCGCAGCTATTCTGTTCATCCGATTGCGTTGAAACTGTAGTGATATGTTGTGCGCACGTCCGCGAAGGTTATAGGCTATAATCTATAATATACAATGGTAGGCTCTGGCGTTTTGAAATTTGTATAAATGAAAATGTGTGTATTTCATGTATTTTAGCGGCAGAGAGGAAAGGCAGAAGGGGGAGCGGAACGGGGGAGGTGGGGTTCGCAGCAGGGGAACGCGGGAGGGGAAGGGGACTCGGGGGTTGAACGGGAACGTACGGGAAAGGACATGCAGGGAGAATCAATTTATTTATTTGAATGGCGTAGCAACGCACGCCGGGCACCAGCTAGTAATTAATAAAAAATCAATAGCAAAACTCAACCGAAAATCTGGAGACTGAAAAATCAGAAAAAGATATTGGCTCCGCTGGGACCCAGCGCATATCTTTTTCTGATTTTTCAGTCTCCAGATTTTCGATTGAGTTTCGCTAATATTGTCTTCATTTAATTAAATATTATAAATGGAGATTTTAGTCAAAAAGTTTAAAAAATTAAAGTATTTTTATTCAAACTGCGGTTGGGAACTCTTCATAGAGGTATATCTTAGTAGGATGAAAAAATGAAGCAAGGAAAGGGAAATAAATACAATTGGTTATCAACCACTTTCTCATGTCACTATTTATACATTAACTTAAGACATATTTATATACAAATTGTTTTTATTAATTTGCTGCATCCTTTTCGAGTCACATTCTTTTTGAGTTTCTTTACCCGCTCGTAAAGTTGAGGGATACGTCACTCACGTTAATTATAATTATTTTTTGTAATCATGTTTAAACATCCACTTTAATTATAATATGGATTTTGTCATCACACTTGAAGCTGGTCTCGATTCTCAATTTTTGCAAGCGATTCACATGTCCAAACATTTATCTATTGTTAAACAAGCATTCGATACTAAATCTGTACTTTAAGACATTGTTTTTTTCTCTTCGCTTATTCTTTTTTTATGAGTTCAAAAGTGTAGTCATTAACTAAAGCTTCTACGAGGAATTTAATCGTAACACTTGTTTCATTCAATAAATAATATGTTTATATAATTTATCAATGTAATATGAAATTATGATATGAACTAAATTTGTCAATTTGACTGGCCTAAAACAGGATCCATTCCTAGTTGGCTAGTCAAAGTTTCCACATATGTTTCATTGTATAATTTTATGCGAAATAAATATTATTATTATTATTAGGTATACAATTTAGCTCTTCAGTGGTTAAAACTAGATGTTTTACCTTTCTAACAACGTTTAGATCATATTTCTCACCATTTCTACGAGACCTATATGAGCTGTTCCCAAAAGCGAATGAGAGGGTAATGAAAAAATATATAGGCCATTTAACTTCCAGACGGTTTTGCATCCGGACCTGCTATCACGAGTTTCCTATTTGTCTCCCGTCGACAGAAAATAATCTATCTTATACGGTCGTGTGCGGATTATTGCGTCTAAGAAGAAGGATTGAGTATAGACAACAGTTGTCTGTCTTTATGGGCTAACATTTATCTATGGTAAAGTTAAGTAAAGTAGCCTTTATGTGGGCGTATCTCATGTTACGACCAGTAAATGAAGTTGATCGTGAACCGTTATAAGGTGACATGTCACGTAGTTTTGCTATTCGTTCGCCAGAAATAACTTTAAAAATATGCTGATGAATAATAAATTTTGCGTTTGTGTCATCGCATCGATTAGGTGATCCGAAAGTTGATCCGGTTGATCGGCCCCTCGAAATTATATTAACTGCTCCCGTCTGAAGTCAGTGAGACTATGGCATCCCCAATTGGGGTATGTTATTTATTTATTTTATTTATTTATTGCTTCTTCACAATTTATGTACATATATTTTTAGCATGTAATTATTAACCCCACTAGGGTTAGCCTTTATCGGGGTTAATAATTTCACAATTTAATAAAAATAACACACGCAAATATCGGTCATGTAAAACAGTTAAGTAAAAGCAAAATCATAAAATTTAAAAATAAAATGATAAACAGACAAAATAATAAGTGATAAAAATATATGAATTAATAACAAAGTGTTGAGAGATCAGACAAAATGTTCTCATTCATTATATCATTAGTTACACAAGGTGTCCGGAAACTCGTAGTACAAGCGGGAAACTGGAGAATCCACATCACATTTGGAGTCGATTTTGTGGTTTAACTTTTTTTGATTTGAGCTTTCGTTTTCGAGTAAATCGGGTCCGAAGTTGGAATTTTTTTGGTTAAATTTGAAAAAATTTTTCACTAGGGGGTTGATTTCAGCTGTGTAATGTCTTATAAAATGCAACGAAGGGTAAACCGGGCTCAAAAATTTTTTAACCCTTTAGTTGCCGAAAAAATGGAAAAATAGAAAAAAAATAATATTAAAATCGAAATGCTTAGATCGAAAAAAATAAGTTTTTTGGGTTCTCTACGTGATGTAGATTCACCAGTTTCCCGCTTGTACTATGAGTTTCCGGACACGTTGTATAAAATTAAAAAAATACATGTCCTTGGGTTTTTTTTTTAATAGGTGTTAAAAATTAACAATGAGAAAAAAAAAACAAAGATTTATAAGCGATTACATTAGAGCGAATCTTTCTTATGCAATATTAAAGTGACTATCAAATAATTATGAAATAAATATGAAAGAAACCCTTATAAGGCTGAAGGTAGTGGGGAGGGGAAGGAGATAGGGAAGAGGAAGGTGGGATAGTACCTGGCTATTCAGATCTGGTCACCAAACACGGCTAATGCCATTTCAAACAACGTTTCAATTCTGAATGGTGGTCTTACACCAGGGCGATACTGAGAGTATCTTCCACTCTGGAACGTGCCGCAAATATACTACATATTATTTTAAATGAAAAAATTGTGAAATAACACAAATTAATCAAATGAAATTTATTTGCCACGCCGGGATTCGATCCCGCGACCTTCGGTGTGCGAGTCAAGAGCCTTACCGCTGGACCACGCCGGTAAGGCTCTTGACTCACACAATATCTTTATATAGGTATGAAAAATCTTGCGTAACGATGTTTGTTCGAAACTACTAAACCCATTTTGATGAAATTTGGCTTACTGTGTGTAATTTGGTCCAACTTAAGCGATAGGATAGTTTTTACCTCGATTATTGACCTAAATATTTATTTTTGCGAATTAAAGGTTCATTAAATGTTTGTTATAGGACAATGCTTTGTAAGTTCCACAAGTTTCTAACAGATGGCGGTGTGAGTTAATTTAGCGACACAATACTTGGTTATCTAGGTTGGGTAACCATCCAGTAGATGCTTTTAATTTCAAGCAACGTTACTGAGAGTATCTTCCACTCTGGAATGTGCCGCAAATATACTATGCATTATTTTAAATGAATAAATTGTGAAATACACAAATTAATCAAATAAAATTTATTTGCCGCGCCGGGATTCGATCCCGCGACCTTCGGTGTGCGAGTCAAGCGCCTTACCGCTGCACTACGCCGGCCGTCAAGGGGGTGGGAGGGAGTCTCGAAAGTTCTTACGTAAGATCACAAAAATGCGCAAAGTTAAAATAATTAGTACCTTTTTAAGTACAAATAAAAAAATTGTTACTTTGAAAAATAAATATTAAAACAAACTAACGTGTGAAAAGTTTTACGATTTTCACGGCCAAAAGCATTTTCGTTATTTGATGATGGACACTGCAACGATGTCCGAAACATTGGCTAAAGAAGGAGGTAGCGCAACACGGCATAACACCCCAAAAACAAATAACGAAAACTAACGTGTATTCATTTTTTCCTTTAGATTCTTACGTAATAAATATTTAACAGTGGAGGAGGGGGTCGACCTATTCTTATTTTTTCTTATAATAGGGGGGAGGGGGTCGAAAACTAGCAAAATTCGTCTTACGTAATAAATGAATGGCCCCTAATAATCTGTTTAATGTAAGTTCAAGAATAGAAACAAAAATGTTTTTTATTTGGGCACCGATGAAAAAAGTCTACAAGTTTTTCTTGAAACTGATCTGATCTGTTTTTAAACGACTTCGAAAAGGAGGAGGTTTTCAATTCGACTGTATTTTATTTTATTTTTTTATTTTTTTTTTTATGTTTGTTATCTCAGAACTTTCGACTGGGTGAACCGATATTGAAGATTCTTTTTTTATTTAAAAACTGGTGCTTCCCGTGTGGTCCCATTTTAATTTGGTTGAGTTCTGACAATGGCATCCATGAGAAAATCATATAAGTCTTAAATTTGCATCAAGTATGTGCGCGACAAATGGACGAATAACTCAATATCACGCCAACCGATTTCGATGATTCTTTTTTTATTGGAAAGGATGTACTTCAAGGGTAGTTTGATGAGAGTTTGGTTAGGTTCTGATTATGGGATCCATGACAAAGTAACGGAACTCTCCAATTCTGAAGAACAAATTTACGATACTCGGCCGAATCTTAATCGAATTAGTTAGTGTACTTCAGATTCACTAAAAATAAAAAAATAAACAAAAATTTTAACAAAACAAAAAAACGACTTCAAAAAATGCACTAAAAAGTAAAAAAATAATTTCGTATTCTTCTACAACTTTATAATCAACTTACCTTTTCTATTCATCAATATGTAGGTACGATTAGAACTCCGACGGAAGAAATATTTAATAACTTTCAAGTCTTCAATGTACAGAAACTTTATTCAAAAAATATTTTATTTAAACTGAAAAAAAACATATATGAATACTCCACTGCCCAACACAAATACTCAACCAGGGCAGTAAGCAATAACATCCTGGTTACTCCCAGCTTGAACACATCTTTTGGACAGAGAAATAATAAATTCCATGCTATAAAATTATACAATGCTCTACCAGATCAAATCAAAAATATAAAGGAAATGAATATATTTAAAACAAAAGTAAAAACATGGCTGAGAGATCAAAGTGATAATAAAATTATAAACATCATGAAGACGATATAAAGACAATCCATAACCAAATACAAATATTTAAAAAAACTACAGGCCACCTCAGAACAGGAAATCCTAGTGAGGAGGTCTGTGAAAAAAAAAAAGAATCTATACTTATACTATACATTATACATACATGTACAAACCTTGCTATTGAAATTAATAATAAATAAATAAATAAATAAATTGTTATTTTTGGAGTCGGTGTCAACCAAGGTACCCGCGGCCCGGCGTGTTCACTTGACAGCTCCTCTCCCGCCGACACCGACTCCAAAAATAACAATCGTACGTACATATTGATGAGTAGAAAAGGTAAGTTGATTATAAAGTTGTAGAAGAATACGAAATTATTTTTTTACTTTTTAGTGCATTTTTTGAAGTCGTTTTTTTGTTTTGTTAAAATTTTTGTTTATTATGAATCATCTCCAAAGTTTCGCGGTATGAGCGTGGAACACGGTGTATAATAAATATAGTATATTTTCTTATTTATTTATTATCAGAGTGGAAAATACTTTCAGTATCGCTATTCAGAATTGAAACGTTGAATAAAATGGCTTTCGCCGCGATTGGGAACCAGATCTGAATATTCAGGTACTTCATCACTTTTCTCTTCTCATTTACTTCCCATCCCCACTACCTTCAACCCCATAACACACCCCAATTTGAGATGCTATAGTCTCTCTAGCTTCAGAAGTTTTGGAACAGTTGCTCACACAAAAAATAAGATATTTCGATATTTTAAAATGTTTGCTCAATTTTCACAAATTTTAGCTCACATTAAGCACGCTGACACGCTCAGAACACACTTCTATCGGATTATTCTTCAGTGCCATTAAATTATCAACATTTTCTGCGTTCGTTACTATTATGTATTATTTGTCTGTGTTTACTCAGTGAGTTAGTTAATTACAACAGCAAAACTTAATAGCACTTTCACAATGGGATACTACTTAATTAATGGAGTCATTAAACCCACACCGAAATTAATATATTAATGTCGCCAATTACATGTCTAGCACTTCTGGGTTATTTTGGTTTGTGAAGTAAATAAACTATGTATTATAAGGAAACCCGGTCGCCGACAAATTTGAACATTGGGTATTTTACCAAATTATAGCTGTCACTGTCGCTCTTATTCTCCCGAATACTGATTGATAGGGACAACTGCGTCATCAAAATCATCAAAATTGAGGTTTGGTATTCCCCATTTTTCTCCCACAAAACTAGATGGAATTTTAAGATGTTTGTGACTAACTGTATGAAAAGAAAATACTCGATTAGCTTTTCTTAAAAATAATTCGCTAAGTTTGTATACTAAACGTATCTTGGCGGCGTTTAACATTTGGGAGGCGGGTATGGGTACCGCCGCCCCGGGAATTATTTAATGGATAATCAACACCACTGCCATAGGTCACCCCAAATGGTTTGCTACGTTTGGTGACTTAGCAGGGGTGCCCGGGATCACGCAAGAATCATGGCTCTCCAGTAAGAATCACTCGATCCATTGCCTTTGAAGGGACTCATTCATACGTCCGTCACTTTTGGACAAACTGACCCTCAGATTCCTACCCACCCCTCATAACTATTTCCTTCCCAGAACTTGTTCTTCTTCCTTTCTTAAAAAAGCCCTCCCCATAGCAGCCACTAAGATGACATAGGCCTTGAGGGAAATTAGCCTCCCGTGTGAAGCTAATGTAAAAAAAATGCAGTTTGATAAGGAGGCGTCTACTAATATCTACAGGAATTCCAAAAACTGAAAAAATCGAACTAATATCTATGAAAACCAAAGTGTTGACGAATATCTACAGCACAAACTGTTGACTAATATCTATGAGAATCAAAATGTTGACGAATATCTACAGCACTGGCAGAGGTTGGATTTGCAATTATGTGTAGCATATTGGAATAATGTAATATTGCGTATGCAGTTTAAAAATCTTAATTTATGTAAGTGTGTATGTAAAAAATCGTAATATCGGACTATTGGACACATTTAGCTGATTAGTCCAACCTACGCTCTGTAGATATTAGTTGAACCTACGCTCTGTAGATATTAGTCAACACTCTGAAGTTCGTAGATATTAGTTCAACATATGAGCTGTAGATATTCGTCAGACATACAGGCTGTAGATATTAGTATCTGGAGTCGTTTGATAATGCCTCCGGAAGTGTACGAACAAAAACAAAGCGGGTTTCGGTTTTCTGATTAGTCGGCGCACGGGCGGCTGACTGGCGCAGGCGTGCTGACAAGAACGTTTGTATGTCAACGTATCAGACCGAACATAGTAAAGGCAGGTTCAGATTTGTGTCCGCGCGAGGCGGCGCCGATAAGCTTTACCGGAATGAATTCTTAATTCCTGCTCGCCGGTGACGCCGGTCAGAATCTGATATCAAAATGAGCGACCTGTTAATTCCCGCTGTTTTCAATCAATCGCCAATCTGGGATAAAATAAATACATTCCATAGCACCAGAAATGTTGTTGACAAGTGATGGAATGAAATAAAAACAAGATAAAATTTTGAAATAACCTCAAATGTTACAAGTGAATTCCTTTCAGGCACGTACTTAACATATTATCATGTTCTCCTGAGGTTTTTTTCATTTTTGAAGATACCAATTACCAAATACCATTGTTATATTCCTTAATTTCAATAAAGGATTCTCCAAGAGTAAATAATCGTCGTCTACGAACTCGACATTTCGTAAAAACTGACAGCTGCTGTCAGGCTACCGCGCAGGTAGCGCAGGTTTTATCCGCGTTCTGTTTGTCCACATCTCGGCGTCAACTGCCGCCGGTAGAACAGGGCACTGAACGCCGTTAATCTGAAAACCGAATCCCGCTTTGTTTTTGTTCGTACCTGAAGGAAAAGCAGCTGTCACGCGTAGTAATAATTAGGTTCACCACAGAACTTGTTTTATAAATAAATTATTATTTTTTGTAATCCCATAATATTATAAAGGCGAAAGTTTGTATGGACGTTTGTTACTCTTTCACGCAATAAATACTGAATGGACTTTAAAAATTCTTTCACCAATAGATAGCTACATTATTTGCTAGTAATATAGGCTGGATATATTGGTAAGCTCTGGCGTTATGAAATTATTTATCATACATTTATTGTCCGGATGAAACCAAAGCGTTGCTTAGTAATTTGTTGACGTGCGCTGTCATTTTGTTATTTGTTTAGGTTACTATGGAGGTCCCTTGATAGTAAAACTTCAAATATGTGTAAAATACTAATGTACAATAATATTATTAAGGGCCCGCAACCCGGATTTGTACCGATTTATTACATATTTCCCTTAAACACGGTAAGTTTTAAAGCTCTTAAAAAAATATATGTTATTCTTGAAGATAATATCTAGACTTTGCCCGCGCCGAAACGCAAATTATATAAAATTCCTCGATAGAAAAAAATCGCAAAGTATGCTCCAAAAATTATTATTAACACGTTTGTTTCAGTTATTTTACAAGTTATATGTATGAAAAAATTCACAGTGTTTCTTTAAATGCTGTTTAAGATAATGCCCGCGAGATTTTTGCTCTATTTTAAACGAGTCGTATTTTTTTAAAGATTTTCACAATTTTTCCATCGATTTTGTCGCTGTAAATGTTAGCGCTCTCCTTTAACATTCGTAATTTCGTATCTCTCCATCTTCTTCTTTTCGGGCCCGGTTGCAGAGCCTTAATATCTATACTAATATTATAAATGCGAAAAGCGCGTGTTTGATTGTCACGTTTCAATTGGTGGCACGCGAGCTGTTTGAAAAATGAATGTAACGGGTATGGAAATGGGTGGGTGAGGAGGGGGGTGGTGTGGGGATAGGGAGGTGGAAGAGGCGGAGTGGGAAACCCCCTAATACTCTGCGAGCGACGCCAGGGGCAAAAGCTAGTAATATAATAAAAACAAAATTACAATGGAATTCTACAAAATGAACTTGAAAACAATAAATCTTAGAAAAACAACTCGTTTTTATATCTCTTCCGCCGCGCCGATATCTTTTTCAAAAGGCCAAAAGGTTATTTACCCTCAATGAAGGAGTTCTTCGAGACTCTAAGGGTAATCATTGGAAGTAGACAAAGAACAACAAAATGTAAGTTTGCCCACATTTCTTTTTTTTATTTATTTTTTATATTATTTAAACTCCCGTACATAGGGCTATTACAAACATAATACAAGTGTATCGAACATTTACAAACATTATATATATATAGAATAACATACAGTACATACATACGATGCATATTAGTACAACAAATATTTATCATTTTACAAACATATCAGTTACATAAATAACTAGTTATTTTTGCTTTGATGCAAGACGGTGAGGTTTTGAAAATATCGAAAAGGTCTGTATACGTATTGGCAGTTCGGTGAAAACGCACTAGCGGTGAATGATAGGAATAGTTAGTGCTATGATTGTCACTGTGGAAAAGGTGGTGGAGTCGAGTTGATTTAACAGGGACACGAATATTTATAACACTTAACATTTGAGGGCAGTCTATGAGATTGTTCAGTAATTTAAAAAGTATACGAATGTCATTAATAGTACGCCGGGTAGAAAGTAGTGGTAGGTTTAGATCAGACATTAATGCATTGTAGCGGATTTCAATTACAGGCTGTCTCAATTTGAATTGAATGTATCGAAGAAATTTTCTTTGTACTCTCTCCAAACGGTGTAAGTTACAGGTATAAATCGGAGACCATACAGGAGATGCATATTCCAGCTGCGATCTTACAAGAGAGCAGTAAAGTAGCTTAATTGACTCAATGTTTTGAAAAGTCCTTGTGTTACGTATTACAAAACCTAGATTTTGCATGGCCTTATTGGAAATTGTTTCACAGTGACGATCAAATGTAAGTTCCGGTCAAAAATAACACCAAGGTCTTTGATAAATGGTAATAATGCAATTTCATTATTGTTAATTAAATACGATGTAGATATTGGAATCTGTGAACGGTAAAAACACAACACACGTGGAAACATTTTTTTACGTTTAGGAATAATTTATTTTTTTCACACCAGCTAGCAAGTCTATCTAAATTTTGCTGAAGGATAAGTGCATCATTTAAACATTTTATAATCTTAAAAAGCTTTAGGTCATCTGCGAATAGAATGAATTTGACATTATCGAAACATTTCTTCCCTTTTAATTCATTTTGTGCTTCGATAGTTTCGTTCAGACATTACGTTACATTTGCAATAAAATCCTTATAAATGGAATATTTTTGAGCGTATCCAAAAAATAAAAACTGTTTTGAAATTGTGATGAAATACGCTTTCAAAATTTATTATAAGAAATAACCCTGTATTTTTTAAAACATATTTTTTTTAGTAAACTTTAAAAACCTTTAAAAGTGGCTCACCTTATGTTTTTTCTAACTAAAATTAGGTAAAAACACATGTTTTATTTGATATATGATTTATAAACGTTTTTATCGCCTCACTTTTTTGTCGTTTCATGTAAAAATAATTCATAACAATTTCATATTTTTTTTTTAAGTTGCCCTCGAAAACTTTGGATTCGTAAGGCGGCTTACATTAATTACGTGAGTTCAAAAGGGGGGTCCAGCAAATTCTCACGTTACTTGAAAAGAATATACGAAGCGGCCCAAATTTATTTCACTAAGGGGGAGGGGTCTAGATTGGAAGAAAAACTGCTCATGTAATTAATGTGTGCCCCCTAAAGGTATACATTTTAATTATTTTACGGTTAATTTTTGGATTTGAATATAAAGTACGGTGTTTTCAGTTTTCAAAACTGTTTAGATCATACTTTTTACTATGATAGTAAGGGAGACAGAACGATTTCTATGAAACCTATTTGAGTTATTTCGAAAAGTGAACAAATTAACCATTTTTACTTTACGTCCATTCATTTTTCAGCCGTTCAGCAGTTTCATTGCCTTGGTTCCGCGAGTGAAAGACGCTGAATGCCAATATCCAAAATTGTCGGATCGGTTCACGCGGCAATTTCATTTGGCACTATTGTTTCATTTCTTGTTCAGACGTGTCACTCGGGGTGAAAAAGGTGGAATGAAAGACAGAAATGAATGATCAGTGAAGCGTTTGATTCAACAATTAGTATCTACTATGCGTTAACACTGTAGAGTTTCAAAATACGCGGGAACGACTCACGTGCATTGTGTGATAGTCTGAAAAAACCCTTTGGCCGAACTTTTATTTACTAGGAATCTAAAAACTTTTTAAACAACTTTTTAAATCACATTGCATGAATAATTCCAAGTGTAATTCTGCTTCATTGAAATGTGCGACAAAGGAATCTTTGTAAGATTGAACCAACGAACCGTGGAATAATTCAATCACTGGCCCAATAATTCAATGACTAGTGTAAGAAAGTTGGGATTTAGTTCATGCGGGCAAAAAACTTTTACAATCTATGCCAGCGATCGGCCATTGGCGGCCGTGAGCCAGGTCTTTCCCGTTTCTAAACATGTGATGATCACTGAATTTTTTTTTCGCCCTCTGCTTTTTTTCGTTTGTGCTATCATACTTATAGTTACATTTTTTTTACATTAGCTCCACACAGATGGCCCTGAAGAAAATAATTCCCCTCAGGGCCTATGTTATCTTTGGGGATGATGTGCGGAGGGTCTTTTTAGGAAAGGAAGAAGAGAAAGTTCTGGGAAGGAAAAGGGTATTAGGAGTGGGTAGGAATCTGGGGGTTAGTTTGTTCAGGAGTGACAGAGGTATGAATTTCTCCCGCTGCTATGCAAGGTGATGTTTCGAGAGAGTACGGCTGGAGAAGTCAAAGGGACTCCCTCAACTATTATCTTCCGATCCGGCCTGCCAGGCAGACGCATCCGCCGCCAAGACCCGGACAAACCTCATCCCATGAACCCTGGCACCCCGGCTAAGTCACCAAACGTACCGAACCACTTGGGGTTAAAATAATTATCTCAGAATATTGAAAATCCACCAGCTTCTATCTTAATAATAAGTGGAAAATGTACCTTGTTCAATGATGGAGGACTAAACCAGTAAAGGATCGAACCTTATAAAAAAATAATTCCTCCTCATGTACCCTTAAAAATTGAAAACAACGACCTGCAAATCCTGATCCAGGAAAAATATCTTGGGCTGTGCATTGATCAGCATTTGACATTTAAACAACACATACAAGGTATTAAAGATAAAATCATCCCCTTAATTAGCATATTTAGCCGGCTATCATATCTGTTGCCAAATAAATTAAAAATAGGTTTATATTATAGTCTCGTACACTCACATTTAAATTATTTGATTGAAATCTGGGGAAACGCAAGTGAAACACACATAAATTAATTACAGATAATACAAAACAAGTTAATCAAAAAACTATTTAACTACAATCCCAGAACATCCACAAAAAATTATATATGGAAACAAAACTATTAACATTAAGAAAACTATATGAATACACTATATGTCTCCTTATATACAAAATAATCTCGTACACACAAACACAGAATTCATTAAAACGTCCCAAGTACATAAACACTTTACACGACAACGCAATAACATACATTTAAACACCATCCACACTAACTATGGTAAACAATTCATTGGTTACGAGGGGGGCAACTTATATAATTGCCTCCCAAATGACATTAAAAACGAAAAGAAGCTGGGTAAATTTAAAAAAAATGTATTTATATTTATTCTTGATAAACAAAATAATGAAATAGAATAGCGCTGTATTGAAATATTTATTTAATCTTAATGTGTATAATTATTTCTAGTTAAATGAGTGAAAATGTAATTTTCTTTTAACTGGAATAAAAAAAAATAATAAAAAACCAATGACTCCCACGCTGCTAACGCTGTTGTGATATTTCAAAACGATTAAATTTCAGAGAAACAAATTTTCGCCTGCGGCGCATTTTCTTTGTGTTTTATCATACATTTTTATGAAGGAGGAGGAGGGGGCTTTGAGGAAACATATACTTGAAAAGTGGGCATTAAGCTAGAAGGGATTGGGAACCTGTGCGCTGAACGACGTTGTTAGGCATGACACGAACCACGGTGACGACGGGCGATTGGACAGGCAGTCACAAGCGCACTTACTGAGCAGACTCACACGCTCACGAGTGACGTCGACGATCACGTGGCCCCCATAAAAATTATCATGTTCATACGGCCCGTCACCAAAACTAATTGCCGACCGCTGGTCCATGCTGTGGGCGACGAAGATAAACATCGACAACGTAAGGGAGTTGGGTTTTAGTTCATACGGGGATGAAAAAAATGTTTACATTCCATGCTGTGGGCGACCAAGATAAACATCGGCAACGTGAAGTGGACCCTCTCTCTAATTAATTATAAATAAACGTGCACGTATTAAATATCATCATTATAACACTCCTTTCTTATTTGCTTACTCTGTTGCACCTAGTTACTTTGATTTCATTTATTTTTAAATTACATGCCTTTTATATTCTACCATATACCGTGGTTTTATGTTCTATATTATTTTTTTTTTCTTTTTTATTCTGCCATATTATTTTATATTCATTTACATATTATTTTCTTTAATAATCTTTTACATTATTTTATATTCTTTGACATTATTTTATAGTATTTTATTTTCTTTTATATTCTTTTACATTATTTTACATTCTTTCATATTCTTTGACATTATTTTATATTATTTTCTTTTATATTCTTTTACATTATTTTATATTCTTTTACGTTCTTTTATATTTCAATTATTAATGCACTTCATGTAAAACCATTTTTATCAATATAAAAAAAAACCTGTAAAAGACTCAGATCAATTGCTGGCAGAATGTACACATAAATTTTTTTCCTATCAATTGAAACACTTAAAATAATTTATATGTCTCTGGCAGAATCTATTATAAGATATGGATTAACAATATCGGGAAATACTACTATAACCAATCTGAAACAAGTCCAAGTTGTACAAAACGCAATTGTAAAATTATTAGAAGTCCCTAATATTTTCAAACAGAGACATAATACACCATTGCTGTTTCAGAGTGCCAAAATTTTACCTGTTAAGGCAATACTATGGCACAAAATTATAATTCAACATATATTTACCCCGCAGCATAAAGAGAAATTAGATCATAAATACCGCACTAGATTCACGCGCAACGACGGGTTAATAGTTCCGAAATTTAACAGTAAGTACGGACAGAGAACGTTTGAATACATCATACCGAAGATATTTAATTTATTACCTGACACTATAAAGCAATGTAATTCTATGAATAAGGTTAAATATATGGTGAAAAATTGGCTATCGGAAAAAAAAGATTTATATTGATTTTGATATGTATGAAAAAATGTTGAATCTGTAGATATAAGATGTAAATTTTAAATTTTAAAAAGGTAACTAAAATATAAGCACCTGTTGACAAGCCGATTCAATTGGCTTAGCAGGACTTGTTTGTTGATTATATTATGTATTATCTATTATTTCAATAAAAAAATAAAAAAAATAAAATCAGTTATTGCATTTAATTATTGAGACCGGTCATTAGTTTAGATTTGTTCCTGAAGTTCTGGAAAGACCCAAAACGCATCTAACACGCCCAAATCGACAAAACACTGGATTATTGCAGACGGCGTGATTAAGCTTAATATTTCTTGGTACTTGACAGTTGACGTCTACACCAAAACCAAACGCCAAAAATCCCGTCATGGGCAAATAATTTAAGGGCATGGCCAATAAATAGTGTATTTGTGGCATGTTCCGGAGTGGAAAATACAATCAGTATTACCCTGGTGTAAGACCACCTTTCAGAATTGAGACGTTGCTTGAAATGGCTTTAGCCGTGTTTAGTGACCAGATCTGAATTGACAGGCACCTCCCCACCTTCCTCTCTCCATATCCTTCCCCTCCCCACTACCTTTAACCTCACAACATACCCCAATTGGGTATATCATAGTCTCACTGGCTGCAGACGGAAGCAGTTGGGACTCTTTTGCGGTATTCATGTAAACCTGCGAAACATCTTTGTATACGTAAAAAAAAAAACACTTAACCACAATCTAGGTACATACTTGCCCTGATGATGGACACTGTTGTTATCATTATGTTATCATTTTTTACAATGATAACATGTTCAATTAGTCCTTGACATTCGTTCACAATTCTGTTAATGTTCAATTAGTCCTTGACATTCGTTCCTAATTGTGTAGTTAAGAGGGCATTACCAGAGAAAACCAAAAAAAACGTCATTTTCAAAAAAGTTTTTAGACGTATTGACTCTTTTCCACAAAAAATTATAAATGGATTTCGAAAGATTGTTCTTTTATCTAGCATTCGCATGTAATAAATTTTGAGAAATTTTTTAAATTTTTAGTATAATAAGGTTATTCCATAGGTCGTTGGCAGATTTGTTAAATTTTCAAAAAAGATTTTGTATTATACCACACCCATTTCAATTAATATAATCATGCAGTAAAATAAACCAATACATTATCTAGCAAACGCATGTTTTAGAATTTTAATTTTAGTTTCAATAAAATCATTAAGAAATATGTACGTACATGTGTTTCCTGACGAAAATTGGTCCATTTGTGTATTTGTTTGCGCACTTACAAACTAATGTATTTCAGATTTTTTAACATTCTTATTAAATTTAGACATTATTGAAAAATGATAAATACTTATAATCAAAAAATAATTACAAAAAGTACATTATTTTAATAGTTTTATCATCACGCCTTTCAGCATTTTTGGATGAAGGTATAAATTAAAGCTAATTTGGATTGAAATAAATTCGATATTGAGTTATAATTTAAAAAAGCTGGTACGGAGAATAATTAATCTTTCTTATTGTAACCGCCCTGCACGAAAGAACAACTTTCGAAGAAATGTGGATTTTCGTCCGCTGGCTGGTTAAACGCTCTTAATGCGACTGGATGAGCGTAATGAGGAATACATTCATGTGTGGATATAGAGCATAGGTTCTCAACGTGGACGATAGCGCCCCCTGGTGGGCGTTTGAGACTATCAGGGGGGCGGTAGAAAACCCAGAGAAAATTAGAGGGTGTTGAGACTGTCAGAGTGGCGGTAGAAGACCCAGAGAAAATTAGGGGGCGTTGAGATGGCACAGTAAGGGCGTTGGCAGATAAAAAAAATGGTCTGAAATATCCAAAAAAGACGCTTATCTCGTAGATAGGTACTAATAAAGCAAAGTTTTCAATATTGTTTAATTTTTGTTGTTTTATGTATTTTAATAATTTTTATTATGTTTGCAAGATTTCACATTTTTCGATAGTTTGGGGAGTGGATGAAAATTGAACTGAAAGATTTTTTTTTTATTATATAATATTTTCATCTCACGTGTATTATCATAATTAAGAATTGACACTATATCATGAATTCAAGAAGGAGGGATATAGCAACCCGGTACTTTAAATAAAAAAGAATTGATTTTTTTACTTGCTTAACAAAAAGGCATAACAAATCTAAATATATAAAACAAAGTCGGGTTAGTTACACTATTTATAACTCGAGAACGACTGGGCTGATTTTGATGATCTTTGATTTGTTGGATTTGTCTCCGCCCCGGACAGGATAATAACTATTAAAACATCACAAAAGTTAACGAAATAAATAGTTATAAAGAAAATTATTTTCCCCATACATTTTGTATGGAACGAATTCTCCTATTTTGAAAGAGCTGTAACAATGTTGTGTTAGTTGAAGTTTGCGTGAATTCCAAAAATTCAAAAACGTCAAATGTCAATGCGCTAATTGTTTCGCTTTTGTTCTTTAACATATAATGCTTAGTCTCTTTCCTACACACTAAATGTCAACAGTCCAAAATGAGACAAACGGTTAACGTGTGTCTTCACCCTTCCAAAGGAAAAATACAATAATTATCATAAATAATTTCCCTCACACGTATAAAGAAAATGAAACGCTATTCCCGTAAGCGGCCATCCATAAATTACGTCACACATTAGGGGGGGGGGGAGGGGAGTAGAAAGTGTGACTAGAGGTACGGGGTGGTCATCAGCTCTGTAACGTCACATGCAAAAAAAAAAATTGAAATACTGTTTTGATTATTTTTAGATGTCACACTAGGGGGGAGGAGTCTCATAAATGTGACGATGTATGACAGGGACGGGGGGGGGGGGGGGGATAAAAATATCACGAAATTCGTGTGACGTAATTTATGGATGGCCCGTAAGCAAGTGGAAAAGTAAGAAAACCACAAAAATATAAATTCGTACAGAAGGTCACCTCTGATACAAAACACGGACAGTTGCGGATCGATAATTGCTTCGTTGTGTAATTTTTAACTTAATAAAAAACTGAATTTAATTCAGCTAATAAATTAACACAAAATGTATTTATTCTAAGGGGGTACGAAGTTCGCCGGGTCAGCAAGTAAATTAATATATTATAAATCGAATTATTGATTCTATGACCGTTGAGCTCCCCTCACTTCCCCATAAGTAAAAAAAAAGTTGGGAGGCTCTAGAAAAAAAAATTCTCAAAGTGAGCGGTGGGCGAAATAAGGTTGAGAACCTATGATATGGAATATAAAGGGTTCAAACCTTAGATATTGTGGAAGAACTAAATTCCCAAATAGCCGCGCGAGACTAACCAAGAACATATTAAATGAACACTGGTAACTTACATGTTACATAAGAGCCAGTGTGCGCTGAGTTCTGTTCAACAGTCCAAAAAATACCAGTAAAACCAAATATTAGCAACGAGGAACTAACCAAGAACATACTAAATGAACACATGTAACTTACGTGATACAAAAAAGTCAGTATACACCGTTTTCTGCCCATCGGTTTCAATTACATCAGAAAAACCAAATATCAGTAACGTGGGACTAATCAAATAACTTAAATGTTGCAGAAGAGCCAGTGTACAACATGTGTTGCTCAACAGTTTCAATTATATCAGTAAAAACATACATCGACAACGAGGGACATAATAAATGAACACAGGTAACTTAAATGTCAAAGAAGAACCAGTGTACTCGTATTCTGCTCAACAGTTTCAATTATATCAGTAATACCAAATATCAGCAACGAGACACTAACTAAGAACATAATAAATAAATACAGGTAACTTACATGGTACAGAAGAGCCAGTGTAGACCGTGTTCTGCTCGATAGTCCCGAGGGTTGGTGGAAGCGGGGTGTGCGATGGGCTGGAGGCGAGACTCCTCGAGCTGCCTTTGCTTGACGTTCTGCGCAGGCCGCAGACCAAGTTACCAGTCCTCTGGGAGAAGCTCTCCATTCTGTTGAGGCTTAGCCCACTGAAACCGTGCTGTAGGGTGTCCTGATCGGTGTCTCCGCTTTCCTGAAGAATTCATTTAATTATATTAATGCCCTTTTTAAGGACTTTTACTTAACAGTACTTTATCTTTGGCATATATTTAGTGATAAATTGAAGATGTCCATTGAATTGGTGTAACTAGTAGTTCAATCTTCTGAACAGAAGATTTGGCGTAGGTAGTGTTGATTATTCTGTCTTGATTCAATTGGCGGAATAAAACGGTACTATCACACACGGCTACCACATTGTCAGGATTGACTAGACGCGGAATAAACAAATTTACAGACCGACAGCAAAGCGGTCGAGTCAAAACAGAACTTCGCTACGATCAGTCAATTATTTCTCTCTCTTGGGCTATGAGGTGTAGAATATTACGATAGTTAGATAATAGTAAAAGCTTGTACAATAATTGTGTATTTATTAATATTGGAATGTGGTTTCCAAAATTTTTTTTCAACGCTTCTGACGGAGCTTTAATTATATTATATACCTGTAATGCAGACATGGATCTATATGCTGTTACGCAGCTGCCCCTCCTCAGCAGACTATCCTGGTGGAAGGACTCCCTGGACACTTGCTGGATACTGGCAGCGGTGGAGGTTCCAGGGCCCCCGGACTCGCGCCTCTCGGGAAGGATGTACTGTGGCAAGCCGTGGTAGAACCAGGCGCCCGACTTCTTCCACATCTCACGGGTTTCGGAGCACAGGTTGCAGAGCCATCTATCACTGGAAGATGGAAAGGCACAATATCAGAAGATTTGCATAATTCAAAAAACTCAATAAAAAGAAGTAGATAGTTATGATTTACTGGCCATTATACTCTAGTCTGTATAACCATACGAGATGAAACAGACACAATTCGTTAAAAGCCACGGGTATTCAACGATAGAGCTGGTGCACTGGTCGAATCGAAAAGCCAATCGAATAGGATTGGTCCAAGCCCTGTACCTTGGGGGATTCGAAAATCTGACATTCCTTTATCACTATTTTGATAGAAACCAGTCGCTTTGTAGTTTGACATATTAACTGAAATAAGATGATAATTTGTTTGTAACCACGAATTATCAATTTAATATGTTAATACCGACCGGTTTCGCTTAGCACAAGCATCTTCAGGGTATAAAATCAATAATAATCAGTTTGACTCAATCATAAAATGATCAGTTTGATTTTATACCCTGAAGATGCTTGTGCTAAGCGAAACCGGTCGTTATTAAAAAAATTGAATTAATAATTCGTGGTTACAAACTAAGTTATAGTTTTATTTCAGTTTCTTTATCATCATTAACATGATTGATTTTTATGACTTGCGGGTGGTTTTTTAAAGCAGTAGGTAATCCATTTAATTAAAACCTATTATCCTCTGCTTCTCGTGCATTCCACTTTATCAGTGACCATAATTTTCTGCAGGTTTGAGTTCTCAGTTTAGTGAACAATGTGTCCAAAGTACTTAGATATCTAAGAATACTTGTAGGCATTTATATATAGAGCTCATTTTGGATGCCTAGCTCTTCCATGATTGCTGTCACCATTTAGAAACAGTACCCACCTGTTGACCGCGCTTTCCGCGCAGCACTTGCTGCAGAACCTGTTGCGGCAGCCGGCGCATGTCTTGAGCGGGGTGAGCAGCGGAGCGCGCCTGGAGCACTCTCGGCAGCGGGCAGCTGAGCAGCGGGACGGCGGGGGCTGGGCGGCCACCTGCGGCTGCGAAGAGCGGCGGAGGCATTCGACACGCTCCACCAGACGGCCCACGCGGCGCGCTTCGGCTAGACCGAGGGCTTCGGATCGCCTGATGACCTGGAGAGAAATAAAAATCTGTTATATAGTGTTCGCCATGTGTAGAAAAAATGTCAGATTATAGGACACCGAAAATTGTTACCACACAGGTAAACCAATAGAAGCAACCCAGACGCATCCAAAAAACTTCATAGTACGAAAAGGTATTAACAGAAAGAGAATCTACGTCTGAGAGATTAAATGAGAAATAAACAATATATATTATTTTTATTTATAACGACTGATCAGCATTTAAACATTCATAGCATACGAAAAAAATACCATTTAGACATTAAATTAAACATTATTTTTAAATTTTTTATAAGAAAAACTTTCTTTTATAACTTTTGAAGGTCATTCCCACCAACGTAATATATCATTGAAGAAGAAGATAACAATAATAATCTAAATGAAAATATGAAAGAGAACAAGACACAGAAAACAGAAAAAAGAAAGTGGTCGCAACTGGGACTCGAACTCATACCTCTCGTCTAACCGGGATGTGCGCGTTAACCAATTTCGCTGTTGCTACCTTCTGTCAAACCGTCATAATATTTCAAAGTCAATCTCATATTTCAAATTTTAGAATTAACAATACTATCTTCTACTAATTATTTTTCGTTTAGATTATTATTGTTATCTTCTTCTTTTTTATTTTTCATTTAAAAAAAGACTTAATATTTTAAGGTTGATTGGTAAGAGGTTAACAGAATTTTGTTATATTTTTAATTACAATATATTTTTATAATTATTTTGGTTTTGCGTTATTCCGGGCAGCGCAAGACAGAGAGACATTTTCCAGAGTGATCGCCAACGTCGGGGGGACCTGATAAGGCACCACACCAAGAAGAAGATTTTGGTTTTATTTAAAGTACAAAACCCTAAACAAATGATTTAACTACCTTTAAACTGTGTAAATATAATAATATGTCAAATATTAACTTAAAAATTCATTACGTCTCTAAGACGTATTATTATTTTTGGAGACGTCTACTAATATATACAGGAATTCCAAAAAATCTGACTACTATCTATTTGAACCAAAGTGCGTACGAATATCTACAGCTTAAACTGCTGACTAATATCTATGAGAACCAAAGTGTGGATGAATATCTACAGAACTGGCAGAGGTTGGATTTGCAATTATGTATAGCATATTGGAATAACGTAATATTGCGTATGCAGTTTAAAAACTTAATTTATGTATGTGTGTATGTAAAAATCCCTAATATCGGACTATTGGACACATTTAGCTGATTATTAATGATTTGGGTTTTTGTTTTAACAGCTTTCTTTATTTCGAGTGCTTCTAAATTATTTAGTCTGTTACCATGACCATTTCTCTGTTAGTTAGGTTAGGTTAGGTTGTGGTGCCGTGTATTTCGAAATAAATAAATAAATCCCTTTGTATTATGACCTCCATGTTTGTTCAATAAATTATTGTCCTCGTAAACAGCAAAATACGTAATATTATGCAAAAACTTCATGTACGTACTTTAAAGGTTTAAGCCTTTACGTAATTAGTAATTACGTAATTGAAGTAATTTATGCTTTTCCGTACAACCTCTTGCTCAGCTGCCCTTTGTAGATATTAGTCACCACTGGGACCGTCATAGATATTCGTCCGACCTTAGCTCTGTAGATATTAGTCTACACTCTGAAATTCACATTTTTTTAAGATAATCTCTGGAACTATACATAATCCACCTATTTTGAAAGAAATTAACTTATATGTCCCAGACAAGTATACTCGTGGAAGGTCCCATACCCTTTTTTATGCTCCAAAAGCGAGGACTTCTGCCTATCAGAACGCGCCAGTCAACAGAGCGACTGAACTGCTCAACGAGTCTGCATTGACCATTGACATTTTTAACGTAACCTACAGGCAGTTTAACAATTATCTTTTGACGTATGTCACAAAGTAGTGAAACTGGCCTTTTTATGTGTTTTGCTATACTTTTTGTCAAATTTGTAATCTTCTCCATAATGTATTGATGAAAAACCGTTTTACGGAGAACATGAAAAAATAAATAAATAAATATAAGTCCAACATATGAGCTGTAGATATTCGTCCGACATACAGGCTGCAGATATTAGTATCTGGAGTCTTAGCTTTTAGGTATGTAAAAATAAGAGGATCTTTCTAGGTTTAAGAGGAGGGGTAGAAGAGGATTAAACAGTAGGATATTGTAGAGTAATTGGATGCCAAATACTAACTGTGATGTAGCGCCGTAATTTATTTTATTTATTCATTAATCACACAATTTATTCGCAAATAATGTGTGTATGGTTATTTATGTTGTGAGAGTGGTTTTGTGTTTTTGTAAAATGACTGGCGAAGGACCTTGATTTTTGTGTTACTGATCACTGCCTGCAATAGCAAAATTAAATGTTGCATAGAAGGAATGACTCACCGGAAAAATATAAGGATCTTGTATGCTAGCAATGCTGCATTCACTTCCATCCAAGAGGCACGATCACAATAGGCGTAAATGTTCGTTATTTTTATAGTGCACGGAGCAGTTATTTTTAATAGCGGATTGACCGATGGCAAAGCACAGTTGTTGTTTCGCGGCGGGAGTGTTATTGCAGACTTTCGTGAGCAGAGCACAGTGATGGCTATATGCAGCGGGAGTTTATTGCAGACTGGATAAGGTTGGCGGGTATGAGAGTGGGGAAAAGGTAGGACAAAAGGACTTGCAACAATAATTAATACCAAGTCCAAGCAGTGATAGTATGTATGCGTGCATGTGTATGTGTAGGTATTAGTATGTGCGTAACCAATGTGTGATGAACTTTGAATGTCCAACTAGAAAAAACATCCCGTTTTAGGACAATCAAATTGAAAGCTGAATTCATATTATTAAGGACAGCTGACATAAATTTAGAAAGCATAATATTCCGACACACAAGTTATTTTTGATATCATTCGTTTTATATATTACGTTGTATGTTATCATTATCACATATATGAAATGGTGACCAGACAAGTCAGAATGAAGCTCCCCAGAAAGGTCATTAAGAGTGATGATAAGAAATATTAAAAAATTGGTTAAATAGGTTAAGATAGGTTAGGGTTACCGGCTATTTTAAAATTATTTTTTTATAGCTTTTAATGACCTTTCTGAGGCGTTTATGAGTTGGTTTCATTCTGAGTTGGCATGGAACCATATGAAATATTTTTTAACATATAATTTTCACATGTTGTAGTAATATGTATGTTGTACATATTACTACAACAAGTGAAGTGATATTTTGTTAGGGTTAGTGATAAACATAGTGAAATGTATATTTATTTTGTAAAAACCACGGACATATGAATATATCTGGACCTGCCCTAAGTGATAAAAACGTATTATTTCCCCCTCGCCATGGAACCGGCTGGAGCTCCTCCTTGGCGCCAGTTCGCCCCATGGGGAGGGGATAGCTGGGTTGAAAAATGTGTGACGTCATCATTCTTGCCGTGGGCAGCGTGAAGCTAACATCTATACATTTAACGAAATAACACGCCAAAACGGCAGCTTGTGCTATACAACATACCTACATATCAATGTGCACATAGCGAATGTGGGCGGTTCCTTAGTGTGCTCGTCGCTGGTTACAGGGGTAAGTAAATTATGAAACATTTGTAAAAGTGTCTTAACTAAACACGGCAACAAAATATTGCTATGTGAAAACGGGCGAATCTTTTTGGGGTGTACATTTGGCCTACGCAAATATTTTATTAACGTCGCAAGCAATTCGCGCTCCCATGTAAAAAGGTCTATTCATTCAAAGCAGATTTTGCTTTTAAGAACTAAATGGTGATATTATAATGCGAGATGCCTTTATACTGTCAGATTGATTTTTCAACTAATCACAGTCATCTTCCCCTCTTCGCCCCCCCCCCCCCCATAGTTTGGTTTTACCCCTCACCTGTGTCTTCTGGTCTATCCATTTGGATGTCTATGGTAAAAACCTAAAATTGTAATATTTAATTAAATGAAGAAAATATTAGCGAAACACAATCGAAAATCTGAAAACAGAAAAATCAATAAAAAAATACGGCCACATCTTACAGCTAGATTACAGAAGCAGATAGATGATTTATTCATAAAAACTGCCCAAATGCCTTTACATTGCCGTCAACAAAAATGAACTCTATATTCACAATACTGAACAGTAATACACGTTCACAATCAGTAATAAACAAGTATTATAATTTTGGTAAATATGCAGTTAGTCCACCTCACGTATAATGCGGAACGTTCGTGTTGTCGAAGTTTGATGCACGGATAATACGGAATGTTCCTTTTTTAACTAATAGACAATCAAATATGAAATTTGTCGGAAGTACCGACCTTATAAAATAAATTCTCTAAAATAAGCTCGCATTTCATCTTAAATTTAAAAAACATCCCAGGTTTTGAATGGTTTGTTTGGCAAAGCAGGGTTTGTCTAGCGGGTTTGTGTAATTATTCTAATACATTTCTTTCAATTACAGGTACAAACTGGTACAAATTTGTCAATAATGCATTCACTTTGTATAGGTAAAAATGAATTTTCTATGATTGGCAGCATTGTCTATGAAATGTTAAAATAAAAACGATGAATAAAGAATGGCGTTTACCGCGTGAGTGAATTAATTTTAACATAATTAAAATGTTAAATGCATATTTTTTGTAAGTTTTTTGGTCTCCCCCAACATAAATACTCACTTTTCGTAATAATAAAGCTAAATCTAACTGTTTAAATAAAAAATATTCCGTATTAACGAGTAAGCGGTTTAATGCATAAATAATATAATTTTTTATCAATATTTTAAAAATAAAACAGTATAAGCATGCAAAATTTTGACGTACATAATAATATATATCGCCCTTGAGGTGTTTTTTTCACAAAAACGCCACTCTACAAATTATAAAATTATTAATTAAAACAATGACGACGACAGATAAATAAAATGTAGGTACATGGGTAAATTATGTAGGTGAGTATGTAGGTACTTGATCTTTCAGTTACTGAATATTAATCTGCTTCAAAATGTAAAATTTCGTCTTTTTATCAAGGCACCCTTGTACCCGCTCTTAATAGCCAAAACAATGTAACACATATTTTTTATTTCATTAAATAATTTTACTGATCTACCATTGATCAAAGTTTCGAAAATACGCGATGTTTAGGGCAATGATTGTAACACCTCAGACGAAATATAATACTGAATGCTGAATTATATAAGCCACAGATAGGTTAAACACAGCCCTCACCCGACTAGGGATGCAACAATATATCGGAAAACCGATAAATATTATGACTCCTAAAAATATCGATATTTATCGATATCGAAAAACTCAATATATCGTATCGAAATATCGAAAAACCGCCCAAATTAAAATACCCACATCATCGTGTAAAATGCTATCAGCTATTACTGGCATCACTGATTGTCTCTTGTATTATCAATCATCACTGATTGTCCGGATTGGTTTATTTATGTTTTCTTCTGAACTTCTTTTTCAAAGGCAGGAGCTACTATAACAAAGCAAAAATCGGCTACAAAGTTACTATTTTTAAGTTGATAGCTGGTAGAAAATACTGAAATTATTTTTTTAAAATGAATTTATGAAAAAAAAAACACTTTTTATATACCTATCCAAATTTTGTGATTTTTCACATGGGTAAGAATAATTATAAACGTTTAATTAAAGAGTACATTGGATTTCTACAAGATTTAAAAAAAAGACGAAATATCGATATATCGGCCTAGGAGACCGATACATCAATATCGACTTAATTCGATATATATCGATATTTTTAGGAACCTTGCATCCCTACACCCAACCTCCGTAGGATTGTAAACAAAGGGAAGCGAATTTAAACGTGTTAGTATCGTAATTAGAGTAGAGTAATAACGTACTCTTTATTCTGAGACAGAATGTACAATCGTGTCATAAAATTGAGCCTACAAGCGAATGATTTTAGAAACATATCATAAATTTGTACAGCGCCCTTGAGGTGATTTTTCACAAAAATGGCGCTATGCAAATCATTCAAATATTATTAAATTAAAATATTTTAACATATCATTATTTAATTGACTTTATCTTATATCAAACTACATTTTAAATACCAACTTTTTATACTTTTTGGTTAAACTCCTACATTTTCACAGCTGGTAGCAACACTTTAAGAATCTGAAAAAAAAACTGTGTATATATGTTCGTTTTAGAAGCACCCTTTTGAGGATGCATCGCTTTTGGTATCGATATGTCTTCACGCATGACACAAGCAGCATTTCCCGCTTACTGTGTGTGATGGTGTTAGGAGAGTATCAAATTATTTGGGAATTTGGGAATTTATTTACCCGGGAATGTTCATCTTTCTTTTAAAAAAAATATATTTACAAGTATCTGTAGGTAAAATACTGAACAGAAAACATAATCTGAAGTGAGTGACTTAATAATTTATTATTTCAATGTAAACAATTCCCTAAGTAGGACCTTCTAATAGATTCGTAACAAAACAAGAGTTCGTGCTGACCACAATGGCCAACTTTTGGTTTTCTTTTCAACATCAATAAACTTTTGACTTGTAAAAACATAAGTCAAAAGTTTCATGAATACAGGGGAAATGAAAAGTTACGATTCGACCCAAACTTCCTTCAGATAACAAAAGCACGACATTACTCATAAAGAGCTTTGTGTAATTAATTATTTTGTCTTGCGGTGGGAAAACCGAAAAGAAAAATATAATTCTCCTCTGGTTTTAGAAAATTAAATTATTTATACAATTGATTTTCACAGTGTTTATATAACGTAATGATGATAAACAGAACTATTTTAAAAACTTGTTTATCTCGCAGCTGTTTTAAGACTGTTTTTTTACCGACCTATAGCAGAGGTATTGGTTATCCAATAAATGGTAGCCTCACAACATAATTGGGGATGCCATAATCACACTGGCTCCAAACGAGAGCAGATGGGACTCTTATGAGCTTCCGTAAAATATAAAAAAAAACTTATTATTTTTTTAATTTATAAACTAACGTTTAGACAAGATTTTTATGCATAGTACAAAGGGTAACAATTATTATAAGCAATAATTATCAGCCTGAAACACTCATTTACATTGAAAAATCTTCCGAGAAAAGATACTTGCCGCCAACGGGACTTGAACCCGTGTCCTTCTGATTGCCGGTCGGATGCTCTGACCACTGAGCTATGGCGGCTTATCAAATATCCGCCAAATAATTCAATATATACTAGTGTTTCATTCAACAATTACTGCTTATTATATTTTTTCCACCTGAAAACGTTGGCGGCATGTATCTTTTCTCGGAAGATTTTTCAATGTAGATGAGTGTTTCAGGCTGATAATTATTGCTTATAATAATTGTTACCCTTTGTACTATGCATAAAAATCTTGTCTAAACGTTAGTTTATAAATTAAAAAAATAATAAGTTTTTTTTTATATTTTACGGAAGCTCATAAGAGTCCCATCTGCTCTCGTTTGGAGCCAGTGTGATTATGGCATCCCCAATTATGTTGTGAGGCTACCATTTATTGGATAACCAATACCTCTGCTATAGGTCACCTCACGTGGCATGCTACGCTTAGTGACTTAGCAAGGGTGCCCGGGTTTTGAGGTGAGGTTAGTTCGGATCTTGGTGGCGGATGTATCTTCCCACCAACTGAGTGGCAGGCCGGAATGAGAATGGTGGATGGAGACCTTTTTACCACTACTGCAGGACTCTCTCGGACCATCGCCTTGCACATCAGTGGGAGGGATAGATTCATACTTCCGTCACTGCTGGACACACCAACCCACAGTTTCCTACCCACCCCTCACTCCTTTTCCCTTCGTAGAACTTCCTTGTGTTGAGCTAACTTTTTTTAATGTTGACCTCTCGTAGCATCCACGAATTAATGAGAAGACTATTGTAGTTGTTTGTGTTTTGAGATTATCACTGCCAAAAGTATTTGATTTTTAGAATGTTGCATTTAATTATCATTAGTTTGGATTTGTTCCAGAAGTTTTGAAGAGACCCAAAGCGCATCGAGCACGCTTAATTACCGAGGAACTTTTGAAATCAATCGGTACCGCGCGATTTTATCCCGCGACAAAATATCCCCGACACAATATACTCCGACAAAATATCCCTCGACATAATATCCCAAGGTCACAATATCCTACGGAAAAAACACCTCCAACAAAATATCTTCTAAAATCTAACCTAACCTAACCATATTTTACGTTTTACTATTTTGTAATAATAATTTATTGACTTTACAGGATGACTGTATTAATTTTGTCCCATTTTACTATTTTTTATCAATAATTTATTGTATCATTGAAGAGATTTACATTTTGGGAGGCGGGATTGGATACCGCCACCCCGGAACCTTTATTGGATAACCAACACCTCTGCCATAAGTGGTTCGCTACGTTTGGTGATTTAGCGGGGGTGCCCGGGTTCATAGGGTGAGGTTTGTCTAGGTCTTGGAGGCGGATGACCAGAACATACTGAGCTCCAGATTCCTACCCACCCCTAAACCCTTTTCCTTCCCAGAACTCTCCTCTCCTTCCTTTCCTTAAAAAAAACCTCCACACAACATCCTTAAAGATGATATAGGCCCTGAGGGAAATTATTTTCCTCAGGGCCTCCTGTGTGGAGTTCATGTAAAAAAAAGAAGATAACAAAAATAATGTTAGCGAAAATATGAAAGAGAACAAGACACAGAAAAACAGAAAAGATAATGGTCGCCACTGGGACTCGAACCCAGACCTCTCGTCTAACCAGGAAGTACGCGTTAACCAATTTCGCTTTTGCCACCTTCTGTCAAATCGTCTTATTTGTGAATCTCATAATTAAAATTTTAGAATTTTTCTGTGTCTTGTTCTCTTTAATTTTTTTGTTTACATTATTGTTGTTATCTTCTTCTTCAATGATATATTACATTGGTGGGAATAACTTTAAAAAAATTAATAATTTATTGTCTTTATAGGTTGTCTATATTATTTTTATCCCATCTTTAGTTAGGTTTTAATAGATATTTTGTTGGGGGATGTCTTGTCCGTAGGATATTTGGTCAGAGCATATTTTGTCCGTATTACATTTTGTCGGAGGACGTTTTGTACGTAGGATAGTTTGTCGGGGATGTTTTTTCCGTAGGATATTTAGTCGGAAGATGTTTTGTCCGTAGGATAGTTTGTCGGGAATGTTTCGATCATAGGATAGTTTGTCTGGAATGTTTTGTTCGTAGGATATTTTTTCGGAGATTTTTTTTCCGTAGGATATTTTGTCAGAGGATATTTTGTCCGTATTACATTTTGTCGGAGGATGTTTTGTCCGTAGAATATTTTGTCGGAGGATGTTTTGACCGTAGGATATTTTATCGGAGATGTTTTATCCATAGGATATTTTGTCGGAAGATATTTTGTCCGTAGGATAGTTTGTCGGGGATGTTTTCTCAGTAGGATATTTTGTCAGAGTAAATTTTGTTTGTATTACATTTTGTCGGAGGATGTGTTGTCCGTAAGATAGTTTGTCGTTGATGTTTTGTCCGTAGGATATTTTGTCGGAGGATGTTTTGTCCGTAAAATGGTTTGTCGTTGATGTTTTGTCCGTAGGATATTTTGTCGGGGGATGTTTTGTCCGTAAGATAGTTTGTCGTTGATGTTTTGTACGTAGGATATTTTGTCGGAGGATGTTTTGTCCGTAAGATAGTTTGTCGTTGATGTTTTGTCCGTAGGATATTTTGTCGGAGGATGTTTTGTCCGTAAAATGGTTTGTCGTTGATGTTTTGTCCGTAGGATATTTTGTCGGGGGATGTTTTGTCCGTAAGATAGTTTGTCGTTGATGTTTTGTACGTAGGATATTTTGTCGGAGGATGTTTTGTCCGTAAGATAGTTTGTCGTTGATGTTTTGTCCGTAGGATATTTTGTCGGAGGATGTTTTGTCCGTAGGATAGTTTGTCGGGGATGTATTGTCCGTAGGATAGTGTGTCGGGGATGTTTTGTCCGTAAGATAGTTTGTCGTTGATGTTTTGTCCGTAGGATATTTTGTCGGAGGATGTTTTGTCCGTAAAATGGTTTGTCGTTGATGTTTTGTCCGTAGGATATTTTGTCGGGGGATGTTTTGTCCGTAAGATAGTTTGTCGTTGATGTTTTGTACGTAGGATATTTTGTCGGAGGATGTTTTGTCCGTAAGATAGTTTGTCGTTGATGTTTTGTCCGTAGGATATTTTGTCGGAGGATGTTTTGTCCGTAAAATGGTTTGTCGTTGATGTTTTGTCCGTAGGATATTTTGTCGGGGGATGTTTTGTCCGTAAGATAGTTTGTCGTTGATGTTTTGTACGTAGGATATTTTGTCGGAGGATGTTTTGTCCGTAAGATAGTTTGTCGTTGATGTTTTGTCCGTAGGATATTTTGTCGGAGGATGTTTTGTCCGTAGGATAGTTTGTCGGGGATGTATTGTCCGTAGGATAGTGTGTCGGGGATGTTTTGTCCGTAGGATATTTTGTCGGAGAATGTATTGTCCGTAGGTTAGTTTGTCGGGGATATTTTGTACGTAGGATATTTTGTCAGAGGACATTTTGTCCGTATTACATTTTTTCGTGGGATGTTTTGTCCGTAGGATAGTTTGTCGGGGATGTTTTGTCCATAGGATATTTTGTCGGAGGATGTTTTGCCCGTAGGATAGTTTGTCGGGAATGTTTTGTCGGGGGGTATCTTGTCGTAGAACGAAAAGTCGCAGAACCGAATTTTACATGCGCAAATTATCACGACCAACGTTTTGAAACAACAGAGTATCCGAATAAAATGCAATATTGTGATTTTGGATGAATACCTAGAAAGGAAATTGTACGACTAAATTATTAGTCTTCAAATTTTGTGCAGATATATATATATGCTGTTATAATATATTTTTCTTTGTATCGTCATGATAAATGATGAAGGAAAATCGATAAAACATCTTTAAATTGATTTTTTATTAATAAGGACTGTTAATTTATCGTCGATTTCTCTCCAAGTGTGACTAAACTGAAGATTTAAGCTATAAATTAGGAAAAAAATTAATCCAGTTGTGCAATCCAATCGTGGTTATATTTTTCAAACGATTTCCTTATAATAATTTCTAATTTATATTTCCTACACGCGAGTTAACCACCCGAGGCCACTCTCACCACCAAGAAGATAATACAGTACGTCCATTACAACCCGCCCTTCATCTTGTCTAAACTATGGACTACACCTGCAGCCAGCTTAGGATCATTACCTGGATGATATACAAAAATTACATTACATCCCGCCTATCATTATAAAATAATATTGAAAGAAGAATAATTATCAAAACAAATTAACCGTATGTACTTTCATATAGCACCCAGTCACCACATTCATTCCACGTGTCTACGTCCTTAGGACCAATAACCCCTTTTCAGGAAGACCCAATAACATGTTGACAAACAATATAGACACGGAAGCAGACGCACACGTTACAACCCAACTGGATGGACTATATAAAGGCCAAATCATCTCCTACAAATCACTCCATCTTGTCGATTGAAAACAAGCACTTGCTTGTCATATTCACTTGCTAATTCCCCTTTGAAATTGATTGTATTTCCTGTTTTGTATTTTTATTAATTGATAATAAAGGATAGTTTTTATCCAAAAGTATATTTTTTTAAAACAACGAGGACAACAAAAGTTAACTCGCACAAAGTCATTCATCTCTGCCGATTCCTGCGGGAAATGGACCAATGCTAGTTTAGGTCTAGTGGTAATGGAAACTATGACGACCTCCGTAGTCCAGTGGCTAAGACTCTTGACTCACATTCCGGAGGTCGCGGGTTCGAACCCGGCATGCGCTTAAGTTGGACGAAATTACACACAGTAAGCCAAATTTCATCAAAATCGGTTTAGTAGTTTCGAACAAACATCGTTACGCAAGATTTTTCATACCTATATAAAGATATTGTGTGAGTCAAGAGCCTTACCGGCGTGGTCCAGCGGTAAGGCTCTTGACTCGCACACCGAAGGTCGCGGGATCGAATCCCGGCGTGGCAAATAAATTTCATTTGATTAATTTGTGTTATTTCACAATTAATTCATTTAAAAATAATATATAGTATATTTGCGGCATGTTCCAGAGTGGAAGATACTATCAGTATCGCCCTGGTGTAAGACCACCATTCAGAATTGAAACGTTGCTTGAAAATGGCTTTAGCCGTGTTTAGTGACCAGATCTGAATAGCCAGGTACTTCCCAACCTTCCTCTTCCCCACCTCCTTCCCCTCCCCGCTACCTTCAGCCTCACAACATACCCCAATTGGGGATGCCATAGTCTCACTGGCTCCAGACAGGAGCAGTTGAGATTCTTGTGCGGTATTCACTGTAAAAAAAATATATATATATTTACAGGACTTCATTAAACTGGACTTTCCAAACAATTTCTGTAAGTAATAAGGACTTCATGTGTTTTGCATAACGAAACCTACTTTATTACTGTTGGCACTTATTTTGGCTGGATTTATTCGTTCGTCACTCCTGGACACACTGACCCCCAAATTCCTACCCACCCCTGATACCTTTTTCCTTTCCAATATTTCCTCTCCTTCCTTCCCTTAAGAAGACCCTCCACACAGTATCTACAAAGATGAAATAGGCCCCCAGTGGAATTATTTTCATTAGAGCCTCTTGTGGAAATAATGTAAAAAAATAGGCTTTGCAGATGATTTTGCACAAATAATAGATATTATGAACTCTTTCAGTAGTTTCAGGTAATTTTTCAATTTAAGCTGGAATTCATGATTTTTTCGATAATTTTTAGATTTAATGGGAGGTTGTTGAAATAAGTTATTTTTTGTATTTCTTGGGCATTAATGTAATTAATTAATTAATGTACATTACTATGTAACAATTTCTAGACATTTTACTTTTGAAGAGTTTTAATTTTCAATGTACATTTGTTACTTTAATTATTTTTTTTTTAAGTTTGCTCGTGAAGGTTCCGCAACCGGGCTCGAAGAAGATGGAGAGATACGAAATTACGAATGTTAGAGAAGAGCATACATTTACAGCGATAAAATCGATGCGAAAATTGTGAAAATGTTTAATAAAACACGACTCGTTTAAAATAGAGCAAAAATCTCGTGGGCATTGTCTGAAACAGCATTTAAAGAAATATTGTGGATTTTTAAACGACTTCACAAAGGAGGAGGTTCTCAATTCGACTGTATTTTTTTTTTTTTTTTTTTTTTTTTTTTTTTTTTTTTTTTTTTTTTTTTTTTTATGTTTGTTAGCTCAGAACTTTTGACTGGGTGAACCGATATTGATAATTCTTTTTTTATTTGAAAGCTGGTGCTTCCCATGTGGTCCCATTTTAATTTGGTCCAGTTCCGACAACAGCATCCATGAGAAAACCATATAAGTCTTAAATTTGTATTAAGTATGTGCGCGACAAATGGACGAATAACTCAATATCACGCCAACCGATTTCAATGATTCTTTTTTTATTGGAAAGGATGTACTTCAAGGGTAATTTAAAGAGAGTTTGGTTAGATTCTGATTATCGGATCCATGACAAATTAACGAAACTCGGCCGAATCTCTTAATATGACCTTAACGTCGCTATGGTCAAATTATGTCTGTCTCATATGAGCAGCACGTTTAGTAGGTTTACCCATATTCGGACAAATTAGTTAGTGTACTTCAAATTCACTAAAAATCAAAAAATAAACAAAAATTTTAACAAAACAAAAAAACGACTTCAAAAAATGCACTAAAAAGTAAAAAAATAATTTCGTATTCTTCTACAACTTCATAATCAACTTACTTTTTCTAATCATCAATATGTAGGTATGATTGTTATTTTTGGAGTCGGTGTCAGCAAAGGTACCCGGCCTGGAGTGTTCACTTAACAGCTCCCCGCGCCGGCCGCGGCCCCGCTCTCGCCTTTCGCCTCGTCAAGTCGCTTGTGCGATACAAGCACATCTTACCTATAACTATCTACGAGTATGTAGTTACAAACCTACCTTTACTGACACCGACTCTAAAAGTAACAATCGTACCTACATATTGATGAGTAGAAAAAGTAAGATGATTATGAAGTTGTAGAAGAATACGAAATTATTTTTTTACTTTTTAGTTCATTTTTTGAAGTCGTTTTTTTGTTTTGTTAAAATTTTTGTTTATTTCATATATGTAACTTGTAAAATAACTGAAACAAACGTGTTTATAATAATTTTATGAGCATACTTTGTGATTTTTTTCTATCGAGGGAATTTTATATAATTTGCGTTTCAGCGCGGACAATGTCTAGATATTATCTTCAAGAATAACATATATTTTTTAAGAGCTTTAAACCTTGACGTGTTTAAGGGAGACATGTAAGAAATCTGTGGAAATTCGGGTTGCGGGCCCTGAATGACACAGACGTGTCGAAACCGGTCGCAAATTTTTTTAAATTAAAGTAACAAATCGTCCCTTAGCTAACAACACCGCATAAGTCATTTTTACCAACTTTTCAGGAGACGATAAAAACTGTCTATTTTAAAAAATCGCTGGAATTTTTCTGTTATTACTTAATAAATACCTTAGTTAGCGGTTAAGAAATTATTATTTATACTTATTTTGAAAATTTACTTTATTTTAACTTTTATTTTATGACTTGAGCTGTGTTGACTGATATTTTATTAGATTAAGGCGGTGTTGTTTGCGAAAAGGTTAGGGAATAAGGTATTAATAGATGATTTACAAAGAAAAGTTTTTATTAAGAAATATTTCAAGAATAATTAACAATCGTTATAACATAGGTAACTATAATCTAAAACCGAAAAATCACATTATTGAGATCAATTGCTTAAAATTATTTGGTGACACACGAACCTTTAGAGCGTTAGTGCAATTATTATTATATTTTTTTAATAGGTAAATATTTAATACATAGTCTTTGGTAAACTCCGACGAAACAAGATATATTAGTAATAAAATGATAAAAAAAAATACCTACTCGAAATCTCTAGTCTAATAGTTAGTTACTGTCTTTTGTTATTGCTGTGCGGAAGGTCATCATAAAAAGAGTGGTAACTAGATGGTAATACACTTTTTAGGTCTTGCAAATCTTCATACTTCCGCTTTGTAGGTAATTGGTATTCTAGTTGCATAGAATTTCTGCCGGTGATTTATTTGTTTAATGCTGTTAATTGGCGTGGGACCATGTGGTAACGGCTGAAGCTCGTCATCAAAACCAATTTTATATACAATTTTTTACCAGGCCGTATAGATTTATAAATTAATTCTTTCGAAAAGTCGGGTATAGATATATAAAGGTATAGTCCAAATAGATATATAAAGGTATAGTGCAAATAACGAGCTTCGTAAGTGCATCATCAATGATCACTCCTAGCAGTTTTAGTTATAGCCTTTCAGAAGACCTGCTAAAAACTTTTCAACATTTTTGTGTTCTTCAATTTTCTCTGGATTTCTGCGATTAGTGGTTGAAGTAGACAAACCGGGAGGCATGGCACAGTCTGTTTTTGTCAGCCAATATCTGACAAACCAATCTTTAATGCTAAGAGAGGCCAAGAATATTTTTTTACAGATTTGGTGATGTACATTATCATTCATGAAAACGTAAGTTCGACTATCAGTTCAATCGTGAAAACATAGAATTGCACGGTGGTTTCATGGATCTTGCAGGCTTAAATACGTCTTGTTTCACTTTAAATGTTTCATTAGTCTTTGTCTCTTCTGTATCCTAAATAATTTTCGCCTTTAATCCGTAATTCTTTATTACATTGCGTTTATATTTCTTTGGATCGTTTGTCGCGTTGTTCTGTCGTTTTTTATGACTTAACAAATCACCGTGATATGCAACATCACTGAGTATGACCACTCTTGAAGAACACGATGGAGTAGCAAAGGCATTGGATTGCTGCATATTATTTTGGTTTGTATTATTTTTATCTGTTCATTGAGTATTGTTTTCATTATCAATAATTATATCAGAAATTGGGTCTTGAGTATTCCTAGATACGAGAATATTTTGGTTTGAAGTAGGGAAAGATTCGTCATGATTTAAATTTATGGAATTTATATTTAGGACAATATTTCCTAGTTCTTGCACAACGTTCTCACTTTCTACCGTGATATTGGCAACATTCAATACAGAAGGCTGAAGATACTCGATGGCCTATGCTACTAACCTAGTTTAATTCTTTTTTTATCTTTGCAACTTTGTTTACTTTTTCAGTCCTGCTTCTTGTAATTGAGCACATAACAATTCATCACCTGAACTCCAGGAATCAATTTCTTCTCCATCCATAGTGTATTTCAATTATTGAGCTACCTAAAAGAAATAAAATACGTTTTGAAACACCGCCTAAGTTCAAAAAAGATAGTTAGTAAACACCGCTAAAGTAAATGAAGATATTCTATTATCATTTCTTTCTATGTATGAATATGCGTAAATCAATAAACATTACTTTATTATATAGCTTACCTCTTAACCTTCTAATAACCCTTCTTTCATGGACCTTTCAGCGATAAAACTCACGTAAAAATATAATAATCACGGAGCGCGAAGTACTTTTGCGAGAAATGTATGACATACTAACGACTTACGCGGTGTTGAGAGGCCAACCGACTTGCGCGCTGTCACTACTTTTCGAATTACGGCTTCTGATTGACTGAAATCTATATCATGTGACCAATGGTTAGACGCGCAATGAGCAGCTCTATCCAATGGCATTAAAATGTGAAAACCGCCAATTTTCGACTTAAGCGGTGTTGTAAGCTAAGGGACGAAATCTGCATTGAAAATTAAAATTCTTCAAAACAAAAAAGAAATAAGTTGTACCTAGATAGTAGATAGAGATAGGTATTTTGAACGTGCTTGGCAATAATTTAATATTATTCTCATATCTTGCTGATATATTGAAATGTAAGTTATTTAGCTGTATTTCTTTGAATGTTTGTAGTATTGAATAATTTCAATATATTTTGTCTATTGTAAGTTCATTGAATATTGAAAATATTTTTTCAGTAGAAAACTAGATGGATTTTCAAGATAACCTTAATAATAAATCTTTAAACTATATTGAGAGGATCATAATATGTTTTTTCAGACGTTACTGTGACTGAAACGGCATAGATTTTGTAAAAATGCCGCCCGGAGGTGCCTTGTCGAAGCGAAGGTTTCGCGATTCGAATTGGATGAGGGGTAGAAGATAAGATGAGATATTAAAAGTAGAAATTCATTAAATACATTTGTTTACCTCCAATATGGCAGCCTGTTCCGCCGGGGTAAGCGGAGAGACGCCTCGGGGAACACACCAACCCGTGCGAAGCCTGAAAAAAGAAAAATCACCATTTAGATACAGGTTGCAAAGCCTATTTAGGGTAGAAGCGCTGACGTCAGACTTGCTCGTTTTTGAGGTTGACATATATTATGAACACAGATTTTTTCAACAGTCAAAATAAATTATGAAAAACTAACATACTTTCAGAAGTTAATTATAACACAAGATATTAAATAGACAAGACAAATTTAAATCACGTCATCAAATTTCCAATTTTAATTTGAAGGTGGGTAAGGATACCGCCGGCCATACAGTGGTTGCAAATGCTCATTATCGTCTCACAAATCTGTAACTTCTTTGTTTCTTGTCATAAAACAATAAAATTTGGTGTGCTGATTAAAAACTGAACAATCTTTTTATACACACCAGATTTAAATGTCCGGGTTAAATTTTCCCCACAGGAAAACCTAACCCTTTCACACACTTCCCCAAATGATCATCTAGTCAACCCACGCTATGCAATTGCACTATATAAGTATTATAAATACAAAATAATACAAGAACAACATGTCAACCTACTAGAGACCAAATGGGAATATAATTTACCGACTACAGATATTTTCATATCAGAGGGTTCGGCTCTGTGGCATTTCTAATTGAACCTATAAATCCTACTGATCCCTCAATATAAATATTTAAAAAATCTTTTGTAATCCTACATGTATTTAAAATTATTGTATTTTTGCATTTTTTTGCATTTTTATATACAAATTCTTTGACAAATCTAATATGCTTAAATTTTGAATCAGATTCCTAGGTATTCCTAGTTTCATATTTTTATTTAGTGAACTATTATTATTTTGATATTAAACATGTCATTTCAAAAACAATTTATCCTTTTTTGGTACTGCGACAAGGTAATTTTCTGATAAAAAGAAGCAGCGGCAAAACCGTTTTTGACGCTGTTGCGCCAAAAATTCGCAATTTTTTTTTAATGAACGCATTAGAGAAATAGTTTTTTTTTTTAAAATGGTGTTTAATCATGGGCAAAGCCTGCGACCAGTTGAAGGTTTACCTGAACTTTGTTAAAATCCGGTTTAGGCATCATTTGCTTAAAGGGAGCATATATATCTTTATTATTTAAAACTAAAATATTTCAAATACATATTATTAAAATTTTAAAATCAACCTTTGCGATGATTAATAATAAACTATATATAAAGTAGCTCAAATGCTTTAAATTTTTACCACGAAATATTCTACATTTTGATTCAATTAAATATCTCAGCACGAACCGGTACTTTGACATTATTTTAAATATAATATACAAAAGAACAAAAAAAAAATTTTCCAAGATATAATTTTTTTTATGATAGTTTATCTTATTAAAACCGCTATAGGTATATACGAAAAAAAGTACAGTTTTTCGATTTATGAGACGATCCGGGCCGCGTATTTACAAAACCTATACCGATTCAGTCGTGGTAACGACAATTTACATTTTAAATATACCTCTATATTGGTTATTTTTTATCATATTGCAAAAACAAAAATTGTTCTAAAATCTAGATAAAATAATCTTCCCGATGTGTATATTTGAAATTAATAATTTTATTTCTAAATATTTTAATTTTGATATTGAAAATTTAAAGCGACTGAAACGCGGTAGGGATTGTAAATTCGCATCCGGGCCATTCCATAATAACAGTGATGGCAAATGCTTATTATCGTCTCATAAATCTGTAACTTCATTATTTCTTATCATAAAAATATAAAATTTGGTGTGCTGATTAAAATATAAAATTTGGTTTTTTCTTAAAAGTAAAGTAAACTCTAAAGAAGGGAGCGTTGCTCATAAAACATGTTGGTTTTTACAAACAATAAAAGTGAAAAAAACTAATTATTATTCTATTTAATTAAATGAAGACAATATTAGCTAAACCCAATCGAAAATCTGGAGACAGAAAAATCAGAAAAGATATTGGCTCCGCTGGGACTCGAACCCAGGACCCTTTGCTTACATGGCAAGAGCTCTACCGATAGAGCTACGGAACCCATATCAATTCGGCCACTTTTAACTGTATCATACTTCGACTAAGAACTACCAACATTATCTTCATTTTCTTAATGCACATATTATTGGCTGCTATCTTTATATATGGTTGCAAGATTCAACTTTTTTTTATCATTTTTTTTTTGTTCGAGTCCCAGCGGAGCCAATATCTTTTCTGATTTTTCTGTCTCCAGATTTTCGATTGAGTTTCGCTAATATTGTCTTCATTTAATTAAATATTATAATTTGAGATTTTAATCAAAAGTTTGAAAAAATTAAAATAAAACTAATTATTCTATTAATTTCGTCACAAACTTAATTCCATAGCGTGTAACATTAATAGAGTTTATAATTACATGTCAAATCCAACGAGTTTTGCAAAGTGCGCATATTCACAACTTTGTAAACATGCTTATCCCGTGCCTACATATATTACATAGTTTGTAACGAAATAATAATTATTTTACGACTTTACATAATTTTTAATATGCATGGAATAATTTATTTCGCGAAATATTCTTACTTAGGTAGGTACGCTGTTAAAAACTTTGAATATTGAATTTATAAAAGCAATCAAAAGTTTATCAAAGCTATTGGAAGTTATCGGTCTCGGATTCGGTTATTAATTTTAGTATTATGGGAGAATAAATTAGTGGCAACGAGAATTTTTGATTTGCTGGTTTAATGAACTTTGAAGAGCAAAATAAAAACGTATTTTATTAAATACATTTATATTAGGTCCTTACATATGAAATTGGCCTTTTGCCGTACTGGCAACTTTTATCTCAAATATCTTCTCTTTGGTTAGGAATTCCAAATTCAAATTTATACAGCTATTTACTCGTGTATTTGTGTTTCGAAAATTATAATTCATTTGTTTTTTCCTTAATTGTTTTTTTCTTTGCGTCACTTAATTTACAAAATGGAAAACTTGAAATTTCGCGTTATTTACGAGTACGAGTTCCACCGTGGCAACAGTGCTGCAGAAACGGCTCGAAGTATTAATGATGTGTATGGCGACGATGCCGCAAAAGAAAACACAGTGCGTTTTTGGTTCCAACTGGAACGTTCGTTCCGGAAATTTCGACCTGCAGAACAAGCCCCGTGGACGGCCGGAGACCAAAGTTGATAATGAAGAATTGAAGGCTATTGTGGAAGCAGATCCTTCGCAAACCACGTCCGAGTTAGCTGCAGGCTGCGGTGTTAGTGATAAAACTGTTTTAATCCACTTGAAGCAAATTGGGAAGGTGAAAAAGCTTGAAAGGTGGGTATCTCACGATTTGAGTGAAGCAAATCAACAGACGCGCGTTAGAACGCTAGACCACACACTGCACAACAGACGGCTACCAAATTAGAGGAGCTTCAATTGGAATGTCTAAGACTTCCACCGTACTCTCCTGACCTTGCCGTAACAGATTACCATTTTTTTAGAAATTTGGTTAACTTCTTGCAAGGGAAAAAATTCAACTCCGATGGGGCAGTCCAAACCGCCTTCAAAGATTTTATTGATTCCCGTCCGAATGGTTTTTTTAGTAAACGGATCGATGAGACGAGATGGCAAAACTGCATAGATAGCAATGGTACATACTTTGATTAAATAAATATATTATATTTTTAAAAAATCGACTTCATGTTCCTCCCATACAAAACGCCAATTTCATATGTAAGGACCTAATATATAAATCGTGTGTCATGGTGTTTGTGATCGCACTCCTCTGAAACGGCTAGACCATTTTTTAAAATATATATTTGGTCGGTATGAGAATAGGTGGTAAAGTATACTTCATATGGCTAGATGATTAGGGTTTCCCTATCCAGTTTTTTTTTGACAATTTTTTTAGTATTTTTTTTTAATTTGGCATCAAAAAATATCTATAATCCCAAATTTCCCCACCCTCCCATTTTTGTATGAACAAACGAAATTTTTTATGTTGTTGAATGACAGATGGCGCTATGTCCGCCTCATAGAATTTTCATTTATATGGCAGAACAACGTTTGTCGGGTAAGCTAGTGATTTATAATTATTTTTATGTGATCACTGCACAAGAGCCCCAACTGTTCGATTCCGGTGGAAGTATGGTGTCCCCAATTGTGGTATTTTTTATGTGAATACAGCACAAGAGTCCTAACTGGTTCCAAATGCCTGGAGTCAGTGAGATTATGGCATCCTCAATTGCGGTTTGTTGTGAGGCTGATGTTAGTGGGGAGGGGAAGGACATGGGAAAGTGGAAGATGAGAATGTACCTGGCTATTCAGATTCAGTCACTAAACACCGTTAAAGTAATTTAAAGCAACGTTTCAATTCTGAATGGTGGTCTTCTACCATGACGATACTGAGAATTTCGTCCACTCTGAAATGCGCCGCAAATATATTTTTAAAAGAATAATTTATGAAATAACACAAATAAATCAAATAAAATTTACCTACGCCCGTCAGGATTCAAATCCTCGAGAGTCTTACCCCTCAACCATGAAGGCCGTCATGGAGGCCGGTTATGTTGTGAGGCTAAGGGGAGAGAGGATGGGAATGAGAGGAAGATAGTTGGCAATTCAGATCTGATCGCCAAACATGGTTAAAGCATTTCAATCAACCTTTTGATTCCGAATGGTGGTCGTTCTCTCTACCACATTGGATCGCTGGTCAAGAGTCTTAACCCTTTACCACGGAGGCAGGGTAAGGCTGAAGGGGGAGAAGAGGTGAATGAGATAGAAGAAGATGGTTGGGAAGTTGACTATTCAGATCTGGTCACCAAACATGGTTAAAGCATTTCAATCTACCTTTTGATTTCGAATAGTAGTCTTTCTCTCTACCATATTGATCACAAATATACTACATAAGATTTTTTGCTATCCAAGGCCGCTCATTCACCAGTAAGATCGTCAAAAATTTTCAAAAAAACATATTTTTATTTGTGATTTTGACCCTTAAGTCTAACGAAACTTCATCAAGAACAAGGTCAGAATCGCTTGCGCCAACAGTAAAAGTTTCATTCACCTGGCAACACCAGAATATATTAAAATGAATTATCTGTGGAATATGAATGTCACATTTTACCGCGTAATGAACTGGCAAGGTCAGTCGATGGTCGGTCACAAAAACTTTAAAAAAAACCTGTCAATTCATCAAACAAACACAAATAATATTGTTTTTACCGATATTATATTGTTCAAAGAATGTGTTTCGGTAAATAAATTGGATTCGATTGGTTAAAAAAAGAGTTAATAGCAAAACACTTTTGATTTGACTGAATAAAAGTGAAAAAAAGGTTACGAACGCTTGAAGCGTGAATATAAAATCCTTTGAACCAACATGAATCGATATTCTGCAAGCCTGCACCGCAATTTATCGCATTTAACTGGGAAATAAGGGCACGTCACCGCCCTATTATTATGCAAAATGCATAGAAATCTGTATTTCAGAAGGTTCGTGACATTTACTGTTTAACCATGGAAAAACAATAAGCTAGATGCAATCTATGACGTTACATACTATTAGACGAGTGGTAGAAATCTCAAAGTGGGAAGACAAGAACAAGACAATTGCACCGATTTCGATATCTAGTACTTTAGTACTAAACTGCTACGCGTCGAGTAAGGTTGCCTCTTACGAGCGCTTACCAGTAAGTAAATTGCATTTTAAAAAGTGCCAAAATGCCCTCCCGTGTGATGAGAAAATGTTTCAATTACACGGCAAATAATAGTAAAGGCGAATGAATAACATTTCATTTGTAAGTACACGCAAATTACTTAATATTATCGATTATTATAAATATTACAATTAATGTTCATGTTTCCACGTCATTAGAGAAAATTCAAGTCCTACTAAAGTAAAGGGTCTGGACGCGCAACAGCCAAATTTCTGTTGCCAAGTAAACTTCACTGTTTTAAAGTAGGCTAATCAGCCTAAACACTCTGTTTATTTGTTTGCTTGCGGTAAAACAACACATAAATCAGTAGTTCTAACAAGTGTTGATGACAATCGCCACCATTCGAAAACTGTCGTTGCCCTATTGTATTTATTGGATAGCTCGACATATCAAACTCCGACAGGCAGCCGGACCTTTTTATTCTAGTGGGCCTCAAGAAAAGGAGACAGCGAACGTTCCATCAAAAAGTGACAAGCAGTACGCCGCCCGCTCATATATATTCATGTCATTCATACACACACAGTATTTCATTGTCTATCTTTATCACACAGGAATAAACTTTTGAATTAAGAAATTATACTGAAAATCGCTGAAAACAAAAGAGTGTTCCTTACTTTCCACATTATATTATGAGTATATGAGACTATGGCGAGTCTATTTATTTATATAACGTCATTGGATGCAATGTTCTAAAAATACATGTCAACAATTTAGCTGGTGACGCGTGGCGCGCCGCCACGGGAACCGTTTATTGAATTAGCAACTTCCCTGCCATAGGTCACTGCAAGTGGTTCGCTTTGTTTGGTGACTAAGCAGGGATTCCCGGGTTCATGAGGCGAGGAGTGTCTAGATCGGCTATTGTCAACCTATTTGAGCTTGGGTACCTATTCCTTGAATCTTACTACAAATTGGTTGTACCCCATACCCACTTTTACTCTCACTTTTACACAAATTTAACAATTAAGTCCGGTCAGTGGTCGAGTGGACATCGTGTTTGGGTCCCATCTAGGCGTTCTGGCTGGCTAAGTCAACATTTTCGTCATTTTCACGGCGCAAGCAACATTTTCGGCTTACTGTGGTGGTAGTAGGAGATTTTCAAATATTGTCGGGTTGTTCGTAACCTGGGAATATTTGTCTTTCTTAAAAAAAAAACAAAGTCACACAAATACAATAATTAATGCAATTTTATACAGAGTTGTAACCCGACTTCTGGCAATTTTAATATGTAAGAGGGTATTACCAGAGAAAACCAGAAGATATGTGATTTTTAAAACAGATTTTAGACGTATTGACTCTTTTCCACAAAAAATTATAAAAGGATTTCGAAAGATTGTTCTTTTATCTAGCATTCGCATGTTTTAAATTTTGAGAAAAAAATGTTTATTTTTATTGTAATGAGGTTATACCACAGGTCGTTGGCAGATTTGTTAAATTTTCAAAAAAGATTTTTATACCACACCCATTTCAAATCATATAATCATGCAGTAAAATAAATCAATTCAATATCTGGGTATCACATGTTTTAGAATTTTAATTTTATATACATACGTACAATTGACGAAAATTGGTCCGTTCGTGTATTTATTTGAGCACTTACAAACTAATATATTTCAGATTTTTTTAACATTCTTATTTAATTTAGACATTATTGAAAATTATTAAAAAAAAATATTACAAAAAGTACATTATTTTAATAGTTTTAACATCACGCTTTTCAGCATTTTTGGATGGAGGTATAAATTAAAGCAAATTTGGAATGAAATAAAATCGATATTGAGTTATAATTTCAAAAAGCTGGTACGGAGAATAATTAATCTTTCTCATTGTAACCGCCCTGTACGATCGTAAGAACAACTTTCGACGAAATGTGGATTTTAGTCAGCTGGCTGGTTAAACGAGATGCCATAGTCCCAATCTTTCCCATTCTCTTCACTTTGCTCTCATCCATTTCCTTCTGCCTTACAACATTCCAAAATTACCCTGCAATAATCCCAACTGATATTAGTTTTTTAAAATCTTATGTGGTATTCACTTTTAAAAAGATATCGTATCCACCTTGCGCAATCTATTTCAGAATTATTAATTTATTCCTGTCAGCGGAGCTATGCACGCAAAATAAACTTTTTGTAGGAACACACTAATCGATATTGCAAAAAAACTCTACAGCTACGTTTTATTACTTAGAAATAATGTATAATGCAGGCATTTAACGACAAATTTCAGTGTCTTGGATGAAATTAGTAACCTCTTTGATATGAATATACTCGTATGACAAGTTTCTTTGTCATTTTCTGAGAAAATGGCTTCTTTCATTCCCTTCAGAAATTTGGCGTGTTTTTCATATGGTCAAAATATTTCCGCTTTACAATAAAATGCAAATAAATGGAATATTTCTGAACATATCCCGATACTAAAAACTGTTTTTGAAAGGTGATAGAATACGCTTTCAAATTTTTTAATTCAAAATAAACAAATAGTTTTTAAAATATAAAATTTTTGCATGCAAACATAAAAAAGTTTTAAAACTCACGTTTTTTCTAACTAAAATTACTGTTAACGAAAAAAAAAACACAAAACTACATATTTTATTAAACAAATATACTATAAACGTTACTTTCACCTCATTTTTTTTCTTTTCATATGAAAATAATTAATAATAAACAAAAATTTTAACAAAACAAAAAAACGACTTAAAAAAATGCACTAAAAAGTTATTTTTGGAGTCGGTGTCGGCGGGAGAGGAGCTGTCAAGTGAACACGCCGGGCCGCGGGTACCTTGGTTGACACCGACTCCAAAAATGACAATCGTACCTACATATTGATGAGTAGAAAAGGTAAGTTGATTATAAAGTTGTAGAAGAATACGAAATTATTTTTTTACTTTTTAGTGCATTTTTTTAAGTCGTTTTTTTGTTTTGTTAAAATTTTTGTTTATTTTTTGATTTTTAGTGAATCTGAAGTACACTAACTAATTCGATTAAGATTCGGCCGAGTATCGTAAATTTGTTCTTCAGAATTGGAGAGTTCCGTTACTTTGTCATGGATCCCATAATCAGAACCTAACCAAACTCTCATCAAACTACCCTCGAAGTACATCCTTTCCAATAAAAAAAAGAATCATCGAAATCGGTTGGCGTGATATTGAGTTATTCGTTCATTTATCGCGCACATACTTGATGCAAATTTAAGACTTATATGATTTTCTCATGGATGCCATTGTCAGAACTGGACCAAATTAAAATGGGACCACACGGAAAATACCAGCTTTCAAATAAAAAAAGAATCATCAATATCGGTTTACCCAGCCAAAAGTTCGGAGGTAACAAACATAAAAAAAAAATACAGTCGAATTGAGAACCTCCTCCTTTTCGAAGTCGTTTAAAAAAAAAAAAACTCAAAATTTCAATTTTTTTCAAATTGTGATTCAAATCTTTGGTTTTATAAAGGTGTATATTTTACTAATTCGGTCCTTATTTCTTAGATTAGACTATAAAGCGTGGTTGCCTTTCTAACACTGTTTAGAACATATTTCTCACTCTGATAGTAAGTTACAACGATTTATATGAGACGCATGTGAGCTGGGACAAACATGGTCTCCCGCCATTCAAGAGGTAAACATCACAGTGATATCGATAACTTTACGATATCGGACCTATGTATAGGCGTAATTTCCGATTATTTTATATCGATGTTACCGTAAAAGCCCGAATATTGGTAAATCCTAAGATTTTCCGGTAAATCCTAAGATTTACCAACTCTTAATGGTAAAAGTCCGAACCGTTCTATAATCATCGTTCACCAACCTAACCTAACCTAACCGGTAAGTGATGGTAGAAGGAGATTTTCAAATATTGTTTTTTTTTTTTTATTAAAAAAAATCTTTCCGATTTTCGTTTTTATTGTGCTTACGAGTATATTGAGGCTAGTGAACGTAGCGCAGTTCTATTTTAACTGGACCATACATTTGTTTGTATGTTCCGATTCCCTTTCAGTAAAAATTCCTTTTTAAAATGTTAAATCGTAGTTCTTTGCCTGAAGAAATTTTGAAAAAGAGTTATTCAAATATTGACATATTTTTACAGCAGGCTCATAGGAAAATAATTTCTATCAGGCCCTATCTCATCTTAGGGAATGCTGTGTGGAGGATTTTTTTAAGCACAGGAAGGAGAGGAAGTTCTGGGAAGTAAAAAGGTATGAGGGAATCTAGTGGTCAGTGTGTCCAGGCGTGACGGACGTATGAATCCATCCCTCCAACTGCGGTGCGAGTCGATGAGTCAAGGGATTCTGGCTGAAGAGGTCAAAAAAGCTCCCTCAACCAGTCTCTCTCGATATCGCAGATGACGCATCGGCTGTCAAGACCTAAACAAACCTCACCCCGGGCACCCCTGCTAAGTCACCAAATGTAGCAAATCTTAGTGTAAGTCACCAAATGTAGCAGCTTCGGCTGAGGTGTTTGTTATCCAATAAACGGTAAAATTTTTAAAGGTGAATTGAAATAAAAATGTTACATAAAATATCTGGTACCGCACTTCAGTTTAATATTTAAATACACACTTGCAAATCTTATGATTACGAAGGCAGTTTTACGACCTCCGTAGTCCAGTGGGTAAGACTCTTGACTCACAATCCGGAGGTCGCGGGTTCGAACCCGGCATGCGCAAATAAATTTTATTTGATTAATTTGTGTTATTTCACAATTAATTCATTTAAAATAATATTTAGTATTTTTGCGGCATGTTCCAGAGTGGAAGATACTATCAGTATCGCCCTGGTGTAAGACCACCATTCAGAATTGAAACGTTGCTTGAAAATGGCTTTAGCCGTGTTTAGTGACCAGATCTGAATAGCCAGGTACTTCCCAACCTTCCTCTTCCCCACCTCCTTCCCCTCCCCACTACCTTCAGCCTCACAACATACCCCAATTGGGGATGCCATAGTCTCACTGGCTCCAGACGGGAGCAGTTGAGATTTTGGTGCGGTATTACTGTAAAAAAAAAAAAGATTTATTATTTATAATAAATTTTGTTTTTGATTTATAAAACAAGGAAAATTAGAAACCACTTTTTTCGTTTTGGGTTTTTGTGGTGTTATGCCGTGTTGCGCTACCTTACCCCAGGGCAGGGCATCAGGGCAGATGTGTCACATATTATGCTGGACACTGCAACGCTGTCCGAAACGTTGGCAAAAGAAGGAGGTAGCGCAACACGGGATAACACCTCAAAAACAAATAACGAAAATATTTTTGGCCGTGAAGATCCAAAAATTTATCCCACTTTTATTTTTATCAAATTCATTCTAGCAGAAGTCGAAAAATACTCAGAACAACCACAATGAACCCTCAATTCGTTCAAAACGTGGGAACATCTCAATTACAAATGGAAAATGGATATAATTTAACAATTTGTATTTTATCTTCAAAACTTAAAAAAAAAATTATCGTTGGATTATAAATAGCGTACCTACCAACAATATTACAAAAGTTTCAATGATTCTTAAAGTTTCTACGTGAATAATATTTTTAACTTTGTTTAATAATTAAAAAATATATTATACTTTTTGAAACACTGCTAACTTATTTTTTGTTATACTTTTATTCATTGCTAAAACTTTGTACAGAGGATGTAATCAAACAAATCCGGCTAAGAATTCAACTCTGACGCCGCACCTAACGCAAAACCGTTTTCGTACGTGAAGTTTGTACACAAATGTACTTTTGTAATAGAACCGAATTAAAGCAATGCCAAAAGATGACGCCAATTACGTTAACAGCTAGCGTGATTAGCATCGCCTGGCAAGCGTAAGTACTACTGGATTTGTAATTTCGTGTATCTCTCCGGGTATGTAGAGATTGACGATAATATGATTATTATTGTAACTGGCAGATGTGAATAATAGTACCATGCGGCTGTATATTATGCATAACATCATGGTCCTAGATGATGTCTTTAAAAAACAAATCAATAATATAATTGTCCCCAATCAGCACGGTTTTATCACAGGTAGAAATACTTTAAGTAACTTAATCATTTATGAAAATTATATAACTGATTCCCTTGTCCTTAAGCATCAGGTGGATTCTATATACACTGATTTTTCCAAAGCTTTTGATAAAGTCAGGCGACATATTCTTGTAGATAAACTATGTAAGTATGTTGGGCATTAAAGGAACCTTATTGAACTGGTTTAACAGTTATCTTAGTAAAAGAAAGCTTTGTGTTAAAATAAATTCTGTAGAATCTTATATCTTCGAAGCCACAAGTGGGGTTCCCCAAGGATCTCACCACGGACCAATTATTTTTTTAATTATTATAAATGACATTGTTAGTATATTTAAGGACGTACAAGTTTTACTCTTGGCTGATGATTTAAAAATATATTAAATTATACGAAGTATAGAGGATTGCCATATTTCACAATCTAATTTAGATAAATTGTTTCATTGGTGTGTGATAAACTCGCTATTTCTTAAATTCAAAAATGCCAAGTTATTCGTTTTTATAAAATTCAAAGTCAAGCAACTTATGAATACTCTTTAAATAATGTAATATTGACACCAGTTACTCAGATTCAGGGACTTAAGTGTTATATTTGATGAAAAGTTAACATTTACTTTGCACGTAAATGAAATAACAAATAGAGCTATAAAAATGCTTGGTTTTATATGCAGAACAGCAAGTGATTTTAAGTCACTAGAATGTTTGAAAATATTGTACACTTCTTTAGTAAGAAGCCAGGTAGAGTATAATTCGCCCATTTGGTCCCCATTGTATAAAATACATTCCGACAATATAGAAAGGGTACAGCACAAATTTCTAAGATTTGTTAACTTTAAGCTGATATTCCAATTCAAAATATTAACTATGTCCTTTTGATGAAACAACTCAACTTAATTACGCTGTCAGATAGGCAGATCATCTCTGACCTTGTACTATTAAATAAAATCATTAATAATTGCATTGACCACCCTGAAATTCTCGCCAAAATAAAATTTTACGTTCCGACCAGAAATACGAGGCAAAGTGCTACCTTCTTCTGTGACAATTTTAAAACAAACTATGAGGCTCATACACCTATAAATAGATTACATCATTTTGGCAAAAAAATTGGGAATATTGTAGATATGTTTGCAGATTCTGTATCTATCTATCTATCTATATAAATAAAAATTAATCGCCGAAATGTATGTACGCGCATAACTTCCGAACGACTGCACCAAATTGCATAATTCTTTTTTTGTTGTGTTCGTTATGGTCAGGACAAGGTTTGTATAAAACCACTGGTGAGCTCTGGCATTACGAAATTTGTATAAAAAATTGCAATAGGTAGCAAGTGAGCTGTTTGAAAACTGAATATACCGGGACTGAATGAATGGAATGCGGGAGGGTGGAACTCGGGAGGAGGGTTTGGGGGACGGTGGAAGCGGGCGAGGGGAGTGGGGAGAGGGAAGGTGGTGAGGGGACGCGAGAGGGGGAAGGGGACCCGGGAGAGGAAAGGGAGGCGGAAAGAGAACGGGACGAATGGGAAAGGACACGCAGGGAGAAACAATTTCTTTATTTAATGGCATAGCAACGCATGCCGGGAACCAGCTAGTTAGTTATAAAACGAAATCTTTATAATTACTTTAATGAAATGTATGATTTTAATTTTAATTAATTTTATTTTTTACAATTAATTTAATCATTATAATTGTGTACTACGTACCTGCCTAACTATTATTATCTATCTTTGTAAAAGCCCACTAGGGCGTAAACAAATAAATAAATTGCCTATCGCGGTTACTTTGTCCCGGTGACTAGCTGTCACTTTATCCGTGGAACCGGCTATTTTTGGAAACAATTCCTATAGGATTTAAAATATCGTCACCAACACTTAAACTGGGCGAAGCCGAACCAAAAGCCGCCCGCAGTGCCTAGCAGCAAAATCCTGCGGTACAGGTTTTTAACTGCCATTGGTATAATATATTACGCAATATTCTTGGATATGTTGAGACTATAAATAAAAGTATGAATGCAATGCGGGATGACGTTCGCAAATGGGTATATTTCCCCGGAGCATTATGCAAGGCTGGTCTGTAATAGCAAATTCTTCCGATAGAAAAGGGGTAACCCTTTTAAAAGCCATTTGCAGACGGAAAATAAAACATTTTCTTCATACCCGTTTAAGAGCGTTTAACCAGCCAGCGGACGAAAATCCACATTTCGTCGAAAGTTGTTCTTCCGATCGTGCAGGGCGGTTACAATGAGAAAGATTAATTATTCTCCGTACCAGCTTTTTAAAATTATAACTCAATATCGAATTTATTTCAATCCAAATTAGCTTTAATTTATACCTTTATGCAAAAATGCTGAAAGGCGTGATGATAAAACTATTAAAATAGTGTACTTTTTGTAGTTATTTTTTGATTATAAGTATTTATCATTTTTCAATAATGTCTAAATTTAATAAGAATGTTAAAAAAATCTGAAATATATTAGTTTGTAAGTGCGCAAATAAATACACAAATGGACCAATTTTCGTCAAGAAACACATGTACGTACATATTTTTTAATGATTTTATTGAAACTAAAATTAAAATTCTAATACATAACTCTGCTAGATAATGTATTGATCTATTTTACTGCATGATTACATTATTTGAAATGGGTGTGGTATAATACAAAAACTTTTTTGAAAATTTAACAAATCTGCCAACGACCTATGGAATAACCTTATTATACTAAAAATTAAAAAAAATTCTAAAAATTTATTACATAACTTCACTAGATAAAAGAACAATCTTTCGAAATCCATTTATAATTTTTTGTGGAAAAGAATACGTCTAAAAACTTTTTTGAAAATGACGTATTTCCGGCTTTCTCTGGTAATGCCCTCTTAACCTGTCAAGGGCCAGGGTTTTTTGGAAAAATTTTTGGAAATTACCTTAAGAACAAGAATGGAGGAAGCTATTCTGACTTTTTCCTTGGTACAGTTTCTTTATACAAAAAATTTAAAATCGCATCCAAATTATTTGAATTAATTATTCTTTTTTGAAATTCCAGTCTCGCGCGCGGGCGCGTTCCTGGCCTTTGAAAGGTTAATTACATTTTTCCAGAACTTAACCCATTTTTGTTATGTTTTTTTTTCATGTGAATACCATACATGAGTCTCAGCTGCTCCCGTGTGAAGCCATTGAGACTATGGCATCCCCAATTGGGGTATGTTGTAAGGCTGAAGGTGATGGGGAGAGGAAGGAGATGGAGGAGTACCTAGCTATTCATATGTGGTCATCAAATACGCCAAGTATCTTTCACTTTGGGACGTGCAACGAACGTGAACGTGAAAATATTTCTTCAAACGTCGCAAAATTACTTAGTGGCATCATTAATAATATAATGAATAACATATCACTTTGTTTAAACCACTATATTATACACAATATCTACATGTTTCGATAACAATGTTATCTTCATCAGGATATGTCAATATAAAGAAAAATAAATTACAAACAAGGATCAGAGATTATTAATTAATTATTAGAACAAGATTAATTATTAATTACTTATTTAAGTAATTAATCACCTCTACTTTTTAATATTTTGTCTATGTTATAGTTTATTCTAATTTGTCTAAACTTGTTTGTCATTTATTTTTCTTTATATTGACATATCCTGATGAAGATAACATTGTTATCGCAACATGTAGATATTGTGTATAATATAGTGGTTTAAACAAAGTGATATGTTATTCATTATATGTGAAAATATTTATTTATTTGAGAAACAAACAGTATACCTATTTATAAAACATTTTTGTGGGTAATATATAATAAATTAAAATACAAATATAAATATCCCTAGACTAATGTGTCTGCAGTAATCACATTTGAATTTTCACAGAAGCAAACACATGAAATGCATAATATAATATGCACATAATTTTCAATTTGGGAGGCGGGTGTGGGCACTACCGCCCCAGGAACCATTTATTGGATAACCATAGGTTACCCTACTACGTTTGGTGACTTAGCAGGGGAGCCCGGGTTCGTGGGTTTGTCCGAATCTTGGCGGCGGTTGCATCTGCCTACCAATTGCGTGGCAGGCCGGATCGACTGGACTCCTTCGAAACATCGCCTTGCATCACAGTAGGAGGGATGGAATCATATATCCGTAACTTCTGGACACACCGAGTTCCAGATTCCTAACCACCCCTCATATCCTTTTCCTTCTCAGAGCTTTCAAATCCTTCCTTTTCTAAAAAGACCCTCCACACAGCATCTCCCAAGGTGGCTAATATGTTTTTTATCGTTAGCTCCACACAGGAGGCCCTGAGGAAAAAAATCCCTCAGGAAAAAAATCCCTCAGGGCTTATGTCATCTTTGGGTATGCTGTGTGGAGGGATTTTATAGGTAAAGGAAGGAGATGAAGTTCTGGGAAGGAAAAAGGTGTGAGGTGTTGGTAGGAATCTGGTGGTCAATGTGTCTAGGAGAGATGGACCCATGAATCCACCCCTCCCACTGCGGTGCAAGGTGATGTTTTGAGAGAGTCCACCTGGAGAGGTCAAAAAATCTTCCACAACCAGTCTGTCCCGATCCGGCCTGCCATGCGTTAGGTGGGCAAACGCATCCGCCTCCAAGAACTCATGAATCCAGGTATCCCTGCTAAGACACCAAACGAAACGAACCACTTGGGGTGACCTATGGCAGGGGTGTTGGTTATCCAATAAATCACATTTTTGGGAGGCGGGTACGGGTACCGCCGTCCCGGGAGCCATTTATTGGATAACCAACTTCTCTAATATACGTGTGGCGACGCATTATTTTTCGCCGTCACCAAGAACGCACGAGAAACATCTAATATTCGCGCGGCGCCGGCAAGCTACTTGCCTATGTACCTACCTACCTACGCCACGATGTACTTCGGCCGCCTGCCGCGTCGTCTCGTTAAATAATAATATCGCCACCGCCTAGAAAGGTCTCGAGTCTAGCACCATACAATATCTGTACAGCGCCGAACCTTCTCGAGAACTGCCGAGTGGCACATATTACCTGCCGTGAGGGTAATTACTCTACCGCTCGGCTTCGGCTATATAAGCCGTAGTTTTGCTCGCCCGGACCAGTCAGTCACGATCTAACAGTCGGTCAACAGCTCATCATGTAACAGCACGTACACGAGAGCCCGGTGCATCTCCGCTCTCTCCAGGGCAGCTTCCTCGAGGTCCATCACCACGTCTCAGCTATAAGGCCCACCGTGTCTTCAGCTCCACAGAAAAGCTACATCCCGCGACTCACAAGGTTTGCGTCACCTTCAGCCCAGGGATCAGCTCACCGTTTTATGGCACCCCGAAACCCACCGTGTTTCGCTGCCATGGAAACACGCTCTGCCTCGCCAGGACTACCTGCTGGTGGCTCAGCTGACAGAGCCACTCACCGTTCATCTCCGCGACTCAAAGCGTCGAGCAACGGCCTGGAAGATAGGTCATCTCCACCGCCACGGTGTCGAGCAACGCGCTGGCTTTCACCGCACCATCTTTACCACCTCCGTGCACCTGCAGTATCTCATCTATTTCACTCCTGCATACACCATGTTACCGCTTCACCGACCCTCGCTACGTAGCACAATAAACGACTGACTCACTACTTCGACTGACGCCTTTTATTTCACTACCCGTCTCTGCAGATCCGCAGTCCGCTCCCTCATACGTTACCCCAAGTGGTTCGCTGCATTTGGAGACTTAGCACGACAATCGGGTGAGGTTTGTACGGAATTTAGCGGTGGATGCATCTACCCACCAATTGCGTGGCTAGCCGGACCGGAAGAGATTGGTTGAGGTAGACCTTTTGACCTCTCCAGCAGAACTCCTTCAGAACACCACCTTGCACCGCAGTGGGAGGGATAGATTCATACGTCCGTCATTCCTGAACATACCGACCTCTATATCCTTTTCCTTCTCAGAACTTCCAAATCCTTCCTTTCCTAAAAAGACCCTCCACACAGCATCTCAAAACATGCTAAGTGGAGCTAATGTAAAGAAAAAAAATTAAAAAGAAAATTTCAAAACAAATTTCACTTATGCAAACATGATAATAAAGTTTTAAAAGTTTGCAATTTCTGAACTGGGGTTGAAATAACAACAAGGGAAATGAAAAGGTTTCGCGAAAAGAGAATATATAATATTTTGTTATCAAAACTTCCCCTGTCAAACCTAACTATGGTTCTACTATGTTTTCTGATTATAAAAGTTGAAACTGAAGTCCTAAGAAATAACAAAAGGAAACTTGGTTTTAAGTCAATAGCTTATTTGCAAACAACTGTAAATGTTTTGAAAGCAAGAAAATGTTTTTCGTCCTTTGTGAAATGTATCAATTTCAAAGAAAACATTTACAGGAAAGGGTGGGCTAACTTGGAATAAATACAATCAGAAATGATCAATATCAACTGTTTATAGTTAAGTATATCAATTTGCGTCATTGATGGGATTGATAATAATTACTAATTGAATGTTAGTTTTGATTTTTAATTTAACTTAATAGGGAACTCCGGTCCAATATTTAAATTTTTTTATAGAATCATGACCTTCTAACTTAAATAACTGCATTTTTTATTTTTATTTTTAGATGTCAAAGTTTTAATTTTTCAAGACCCCCCGAAAACCACCGCATATATGGTGAATCGTGTGACGTCATCACTTCTGAAAAATTAGTATAGGATCGGTCAATCATCTGATCTACTGCCGCCATTTTGAATTCCCTTGTTCGAAGTTTTCTACCTAGAAATAGCATTACTATTTTTTTTGTGCAGTAGTTTTTGAATATTTTCAATAATAAAGATACACTAATAAGAGATACCTTTATTTTTGAAACATTATTTAGGCCTAAATAATGTTTCAATTTTCTCACGGAGACTCTTGACCCAGATGTAGAGGTTAAATGCAGAATTGAAGCAGCAAGAACTGCGTTCATTCAAATAAAATCCCTCTTCTGCAATGACAATATCAGCTTAAAACTAAGGCGAGAATGCTAAAATGTTATCTTGCTCTATGGATTTGAAACATGGACCTTGAAAGTAAATACCATGAACAGGTTAGAGGCTTTTGAAATGTGGCTTCAGCGGAGAATGCTCGAGGTCCCATGGACCGACATGATCACCAACATAGAAATTCTCAGGCGGGCTAGAGCAGATAGAGAACTGCTTACATTAATAAAAATCAGAAAAATTTCATATCTGGGTCATATACTTCGAGGGGAGAAGTATCACTTGCTTCATTTAATATTGAAAGGCAAGATAGAGGGTCGCATAGGGCCTGGTAGGAGACAAATGTCTTGGCTGCGTAATATACGAGAGTGGACCGGCATTAGAAGTGTGGAGGAGCTATTCCGGGCAGCGCAAGACAGAGAGACATTTTCAATAGTGATCGCCAACGTCGGGGGGACCTGATACGGCACACAGAGAAGAAGAAGAATGTTTCAATAAACACAACAACTAAATCTCTATAAACAGTATGTAAATAAACGAATAAATTAATACGATGACTTGTGTCATATCATACATTCCCATACAATGACTTTACGGTGATGTCATGACACGTCGAACAGTGACGTCACCTTGACGGCGTGTTTTAAAAATGGACTTTTTAATAATTTTTTAAAAACTCTGCGTTTAATATTATTAAATAAAACTAGTATATTCAGAATCAGCGTTTTTATAGCCAGAATATTTTTCACTGGTTTTCCTTATTGCCGGCAACGCAGGCCTTTATTGAGATAAAATATATTCTGATAATGCAAGTAAGTTACCAGCCTCACTGGATGATGTCTGAATGAATTATTTGTGAGACGAGTAATTATAAAATAATAAAAATATTAAAAGAAAAGGCAGTCGTGAGAATCAAGAGTAAAAAAATCCGTTTAAAGGTATTTTTTTTACTTTTACATGAGAATATTAATATGTGAGAATATAAATATATCGTTATATATGTACTACATGTACAAGTATAAAATTTATAAAGAATTATTAGACATCGTTAAAAAGGTTAAAAGCTACTTTTTTTTATTTTTTTCTACGTTAGTTCCACAGAGGACGCCCTGATGAAAATAATTTCCCTTAGGGTCTATGTCATCTTAGGGGATGCTATGTGGAGGGTCTTTTTAAGGAAAGGAAGGAGAGGAAGTTCTGCGAAGAAAAAGGGTTCGAGGGGTGGGTAGGAATATGGGGGTCAGTGTCCAGGAGTGACAGAATTAGAATCCATCGCTCCAATTGCGGTGCAAGGCGATGTTTTGGGAGAGTTCCACTTGAGAAGTCAAAAGGCTTCCCTCAGTCTCTCTCGATCCGGCCCACCACTTAGCAGGTTGGCAGATGCATCTGCCACCTAGACTGGACAAACCTCACCCCATGTTTTTTTGTTATGTAATTATGCACATTTCAGGTATAATATGAACTAAACATGTCAATTTGTCTGTCCTGGAACGGGAAACTTTCCTAGTTGGACAGGCAAAGCTTTCTTATTGTAATTTGTACTTTCTTTGTATCTATAATAAATAAATAAATAAATAAAATGAACCCGGGAAACCCTGCTAGTCACCAAACGTAGCAAATCACTTGAGGAGACCTTCGGCAGGTTATCCAATAAATGGTTTCTAGCGGTACCCATACCCGCATCCCAAATTGAGAAATACGCCAATAACATAGCGAGCTGAAAAAAAATCGTTCACTTACACCAATAAACAAAATTTATAACAAAACAAAAAAACGACTTCAAAAAATGCACTAAAAAGTAAAAAATAATTTCGTCTACAACTTAATAATCAACTTACTTTTTCTTCTCATCAAAATGTAGGTAAGATTGTTATTTTTGGAGTCGATGTCAGTCAAGGTAGGTTTGTAACTACATACATAGTTATAGGTGAGATGTGCTTGTATCGCACGCGCGACTTGACGGGGCGTGAGGCGAGAGGCGAAAGCGGAGCCGCGGCGGGAGGGGAGCTGTCAAGTGAACACGCCGGACCGGGTACCTTTGCTGACATCGACTCCAAAAATAACAATCTTACCTACATATTGATGAGTAGAAAAAGTAAGTTGATTATTAAGTTGTAGAAGAACACGAAATTATTTTTTACTTTTTAGTGCATTTTTTGAAGTCGTTTTTTTTGTTTTGTTAAAATTTTTATTCATTTTTTATTTTTAGTGAATCTGAAGTACACTAACTATTTTGTCTGAATATGGGTAGACCTACTAAACTTGCTGCTCATATGAGACAGACATTACTTGACCATAACGACGTTACGGTAGGTGACTCAAAGATCCGGATAGCCTATCAAAGATTCGGCCGAGTGTCCTTAATTTGCTCCTAAAAATTGAAGAGTTCCGTTACTTTGTCATGGATCCCATAATCAGAACCTAACCAAACTCTCATCAAACTACCCTTGAAGTAGATCCTTTCCAATAAAAAATAATCATCGAAATCGGTTGGCGTGATTTATCGCGCACAAATTTAATGAAAATTTAAGATTTTTTTTATTTTATCGAAGGAAGCAAACACTTTGTGGTGTGACATTATATATTAAATGAAAGAACACACTTTGTAAAACACCACTTTTTAGCGAAACCTGGTTGGCTTTTAAATATCAATTATAATAAAAAGTGGTGTTTTACAAAGTGTGTTCTTTCATTTAATAGAAAATTTAAGACTTACTTGGTTTTCTCATGAATGCCATTGTCAGAACTGGACCAAATTAAAATGGGACCATACGGGAAGCACCAGCTTTCAAATAAAAAAGAATCATCAATATCGGTTCACCCAATCGAAAGTTCTGAGGTAACAAACATAAAAAAATACAGTCGAATTGAGAACCTCCTCCTTTTTGAAGTCGTTTAGAAAGGGGTGCAAATTAAATAAATAGAAGTGTGCAGTTCACACGCGGTAGAAACGAAACCTTCAGAAAACTAAAGTAGACAAGATTGGGGAGGCTACGAAGCATCGCACAAAGAGAAGACCAATAATTCTAACTCATTCTCTCGCAGACTAAATCCTACAGATGGACAATGTGTTTGTCTTTTTTTAGTGACGCTTTTCCGTTTCAACGGGTCTCAAATCACAACGGTGCCAAAAGAAGTTTTCACTTCAAAATTTCTGCATTTACACATTATGAATCAAAGCGGGATGCAAATTTTATAAGTTGTAAAGTTTATCTCTCTTACACGTGAAAGTTTTAGTATTTCTGTATTAACAAACGAATTTTTAACTGTGATGATTAAGATTAATATTAAAATGATGAGATTTCCCTTCAACAACATTGTGTCTTATGAAAGGCCTGTAAACTTAATGTTCATTCTCTTTTACGTGAAATGTAAATTTAAAGGAAAATGGCATCTTTACAGTCTCGTTTTATGTATGTATCATGAAGGTGAGCTTAGATTAGCATGTCTAAGGAAATTTCTTAAGAACTTTAGACGGTGTGTTACTTTTCTCGACGTAAATTATTCGGTAAAGACTTTTAAGGATTTGGATATTTTTCAGGTTTCAAAATTCACATTGTAGACGCAAAAATACCACATTCATATTGACACATACTCGTAAATATGTGAAAAAAAAACAAGTAAAATCTCGCCCAATGAACCCAGGTATCCCTGCTAAGTTACCAAACGAAGCGAACTGGGTGACCAATGACCTAGGGGTGACATATGACATTGGGGTGAAATATGATCTTGGGGTGACCTACGACCTTGGGGTGACCTACGACCTTGGGGTGACCTACGATCTTGTGGTGACCTAAGATCTTGGGGTGACCTACGACCTTGGGGTGACCTACGACCTTGGGGTGACCATCCTTATCCTTATCCTTATCCTTATCCTTATCCTTATCCTTATCCTTATCCTTATCCTTATCCTTATCCTTATCCTTATCCTTATCCTTATCCTTATCCTTATCCTTATCCTTATCCTTATCCTTATCCTTATCCTTATCCTTATCCTTATCCTTATCCTTATCCTTATCCTTATCCTTATCCTTATCCTTATCCTTATCCTTATCCTTATCCTTATCCTTATCCTTATCCTTATCCTTATCCTTATCCTTATCCTTATCCTTATCCTTATCCTTATCACTCCCCAAGTCAAGCGTGCGTAAAGGCCCGACCGTTCGCCTAGCAATCGATCACCGTTCCCATCGATTACCGTTTGGATGACATTTTTCAAAAAATCACCACTTTTCGTAACGCATTCACCAGCTTACCCCCCAAGTCGAACGTGCGTAAAGAAGTTTTTTTTCAATAACACATCGGGTCAAGTGTCGGGTTGTTTACGAGTACCTGTATTATTTTTGTTTTTCTACATTTAAGAAATCCATCGCACAGTACCGGCACCGCCTTGTCGAGTCGTGACGTACGGTTTATGTGCCGAGTAGGGGAGACCGAGGGGATTTGAAACAAAGGTGACTTGAAACAGTACCGATTTCTCGGGACTTAAAACCGTAAGCGAATTGGCAACGTCGCTTTTCAAGCATTTACCTCCGCCTGCTGACTTGTCAGTTCGCTTCGGTGGCGTGAATCGTGCGGTTGTGGAGTTGTGCGTGCCATCTGACAAAAATCGTGAAAAATAAGTTTTTAACGATGCCTATATTTTGATAAGGGTTTTGTATTTTGGTTTAAATTGTATGTGTTTCGAAAGCTCATTAACTAAATATTTATTACAAATGTTTGGTACAATTGATTTTTGTGTATTTGCTTTTTGGTTGTGGATTAAATAAAAATTGGGAGGTTTTTTCTTACTGAGGAGATTTGAAACAGACTGTTTCAACTCTCCTCGTTTTCAATTTTATATTGAACAGCAGTCAATGAATAACGGGCACAAAATAAAATGTTTTTTTTTTCGTTGATTTAATTTGTTTATTTTGTTTCAGAATGCCTACTGATTATAAAAGTATTTATTTATTTAGGATTATTTTTGTTAGTTTGTTTTGTACTTGAAAAGTTTAATTTTAATAAATACCTGTTTTCCACAACTGCTTTTTAGATTGACGTTTTTTATTTTCATAATATTTTTATTTTTTTCAGTTTGTTTTGTACTTGAAAAGTCTAATTTTAATAAATACCTTTAAATTATATCATAATTTTTATTTTACAACCCTTAATACTTCTCAAAAATCATATGTTTCAACTCTCCTCGACCCCTGTTTCATCTTACCTCGGTATGGGGGGAGTTGAAATAAGTTGACTTGTTACGGATAAGTCGACTTTTCACCACAATATTTAACGCTTACAATGTCTTTATGTTAGTCATTCGCAAGCATAGAGATATACAATAGAGGCGCCATGCCTTACAAATATATTCCAGATTCGTGTTCATCTCAGGCTTGCGGAGGCGTACAGGAGGGGTAGTTCGACACTTTCCGTTATCTACCGAACTGGCACGAATGCGATTGCAAAGCAGGGGTTTACAGACTTTTCAAGTAGAGGGCCGCATACAACGACATCAAAGTTCATCACTTATATTAATCAACCTAGTTATTTTTTACTGTTGCAGCGCCTGGTAAACTTTCGAAATCACTGGTTACGCTTAATACAAATATTTTTTAGAAAAATCTTTATATTCACCTTAATTACTATAAAAGAAAAAAAATGCGATGGAAAATATTGCATTCAAAGTTTCAATTACGAGTATGACATCGCGCCATTCGCGGTCGCGAGTTCTGGAACGAGTTTCAGCACATAAATAACCCTTTTATATATAAATAGGCTGGAACACAACCATAATATCCGTTTTAACTTTAATGAAAGACTAATTGTACTTAAACATACAAATAAATATGGACAAAGAACGTTAAATTACATGATTCCCAGTTGTTTAAATATGCTTCCAGCTGAAATTAAAAACTGTACCCAAAACAAACAATTGGTGAACTTACTGAAGACTTGGCTTACGGAAAGAACTAATTTGTATTAGCTTACAATAACTAAAGACTTTAAAATTGTTATTGACGTTTTCATAATTTTTATTTTATCTAAGTATATTTCTGTAAAAAAATTATTTTATTTTATATCTTTAATTGTAAAAATGTATCTAAGTATATTTCTGTAAAATTTTTTATTTAATTTTATATCTTAAATCGTAAAAATGTAACTATTAAATCACTTTAATGTAAAGAACCCGTTAGACAAACTACTAAAAAGTAGTTTATCGAGACCTTTTGTCTCATATTTATAAAATGTATAAAATATAATGCTCTGAAGCCGGGTATTGAAACATTCTAGGGACTTACAATAGACTCCACACCGAGCGCGAGCCGCCATGTAAATATACCTGCAAAAATGTACCAGAACGCAGGTGTCCTTAGACTGAGGGCACAGCGTAGTAAGGACTCGAACGTTCAACAGTCTGAATAGTCCGTTCCATACATTGCACGAACGCCTTTTACACATACGCTTGCCAGATGTATTTCAAATGACCAACCGGACACGATGGTTTTTGGTCCACTAAATGCGTGAAATAGAGAATTGGAGGTACTACCTTCAAATCCGTCGAACCAATTTATTCGCTTATTGTCTCATCTATTTATATATATCAATGTTCCCAAGTGTAAAGAATGACCTATCAATTGGTACAAATATCATACGATTTCTGTCTATAGTATTTGGTGTACGAAACAAAATGTGAAAATTGTTTCAATTCCCCTCGGTCTCCCCTACTTTAGCAGGGTCTTTAGTGTACTTTGTCGGATTACGTCAAAAGCTCTTTATGACGTAGACAGATCAGCCGGCAAATCCCACTTTTATCTAGGTGCTTAAAGGCTTTATAACTAGGTACCTACCTTTCTTTCTGCTGACGAGCAAGAACAAGCTTTTCCGTGTTAATGATCTAATATAAAGAACTTCCATTAAGAAAGAATTTGCAATGCGTACAAAGAGCTGACGATACAATACCCTAAAATATAGTCAGAATCTTAACGATGTAAGTAAAGAAGGCGTTTACACAAATATGCGACGCGGAAACCCGTTGTATTGGAAGGACCTATTATCGAATTTACTATATCAAATTAATAATTTATTTATTGAGAACTAGCGGCCCCAACGAACTTCGTACCGCCTCAGAATCGATAAAATTGTCATGTCCCCTCAGAAAATCGCCAATATGCATTTTAATGTCTTTAACGAAATGACATTTTACGAAAACTTTGTATTATTACCGCTTCACAATTAAAGCTCTATAAATAAAACATTTCTGAACGTAGCCGAATAGTAAAACTGTTTTAGACAGGTTACAAAATAAGCTTTAGAATTATTATATTACAAATAAATATTAATATTTGTAAATATTAAAATTTAGAATGCAAACATTAAAAAAATGTGAAAATGACTCACGTGATGTTTTTATGTGAAAATGGTACTAAAATCACAGATGATGTAAACAACAATACTTATTCTATTGTATAAATGTGCAATAAACACTTTTGTCACCTCACTTTTTTATCATTTCATATAAAGATTTTTAATAAAAATTAACAATGTCGGGCCCCCGTAGGAAATTTGGCGGGATAAATTATGTGTCTGACTGCGCGTCTGACAGAATGTTCTTTTTATGTATTTCTATGGACAACTTGAATAGAGATGTGCAGCATGATTCACTATCGACATTTCACTTTATATTTTACGGCTGTAACTAAAACAATAACGGAGTTATAACGGTTTCTATGGAGACACACGCGCTGACGTGTAAACACGCTTATTGTACTTGACTGCTGTCGTATTTTTAACGCATATATCTGCTTACGTTGCGGAGGGGTTAACTTATTAGCTGAATTAAAAATTTCACAATGAAGCAATGATCGATGCGCACTGTCCGTGTTTTGTTTTTGTCAGCGATGGCGTTGTGTACGGTTTAGTAATTTTTGTGATTTTATTATTTTTCCACTTTGTGTTGTGGGAATTGCGTTTCATTGTCTTTATAAGTGTGAGGGAGATTTATTGTAATGATTGTATTTTTCCTTTGGAGGGGTGCAGACATACGTTCATCGTCTCTCCCGTTTTCGACTGTTGACATTTAGTGTATAAGAAAGAGCACGACAATCAGCGCATTGACATTTGACGTTTATGAATTTTTTGGAATACACCCAATACTCAATATTATACTTATAGCAAATTCCTGCAGCTCTTTCAAAAAATGAGAATTCGTTCCATACAAAATGTATGAGGAAAAGAATTTTCTTCAAAATTACGTTTTTTCGTAACCAAAGATCATAAAAATCGGTCCAGCCGTTCTCGAGTTATAAATGGTGTAACTCACCCGACTTTTTACGTATTTAGATGTACGGCACTAGAACCTTTTACATACTGTACGCCATTTACGTTTTTTTTTAACAGTCAAAAGTAGTACGGTGAAGTAAGAAAAGAAATAGAAAAAGAATATAAATTAGGAACAAGTTAATGAAAGCAGTCAAGAAGAACAAAATAAAATACAAATAACCTGTTATACCTCTTGTCATAAAGTCTTTAAAATATGTACTGCTAAAATGTTTCATCAGCAGCTTTATTATATTTCTTAATCCGCACCGCAGATTTTTACTGCTAGGCCCTGCGGGTGACTTTTGCTTCGGCTTCGCCCAGTTAGTGTTGGTGATCATTTTATAAATCCAATAGGAACTCTTTCCAAAATTAACCCGTTCCTCGTATCCACTGTCAGCGTGTCAACCAGTGATGGGTAGTCACCGCGACAAAGTAACCGGGTCGGGCGATGACGTCATACGTAATATACAGCCGCTTGATACAACTGAGTATTACCGTCAATCTTTTGAAATTCGGAAGATACTCCAGATTCACAAATTCGTAGAACTTATACCTAGGAAGGACGCGTCCCTAAGCGTCTTGCCGACGAAAGTGGCGACATCTTGTGACGAATTCTTGAATTAGAAACCGAATTACAACGGTAGCTTTGTCTGAAAATCCACGTACACAGATGTTATTTGTGGCGCGGCATGTAAGGCGCGGCTTCGGACATGCGATCGAAACCGGGTTCTGAAATTCAACCACGCAGACGCTGCGGCATTAATAACGTTCGATATTGGCATAAAAATACCAATGGTGTGTAATCTATTTAAAAAGAACAGGCCACTTGCATCACATTTAAAAAAAATTCCGGTTTAGGCAAATATTCTAAGCCATTCTGTTTTTTTTTAATCGTATTTTTGAAACCCTGGCGATTTTTTGAAAATTACAATCCGTAAAATCCAACCATTTTTTTATGTACCGGAAAGACGGAACATAATTTTATGGGTGCGAAAAACGATAATTACATAGCCAAAAATCAATTCTTGAAAAAAGAACTTTTTCCACACGAATAGCACAGGAGAATAACGAGGCATACCAAAAATATTACATCTCATAATTTTTTTTCCTTGATCCATCTTATTGATCATAAATCATTATAATTTCAACGTCTATATTACTAAATCCAATGTAATATACTTGTACTTGGAAATTATAAAAATAATAAGAATATTATTAATTATTTTTATAATTTACAAGTACAAAAATAATTATTATTAAATTTGATATTGTTAAAATCAGCACCATTACCATTATACCTCTAAAACACGCACAGACAGCATAAAATGTACAGGGTTCTCTTCATAACATCTGTCAAAAAGTCAAACCAAATGATAAGTTCGCAGAGAACAAACAATAAATCTAGTGAACGTTAAATGTCAAATTCAAAAATTCGCCTGAAATCAAAGTGTTGCCATATAATAAAAAATAAATCAGTGTGGAATTTTACAAAATTAATAGGAATATTTTCGGAGAAGGGACATTGTCATGTAGTGACGTCACGAGTCCAAATAATGGTTTATTTATTAAAAAAAAAACATTTTCGTAATCTTAGTAAAAAAATCTATCCACACGATTTTTTCCAAGTCGTTATGAAATCCGTGCAAGTGGCCTATTGTAGCCCGAGACCGAAGTATAATTGTTACAATTATACTTACATACTAGAGAATCTTGATCTAATAGTAGGCAATGAAAGTGAATCAACTCGAATCTAAAAGGCCAACTGATAATTTACAATTTTATACAAAAATATATAATGAGTTTTTTCACCTTCTGTTACATAACTAAAGGAAAATCAAGTCTAAAATTAATAGCCCTCAAAAATTTGCGTTGGATTAACGTGGGAATCTAACGTCCTAATGATGCGAACTGTAAAGATGTCCAAAACGTTGGCTAAAGAAGGAGGAGGCACACACGACGGCAGAAAAACATTAAAATTAATTACGGCAATAGAACTTGTAATGTGTTAAGTTAAGCATTCAGTTTAAAACATAATAATATAATAACGTTTTTTGGTCATATAAAAAAAAACATGGATGAAATGGAATCAACTTTTCAAGGATTAATGACGTCGATACTGTATTATTTTTAATACGTGTATAAATCTAACTTGGTTTATTGGTGTCAGAGGTTAGTCTCCAACGAAGGTTTGATAAGCGATCCTTGCGGTATCCGCCTGAGCTTTCGAACTGGGTTAGTTGGTAACACGATATCTGCTACTGCAATCTGATTGCGTGATCAGCCCGAGCAAGTAATTACATAAATGATGGTAGCTTCGATGTACGTTACGTCTGCTTCTGTGAGCATACTGCCTACCATATGTGTTGACTTTTTAAGATCTATTAAATTAATCGTGGACATTTGTGTTGATGGCGTTTTATGGCTTTTTTATTACTTCGGAACGTTTTCGACGTCTCGGAGAAGAACAGAAGGGTTGATTTATAGTTGTTTTATATACCGACAGTTAAGAGCCTTCTACTCTTTGATGGGATGCGTAAATTCGGAGATAATTATTATAGAGTGAGGGGTAGAAGAGTGTTTAACACATAAAGATCTCAATAAGATATAACAATTTATATTATGCTCAGAAATAAATACTACTGTAAATATCACCATAGAAGGACTAAATGTATCACTGTTACGTAAAACAGCAGCCGAATATCAGTTTGTATGTATAGATTTAAAATTAGATATAAATGACGAAATATCCAAGAAAAAACTTTTTTTTTTTAAACAACCAGTCGAACTCGTTGCGTTGTTGCATATTTTATATTTTGTTGTATTCATAAATACCTTCAAATGTAAGTTATTTTTAGGTTGGTCTTTAGAAAACTATGCATGTATGATTACTTTAAGCTTTAAGATCTTTTTTTTAATGATAATGTTTTCTTTTGGGGTAAAAATAATCTTGTCTGATTACGTCTAAAAAGGATCGAAATGAAAATCTAGTATCTTTCAACGGTAGCAATCTTCCGAACAGGCCCTCCATTGATATGCTTGGTGTAACCCTAAGTGACCAGCTCAGGTATGGGGGCTCCATCGAAGCCATCGTTAGCCTCCCAAAAACTGGGCGTACCGTACAGGGCCCGCAGATACTTTAATAGTATACAACTGCTAACCCTGTACAAATCACAAGTGCGCCTCACGGTTGAATTTGGCGGCCACCTCTGGTCTGGAGCTCCAAAATACCTGAAAAATACCCTCAACTCTGTACAGAAACGGGCGGTCTGCTTAATAGATTCTCCCAACTAATCTTTAGAGCACAGGCGTCGGGTGGGAATGCTATCCTTGATCTACCGATATTACAATAGAAGATGCTCCGAGGAACTAGCGTCATTGATCCCTTCGGCACTGGTGCATAGTCGGGAAACACATCAAACGCGTGCCCAACATTTGTACACGGTTGACATTTGTCACATGAGAACGGGTCGTTTCTTCGACTCGTTCTTGTGTTCAACAGCACGGCTGTGGAATGATTTGCCGGCCTCTGTGTTTCCTCCTTCCTACAATATGGGTCTCTTCAAGACCAATGTTCATTCCTTCCTCTCCTCAAAAAGACCTTCCACACAGCATCCCAGATGTCATAGGCCCTGAGGGAAATTATTTTCCTCAGGGCCATTTTTAAGGGCTTTTACAAATGAATAGTAAAAATTATATAGTTTTTATTATACGTAACTGAACTGCCCAGAAACAACGTTTTGTATTTGTTTTCTAATAAATTGAAGATAGTCAGTTTACTTGGTATAATTATTTCCCTCCATTAGTGATCTGGGCAAAGAGGAATACACTTCCCAGAATTTCTGCACTGAAATTATTCCCGACTACTAATATTAAGTATTGGAATCTGAAAGCTTATCAATAATGCAAGCAATTCTGAACTATCAACTTTATCAATTAATATTTTAGATAGAAATTCCAATTTATTGAAAATTATTCTGTCTGAATATTAGCGAGTACTGCTGTCCTAAGCACAAGCACCAGTTTACATTAGGAAAGGATATTACTGCACTAAATTATACACTGAAAACTAGGGATGTTACGGAGCTCCGTAACCGTAACCGAAACTGTCGGATATCCGAAATAACAAAATATCCGTAACCGTAACCGAAACCGATATAAAAGTTTCGGATAAATGACAGGTTACGACAGATCACACAAGTCGCGCGTGTCTCTTGCAATTTGCATTGTTTATGATTTATTTTGTGATTGTGGGTGTATAAACATGAAAACTTTTTTATTTACGAGTACTTACTTACTTAGTTTCAAAGTGTTGTGTAAATAAATTGTTATAGTCTTAATTAAACTGGCCTACAATAATGGTTATTTATTTGACTGTTTGTAATAACAAATGATAGGTAATATAGACTAGAAATAAATAAAAGTCAAATCTTGCTATGTCTGTGCTTATAATCTTGCTTTTATAATTTTAAAATTCTAATATCCGTAACCGAAATTATCCGAAACTAACGGATAATCCGAAATAATTTTATATTGTAACTACTTTCATAGTATCTACTTACTTCTTTATACATATATGTAATTTCTGTGTACCTTTTATTGTATTTTTTTCCTTATAATAACAAACTAATGTAAAAATCCTTAAATGTTTCACATTGTTAACAGTAACAAACTTAATACCCACTGCTCTGTAACTACATTCATGATAACTACATTCATAGTACCTACTTACTTATTTACATATGTAATTACTGTGTACCTTTTCTTTTTTTTTCTTTTTTTTTTCTTTTTCATAATAATAACAAACATACGTACATTTATGAAAGCAAAAAAATTATAATTAAAAAATAAATAAATAAAAATAATTAATTACAAGAAAATTACCTACTTTTATATTAATCGTTAAAAATGTTTTACACCACTGCAATACCGGTATGCTTCGAGTATATTTGGAATCACATTTTGTGTGATATTGTGACAATAATTATTGAATATAATGTAGCGTGAGCCCAAATACGAATCCGCTGGTTGAACTCCTTTGTAAACAATTACTTGAATATTGATACCTACTTATGTTAAGCCTACTTATATCTTTCTAGCTCTGTTTATCATTTTATGTACTATATACTTATGATACTGCATACTTGTTATAATGCTCCTGTACAATTTATTTTATATGTAAAAGCCATCAAGGCGTAAACAAACAAATAAATAAAATAAATAAATACATATTTGTAACCGCATCCGAAACCGGTATAATATTATTCCTATATCCGTATCCGTATCCAGATCCGAAATTTCTTATCCATAACATCCCTACTGAAAACTGTTATTCAAGTAAAATATGTAATAAAAATACTATACAATAATTTAACAATTTATTTGTTTTTAATTTTTGTCTGAGTATATTAATTTTTAACCACTCGAGCGATAGCGCTATTAAAAACTTTTTCTCCGATTGTTCGAGATTTTTTGGTAGATTTTTTTCCGCCCACATTAAAAAAATCATACCTCCGAACTTTAATATGGAGACATACAAACTGATACATGTTCTATATAGCCAATGAATTCATCTATCTTTTGTTGATAATCACATATTTGTAGGATTTATAAAAAAATATTATAAAATAATAATCATTTCATTACATAGTAAAAATGAAGTCGCTCAAAATGTATGTGCGCGTTAATCTTTTAAACTACGCAACGGATTTTCATATGGTTTTCACCAATAGATAGAATGATTAAAGAGTAATGTTTATATGTATAATACATGTAAATTATATTAGAGAAAAGCCGATAAATTTAAAGAAAACATATTTTTGTGCGATTTAAAACGGCTGGCGGGCCGTACTATAGTCACTTTTGAAATTCGTTCAACGGAAGAAATTGGAAAATAGATGTCCTAGAGTAAGTAGGTATTTGATTTTCCCTTTTCAAATATCCAGTGTTGCATTGCAAGCATTGCATAATTAGTGGCTATCGCTCGAATTGCATTACATACATTAAGCGACCTCCGTAGTCCAGTGGGTAAGACTCTTGACTCACAATCCGGAGGTCGCGGGTTCGAACCCGGCATGCGCAAATAAATTTTATTTGATTAATTTGTGTTATTTCACAATTAATTCATTTAAAATAATATATAGTATATTTGCGGCATGTTCCAGAGTGGAAGATACTATCAGTATCGCCCTGGTGTAAGACCACCATTCAGAATTGAAACGTTGCTTGAAAATGGCTTTAGCCGTGTTTAGTGACCAGATCTGAATAGCCAGGTACTTCCCAACCTTCCTCTTCCCCACCTCCTTCCCCTCCCCAATACCTTCAGCCTTACAACATACCCCAATTGGGGATGCCATAGTCTCACTGGCTCCAGACGGGAGCAGTTGAGATTCTTGTGCGATATTCACTGTAAAAAAAAAAACAGTATAAAATGAAGTCGCTCAAAATGTATGTGCGCATAGATCTTTTAAACAACGAAACAGATTTTCATGCGGTTTTCACCAATAGATAGTGATTCAAGGGGAAGGTTTTACATGCTTATTATAGTAGAGAAAAGCCGAGAAATTCAAATATTCAATTCAGACAGCGGGCAGCTGGCAAGCGGGTGGTGTGGATTTTATAAAGGTTGGGTAATGGCGTTGTGTTTCGTTAGACATAGCAACGTGTGGCCGGCTCTGCTAGTTACTTTTAAAGAAGGGAAAATTTGCCAAAATTGGTTGCAAAGCAATCTGAGATATTTTAAATAGTGCCATATTGTGGCAAAAAGCGCTTCAGTGGTTAATATGAGTATCGCACAAGAGCCTCAACTGCTCCCAACCGTCTGGCATACCCAATTGGTGAGGCTGAAGGTTGTGGGGCGGGGAAGGACATGGGTGTGGGAAGACATTTTCAAATATCGAGGTTTTTTTGTAAGCAGATAAATAATTAGACATGGGAAACAAAGGGTATTAAATTAAATTGTTTCGAAACATAATTTTTCCATCAATATGTGTAGTTGTTTAATGTCTCTCAACAGATGTCATTAGTATTTCAAGTTATTTGTAATTTTTAAGGAGTCTTAATAGATGTAATTTTTTTACATTAGCTCCACACAGGAGATCCGTAGGAAAAAAATAGAGATGAAACGTATAGTTGTTTGGCCGGATACCGGATATCCGGCAAGCTGCGAGGCCGGATTTCTGGCGGACGGATATTCGGCCCATTGTCTCGCTGCATGTCGTGAGGAGTTTAGCGCCGCACAAGTGCGGCGAACGCGATCAGATCAATTCGGGCGGTTTCGGTTGCCATCGTGAGTATTCGTAAGTGATTCGTGAGTGTGTGATTGAATAGCGAAAATTAAATTAGTTCAAATGTGAATGGAAGAAGAGTCCGAGGAAGACATGGCACGACCAAGTGAATCAGATACTTGAGTCGGGCCATGTGAAGAGTCGGAATAATAGAAGAGCATGTATGAGACGATGTATGAATGTGAACGAGGCAAGGAGTGTGTGCCAAGATCGAGTTGTTTGGCGGTCCGTCCTCTCTGCCTACCCCTGCGGGGAAATGGCGTGATGGTTATTTAGTTAGTCTTAGCCACTGGACTACGACCTCCGTAGTCCAGTGGCTAAGACTCTTGACTCACATTCCGGAAGTCGCGGGTTCGAACCCGGCATGCGCAAATAAATTTTATTTGATTAATTTGTGTTATTTCACAAATGATTCATTTAAAATAATATATAGTATACTTGCGGCATGTTCCAGAGTGGAAGATACTATCAGTTCGCCCTGGTGTAAGACCACCATTCAGAATTGAAACGTTGCTTGAAAATGGCTTTAGCCGTGTTATGTGACCAAATCTGAATAGCCAGGTACTTCCCAACCTTCCTCTTCCCCACCTCCTTCCCCTCCCCGCTACCTTCAGCCTCACAACATACCCCAATTGGGGATGCCATAGTCTTACTGGCTCCAGACGGGAGCAGTTGAGATTCTTGTGCGGTATTCACTGTAAAAAAAAAAAAAAAAATTTAAAAAAAAAAATTAATTTAAAAAAAAAAAAAAAAAATTTAAAAAAAATTTAAAAAAAAAAAAAAATAAATAAAAATTTTAGTTCACTAATCATGTTAATTTAAGTTTTCGCTTCTCTGCGAGGTTTTTGTAAGTTTTTACTAAAAGTTTTTAGTTTAGATATTTAATATTTAAATATGTATTTATCATTAGAGACAATATCTCAGAAGAAAATTTTAGTTTTTTGGAAGGCCTTATGGCTTTTTTTGTAACTTTTTCGACTTTAAATAAAAGCCGTCATAATTATAAGTCGTTTTATTGATATTTACCTCACAAAGATTAATGTATTGCATTTTATTATTGGAAATTGTCGTAGTTTTTTAGTATCCGGTACCGGCCGGATACCGGATATTCATTCGTTTCATCTCTAAAAAAAATTCCCTTAGGGCCTATGTCATCTTTGGGGATCTTTGCAGGATCTTTTTAGGAAAGAAAGGAGAGGAAGTTCTGGGAAGGAAAACGATATGAGGGGTGGGTAGGAATCTGGGAGTCAGTTTGTCCAAGAGTGGCGGATACATGGTCCAATCCAATCTCTCCCACTGCAGTGCAAGACGATGATCCGAGAGATTTAAAACTTCAATCAGTCTCTCGTGATCCGGTCTACCACGAAGTTGGCGAGTGGAGGCATTCGCCGCAAAGACCCGAATAAACCACACCCCTATGAACCTGGGCACCCCTGCTAAGTCACCAAACGAAGCGAAACACTTGGGATGTCATCGGTCAATTCTTTTATGTAATAAATTAATTTATTCAATTATTTCTTATATGTAATAAATTTACATTTCTAAGGTGTAAGAAATTAAGAAAAAAAAAATTTTTTTTTTGTGCATTACAGATTAATATAATCCTATTACAGTGCACGTAAGATATACACAACTTTAAACGAGAAAGAAGAAAAAATAAAATTACAATAACAAATATTTTAAAATTCTTTACTAAAATTACTAAAATTACCTTCAAGACTAATGTTGAAAATGTCAAGGGACCTGGAGATATCATTTAGCAGCACCATACCTCTTATCATGCTGTGCAAGGCCAGAACGTGTGTTCTGCCATGTGGTATACAGAGCAAGTCGTGGTGGCGACCCTGGCAGTAGTTGTTCGGTACAAACAATTTATAGCATTCTAAGAGGTATGGGCTGTCTATGTAACAGTTTATAATTTTGAAAGCTGTTACTGTTAGGTCCCATTCCTTCTAGATTGGAGACAGCAGAAGCGTATTCTAATTTTGATCGTATAATGCAGTTGAACATCGATGTCATTGTTCGGGCTTGGAAAATTGTTTACTTATTCTTATCACAAATCCAAGAAGTTTGTAACACGATGATTCCAACCCTACCATATGATCTGAAAAAGTAAGTTTGGGATCAAATGTGACCCCAAGGTCCCTGATGGATTTTACTGACGACAATATTTCATTAATTAATTATATTATATTATATTATTATAATACTGGTATAGGATAGAGACAACTGACGGACTTTTGAGTCGTATAAGCCGATCGTATCCGATCTACAAGACCTTCAGCAAAAATTTCCCCTACCCTAGATTATCACAGAGCATCATTTAGAACGGATGTTAAGTCCAGTTAAATAGTCATTGTAAATAAGATGATAATAAACAAGACGCGTCTAGTCGAACCGAAGTATTACTGGAACTCCTGATAATCAGAGTTGTATTGTTAAATCACAGGAACAACAGTACCCCGCAATTTCTCACTTCTTGGGATTGTCGGTTCAGTTCTAAATCAATTGCTCTCACAAATAATTTCGTGCAAACCAACGTCAAAGCAAAACGCGCTACTATGTATTACTGAATATATTGAAGGTTTATGCCGGAATTCGTGTTTATCAAAGGCTTCCTACATATTTTCCCACGTAGAGAATTGGATGGGGGGGGGTCGTCTACCCCAGTGGAAAGTGAGGGGTATGGGGTGGATAGAAAAAATACTCAAGTGGGTAGAAAGTAGAATTTCAACAACTCAATTACTCTCCAACTATAATGGTACGTGACATCATAGACAAATTGGACGGAATACAAAAATAAAACCGAGCTTTATAGGAGTTAAAATAACATTTGTTGGGTAGGTGAATACATTCGTAGCGAGTTTTAAAAAAAAATCGTAAAAATATACAATAAACTTTTTTTAAATCCACACAGAAAGCCCCGAGGAAAATAATTTTACTCAGGTCCTGTGACATCTTTCGGAATGCTGCCTGAAGTGTATTTTTGGAAAATACTGAGATTTTTTTTTATTTAATTTAAATTAAATGTAATAATGTCTAAATTTAATCTAGATCTTCAAGTATTTTAGTTTTTTTTTGTTACAGCTATTTTGGCTTACAAGGCCATTTGCAAACTGTCGGTAAACCACTTTGAGGCGACTTATTTATACGATTCTAAATGACAATTTTTAAGGTGTCTAAATTGATTTATTACCGGTTAAGGGTCCGCAACCCGGATTTGTACCGATTTCTTACATATTTCCTTTAAACACGGTAAGTTTTAAAGCTCTTAAAAAAATATATGTTATTCTTGAAGATAATATCTAGACTTTGCCCGCGCCGAAACGCAAATTATATAAAATTCCCTCGATAGAAAAAAATCGCAAAGTATGCTAAAAAAATTATTATTAATAAGTTTGTTTCAGTTATTTTACAAGTTATATGTATGAAAAAATTCACAGTGTTTTTTTAAATGCGTGAGATTTTTGCTCTATTTTAAACGAGTCGTGTTTTATTAATTATTTTCGCAATTTTCGCATTGATTTTGTTGCCGTAAATGTTAGCGCTCTCCTCTAACGTTCGTAATTTCGTATATTTCCATCTTCTTCTTTTCGGGCCCGATTGCAGAGCCTTAAACCAATTTTCTGAGAAACTAATTGTAGACACTGTATTATGTGGAGTACTTCGGAATCTGTTTTCTCGCACCAAATGTTAAGGTTTTCTAAATTGTTTAATAACTACGTTACAGCTATGACTAATTTAAATGAGTTGTATTCCCCACAAAAAAAATTTCCTTACTTTATTAATTAGGTCTACATTGGGGTTATTCGCTCGTTTATTGATTTCTAATCGCTCAAGCAAATTTAATCTGAAACCCTTTCTTTTTATACTCGTATGTAATGGTTTAGTGAATTATCACGTTCCTCTTCAAACACAATAAGACATAGAGGAGATGTACCGAATATGGAATAGCTTAGGTAAAAAAATCTAATTAATTATAATTGAATCGTTTATTAAGTATTATACGTTGTATTATTATTTGAAACGTCAACGAAATATGAAAAGAAATACACAAACGTCTTCATTTTAAACGAAAGTTAAAACAATAGAAAAAAACGATATCAAAAAGTGTGCTCCTATTATGCGATACACTGATTTTTTTTAAATTTCTTTTGGGTATGCTCGGAATGAACCATCTACGTGTCAGAAGGGATGTACACATTGCTACGCATTTCTTCAGATTGATTCGTGGATGGCTTGAGAACTCAGCTATCTTGGAGAATATTCATTTTTATATTCCCGATGGTTATCTTCGCCATCGACAGCATAGGCTGTTCTATCTTCCGGCCTGCAGGACTAACTTGCCAATGGTCATGCCGATCGGGAGAGCAATTTTGCTGTTGAACAGAATTAATTCGGATATCGACATATTTAGCGTCAGTGAAGCTGCCTTTAAAAGGCAAGCTCAATTGATGCTCATATAGTTTTTTTTTTTGCTTACCATTTATATTTATGTTTAATGTAATACTGTTACAAATGTATTTTAAAAACGCATTAAAATTTTAAATTTTGTAATGTTTTTGAAAGAATAAAATAAATTGAATTGAATTGAATTGAATTGAATTGAATTGAAAAATGCAATAATCACAAAAAATAATATTATCGGTTCCCGAACACTCAAAATGGCATCAATGGCAGCAGGCTAAACATTTGATCCACTCTTTGGCTTCTGATATCCCACGGTCATTTACAGCTTCCATGACTTTTATCATTTTTTTTGTCCCACGTCTTCCGCTGTTTCTTCTACGACATTGTTTCACACTGTTTCGACTACGACAGGCCAAAATACAACCTGGAATAGCAAAAAGAAATTTAGTTCTACTAGAATTCCATTTTGGAAACATTCTTCCTAATAAGAGATAGTATTCCATATTAGGATCATCGAAAAATCCCATATTAGGAACAAGATCAATATAAACAAATATATTCGTAGAATAAAATCTACTTGAATTTAACTTCAAATTATTATGAAAACATAAAATTTAAATATTAGTAAAACATAAAATATAAATAATCAGTGAAAGATTAACAATTTTGTGGAGAAAAATTTTTGAGAAAAAAAAAAAAAAATTAAAAAATTAAGTGAAACTTATGCCATCTCAGGAAACACATGCAGCTATTGGGAGTGGAAAGCACTAGTAGATGTAGAAAATGTGAAGAGGATGAAGAGACTCCAATTTACTTATGGTGCCAATGTCCTGCCCTGGTGGGAATTAGGCTCAGATACCTGGGGAGACATGTTGTAGAACCAGAAGACCTAGCCACATATCCGATAACAACTCTGGTGAACTTTATTAAAGGGACTGGGTTATTGTTAAAGGATTGAGGTAAAATGGGAGAAAGTACAATGGGCCCATGGCCTAAGTACTCACGGGAACCAATGGTAAACCGTCTCCGCTTTTATAAAAAAAAAAAAGTGAAACTTACGTAAATATATAATCGGTGAGTCACAAAAACTTAATCACTCTCTCAGGTGAGTGTGGTGTGGTCGGCGTCAGGACGAGTCCTGAATATTCAAGGTCGGTCGGTGGGTAATTGGGAAGGCTGGGTTACAGAGACTGTTCTTACTTAAATTTTGAGAAACACCACCGTCTCATATTAGAAACGTATGCCATATTCGGTACATCTCCTGTAACAGACGTATCAGCGTCGCCACAAGACTATAAAAAAGTACCGGGTTTTTAGTGCACGAACAGGATGGTGGTGATGGAAACAAATAATAAAACTGACCTCCCATGCACCCAGTGCCTGATGCGTGAAGGACACTGGATGTGCTTAATCCTCTGCCTGATCCTGGCGCCTGGCGGTTGCCAAAGTAGGGCCGGCTCTTCTGGAGGAGTGTTGGCACCAGGACTGAAGACAGGCAGAGGTCGGCGGGGGAGGCAGCTGAGTGATAATAAACTTCCCAGTAGGAATAATAACACGAGTTGACTGTAGAGAAGAACTAACTTTATTTGGAAAATACGCGCCCTTTTATACCCTAATCTGGGCAAAAAGGTGATCACATGGTACATTTATGGGGTGGGGGGTTGGACCTCGCCCGTAAGTATAAATACGCCGACTTTCTTGTCGCACTTCATTTTGCTTGTGTCGCTCAAGAAAGTGGTCGATTAAAATCATTATTTAATAATAATTCTACAGGTTATAACATAGTTTTTATAAAGTATTTCTTAATTCTAACATGTATGTACGGGTATTCTTTACCCGTAGATTTTTAGTTTAATGAATTTAGGAACAATTTTGGAAATTTTTACCATTTGTTGGTAGGTATTTGAGTTTAATTTAAGTTTGCAAAGTGATGTGAAGAAGTTAGTATTTTCCCCAGGTTCCTCGTAAGACTGGCTACCGAAACCGGTTTGTCTCGTCGTCTTACGAGGTTCCTGGATTTTTAAAATGGAAAAAGACTGTTTTTTGATCGGAAATTTTCTAAGTACATAATTTGTGCGCAAAGGCATATAGCGTTGGCAGTTTAAGAGTTACAAGGTTGATTTATGGCTCTATGGATGCCCCGTAGGACTCTGCACTGAAACGTCTTAGTTTCAGCGTCCTACGGGGTGTTTAAACGAAGTTATATTAAAATATGGTGTATTTTTGACCAATATGACGGCCCTTAATAGGGACGCCCAAACTGGTTTTTTGGCTTTGTAGCCGGAGAAATAGCCCTGAAGGCGATAAAATAATAAGTTTAGGATGTCTCCTGGTGGCAACTTGGTATCCAAGTTTTATTTGTATCACCAGGGCATCTGTGTATTAAGAAAAAAGACATTTAAAATTGATAAAATGTGTTTTGAAAAAGATCGTTGCTGGCGGCACGGTAAAGCCGACTGAGAGCCCAAAAAGGCCCTTGTGGGGGCCGCCATAAAGGGGAGGTAAAGCAGCCTGCTTGGTAGAGCAGCCGCTTCCTGCTGAGCCATAACGGCAGAACGGCAAGGGAGGGAAGGCAGTCCGCTCGGCGGAGTAGCTGCTTCCTTCGGAGCCGAAAAAACGGCCCTTCTCAGGGACATAACTAAAAAGGAGGCTAGTCAGCCTGGTTGCCTTTGGAGGCGTAAATAAGCATAAATAAAGTATTAATTGTTAAAATTATTAAAATTATAGGATTCTATCGATATATCGGTCAAATTTTCAAAATATTTTGTGTTTTTAAAATAATAGTGTATTCAGCTCAATATTATCATATTTTCAATAGTAATTTTTATACACAATGTGCATTATTTTAATGTACAAAAATCTCAATAAAAATTAAGGTATTTTTATCAGTACACAGATATTCATTTTTATTAGGTAATAATTACAAAAATATAACTAAAAAGCTGTCTTCTAACTTATATGTAAACTTTGTATGCGTCTCAGTAACATTCTATTGGCCTATTATTCTGTCAAAAAGGACTTCGTGTTTGGAACAAGGTATAGTCAATTGGGAACCAACACATAGGAGTGGCTTAGAAAAAAATACATTTCTATGTATATACCTACACACATGAGATAGTATTAGCGATCACAATACTAATGCAAAGACAATAGATTTGTAAGCTATTAATAGTTAAAATTTCAACCGCCAGATGTCATGACCCAATACAGTTGCTTTTTTTCCGTTCGTTCCTATACGGTTTTGGATTCTAGTGACTTTAGTTACGTAAATAAATAAAAATATCGTTTTTTGATACAATTTTCGACATTGGATATTTTGTATCGATATATCGGATAAAAATATATCGGCTAAAAATATCGATGTATTGAATTAAAAATATCGATACATCGATATATCGATACTTTTTCAACAAGCCTACAGTGGGATGGATAGATTAATGCGTCCTCCTGGACACACTGCTCACCTAAATTCCTACTCACGCCTTCTACTTCTACTATTTCCTTCTCTCCTCTCCTTCATTTCCTTAAAAATACCGTCCATACAGCATCCCCAACGATCACATAAACCCTGAATGAAATTATTTGCCTCAGCTCCTCCTGTGTTGAAATTTATAGATTTCATCACGCGTTTATTTCTTCGTTTCTTGCCATATCTATAAATAGCTGGGTCTTAATTGAACCGTGTGAGGTCCATTAGGGGAAACTAACCCAACGGATATCCAATTATTATTATGACGCCAATATTGGACAAGGAAACACTATCACTTCCCGCTGACACCCTCGATTAACCTCTATACTAGCAATGTGTGTGAACGTAAACAATACCTAATATACAGAATTTAAAACAATGTGAGTCCCGGTATGGTCAAGGGAGTTATATGGTGTGGCAGATCTCTTTCCCCCCTCCATTATGACGGTTCCAGTTTTTACCTAAAGGGCGTGCTTTTGAAGATATAAGGGCTGGAAGTTTCGCCCTCTTGAAATTTCTACAAACAGTCTTCCGGAAAGTTCTAGAAGGTTCCATAGAGCTCTAGAAAGTTCTGGAAGGAGTGGCGGAGTATGTCGTGGGATGTTTGAGAATAGGGAATCGGATCATTGTGGAACATTCCAGAACATTCTCGAATATTGTGCTGAGCGAAGCCGGGTGACCCAACTAGTGCTAAATAAAAACCTCGTAGATAAAAAAAATATATGTTGAACTTTTTGCGTATAGGCGTAAGGAATGCTTAGCTATTGCATCGTGGGTAATCTTTGGGTTATTACGACGATACGCTTCCTCATTTTTTGCCAACCTTTCGGACGGCGCACAGTGTGCTGAAAATCGCCTTTCATAGACATAGAGACTTGAATTTTCAAGGGTATTTTTTTTGCTAAAAATGGATTCTGCTGATCATTACTATCTATAAAGTTTCGTATGAAGCAATTGCGTGTACAAATGAAGGAGTTATCATTTTTTTAAGAAAAATAACGTATTTACGTATAATAATAATATTAACGACCTTTTGTTTAACTTTTACTTTTAAAGTTATAAACAAAAGGCCGTTACTGTAGTTAAATTTTACCAAAATACGTTTTTCAATCAATTTGACTGCTTGTTGTACGTTACTTTTAACGTTTGTACTTACTTTCCGAAAACCGATAGTTACTCCAGAGTTACTCCGCCATATTGGCATCATTGGCATATTTGACAGTTCTGGTCGAAGTAATGTACGAAAATGGGTGCTTCAACATTGATTATTAATCAGTAATCATGATAAATATCGTAGAAGAGGATGATAATGCATTTAAGCATTAAAATGAATCATCAACATAAAAAGTTTTTGTTTCAACTTTGAAGATTAAAAAAAAAATTTGCACGTTGCGTCACAATACGAAGTATGTCAAAAAAATACAAATAAATAGTAGTATATCTGTGTGTAAGGATGTAATGGCCAACCTTATGATTCCAGAGATATCCTGATTTTTAATGTCAGTGCCATACAAATTTTTCTTTAAAAAATGATAACTCCTTCATTTGTACACGCAATTGCTTCATACGAAATTTTATAGCATAGTAATGATCAGCAGAATCCATTTCTAGTAAAAAAAATACCCTTGAAAATTCAAGTCTCTATGTCTATGAAAGACGATTTTCAGCCCACTGTGCGGCGTCACAGATTCCATCATCAGGGCAGAGCTGTCGGCTTTCTTTCCCCCCGAATTCCCATCCCCCTCCCTCTTCCTTTAGTTTAATGATTAAATAAATTAATCTTCATCTATTATTATCGATAATGAATAAATTCAATCTGTAACCTTCAATCTTCGCCCACCATAACACAGGGACACAGGCATGGCGAAATAATTCTGAAAAATGACTTGATATATTGGCATACAGAGCTCCGGGCCAAAAAGGCTCCTTTCTCGTTCATCACGAGGCTGAAAAATGTGGTGACCGGACATAATAACGTAATAAATAACTGAGAACGTAATTCAAAGTAAATATTTTTAGAAAAACTATTTTTTTTACATGGGTCTTGAAGAGACCCATGTTGTAGGAAGGAAGAAACACAGAGGCCGGTAAATCACTCCACGGCCGAGCTGTTGAACACAAAAACGTGTCGAAGAAACGACCTGTTCTCATGTGACAAATGTCAACTGTGTACAAATGTTGGGCACGCGTTTGGCGTGTTTCCCGACTATGCACCGGTGCCGAAGGGATCAATGATGCTAGTTCCTCGGAGCATCTTCCATTTTAATACCGGTAGAACAAGGATAGCATTCCCACCCGACGCCTGTACTCTAAAGATTGCGATCGGTCTGTTAAGATGGGAGAACTGGAACAATAACCAACCTTTTTTAATACAAGATAATATATTAAAGGTACTATATATCATTTTCCATTTTCAGGGAGTTGTTTAGCTTTTTAAAACGTTCACATTTCGTTATATAATATTATTCATTATATAGATACAAAGATATTGAAATATAAGTTGAATATCTTTGTATAGATAGTATATTTGGGGCACGTTAAGTGGAATAAGTCAGATTCCCATAAATGATTTTTGGAATCACTGTCCAAAATGTAGAGTTAACTACATCACTGAAACCATTTTTTTTAATTGGTTTGTATTATTACAGCTGCCAAAAAATGTATTTCCAGGATTACTTCACAAACATAAAATATAAACTCAGCACAGGTTTTCCTAGTGAGGTGTTCACGAAACATACATTACCTATACACAGTTTCACCTTCACAAACCTACCTTACACCCAACATAATAAAATTGCAACATATATTATGTAAAAATATTTTTAAAATATCAATAGGCCACTTGCATGGACTTCATAACGACTTGGAAAAAATCGTGTGGATAGAGTTTTTTACTAAGATTACGAAAATGTTAGTAAAAAGTTTTAGAAATGTACAGTTTTTTTTTATTTTTAAATAAATAAATCCATTATTTGGGCTCGTGACGTCACTACATGAAAATGTCCCGTCGCCGAAAATGTTCCTATTAATTTTATAAAATTCCACACTGATTTATTTTTTTATATGGCATCACTTTGATTTCAGGCGAATTTTTGAATTCGTTCACTAGATTTATTGTTTGTTCTCTGCGAACTTATCATTTGGTTTCACTTTTTGACAGATGCTCTGAAGAGAACCCCGTACTTTTAATGATCTACGGGGTTCTCTTCAGAACGTGCAGATGATGTCGGTACGTGTTTTAGAGGTATAATGATTATGGTGCTGATTTTAACAAAATTAAACTTTATAATATTCTTATTATTATTATAATTTACAAGTACAAGTATATTACATTGAATTTAGTAATACAGACGCTGTTCATTATAATGATTTATGGTCAATAAGATAGATCAAAGAAAAAAAATATTTATGAGATGTAATATTTTTAATATGCCTCGTTATTCTCCTGTGCCATTCGTGTGGAAAACGTTCTTTTTTTTAAATGATTTTCGGCTATGTAATTATCGTTTTTTCACACCTATAAAATTATGTCCCGTATTTCCGGTTTATAAAAAATGGTCTAATTTTTCGGTTTGAAATTTTCAAAAAATCCCCAGGGTTTCAAAAAAACGATTAAAAAAAAAAAAAACACAGAATGTCTTAGAATATTTGCCTAAACCGGAAAAAAAATTTAAAAAATGTGATGCAAGTGGCCTATTACGTAAAAATATTAATGTTAGGTAAATACTGTAATACATAGAAATAAATAAATAAAACTTAACCCCTCAGAAAATCGCCAAAATTCACTTTTAATGTCTTTAACGAAATGACATTTTACGAAAACTTTGTGTTATTACCGCTTCACAATTAAAGCTCTATAAATGAAACATTTCTGAACGTAGCCGAATACTAAAAACTGTTTTAGACAGGTTACAAAATAAGCTTTTGAATTATTATATTACAAGTAAATATTAATATTTGTAAATATTAAAATTTAGAATGCAAACATTAAAAAAATGTGAAAACGACTCATGTGATGTTTTTATGTGAAAACGGTACTAAAATCACAGATTATGTAAACAACAATACTTATTCTATTGCATAAATGTATAATAAACACTTTTGTCACCTCACTTTTTTATCATTTCATATAAAGATGTTTAATAAAAATTAACAATGTCGGGCGCAGTCGACCCGCCCGTAGGAAATTTGGCGGGATAAATTATGTGTCAGACTGCGCGTCTGACAGAATATTCTTTTAATGTATTTCTATGGACAACTTGAATAAAGATGTGCAGCATGATTCACTATCGACCTTTCACTTTTATTTTAGGGATGTAACTAAAACAATAACGGAGTTATAACGGTTTCTATGGAGACACACGCGCTGACGTATAAACACGCTTATTGTACTTGACTGCTGTCGTATTTTTAACGCATATATCTGCTTACGTTGCGGAGGGGAGTTAGAGCTGTGACGTGAGATGGGATGTGCCTTAATGGCTAATGATTTAAATTGTTATCGACAAACAATACTTCAATTGGATGTTGTTATTGCGTTCTCCTGTTGCGATCAGCGACCCACTTCAAAGATATTTGGGGGTAAGCAAATATAGATAGACTAAAGTGGAATTACTCAGGTCCTGAGTTTGCTCTTAAATAATATTGGCTTTAGCTGGAAAGTTCGTACGTGGTCAGCGTTCAGCATTAACTACTGTCAGCTTATACGACTTCACCCTCCTTCGAGGCGATGTGCCAGTCCTTGAAATATTTGAAATAGGAAGGAGCGTTACCTTTTAGGACGGATTATAGAATACTTGACAAGACTTCACAACCAATAAAAAGAAAATGTGCGCCTTCCCAGTTACGCCCTTATTTTTTTTACATTAGCTTCACACAGGAGGCCCTGAAGAAAATAATTTCCCTGTAATAATGTCATCTTTGGGGATGCTGTGTGGAGGTTTTTTTAAGGAAGTGAAGGATAGGAAGTTCTGGGAAGGAAAAATGTATGAGGGGTGGGTAGGAATCTGGAAGTCAGTGTATCCAGGAGTGATAGACGTATCAATGCATCACTGAAGAAGAAGAAAACAATAATAATCTAAACGAAAATATGTAAGAGAACAAGACAAAAAAACAGAAAAAAAACAATTGGGACTCGAACCTAGACCTCTCGTCTAACCGGGATGTGCGCGTTAACCAATTTCGCTTTTGCCACCTTCTGTCAAACTGTCATATTTGTCTATCTCCTATTTCAAATTTTAGAATTAACAATATTATCTTCAACTAATTATTTTTCTGGGTTCGAGTCCCAGTTGCGACCATTATTTTTTTGCTGTTTTTCTGTGTCTTGTTCTCTTTCATATTTTCGTTTAGATTATTATTGTTATCTTCTTCTTCAGTATTATATTACATTGATGCGAATGACCTTCAAAAGTTACAAAAAGAGAGTTTTTCTCATAAAAAATTTAAGTATCAATCCATCCCTACAACTGCGGTGCAAGGCAATGAATCGAGAGTCCGGCTGGAAAGGTCAAAAGGCCTCCCTCAACTAGTCTCTCTTGATCCGGTCCGCCATGCAGAAGGTGGGCGGACGCATCCTCCCTAAGACCTGGACAAACCTCACCCCATGAACCCTGACACCCAAAGTAGCGAACCACTTGGGGTGACCTATGGTAGAGGTGTTGGTTATCCAATAAATGATTGGTCAATCACACACTGGTAAAGTCGCCTCTACTAATCGTTCTTGAACTCAAGAGCTCGGCTGTGGAACGATTTGCCGGCCTCTGTTTTTCCTCCTTCCTACGACATGTTCATTCCTTCTTCTCCTCAAAAAGACCCTCCACACAGCACTCCAGCATCTTCTAAGATGATATAGGCCCTCAGGGAAATTATTTTCCTCGTACCTCCCGTTTGGAGTTAATGTAAAAAACAAATTTTAAAATACTCAAGAGTACGATTACCTGAACATTTATATTTCGTTTTGATTTATGTTCAGCTGTGCTACAGATCTTCTAAATAAATTGTTCCTTTTGTTTTTATTTTCTTAATCCTGTACCAGATCCTTCCTATCATATTTCTTCTTCTGCAGTAGATACATAGTATTTTTATCGTGCACAGGTGGCAGTCGTAACCGGTAACAAAGTATGAGATGATACACTTCTTTGTTTTGCTTTAACTTGGAGTGCCACTGGATAAAAAAATCTTTAGAAGTGTTTCGAAAGCAAGTAAATGAGCCAGAAGAAAATTAAATTAGCTGGAGAATGCTAGTGGAGTAAGGACTACACACATCATAAAAATACATAAATATGTAGCAGCCAGCCTCTGCTACCACATGCTCTGGATTGTTTCCGAAATATGTGGATCTTTCCAGAAGCGGCGCCCCATTACGATGGCTGGATGTATAGGTACCTATCGCATCGTTAATGAGCTACAAACCTACCTACCTCTCACGCGTTCCAGAAAAGGTACGAACCATTGCGCGCCTGAAATGCACAGTTCGGGCACTTTCGAGAAAGTCGTAAAGAATTACTACCAGACAAAGCAATAATGCGACTCGCCCGACCATATAAAGGCGCTCAGCAACGCACACAGTACAGTGTTTCCAGTGTTTACATAGCGTTCAGTATTCTCGCCTCACACAACCGCAGTTAACCTAAACCCAGTAAAAATCCACGTTCATTTGTTTACCTAATACCGGTAGTGTATTTAATCTGTTCCGCTGTCCAGTTTAGAATTGATTTGTAAAATTTTAATCTTGTTAGAACTCAATAAAGACTTCCAACACGCAACCTCAATCTCGAGTTCTAGAAATATCTGAGTGCAGACCCAGAAAAAAATCCTCAGGTATATCAATATGTTGAAGCATGAAACTTATCCGAGGTTCAAGCCCTTATGCAAAATTATATTTTGTTCCATTAAAACATTCACAATTATCCTCTGAGAATTTGAGGTGATTTAGGCTTGTCAAAACTGGTGACCCGACAGTTGGCTCCCCGAAATTATTATCATTGTAAATGTACGAGTATATTTTTTTGTGCCTTATTTACCAACTTCAACCCTAACATCGATTTCAAAAATACCTTTAATAATAAATTGTTAGGTACGGATATCAAACGAATTTATTTACAGCGTCGTTTTTTGTTCTTATACGCTGGTATATACAGTATGGACAATCGGGTCACCAGTTTGGTGAATATATTGTTTATATGTTTTATCCAGATCTGGCAGTTTACAGACCTTGCCCACGTCTGAAAACTGGATGGATGTTTAAATTTGTGCGGAGGTGTTTAAATAATAACTCTTGATATTAACGCGAGTCACAATGTATTTACAAGAGAAACTTTATGTTAGAATAATTTGAACAAGTTTAATATTTATTTATTTTATTTATTTATTGATTTATTTACGCCCTTGGAGCATTTACATCAATCGTGTAACATAGTAATAATAGAAATAGAAACAATAAAATACCAATTATTATTTCTCATCCTTTACACTAATAGAAAGGAAGCAGAATTAAAAAGAAATAACAACAAAAACAATATTAGAAGAATAATAATTGTCAATAACTTCATTTCATCGGGGTAGTGGATTTTTTTTTTTTATTGTAAAACACTTTTTAATGTGGAGTCGTTTTTATTTTACAATCACTTTGAATTTACAACAATGAAATCAACACTTTTATAACTAATTTTGGCCCGGACCCCGCCTGGGGAAATAAGGGGACTGTACCCTAGGTATCGATTAATGCGAGAGAGAAAAATATTTTGAACAACACCCTTTTTATACTATTAAAAAATTTAAAATACCCGTCTTTAGGCTTACGACAACAGACAATAATAATAAATATGGCGGTCGGCACCTACTGAGTCACGTGGCCTATTCTAGTTAGTAACACTAGCTTCAATAAAAATCACCCAGATGTCTCTAGTATTCATTATTTCTTAATAACCTGATCAAGATTAAATCAATGATTATCTACAGCAATAATCCCATAGATGTCACTATTCTTAACAATATTAAATTTAGATCAGAATTTTTGAAATTTCTGATATAAATTTAGGTAATTATAATATTATTCTTGCGCTGAGGTAAAGCAGGTAGAGAGGGCAACACTAGAACCGGAATGGTTTTGCAAAACAAAATGCGTTGTCACATACCTAGCTGGCGAGTGGTGACCGGTGATACCACCGTGCAAAATCTAACAAAAATTATATTTTATGGCTGTTCGTTGCCTCGTTACAACAGTATCAACAGAAGTAATTTTATCCTTGTAGATAAGTACAAACATCACCCCTAACTATTACACATCTGCCCTGATGATGGACACTGCAACGCTGTCCGAAACGTTGGCTAAAGAAGGAGGTAGCGCAACACGGCATAATACCCCAAAAACTAATTACAAAAATTTAAATAAACGTTCAAAAACATCAACAAATAATTTATTTAAACACCAGAAAGTTCATCAGTTTTTACAGAGCACTTAATTTATCAATCTGAAGATGTATTAGGTACACATCGGTGTTTCTTGGATATTTTCAATATGTGTGAACTTTCCTATGTGACTCTAGTTTTCTTACATATCAGAATACTTCTTGGTGTAACCGGTTCAGTGGGCACTATGTTGTGTGGGTGGTATGCCTGGCTGGAAAAACAATTTATACAGTCTTTCTAGTAATTGGATTCTGAAGAATACAAGTGTGAGGGAACGATATGCCTTACTTAAAATGCCTTAGGTACTGTATGCTGGGAGAAACGAGACTACATTAGGTACATTATATTAAAAAAAATCAGAGTGTGCAATTCACACGCAGTAGAAGTGAAATCTCCAGAAAACTAAAGTAGACAAGAGTGGGATTACGAAGCACTTTTTTTATCAATGTGAAGGATAATTTTTTCCATATTTTTGTTGTCGAATTCCAGTGCCTCTTTCCTATACATCTGGTCATCTTATTAGTATTTGTGTTTTATTCTTCGCGCAGGCTAAATCCTATAGATGTATGTTGACCGGTCAGTGGTTGAGTGGGCATCGCGTTTGGGTCCCACTAGGGCGTTCCGTGTTCGATTCCTCGGCTGGCTAAGTCCTCCATTACAACACAAGCAACATTTTCGGTTGTCTGTGGTGGTAGTAGGAGATTTTCAAACATTGTTGGGTTATTTGTAACCCGGGAATGTTTGTCTTTCTTTAAAAAAAAATTGTGTTTTTCTCTTTTTGGTGTCGCTCGCTTTCGCCCCGGGCCCCCGGTCCTGGGGAGGGCCCTAAACGCCTCCATGGCACCAGGACACAGTTAAAAAAAATCGTTTTTTATTCCATTTTCTGAAAGATGCACTTGTTAAGAATGCTCTCACCAAATTTTTCAAAAAATTCGAATATTTGACGGAGATTCAGCATTTTATGTGAAACCGCTTGAAACAATTTGTATTGAATTATCCTTCAGCAAAATATTGAATGCGTTGGCACCAAAGATATTCAAATACAGAAGAGATATGCTATGGTGTCCGCGCAACTGTCGCCGGACTACGCGCTAATTAGCGTAGTTTTCATACAAAAAGAATTTGTTCATTTCGTTGATTTTTTGAAAATGTGCATTAATTGAAAAAAAAAGAGATTATCCGACTAACCTTATTTTTAAAGAATTTAAAGTTTTAAAATTTAATGATCTAGTTCGAAAAAATATAATAATCCAAATAATAAAAGAAAAACAAAATCACAGATTTTTAACTGAAAGTCGTACTCGTCAAAGACGTATATTTCAAACACAAAAATGCAACACCTCATTTGCACAACATCATTATACATTTCTAGGAAAAAAATACTTTAATAGCCTACCTGAAAAAATAAGAAAAATCGAAGACGATAAATGTCTACTAAAAGCAATCAAAGAGCAATTTAAAGTAAGAATACCAAATTGATAAAATTTATCATCATAACTTATATAATTTGTAAATTTGTTATTTATTAAGAATATACCACAAGTAAATTATAAGATACAAAATATATTCTGTTAATATATTTTAAATATTTTCTAATCCCATAATCGTCCCTCTTCTAATCACAAGCGTCTGCTTCTGTAGAAGAGAAATACCATAAAATAAAAAAAAATAAAAATAATGAAAAAAAAAAAAATCAGTGAAATTTATTATTATTTATATGTTAATGTTAATTTTAATGTTAATGTTATTGTTAATTTATCTAGGCATTGATTTGTAATTGTATTTCCATTGTTTTTATGTATATATTTCGAAAAAAAAAAAAAAAAAAAAAAAAAAAATTGGTTAACAATATATTTTGAATAAGGAAAGAATTCGTTCATTTAGTTTAACGTTCGTTTGGTTTATTCGTTAATTATTTGTTCTTTTAGTTTATTTGTTAATTGGTAAACAATATCGGCGACACCCGAAAGCGCTGACCCACATAGTAAAAACAGCAGATAGCACATCTATTCTGTATTTGAATATCTTCACCATTGGTGACTGGATTTTTGAACAGTTTAAGACTTGGTGCATGCAAATCGGAAGTATAGTTTTTCTAATACGTTGTCAACCAGGTTGAAAAACGTAATTTAGTAAAAAACGCGTTCAAAGTTTTGCTGAAGGATAATTCAACATACAAGCTGTTTAAAACGGGTTCATATAATATGCTGTATCTCCGTCAACTTTACAAATTTTCTTAAAACATTTGGTGAGAGCATTAAACAAATGCATCTTTCAAAAAATGAAAATAAAAACAAGACAAAATAATTTTTACAGTATCCTGGTGCCTTAAAGCCTTGTTTAGGATTTGATCAAGGGAACATGGAGGCAATTGGAGGCCCTCCAGGAGCCCGTGTGAACTAGCGATGTGTAGGTTCAGTTGGAGTGGGCTCTTAAACTCGGTTTTTTTTTTTTACATTAATTCCACACAGGAGGCCCTGAGGAAAATAATTTCCCTCAGGGCCTATGTCATCTGGGATGCTGTGTGGAGGGTCTTTTTGAGTAGAGGAAGAAATGAACATTGGTCTTGAAGAGACCCATGTTGTAGGAAGGAGGAAACACAGAGGCCGGCAAATCATTCCACAGCCGAGCTGTTGAACACAAGAACGAGTCGAAGAAACGACCCGTTCTCATGTGACAAACGTCAACCGTGTACAAATGTTGGGCACCCGTTCTCGTGTTTCCCGACTATGCACCGGTGCCGAAGGTATCAATGATGCTAGTTCCTCGGAGCATCTTCCATTGTAATACCGGTAGAACAAGGATAGCATTCCCACCCGACGCCTGTGCTCTAAAGATTGCAATCCGTCTGTTAAGATGGGAGAATCTATCAAACGAACCGCCCGTTTCTGCACAGAGTCAAGGGTATTTTTCAGGTATTTTGGAGCTCCAGACCAGAGATGGCTGCCAAATTCAACCGTGGGGCGTACTTGTGATTTGTACAAGGTTAGCAGTTGTGTACTATTAAAGTATCTGCGGGCCCTGTACAGTACGCCCAGGTTTTGGGAGACTAACTTTACTTTGGCTTCGATGGAGCCCCCTTACCTGAGCTGGTCACTTAGGGTTACACCAAGCATATCAATGGAGGGCCTGTTCGGAAGATTGCTTCCGTCGAAAGAGGCTGGATTTTCATCTCGATCCCTTTTAGACGTAATCAGACAAGCTTGGGTCTTTGAAACATTAAATTCAACGAGATTATTTTTAATTATTATTTTTAATTGTAAAACTAACGTTTTTAAGACAAGATTTTTTATGCATAGCACAAAGGGTAACAATTATTATAAGCAATAATTATCAGCCTGAAACACTCATCCACATTGAAAAACCTTCCGAGAAAAGATACATGACGCCAACGGGACTTGAACCCGTGTCTAAGATTATTTTTACCCCAAGAGAAAACACTCTCGAGGTAACCGTCCATTTTTTGCTTCAAAGCCCTACGAGCTGTTGGAGTTTGTGAGCCCTTTGGGGGCTTGTCAAACAAAAAGCTAACATGAACTGTACTGTCATCCGTATAACAGTGAATTGGTGCACATGACAAAAGGTCGTTGATGTGCAACAAAAACAAAGTCGCAGACAGAACCGATTTACCGAGCCACAGTCGGGTGGCGGCGCAGCGCGGCGCGGTGGCATTTCGCATTCATCAAACCCGTGCGTCACGGTCCGAGCCACGTGTGGGAGACGGGAGTAGGTGGCGCGTTCGAGGTCTTTTGCGTGCGAGCTCCGGCTCCGAGGTCCGGCTAGGGTGGAACCCGAACGTCTCGATTCGAGCCATTCGGGAGCAGGCGGAGTAGGTCGGGCGTTCGAGTTTTTGCGAGCACCGGCTCCGAGGTCAGGTTAGGATGGAACTCGAGCGTCTCGGTTCGAGCCATTTGCGAGTCGGAAGCAGGTTGGGCGTTCGAATTTTTTTGCGCGCTCGGGCCATTCGCGAGTCGGGAGTGGCTCCCGGGACCTGCTCCAAGAACTCAAGTACTTTTAAAAGGAAGCACTTCTCGGAGACATCCGGAAAAATGCAGAACTTACCCATCTCTCGTGTGAACTGAATAAAAAGCTTGTAAAATTACATAAACTTCTTAAATTAGGTGGGGGCTCATTCTATTACGATTTCGCATGATTTTAGTGACATGCAATCATTTCCTTGTCAACTCATTCGACATTACCATTGTCCCTTGATATTAAATTTAATTCAAATACTCAAATTAGGTCAGGAATACTGTTTATTCATGTACAATTTGTGGCGTAATTCCTATCGGTGGCAACGACTAACTAACTAGTCGGTATTTCAAATATTGCATCGAGGATATTATTAGTGTTCATGAAACCAATATTTCCGAATAACTCTGATAGATTGGCCTACTGAAAACAGGGACGAATTCATGTTATGTCAGGATTGTAGGCATGAATAATGAAAATGAATAAACTATTTTGTTTCATGTGAAAAAATACTTGTGGAAAATAACCTAAAAATTTAAACGAACGGACGTTTTACACGATGATTTTTTTGGTCCAGTGTCAATTTGGGTCTTATTTTTATATTCCTACATAGATTGGGGATGAAAAAAACACGTAATCGGTTTTGTTGCAGATTTTCGTATACTTTAAGATGGCTGACATTATTTGATTGTCATCTGTCAATGTTTTACGTTAACTATTATTTATTCGTTTGATATTCCTGGATATGTTTTAGCCGAGTTCAATTATAGAACACTAGCAGACCCGGCCACACGTTGCTGAGGCTAACGAAACACAACGCCATTACCCAACCTTTATAAAATCCACTCCACCCGCTTGCCAGCTGCCCGCTGCCCGCTGCCTGAATTGAATATTTGAATTTCTCGGCTTTTCTCTACTATAATAAGCATGTATTATACATATAAACCTTCCTCTTCAATCACTCTATCTATTGGTGAAAACCGTATGAAAATCCGTTGCTTAGTTTAAAAGATTAACGCGCACATACATTTTGAGCGACTTCCATTTATACTATGTAATGAAGAAAAAAAATAAATATTAAGTCATAGGGAAAAAAACTACCTTTATTCAGATTTAAAAATTGCAAATAAGTGAAGAAACTTACGGTAATAACTGTCAATAATTTCCGACAATTTACTCGGAAATCAAATAGGGTATTGGAAATAAAATTAAAGCCAATTTGCTTCTCATTATAAGTAACTAAAGTATAGAGTATTCTCATAAATATAAAATCTAAAGTAATACAGTGGGAGAAAGCAAATGTAAAATTATTCAATGTACAGTGTTTCAAATATAGTCCTCTACCTCTACCTCTGCGTGCAAAGTCGTATCTTGTCCAAGCATAATAAACTTTCTGATAAAAGTGTGTTTATCGGAAATGACCTGCCAGGTAAGTATGTTTTCTGTATCTGTTTGTAAATTATCAATATATACTCGTATCGTATTATAAAAGAAAGTGTACAATGTGCATGACGCTAAAACTGAAAAACGAGTCCGGGTACGATAAAGGTTGTTTTAAGGTGTGGTAGCCCTCTATCTACCATCCATGAAAAAGGTTCCGTTTTACCTGAAGGGCGTGCTTTTGAAGATATAAGGGCTGGAAGTTTCGCCCTCTAGAAATTTCTAGAATAGTTCAGAACATTCTAGAGTATTCGAGAGCATTCCACAACATTCCAGAACATCGCGAAACATTCTGGAATATTGTGGAATGTTCGGTAATAGTCTGGAACGTTCGGGAACATCCCGGAACACCCCAGATCATTGTGGAACATTCCAGAACACTCTCGAATATTGTGGAATGTTTTGGAGCATTGTGGACCATTCGATGCCTTTTTTATATGGGTAGGGCTACCCACTGGTAGAGGTATATAAAGCAAGATCCGTCGTGGGTTCGAACGTCAGTTTAATCTCATATCAACTCTCTGGGCGAAGCCGGGTACCCCAGCTAGTAAAATAAGATAAAGCCTAAGAAATCATAATAAATTGTACAGCGCCTTTGAGAAGATTTTTCACAAAAACGGCGCTCTGAAAATTCTTCTTCTTGTGCCCTGTCCGTTCAACGGACGTTGGCTATCATGTTGGCTATGAGGACTTTGTTTACTGCGGCCCGGAACAGCTCCAAGGTAGACTGGCCAAACCACTGTCTCAGGTTTTTCAGCCATGAGGTTCTCCTTCTTCCGGGGCCCCGTCTACCGGCAATCTTTCCCTGCATTATGAGATGCAGGATCTCATACTTCTCTGGATGTCTCATCACATATCCAAGATATTGAAGTTTTCGGATTTTTATAGTTTTAATTACTTCCTTTTCTTTATTCATCCGAACCATAACAACATTTGTAACCCTGTCCATCTAGCTTATTTTAAGTATTCTTCTGTAGATCCACATCTCGAATGCCTCAAGTCGCCTAATTATTTCTTCAGTAAGCGTCCATGCTTCCATTCCATAAAATAATATCGAAAACACGTAGCATCTGACCATTCGCATTCTTAATCCAAGGTTGAGATCATGACTGCAGAACATTTTTTTTCATGCGGATAAAGGTTGCACGAGCTTGCTCAATGCGGCATTTGATTTCAACTGAAGGATCCCATCTATCATTTACATTGCAGCCCAAGTGTACAATATTCTGTACCTTCTCTAGTTTTGTTCCAGCAACATAAAGATTTTCATCCAATGCGTTATTTTTGCTTATGAGCATGTATTTTGTCTTATTTATATTCAGTTCTAACCCAAAATTTTCACAAGTCTTCACTACTTGATTCAGCAAAAGTTGTAAATCCTCAATGTTACTTGTTAGAAGTACTGTATCATCTGCATAACGCAGGTTGTTCAGAATCTTCCCATTTATAACAAGTCCTTGAGTAACTTCTTGCAGAGCTTCATTGAATATTTCTTCTGAATATAAGTTGAACAGTATAGGTGAAAGAATACAACCCTGTCGCACGCCTCTCTTTATGTCTACTTCGTCTGTTAGACTTCTTCTTCGATGGCGCTACAGCCCATATCGAGCTTTGGCCTCCTGCAACAGTCGCCTCCAACTCCTTTTGTCGTCAGCGGCTGACTTCCAATTTGGTACCTGGAGAAGCTGTGCTGCATCCCCTCTTACTTCGTCTTCCCACCCCAGTCTGGGTCTTTCCACTTTTCTCTTTCCACCTGGGTGTCCAGTCAAAATTCTTTTTGGGACTCGTGTATCTCGTCATTCGTCTGTTAGACATTGCTCTACAATTACTGCTCCTTTCTGGATCCAATAAAGATTACCTATTATCCTTAAATTTTTATCGTCTGTCCCGGAGGTTTTCAGAATTTGAATCATTTTGTCATGTCTAACTCTAACAAATGCTTTAAGGAAGTTAATGAAGCATGCATGTACATTTGTATTCACATCTCTACATCTTGGGATTAGTACTTGAATATGAAATAACGCTTCCCGAGTACCCAACCCATTTCGAAAGCCAAATTGTGTGACACCTATCTTTTCTTCCACTTTGCGATATATGCGTACGTACATAAGTCGCAAAAATATCTTTAATAAGTGGCTCATTAAACTAATTGTGCTAAAAATTATCCATTTGTTATTAGAAGTACGTGATATAGATAGATCGTCTGTGACTAGCCTCGCAAAAGTTTTTTAATGCCTTAGGAAAGCGGAACAGCTGTTACGCGTCGCATAGCAGAACTTTATAAATAAACTTTTTTTTTTAATAAATTAGATGATAATGTTATTGTGTGGTTTTACTAAATAATTTACAGTATTTTTATAACACGATCAATAGTTTTAGATACTCTCGGTATCGCCCTGGTGAAAGTTCAACATTCAGAATCGAAACATTGCTTTAAATGGCTCTAGCTATGTTTACCGACCAGGCCCTCTAGCACGGTCAATCGATAAGGATTGATGGGATAATTTTCGGTAACTTCTCATCGTTCCCTAGCACAACTGATAATATCAACAAATTGTTAAGTTGGTGTAATGAAAAAAGACTTTACCTTAATATCTCAAAATGCCAAGTAGTTAGATTTTCTCGAATAAAAAATCCAGTGATCTTTAATTACAACATTGATAAAAATACTCTCGAGATATTATCACAAATTAAAGACTTAGGCATCACTTTTCAATCAAATCTTTCATTACGTATTTGTAAAAAGCATTAACTTTGTGGCTCGCCATTATTTACAATATAAAACACATATAAATTTGTTGTAGACCACTTTTATTTTATACACACTCTACCGGTTTCGGAAGCACCCTTTCTTCGTCAGGAGAATATTATAACTAAACTATGATACAGAATGTTAACAGATATACAAATCAGGTGTTTGAGTGGGAGGTAGGCAAAGGGGTGGGGGTAATTAGGGGATTTCCGGAAAGAACAGAGCGGTTAATTGGAAAAATATTTAAAATAAACTATAACATAAACTCATCTCAACTAATACATTTTTATTTGGTACGCCTGAAAATAATAATAAAGTAATAAATCCCGCTCAATGGCGCAGAATCTTATATATATCCAAATTTTCCTCACTTAGTACAAAAAACTTGCCTGACCACATTAAGCCCGCGTTCTATACTGATAACAATTTAGGTAAATTACTAAAAAACACTAAAGATAGAGATCATAAATTAAGCCACTCAGGCATTTACCAACTATGTTGCAATGATTGTCCTTCGTTCTACATAGGTAAGACAACTAGAAATATAAATATCAGAATCACAGAACATTTAAGATGCTTAAATAATAATAATTTTCCAGAGTTTGCTAATCACCTAATTTCCACAGATCACACTTTTAATAAGGACACAGGGGTTAAAATTCTTCACCGTAATAGTAAAAGCAAAAAATTAGATAATTTAGAAGCACTAGAAATCCCTAAATAATAATGCTAGTATTTTGAATAACCAAATTAACTTATCTTTCAGTCCCATTCTAATATTTTTCCAATTAACCGCTCTGTTCTTTCCGGAAATCCCCTAATTACCCCCACCCCTTTGCCTACCTCCCACTCAAACACCTGATTTGTATATCTGTCAACATTCTGTATCATAGTTTAGTTATAATATTCTCCTGACGAAGGAAGGGTGCTTCCGAAACCGGTAGAGTGTGTATAAAATAAAAGTGGTTTACAACAAATTTATATGTGTTTTATATTGTAAATCTTTCATTTGTTAACCATATAACAGAAATCTCTAACAAGGGCTTAAAAATGTTGGGATTTATAACTAGGCTAACTAGAAATTTAAAAAATATAAAGTGTATTAAACTGTTATATTTTGCATATGTTAGAAGTCAACTTGAGTACAATTCTCCCGTCTGGAACCCATATTATAATATACATGTACAAGCTGTTGAAAGAATACAAAATAAATTCTTACGTTTTCTAAATTTTAAAATGGGTATTCCAGCAATTATGTTAAACTACAACACTATTTTAAATGAAATGAATATGCTTAAATTGTCAGTCAGAAGATGTTTCACTGATTTGGTATTTCTGTATAAAATTCTAAATAATTTAGTTGATAGTCCGGTATTGCTTGAATTGATAAGCTTCCGGATTCCACTACGTAATACCAGAAGTCAGGATTTATTTCAGTGCAGAAATTCTGGAACTAACTACCATATGTATTCCTCTTTGCCCAGAATACTAATGGAAGGAAATAATTATACCAAGTCAGTGGACATCTTCAATTTATCTTTAAACAAATACAAAATACTGTTACTGAGGCAGTTCAGTTAGGTACAATAAATACTAAATATTTCGTTTCAAAATACCTATTATATTTCTTTGTTAAAGAAATATATAGTATTTATATATTATTTAATCATGGTGTAATTTGTAAATTTCATACTTTTGTAAAAGCCCCATAAAAGGGTGTAAATAAATAAATAAACAACTGCAGATCGCAGTTCGTTAACGTACAAACAACAGTTGACTTCGAATATATTAAGGACCCTTAGTCATTGTGAACTGTTACTTATTCATTGGCGATCTGCAGTCATGATAGGGGGCGTCGAGAAGTTACCGAAATTTATAGTTATTTATACACATTTCATAACACCAGAGCTTACCATTATATTTAGAAAATCTCTTCTGCTAAAATTCAATGTTCTGCAAAAATTTTGAGTCAAATATCAATCAATTTTTATAGGGACACCCTCGTCACCCAGGGGTATGAAATATACTTTACGACCTATTCTCATACCTACCAAATATACATAAAAAAAATTAATAAAAATCGGTCGAGCCATTTCGGAAGAGTGCGACCACAAACACCGTGACACGAGATTTTTATACACATCTTATACATGTATATAGATGAATACTATGTATATAGATAAAATGGCACAAAACCGAGATGAGTGGAGGAAGGCTCTTGAGGAGGCCAAGACCCACCAGGGGTTGTAGAGCCAATAGTGATGATGATGATATAGATAAAATGCTTTTAAAAAATTCTTATCGATCGACTGTGCTAGCGGGCAAAATCCAACCAACGCAAGTCGTTGTAAATATTTTCTATCAAAATTAGAAATCTGAAATGCAAAAACAAAAAAAAATTAAATAGGAAAGTTTTTTATACCTTTTCAATTAAATCTAAAGTATTCATTTGTAACAGTCTGAAAAAAAGTTAAAATAAACAATATTTTGGTAGAAAGCAGTCACTTTGTGGTTTGACATATTAATTAAAGGAAAATAATCACTTTGTTTGTAACCACGATTTATTGATTTAATTTTTATTTACCGACCGGTTTCGCTTAATACAAGCATCTTCAGGGTATAAATTAAAACTGATGAAAAAATACATTGTGTGAGCTTATATATACATACAGACAGAGACAAAACATAATATAAAGTAAGAGTGAGAGAGTGTAATTAACATCCTACATAGTGATAGAGAGAAAGAGACGGGTATATCTAATGAATAATTACATTATATCTACCGGGACAAAACGTCATTTGAACAGGTGATTAAGGAATAAAGTGGCTACGGGTTTTTTTAGTTTATGGGAAATATTCCTAATATCGGACTGTTGGACACATTTAACTGATTATTAAGGATTTGGGTTTTTGTTTTAACGGCTTTCTTTATTTCGAGTGCTTCTAAATTATTAAGCCTGTTACCATGACCATTTCTATATAGAAATGGTCATGGTAACAGGCTTAATAATTTAGAAGCACTCGAAATAAAGAAAGCCGTTAAAACAAAAACCCAAATCCTTAATAATCAGTTAAATGTGTCCAACAGTCCGATATTAGGAATATTTCCCATAAACTAAAAAAACCCGTAGCCACTTTATTCCTTAATCACCTGTTCAAATGACGTTTTGTCCCGGTAGATATAATGTAATTATTCATTAGATATACCCGTCTCTTTCTCTCTATCACTATGTAGGATGTTAATTACACTCTCTCACTCTTACTTTATATTATGTTTTGTCTCTGTCTGTATGTATATATAAGCTCACACAATGTATTTTTTCATCAGTTTTAATTTATACCCTGAAGATGCTTGTATTAAGCGAAACCGGTCGGTAAATAAAAATTAAATCAATAAATCGTGGTTACAAACAAAGTGATTATTTTCCTTTAATTAAAATAAACAAGCTTGAAAAAGTAAAATGCTTTATCATAATACTCCGCAGTTATGCTTTTATGCCCATGAATTTTAATAACAACATTATTTCATAAAACAATTCTTCCCCCGCCCAGTTCGGGAAATATGAGTTGTTGTTTGAAGGAGTCAAAAGGTTCTTTCCAGAACTATTATATGAAAGTTTTACCGTTACAAGCTTTTTCTCTTATCTCCCCTCCGAACCTCTCCTTCCTCTTTCCGCGTATCTTTCCCCCTATCTACCATTCGTTGAAATACATTTTATTAGATGAGCCCACCGCTTAATTACTCCCACACGTATATTTACTTTGGATATATGCTTCAATTGCTATAAAGTAGAAATCTGATTGTGTGACTGTAAAAACTGTACATTCGTTAATTCTGATGTCATGGACAGCCTTTTCTATCAGCAACCTAACATTTTCAGCACAGAATCTCATGGCCATCATAAGCTACCAATTTTTAAAAATGAAAATGTTAAATGTGGCAAGACGTTAAATGGTTTGTCCCATATTAATTTATCAATCAGGTGGAGAGTTTTTTATGTGAATACCAGTGAGACTACGGGATCCCCAAATTCGGGTAGGGGAAAGAGATGGCGAAGAGGAAGGTGGAGAATAGTCAGGAACCTGACTATATCAGGTCTCAGACACGGCTTAAGCCATTTCAAGCAACGTTTCAATTCTAAATGGCGTTTTTACACCAGGGCGATTTGAGAGTATCTTCCACTCTCTCATATAACAATTTTTAATTAATTAATTGTAAATTAACACAAATTAATTATGTATTTGCGCACGCAGAGATTATATCCCGCAACCTTCGGATTGCGAGTCAAGAGCCGTACCCCTTGACCACGGAGGCCGCCGTGAGTAGTTAATAATTAAAATATCAGAAATCTTCTTCACCCCGTCATTTCGTAATCCTCCATAATGTCATCGACATCCTATCAACTTGGCATTACATAAACCTGACATCCTTTCCACTTTTCGTCCTGCTATCATGTCATTGACATGGTGTCATCTCATCGTCCTTGTCGAATCATTACATCATTCCGTCATCCCGTCATCACTTCATCACGTCATCTTGTCAAGCCGTCATCCTATCATCCTGCCATCACATCATAATGTTATCTTGTCATCTCGTCATCCAATCAACCTGTCATCCGGTCATCCCGGAATCTTGTCATCCTGTCAACCTGTCGTCTTGTCATCTTGGCATTCCATTATTATATCATACAGTCCCTTTCGTATATTACATCCCGTCATCCAATCAACCTGTCATCCTGTCATCCTTTCATCCCGTCATCCCTTAACCCGGTCATTCAGTCATCGACATCATATCAGCTTGGCGTTACGTACACCTGACATCCTGTTCACTTTGCATTTTGTCATCTCGTCATCCCGTCGTCCCGTCATTCCGTCATCCCGTCATCCCTTCAACATGTCATCCTGTTATCCCGCCATATTGTAATTATGTTTTCTTCATCCAATCAATCTGTCATCCGATCATCCCGGAATATTGTCATCATATCAACCTGTCGTCCTCTCATCTTGGCATTCTGTCATTATATCATACTGTCCCTTTCATACTATCATTATGTCATCCTGTCATCCTTTATCCTTTCACATTTCGTCCTGTCACATTTTTTTACATTCAATGCTAACAACGTTTTTTGTAAACATTTAGATTACGAACTTAAAAAAGACTCGTAACTTTCGATTACTAATGAATCGAGTGTTACAAATTTGTTGTGTTAGTTTAAAAAAATAAATAAAAAAAGAATATTAAAATTATGCTGGGGTGCCTCGTATATTCTTATTCAATGTTCGAAGGCGATAAAAATCTTTTGCGATCTTCATAAATAACAGAAAAAGCTAAAAATAAAATATTCAGTCGACCTTTCACACCTCACCGATAGTGGGAACTTAGTCACTTCCACTTCCACTTGAGTGGAATCCGAGTGGAGTTTTAGTACCACACTTACCTAAGTGAAGCTTAAGTGTCGGGAGGTCAGGAATAAGTACATACTTCACCTTAACGGCCCTTCACAGTGAGGACCAAATTATTGGATTGAATTATTACGATTTCTGTGATTCAATAATTTATTGAAGACCTATTTTTTAAGTCGCATAAAAATCCGAGAAGTAGCTACGCCAACTTAATGGTTTCCTTTTATCGATTTTCATGTTTTGAGATATATCTCGTCTCTGCTGAAATGTCTTATAACGTTAAAAAGTTAGTTTTTTTCGGTCGGCTCTCCGAAATCGCAGGGAAATCAATTCAGTAGTAATTCAAGTAGTTATTCGTAATAGTATTCAAAAATAAGAAGAAGATCAATGAAGATCAATTTCAGCGCCCTTGAGGTGATTTTTCACGAAAACGGCGGTATATAAATTAGCCAATTATTAAGATGGCTTGAAAGGGAGATAAGTAAATATAAATGTTAGAGGGAGCGCGCCCATAAGCGATTGCTGTGAAAAAATTTCTAAAACACGACCTTATTTTGAAAAAAGCAAACATCTCTCGACGAATGTTTACGGCATTTAATGAAACGCTATGATTTTTGTCATACCTGTAAATAAATAAACGTAACATGTTCAACATACGAGTTAGTTCTTGGGTTACGTAAACTACAAATTGCATATTCCCGTACAAAAGATTGATTTTAATTACCTCCTGGATAAAGCGTCCCCATTGAAATTTTCAGAAAGAAGAAAAGCACAGATTTAAAAATTTTAAAAAAATTCGAGTGCAGTTTATACGCGGTAGAAGCGAAACATTAACAAAACAATCTCATCCAATACTTGAAAAATGAGGTCATAATCAAAGCGACCAATGAGCGTAGACCTCGCGTAATTTCCGTTTCATATCTCAACCAATGGGAGCCTTTAAAAGTGACATCATTATCAAAACGGCCGATGAGCGCAGTTGATGCGTCGCAGGTGCATCAATCGTCATTTCCGTTTCACCCGAAATCCAAATCATAGCGGTGCTATAGAAGTGCATGACTTCAAAATGCATTACAAAATTGACTGTCCTAGATTGCTTTAATTAATCATCATCCAAAATACCCAAAAGATCTTGCCGACTTTTATAACCCATGTATACCCATTATAAACATGTTGATAGTATAAAATATAAAAAATAAAGTGATGTAAACTAAGTTATTTTCTTTTAATAAATTTATAACCCCTTTATTCAGTACACTGGCTTTTCAAAATTCCCCAATACTTTGGAAATAAATATTCTGATCCGGACGATATGTTTCGTATGAAAAATAATCAATATAAATATGTTCGGACGGAATCTTGATTTTTGCGAATCAAATTTGCGTTCCAGCACAATTTTTTTGTCATAAGTATTTTAAATTGAAAATTACAACATGAAAATCGATAGAAAAAAGCATTTCGAACTTGTTAGAGTAACGAAACATTTCATGTTTTTTGTGTTTTAGAAGAAAAAACTTCTTTAGCACCGTTGTGATTTGAAACTCGGTGAAACGAAAATGAGCGACACTAAAAAGAGACAAACATAATATACATCTATAGGATTTGGCCTGCGAGAGAATGAGATAGCAATAAAATATTTAATAAATTCACGGGTACTCAGTTCCAATATAATTCGATAAATCCACAGTCCCACGCATCTCTCCTTTGATGTGGTGGTATAAAGCGCCTGACGAACTCAGCAAACATTTAGCAGGCCAAAGATTGAATCCTACGTAATTAAAAAAATATATATTGTAAAATCAATATCCAATCTTCAAACCACTCCAAAATCAATAGGCAAAGAAAACACAAAAACTGAGATGATCAAATGTGTAGGAAAAGTATGAACTTACGTATAAACTTACGAATACCGACAGTAACCACGTGACAAAGTACACTATTCTACTGCAGCATTCACAAGCGGAACTACATTGCCCACTCTCCTATACAACGATTTTACACTATGGGGAATCAGTACTTACGTTATGTCGATATATTTAACATCAACTTGGGGAATTTTGTGGATCTTGTAAAAAACTTATTCCAAAACTATTCCTAAACATATCTGTATTTTTGTAAACTTATCAAATCGCTGTATTTTTTTTTTGTGTTTTTGTGACTTGTGTACATTTTTTATCTAATTTTATTTTTATTATTTCTTTATCTATTGAAAAATCATCTGTCATGAATTAATTGTACTACCAAACATGTAAAAGCCCTCTGGGCGTTGAATAAATAAATAAAAGGTACACTGGAATTCGACGACAAAAATATGGAAAAACTCATCCATCACATTGATAAAAAAAAAGTGCTTCGTAGTCTCCCCACTCTTTGCACACTCTGTTATTTTTTTTTTTAATTTAGATCGATTAAATATTACAATTCGTAAAACTCCATACAATAATTTGGTCGCTAGTGTAGGTTAAAGCTAGAATTATGTATGTACGCGGTAAAGCCTTTGATTCCGCAACAAGTAGTGAATAAGTTGGGCTGGGATCGGTTGGTGGTTGTTCCGCAAAACGGACTACAACAGCCACAGGCCATTACGGAGTTACCATTATGTGGGTGGGATATTACATGGAAATCGGGTTAGCAAGATACCGGTGGCCACAAACCCGTAATTGGCTTGTTTGGTAACTTTCGTATTAGCTTAGAATTTCTTTGAAATTTCCACAGAGTATTGAAGTCGTAGAATGGTTTATTTATGTATGGATTTTGATTCTTTATTTATTTAAGTTTTTAATTCAGCTGGACTGGGAAGGTAGTGTTATTCCGGTCTGCCATATAATATGTGATACAACTACCTGTTACAATTAAAGAAGAAAAAAAAAGATTTTTTTATATGAGTTCCGCACAGGAGGCCCTTAGGAAAATAATTCCCTCGGGGCAAATTTCATATTCGGGAATGCTGTGTGGAGGATGTTTTCAGGGAAAGGAAAGAGTGGAAGTGTGGGGAGGAAAATGGTATGAGGAGTGGGTAGGAATCTGGCGTATGTGTGTCCAGGAGTGACGGATGTTCGAATCAATCACTCCCACTGCGGTGCAAGGCGATGGGCCGAGACAGTCCCGTTGGAAAGGTCAAAAGTTCTCTCTCAACCAGCCTCTCGTGATCTGGTGAGTGAGCAAAGACAAAGCCCAATACCTAGACAAACCTCAACTTATGAACCCAGGCACCACTGCTAGATCACCAAACGTAGCGAACCACTTGGGGTTGAGCGAACCACCTACGGCAAGGGTGTTGTGTTGGTTATCCTACCTGCTTTCCTCATGGAAGCCATTTCTAATGTGTATTATAAATATACTGGCAGTTAAAAAGTTTTTGCTGTTAGACCCTGCGGGCGGCGGGCGATACGACAGTAGCTTGGTCACAAACTATCATCAGTATCCAGACTGAAGAGATTAATATTATATATTGGCAAGTTACAGGGAGAAATTAACCCCTTTGTCTTGCAAACTGTAGTAATGTCACCTGATGGATTTTTTTTTTGCCCGATGTTCGGGCTACCTTTGTTTATCTGTGAGTAGTATACATTTTGTATAGATAAACACACACATACAGACATTTTTACATATACCCATGCATGTATGTATTCATATACAACAAATATGTATACCATAATAAATATATATAAATATTTATTTATCTTTTATATAAGAGAGCAAAGGTAAATTTTATTATAGCCCGCGCATCAAGGTGGATGAAGGATGGAAATGGGCAGGCGGTGGAGGAGATTGTCATCGGGACTTGATTGCCCGAGACATGAGATGCTTGGGTTTGAATTTGAAGCAAGTTTGGAGAAAAATGTTTTGGCGAGATCTATTATGTGTTTTTTAAGTGGAGGAATTTTCGTGCCTGAATTAATAATGCTATTTCGGACGAACCAAGGGCTTTTGGTGAATCTTCTAAGCAAGACATTTTGGAAGGAAACTGAAGAGATTAATATATATATATATTATATATATATTTTTTTTTAGAAAATGCAAATCGAAGTAACGCCTGCCAGCCGACGTTCCTCATGCTAGCTATTAATGTGAGTGGCGCCATCTTTTGGCAGTATTAGCTACTTGCTTTAATTCGGTTTTATTACAATAGTAGCTTAAGTCACAAACTTCACGTTCACAGATGGTTTCATATGGCACGGCGCGGCGTCAGAGTTGTACTTGGAGTCGAATTCTTAAATTTTAACCGTACAGTCGCTAGCGTATTAAGGCTCCGCATCCGGGCCCGAGAAGAAGATGGAGAGATGCGAAATTACGAATGTTAGAGAAGAGCGCTAATATTTACAGCGACAAAATCGATGCGAAAATTGCGAAAATGTTTCATAAAACACGACTCGTTTAAAATAGAGCAAAAATCTCGCGGGCATTGTCTTAAACAGCATTTAAAGAAACACTGTGAATTTTTTCATACACATAACTTGTAAAATAACTGAAGTGTTTATAATAATTTTTGGAGCATACTTTGCGATTTTTTCTATGGAGGGAATTTTATATAATTTGCGTTTCGGCGCGGGCAATGTCTAGGTATTATCTTCAAGAATAACATATATTTTTTGAAGAGCTTTAAAAGTTAACGTGTTTAAAGGAGATATGTAAGAAATCGGTAGGAATTCGGGTTGCGGGCTCTTAATAATGTTAGAATCGGTAAAGGCACCGTAGTTGTTCTGGCACCGTATAGATGGGACTCTTGTGCTCTATTCACCAAAAAAACTTGAGTCTAGTTTTATTTTTTATTTTATTTTTTAAATATCCCAGTTTTTTTTAAACTTCTGTTTTTTTTCTACATTCTGTGTAAATTCACCATAGTTGTTATGACTACATAATAACCAAAACGTATAATCCACCTTTAGATATAAATAGACTGTAATTACGGAATACCTAATCAATAGAAGGAACTCTAATTATTCAACAGATTACAGGAGAGATAAAGACATTGCTTCCAGGCAAATCTTCAACCCCCATCATCTGTTACGTATACCTACCTGGAGGGTGGGTAATAATTTTAATTCCATTGAAACATAAATAAAACGTAAATAAAATAACAAATAGAGCTATAAAAATGCTTGGTTTTATATGCAGAACAGCAAGTGATTTTAAGTCATTAGAATGTTTGAAATATTGTACACTTCTTTAGTAAGAAGCCAGGTAGAGTATAATTCGTTCATTTGGTCCCCATTGTATAAAATACATTCCGACAATATAGAAAGGTTACAGCACAAATTTCTAAGATTTATTAACTTTATGCTAAATATTCCACTTCAAAATATTAACTATGTCCTTTGGATGAAACAACTCAACTTAATTACGCTGTCAGATAGGCGGATCATCTCTGACCTTGTACTATTAAATAAAATCATTGATAATTGCATTGACAACCCTGAAATTCTCGCCAAAATAAAATTTTACGTACCGACCAGAAATACGAGGCAAAGTGCTACCTTCTTCTTTGACAATTTTAAAATAAACTATGAGGCTCATACACCTATAATTAGATTACATCATTTTGGCAATAAATTTGGGAATATTGTAGACATGTTGCAGATTCTGTATTAGTTATAAAACGAAGTCTTTATAATTACTTTAATGAAATGTATGACTTATTTTTCCTCAGGGCCTCCTGTGTGAAGCTATTGTAAAAGAACAAAAAAAGTTTGGATTACAGAAAAAAACACGGTCCTCTATTAAAATCACAGACAATCCATGTTCCGTTAGTCTTGCAAGCTATGTACGGATTATGTACCAGGCTTCGTAAAGCTCAACATTCCAACCAAGCCGAGCTTAAAATCAACCGATATACCGGACGTATGATAATAACAATAATCTTTTTTGCCTGAACGCCCTACAAAATAGTGCAATACCTTCAAACAAGATGTCGTATCTCACGCTGCATACCGTTTGAAGTCCTGAAAACCCTTCTGGATGGAAGGAGAGAGGCTCCTCCTCACTCCAGAAGATGGAAACATCTCATACTCATATGATCCCACTGATAAGTTGGATTCTTATTATCTCGTAAATTCTGGTCCTCCAACAATAGGAGGAAAGGTACTTGTAGGACTACTATTGGGACACTGCCACCTCAGGAGGCACTTGCAGTTATTGGGAGTAGAAAACACCAATAAGTACTCTAAATGTGAAGAGAATGAAGAGGCTCTATTCACATACTCCATTTCAATTTACCTATGATGCCAATGTCCCGCTCTGTTGGAAACAAGGCCCAGATACCTGGATAGACACGCGAGTGGACACAAGAGCACGCGGTTGGCGTGTTTCCCGACTATACAACCGGTGCCGAACGGATCAATGACGCTAGTTCCTCGGAACATCTTCCATTGCAATACCGGTAGTACAAAGACAGCATTCTCACTAGACGCCTGTGCTGTAAAGATTGCAATCCGTTTGTCAAGAAATCGAGAAGCTATCAAACGGACCACCCTTTCCTGCACAAGGAAAGTACAAGGTTTTTGCATTTTGGGGCTCAGACCAGACTTGTGGAACCAGAAGATATAGCTACAAATCCAATGACAACCCTGGTGGTAATAAACAGGACGGGGTTACTATTAAAGGAATGAGTTAAAACAGGAGATGGACCACACAATGATACGATGGATCTATGGCCAAGTGCTCACGGGAACTGTCCTTAAGCCGTCTTCGCTCTCAATAATAAAAACATAGGATAAAGTGTTCCAGAGCCGTTGGGCTCACATGATGCATAGGTGGAGCCTCAAAGAGAGTGCGGTGCAGACCATCAAAAATGTGGTCAACGAAAGAAGCTCCAATCATTCCCTTCAGAGATTGATGAGGTACACAGGACGATACATGAGATCCTAGACTGGCTCGCAGTCCCAGGTGACACCCTCTAGCTCCCCTCTATACAAAATAAGATGAAGAATATTCATTTATGTATCGATATTATTCTAGTAAGTTTCGTTCTTCTCAAATATCGAAAAGTCTACGTGACGGAACATTGTAACTGATATCCAGATTTACAAAAGGGCCACAATAAAGATGAACTAACTATAATGACTCAAAGATTGAACAGCTGACTTCACATAGCTGACATAAAAAAAAGAAAAGAAGAAAAATGTAGAGTAATAAGTTCTAAAAAAATGGGTTTAGTTTAGGTCACAGATAAAAAAGTAGATGTAACTTAATATTTTATATATTTATGAAGGTTTTTCCGGAGAACCCAATTTAGATGTCTCATATCAAGCCATATGTTTCTCTGTCCGTTCCAATTTCTTTGTCCTTCCAGGTAAATTTATTTTATTTGATTTTAAAGGTCCACAATAACACATTTAGTTTTTGTGCTGTATAAAATTTTATAAGAATAACCCTGCCAGCCTTATCATCGCTATGATGCCGTGTCATGTTGAAAGGATGGACTTTTAATTTATATTCAAACAAATACAGTTTTGGTAAAGAAGATGAATTAATAAACAACCGATTTTAATAAATTGTGCACGTAGGTAGTGCGTGTGATACACGGTATAGGCTATGTTTGTAAAAACAAAAACCAAATTAAAAAGTGTATTGAAATGTGAAGTACCCTGAAGTGAAATACGCATTATTTATATTTCATCCTCTAAATTGTCAGTCATCTGTTCAACGTGTAAATCTTGAAAAAAAGGCACAACCATAGAAGCTGCCACAACTATTGCAGCCATTGAACCGCTTTAACCATAGTAATCGTATTGTCTTCAGCATATATACTAAGGTAAATCAATGTATTGATCTAATAATATATAGTTTCAAATTATAAATAAAACATATTCGCTTAAAAGAGCGCATAAAGGCGATCTTCAGCCACAGTAGCCATCGTAGCGAACGTAGAAATCCTGCTGTAGTAACCATAATAACCATAGCAATGGAATTAACTTTAGCCACAGTAGCAACCGTAGTGAACGTAATAATTGCGACTATTGTAACGACCACGGCATACTCTGTAGAAGCCGTAGCAATGATTGCAGTCATAGTAACGTAACAACCGTAGCAACCGGAGTGCCACAGTAGCAAATGTAGCAAACGTAGCAATCGTAGCAACCTAGCAACCCCAACCCATATGACATACTCTATAGAAGTCGTAGCAACAGTTGCAGCCATAGTAACCATGGCAACGCAAAAACTGAAGCAACTTTTGCCACAATAGCAACCGTAGCTAACCTAATATTTGAGACAACCGTAACGCTCATAGAAATTGTAGAAGCCGTAGCAATCATAGCGACCGTATCGAGCCATAATTTTCAGTGCAACACTTGTCTTTTCTCGCTGCAGAACAATATATTAATGCCTAGTGTTTAAAAAGCGAAGGTTACTGACCTCTAGCGTAACATTTCGAAGCTAGTTAATTATTGCAGATTTCCTACTTGCAACAGATAGTTGCACTGATTGAAATGATAGTCGATAAAGCAGATTTCTGTATATCGCACTATTACATTGGTATGTCATTCGCCATTGTTTATTATTTTAGTGTGAGTCGTTTTCTTGGTTATAAATAATGAGTTCTTTAGAGAAAAACGCCTCTTATCTCTTGAAAACTGCTAGAATCAACCATTTAATGATCTGAAGACCACTTTAGTGTTTGTCGGGTCGGGAAAAATATTATTATTGTAACATGTGATTTTAAAGGTTAATAAATGAGTTGGAATTCGCCAGTGAAGAAATATTGTCTTTATTGAAGATCTTCTGCCACAAAAAACCAAACTTAACACCTAGTAAATATGAAAGATCCCATTGATTTAATCATCTTTACTTCTAAAATAGATACTAATCGTTAAACGTTCAAATATCTTTAAAAAATCAGTGCAATGCGAAATTCTCTGTTTTTTCTTTGTTTTTGGACCAATATCATCACCCTTACTGACCCTGGTTGCTTACAGCTTACAGTACGATAATGAAATAACATCAACACATAGACTTTTCGATATAAATAAGTACGTTATGAGTCAGGAAATTCATTATCAGAACGCTTAATTACCAGAGTACTGACACTGGGCTAATTCCAGGCGATTAGCATGTGGGACATGATAACAAACCATTGTGTTTCACGAATCAAATGCGCCGAGGTCGGAATAAATTAATATCTGGCAATAGTGTCGAAGTCGGCTGCTTTATAGATTATGTCCATATCCTGACTGAAGTAAAATTAGAAAAAAAAATGACAATCTACTGACTTAATCTTAATATACAGGGTGTCCGGGGGTAAAGTGCATTATCTTCGGGAGGTGATTCTACATGATATTATAAGTAAAAAAGATAAATCACTTTTTTTGGAAATCCAACTTTTAGGGGTAATTTTGTGGTAAAAAGATAAAATTAGACCGGCGTGTGCCGCCTGCTTTATTATTTTCCGCTGTAAAGCTGAAGTCACAAGGTTCACTCGGATGAAGGTTTACTCGATGAAATGTTCCATTCTCGTTTCACCGAGTGTTCAGACGGTTCCTTCGAAGGAAGAGTTCACTCGACATTCTCGCTACGAAGTCGTCGAGAGTAGTCGCGGCCGCATTGGAATTCGTCCGGCGCTGACGGCTAAGTTCGGGAATATTTACGATTTCAATTGACATTTCAGATAACGTCGAACTAAATTACGAGAAATTGGCGATTCTTGTAAACAGTAAATAAATTTCAGCACCATAAAATAAACATATGGTTAAATAATAACCTGAAAACTGATATCTACCAGTATTTTTGCACCATGAAAATATTTTTATTCCAAAATAGGCCTCGGCTTGCAATAAAATCCATATAAATGGAATACTTATTAACGTATTCAAAAACTAAAAACTGTTTTGGAAAGGTGATGAAATATGCTTTCTAGAAATAACCACGTAATTTTTTAAATAGAATAATTTTTAATGTAAACTTTTAAAAGTTTAAAAAATGGCTCTACTTGCTTTTATTCTAGCTAAAATTACTGGTAACAAAAAAATATAAAAACACACACTTATTTTGTTAGATAAAAAAATTATAAACGTTTCTGTCACCTTTTTTTTGTCGTTTCATATAAAAATAATTCATAAAAATTCACAATGTTTCATAATTCTTTTTTTAAATTCGATCAGAAACTTTGGTTCCATAGAAGTGAACATTCGTATTCTTTTGTGGTTAATTGTTATATTGAATATATAGAACATTATTTTCTCTTTCCAATACCGTTTAGATCATATTTTTCACTATGATAGTAAGGGAGAAACAACGATTTCTATGAGACGTGTAGGAGTTATTTCGAAAAGCGAACTAAAAGGAGCATTTTGACGTTTAAGCCGCTCCGGCTACTCGTCCTCACGCCAGAACATTTCGGCCGACTGATTTGCGAGTGAAAGACTGTTCACTTGAGTGTTCACACACATCATTCGCGTCACGTGATGTTAAATTCCGGTTGCGAGTGAACAGTGCCGAAGGAAGCATTCCAACATTGTTGGAATGCTTCACTCGGCACTGTCTCTATTCACTTTCGTGTTCACACGGTTCATTTCGAGGGAAAGAGGCGGAATGAAATCACGAAATGAACGATAAATGAATCATGTGAATGGGCTATTACGATACGGTTCAATCACAACCATGCTATGTTGCCACAATCGTGCGCAGCAGGCTCTCAGCAAGTTAGATCGTATTGAACGTCTTATTGTATGGGAAAAAAAAGCTCAAGCGAAACCGTTCTTGAGCTCAAGAGCTCGGCTGTGGAACGATTTGCCGGCCTCTGTTTTTCCTCCTTCCAACAACATGTTCATTCCTTCTTCTCCTCAAAAAGACCCTCCACACAGCACTCCGGCATCTTCTAAGATGACCGTCAGGAAAATTAGGATAGGCCCCCTACATTTTAAAATAATCATGGGTACGATTACCTGCACATTTATATTTCGTTTTGATTTTTGTTGGGCTGTATCTACAGATGTTCTAAATAAATTTTTCTCTTTGTTTTTATTTGCTTAATCCTGTATACCAGAATCTTCCGATCATATTTCTTCTTCTGTTGTGGATAGTATTTTTATCGTGCACAGGTGGCAGTCGTAAACGGTAACAAAGTATGAGTTGATTCACTTCTTTTTTTTGCTTTAACTTGGAGAATCCACTGGATAGAAAAACCTTTAGAAGTGTCTCGAGGGTGACATGGTACCTGATCCCGATATTCCCGATCGCCCGAGGATGACATGGTACGATCAAGTGAACCTGATGCTTGAGTCGGGCCAGGTCAAGAGTCTGAATAACAAAAGAGTGGGTATGAGACGCTGTGTGAATATGACTGAGGCAAGGAGTGTGTGCCAATACCGAGTTGTTTGTTGGTCCGCCCTCTCTGCCTACCCCTGCAGAGAAACGGCGTGATTGTTAGTTAGTTCTGAATTTTTGCTTTGTGTGCTTCGTGTTACTTTACTGTAAAATATTTTCTTTTCTTCTAGATGCATAATTTTGGTGACTCGACAGTTATTATAATATAAAAAAAATTGTGATTTTTTTGTAAATTATTTACCAATTTCAAATCTAAAATTTGTTCTGACTTCAAGAACGGAGCTCGGAAAAAGAGGTTTATCTTTTTTACTCCTACTGTCATGTAGAATCACCTCCTGAAGTTAATGCACTTTACCTCCGAACACCCTGAATAAAAATGAATGTTTTTTGTTTGTACCTTATGTGCTCCCAAACCATTCATTCGATTGCAATGAAACCTTGGTAATTTGTTTACGTGGTTCGTTTAAGTGGTTCGCTACGTTTGGTGACTTAGGGATGCCCGAGTTCATGCCCGGGTCTTGGCGGCGGATGCGTCTGCCCACCAGCTGAAAGGCAGGCCAGAGCGGGAGAGAATAGTTGAAGAAGTTGTCTTCTCCAGCCATACTCTCTCGGAATATCGCCTTGCACCGGAGTGGGAGGGATGGATTCGGACCGTCACTCCTGGACACACTAACCCCCAGATCCCTACCCACCCCTCATACCCTTTTCCATCCCAGAACTTCCTTTCCTACTAAGACCATTCACATAGTATCCCCAAAGATGACATAGGCCCTGAGGGAAATTATTTTCTTCAGCACCCCCTGTGTGTAAAAAAAAAGCATGCAACTAAAAATAAAAATAAATTATCATATTTTTAATTTCATTTTCTAAAATATGCTTTTTTTAAGAATGCTTTCACCAGATTTTTAAAGAAATTCGTAAAATTGACGGAGATGCAGCATTTTATGTGAAACTGTTTGTATGTTGAATTACCCTTCAACAAAACTTTGAACGCGTTTGTTTTCTCGAAGCTGCGTTTTTCAACCTGGTTGACAAAATATTTTTAAAAAATACACATCAGATTTGCATGCATCAAGTTTTAAACTGTTCGAAAATGCTGTCTCTGTGGCACCACGAAAGGATTTTTTTATAAAGGGTTCGCTTCTATTTTTTTTATGAACGTTGCATAAAAATACGAAATAAAATTTGCAGGACGCCATTTTTTTTTTTTTAGATATCAAAATTTTCCTTTGTGGTGCCGTAGAAATTTAATTTTCGAACAGTTGCACGAAATTGATGTTTCGAAGACTTGGTGCACGCAAATAGGATGTAAAGTTTTTTTTTAATATGTTGTTAAGACGACAATATACCCTAAAATATATTTAGAATCTTAACGACGTAAGTAAAGAAGCCGTGTACACAAATTGCGACTCGAGACCCGTGCATTGAACGGACCTACTGTCGAATTTGCCGTATCAAAGAAAAGAAGAAAAATAATGTGGGAATCTTAACAACGTAGGTGAAGAAAGCGTGTAAACAAATATACGCCGCGGCACGGCGTATTGGACGAACGTACGGTTGAATTCACCCTAGCAGGCCTGGAGATTCGACCTTTCTGCCGCGTTCATTTTAATTAATTCTGAAGAACGTGTTACAACTATTTAAAATGTGTCGCCGTGTTGTCCTCCCAAAGTTATTAATTCATCTTCTAGAAAAAAAAAATCTGGTGCTTACCGCTAACTTTATAGTTGAAAAACGGGTTATGAAGTTTTAAAATCGTTGTACGTAAAATATATTAATGGTAGGGTACTGTTTTGATTAATATAAAAATATAAATAACTCACATTCTTTGTGCGGCATGGAAATAAAAAAAAAAGTTGTTATAGTTACGAATTCGCCGGAAAAGATTAATATCTGAGTTTTGAGCAAACAAAAATTATTAGGGTTGTGGACCGCCTTAACCAATTAACCATGTTGAAAAAGGTGGTTTCGAGTAAAACGCGTTCAAAGTTTTGCTGAAGGCTAATTCACAAATACATATACATAGATTGTTAACACACTGTTTCAAACAATTATAAATAAATGAAATTGGTCCCGGATGATTTAACGCGAGACCGCCAACACAACCCTCTGATTCTTCCCAAATGCAGAACTAACTTGATCCCCTGGGAAAATTTACTAGGTCTGGTTAATTAACTGTCTCACTTTAGACTCTTGTGGTACAGATTCTTCAGTATAAACTATGTAAAGTAGTTCACACAGCTGAAGAAGGCATCGTCGTATCCGAAACTAATGATTGGCTTTATACTTAAATGACGCACTGTGAATTAGTAACAATGACGTTAATACACGATGAAATAAGCCTAATTGATTAATTTAACAATGAAACGCTTAGATGGTTTGGACATTTATTTATTTATTTATTTATTTACGCCCTTTTACGGGGCTTTTACATAAGTATGAAATTTAGGATTGAATGCATATTGGTCTGTAATTAGAAATATCACTTTTATCGCCCTTTTTGAAAATTGGAGTCAAATAACTAACTTTCCACTTATCGGGAAAAATTCCACTGAATAAAGATAGATTAAAAAGTTTTGTTAACGGGAGAGCAATTACTTTGATACATTCTTTGATAAATATTGTAGGAATATTATCTGGTCCCGCAGATTTGTGGATATTTAACGATTTAACTTTAGTAATTACATCAGAGAGACTTATGGTACACTGTGAAATATCAAGAGTTTTTCATCTAGAGTTTAATCACTTTTAAAAAATTTTGCTAACAAGTCAACAATACCATCAGTATTATTGCTATGGCTGCCATTTAGGTGCATAATACTAGGGAAATCAGAATCATCTTCTTTAAGAGATTTCGAATATTTCCAAAAATAACCAACATTATTTATTATGGAGTTTTGAATTTCATTTATATAGTTACGGTAGCAGGTCATAGACATTTTTTTACATGAAGTTCTTAAATCTTTGAATTCAATGTAATCAGAATTTTTTCGATATAATTTATATTCTTTGTGTTTAAGTTTTTTAGTGATAAGTAGATTTATAAGTTCTTTGGAGTACCATTTTGGATAGGTGCTTGGCTTACATATCTTGGTTGGAATATACATGTTAATAGCCTTTTCCAAAACAGAATAAAATTTATTGGCAGCTGTGTTGATATCATCATATTGCACAGATGACCAATCAAAAGAGAGAAGATAATTACAAATTTTCTCGTAATCAGTTTTGAAAAAGTTTTGGTAACTAAAAAATAGTTTACAAGTATTAACATGGACATTAGAAATAATAACTTCCAGTGGAGGATGATAAGCATCAATGGGCACCAGCGGTTCACTACATTCTTCAATTACTAGTGAGTCTAAGTTAGAAAAACATAGGTCTAGAGTACGATTATTTTCATTTGGGTATTTGCCTGATTCAGACCTAGGAATAACGCCATGTCTACAATAATGCGTTCAGATTCACTAACGTGTAGATTTATGAACGAATAAATAAGTTCAAATTAATAAAAAAATTAGTTTTTACCACTTTTATTGTTTTTTTTTTTTTTTTTTTTTTTTTTTTTTTTTTTTTTTTTTTTTTTTTTTATTATATAATCAATAATATTATTATTAAATTAATAAAAACAGTTTATTTTTAAACAAGTTCTGCTGTGTAATTATTGTTACGCGTGACAGCTGTTTCGCCTTCTGAAGGCATTATCAAACTGTTTAACGACAGTTTGATAATGCCTTCAGAAGGCGAAACAGCTGTCACGCGTAACAATAATTACACAGCAGAACTTGTTTAAAAATAAACTGTTTTTATTAATTTAATAATAATATTATTGATTATATAATAAAAAATAAAAATTAAAATGGAGTTCTACAAATTAAACTTGATAACAATAAATACTTTTATTGTTTACAAAACCAACATGTTTCGTGAGCAACGCTCATTTCTTCAGGGTTTTTTATTAGTACTAATTATAAATAATAGACATAGACGATGGTGTCAATTGAAAAAGAATGAACATAGACAATGGTATCAATGGAAATATGAGAATGGGTAGAGGAGAGGAGGGGCAAAGGGAGACAATTTACAAAGGGAACAGGTTTAATATTGGGTCATTTAAGAACAATTTTTGGTTATTAATAAATTGTTCTTAAACGACCCAATATTAAACCTGTTCCCTTTTTAAATTGCCTCCCTTGCTCCTCTCTCCTCTACCCACTCTCATATTTCCATTGATACAATTGTCTATGTTCATTCTTTTTCAATTGACACCATTGTCTATGTCTATTAATTAGTATCAATAAAAAACCCAGAAGAAGTAAGCGTTGCTCACGAAACATGTTGGTTTTGTAAACAATAAAAGTGGTAAAAACTAAGTATTTTATTAATTTGAATCAAAATGGTTCCACAAAATAAATTTGCTGTGTTAGAAGGAATAAATAAGTGTAAGAATATGTGAAAGAAAATGATAGAAGAAGTCACGAACGCCCAAAGAAGACATGGCATTAGAAAATACTACTTAGTTTATTTATAATTATTTCAGAAAAAACACATTTTTTACATCAGCTACACACGGGAGGAGGCTCCACAATCCGTTTGATAGATTCTCCCAACTTAACAATCAGATTGCAATCTTTGATTCAATCTTCAAGGCGTCGGGTGAGAATGCTATCCTTGTTCTACCGGTATTTCAATGGAAGATGCTCCGAGGAACTAGCGTCATTGATCCCTCGGCGTAGTCGGGAAACACGCCAAATGCGCGCGCATCATATTTAACACTGTTGACATTTGTCACACGAGAACGAGTCGCTACTTCAACAGTTCGGCTGTGGAACGATTTGCCGGCCTCTGTGTTTCCTCCTTCCTACAACATGGGTCTCTTCAAGACCAATGTTCATTCCTTCCTCTACTCAAAAAGACCCTCCACAAAGCATCTCAGATGACATGGGCCCTGTTGGAAATTAATTTCCTCGGGGCCTCCTGTGTGGAGTTAATGTAAAAAAAAGAGCCCTTGGGAAAAAAATTCCTCGTGGTCTATGTCTTGAAGAGACCCATGTTGTAGGAAGGAGGAAACACAGAGGCCGGCAAATCATTACACAGCCGAGCTGTTGAACACAAGAACGAGTCGAAGACACGACCCGTTCTCATGTGACAAATGTCAACCGTGTACAAATGTTGGGCACGCGTTTGGCGTGTTTCCCGGCTATGCACCGGTGCCGGATCAATGACGCTAGTTCCTCGGAGCATCTTCCATTGTAATACCGGTAATTGCTTCATATAATTCATAAATACGAAGATAAATACTAATAAATTTTAATAATATGAAAATGAAATCCTCAGCACGTGAGATCCCAGTGAGGATATCATTATCTCTAATTGTACTAAAAAAAGGAAGATTTATTATTATTATTATTAATTAAAATATATTAGTATCCCAGATTAGTATGAGATGACGCTGTATAAATGTGAATTAAGAAAGGAGACAGAGTTGTGTTGCTTCCCGCCTTCTCTGCCTCCCCATGCGGAAAAAACGAAAAGGGGTGATGGTTTATTAAGTGTCATGAATGTTTGTAAAGTGCGGCTAAAATTTGAATACATAATCAATATTGTTAATACCCTTTGAAAAACAGTTTCATCGCCATCATAAAATGTATTATTAATCGTAAAGTACCATTTAACAACTTCACTTTGAAGAGCTTAACAAGTGCACAATATGTAAACTTCCCTGATAGTTGATATAGAACTTCGCTTATCGTCGTAATTGATGCATCATTTTCCAATAACAGAGTTGAAAACAAATCTAAACTTATAAGTAGTACTTACCCACTTATAATTTACGTCATAACATGGCTATGGCGTCTCACTATGGCAATTTTTAAAATTAATTGAAAATTGAGAATTAATTAATGAAGACAATTTTAGCAATACTCAATCGAAAATCTGAAATAGAAATAATCAGAAAAAGATACGGTCACATCTAGGACTCGAACCCAGAATCAATGACGGGTTATTAGTGTGTCCCAAACCGATTCGGTCATATTTAACTGTATCATTCTTCTACCAAGAACTACCAACATTATCTTCATTTTCTTAACATGTAATACAAGACGAAAAGAACTAAATGCTATCTAGATAGTGTTTGCATAAATTTATCTATTTTTATTTAATACGCGACATCTATTAACTTTTCTGCAAGTCTAGAATGAATATTTACTCAGTATCTCAATGCCTTTCTAGAAAAGGGATGCCGAAAGTGAAAAAAACATCGATGGATCGATATTTATTAAAATATCAATATTGACGTCGATATATAGAGGAAAAAATATCGATGTATCGATATATCGGTCAAATTTTCAAAATTCAGCTATTCAGTATTCAGCTCAATATTATCAATAGTAATTTTTATAAACAATGTGCATTAATTTAATGTACAAAAATCTTAGTAATAAACAAAAATTTTAACAAAACAAAAAACGACTTCAAAAAATGCACTAAAAAGTAAAAAAATAATTTCGTATTCTTCTACAACTTCATAATCAACTTACTTTTTCTTATCATCAATATGTAGGTACGATTGTTACTTTCGGAGTCGGTGTCAGTCAAGGTAGGTTTGTAACTACATACATAGTTATAGGTGAGGTGTGCTTGTATCGCACAAGCGACTTGACGAGGCGAGAGGCGAGAGCGGAGCCGCGGCGGCGCGGGGAGCTGTCAAGTGAACCCGCCGGGCCGGGTACCTTTGCTGACACCGACTCCAAAAAAACAATCGTACCTACATATTGATGATTAGAAAAAGTAAGTTGAATATGAAGTTGTAGAAGAATACGAAATTATTTTTTTACTTCTTAGTGCATTTTTTGAAGTCGTTTTTTGTTTTGTTAAAATTTTTGTTTATTTTTTGATTTTTAGTGAATCTGAAGTACACTAACTAATTTGTCTGAATATGGGTAAGATATTATGGGTAGAATATTATGTCTGTCTCATGTGAGCAGTACGTTTAGTAGGTCTGAATATGGGTAAACCTACTAAACGTACTGCTCACATGAGACAGACATAATTTGACCATAGCGACGATAAAGTCAAATTAAGAGATTCGGCCGAGTTTCGTTAATTTGTCATGGATCCGATAATCAGAACCTAACCAAACTCTCATTAAATTACCCTTGAAGTACATCCTTTCCAATAAAAAAAGAATCATCGAAATCGGTTGGCGTGATATTGAGTTATTCGTCCATTTGTCGCGCACATACTTATGCAAATTTAAGACTTATATGGTTTTCTCATGGATGCTATTGTCGGAACTGGACCAAATTAAAATGGGACCACACGAAAAGCATCAGCTTTCAAATAAAAAAAGAATCATCAATATCGGTTCACCCAGTCAAAAGTTCTGGCGTAACAAACATAAAAAAAAAAAAAAAAAAAAAAAAAAAAAAAAAAAAAAAAAAAAAATACAGTCGAATTGAGAACCTCCTCCTTTTTGAAGTCATTTAAAAATGAAGGTATTTTTAGCAGTATTCATTTTTAATAGGTAATAATTACAAAAATATCAAAAAATAAAAAGCTGTCATCTAACTTATATGTAAACTGAGACGCAAACAAAGTATGTATGCATCTCAGTAACATTCTATTGGTGTATTAATCTCTCAAAAAGGACTTCGTGTTTGGAACACGGTATAGTTAATTACAGTCAATAATCATAGACAATTGGGAACCAACACATATGAGTGGCTTAGAAAAAAATGGCGAAAAATGGCATACATTTCTATGTATGTACCTACACATATGAGATAGTATTAGTGATCACAAATACTAATGTAAATACAATAGATTTGAAAGCTATTAATAGTTAAAATTTCAACCGCCAGATGTCATGACCCAATACAGTTACTTTTTTCCTTTCGTTCCTACGTGGTTTTGAATTCTGGTGACTTTAGTTACATAAATACATAAATAAATAAAAAATATCGTTTTTGATACAATTTTCGATATTGGATATTTTGTATCGATATATCAGATCAAATTAAATCGGTTAAAAATATCGATGTATTGAATTAAAAATATCGATACTTTTTCAACAAGCCTATTCTAGAAAAACGAACATTCCCGGGTTGCGATATCCCTATAATGTGTTAATGCCTTTAACTTACAAAATTAACATTAAATTCGGATAATGTTGCTTTTGCAATGTTGAAGGATTAACCTAACAGAATATTACACCCACGATGATTAGGCGGGAACCCGAAGCGGTAATTAAAAATTTGACCTTTAAGACCCCGCATTCCGAATTTCTACCAACATGTTTAATTTATACAAAACCTAAACAATATAACGCGCTTAAATAAGTCATAGATTAACGTTTAGTACGGAGAAAACAGATTTCGAAGTTAATAGATTATTATCTACCGTCTCAATTATTTTGTCAACAAAATGGTTTAACCAGTAATAAATCAATTTAGACACCTTAGACACTTACGTACAAACTCTGTTCTTATAGCTGTCCTGATTATTTTTAAGTACCAAACTTTATACATCCAGATATGACGGGCGCAGTTTATATCTTTTTTAAATCTTGTCATGTATTTTGTTTTAAAACATCTTGTATTAGATCTGCATATCTTTGAGCCCGTACCTTTTATTGTATTTTCCGGATTTTGTTTCTTTTTATGCATTTCTACAGTCCATCATATTTTAACTTTTTGACACCAACTAATAAATCAAATGAGTACTTATAATATTTCATAAAATCTTATACGACATGTTTCTGTGAAATATTTGTAAAGTGATTCTTCATATATGTTGTGTCATCATATTAAGTCGTCTCAGAGATATTTAACGATAGTTTGAAAATGGCCTTGTAAGCCGAAACAGCTGTAACAGAACTAAATAATGACATTATTAAATTTAATTTAATTGATTTATTTTTAAATTAAATCGAATTCCACGAATTAAACATAAAAACAATTAATAATTCTGAGAACAGAAAAATCAGAAAAAGATATTGACACCGCTGGGACTTGAACCCAGGACCTCTTGCTTTCCGAGAGGTCCTGGGTTCAAGTCCCAGCGGTGTCAATATCTTGTTCTGATTTTTCTGTTCTCAGATTGTCGACTGACTTTCGCTTATATTGTCTTCGTTTAATTAAATATTACAATTTGAGGTTTTACTCATAAAGTTAAAATAAAAATAAAAAAAATAAATAAAAAAATTAAAAAAATAAAAAAAATAAATAAAATAAAAAATTATATAATTCGCTCATTAAGTTAAAAATAAAAAAAAGAGTACGCATTTCATTCCGGTAGAAGTGAACCTAGGAAGTCGCTAGATGTCGCTTTCTTTTCTGTTGCCTGTTTATTTTAAAGTGGTTTGTAGATTGGATATTGATTTTACAAAAATAAAAATGTTTATTTTTTTGGATTTCGTAGGATTCAAACCTCCGTTCGCTGGATGTCTCTCTAGCCGCTGAGATTTGTCAGGCCCTTTACACCGCTATGTTATCGTAGGCTCAGGCGGAGCCGTGAATATACCGCATTCAATTTTTGGAAGCGGGAATGGGTACCGCCGCCCCGGGAACTTTTATTGGATAACCTACACCTCTGCCATAGGTCACCCCAAGTGGTTCGCTACGTTTGGTGATTTAGCAGGGCTGCCCGGGTTCATGAGGTGAGGTTTGTCTAGGTCTTGGAGGCAGATGACCAGGACATACTGAACCCTAGATTCCTACCCACCCCTTACCTTCCTTAAAATCCGCTCCACACAGCATCCCCAAAGATGACATAGGCCCTGAGGGAAATTATTTTCCTCAGGGCCTCCTGTGTGGAGCTCATGTAAAAAAAAAGAACCGAGGACCCGTCAAATAATAAATTTTAGTGACGTTTCGGTTTCATCCGAATTTCAAATCACGAGGGGGCTAAAAAAGTTTCAGTTAAATAAAAAAAAGAGTGTGCAAGTGAAATAACTAAAGTAGACAAGAATTGAAAGGCTACGAAGCACCGCACAAAGAAGAGACATATTATACTATCTCATTCTCTCGCAGGCTAAATCCTATATATGTACGAATATGCGTTTGTCTCTTCTTAGTGTCGCTATTTTTCATTTCATCGAATTTCAAATCACAACGCGTCGCCTTAGTTCTTGGAGGTTCAACAGACCATTAGAAAATTTTACGGGAGGAGATGCTTTTCTTTCTTTATTTCGATAAAACATTATGAAAGGTGTTTAAATAAAGCTATTTCCGTTAAGGTAAAGGTAAAGGTCTCATTAGTTTAAATGATTCTTATTTAAGTGATTAACTATCATTTTTTATACTTTATTTTTCATTTTAAAGTGGAGATTGAACAAAAAATAAAATGGTCTATTGAACATACAAGAACTGGGGCGACGAACGGTGTTGAAAAAGTTTTCACTTCAAAAAATGTCAGTTAGAACCTTGTCCAACTGAGCTCGAAACTGTGTGGGTACAATATACAAAGGTCTCAAATTGAATATGCAAAAGGTTCGATTAAACTTTATTAAAGAGCGATATAATCTAGCATCCTACCAGGACTTCATTATGCATACAGCGTGAAACCCTTCCGGGAAAAAGGTAGCCATTTCAGTGATGAATTCATAAACGTATAACCCCTATCGAGCGATGCACATTGCACACACTACGACGACCTCAAGAGAGGAAATGTAGAAAGAGCCCACGCTGCGGTGAAAGACTTCTTTGGGATGAGAGTTGGAAAGGGTAATGCGATAGAAGGAGAAGACGGCAAAATACTTTTCGAAAAGGACCAAATAGGAGAGAGATGGAAAAGATATCTCGAAATGCTGTACAATGGAAAGGGAAATAATGACAACGAAACATTGATAGAAAGAGAAAACGAGGTAGACGAAGATGATTTGGGAGATCCAATCACTAGAGAAGAGTTTGACCTCGCACTGAAAAATCTCAAAAACGGGAAAGCACCCGGAATCGATGACGTTCCGGCTGAACTAATTAAGCCAGCAGGAAAAGGAACTATAGATGCCCTGTTTAAAATGATACAGACAATGTATAAGACTGGAAAGATACCAGAGGATTTCGAGAAATGCCTAATTGTCGCATTACCAAAGAAGGCGGGCACGACAAAATGTGAACAGCACAGAACTCTTAGCCTAATATCCCATGCCTCAAAAATATTGACTAATATCATCCTAAAAAGAATCGAACCAAAAGTAGAGAACATCCTTCCCGGAGACCAGTTTGGCTTTAGAAGAGGTGTAGGAACCAGAGAAGCAATATTGTCGCTACGAATACTATTAGAAAAAAGAATAAAAAGAAACCAAAACACATTCATCGCATTCATAGACCTGGAGAAGGCTTTCGACAAAGTAGAATGGAAAAGACTCTTCGAGATTCTGAAGAGAATTGACATCAAATATAGAGATAGACGAATAATCCAGGCGCTATACAAGAATGAGGCCGCTATAATTAGATGTGACAATGATACAAAAGAAGCCAGTATAAGACAAGGGGTGAGACAGGGATGCTCTCTGTCACCTGTTCTTTTTAACGCTTATATACAAAGTGCGATTGACGACTTGAGAGAGAGAATGGAGAAAAGGTGGATATGATAAGGTTTGCTGACGATATTGCTATGGTTGCTGAAAGCGAAGAAGAACTCCAAGAGGCCTTAACAATCATGCAAAGCATTCTTCAAAACAATTACAACATGAAGATAAATAAAGACAAAACAAAGCTGCTGACTGTAGGCCGAACGCAACATCAGATGAGAGTAGAGATGTCAGGAGTTCCACTAAAGAACACCAAGGAGTTTGTCTACCTCGGGAGTAAAATAACATGGGACGGTCGGTCTAAGAGCGAGGTCAACAGCCGTATACACCAGGCTAGGCTTGCATTCAATAAAAGGTCGAAAATAATAGAATCAAATAATATAGACCTGAAACTGAGAATACTCCTCATCAAGACCTATGTATGGAGTATCTTGATGTACGGCTGTGAAACATGGTGCCTATCCGAAAGAGATAAACGGAGACTAGAGGCTTTTGAGATGTGGTCCTATAGAAGACTATTAGGAATTTCCTGGAGAGACCACATAACAAATGAAGAGGTTCTCCAAAGAATCGAAGGAGGAAGGCACCTGCTCAGGACCTTGTCCGAAAGGCGCGCAAGATGGATCGGCCATGTAATAAGACAAGAAGGCCTCTTGCATGCCATAATGGAGGGTATGACCGAGGGGACAAACGCTAGGGGACGCCCACGCCGAGAGTACCTGGAGGACCTGCTGGTGGACGTGCGCTGCTCATCATATGCAGACTTCAAAAGAGCCGCACAAGACAGGGAAGAGTGGAAGAAACGAATAGATGACATTGCTGCAAACCAATCTCAGGATTGAAACCAGAGAGAGAGATTTCATCTGCAGCGAGCGATCAAGGCATACCATTTCCCCTGCATCAGGTGATGCAATCTCACTCTTTTCCGTTTATTGCATAAATATCTATGGAAGGCTTCACAGTAGAGGCGTTTCAAAGCCTTGCATACATTCCCTTTTAAATCATTTTATCTGCTCCTATCCTAGGAAGAGCGGATCTATTTGAAATGTCATGAGAGTTTCTTTTTTAAATGAATAGGGTAAGGGTCGACCGAGACAGGTTTTTCTCGGCTGAGACCGAGACCGAGACCGAGACCGAGAATAAATTAAAATCTCGGCCGAGACCGAGAGCCGAGACCGAGAATACATAAATTGAGAAAAATATATGAAAATGGGCTATTTTTGCATAATTATTATCATCACTACATAGTATAAAATGAAGTCGCTCAAAATGTATGTGCGCGTTAATCTTTAAACTGCGCAACGGATTTTCACACGGTTTTCACCAATAGATAGTGTGATTGAAGAGGAATGTTTATATGTATAATACATGTAAATTATATTAGAGAAAAGCCGCGAAATTCAAAGAAAACATATTTTTGTGCGATTTTAAACGGCTGGCGGGCCGTACTATAGTCACTTTTGAAATTCGTTCTACGGAAGAAATTGGAAAATAGATGTCCTAGTGTAAGTAGGTATTGATTTGAATTATTTTATTTGATGAAGTCGCTCAAAATGTATGTGCGCATAGATCTTTGAAACTACGCAACGGATATTCATGCGGTTTTCACCAATAGATAGAGTGATTCAAGAGGAAGGTTTATATGTATAAAACATGCTTATTATGGTAGAGAAAAGCGGGCAGCTGGCAAGCGGGTGGTGTGGATTTTATAAAGGTTGGGTAATGGCGTTGTGTTTCGTTAGCCACAGCAACGTGTGGCCGGGTCTGCTAGTATAGTATATTTAAGAATGTAATAATAATTTGTTTTAAATAGTTTTAATAGTCAAAATTGAAAAACATGATGTTTTAGTACATAAAAAGCAATTTTTCTGAGTTTTCACCCTTCAACGAGTGTCGCCTCATGTTGTATGATTGACCAGCTCTGCTAAAGAGCTGTTCACTTGGTACACTAGTAGGCGGTGCTGATAAAAACTTTCATCACAATCGACTCCTCTTTCACGCACTAACACCAAGTGACGAATGTGGACGCGCGCGGTAGATTTGAATCCCATTATCCTATACCGTACCTACTTACAACGGTCTCGGTTATGGCCGAGAATCTCGGCAATTTTTAGCCGAGAACCGAGACAGAGTTCTCGGTAGAATTTGTAGCCGAGAATACCGAGACCGAGACCGAGATCTCGGTCGACTCTTAGAATAGGGGATTAATAAGTTTTGCGAAGGTTTCAAAAACTCATTTTTAAGAAGATTAGTTCTTCTCACAGTGTGTAATAGGTGAATGCTTGGAAGCAAGTGGAAAATTTGTGTATTTGGGAAGAATGTTTACGAGAGATGGAAATTTATTTTTTGAAGTGAAAACTTTTTTAGCACCGTTGTGATTCGACGAACCGAAAGGCAACCCTAAAATGAGACACATATTTAGGATTTAACCTGCGAAAGAATGAGATAGACTAATCGGTCTCCTCTTTATGTGGTGCTTCGTAGCCTTCCCACTTCTTGTTTACTTTAGTTTTCACTTCCACCGCGTGTGAACTACACACAATTTTTTTATTGAACTGAAAATTCTTGAAATTCGATGAAACGAAAAAGCGACACTAGAAAGAAACAAGCACATGCATCTGTAGGATTCATCTGCGAGAGAATGAGATGGAATAATCGGTCTCCTCTTTGTGCGGTGCTTCGTAAATAATCGGTCTGGTCTTTGTGCGGTGATTCGTAGCTTCCCCATTCTTGCCTATTTTAGTTTTCTGATGGTTTCACTTCTACCGCGTGTGGACTGCACACAATTTTTTATTTATTTATTATTTCTTACTTCGAAAAAGAGTTACAAATTATTTATTTTTGTTATACAGTGTTATTATTATTTTACTTGACTTACTTGTAACCAGTGATTGGAGTAAAAAAATGTACATGAAATTTTGGTCTTCGGCGACTTTTTTCTAACCAAAAGAATTCTTTTTTTTTTTAATGAAAAGACAAATAACTTTGTTTACATCACTTTTATTTATACACAATCAACATGTTTCGTGAACAATGTTCACATCATCAGGATCAAATGTATACTAAACTTAAAAATTAAACATAGATCACATAGGAGGAAAGGATAGAAGGGAGGGAAAGGGGTAAGAGTGGGGGAAGTTTATTAAAATTAGGGATTCTAAAGTCATTAGCAGGGAAAGACCGGTTAAGTGGGAAAAGGTTCAAAAGAGGGTTTATAAAAATTTGCTGCTTATTAATTATGTCTGCTTTATTATTTACATTTTTCCTAATTTCTAAAATCTCTAGATTATTTATCTGTAATGCCTTATAACCCGTATGTAATATTTTAAGTGAATGGTTTTTGTCAAAATTATGATCATGTTTTAATAAATGATCTGCGAACTCAGATTCGCTATTGCCATTTAATGCCCTAAGACAGGGATGGCGAACCTTTACGTATCAACGTGCCATTTTTCTAAATAAATGTTTAATAAGGTCATAGACGTGCCATCAAATAATTTTGATTTGGGGGGGGGGGGAGGTTAAGCGAATTATTGCCAAAGTCAGACGAAAACGAAACAAATCGTTGTCGTGGAAACGTTGTTGACCCCCTTGAAAAGGTTTACTATGCCTAGCAATGCCATTTGCAGCCGCGTAACTTGCCGCGCTCGTTGACAATATTTGCCAACATATTTAATCATAGATGTTGACTGTTTATTTCTTTTTTTTTTGCTGAACTAGCCATATTAAATATTGGAAAAACCACTCGTAATTTTGAAATCAGAATCAAAGAACATTTAAGGTGTCTTAATAATAATAATTTTTCTGAGTTTGCTAACCATATCATTGAAAATAACCATAGTTTTGAAAAAAATACAGGGATAAATATTCTTCATATTAATCATAAAGGAAAACGTTTAGATAACTTAGAAGCCTTGGAAATTAAAAAATCCCTTAAAAATTATGAATCTATTATCAACAAACAAAAAATATTGTCATATAGCATAATCATGGATTTGTTCCCCTACCCACCCACTCTACACTAATACCTACCCACCCAATCTACATTATTAACTAGCAACAGCTCCACCCCTACCATAATAAAACATTGTTCGAAACTGTCAAATACAGGGTGTCCGGGGGTAAAGTGCATTAACTTCGGGAGGTAATTCTACATGATATTGTAAGTAAAAAAGATAAGTAACTTTTTTCGAAATTCCAACTTTTAGGGGTAGTTTTGTGGTAAAAACGTAAAATTTGACCGGCGTGCGCGGCCAGCTTTATTATTTTCCACTGTTACGATACGGGCCAGTCACCACCATTTATTGTTGCCACGATCGCGCCCGGCAGGCTCCCGGCAAGTAAGATCGTACCTCACACTAAGGATTTTTAGTAGGTAGATCTTTTTGTATGGGAAAAAAATGTTGGAATTTCGAAAAAAGTTATTAATCTTTTTTACTCCTACTATCATGTAGAATCACCTCCCAAAGTTAATGCACTTAACCCCCGGACACCCTGTATAATAAGCTTTCCCTGACGAAGGAACGTTTGTTCCGAAACCGGTCTGATTTGCGCATCAAATAAGTGGTTTATACAAAGTTGAATTATTTCATTTTTCTATATTAAATAACATTTAAATCATATATAAAACTCAATTAAACTTTAAAATACAATTATATCAAAGAAATTCACTATTATGTTACCGCACCGTACCCAGCGTATAGCAGCCCGCGTACCGCACCCGAACATTCTGTAGAGTAGGGTTCACTCGGGTTCGCTCGTTCACCTCTTATACACTTCACACTTTTTTTTGTAGTGCATAATAAATTTTGTGATCACTGATCAGTGACGTGCCCAAAATATTGTGTCGCGTGCCATTGGTTCGCCATCCCTGCCCTAAGATGTTCTTTAACCCTTACTTCATAGTTGCTATTTGTTCTACCTATATAAAAGCAATTACAGTTGAGTTTATAAACGCCCGATTTTTTTTTTGTTTTAATGTCGCTGTCTTTGTTGTTAAGGATGAATTTTTATAAAATGGTGGTTTTATAAAACCTAAAAAAATTAAAAGAGTTAAGCAGAATATATATTACTCTAGTTTGAATGGTAGGAGAAGTGTCGCTTGAGAAAGACATGACACGATCAAGTTAATTAAATAGTTGAGACGGGTCAAATCAAGAGTTACAATAAAGGGAAGAGAACGTGTATTAAGGCGCCGTATACCCGCTCAAAAAGGAGAAGATGGAGAGATATGTAAATACGAATGTTATATAGAGCGCGCTGATATTAAAAATAATTAAATTTGTGCGAAAATTGTAAAAAATATTTCATAACAAACGTGGGGAACATCTAAAATAACATTTAAACAACTACTGAGATTTTTTTTTAATATGTATAACTTGTAAAATAAGTGCATAAAACGTGTTTATAATAATTTTCTGAGCATACTTTGCGTTTTTTTTTCTTTAGAGGTAATTTCATGTAATTTGCGTTTTGGCGCGGGGAACGTATGGATACGTAAGAGACATTAACCAGCGGCCGAGAATTTAAATTTCGTCGAACGATGATCTTGCGATCGTACCCTTGCAACTGTACAGGGCGGTTCCGTTGAGAGAGACTAGTTATTCACCATACCAGCATTTTAACACAATACCTCAATATCGATGTTATTTCATTAATAATTTGCTTTGATAAATACCTACATTCAAAAATGCGCAAACTCGTGATGATAAAACTATTAAAATTATGTACTTTTTATAATTATTTTTTTATCACAAGTATTCATAATTTTTCAATGATGTCTATAAAATAAGAATATATATTTTTTTTTAATAGGTATATTAGTTTGTAAGACCGTAAACTACAAACTGAAGTATCTTCGTCACAAAACAAAGGCGCGGATATTTTTTAATGATTTTATTTGAACTAAAATTAAAATTCTGAAACGTAGCTTTCCCAAATAATTTATTGATTTATTTTTCTGCATGATTATATGATATGAAAAGTTTATTGTATAATACAAAATTTTGTTTGAAAATTTAACAAATCTTCCAACGACCTACGGTATAACTTTATTGTACTAAAATAAACATTTTTTCTCAAAATTTAAAAAAAACCTTCACTACAATAAAATAACAGTCTTTCGAAATCAATTTATAATTTTTTTCTGGAAAAGGGACAATATTTCTAAAATTTTATGTAAAAATGACATACTTCCGGTTTTGTCTGGTTATTCCCTCTTAAACGACGTATTAATTTATAAAACTGGGAAGACTTCGGTGGCTGGGTCATGTGGAGAGAATAACCGAGCATCAAGCACCAAAGTCCCTGCTGAAGTCAAGGCCAACAGGGGAGCCTGGGAAGACCAAGACTAAGATGGAGCGACAACGTGGAGTTCAAAACTGGAGAGAGCTGGCACAAAACCGAGATGAGTGGAGGAAGACTCTTGAGGATGCCAAGAACCACCAGGGGTTGTAGAGCCAATAGTGATGATGATGATGAAACGACGTATGAATGTGAAATCTACTGTATGCAATGTCTGAAATATATATTTTCACGAAATGTATATTTTACAAAAAACGAAAAACGCTCCAGCAGTAGAGTAAATAATGCATTTGAGGTTCCCCTTTGCAAAACTAGGCTTGCGCAAAGACATGCTTTTTTCATTGCACCAAAAATCTATAATGCACTGTATCAGACTATAGAAATTAAATCTAAAAACATATCCTCTTACAGCATATACAAAAAATTAATAAAGACTTGGATAACTACAAATGACACAAAAACCTACCTGCTATAACATCTTACCTGTTATAACTTTACAAATCCCTAATTTTTATTTAACCTTTTTTGTTTTTCATATATATATTTTTTTTTCTTAACTTTTGTTTTTTAAATACGGAATTATTTGTTCTATAAATATGTTAAAACATAATTATGTTTCAATTTACTAATTTAAAGTTTAATTTGCTATGTTGTATCTTAACTGCATTAAAAAAAAAACTTAAGTATACCCACGAACTGGCGATGCCTATGTGGGATTTTTTTTGTTACCATACATATATGTATAATATTTTAATATCTTTTTTTTTTTGTTAAATTGTATTATTGTTTATCGTTAAGCTACATATTTTATTTTATTTTTTTTTACTTCTTATCAAAAGAAATGTTTTTTTTGTAATATTTTTATGTATGCAACCAAAAAAAATTATTAAAAAAAAAAAAAAAAAAAAAAAAAAAGAATGAAGCAAGGAGTGTATACAAAGATAAATTTGTTTGAGGATTAGTTATATTAAAAACCTTGAAATGCCAGTGGTTTTTAGAGACTGTGAGCTATTTCATTAGTTATTTTATTACGAGAAGGTCTCTTGATTATTTAATAAAATATCAGTGACGGAGAATAACGGGTGGAATTGCCGAGAACAAAGTAAATTCTATGCACTTTGTGATGACCTTATTAGGGCACGTCTTGTCCATTATACTTTATGAACCTAAATTCAGTAGCGGACTGACAAAGAATTCTTGACAAACCAAAAAAACTTTTGTTTTCTGTATTTCTCAGAATTTTTATAAAAGGTTTGCTTTGAGTTTAAGATCGAGGCAACAATTTTTTCAACCAGTTTTTTCAGAAAAATAAAGTTACATTAAGGCGCCGCTACCCGCATTTCTACCGATTTCTTACATGTCTCCCTTCAATATTTGAAGTTTTTAAGCTCTTAAAAAAATATATGTTATTTTTAAAGATAATATCTAGACGCGTTCCACGACGAAACGCAAATTATATGAAATTTCCTCGATAGAAAAAAATCGCAAAGTATGCTCCGAAAATTATTATAAACACGTTTTTTTCAGTTATTTTACAAGTTTTATGCATGAGAAAATTCACACTGTTTCTATAAATGCTGTTTAAGTCAACCACGCGAGATTTTTGCTCTATTTTAAACGAGTCGTGTTTTATTAAAAAATTTCACAATTTTCGCTTTGATTTTGTCGCTTTAAATACTAGCGCGCTCCTCTAACATTCGTAATTTCATATCTCTCCATCTTTTTTTTTGAGCCCGGTTGCGGCGGCTTAATACAATTGTGTGCGTGTATAATAAAGGCGCTTTTAAGTAATCTGTTAATTTGCATACATATCGAATCCACGCCGCCCGCTTTTCAGCCCGTTCCCTTTATAGATTATATATTTCAACCAATTTACACAAAACCTTGACAAATTATATATCTATAAACCTTCCTCATGAATAACTCTATCTATTGGTGATAACGGCATGAAAATAGATCTGGGCGTACAGAGAGCGCGAGTGACTTTGATTTATACTATGTAAAGATATAAAACATTTACCAGTTCCCTCCTGTCAAAGCCCCTGACAAAGGCCTGACATAAAATATTTCCTATAATGCGGGATGCCTCAGGCCAGGCACGTCCAAACGCCTCAATGAACGAGACGAGAACAATGTTTCAAGAGACAACAAAGAAAAAGTGTAATTAGATTTAAATTTCTGCACAAAAAATATTAGTCCTGATAATAATTTTCCGCAGACAGAGTCATATAGCTGGCAACCATAAATTCCTTTCAAAGCATTTTTTTAATATAAAAGAAATAAACTTGAAGCTGAAAGTGTGTTGTCCACATTAATTCACAAAAATGAATTACGAATTTCACAGTCGTCATAAATTCACAACCTTCTAGTGATAAAAATACGTAAGTTCAACAATAAATATTTATCTCAAGTCTTAGCAATCTTTTGACGGTCTCCGAGGGGTAAGCCTCTCGTCTGGTAATTCGAAGGTCGCAAGATCGAATCCCGGCGGAGGCAAATAAATTTTATTTTAATTGATTTGTGTTTTTTCACAATTTAAACTATATATATAAAAATCAAAATATTTTTGTTTCTGGGTTTGTATGTATGGGGCCTATGCGTTGCTAAACCATTCATCCGATTGCGATGAAACTTTGGGGTTTTGATGTGCGTATGCCCGCGATGGTTTCTGTATACAATAGTGAGCTCTGGCATCATGAAATTACGCCTTGCTAAACCGTTAATCCGATTGCGATGAAACTTTGGTGATTTGATGCAGGGGTGGTGGAGGGTGAGGCGTGGATGGCGGGAGAGGGGGGAGGGAGGGGTGGGAGGGAAGGGGGGGAGGTGGAAGAGGCGGAGTGAGAACCCCCTTAAACCATGCGAGCAAAAGCCGCGGGATAAAGCTAGTCATTTATAAAATAATATCGGATGTATTATTGGCACGTTCCAGAGAAGATACTGAAGATACTGAATAGAAAGGTTGCTTAAAATGGCTTTAGCCGTGTTTGGTGAATAGATCTGAATAGCCAGGTACATTTCCACCTTCCTCTTCCCTATCTTCTTCCCCTCCTGACTAACTTCAGCCTCATAACATACCCCGAATAGGGGATGCTACAGTCTCACTGGCTCCAGACGGGAGCAGAAGGGACTCTCATGAAGTATTCACATAAAAAAAACTTCCAAACAGGGTTCCATATTTTTATCCTTTTGTTCATTTTTACGCTGTATTTTTAAACTTTCGCGTTAACTCAATGGGGTATTATCACTGTTTTTTTATTCTCGAAAAAAATTACGATAGCAAAGGTATTTTTATTTTATTTTCAAGTTGACGAATAAATTCTCCACAACGATTTAAAAAGTGCCATTTTCGATTTGCCGCCAAAGCGACACATACGTTTAATTCAGCGGCGTTGACGTCACGCCGGACAACGTTGGTGACAGCCGTCTACTAGCCAGTGGCGGTTTCGATGTCATAATGACATTGTAGACAGTTGGAACCGTTTGAAAATGTACGGTTTTTCAAATGAATAATTAAGAATGAAAAAATTAAAATGACACATTTTTAGTTCAATTATCAGAATCAGAAAAGTAAATTTAAAATTTTCAAACGTTTTTAGCGGTATTCATAGTTTGTGAAAACAACCCATAGTACACAAGTAGTTTTCAATTTTTTAATTTTTCATTGGACCGATACAATATTTAAGTACATGATATTATAAAACATCTACTTTTTTAAACATTAATACCATATTTTTAATTAAGCGTAGATCAAATGCTGTATTAACTCGACCGTTTTGCATTTCGCCTGCCTATAAATTTGTTTGTACGTTCCTTTTCCGGTTAAGAAAATCTGCTGCATTCACTCTGTTATTCAAGCATCTTAACAGACGGATTGCAATCTTTAGAGAACAGGCGTCGGGTGGGAATGCTGTCCTTGTTCTACCGGTATTACAATGGAAGATGCTCCGAGGAACTAGCATCATCGATCCCTTCGGCACCGGTGCATAGTCGGGAAACACGCCAAACGCGTGCCCAACATTTGTACACGGTTGACATTTGTCACATGAGAACGGGTCGTTTCTTAGACTCGTTCTTGTGTTCAACAGCTCGGCTGTGGAATGATTTGCCGGCCTCTGTGTTTCCTCCATCCTACAATATGGGTCTCCTCAAGACCAATGTTCATTCCTTCCCCTCCTCAAAAAGACCCTCCACACAGCATCGCAGATGACATAGGCCCTGAGTAAAATCATTTTCCTCCGGGCCTCCTGTGTGGAGTTAATGTAAAAAAAAGCAAGCCTTACTTTGACTGGGAAGGTTTGTTTAAAAAAAAATTAACAATTCATTAACTATTTGAAGTTAATTATCACGCTCCGTGAAGTTCTATTTAAGCTCTGCGATTATTTCAGTTTTATGAAGCAACTGACATATGATATAATAACAGAAGTTAAATAGAACTTACACAGAAACTGAAAATAAACTTCAAATATTTGATGAATTGTTAAAATTTTTTGAAACGTCTTATCCTAAATGGCTAACTTTGAACGAGTTGCTTGTCTGAAGAAAGTTTTAAAAAAGAACAGATATTGAGATAGTGACGTTTCTTCAGACAAAATGTAGGATTCCTTATTTAAAAAATTGTTTCACAAAAATATAAAAATAATTTATAATTGAGTATTTCGGAAGAAAATTTAGTTATTGTCTACTGAAAACGAGAAAATTAGAAAAATACTTTCTTAGACACGAGATCTACTGTTCAAAGAACTACTAGTTATATCTGTGTTTATGGCGATGTACCAGGTTATGTAAAATTTGATATCAGGCCGCTAACAATAACACTCCTTATGTAGATGGCGGTAAGGTTTAAATTACAGTTTAACTACATTCGCCTATTTTGATTTGTTAAAAAAAATCGGCATAAAGATTATTTTAATTTATTTTGCGAAGTTCAGGCACAAAAATATATAATTTTTTACATCAACTCCACACAGGAGGCCCTGAGGAAAATAATTTCCCTCAGGGCCTATGTCATCTTTGAAGATGCTGTGTGGAGGGTCTTTTTGAGGAAAGGAAGGAGTGAACATGGATCTTGAAAAGACCCTTGTTGTAGGAGGGAGGAAATACAAAAGCCGGCAAATCGTTCTACAGTCGAGCTGTTGAACTCAAGAATGAGTCGTAGAAACGATCCGTTCTCATGTGACTAATGTCAACCGTGTAAAATGTGGGGCGCGTGTTTGGCGTGTTTCCCGACTATTCACCGGTGCCGAGGGGATCAATGTAATACCGGTAGAGCAAGGACAGCATTCCCACCTGACGCCTATGCTCTAAAGATTGCAATCCGTCTGTTAAGTTGGGAGAATCTATTAAGCGGACCGCTCGTTTCTGCACAAAGTCAAGTTTATTTTTAGGTATTTAGAAGCTCCAGATCAAAGGTGGCTGCCAAATTCAAACGTGGGGCGCCCTTGCGTTTTGTACAGGGTTAGCAATTGTGTACTATTAAAGTATCTGCGTGCCCTGTATAGTACGCCCAGTTTCTGAGAGGCTAACTTAGGGAACGTACCCATACTACGTGACACGTTTAGGGGGGGGGGGGTCTTCAAAATGTCACGCTCCATACAAATGAGCGGCGGGTTGCTTAGGATTTTGGTCACCGGGGGGGGGGGGGGGGGGTTATAAATTGCAAAAAGTTGGTCACGTAGTATGGGTACGTTCCCTTAACTCTATATATGTAAATGTTTACGATCATTACCGAAAGAATTTAATTTTCCACGTTATACAGGGCGTTAAGGGACGTACTTGACTTACTTTAACCAGTGATTCCTGACATTATTTGGAGTAAAAAATGTGTATGAAATTTTGGTCTCCGGTGACATTTTTGATGTTTATTTTTTTTTATACAAAAAAATAAAAAAATGGTAGTTGTTGAACAGTTGGAGGTGGGGTAAGGGGTTCGTCGGACACCCGGCTGAGTGACCAGTGACGACATGCCGAAGAATTTTTTTTTGTTTGATTTTGAACAAAAAAATTTTGAACAAAAAAAAAAAGTCGTCAAAAAAAGTCGTGAAAAAAAGTCACCGGAGACCAAAATTTCATTAACATTTTTTACTCCAAATAATGTCAGGAATCACTGGTTAAAGTAAGTCAAGTACGTCTCTTAACACCCTGTATAATAAAACCATAACCGAAAAGAGGTTCGTAGTAGGAAATTTTGAACTTTAGCAGATTTTTAGAGTTGATATTTTTTCCGGGCTTATAAAAAGACTAATTAAAAAGTCTCGATTTTTCGAAAGGCAAATATGTGTTTTTCTCGCAGTATTTTATTAAAGCATCTGAAATACTTTTAAGTGATCAAATTTAATTTATATTCGAATTTTTCGAGAAACTTTAATAATAGGTATTTTACCGACGTCCAAATCGATTTTTTCTTAAATAGGCAATTCACCCTGAGAAGAGTGCTTTGTAAAATCTAGATTTTTATTCTCTATTTTTTCTATCCAAAAATGGACCGATTTTTAAGATTCTTTTTATCAACTGTATTAGAAGAAAATATTCTATGTCTGTATGTTTTTTTTAATACATGTCTAGGATACTGAACGTCTGTTGACGGCTTTTAAACCAGGCAATTTTAACGATTTTTGAAGTGCCCTAAATCATATTAGAAGTAAATTATTAAAAAAAGTAAAACATACCGACACGCTAGTGGTTGATATCGATATTATTTCAAAAATATATTTGCACTAGTAATAAAATCAAGAGAGGAAATTGGGGAATACATTTGCACGGACAAAACGTTGCCCAGTTTCCTCTTAATGGTAACCCAATATTACAAGTAAAACTAACTAACTAACTAACCATCGCACCGTTTCCCTGCAGGGGTAGGCAGAGAGGACGGACCGCATCGTCTCATACATGCTCTTCTATTTTTCCGACTTTTCACATGGCCCAACTCAAGTATCCGATTCACTTGGTCGTGCCATGTCTTTCTCGGGCGTCCCCGACTTCTTCTACCATTCACATCTGCGTAATATATTCTCCTTATACTCCTTTCCTCGTTCATTCGCTCTACATGCCCAAACCATCTGAGCGTCCCTTTCTTAATCTTACTCATTACGCTTACATCAGCCTTGCATTCTTAGTGGATCTCCACATTTCTCACACGATCACACATGGTTTTACCACATATACGCCTCAGGGATCTCATTTCTACAGCCTTCAGTTTACTTTCATCCTTCCTCTGCCAATTCCATGCCTCACTGCCATACATCAGGGTAGGTACCAGCACTCTATTATGGACGGCTAACTTCGCTTCTTTGGACAGTTTTTTGTTGGCGCCAACGGCGTACAGTCCTCCATTAATAGAATTGCCTGCATTTACCCTTCTTTCGATATCTCTGTCAACCCTCCCATCTCTCGTAAACATACTTCCCATTAAGGTAAACATAATTACAAGTAAATCGTAAATACATAAATAAACCAGCTGGTTTCCAGCATGCATTGCAATGCCATTTAATAAAGAAATTGTTTCTCCCTGCGTGTCCTTTCCCATTCGTCCCGTTTACCTTCCGTCTCCCCTTCCTCTCCCGCGTCCCCTTACCCTCTCGCGTTCCCACTCCGATTCCTCTACCTTCCATCTTCCCACACCACTCCCCACTTTCCCCATCCCGCGAACCCCCTCCCGAGTTCCCCTCCCCCCTCCCAGTTTCCCATCCCCCCTCCCGTATTCGCCTCACCCCTTCCGCGAATCCTCCTCTCGAGTTCTCCTCCCCCCTCCCGGGGTCCCCTTCCCCTACCCGCATTACATACATTCATTCCCGGTACATTCTGTACTGACGGCCGGCGTAGTCCAGTGGTAAGGCTCTTGACTCCCATTCCGAAGGTCGCGGGATCGAATCCCGGCGTGGCAAATAAATTTTATTTGATTAATTTGTGTTATTTCACAATTTATTCATTGAATGATGTCGTTTCTCACCCGGCATGCCGCTTAAAGTCTCGAAAACCCTTCTGGACGGAAGGAGAAAGACTCCTTCGAACACCTCTCACCCCAGAAGATAGGTGGAAGCTTGAGTGGCAATCAGCCAACGTCAAAAACGCCGATCTCGTGCAAGACCCCACTGAGAGACAGCCTGGGTTCTCATTGCCTCGCAAACTCTGGACTGCCATCAATAGGATAAGGTGCTCCCATAGCCGTTGTGCTCACATGATGCATAGATGGGGCCTTAAAGAGTCGGCGATGTGTGAATACGGTGCGGTGCAGACCACCGAACATGTGGTCAACGAATGCCCGCTCCATTCATTCCCCGGCGGGATTGATGAGGTCCACAGGGCAACGCCTGAGGCCCTAGACTGGCTCGCAGACCTAGATGTCCCCCTCTGACCCCCCACCATACGAAAGAAGAAGAAGAATTTATTCATTTGAAATAATATATAATATATTTGCGGCACGTTCCAGAGTGGAAGATACTCTCAGTATCGCCCTGGTGTAAGACCACCATTCAGAATTGAAACGTTGCTTGAAATGGCTTTAGCCGTGTTTAGTGACCAGATCTGAATAGCCAGGTACTTCCCACCTTCCTCTTTCCCATCTCCTTCCCTTCCCCACTACCTTCAGCCTCACAACGTACCCGAATTGGGGATGCCATAGTCTCACTGGCTCCAGACGGGAGTAGTTGGGACTCTTGTGCGGTATTCACATTAAAAAAATTAAAAAAATTCAGTTTTCAATCTGCTTTTTATACGAATTTCATAATTCCAGAGCTCGAATATGTTATTCTGATTAATGAGCTATTATTATTGTACAGTTTCATTAAAATCCATACAGTAGTTTTTGCGAAACAAATATACCTACATCCATACAAACTTTCGCATTTATAATAGTGGTAAGATAAACATTGTAGAAACAATATTATTATTCTTTGCTCAATTTTGTCCTGATAAAGTCTGAGAAACTTGTTCGGAGAACTTAAATTAGGTCTGAATATATTTGATGGGCGGAAGAAAAACGGAAAAACCGGATAGAACATACCTGTCACAAACACGAGTCGTGTGGAAAATGAACCGAGTGTGTCATGGGATAAAAAACTAACTATCTACCTGCGTCGTGTGATATTCATGTTTGAAATATCATTCGATAAACTAAATCGTGTTACACACATAGCACGCGTATGGCGGGTGAAAAATATGCAAAAAATGTATTTCCGACAAACAATACAATTCTACTGTTACTTCAAGACTAACATTATTTACTTTTTTGAAACTATAACAAAAAATCAACAAACTTTTGTGTTGTCACTTTGGATTTGTCCCTGAGATCCTGGGAAGACCCAAAACTCATAGAGCGCGCCTGATTACGGAGGCAATTGAAATTCACAAAAATCCTATAAATATTAATAGAGACGACGGAGCGAAGCTCTACAGTTCTTGGTATCCGGTAATTGACGGTTACATCAAGGCTAAACGCAAAAAAATATGTTGAAGTATATTGTAGCGCCAGCTCGTAGAGAAGTGGAGCTGGCGACACGGTATCGCTCATAAGTAGATAAGTACAAACATCACCCCTAACTATTACACATCTGCCCTGATGATGGACACTGCAACGCTGTCCGAAACGTTGGCTAAAGAAGGAGGTAGCGTAACACGGCATAATACCCCAAAAACTAATAACAAAAAAAAAAGTTTGTGTTTCACTTTTTTACTAAAATAATTTTCAGAAACCTGTATTTCTAAACCTTTGTTTTAAAATTTACATTCTTTACTTGTACTAGATGATGTAATTTAGCATGTCTTAAATATAAAATCTCGTGTCACGGTGTTTGTGGTCGCACTCCTCCGAAACGGCTTGACCGATGTTTATGAAATTTTTTATATATGTTTGGTAGGTATAAGATTAGGTTTTTAAGTATATCTTATATCCATATTTTATATCCAGAAAAAAAAACTATTTTTACGACAATTTTTTTTGTATTTTTTTTTATTTGGCATCAAAATATTAATTTTTATTTGGCATAGAAATTATTTATGTTGTTGAATTACAGATGGCGCTACGTCAGCCTCATCGAACTTTCATCCATACATGTGCAATTACATTCACGAGAAACATCGCGTCATTTTAATATTTCATTCGGCATCATGGCTAAAGACGGACTGTCAAAAATACCGTACACTCAATTACTCTTCGAAATCCATATTGATTTCCTTTAGATATGATTTTAGATTTTCACGGCCAAAAATTTTATGGTTATTTCCTTTTGGGTATTATGCCGTATTGCGCTACCTCCTCCTTTAGCCAACGTTTCGGACAGCGTTACAGTGTCCATCATCTGCCCTGCCATCACACATCTGCCCTGATGATGGACACTGTAACGCTGTCCGAAACGTTGGCTAAAGGAGGAGGTAGCGCAATACGGCATAATACCCCAAAAGGAAATAACCATATGATTTCCTTTATTTCAATTTCCTATCGTCTACAGTGCTCCATTCCTCTCTCTGTCATAGATCCCATCCCCACACACTTACAATACATTCGTTATTTTTTATTTAACAACCAAAATATTCACTAGAAATAATTTATATGGCAGAAAAACGTTTGCCGGGTCAGCTAGTTTGTTTATATTACCCACGCACAGGCATTACCTTAGTGGGTTGCTATTACTTACTCTTGTTTTGCCTACTACGTGCCGGGCCGGATCGGGAGAAATTGGTTGAGGGAGACCTATCCCAGACTTCTCCAGCCGGACTCTCCCGACTCATCGCCTTGCACCGCAGTGGAAGGAATGGATTCATGCGCCCGTTTTCCTAGTGACATTTACATCCCTCGTACCTTTTCCTTCCCAGAACTTCCTGTCATTCCTTTACCTAAAAAGACGCCCCCCACATCATCCCCAAAGATAACATAATAATAATAAGCCTTTTTATTCTGGACTTCTGTTAGGTATGAATACTAAACATGTTCTTGTTTGTTATAATATATCCCGAAGCGTTTGCCTCTTGGCATAGGCCTTCTCTAACATTTTCCACTGAGATCTGTCACGCGCTACTCTTCTCCATTGATGTCAAGCCGTGAGTTTTAGGTCGTCTTCCCATCTTATTTGTTGACGTCCTCTACTTCTCTTGCCACCTCTGGGATACCAGTCAGTGACGTTTTTGAACCATTTCTCTTGTGGATCGCGGATCATGTGACCTGTCCATTCTGTTGTTGGTCTATTCTGGTAACTATGTCGGCAACTTTCATTTTCTTCCTTATTACGCTGCATCTCACTCTGTCCTGTTTCCTTATTCCTGTCAAACTTCTCTCCATGGCTCTCTGGCAGCGTTCCAACTTTTCTCTGTGGCGTTTGGTGAGTGCCCAAGTTTCACATCCATAGGTGATGACTGGAAGTATACATGTGTTGAAGACTTTCCTTTTTTTTGCATATATCTCGTTCCATATATGTATAAGATAGCCCTGAGTGATATTTTTTTCTCAGGGCCTCCTGGAGTTAACGCAGTGGAGGAAACGTTAAAAAAATATTATATATAATAAAACGTTAATAACTTTATGAGTAAATCCTCAATTTGTAATATTTAATTAAATAAAGATAATATAAGCGAAACTCAATCGAAAATCTGAAAACAGAAAAATCAGAAAAATATATCGACACCTCTGGGACTCGAACCCAGGACCTCTTGCTTTCCGGGCAAACGCGCTAACCACTGCGCCACGGTGTGGATATCAAAATTCGGTCATTTTTAACTGTATCATACTTCATACACAGCAAGAGGTCCTGGGTTCGACTCCCAGAAGTGTCAATATCTTTTTCTGATTTTTCTGTTTCCAAATTTTCGATTGAGTTTTGCTTATATTGTCTACATTTAATTAAATATTAAAATTTAAGGTTTTACTCATAAAGTTAAAATAAAAATAAAATATTCATCCTAGACTTGCAGAAAGACCAATAGATGTCACATATTAAATAAAATGGATAAAGATTTATCCAGACACTATCTAGAGAACATTTAGTTCGGGTTTGAATCTTGCAATCATACATAAAGATAGTAGCCAATAATATATGCGTTAAGATAATGTGGGAGGTTCTTAGTCGAAGTATGATACAGTTAAAAATGACCGAATTTGATGTCGACACCGTGGCGCAGTGTTTAGCGCGTTTGCCCGGAAAGCAAGAGGTCCTGGGTTCGAGTCCCAGAGGTGTCAATATCTTTTTCTGATTTTTCTGTTTCCACTTTTTTGAATCAGTTTCGCTTATATTGTCTTCATTTAATTTTTAAAAAATATTTATTTATGAACAGATTGGTACAAAAAATACCAATCTCTGAATTAAAAAAGGAACTGTGAACTGTGAATGTATTGTGTACTGTACACAATAATATTGTGCACACGTATCTACCCACAATATGTGCCTACTTATACGCATTGTATACCTACACGTATTATACCCCCAAGCGTGGGAAATGGGAAGTGGGAATCAGCCACTGAGCGCCCAATTGAATTTAGCGTAACGATAACCCAACGAACTTTATGTTTGTATGGGCACCGGGGCGGCCGGAAAACAAAATGAATATCAAATATACGAGTAGCTATAACATCCTGCATTAATTCGTCCTTCTGTTCTTCTATTCAATACTCCGGTTCTTTATTGTGATGTAACCCCGCATTTGAAACCTGCTCGCATTGAAAAAAACCTAGTCAACTGAAAACAGGAAGGAAACATTAACCAATTGAAAGGGAGTAAACGTTTTTCTTTCATGGAAAATTTCCGTGGAAAAAACTTGAATAATAGGCCACTAGCAAGGATTTCATAACGACTTGGAAAAAATCGTGTGGATAGATTTTTTTTTACTAAGATTACGAAATGTTAGTAAAAAATTTTAGAAGCGTACAGTTTTTTTTTTTTTTTAAATAAATAAATCCATTAATTGGGCTCGTGACGTCACTACATGAAAATGTCCCGTTTCCGAAAGCGTTCCTATTAATTTTGTAAGATTCCACACCGATTTATTTTTTTTATATGGCAACACTTTGATTTCAGGCGAATTTTTGAATTTGACAATTATTATAAGCAATAATTGTCAGCCTGAAACACTCATTTACATTGAAAAATCTTCCGAGAAAAGATACTTGCCGCCAACGGGACTTGAACCCGTGTCCTTCTGATTGCCGGTCGGATGCTCTGACCACTGAGCTATGGCGGCTTATCTAATACCCGCCAAATAGTTCAATATATACTGGTGTTTCATTCAACAATTACTGATTATTATATTTTTCCACCTGAAAACAACCAACTTTATTTTTGTGAGGGAGGTATTGTTAGTACTAAATCTCTCGCTAGGTGGCGTCGAGACAAATTATGTCCACATTTTTTTGGTGAAATACTTTTAACTTGTTAAATATTAATTATTATTTTTTAATTTATAAACTAACGTTTAAGTCAAGATTTGTCCCGTTGGCGTCATGTATCTTTTCTCGGAAGATTTTTCAATGTAGATGAGTGTTTCAGGCTGATAATTATTGCTTATAATAATTGTTACTCTCTGTGCTATGCATAAAAATCTTGTCTAAACGTTAGTTTATAAATTAAAAAATAATAATTTGAATTTGACATTTAACGTTCATTAGATTTATTGTTTGTGCTCTGCGAACTTATAATTTAGTTTGACTTTTTGAAAGATGTTATGAAGTGAACCCCATACATTTTACGCTGTCGGTACGTGTTTTAGAGGTATAACGGTAGTGGTGCTGATTTTAACAAAATCAAATTTTATAATATTCTTATTATTATTATAATTTACAAGTGCAAGTATATTACATTGGATTTAGTAATATAGACGTTGAACATTATAGATCAATAAGATGGATCAAGGAAAAAAATATTTATGAAATGTAATATTTTTGGTATGCCTCGTTATTCTCTTGTGCCCTTTCTTGTGGAAAACGTTCCCTTTTTTAAATGTTTTTTCGGATATGTAATTATCGTTTTTTCGCACCCATAAAATTATGTCCCGTCTTTCCGGTTTATAAAAAATGGTCTGATTTTTCGTATTGAAATTTTCAAAAAATCGCCAGGGTTTCAAAAATACGATTAACAAAAAAAATACGAAATGTCTTAGAATATTTGCCTAAACCGGAAAAAAATGTGATGCAAGTGGCCCATTCTTTTACAAAAAACTTTTACTCGTTCTTTTTTTTTTTAATACCCTTTTTGAATTTCTATTTTTTTAATGAATGAAATGGAATCTTGGAGGTTGAAAATTGCCTACTTCTCGACATCCGATCGAGCTGAAACTTGGTAAATAAACTCATTGTCGATGCCAATGCATTCTATCAACTTTTGGTGGCAATCACACACACACGCGGACATATATACGAATTTCTCTGAAATTCTATAACATTGCAGCGGTTAATATACGGAATAAATATCGGTTTTATCAAAACGGGATTTGGCTCGGTTTGTAGTTTTGTTTACTCCAGTGCCTGGGAGTAGGAACTAACTGACTACGAACTGAGCCAAATCCCTTTTTGACAAGATTTGTAATGTCATCGAATTTAAGAGAAATGCATAAATGTCTGCGTTGATGTGTGTGATTGCCACCAAAAGACCATAGAATGCATTCTCATCGATAACGAGTCCATCTGTCGAGTTTTAGCTTGATCGGATGTCGAGAAGTGGGTTTATTTCCTATTTTGATGGGAAATAAACCCACTTCTCGACATCCGATCAAGCTAAAACTCGACAGATGGACTCGTTATCGATGAGAATGCATTCTATGGTCTTTTGGTGGCAATCACACACACCAACGCAGACATTTATGCATTTCTCAGAAGTGGGTTTATTTCCACTTCATTCAATCATTCATTAAATCAAGAAAACAAAGTCGAAATTGAAATAGAAGTATTCAATCATACAATGCAATTCCACTGTTTCAACGTGTCATTTACATATACTCGTGTACTTAGGATGATTGGAATCAATTACAGAAACTAAATCGTATCTGTCTAAATAAAAATGTTATTAAACAGCCGTGCTCGGCTTTGGGATTTACCACTGGAGACACAAACTGATAGAAGTGTATAACATGGGCGTGTCAAAATGGTGACCGGACAACTCAGAATGAAACCTACTCAGACTCAGAAGCACCTCAGAAAGGTCATTAAGAGTGATGATAAAAAAACGGTTACCGGCTATTTTAAAATTATTTTTTCATAGCTTAATGACCTTTCTGAGGTGTTTCTGAGTTGGTTCCATTCTGAGTTGGCATAGAACCGTCAAAATATCCCCTTTTCAGACATTGAAATTCTATCTTAAACAGATTAGCAATTTCATTGGCCTATTTGGAGCTGAATCGAACGGTCTTGAGGAAATTGGCATAAGTTTTCTTTGAAATCCATCCATTTTACACAGGATATTAACTGTGTGCCTACGGTTTAATTCACTTTGGATGGAGATTACTTCTTGGGAATAATAGATTCTTGATGGTTATCTGTGTTTATTAAAAACTTCGCGTATTACAATATTGACCTCGTTAGTCGACCTAACTAGGAGCTGGCTAAATTGAATCTAAGGAGAGCGTTATACTCAACACCCTCTCTGAGCTCCTCGACTCTCTGTTGCTCATCTTAGGTACTAAGCTACCTGCCATCTAGCGGAATCTAAGGGCAGTACTTATCACTGCCATCTTTGTCTAAAAGCCGTAAGCTTTTAGATACACTACACACTACACTATACTAGTACCAGCCACTGGCGGCTCGTGACTTTTGGGTGTGCTAGGGTGCTAATATTAAAAAGATGGCATCATGGATGTTGTCGTATGCGAAAAACATTTTTTTTTTTCAAAAATCGGTGTTTTGTATGAAGATTTTTCAGGAAATCGGTGCGGCACACCGCCAAACTGAAACATCCTGAAATTTTTCATACTTACAAAAAATTGATTTTCAAAAAAAAAAATTTTTTTTTCGCTTACAACAACATCAATAATGCCATTTTTTTAATATCAGCACTCTAGCACACCCAAAAGTCACGAGTCGCCACTGATCCCAGCGAGAGATTGCACGTGACGTCATTGTTCTATTACTTTCTGTCTTTTTCGTTTCGATCATGAATCGAAACTCTCGTCCTTTTCGATCTTCGAATCGATCGCCGTTTTTCTTCTCACACGTCGAGAAGAAAAAGGGCGATCATCGATAACGTTCATATGAGCTCTCGCCGGGACTAGTATAGGGGCGTTTTTTTTTTAAGTGAAAACTTTTTTAGCACTGTTGTGATTTGAAACTCAATGAAACGGAAACGAGCGACATTAAAAAGAGACAAACACATACATCTAAAGGATTTAGCCTGCGAGAGAATGACATAAACAGTGTCTTTTTTGTTTTTTTCGTCCAGTTTCCATACACGGGTCATCTTTTCATGTGGATTCGGTGTGAAAAAAGGACGTTTTTGGCACTTTTCGATTTTCAAATCTCGTCCGTCATTTCAAAGATTCTTTTTTTTGGAATTTTCGTTTTACATGTTAGAAAATATTGATAAAAAGCGTTAAAATTTTGGAATTGCAATTTTTTTACGTAAATACGACACAGGAGTCTCAACTCCTCCCAAGAAGACTATAACTTTCCCAATTGGGGTATGTTGTGAGGCCGAAGGTAGTAGGGGAATCGCAAAGTAACACAAATTAATCAAGTTGAATTTTACTTGCTCACGCCGAGATTTGAACCCACAACCTCTAGATTGCTAGTTGAAAGCCTCACCCCTCCACCACGGAGGCCGTCTAAAGGTTAGCTATTGTTGCACTTCTTCTTTGTGTGCCCTATCAGGTACCCCCGACGTTGGCGATCACTCTTGAAAATGTCTCTCTGTCTTGCGCTGCCCGGAATAGTTCCTCCACACTTCTAATGCCGGTCCTCTCTTGTATATTTCGCAGCCAAGACATTGGCGACCCTCTATCTTGCCTTTCAATATTAAATGGAACAAGTGATACTTCTTCCCTCGAAGTAAATGACTCAGATATTGCACTTCCAGAGATTTATTATTCAGTGCTTCGCTCCCCTGAGATTCAAGATTTCTAAAGAAATATTAGGTCCAAGTTTTCAGGATTTCTATAATCCCACCCCATGACATTTGGGGGGGAGGTTTAGGATGATTGAGGCTCTATAATGTGACGAAAGGATTTATTCGGGGTGGAAGTAATACCTTCAACTTCCTTCTGCTAACCAGTATACTTAAAGCGAGAAGATTTTAAATATATAATACGAAGTGATGTTATCCAATTTAAACTGCTGAAACCAAAAAGAGAATTGCGATGATAAAAAAACATCAATTAAATAATCGGTTTTCTGTTGTACATATTCGATTGATTGTTATTTTTTTAAGTATGTTAAAATCAGTGACCAGTTTTCACGGTAAAAAATTCCAACAACGCCATTAAGTGACGCATCACCTCAAGTACTCTTACTGCGTATGACATACATTTCTGTACCTGGAAAGCATATGGGTGTAAGTCCAAAAGGGAGAGCCAAAAAACATTCTTTTCTCTAACTGTGGTGTCATCACTTCTTCAAATATCCAAACAGATAGATAACCAAAAAAGTTATTATTAAAGCAATTAGTTTTGTTTTAAAAACGAGCAAACAAAACGATATATTAAATTTACAATTACATTAACATTACAATTACATTACAATTACAATGACATTAAATTTATAACGATTTGACAATAAAATTAGGTCATTAGTAACTGATATTACTTGTAAGGTTTTTCCCTAATCATTATTGAAGTGAGCTGCAAACCCAATGTAATTTTAGCTTACTGGAATTACCAAAATATTTAGAAATTCGATAGACTAAAACGACTTAGCAACAAATATAATTATTATAATTGATTAAAATCCTAGACCACCCCTCTCCCCCTCCCCAATATGTTGTGTATATAAACCGTAGACTAAGAAATATTTGTACCAGTCTGAAGATGGCTTTAACGAGCTGAAACCGGTTACGGTCGAATAAAATTATGTGGAATAAAGTTTTATATTCGTTTTATTATAATATATTATACGTAAGGTTTTTAAAAATATTATTTAAAAAAAAAACGCTACAAAAAAACACGGACTTGAGTCCATCTGCTTCAAAATAAAATGGAAAATTTTGTTATGACATGTGGTGTATTATGAAAGGATCATTGTTTTGTGTAGTAATGTTAGAGGCAGAAGGATGCAAATGAATTTAAGTCATAATACTCAAAATTCAACTAAATCATAGAGATGCAAGTCCATGTACATCTTTCTGCTTCTTAAAAAGTTGTTGCATCAAAGGTAGTTGCATCCGTATACTAATATCCGGTTAATAATTACATGTTAAAAAACGCATTTAAACTGTGAAGAAGCAATAAATAATAAATAATTCATTGAAGAAGAAGATAACAATAATAATCTAAACGTAAATATAAAAGAGAACCAGACACAGAAAACAGAAAAAAGAGAATGGTCGCAACTGGGACTCGAACCAAGACCTCTCGTCTAACCGGGACGTGCGCGTTAACCAATTTCGCTATTGCTCCCTTCTGTCAAGCTGTCATAATAGTCAATCTCACATTTCAAATTTTAGAATTAACAATATTCATCAACATCATCATCACTATTGGCTCTACAACCCCTGGTGGGTCTTGGCCTCCTCAAGAGTCTTCCTCCACTCATCTCGGTTTTGTGCCAGCTCTCTCCAGTTTGGAAGCTCCCAGATAGATATGTCTTTGAGGACGTTGTCGCTTCATCTTAGTGTTGGCCTTCCCAGGCTCCTTCGCCCTATTGGTCTTGAGTTCAGCAGGGACTTTGGTGCTTGATGCTCGGTCATTCTCTCCACATGACCCAGCCACCGAAGTCTTCCCAATTTTATAAATTTTGCGACGTTTAGCTCCTTAAACAAAGTATAGAGCTCATTGTTATAGCGTCTGCGCCAAAATCCATTTTCTAGAACCGGTCCGAAGATGCGCCTCAAAATTTTTCTTTCAAAAACGTCCAGTTCTCGCTCATTCCTCTTAGTTAGTACCCAAGTCTCAGCTGCGTACGTAAGTACTGGTCTGATGAGTGTTTTGTGCACTAATATCTTCGTTTTTCTGGACAGCAGTCTGGACTTTAATTGGTTTTGTAGGCGGAAATAACAGCGATTTGTGTTCACTATGCGCTTCTGGATCTTCTCTGTGGTATTATTGTCGTTTGTTATCAGGGAGCCTAGGTATGTGAATCTTGGTACCGTTTCGAAATTTTGGTTTCCACATGAGAGAGTTGGGATTTGTTGGGTGCATCAACAATATTATCTTCAACTAATTATTTTTCCATATTATGGGCAACTACCCTTTTTATTGGAAACAAACATTCAAAGAATTGGTTTGTATCCTGGATAGCGTCTCGGATAAAAGTATCCGAATTTATTCATATGCTATTGACTTTTTACAAAAGTCTAAATGAATATTCAATTTTTTATTAGAAAAACTCTCTTATAACTTTTGAAGGTTATTCCCATCAACATAATATATAATTGAAGAAGAAGATAACAATAATAATCTAAATGAAAATGTGAAAGAGAACAAGACACAGAAAACAGAAAATAGACAATGGTCGCTAGAGTTCCAGTTGCGACCATTGTCTTTATTGTCTTCATTGTCTAAATAAATACTTTTTTGAAAATCCTACTTTTCTTCATGATAGGACTTGTATCTTTCTGCCACTGATAAACATTATAATTTACTTCAAGTCTCCATCAAAAACTCATTCCTTCAAATTTGCATTCTCCGTATGCTTCTCGGGTACAGATTTTTATTACGCTCTACTCCGCCCACTCAACTTTTAGTCCCCAATCCAATTCAATTTGATTGATTCATTATTACAAGAGAGCCATATCATTCACTATCCCCCTGTTTAAACACCATTTTAATTACCTCCCACAAGTCCACACTAAAGGGATGAAAGATTTGAGTGCGTGGATTCACCAGAACACTAAACACTGCAGGGAAAAGGCTTCACCAAGCAGAGCCATTAATTTCCTTTTAAAATCGACGCCAAGGGGATTGCGGGAACTGTTCATGAGAGCACTCAGAATACTCGGAACCGGCAGATAAATGTCTGGGAATAAAATCGTGTAATAAAATTGGGTGTTCAAATTACGCTAGAGGATGAAAAGCAAGGGGAAAATAAATTATTATGAGGTTGCTAACTGGGGTACCTACTTAAGGCGCGGTGTACAGTACGCTCAAAAAGAAGAAGATAGACAGATATAATATGTAAATACGAATGTTAGAGAGAGCGCGCTTATATTAAAAACGATAATAATTCAGCGAAAATTGTGAAGTTAAAGAGAATATGAATGGTATTTTATGTTGTGATTGTGTAGAGTGGATTAATATGTTTGTGTAAAAATATGATTGGCGAAGGACCTTGATTTTGTGTTACTATCACTGCTTAAAAATGATAAAAATACATGTTGCATAGAAAGGAGAGGACTCACCGGAAAAGGATAAGAACTTGTAGACTGGCAATGCACTTGTATGTTCTTTTCTCATCCAACAGGAACAAAACAGTAACAAGCGTGAGGTTCGTTATTTTGATAGTACACAGCGGAGTTATTTATAATGGCGGATACACGGCGGAGCACAATGGTTGTCTCGCGGCGGGAGTTTTATTGCAGACTGATTAAGATTGTGGGTAAGGTTGATGGGTAGGCAATTGGGAATAGGTAGGACAAAGAACTTGCAACAATAATTGACACCAATCCCAAGCAGTGACAGTATGTATGCGTGCTATGTAGGTATGTGTATGTGTAGGTTATGTGTATGGGCGTAACCAGAATATTTGACATATTATCATACTGAAACAATTTAAAGGTAGTTGAACAATTGGTTTAGGGTTTTGTACACCCAAATAATTTGAAAAATATATTGTAAATAGCTGGTACCCGGCATGCGTTGCTATGCCATTTTATAAAGAAATTGTTTCTCCCTGCGCATCCTTTCCCATTCGTCCCGTTTACCTCCGTCCCTTTCCCCTCTCGCGTTCGCACTCCTCCTTTTCCACTTTCCCTCTTCTCACTCTACTTTCCCCCTTCCCCCGTCCCGCGAATCCTCCTCCCAAGTTCCCCTCCCCCCTCCCGTATTCGCCTCACCCTCCTGCATTACATACATTCATTCCCGATACATTAGATGTAGTGAACGTATGTCTTGCAGTATGAAAGAGACATGCGTGTATGAGTGAGACAGCATGCGGAACGTATAAAAGGCGTGAATGTTGTCCATTCGTCCTCTCTTGTTATCAGCTTCCTAAGAATAACCTTGTACAATAATCTCGGATTAAATACGCATAGTCTACCTACGTCTATTATTGGCAAACACCCCATATTGAGATCATCATATCTAAGGAATCTGGATCCATCATAAAGGAGTCCAGAAGTAATTTGGATAACTGGCCACGGTTACCACATTAAGTTTTCAAACAGCTCGCGTGCCAACTATTGCAATTTTTTATACAAATTTCATGATGCCAGAGCTCTTATATGTTATTCTGATTTATCAGCTATATAATTGTAAAGTTTTGTTTTTGCATGAAAGAGTAACAAACACGCGTAGATCCGTGTTTCGTTTAACATTATGGATGTAAAAAAAATAGATAGCACGAGCCCCGTATTGATTCAAATAACCATCTCACAAAACTAAACGTTTCAAAATGTATTATTTTGTTTTATCCATACACGAGAGTTAAATTGTCGCAAAAGAATCATTGATATATCAATCTGCACCGATTGAAAAACCAATATGTTTGATGAATATCTTGCTGTAGACATTTGTTCATAGGAGTAAATATTGTATGAAAAATCGTTAACAAAGGAAAAAAAGCCAATCAAAAAATAATAATTGAAAATTCCTCTTTGGCATTATTGTTTTCTGAAATTGATGAAAAATTGGAATTGTGTGAAAGAATAGATATCTTTTTTAAATTTTGCACATTCACTTTGTGGCACCATTTTATTATGAAATAAATAAAAAACACTTTGTTTTACTACGATAATCTTTATTTAAAAAGTCAACATGTTTCAAGAACGATGTTCTCTTCAGGACATTATATGTACTAAAACTAAATGATCAAGTATAGAAAGACAGGCGTGGGTAGAAATGGAAGTAGTGGGGGAGGAGAGAGGTGGAAAGGGGAGGTGCTTAGAAGATCAAAAAATGAAAAAATCCGGAGTTTACCCTGCTAGCATTGGCGCTACTTGCGGCCAACGCCAAACCCAAAACCTGGAAAGGACATGCAATAAACAAGCCGGCGACTAGCTCTGCACAGCCGGCGCGAGCAAGGTCCCTCTTAAACCCAGGGCGAGTGTTTGTGGTTCGCTTGTAAATTCCTACTCCCCTTCCTTTCCTCAAAATCTCCAGGTCTCCTTCCTCAATCAGAACACAGTAGTTATGCACGAAAAAGGGTTTATTCATTTAAAGGTGAACAGGATTATACACAAGCCAGCCTCGGCACTAAACACATGGTTAGTTGGCTAACTAAATTGCTATCGTTCTATCAACTCTCTCTCTACGCGTATATAGTGAAGTTAAATGTCAGTTCTTAGCACACAGAGGGGAAGGAAGGTTCATTTGTACTCACAGGCAGGATATAGGTAGTCGTCAGAAGGTACTGGTATTATATACTTCACACAATTAAAATAAAACATCGCGAAGTCAGTTTACGGCGGGCGCCCTAGCGCACGGTTGGGGAATGAATCCTGGGAGCCGCTCGGCGCTTGGCTACTTGTGTCGAGCGGTGCGGGGAAAGGGGGGCGGAGGGCCTGTGCAAGGGGTCAATTCGCTATTAGCTCGCACGGGAATCAATTCCGTAACGTAACACTTCCCCCCTCGCCGCAAAAAAAGCGACGTGGTAATGGAGCAGTAGGGCTAAGAAATCCTCTTACCCTTCTAGCACTTGTGCCAAAACAAAAAAAAAATCCAAGAGAAAGGGGAGAGAGAGAGAGAGAAAAAGAAAAAGTTGCTAGCTACAAAATAGTAGAAACAAAAACAAAAGAGAAAAAAAAGCATGGTGAACAAAGAATTATACATGAATGTACATGAAAGACCAGTGGCATACATAAATATAAACAAGGACCTGCTGGAGAAAGGTACAAGGGTTATGCAGTGATAGAAAAAAAAGACTCTAAATTGTATCATTGGTCTGTGAGCTAAGTTTGCGTAGCGTTGTTTGCGTAGGATGTTTGGGGTGTTTGAACGTTGCACTGAAGTTACAAGGTTACTTTGTCACAGTAACCTGGCCCGTTTGAGATTACACTCAAGGAACACTAGGGCCTTAAAGAAAACACGAAGACGAGAACGCAGGATGAGGCTTCTTGGTGGTGGAGAGGGTTCTACCTGTCACAGAGGTCAAAAAGGTAGCTGCTTCCGGATCCTGTGGGTGGGCCAGTATGACATCATTGAGGTACTGGAGAGTGGAATTGTAATTGGTGGTTGGTCCTTTATAGAGGAGGTGGTTTGTGTGCATGACAGCCGTTGTTGTGATGGTGGTTGGTACACTGGTTTGTATACAGTGGGATTGTTGTATGAACAATTGTTGGTATTGTTATTTGCGCAAGGGCACAGGAGCATTGGCATGATGGCAAAAGAGCAATTTGCAAGGTGCAGCTGAAACATTTGCAAGATGCAGCAGGAACATTTGTACAATGGCAACAGGAACATTTGCGAGATGCCGCAGGAACATTTGTACAATGGCAACAGGAACATTTGCGAGATGCCGCAGGAACATTTGCACGATGGCAACAGGAACATTTGCAAGGTGCCGCAGGAACATTTGTACAATGGCAACAGGAACATTTGCGAGATGCCGCAGGAACATTTGCACGATGGCAACAGGAACATGAACCAACTTAGAGCTGACGTGCTCGGGTTTGTTTGAGTGATGGTTTTGTGATGATACAATTCGCAACTACACGCACGACTCACACTAGGTTATGTTAGGTGTGGTCGGGTGCTTTTGGTACGTAGGGTTTGAAGGCATGGGACCTCCGTGACGGTAGTGAAGGCAGCATGAAGAGAGGCGCAGGTGTAGATGGGGTGAAGAGCTGCTGGTCTTCTTATTAATCCGGCGAAAAAATTATTATTAGAACAAAATTCTTGAAGTTTACCTGCCTGGTAGACCAATGATGAAAAGGTTTGGAGAGAAACAAGGTGTGCATGTTGAGAAAGATTGGATTTGTTTGACGTGTAGAGAGAGAGAGAGAGACGGAGAGAGAGTTAACTAAATGCAACTACAGACTTATACATATTACAAAGGTACGTATTCAAGGAAGGTTCTGTTTAACCCATTTAGTTTTTTTTTAAACTAAATACATCTCCAAGAACACGTAGGTAAGGGTTTGTACGTATGACAAAATGCCACGTTCGAAAGAAGTTGGTCTTCCATGACCTATGCTCACGTCTATACGGTAGCATTTTTTCTACTTTCGAAGAACAAAAACATTGAGTACAAATAAGTTATGAAAAGTGGGAAAGGAGTAGGAAGTTGAAAGGATCCGTGTATGAAGGTTGTCCCATTTGACAAACGAAACGCCAAGTGCGTAACGCATATATCCCCATTCACGGATAATTTCGAGGAAGGGAAAGGGTGACAATTGGGAACATTTGAACGAAGAAAACTGCTGAGGACTCGGCTATTTCCGAAATTCGACCTCTGAGTGGAAGGTGAAACAAGGTCTACAGCAGTTATCCTGGCACATTACAATACCATTTGATAGTGTGGGACAAAAGGAATACACTGACATAAAAGAGTCTAATCCTCCACGTGTATTGGGTAGAAGATTAGAGGGTCGTTTTATTCTCCTACTTGTTTGCGAGAAATGACAGACCCTTGCTCAAATCTCACAAACCTGGGGGGTTTTCTTGTTCGTCTCCCAGACAACGAGTTAGGTGTTTTTTGTGTCCATCAACTTAACTCCTACGACACGATGCCCCATAATCATGAGTGAAGCGTATGATTAGTCCTTTTGAGATAGTGGATAGTTCCTGGGTTCTTGTGACAGGAAGTCCACGGGCATGTTAATGAGTACTCTGCTGCAAAAGCAATAATTTTCTGATAACAGAAAATAAAAGGCGTGTGATCTACACTTGGTAGGTCACACAAACATAGGGGTAGATATTATTTCGTTCGCACGACTCATGGTGAGTATTGTAGCGTCTTCACGTTTGGTGCACAGATTATATAAGTACACAGTTATAACAAAGCGGTTCTCATGCCAAAAGACACACGACCAAAAAGGGGCGGTTCTCATGCCAAATAAATGACACACGACCAACAAGGGGCGGTTCTCATGCCAAAAGACACACGACCAACTCAATAACATTTAGTTAAGAGTATAAAGTAATTATAACGAACTTCTCGTATCATGGCGGATGTTTTGAGGATCTCTCCTATGATGGTAGATATTGTCACGTTTTCACGTCTCACGTGACAGGAATGAACGATTTACAACAAAATTTTGCCCAGTATTGAAAGACAGTAACCCGATTGGTATTTAAAACAATTTAATGAGATAAATCACCCTCTCGATCAACAACCCTGTGTTGACGAGCAAACAATGAGTAGTTATGACGGACTCCCCGTGACGTGTAAAAACACAAAGATATTATGAGATTCGCATCTATAGCAGTGGATATTGTAAGGTTCACACCTATAATAGTAGATATTGTAAGGCTCGAGCCTATAATGTTACAAAAGTTTACGTTCGAAAATGTGGGTCCCCATTCAATACAGACGGCGGTTTGCAATGATGTAATTAATACGGCACTGCTGTAGCTTAATAATTTCATATTAGCATACGTTACAAGACTTGCCAAAAGGCGATAAACACAAATTTTATTGAAGATCTGGCCAAGATTTTAAACTTCAAACAAAAATAATGGTACAATAAAGGACAAAAGAAACTGATGTCATGATAAAATATTGTACCTCATAATGAAGTTGTATATGTACAAAGAACAATGTTAGTGAAGGGACGAAATGTATTGTCACTTTTATAACAAATATTTTTCTCAGAATCCGACAAAATACGATTCTGGAAAAAAATAGAGCAATTGGGTTGAGCGCCATTCTAATTTTTGGAAAAAGAAGAAAAACCACAAGTAGCAACAAGGTTGCCCTTGAATTGTTTCGAATCCAGCGAATGTGACCTGATAGGTGTGTACATTTGGTGTATTCGAAACGATCCCCAATATACAACATTACTATGAATGTGTTAGGATGGGGTGAAGAGGAAAAAGAAAAAAGAAAAAACGGGAGGATTTCCTATTATAACGGAAATCGTCGCGACATTCTTACAATATGGTGCTGTGACCATAGTAGTGAGCTGCGGCAATGGTCTGAAACCAATGGTTATTATACAGACTTGCACTTAAGATTTTATATTTACAACATTAGGGTAGGGACGTACTGGTACGACAAAAACCCGACACAAAACAATTAAAAAAAGGTGATATGACAAGATGAGGCGATGAGGTGAGAAAAAAAACGCGCGGATGCTGCAAGAATTGTGAAAAGGAAAGCGACGTCTTGGAGCAAGAGTTTTCCGGAACCGTTGATGGTAGGAGGAAAAGGAGGCCCTTTCCCGAAGTGATCAATTTCAGGAAGAGGATGCATACAAGTATGGAAACGGTGCCCCAAGAGGTGCTCTTGTGGTACAGCAGGCAAGGCACGCAGGATGTACAAGAACATATAAAATTATGCAAAAAGAAAAAGAATGTACAGGAGTTATTCTACCGTTGACATTAATGTGCCTTCGGGTGTAAGGCTTACCTTACGAATGCCCATATGGGTGATTATTTACATTTAATATTTACATGTAACTCACGTCACTTATGACAAGAGTTTTGCCAATTTGATAACGCCTGAGTACTTGATGTGATGGAATTTACTGATTCCGTCACAGTAAGGCATTTTGGAATTATTCCTAGGAGAAATCTTTCTATTTCTCAGGGCCTGTAGTAGTTCTTCCTTTCTTGAAGTAAAGACGTGCGGGATTATACCCAGCGTAACTTGAGGAACTTCCATGGTGTATAGGATTGTGTTAGAGTGACCTTATGTTGGAAAAAGTGAGAACGAGACTCGCAATTGGAAAGAAATTGGGCAGAGATTGACCACTGGGGACGTATTTTTTACAAAAAGTTTTTGAAAAAAAACACTTTTTTTATAAGTGTTTGGTTTATTTGAAAATTTGGGCAGGGGTTTCCCTTAAAAAACGTGATTTTGTGAAAAAATCCAGATGTTTTGGAAATTTGTTGAAAATTTTTCAAAGTCCAAAAACGAGAAAAATTTGGGCAGCGGTTTCCCTTAAAAAACGTGATTTTGTGAAAAAATCCAGATGTTTTGGAATTTTGTTGAAAATTTTCCAAGTCCAAAAACGAGAAAAATTTGGGCAGCGGTTTCCCTTAAAAAACGTGATTTTGTGAAAAAATCCAGATGTTTTGGAAATTTGTTGAAAATTTTTCAAGTCCAAAAACGAGAAAAATTTGGGCAGCGGTTTCCCTTAAAAAACGTGATTTTGTGAAAAAATCCAGATGTTTTGGAAATTTGTTGAAAATTTTCCAAGTCCAAAAACGAGAAAAATTTGGGCAGCGGTTTCCCTTAAAAAACGTGATTTTGTGAAAAAATCCAGATGTTTTGGAAATTTGTTGAAAGTTTACTAAGTCCGGATATGAAAATTTCACGGGCCAGGATTCACCTTAATGGAACACGTTTTTAGAATTTATTTCGATGTTTTTGAAAAAGGTTTGCAAATTTGCAAAAGTCCGGAAAAGAAAGAAAAAAAAAATAAAAAAACGGAAACGAGGTTCGCCTTAAACGAACATGTTTTTAGAATATTTCCATTAACTTTCCAAAGGGGGGTTCTTCAGAAAAAGAAGGAAATATTTTTTCTTTTATACAAGTTTTCGTGGAAGTATTTGTTTGATAATTCAACAATGTCTTGGGGAATAGTTTTTTTTTATTTACGTGGCTAGACTGTAGCCTGTTTTGAGCTTCACCAAATATTGGTATTTACACGCCAACTTCCTTTCGTCATAACAAGTTATATACAGATATTGTATACGGTTGTAATGTTAGCTTTCGAGCAATCGACGTCAACGCGAACTAGGCATTTTTCGAATTATGTCGTCTGTTTCTTTATGAAAGGTGATAGGTGCGCAAGAAAAAGGGAGAAACGGACGACAGAAGTACAAAAAAAATGCCTAATTGTCAAAAGGTAGAAAGAATTTAATCCACTTTTTTCCCTTAAGCTGCAAAATATGCCGTTATATATACAGGCCAGTATTTTGCGAAATAGTCCCCTACCCGCAGAATATGTCGATATCAAATACAGACCAGCACTCTGCGGAATAAGTTTATTAATAAAAACTGGTTAATTAACTTTCGGGAAACGAAGCGGGTAATTGGTTTATCATATACAGGATTTTAATTGTTGAATAACTTTGTTTTAAATATTTGTGTACATTTCCACTATTAATCTTGTATTTGAAACTAGCAAATTTAGTCGGTCGACACTTGTAAACACTATATTATTCACGACGGCAACTTTCTTGGTTGAGCACTTTACGTAGGAATACCGGTGATAATGTTTTGTCGAGTGACGACTCGAAAATGAAGGAATCGTGCCCCTGATAATTTAAATTGCAATTCGAAGTTACAATCGCGCCGGGGTTCTTGATGGAAATGCTAGACAAATTGGGGATAACGAGACAAAACATTATACATTATAAAGTTTAAACAATTGCTGATTGAAGAACGAGACTGTGGAATCGTGAAGAGGGAGGAAAAAAAAACTGCCACACGTCGGGCGACAATGCTAGCATTGGCGCTACTTGCGGCCAACGCCAAACCCAAAACCTGGAAAGGACATGCAATAAACAAGCCGGCGGCTAGCTCTGCACAGCCGGCGCGAGCAAGGTCCCTCTTAAACCCAGGGCGAGTGTTTGTGGTTCGCTTGTAAATTCCTACTCCCCTTCCTTTCCTCAAAATCTCCAGGTCTCCTTCCTCAATCAGAACACAGTAGTTATGCACGAAAAAGGGTTTATTCATTTAAAGGTGAACAGGATTATACACAAGCCAGCCTCGGCACTAAACACATGGTTAGTTGGCTAACTAAATTGCTATCGTTCTATCAACTCTCTCTCTACGCGTATATAGTGAAGTTAAATGTCAGTTCTTAGCACACAGAGGGGAAGGAAGGTTCATTTGTACTCACAGGCAGGATATAGGTAGTCGTCAGAAGGTACTGGTATTATATACTTCACACAATTAAAATAAAACATCGCGAAGTCAGTTTACGGCGGGCGCCCTAGCGCACCCGCTAGGACGCACTTGTTGTTCGCCCGAGGCCCGGTTGGGGAATGAATCCTGGGAGCCGCTCGGCGCTTGGCTACTTGTGTCGAGCGGTGCGGGGAAAGGGGGGCGGAGGGCCTGTGCAAGGGGTCAATTCGCTATTAGCTCGCACGGGAATCAATTCCGTAACGTAACAACCCATTGAATTGTAATGACTGAAACCATTTTTACATAGGTAAAACTTGCAGAAATTTTGAAACAAGGATTAAGGATCATTTGAGATGTCTAAATTGAAATAATTATTCGGAATTTGCTAACCATCTAATTGAATTCAACCATTCATTTGATACAAATACTGGTTTTAAAATTTTACACACTTAGATCTTTTAGAAATATTAGAAATTAGGAAAAATGTCAATAGTAATTTAAATATTATTAGCAATCAAATTAATTTTGTGAATAACCCTCTCTTAAACTTATTTCCATTGTAATTTTTTATCTTTGTTCTTCTAAGCACCCCCCTTTCCACTTCTCTCCCCCCCCCCTCCCCCTTGTTGATCTTCTAAGCACCTCCCCTTTCCACCTCTCTCCTCCCCTACTACTTCCATTTCTACCCACGCCTGTCTTTCTATATTTGATCATTTATTTTTAGTACATATAATGTCCTGATGAAGAGAACATCATTTTTGAAACATGTTGACTTTTTAAATGAAGATTATCGTGGTAAAACAAAGGGTTTTTTATTTATTTCATTAATATCTTTTTTTAATTAAGCGAATCACACTTTGAAAATCTGAACTAAATGCACATATCCTTAACCCCTCAGAATAATTTAGGTAGGTATCATAGAATTCGTTGTGTCTCCCTTACTATCATAGTGTGAAATATAATCTAAACGGCATTGGAAAGAAAACACACCACGCTATATATTCAAATCTAAAACTTAAACACAAAAGAATTCAAATTTACACCTTTATGAAACCAAAGTCTCTGATCACGATGTGAAAAAATATTATTAAATTTTGTGAATTTTTGTTTTGTATACAATGACGTTATATAAATAGATTCGCCATAGTCTCATATACTCACAATATAATATGAAATTCGTAGCCATCGATAGCTACGCGTCAATCAAAAACGCTTCCTAGAAGTTCATATATCTCGACCATCAGCGCCGACGGTGCGCGTGCGGTCGGCGTAAGACTAAAATCAGCCTAAAGACCGTTTGGCAGAGCGTGACGCTTTGTATGCGCTGTACGTTGATAAGGTTTCATTCTATCTCATTCTCTCGCAGGCTAAAGTCTAAAGATGTGTGTGTTTGTCTCCATTTAGTATTGCTCGTTTCCGTTTCATCGAGTTTCAAGTCAGAACGGTGCTAAAGAAGTTTTCACTTCAATAAAATTAGTTTGGCGTAAAAGTTGTGTGGTCGGATATTGGATTTTTTTACAACTTTGTATGGAGTCAATAATTTATGAATTCGGCAAGACCAATTTGGTTGAAACATATTTTATTCAATTGGTTTTTAAGGTGGCTCAGCTTTTACGTGTGTAAAATTCTAATTTTTCGGTAATACTTATTTTTTTACAAGCCTTGAAGAATAAAAAAATCCGTTTCTTTGAGGCTCCATAGCAAGCATTTAAAAATAAGGAGAACATTTTATTACATTAGCTACAGGGTATTTGTTGTCCTTGGGAATGCTGTGTGGAGGCTCTTTTTAAGGAAAGGGAGGAGAGGAAGTTCTGAGAATAAAAGGTATGAAGGGTGGGTAGCAATCTGGGGTCAATGTGTCTAGGAATGAGGGACGTATGAATCTATCCCTCCAACAGCGGTGCAAGGCGATGGGTTGAGAAAGTCCGGCTGTAGAGGTGAAAAGATCTCCCTCAACTAGACGCATCCGCCGCCAAGACTCACCCCATGAACCCTGGCACCCCTGCTAAGTTACGAAACGTAGCGAACTACTTGGGGGGAACTATGACAGGGAGTTGTTTATCAAATAAATGATTCCCGGGACGGCGGTTCCCATACCGAGAAACGTACTTATATAAAAAAATTATCATTAATGTGTCTAACCAAAAATAGAGCAATAATCTCTCGACAAATAAACACAGTTTTTTTCACACCTTTTATAATTTTCGGAGCATATTTTGCAATTTTTTTCTATTGAGGAAATTTCATACAATTACCTTTTCAACTCGGAAATGTGTAGAGATTGTCGTCAAAATAACATATATTTAATATAAAGAATATATGAAAAAGAACAAGACACAGAAAAACAGAAAAAAAGACTATGGTCGTAAGGGAACGTACCTATGTGAGGTGACCAACTTTTTGCAATATTTAACCCCCCTGCCCTTTTTATTAAAAAATCCCTTCCTTTTTTCCCAATAAATAATATCAAACCCCCCAATGCTGACTTTCAATTGGTTGCAGCTAAAATAAAGGACACTTCCTTTGTTTCAGTATATCTTCCCCCAACTTCGCACTTCAATAAACAAACGTGGTTGCAAATTATCCGTCAACTAAGCCCTCCTTTCTTTTTATTGGGCGATTTTAATGCCCATTCCCCCGTCTGGGGTTCTGCTTTCTCTGATCGAGACGGTCGAAGTGTGGTAGATTTCCTAGATGAATCCAACCTTTTTCTTTTGAATGATGGATCTCCTACTAGAATCTCTCGCCCCAACACAAACCCCAGTGCAGTAGATCTCTCCATATGCTCTACTAATCTGGAACCTCTCTCCTCGTGGGTGGTGTCCCTCGACCCTTGCTCCAGTGATCATTTCCCGATCACCATATCTTATCAAACTTTTTTCCATTCAGACAAGTCCCATATTTCGACAAAGATTAAAACAAAACACACCAAATGGGACGAATTTAACTCGCATATGGATAAGTTTATACAAAATTTACCTTCTATCGATACATTATCTGTCAAAGATAACTACGATAACTTCAAATCAATGCTCATAACTGCAATTAATAAATCAAATCCTCCCCCTAAAACCAAATCTCTCAAAAAACTCCCTCCGACTCCCTGGTGGGATGAGGAATGTTCCAAGGTAGTGAGAATTCGGAAAGCTAAATCTCTTTCCTATCGTCACAATATGACTATGGAGAACTATCTCATATACAAAAATGCCGAAGCCAATGCCAAAAGGGTATTGAGGTCAAAAAAAAGATCCGGGTGGTACAACTTCTGCAGTTCTGTATCTCCGAGCACTCCAATTTCGGAAGTTTGGTCTATGATTCGAAGATTTCGATCCTCCTTCAGTTCAACATCTCCTCGAGCATCTCATTCTAAATGGATAGATGAGTTCTTGGACAAAATTGCCCCCCCTTCTGTTCCTAACTTAGAGGAAATAACTCCCATTCATAACACTCCTATGTCTGATCATTGGCTAGACTCTCCATTCACTTTAATTGAATTAAAAAATTGTTTATCAACAGTCAAAGACTCATCTCCAGGCAGAGATGGTATTCCTTATAGCATTATAAAAAATAGTAATGATAATGTTCTAAATCACTTCTTAAGCATCTTAAATAAAATATTCCAGACTGGCATAATTCCTGATGACTGGAGTTCTCAAATAATCATTCCAATCCTAAAATTAAACAAATCACCCAATTCTGGATCCAACTATAGGCCAATTGCTCTTTCATCCACCCTTAGTAAAATTTATGAAAAATTAATTAAAAACCGGTTAGAATTTTTTGTCGAGAGTAATCATCTTCTCTCTCCATCTCAATTTGGATTTAGAAAAAAAAAATCCACGCAAGATAACCTTGCCATCATCAGTACTGATATTAATTTATCCATTTCTAACAAAGAAGTATGTCTTGCAGTCTTTATAGACATAGAAGGCGCCTTTGACAATGTTTCCATCCCAATTCTTAAAAAAAAACTTTTAGGCCTTGGCTTACCCCTCATGTTTGTCCGATCTATTATTAATCTTTTTCTCGATAGGAAAATTTTCATTGAGCTACCAGATGTTACTCCTCAGAGTAGGTCAATTTGGAAGGGCTTACCTCAAGGCGTTGTATTATCCCCCTTACTGTATAATATATACACACATGATATGCATGTCACCATTCCCCCTCAAGTAAAAGTTATTGAGTTCGCGGATGGCATAGCTTTCTTCTTATCATCCAAAATCATCCCACCCGCCGTCAAATATCTTAATGAAGCCATGGATGCCCTTTGCACATGGCTCACTTTAAATGGTCTTGAACTTTCAGTTCAAAAGAGGCAGTGTGTCACCTTCTCAAACCGTCATCATAACCCTCCTGTTCAAATTTTATTTAAAAACTCTCCAATCCCCAATGTCTCCGAAGTTAAATTTTTGGGAGTAACATTTGATAGGAAACTTAAATGGTCTTCCCATATTCATAATATTGTTACTAAATGTGAAAAAAATTTAAATATCATCAGATCATTGTCTGGCGTTTGGTGGGGTTCACACCCTATCTGCATTAAGTTGCTTTACAACGCACTTATTCGAAGCCATCTCGACTATGCCTGCCCACTTTTTAGTACTGCATCCAAAAATGCACTCAGCAAATTAGACAAAATTCAATCAAAGTCATTGCGAATAATAACTGGAGCCATGCAATCGTCGCCCATCAATTCTCTTCAAGTAGAATGTTCTGACCCTCCACTTTATTTAAGACGTCAACTATTTGCTGACAAATTTGTTCTTAAATGTTTAAATTCTAAATGCCATCAGGTTATTCCCAGAGTGTCGTTGTTCAAAGACTCAACACATTCATCTACAATCAGAGCTCGAATTAAACCTCTTCCTGCCTTCTGTAAAAATTTTCGTTCTCTCTCAGAGCTTCAAATTATCCAAAATGATCTTCTTCCATTATTCAAATTAAAATATAGTCACGTCACCCTATCCCCAACAATTTGAGAAGGGATCGGCATCCTTAAAAGTCATTCCAATCTTCCAGCCCGTACTGTCAATAATATGTTCAATGACATTATTTCTTCTAAATGGCCCAACACTTCTCTTTTATTTACTGATGGCTCCAAATCTCCAGACTCTCCTAACTGTGGTATAGGTATTAACGTTTACCACAATAATTCTAATGAAAGAATATTTTATTCAATTTCAAACCAATTTTCAATATTTTCTGCCGAGTGCATTGCAATAATTGAATCTCTCAAATATATAATAAAAAATAATTTTGAACATTCTCTTGTTCTCTCTGACTCTCTCAGTTCCCTCCAAAAACTTAAATCCAGTCCTTTTCTTCATCCTGATGATCACTTTGTATGTCTTATTCGAGTGCTGATATCCTCCATTCAAAGTTCTGGAAAAACTGTCACTCTGATTTGGATTCCTGGACATGTTGGCATAGTGGGTAACGATATTGCTGATTCCTTGGCAAAACAAGGAGCGTCTAAACATTTTGTTTTTTAAAGAGTTTTATTAAATGTACATTTGTTACTTAAATTTAATTTTTCCGCGACCGGTTTCGATACAACCGTATCATTCACGAGCAGAATTAAAACTAACTTAAAAATTAAATGCAAGTACCAAAGATTAATTAGGTGGGAGTAGTGGGAGGGATGATTTTGGGGGGAGGGGGAAAGCGGTGGGAGGAGTCAATATTACACGGAAACATGGTTAGTAGAGGAGATTTGCAAGGGGCTATTATTTTATTCACTAAATTAATTTTAGATTTAATTTTTTTGTTTATTTCGAGCGTTTCTAAAGCGCAAAGATTAAAGTAAGAGTTTATATTGCAATGTTTAAATTTTGTTTTTTCTTTATTGAAGCTATGGCCTGACTCTATTAAATGATTCGCAAATTCGGAGTAATTATTGTTTCGTAAACAAAGTTCATGTTCCCTGATTCTAGTTTTGAAATTTCTAGTTGTCATACCTACATACTGTGCGTCACAATCGTTACATTCTAAAGTGTATATCCCGTTTTTTTCAAACTTATTAGAAACATCCTTATTATTTATCAAATTTTTAATTTTAGAATTAGTATAGAAAGCTGGAGAAATATGATCTGGTAATAAACGGGATATTTTTAAGGATAAATCGCCTGTAAAAATGGGTTTTTTATATATTGGGTAGTTACCAGGTTTGCTCATATTATTACCACTATAAATGTACTTTTTTGTTAAAAAATTTGCTTGTTTCTTATTAACTAAGCGGTCAATTATTTCAGGTTTATATCCATTGTTCGTGGCTATCTGTTTTATAATGTTAATTTCATTATTATAATTATCATTGTTTAAAGGGACATTAATAGCGCGATGTATCATTGAGTTGAAGGAGGCGAGTTTATGTGATAAAGGGTGAAGTGAAGTAGACGGTATAACACAATCAGTGTGCGTAGGTTTTCTGTATATATTAAAAACACACTTATTATTATCTAAATTGATATTTAAGTCTAAGAAATTTAAATTGTTGTTATCATTATGTTCCAGTGTAAATTTTATATTTTGGTGAAGGTTATTAATAAAAGTGAGAAAGTTGTCTAATTGTCTGTTACTACCTGACCAAATTACAAATACGTCATCAACATACCTAAACCATACAAAAAAATATTAGATAATAGGGAAAGTCCACAATCGAATAATTTGTTTTCAAAGGAGTTCATAAATATCTCAGCGAACAATGGGGAGGCGGGATTCCCCATTGGAAGGCCATTATGTTGTTTGTATAATTTATCATTAAAGGTAAAATAGTTTTGATTAATGCAAATTTCTAAGAGAGTGGACATTTCCTTTACAATGGCTCGATCTAAATGGGAATTATTTAAAATATTTAAAATTAGGTTTTTACATTCATTAGTGGGAATACTGGGAAACAGATTGACAACGTCAAATGAAACTAATTTACTGTTGCTAGGAATATCTAAATCTTTGATTTTATCGATTAACTCCAAACTGTTTTTAATTGAGCGATGTGATGTGAATAATTTATTGGATTTGAACAAAGATACAAATTTAGAACATATATTATAATTGGGGCTAGAATAAGCAGGAACAACAGGTCTGATAGGTATATCTTGTTTATGAATTTTCGCCAAACCATACAGTTTAGGTGGCTGAGGATTGGTCAATACTAGTGTATTATATTTAGGTTTTCCGCAAATTAAAGGACAGCTCTTAATTGTCTCCTTGACGTCTTCTTGAAACTTTTTTGTGGGGTCTTTTAGAAGGGTTGTAAAATTATCACTCTTTAAAAAATCTTCGACTTTTTTAATATAGTCTGTTTTCTTTAAAATCACTATGGTGTTGCCTTTGTCAGCTTTTGTTATAGTTAGATTATTTTCTTTTATGGTTTTTTTTATACTGTTTAAGGTTAGTTTTTCAGTATTTTTGTGGTTATTAATGTAATTATTTTTAAGGCTTTTCTGGATTATTTCACTAGATTTGTGTTTAATGGATTCAGAGCACTTGAAAAGGGCTTGATCCATGTCAGCAGACAGTATTTCGATGTTTTGAATTTTATTGTCTTGAATATTATAATTTAGTCCTTTAGATAAAAAACACTTTTCTTTCACGGTTAATTCGTGGTCCGATAGATTTATTACTCTATCATTAAATTTATGATTAGAAAATGTAATATTAGGTAGAGAGTTTTGACACTCATCTAGTTTTTTGGAGGCGAGAATAAGATTTTTAAGTTTTTTACGTAAGGTAATTTTCTTTTTGAATGCGACTTCACTGGCACGATTTCTGATTTTATCGTCGAACAAATCCCATTCCATGGGATGTAAACTGTTAACAAGTTCAGTATGTAACACTTTTAACAAAACTTGTATGTTATCTCTGATGTAGAACCACGATTTTATTTCTTCTTTTAACCACATTTTCTTAGCAAAAAGAATTGATTTTGAAGCTGATGAACTGTTGTTTTTAGTTTTTATATTTATATACTTTGGGAACACTTTGTTTTTCACACACATTTGATTGAAATATATATTAAGAGACACAATTCTGTACTTGCACATAAGTTTTAAATAATATTTGCCTTGGTATGCTGTACTAGCGTTCACAATTTTTTGTATTTCTTGGGCATTAACTATGTAACAATTTCTAGACATTTTGTTTTTTAAAGAGTTTTATTAAATGTACATTTGTTACTTAAATTTAATTTTTCCGCGACCGGTTTCGATACAACCGTATCATTCACGAGCAGAATTAAAACTAACTAACGAGCAGAATTAAAACAAATCTCCTCTACCAACCATGTTTCCGTGTAATATTGACTCCTCCCACCGCTTTCCCCCTCCCCCCAAAATCATCCCTCCCACTACTCCCACCTAATTAATCTTTGGTACTTGCATTTAATTTTTAAGTTAGTTTTAATTCTGCTCGTGAATGATACGGTTGTATCGAAACCGGTCGCGGAAAAATTAAATTTAAGTAACAAATGTACATTTAATAAAACTCTTTAAAAAACAAAATGTCTAGAAATTGTTACATAGTTAATGCCCAAGAAATACAAAAAAAAAAAAAAAAGGAGCGTCTAACCCTACCATTACCCTCGTAAACCATATTCCCCTATCTGATATTTTTTCCATCATCAAAGATAGATCCCGCAATGTTTGGACAGAGTATTGGAACATTGCTAGTCAATCCAAGGGTGCCCGCTACGCCTCAATACAAAGGACTATCCCATCAAAACCGTGGTTTCAAAAATTCCCCCATTTTTCAAAAAAAGAAATTTCCTTACTTATTCGAATGAGAATCGGACATTGTTCTGTTCCTTCTCACCTTTTTAAAAATCATGTGCTTGACTCCCCAGATTGTACATTCTGTGGTCTAGATGTGGGAACTTTAGATCACATATTTTTTGATTGTCCCTCTCTAAATAAATATCCTCTCTTCTATCAAGATTTATCCAAAATTGCCTCTCCTCCATTCAACATCTCATCTTTTCTAAGTCTGAACTCCACTCCAATCTTCCATAAAATTCTGAAATTTGCACATTTAAATAAAATTAATACATAAATTCACTTATCATTTCTCTGTAATTATAAAGATGGCCTAGAACATCCTTGAAGGGTGAAAGCCAGAAATAATCGAAAACCCCCCCCCCCCCCCTCCCTCCCGGTGACCAAAAACCTAAGGCCCCCGCCGCTCATTTGTAACAAGCGTAGTATTTTGAAGATCCCCCCTCCCCCTGAACGGGTCACGTAGTTTGGGAACGTTCCCTAACTGGGACTCGAACCCAGACCTTTCGTCTAACCGGGTTATTGTTATCTTCTTCTTCAATGATATATTACATTGATGGGAATAACCTTCAAAAAGTTATAAAAGAGAGTCTTTCTTAATAGAGAAGATGAGTTACATTTCGTTAGAAATTGGGAATGCGGGGCCTTAAGGGAAATCTTTAAATAATTCATAAGTGCTGATCGTTCATAGATAGCGGTTTTTTATCATTGTTTTTATTTAATTACAAAACTAATTTTAGGATGAAAGGAACTTACAATTCATACGTGGGAGGTAATAGATACAATTTTACAAAGGTACCTATTTTGATATCAAAAATATAAGTTTCACATAAGTGCAGCATAAAAAATAAAAGGCATGTTAAGTAGAACAAACAACAAGAGAAAACAAGTGGAGAAAAAAAAACAAAGATATACTAATTTAAATTATCACAAATAAAGAAAAAGGAGACAAAACAACAAAACATAAAAAGAAAATAACATATTTTCATTTTTTATTAAAAAAAATATTGTTTTAAATCGTTGTTTTGATTTTTTTATTATACTAAGTGTGTTTGTACATATCTGGAATGCAAACTGGAATAAAAAGTTTAAAAAATTGCTCATCTCACGTTTTTATCTAAATAAGATTAACGATGTCGAAAAAAATTAAACGTACACATATTTTACATGTGTATGTGTTTTAAACGTTATCCTCAGCTCACTTTTTTTATCGTTTCGTGCGAAAATAATTAACAAAAAATTCCAAAAGTTTCTTTTCAAATTGCGGTCGAAAACTTTGGTATCATAAAGGTGTACATTTTAATTATTTTGTGATGAATCTTTAGATATGAATATAAAGCGTAGTATTTTCTCTTTCTAACGCCTTTTAAATCATATATATCTAACCATAATACTCTTAGTAAGGGAGACACAACGAATTCAGTGGTAACTATATGAGTTTTTCCGAAAAGCGAAAAAAATTACCTGAGAGTTTAAAGGAAGCAACTACTGACTACGAATACATCTAAAATTCTTCACAGACTGGATCACACAACAAGTTATTTACTTTACTCAAACATTATAACATCAACATAACCCAAACAAAACATAAAAAAAAATTAAAATAAAACAAAAAACATTGTTTCGGGACAGAAAATATTACCACCATATTATTTATACCAGTGGCGGTATGGTTCATAGAAAAATTTACCTCCTGTCTGTTTATCGGGACAATTATTATTTATCTAAGTCTAACTGTTAATATGGGTCTCGTAGTAAACCAGCAAAAGACCAAATACATGGCTGTAGGATGCACCCAACAAATCCCAACTCTCTCATGTGGAAACCAAAATTTCGGAACGGTACCAAGATTCACATACCTAGGCTCCCTGATAACAAACGACAATAATACCACAGAGGAGATCCAGAAGCGCATAGTGAACTCAAATCGATGTTATTTCCGCCTACAAAACCAATTAAAGTCCAGACTGCTGTTCAGAAACACGAAGATATTAGTGTACAAAACACAGACCAGTACTTACGTACGCAGCTGAGACTTGGGTACTAACTAAGAGGAATGAGCGAGCACTGGACATTTTTGAAAGAAAAATTTTGAGGCGCATCTTCGGACCGGTTCTAGAACATGGATTTTGGCGCAGATGCTACAACAATGAGCTCCATACTTTTTTTAAGGAGCTAAACGTCGCAAAATTTATAAAATTGGGAAGACTTCGGTGGCTGGGTCATGTGGAGAGAATGACCGAGCATCAAGCACCAAAGTCCCTGCTGAACTCAAGACCAATAGGGCGAAGGAGCCTGGGAAGGCCAAGACTAAGATGGAGCGACAACGTCCTCAAAGACATATCTATCTTGGAGCTTCCAAACTGGAGAGAGCTGGCACAAAACCGAGATGAGTGGAGGAAGACTCTTGAGGAGGCCAAGACCCACCAGGGGTTGTAGAGTCAATAGTGATGATGATGAAGTCTAACTGTTACTAATCTTAAATTTATGTGTACGATACTGCCGCCATGGGTCTACCCACAGTGCCTTTCTTGACAATATCAAGGAGGATACGGTGCTTCTACTTATGTCGACAGAATAGCACTTAATCCTAAACATGGGATCACATCAGCACAGTTTCTCGCAGTGAAGTATTCACAAAGCACTACTACTAAACATTTTATATACAGTTTTTTACATTACTGAAACTTATTATCTATGTAAACCGCTCTATTAATCTGTTAAATGTGTGCTCGCGAACAGAAATAAAAGAAGTAAATAAAAGATTTTGGAAAAAATAATGTAATTTAATATTCAACCTGGAACCGTTTTATTTTTATGAAGAGTGAGATGAATCCATTAAACGAAGATCAGCATTGCGATGGAAAAAATGCAAGAATAAATTATTAAAATTCGCAGCTGCAATCCAGAGCGCTTTATCTCTATAGCAGTGCATACTATTGAAGGTTGCCTCTATGTGGCTGTAGGCCCTGTATTATGTATATAGGACTCGGCCTGCATATTAAAATAATGCATTTGAATACGCCCGCTGCACCGTAAATAGCATTACTCGCGGGAGAAATCCGTGCCGGCGCCGTAGCTGGTGGAGTAATATAATTATTGCGACACGGCGACTAAACGAGAATAATAGCTGGAATTTTAGAGAAATCATTTCATATTAGATCTGGTTAATTCGAGCAGTTTTCTGGTAATCGTCAGTGCTTTTTCTGTTGTTTTTAGCCCTGTCATTTCCAGTAATTTCTCTCTTATTTAAGGCGCTTTCTCTGTTCTTCCAGATCTTTTCTTATTTTCCGATCTCTCTCTTATATTATATCTGTGTATTTTTAGCACTTTCTCTCTTTTTCCAACATTTTCTCAATAAATTTCTAGCACTTTCCCTCTTATTTCCAGAATTTTCTAGAAATTTTCCAGCTATTTACCGAACTTTCTCTTTTACGATGTATTTTTAACTTTTTCGTTTTATTCAGCATTTTGTCATTTCCAGCACTCTTTCTGTAATTGATGGCACTTTGTCTCTTATTTTCAACAATTTCTCTGTTTCTTTTTTTTCAGCATTTACTCTGTCATTTCCAGCCCTTTTTCTGTTCTTTTCAGCATTTTCTCTGTTTTTCCAAATTTTCCAGTTCTTTTCCGAACTTTTTCTTAAGTACCTACCTTCGTGGATATATCCAGCACTTTCTACTTCCAGCTTTTTATTCCAGCATTTTCTGCTATTTCCAACTCTTTCTCTGTTATTACCACCATTTTCTCTTTTATTTCCACCAATCTCTCCGTTTTTCTAGCACTTTCAGTTATTTTCCAAACTATGTAGACCTCTCCAGCCGAACTTTCAACCCATCGCCTAACACCGCAGGGGGAGCGATGGATTCATACGTCCGTCACTTCTGGACACAATGACCCTCCGATTCCTACCCATCCCTTATACATTTTTCATTCCCAGAACTTCAATTCCTTCCATTCCCTAAATAGAACCTTCACACAGCATCCCCAAAGTCTGAGGGTTTTTTTCCTCAGGGCCTACTGTGTGAAGCTAATATAAAAAAAAATCGTAAGCAGTTCACACGAAGCAGGAGCTAAACCTTCAGAAAACTAAAGTAGATAAGGGTGGGAAGACCGATTAGTCTATTTCATTCCCTCGCAGACTAAATCTTATAGATGTATGTGTATCTCTTTCATCGAGTTTCAAATCACAACGGTGCTAAAGAAGTTTTTTCTTCAAAAATGTAATAACATAGTAAGTAGTTTTACAAGCAATAAAAACAAATTTTCTTCAGTTCAATTAAAATTAGTAATCATAATGAATTTGCAAGGATTTTTGCATTTGACGCGGATCTTATTAGCACCACTTTGAAGAGCGGAAAGTGCCCTACCTTCTAGTTTCCGGTGGCAGCTGCAATGTTATGGCACATAAATTAGTTTAACGGTAAACGAAGTGAAAATAAGTTTACTTTCGGTTCGTAACGGGAACTAAGTGGACCCTCCGGGGACAAACACATAAATAAGTGCAGCAAAGGAGGGCAGTTTGTTTGATAAACAAAACGCTCTCAATAAGTCGCTCGCGTCCCTACTGCAAACACAAACCTGAGGTGCATTGAGGCTGTTTAACATGGCATGGTCTATCTCCCTTGTTGCTATTAATTCTATTAAACTGGCCAACACGCATTTTGGTGCCTGGGCTTTTTTAAAGCTCTTTTTTATCTAATTTCAGAACGCACAATCAAAAAATTTAGTCAGGTTTGGTGTATCAGCTATTAGACGCTGTATAATTACCGTGAAGATTCACGGCTACTGTACCGTGACGGCAAAAAAGGCAACAAACGTACGTCCCTTATCGTTATAATGCTGCATTTCTTTCTTATACATTTAGAAAGATGAGACACACAAATTACGTGTGCTTGTTTTCTCAAAAGTACCACAACATGACATAGTGACAAAGAGTCCTGGTCTTGGGTAGAGATAATGTAAAAAATATACAGGACTGTATCGTGCCGAATACCTTATATCTTATTGCACTCCCAAACATGACATATCTTATTGCACCCCCAAACATGACATATCTTATTGCACCCCCAAACATGACATATCTTATTGCACCCCCAAACATGACATATCTTATTGCACCCCCAAACATGACATATCTTATTGCACCCCCAAACATGACATATCTTATTGCACCCCCAAACATGACATATCTTATAGCACCCCCAAACATGACATATCTTATTGCATCCCCAATCATGATACAGTGACAAATATTATTGCGGCTCAGCTACGGCGATGGGAATTTTTTCGTTTCATTTTCTTCATACATTTTTTTTTTTTTTTTTTTACAGTGAATACCGCACAAGAATCTCAACTGCTCCCGTCTGGAGCCAGTGAGACTATGGCATCCCCAATTGGGGTATGTTGTGAGGCTGAAGGTAGCGGGGAGGGGAAGGAGGTGGGGAAGAGGAAGGTTGGGAAGTACCTGGCTATTCAGATCTGGTCACTAAACACGGCTAAAGCCATTTTCAAGCAACGTTTCAATTCTGAATGGTGGTCTTACACCAGGGCGATACTGATAGTATCTTCCACTCTGGAACATGCCGCAAATATACTATATATTATTTTAAATGAATAAATTGTGAAATAACACAAATTAATCAAATAAAATTTATTTGCGCATGCCGGGTTCGAACCCGCGACCTCCGGAATGTGAGTCAAGAGTCTTAGCCACTGGACTACGGAGGTCGTCATTTGAGGGAGTTGTATTATAATGATTGTATGTTTCCTTTATGGGGGTGCAGACATACGTCACATTTGACTATTTTGGGCAGATATGCTGCAAATAACAATATTCATTTCATTACATGTGAATGGTATTTATTTGTGAGAGTGGATTTATGTGTTTGTGTCAAAGAATGACTGGCGAAGGACCTTGATTTTGTGTTACTATCACCGCTTAAAAATGATAAAAATACATGTTGCATAGAAAGTAAAAGGACTCACCGAAAAAGGATAAGAACTTGTAGTCTGGCAATGCGCTTTTCTGCTTCCTTTTCCCATCCAACAGGCACAATCACAGTAATAAGCGTGAGGTTCGTTATTTTGGTAGTACACAGCGGAGTTATTTATAATGGCGGATACACGGCGGAGCACAATGGTTGTCTCGTGGCGGGAGTTTTATTACAGACTGAGTAAGATTGACGGGTAGGCAATTGGGAATAGGTAGGACACAGGAACTTGCAACAATAATTAATACCAATCCCAAGCAGTGACAGTATGTATGCGTGCTATGTAAGTATGTGTATGAGTAGGTATGTGTATGGGCGTAACCAACATGTTCAAGAACAAAAGCAAAAGAATCAGCGCATTGACTTTTGACCGTTTTGAATTTTTTGAAACACTTCAATATGATCCTTTAAATCATATTCCATACTTTCAAAATTATCCTCACGGCTTGTAAATCACAACACAAATAGATATATTAATAAAAAACCTGTAACAACCAAAAGAGGAAGCTAACTTAGCTTAGCTAGATTAAAAGAAAAAATAGCTACATTAAGAACGTTAAATGTTGGCTGAAGGAACTATCGGAAAACGAACTTACTTAAAACATCGTCGTAGAAGTTTCTGGAAAATCTTACCCAACCATAAAGTTAAACCATAGAAGTCGCTTAGAAAACTTATCCAAAATATAGTCCCCCTTACACACCGCCACCGAAAAGGCTAACTTACTAGGTAAAATGTTTGCGGATAACTCAACCCTCGATGACCAAGGTGCTGTCCCGACGTCGGTTCCTCACTGCGGTTTTCGTATGAAAAAGCTGAGGATCCGGCATCGGGAAGTACTCCATGTTTTACGAGGGCTTGATGTTAATAAAGCTAGTGGGCCTGACGGAATACCTGCCCTGGTACTGCAAAGGTGCGCTGCAGAAATAGCTCCAATTTTGAAAAAGCTTTTTAAACTGTCCCTGAAGACTGGCTCTGTGCCCTCTGGTTGGAAAAAAGCGGTTATCCATCCTATTCCAAAGAAGGGTGACCGCTCCAACCCGGCCAACTACCGCCCCATAGCGATCACATCAGTTCTGTCTAAGGTGATGGAACGTGTGATCAACGACAAACTGCTCACATACCTCGAGAAGAACAAAATTATTAATGACCGTCAATACGGATTCCGGCGGAACCGCTCGTGCGGTGATCTTCTCGCGTATGTGACGCATGTTTGGGGGCGATGCCTGGAACGTTTCGGTGAGACCCAAACGGTTGCACTGGACATCTCCAAGGCCTTTGACCGGGTTTGGCACCGAGGACTTGTCAACAAACTGCATTCTTACGGACTTCCCGCATCCTTGTGTACGTGGATTGCCGACTTCTTGTGGGAGAGGTCGATTCAGACGGTAGTCGATGGTTTCACCTCTTCCTCACACTCGATAAATGCTGGCGTCCCGCAGGGTTCGGTTCTGTCTCCGACTTTGTTTTTTTTATTTATTTATTTATTTATTTAATACAAACGGCATAAGTATGCCATAAACACTAATTACATGTCACAAATTCATATTCAAAATATCAGTAATGATAAAACAGTGTATGTATAACAGTTAGTTGTGACGATACATTGGGAAGTGACAACAGAGATACCTTTACATGCAAAAATCTATAACACAAATAAAATTAGTAGTGATTTAAAAAATATGATAGCATAGCCTTCTTGTACCCTTGTTCCGTGCAGTTAAATAGATCTATCACATCTGCATATCTATTAGTAACTTCATGTAACCTAGGTAAAAGTGAGTGTTTCGTATACTCAGTCCGATTATTGTTACATTTAAAAAGGATTTTAGAACGAGTGGTTCTCGTGGGAATATGAAATTCAATGAGCTTATTTAAATCAGGACTGTCTATGCTACCATTTACAATTTTGAACATAAATATTAAGTCGGATATAATTCTTCGATCTGAGAGTCTTAATAAATTTAATTCTTTCATCAAGTAATTATAATTTATGTTTTCAATGGGAATACCGAGGTTAAAATTAATGTGTCTTAAGAATTTGTGTTGAATTTTTTCGATTGAATCTGAATGTATTTTAAAATGGGGGGACCAGATCGAGGAGTTATATTCGACTTGACTACGTACTAAGGATGTATACAAAATTTTTAAAGTTGAAATATTCCTGAAACCTCTGGAATTTCTAAGAACGAAGCCAAGCATTTTGATACCTTTATTATAGATTGAGTTTATATGGGATATAAAGTTTAATTTAGAGTCAAAAGTTATGCCCAGGTCATTAATTTCTTCGACAGAGGTAAGGGTAGAGTTGTTAAGTTCATATGGATGAATAATTGGTTGACTTATTCTGTAAAAACTTATTGAATAACACTTAAGTTTTTGTTGCACATCAATGACCTTTTGTCATGTGCACCAATTCATTGTTACGCGGATGGCAGTACAGTTCATGATAGCTTTTTGTTTGAAAAGCCCCCAAAGGGCTCACAAACTCCAACAGCTCGTAAGGCTTTAAAGCAAAGAATGGACGGTTACCTCGAGAGTGTTTTCTCTTGGGGTAAAAATAATCTCGTTGAATTTAATGTTTCAAAGACCCAATCTTGTCTGATTACGTCTAAAAGGGATCGAAATGAAAATCTAGTCTCTTTCAACGGAAGCAATCTTCCGAACAGGCCCTCCATTGATATGCTTGGTGTAACCCTAAGTGACCAGCTCAGGTATGGGGGCTCCATCGAAGCCAGAGTAAAGTTAGCCTCCCAAAAACTGGGCGTACTGTACAGGGCCCGCAGATACTTTAATAGTACACAACTGCTAACCCTGTACAAATCGCAAGTGCGCCCCACGGTTGAATTTGGCAGCCACCTCTGGTCTGGAGCTCCAAAATACCTGAAAAATACCCTCGACTCTGTGCAGAAACGGGCGGTCCGTTTGATAAATTCTACCATCTTAACAGACGGATTGCAATCTTTAGAGCACAGGCGTCGGGTGGGAATGCTATCCTTGTTCTACCGGTATTACAATGGAAGATGCTTCGAGGAACTAGCATCATTGATCCCTTCGGCACCGGTGCATAGTCGGGAAACACGCCAAACGCGTGCCCAACATTTGTACACAGTTGACATATGTCACATGAGAACGGGTCGTTTCTTCGACTCGTTCTTGTGTTCAACAGCTCGGCTGTGGAATGATTTGCCGGCCTCTGTGTTTCCTCCTTCCTACAACATGGGTCTCTTCAAGACCAATGTTCATTCCTTCCTCTCCTCAATAAGACCCTCCACACAGCATCCCAGATGACATATACCCTGAGGGAAATTATTTTCCTCAGGGCCTCCTGTGTGGAGTTAATGTAAAAAAAAAATTAAAATAAAAAAAATAAAAAATAAAAAAATAAAGTTTTCTTCATCACTCGAAATTTTATTTTATAAGATTTTCTTGAGTTTTGTATGCACGAATAATATAAAAATATTTAAAAAAAAATATATATTGACCTAAAATTCCATTATTTCATTAATTTATTTTATTAGAAAATGTAAAAGTGTCAAGATTACACATCTCAAGAACTAAAAAAATACGGAATTAAAAAATTTATGCAGGTCAAAATTAGTTCCTGAAAATTTTTTTTTTTAATTTTTTGGGCTGTGTTATCCATGCGTGGTATTTAACTCTTTCGGAAAGTAAACTAATGAGTTTTAGAAATACATTAACACCAACGCAATGGAAATAATAGATATCAAACGTGTTTGTCCTTAATTTGCATAAATATGCAAAAGTATGTATATTATTTGAACATTTCTTCGTTCGAAAAATTCCGAAACCCAGGAGACTTCTGGAAAAGTATATTTAAGAGAAATCACATTACAATTCCTCTTCTACTTCGGTTAGTTTCCAGTCAACCAGATTTTTTCGTAATCTATTTTTAAACATCTCCGAGAATTATATTTCATTTTAATTTTTTTCTCAAAATTGATTTTAAATTTCTAGGTAAGCACGACCATTCATACTCGTACTGTAGAATATTTCCCAACTTCTGACATTTCCCATAAATTCTGATAGTCGTATTTTTTATTTTATTTTTTGTTAATTATTTTATTTTCAAGAGTCCCAACTGCTCTCGTCTGAAGCCAGTGGGACTATGGCATCCCCAATTGGGTTATGTTGTGAGGCTGAAGGTAGTGGGGAGGGGAAGGAGATAGGGAAGAGGAAGGTGGTGAAGTTCCTGGATATTCAGATCTGGTCACCAAACACGACTAAACCCATTTCAAGCAACGTTTCAATTCTGAATGGTGGTCTTACACCAGGGCGATACTGAGAGTATCTTCCACTCTGGAACGTGCCGCAAATATGCTACGTATTATTTTATATTAATAAATTGCGAAATAACACAAATTCATCAAATAAAACTTATTTGCCACGCCGGGTTTCGATCCCGCGACCTTCGTAGTGCGAGTCAAGAGCCTTAACGCTGGACTACAATGATTAATGATCAATAAAATGGATCAAGGAAACTTATATTTATGAGAAGTAATATTTTTGGTATGCCTCGTTATTCTCCTGTGCCATTCATGTGGAATACATCTGTTTTTTTTATGATTTTTGGCTATGCAATTATTTTATGCTATAAAATTATGTCCCGTCTTTCCAGTTTATAAAAAATAGTTCGATTTTTCGGATTGAAAGTTTCGAAAAATCGCCAGGGTTTCAAAAATACGATTAAAAGAAAAACGGAATGTCTTAGAATATTTGCCTAAAAAACTGGATTTTTTTTTTTCAAAAAGTCATACAAGTGGTCTATTATATTTCGTTTTCGTTTTTTCCTCAAATTTGATTTTAAATTTCTAGGTAAGCACGACCAAATACTCATGATACCTACTGCTATTAGGTATCATGAGTAGATTATAATACCTACAACTTCTGACATTTCCCATAAATTTTGATGGTAGTATGCTACACTGGCGCCACCTAGCGGGTCGAATCGTAAGGCTTGGTTCACTTACACATTGACGGCCGGCGTAGTCCAGCGGTAAGGCTCTTGACTCGCACACCGAAGGTCGCGGGATCGAATCCCGGCGTGGCAAATAAATTTTTGTTGATTAATTTGTGTTATTTCACAATTTATTCATTTAAAATAATATAAAGTATATTTGCGGCATGTTCCAGAGTGGAAGATACTCTCAGTATCGCCCTGGTGTAAGACCACCATTCGGAATTGAAACTTGAAATGACATTAGCCGTGTTTGGTGACCAGATCTGAATAGCCAGGTACTTCCCCACCTTCCTCTTCCCTATCTTCTTCCCCTCCCCACTACTTTCAGCCTCACAACATACCCCAATTAGGGATGCCATAGTCTCACTGGCTTCAGACTGGAGCAGTTGGGACTCTTGTGCGGTATTCATATAAAAAAAAACTTTTAAAAATTTTAATGGATTTCATGCATTATTATTAACTAGCTTTTGCCCCCGGCTTCGCTCGCATAGTATTAGGGGGGTTCCCATTCCGCCTCCTCCACCTTCCCTATCCCCACTCCACTCCCCCCCCCTACCCCCTCACCACACCCCCTTCCCCACCCAGCTCCACCCCCCTTCCCCCCCCCCCTCTCTCCCACCCCTCACCACCCCTCCATACCCGTTACATTCATTTTTCAAACAGCTCGCGTGCCATCAATTAAAGCGTAACAATCAAAGACACGCAGTTTCGCATTTATAATAGAAGTATATATTAGTATAATTTTAACTATCATAGGGATCTCCATAGTAACCTAAACAAATCATAAAATGACATACTTATAGTTACCAAGCAACGCTTTGCTTTTCGTCTGGACAATAAACGTATAATAAATAATTTCATAACGCCAGAGCTTATTCATAACGCCAGAACTAACTAATATATACAGCCTATATTACACGCTAATAATGTAGCTTTCTATTAGTGAAAGATTTTTTTAAGTCCGTTCAGTATTTTTTGCGTGAAAGAGTAACAAACATACAACCATACATCCATACAAACTTTCGCCTTTATAATATTAATAGGATTATACCTTAGATCAGTGGTTCTTAAGGGGTCGTCCATAAATCACGTGAGGCTCGAAAGGGGGGTTCGGAAAAAAACACGAAATATCACGAGGGGAGGGGGTATAATGAGATATCACGTGTATTTATTTTTCGTGATAATATTCTGAAAATTTCAAAATACTTTGTACTAAAAAAAATACGCGTTATTTTGGAGGGGGGTTGAAAAGTTGCTAAAAAACATCACGTGGTTAATGGACGACCCCAAAACTGGGTTCGATCGAACCCCAGGGGATCGGTGGAGGTTCAACAGCAGAAGTCACACTTAACATTATTATAGTTTTGTTCTTTGTTCTTAACAGTTTTGTTCATTTTGTGCACCTGTGAACCATTTTATTTTTCCAATTAAGAAGGGTTCGGTGAACGCGGATATGAAACTGATGGGGTCAATACCTCCAACAATGTTAAGAACCACTGCTTTAGATACTTTGGACACGTTTCTCGCTAAAGTGAGGAATCTTACTTGAAGAAACTCATAATTGCTATGTCAATGGCGGATTGGTAAACGCGCGCACGTTCCGGTTAGATGAGAGGTTCTGAGTTCGAGTCCCAGTTGCGATCATTATCTTTTTCTATTTTTCAGTCTTGTCTTGTTCTCTTTCATACTTTCGTTTACATTATTATTATTATCTTATTTTTTAACGAATGATATTATGTTATAATTATATAAAGTTGATGAAATGGATTGGATGATCCTTCGCTTTGATATTTGATTGCTTAGCGTCGATTGGCCAAACCGCCCACGATCAGTTTGTCAACATGGCATCATTTCATCCCCGAGGAACAACGAGTACCTAATAGCTATTTATAAGTTCATCTGAAAATACACGGAGTGATTCAACCTTCGTAAATGCCTCCCTACCGAGAGATACAAGGTCATATTCGTGCCAACCTCCCCCCTACCCATCTCCTTCCCATCCCCCCAGGAAAGTGTGTCAGTGTGTCAATCAGTCGATACACAACACATCAGTATTAACGCCTAATTAGAGCGCGGCCTCTGGAGTTTCAATTGTGTAGGAACCATTGGAACCAGTGCTGCCATGTGCATTGTTTTTACAGACAGTTTTCACGGTTTTATGGATCATTTCTACCTCCAAGGTTTTTTACCGGTCAACAATATTTATGTTTTTTACATTAGGAGCCATCCATAAATTACGTCACACCTTATGAGCGTATAACCAGCCAGCGGCCGAAAATCCACATTTTATCGAAAGTTGTTCTTACGATCGTACAGGGCGGTTACAATGCGAAAGATTAATTATTCTCCGTACCAGCTTTTTAAAATTATAACTCAATATTGATTTTATTTCAATACAAATTTGCTTTAATTTATATCTACATCCAAAAATGCTGAAAGGCGTGATGATAAAACTATTAAAATAATTTTTGTAATTATTTTTTGATTATAAGTATTTATCATTTTTCAATAATAATAATGTTAAATAAGAATGTAAAAAAAATCTGAAATATATTAGTTTGCAAGTGTGCAAATAAATACACAAACGGACCAATTTTCGTCAAGAAACACATGTACGTATATATTTATAATGATTTTATTTAAACTAAAATTAAAATTCTAAAACATTCGATACCCAGATAATGTATTGATTTATTTTACTGCATGATTATATGATTTGAAATGGGTGTGGTATAATACAAAATCTTTTTTGAAAATTTAAAAAATCTGCCAACGACCTATGGTATAACCTTATCATACTAAAAATAAACAATTTTTTTCAAAATTTAAAACATGCGAATACTAGATAAAAGGACAATCTTTCGAAATCCATTTATATTTTTTGTGGAAAAGAGTCAATACGTCTAAAATCTGATTTAAAAATAACATATTTCTGGTTTTCTCTGGTAATACCCTCCAGGGGGGGGGGGAGTATAGAAGTGTGACATCTCTATCTATATTCATCTACGTTATTAGGGGGTGATGAGCTTTATGACGTCACATGCACAAAACAACTGCGATACATGCCAAAAAAATATTTTCCCCATCCCATTACGCCCCCTCCGTTACGGTATCCCGTTACGCCCCATCCGTTGTGACAAATATAGCCGTTACAATATCGAATGTTGTCCAAAAACTTTGAAATATTACCAACTATTATTTTTACATATAAAATATTTAAAATAAAAACTCTATAAAAAAATATTTTTAATTGAACAAACATTTTTTTTCCATTATTCAAAGGAAATTTACAAAATTATTGCTTTTAATAAAGCGTTATAGATTCTTTAATTTAAAAAAATTGGTACTTTGCTTTATTTTTATCCTTCAAAACATGGTTTTTCCAACCCTGAAACATGGTTTTTCATTTTTGAGACATGGCAACACCACGTTGGAGTATTGAAGTGGAGTGCGATAAAGTGTTGATGATACAGTGGAAGGACACAGATCCAGGATTATTATACAAACCGGTTTCGCATTATTATCGACTTGATTATAATATACCTATAATTATATTAGAACTGCCGTCACTGAACATTTAAAGCCGATAGATACAGACGTTTGTGTGTTAAAAAAGTTTTTCTGAGTTTGATCTAACGTTTTCCAATGTTGATGAAATTTTGCACACTTGACTTTCAAAATAAGAAAAAGGTCACTCTCTGGGATGCCTGGGATCCTGGTCTGTGGGATGCCATTTGTTTTACATTTGCTTTTAGCATAGTTCCAGAGTTGTTTATTATTTATAAGAATATTAGATTCAACTGAATTTATGTATTGATTATAGCAATGCTTCTGTAAGTGTTTTTGTTGCGTACGTTTTATAGAAAACTCTATGTAGTCTACTGGATTATTATTTTCCATTTTTTATGTTGTTTTTGTTTTTCTTTAATGATTTTGATGAATGGAGCTGAATACCAGTTTGGAAATTTACTCTTTTTGATGATACGTTTAGGGGCAAATTGGTTGATGGTATTGTTTAAAATGTTGTAAAAAGAATCGACCACTACGTCGACATCCGAATTCTCCAGAGTAAAAGACCAGTCTGTCATTGACAGATGTTCGTTGATTAACTCGTAATTGGCTTTTTTAAACAGATAAATTTCTTTAGGTGGGGCGTGAATAATAGGAAGTGTATCGATTTGAAGCATAATTTTAAGTGATGGGTGGTGCGAGTCTTCGTTGACAAGAGGATCGCATGCACGAGATACATGGCATTCCTCATTACAGATAACTAAATCGAGAATTCGGTTATTTGCATTTTTTATGTAATTATATTGGTTTAATTCAGAATAATGGATTGTGTCAGCAAGTGAGGAACTAATTGCGTTCAAGTTTTCAGGTATCAAGTATGAATCATTGTTATGTACATTCCATGTTACGGTGGGCATATTAAAGTCTCCAATTACAAGTAAAATGTCATCGGGATATTGATCTTTTACGTTAGCAAGTAAGCAAAGGAATGAACCAAGTGAAGTTTCATATCCTGGACCCTGTGGGAGATATATACAGGCTACATGAATAGTACGTTTGGAGGTATAGTTAGAGGGAGGAATAGTTACCCAGATGCATTCAGCATTGCAGATCAAGTCTTCGCGAGGGTAAGCATTAAGATTGTTATGTGTAATGATCATCACTCCACCGCCTCGACGAGAGTCTTCTTGGTTGTTTATGCTATTCATTGTAAGGTTATTTGATCTATCCCGCCTGAAAACGCTGTAAAACTCTGTTGGTACTAGTTCCGAATCTAAAATAGAATTAATAAGCCATGTTTCAGAAATACCGAATATATCACAATCGTCATTCAATAAAATATTATTGTGAAATATTTCTGTTTTAGTGCGTAGTCCTCTACAGTTTTGATACACAATAGTTATCATCACAAATTAGGTAAGTTTTTTTTTTTTATAAGTGTTAATATTTTTTGTAAAATTATTAGATAAAATATAAAATACATGAAGAGTTTTATGAATGACACGCGCGATATTATATTATACACGTAAAATAGTGAAATTAAAATGTGAGCAGCAAGTACGAGGAGCATGTTCGGAAATAGAAGGGGGATGGGAGTGGGGTGGGGGAAGGGTAATTGTACAAATAAATGTTCATCTCAACCACGCGTCTATCATTTAAGATCTACAAGATCACATCACACGCCTACACACACTAAAGTCTAAATAACAATTGATAAATGACTTCGAACAACTATTTTTAAGTATTATCAATTAATAATCAATGTACATCTGTGCATCACTTCTACCCTGATGATGTACACTGTAACGCTGTCCGAAATGTTGTGCATCAACCCAAAAATAAAGAGGCGTCCACTAATATCTACAGGAAGTCCAAAAACTGAAAAAATCGGACTAATATCTGTGAGAACCAAAGTGCGTATGAATATCTACAGCTCAAACTGCTGACTAATATCTATGAGAACCAAAGTGTTGACGAATATCTATATCACTGGCAGAGGTTGGATTTGCAATTATGTATAGCATATTGGAATAACGTAACATTGCGTATGCAGTTTAAAAAACTTAATTTATGTATGTATGTATGTAAAAATCCCTAATATCGGACTATTGGACACATTTAGCTGAATATTAAGGATTTGGGTTTTTGTTTTAACAGCTTTCTTTATTTCGAGTGTTTCTAAATTATTTAGTCTGTTACCATGACCATTTCTATGTCAGTTAGGTTAGGTTAGGTTGTGGTGCCGTGTATTTCGAAATAAATTAATATCTTTGTATTATGACCTCCGTGTTTGTTCAATAAATTATTGTCCTCGTAAACAGCAAAATACGTAATATTATGCAAAAACTTCATGTACGTACTAACGTTTAAGCCTTTACGTAATTAGTAATTACGTAATTAAAGTAATTTATGCTTTTCCGTACAACCTCTTGCTCAGCTGCCCTCTGTAGATATTAGTTCAACCAACGCTCTGTAGAAATTAGTCAACACTGGGACCGTCATAGATATTCGTCCGACCTTAGCTCTGTAGATATTAGTCAACACTTTGAAGTTCGTAGATACTAGTCCAACATATGAGCTGTAGTTATTCGTCCGACATACAGGCTGTAGATATTAGTATCTGGAGTCAAAAATAAATCTGCGCAATTTGTCCGTGAAAATCTCAATTCATATTTTTAACGTCGTTTTATAATGTGATTTATTTTTTTCTTCATATTAATTAAATTCAGTCGTTCTTGAAAAAAATAATTTTAAGAGGCTTTCGTAAAAAAAGTACGTTTTCCTAATTATGCAAAAATCTGTCAAACGCTCGCCAAATTCTTTGAAGAACTAATTACTTCTCAGTTCTAATCAAATGTGACATAATAATTTAAGAGCCATATTCTGTTTAAATTTCTAATTAAATTTATATTTCGAAATGGACGCACAACCATGGAATTGAAGTATGGGTTCTACCAATGAGTGCAGACCTCGCTTCCTTAGCGTTTCATATTTCAACCAATAGGAGCCTTTAAAAGTGATATGGAAATCAAAGCGACCAGTGATGTGTCGCAGGTGCAGTAATCGTCATTTCCGTTTCATCCGAAATCCAAGTTACAACGGGGCTAAGGAAGTTTCACTTCAAAAATAGAATACATAATTCATCAAATATTTTACGTTAATTTTCACTTTGGTGTCGTCCATTAATCACGTGATGCTCGAAAGGGGGGGGGACGACCCCTTTCTGTGAAAGTTCTGTGATTATTCCAGTTTTGTGAATCAAATGGCCTATAATGATATACTAGCTGGTCCCCGGCATGTGTGGCAATTTCATTCAAAGAAGTAAATTGATTCTCCCTGCATGTCCTTTCCCGTGCGTCCGCGTTCCCTTCAACCTTCCCCCGCCTTCCCCCTCCCTCGACTCTTCCCGCTCAGCGAAACCCACCTCCCCGTTCCCCTTCCCCCTGCCTTTCCTCTCTGTCGCTAAAATATACATATAAAATACACACATTTTCATTTATGCACATTTTATAACGCCAGAGCTCACCATTTTATATGGCCTATAATTCATTCTGATGTATGAGCTGTATTAATGTAAAGTTTCATTAAAATCCATTCAGTAGTTTTTGCGTGAAAGAGTAACAAACACACATACATCCATACAAACTTTCGCGTTTATATGTATACTAGCAGACCCGGCCACACGTTGCTGTGGCTAACGAAACACAACGCCATTACCCAACCTTTATAAAATCCACACCACCCGCTTGCCAGCTGCCCGCTGCCCGATGCCCGATGCCCGCTGCCTGAATTGAATATTTGAATTTCTCGGCTTTTCTCTACTATAATTAGCATGTATTATAGATAAAAACCTTCCTCTTGAATCAACTATATTATTATTTTTTTTTATTTATTTATATAATAATATAGTTAGCGATCGCCACTAATTATACAATGCTTGCAATGCACCACTGGGTATTTGAAAAGGGAAAATCAAATACCTACTTACTCTGGGACATCTATTTTCCAATTTCTTCCGTAGAACGAATTTCAAAAGTGACTATAGTACGGCCCGCCAGCCGTTTTAAATCGCACAAAAATATGTTTTCTTTGAATTTCTCGGCTTTTCTCTAATATAATTTACATGTATTATACATATAAACATTCCTCTTCAATCACTCTATCTATTGGTGAAAACCGTATGAAAATCCGGTGCGTAGTTTAAAAGATCTATGCGCACATACATTTTGAGCGACTTCATTTTATATTACGTAATGATTAGTAAGATATATGAAATTCACACATTTTTATTTATACACATTTCATAACGCCAGAGCTTACCATTATATATAGCCTATATGTTATTCTGATGTATGACCGATATTATTATAAAGTTTTATTCAAATCCATTCAGTAGTTTAACAGTAGAGTAACAAACACACATACATCCATACAAACTTTCGCATTTATAATATAAGTAAGATTAACAAAACTTGAATATAAGTTTACACAAAACGTGAAAATTAACTTCAAATATTTGATAAATTATTCAAATTTTTTAAATAACCCTTCCTAAGACTTCTAACAATTTGTTAACCTCCGTAGTCGAGAGGTCAAGATTTCAATTACAAACTCAGAGGTCACGGATTCAAATTCTGGCTAATTTGTGTTAATTCAAAATTAATTCATTAAGAATAATATAAAGTGTATTTGCGGAATCTTCCAGAGCGGAAATACTTTCAGTATCGTCTTGGTGTAAGTCCACAATTCAGAATTGAAAGTTGCTTGAAATGGCTTTAGCCGTGTTTGTTGACCAGATCTAAATAGTCAGGTACTTCCCAACATTCTTCTATCACATCTCCTTCCCCTACCGACTACGTTCTTACGAAATATTCCAATTTGGGATACCATAGTCTAACTGGCTCCAGACGGGAGAAGTTGCCACTTTTGTGAAATTCACATAAAAATAAATAATTTACTAAAAAATAATATGCACGTAGTAACCGACCACCCTAACACCGGTCGAAAAATCCACGAATTATGTCATCATCAAAGCAATGAATAAATAAAAATAAAAATAAATATATAAAAAGTACAATTGCCGGAAGTTTCAGAGCGGTAGACATTCTCAACATAGCCCTGGTGAAAGACCACCATTCAAAATCGGAACATTGAGATGGCTTTACCTGTATTTAATAACCATATCTTAATAGCCTGAATAGCTAGAGAATAAAAGAGCAAACTTCTATCTTTAAACTATGGCGTTCCTCAAGGAAGTGTACTGGGACCGATTCTGTTCATTATCTACATCAACGATTTAACTAACCTTAATGGTAACCTGAACCTTAACCTTAATGTTTCCTTTAATGGTAAAGGAAACATAATCAGTTTTGCTGATGATACTGTTTTATTATTTCAAGAAGAAAATTGGACTGATACATTTAATGAGGCTGAAAAGGGGCTTAGTGCACTTCAAAATTGGCTTAAAATCAACTCGCTTACTCTTAATAAAAGCAAAACAAAATAAATAACATTTTCAATGAACTCAAGGGGCCAACCAATAAAATCACTAGAACTAAAATTACATGAATGCCATGGAAATAATATACGATCTTACTGCCCCGTCATCGGAAAAACACAAAACATAAAATACCTCGGAGTAATAATTGACGAAAATCTTAGATGGGACCTACACATCAAAGGTATTACGGAAAAACTCACTAGCCTTATATATTTCTTTAAAAATCTAAGAAACGTGTTAAATAAAAAGGATATGAAAAAGGTCTACTACGCGTTATTTCATTCTCGAATTGAATATGGAATCATAGGGTGGGGATCTGCTGCACATATGTACCTACACAGCCTGAATACGATTCAAAAAGTAATCATAAAGACCATATTGAAAATACCAATTAGAACGCCTTCAAAAAGAAATTTTCAATAACTTTGAAGTACCAAATGTACAACAAATATATGCCAAAAATATCTTATTGAAGCTCTTCAAAAATACTGAATCCTCTACTAGAACGTGTTTGCATAACACTAGATCGAATAAAAATGACATAAAAAAACATTCCAAGTTGTAAAACCACACTCGGACAAAGAAACTACACTTATTTTACAACTAAACTCCATAACATTCTTCCCCAAGACATAAAACTAATAAAAAAAATTAATTAGTACAAATCAAGAATAACAATATGGCTGAAAGAGGTCAACGAAAACACCCTAATGAAGAAAAAACGGCATAGAAGGCAAATAATTATAATTGAACAATTTTAGTCCGCCTCGGCACAGGAACCCCTAGTGAGGAGGACTAAGAAAAACAATATTTATACTTAAATTCACGATTACATTTTGTATGTACAATTATTTTATATAGTCGCTGAAATAAAAAAATAAATAAAAATAAATCCAGGTACTTCACAACGGTGACCGGACAACTCAGAATGAAACTAACTCAGAAGCACCTCAGAAAGAGTGATAAAAAAATATTTAAAAATTGATTAAATAGGTTAAGTTAGGTTAGGGTTACCGGCTATTTTAAAATTATTTTTTCATAGCTTTTAATGACCTTTCTGAGGTGTTTCTGAGTTGGTTTCATTCTGAGTTGGCACGGAACCCTTCCCAACCTTACCCCATCATATCTCTTTCCCCTCCCACTACCTTCAGCCTTACAATATACCCCGATTAAGGGTACTACTGTCCCACTGACTCTGAACAGTCAGTCGGAGGCAGTTGAGATTTTAGTGCAGATTTCGATTTTTAAAAATATGTAGATATTGCTGAAGTCCTCAGCGCAGTTTTGCCCGTGCTTTATGCAGAGTTTATTGAAATCAGCTTTAAACTTTAATTTAATTTTTGTTTTTTTTTTATATTTTTTTTTGTAAACAGTCATGTTTTTCTTATTTTCAACGTCAAGTGTGCAAAATTTCATCGAGAAGTATCGCAAGTCTGCTTTAAAGAGTGTATTTTTATGTAAATATCTCACAAGAGTCGCGGCTACTCCAGTTTGGAGCCAGCGAGACTATGGCATTCCCAATTGGGGTATGTTGTGAGGCTGAAGGTTGTGGGAAGAGGAAAGAGATGGGTAGAGGAAGGTAGGGAAGTACCTGGCTATTCAGATCTGATCACCAAACGCGGCTAAATCCATTTCAAGCAACGTTCCAATTATGAACAGTGGTCTTACTCAGGGACGATACTGAGAATATCTTACACTCTAAAATGTGCCGCAAATATACCATGTAATATTTTTAAATGAATTAATTATGAAATAACACAAATTAATCTATGATTCTAACCCGTGACCTTCGGATTGTGAGTCAAGAGCCTTACCCCTGAAACAAGGTGGCCGTCAGTACCTGTGTATCCCATTGTTACATATAAATGTAAAAACTCTGATCCAAAAGCTTCAATATCAAGTTGTTCATGCTTGAAAAAAGCGTTAAATCCATTAAAACCGTGAAAATCCACGTCCGAACAAATACGAAACGTACCCTCTGAAAGTGTTTGTGTATAACGCAAGGGTAGTTGGTGTGATCAGGTTGCCGTGGTGACGTCACTGGTGCCTGCCAGTACCTAGTACCTACCCTGGCGATGATTTAATGTGATCATCCCCTGCTCACGCGGTCTACTGATCTAATTCCACCCTACAATTTTTGGACCTCACTTTTGGGAGGCGGAATGATAACAAATAAAAAATATATACGATTATATTTCACGTGTGAAATGTAGCAACGATTTATTAAAGGCTTGAAAATTTATAGAGAATAGTTTCCAACTTACTAAACAAATTCCATTGAAATGTAAGCGAAATCTTACAATATCACATGGACACTGGACAGGCGTAACTATCGATGATTTTATAACGTTATTAAATTATTTTATAATTAATTAATTGTGAAATAACATTAATTAGCCAATTAAAATTTATTTGCGCACGCTGCGCCGGGTTTGAACACGCGACCTTCGGATTGCGTCGAGAGTCTTACCCTCGACGACGGAGGCAGTAAAAATATAAATATATTATAAATGGATTAAATTCTTGCCTCCTCGAAACAGACTTAGCCTAGTGAGGTGGTTTATACCAATAAAAATGTATTTTTGTATATTATATTATCAAAAAATGTGAATGGTAGAAGAAGTCGGGGACGCCCGTGAAAGACATGGCACGAACAAGTGAATCAGATACTTGAGTCGGGCCATGTCAAGAGTCAGAATAATAGAAGAACATGTAAGAGACGATGTATGGATGTGAACGAGGCATATAGTATATGCCAAGACCGAGTTGTTTGGCGGTCCGTCCTCTCTGCCTACCCCTGCGGGAAACGGCGTGATGGTTAGTTAGTCATTTATTATATAATGTGTGGTTGGTCTTGCTGTATGGATGTGAGACATGGACCTTGAAAGTAAATACAATGAACAGGTTAGATCTTTTGAAATGTGGCTTCACCGGAGAATGCTCAAGGTCCCTTGGACCGACATGATCACCAACACAGAAATTCTCAGGAAGGCTAGAGCAGATAATAAAAGTCTGGAAAATTTCAAATCTGGGTCACATACTTCGAGGGGAGAAGTAACTCCACACAGGAGGCCCTAAGGAAAATAATTCCACTAAGGGCCTATGTCATCTTTGGGGATGCTGTTTAAAGAGTCTTCTTAGGGGAAGGAAGGAGAGGAATTTCTGGGAAAGAAAAAGGTATGAGGAGTGGGTAGTACTCTGGAAGTCAGTGTGTCCAGGAGTGACAGGCGAATGAATCCATTCTTTCCACTGCGGTGCTAGGCAATGTTCCGATTGGAGAGATCAAAATATCTCCCCCAACCAGTCTCCCCCAATCCAACCTGTCACGTTATTGGTGGGCAGACTCATCCGCTGCCAAGATCCGGACAAACCTGGCACCATGAACCGGGCACCCCTGCTGAGATTCCGGCAGTTGGTTGATAAAAACCGCCGATTTTAGCGCGGCCTCTGAGTGTCAAATAAGCTGTCAATATGTACAACTGTTAATGAATGCAGGTGAACTAACGAAGCTCTTGGAATTAAAAGAAATGGTATACACGATCTGTTTTCCTCCTTCATATAATCGGGACCTCTTTAAGACTCGCATCAACAAATCCCATCCTACATCCCATATCTTAACCCGCCTCACAATGCTGCCCAACCGGGTGGCGTCATGGTCCCTCTGTCTTTACATCTGTACAAACAGGGACGCTCTTGTGAGGTATCATAAAAAAAATAAAAACATGGGCAAAATTAAAATTTGTCAGCTTCGTAAATATTTGTGTACATTTTAATATGGTGTAAAATAAACGAACACGAAGTGAACTCAAATATGAAAATTCTGTATACAGTGTATTAAGGGACATACATGACTTACTTTAACAAGTGACTTAAGACATTATTTGGAGTAAAATATCAAAATGAAATTTTGATCTCCGATGACCTTTTCAATAATTTTTTTTTCAATTTATTTCTCTTCAAAATCAAACAACAACAAAAAGTCTTCCGCATGTTGTCACTGGTCACTCAGCTGAGTAACCGCCTAACCTTTTACCCCGCCCCAACTGTCCAACACCTACTTTTTTGTTTTCGAAGACACCAAAAAAAAAATTATTGGGGTAAAAATAATCTCGTTGAATTTAATGTTTCAAAGACCCAATCATGTCTGATTACGTATAAAAGGGATTGAAATGAAAATCTAGTCTCCTTCAACGGAATCAATCTCCTGAACAGGCCCTCCATTGATACGCTTGGTGTAACTCTAAGTGACCAGCTCAGATATGGGGGATCCATCAAAGCCAGAGTAAAGTTAGCCTCTTAAAAACTGGGCGTACTGTACAGGGCCCGCAGATACTTTAATAGTACACAACTGCTAACCGTGTACAAATCACAAGTGCGCCCCACGGTTGAATCTGGCAGCCACCTCTGGTCTCTATGAGCTCCAAAATACCTGGAAAATACCCTCAACTCTATGCAGAAACGGGCGGTCCGTTTGATAGATTCTACTACCTTAACAAACGGATTGCAATCTTTAGAGCACATGCTATCCTTATTCTGAACAGTATTACAATGGAAGATGTTCCGAGGAATTAGCGTCATTGATCCCTTCGGCACCGGTGCATAATCGGGAAACACGCCAAACGCTTGCCCAACATTTGTGCACGGTTGACATTTATCACATGAGAACGGGTCGCTTCTTCGACTCGTTTTTGTATTCAACAGCTCGGCTGTGGAATGATTTGCCGGCCTCTGTGTTTCGTCCTTCCTACAACATGGGTCTTTTCAAGACCAATGTTCATTCCTTCCTCTCCTCAAAAAGACCCTCTACACATCATCCCAGATGACATAGGCCCTGAGGGAAATTATTTTCCTCAGGGCCTATGTCATCCTGTGTGGAGTTAATGTAAAAAAAAACCAGCAAAACAAAATTTCATTTATACTTTTTTTTTTCAAAAAATGTCAGGAATCATTGGCTAAAGTAAGTCAAGTACCTATGCCCCTTAATACCCTGGTTACTCCGTGCAAGTCCATATAATTCAATTTGAACTGAATTCCGCAAATTTCATGAAAAACTTTGTCGTATTCTGTTTCAATTTTAATAAATGTCGCCTAAATATAGGCAATTTTGATAGCATCATAATAATAATTATGATAATAGCCTTTATTCGGACAGTAAATTACATTACATAATAATAAGGGTTTCACATTTATAACATTTATCACGCATCGACTCCCTGTCTGTATATCACTAGTTGACAAAGGCCTCCTCCAACTGACGCCATTTCTCTCTAGCTACTCTTGTCCATGTAACACCTGCTATGGCTTTGATGTCGTCAAGCCACCGTCTACCTCGTTTTCGTTTTCTTGTCACTTGTGAACCAAATCATGACTAATTTTGACCATTTTTCACTTCCTCTGATTGTATAGCCTGACCACTTTTAGCTTTTTTGTTGTTTTTATGACATCTTTTGTTCTTGTTATTTTCTTAATGGTTGCAATTTTTATTCTATCGGACAGTCTTTTCCCTATCATACTTCTTTCCATGGAGTTTTGACAGGTTTCGAGCTTCTTATTGTGAATTTTTGTGAGTGCCCAAGTTTGGCAACCATAAGTAATTACGGGAAGTATGCAGGTATCAAAAAGTTTCCGTTTGATAGTTATCCTGGTTTAACTGTTTTTCATTATTTCTATCAAACCCCAATATTGTTTCCAAGCATTTCCGATACGTCTGTCTATTACTTTTGTGGTTAAGTCTAAAGGAGAAATTATTTGACCTAGGTATACAACAAATTCATCCACATAGTCAAACCGATTGTTATTTATCAAACAAAATTAAATCACCGCAGATTTTGTACATACTTCATTCAAAATTATTACGTTTTTCAGCAAAAGTATCTAGTTTTTTTCAACACATTATAGCAGTTTTAAAAACATGATGTTGTTGTAAAAAGAACGCTTATCATGACATTTTGTATTAAGTCCTTTATAAAGCTGCCCACACATGTTATATCGAATAATGCTATCGTGGAAACGTAAATAATACCTTATCAGGCACGATGATAATGGCATGAAATTACACTGCTGCACTCAGACAAACAAGTACCTACCTGACAACCTTACAAATAGGGATTGCAATATTTGTGTCGATTTTTAATTTAAATGTATAGGTACTTTCATAATATGAGGGTATCTGCTGGTGTTTCAAGATTATTAAATTAGTTATGTAAAATTGCAGAACAAAAATAGATAAGAAGTTAATGTATATAATATATAATTTATTTTAAAAGGAAAGACAAACATTCTCACGTAACGAAAAACCTGACAATATTTGAAAATCTCCTACTACGACCACAGTAAGCGGAAAATGTTGCTTGTGTCGTGATGGAGGACTTATCCAGCCGAGGAATCGACTATGCGACGTTCGGGCGGAACCCGAACGTCGATACCAACTCAGCCAGTGACCAGACAAATCTATATTATGGAATATATTTTTTGAAGTAAAACTTCTTTACGCACGCTTGACTTGGGGAGTAAGCTGGTGAATGCGTGCCGAGAGCGTTATGAAAAGTGTAATCGGGCAGGGAAGTTGAGAGGGAGATATAAGTTAGTGAAGTTTTACTTCAGTCGTGTGATCTAAAGCACACTCGTTTTTTTATGTAAATACCTCACAAGAGTTCCAGCTGCTCCCGTCTGGAGCCAGTGAGACTATGGCATCCCTAATTGGGGTATGTTGTGAGGCAGATGGGGAGGGGAAGGAGATGGGGTGAGGAAGGTGGGGAAGTACCTGGCTATACAGATCTGGTCACAAAACATGACTAGAGTCATTTCAAGCAAGGTTTCAATTCTGAATGGCGGTCCTGGGTACACCAGGGCGATACTGAGATTATCTTCCACTCTTGCGTTAGTTTAAATTATTTTATTTTTCTTCAAGAAATCTTTGTAATTAAGAGCATTTTGTTATAATTATAAAAGGGGCCTCGAGGAAAATCATTTCTCCTAGGCAAGTCATCTTTAAGAATGCTGTGTGGAGGGTTTTTTTTTTAGAAAGAAAAGAACTATGTAATGTTGCACGAGGCAGAAAACATAAAAACCGATAAACCATTCTTCAGCACATTTTAAGAACATAAGAAAGAGCCGTAAACAACATGTTCTCGTAAGAAAATTATCAGCCTCCCATAAACGTGTAGCTCATTGCTTTTTTTTAATCTTTTAAAGAATTTTCGAAAATTGTCCGATTAAATATGAGACTATGATATACATAAAAACAATATTTTCGTTATTTGTTTTTGGGGTGTTATGCCGTGTTGCGCTACCTCCTTCTTTAGCCAACTTTTCGGACAGCGTTACAGTGTCCATCATCAGGGCAGATCCGGCAGATCCGGTAGATGTGACACATAGACATATATGCCGGATCTGTCCTGATGATGGACACTGCAACGCTGTCCGAAACGTTGGCTGAAGAAGGAGGTCGCGTAACACGGCATAACACCCCAAAAACAATAATGAAAATACTTTTGGCCGTGAAAATTTTAAAACTTAACATAAAAACAATAGTTTTTATTTCAACCTTCAACAAGACCAACTTGGTCAATTGTTTTAAATTTACTCTAATTATGTATCGCAAATATTGTTTTTCATTTAAAACAATATTTCACACATATGCGAAAACTATAATACTGATCACACAACAAATCTCTTTACCGAAGTCAACAAGTTTTTACCCAAATTAATAGATAAACGAATATGATAAAAACTTTTTCAAAATCGGAATTTCCATCCCTAAGGTCCCAGCATATTGTCACGGAACACGCAGAGCGCAACAGGTCGTATTCAGAGCAACAGCGTGCATATTACGGAAAACGGAATTTTCATTTCAAAATGCAGTAATAATAAAAAATGGCGACTCACTTTGCACGGAGAGAAAGCTGCCGGTCGTTTGGGCACACATATTTATTCGGCGATCCATTGTATCCCATCATAGTTATTCGATTGTTTCACTGGAAAACAGGTAATTAAAACCTTTAAAGATACGAGCGAGATGTTAACGCGCCGGTGGACAGAATTGTACTGAAGTAGATGAACGGCGCGCTTATTTTGATGGTGTTAGTTTCAAATACCAATGGTGTTGTTTGTTAGTATGTGTTTAGCTACAGTCTCCATTTTCCGCTCCCCTCTGATTTTCCTTTCCCCGCCTTCTGTGATCCTGGTCGATATTCTCTCGGATTTTCGCAGAGTTTTCGCGTAGAAATAAACAGGCAAAATGTCAAACATTGTATTTCGTATTAATTTGGGCGGTTTATTAGGTTGTTTTGCAGAAGGGCTTGAGTGGGTTTTTTCTGGTAGTTTTGTCTGTTTTTGGGTAAGTACCGCGTGATTGGATGATTCCAGGAAAACGACTTTTAAAACTAAATTAAAGACTGCTAACATGTTTTTATTAGTTTTATTTAAAACATTCAGAAAGATTTATGATATAAGTAACAAAGAAAATTATAACGAGGAAACGTGTCAATATTATATTGTGTATAAAGTTGGGTTTTAATATATATTTACTCTGAAACTTTGGGCTTTCAATAAGGAACCATTTTTACGTGTGACGCCGAAAGTGAAGTGTTTTATTTCTGCAGAAGTCATTTTAAAAAACCTACCTAACTAATCCGTGAAAAAGCACGGGATATTAAATTATTGTAGGATTTGTGAAGCTGAAATGCTTAATGTAAATTTTATATAATAAGGAACTCCAGTGAAAAATATTATGGCTTTAAAAAAATATGTTCATATAGACCATTAAACGCTGATTCTGAATATATAAGTTTAATTTAATAATATTAAACGCAGAGTTTAAAAAAAATATTAAAAAGTCCATTTTTAATCGGGTCGTAAAAACACGCCTTCAAGTTGGCATTATTGAAATTTTAGTGGTGACGTCACTGTTCGACGTGTAGTGACGTCACCGTAAAGTCATTGTATGGGAATGTATGATATGACACAAACCATCGTATTAATTTATTCGTTTATTTACATACTGTTTATAGAGATTTAGTTGTTGTGTTTATTGAAACATTATTTAGGCTTAAATAATGTTTGAAAAATAAAGGTATCTCTTAGTTTATCTCTATTATTGAAAATATTAAAAAACTACTGCACAACAAAAATAGTAATGCTACTTCTAGGGAGAATAATTCGAACAACGGAATTCAAAATGGCGGCAGTTGATTAGCTGATCATCCGATCCAATAGTATTTTTTCAGGAGTGATGACGTCACACGATTTACCATGCATACGGTGGTTTTCGGGGATCTTGAAAAATTAAAACTTGACAATTATTTTAACTATTAAAACTAACTCTTAAAAATAAAAATAAATATGCAGTTATTTAAGTTAGAAGGTCATTTTATTCATAAAAAAAAATTAAAAAATTGGACTGGAGTTCTCTATTAGCACGTCAAAACAAGGACAATTGCTATAGAGTGGTCAAGAAAAAATATTTGTGGAAATAACTCTTTAATAACAGCATTTTTCGTGATTTTTTTTTTCATGTTTAGTTAAGTTTGCGACCGGACAACTAAGAATGAAGTCATCTCAACACTTCTTTTGAAAAGTCGTTAAAAGTGATGAAAAATAAATATAAAAAATTGGTTAAATACATTACGTTAGGTTAGGTTATTGGCTATTTTTAAAGGCCCGCTACCCGAATTACTACCGATTTCTTACATATCTCCCTTAAACACGTTAAGTTTTAAAGCTCTTAAAAAAATATAAGTTATCTTGAAGATAATATCTAGACATTGCCCGCACCGAAACGCAAATTATATAAAATTCCCTAGATAGAAAAAAATCACAAAGTATGCTCCAAAAATTATTATAAACAAATTTGCTTCAGTTATTTTATAAGTTATATGTATGAAAAAAATCACAGTGTTTCTTTAAATGCTGTTTAAGACAATGCCCGCGAGATTTTTGCTCTATTTTAAACGAGTCGTGTTTTATTAAACATTTTCGCAATTTTCGCATCGATTTTGTCGCTCTAAATGTTAGCGCTCTCCTCTAACATTCGTAATTTCATATCTCTCCATCTTCTTCTTTTCGGGCCCGGTTGCGGAGCCTTAAACTTTGAAGTAAAAACTTCTTTAGCACCGTTGTGATTTGAAACTCGATGAAAAGAAAACGAGCATCACTTAAAAAAGACAAACCCATAGATCTATGGGATTTTAGCCTGCGAGAGAATGAAATAGACTTATCGCTGTTCTCTTTGTGCAGTGCTTCGTAGAATAAAATATAAAATAATTTTTAAACTTAATAAACGCAAATAAATCTTTCAATTATTCTACTACTGATACTCTTGCATTCGTTTCATTCTCTCGAAGTTTAGTTTCCTGAAGGTTTCACTTCTACGGCGTGTGAACTGCACGCATGTTTTTTTTTCATGACTTTTCAAAGAGGTGTCTTATAGAATTGATTTTGAGTTGGCATAGATCCGTTAGGTTACATCAAATTGTCTAAATTCTTGACCCATCAGTTCCAGTTTTACATTTTTTTTAATCCGAGTTCACGTAACCAGAGTTATAATCACTCACAGACAGAAGTACAACCGAAATTAGTACTTTTGATTGTTTAAAAAAAATTTTTTACATCATGCGTGATTTTATCATTTTATCAAAACCTTTCTTTATAATAGAGAACTCCAGTCCAATTTTTTTAATGATTAATGACCTTCTAACTTAAATAACTGCATTTTTATTTTTAGAGTTAGTTTTAATAGTTAAAAAAATTGTCAAAGTTTTAATTTTTCAAGACCCCCCGAAAACCACCGTATGTATGGTGAATCGTGTGACGTCATCACTCCTGAAAAATTCTATATGATCGGGAAATCAGCTGATCAACTGCCGCCATTTTGAATTCCGTTGTTCGAAGTATTCTCCCTAGAAGTAGCATTACTATTTTTTTTGTTCAGTAATTTCGAATATTTTAAATAATAGAGATAAACTAATAAGAGATACCTTTATTTTTGAAACAGGCCTAAATAATTTTCAATAAACACAACAACTAAATCTCTATAAACAATATGTAAATTAACGAATAAATTAATACGATGGCTTGTGTCATATCATACATTCCCATACAATGACTTTACGCTGACGTCACGACACGTTGAACAGTGACGTCACCATTGAAATTTCAATAATGCCAACTTGACGGCGTATATTTACGACCAGATTAAAAATGGAGTTTTTAATATTTTTTTTAAAACTCTGCGTTTAATATTATTAAATAAAACTTATATATTCAGAATCAGCGTTTATTGGTCTATATGAACATATTTTTTAAAGCCATAATATTTTTCACTGGAGTTCCTTATTCAAGATAATGATTTATTTCTCGCAAATCCCTTGAGGAAACATTGTGTATTTTTTGACTTTTTGAATTTATGGCATACAGAGCTCCGGGCCAATAAGGCCCCTTTCTCTTTCATCATGATTTTATAATGGTTGTTGAAAGTTAGATTAATTAGTTAGTTTTTTGTGAAAAAATTTTTGCAAGGGAACATGGCTGCAATATGGGGAGGTTTATGACTTACAAAGGATTTGTTTAGGTTTTTTATGAAGTGTTTTAATATTTTCATCATACTGGGTGAGGCAGTTGATTGACGCGTTTTCGTGGGTGGGAATGCCCGCATAGAATTTTTCCGCGAGACTTAAGATATGGTCTTTAAGGAGGGGAACTTCAGAGTCACGGTGAATTTGATTAACCCTCATCCATTTGGGAGCTCCCAGGGCTATACGAATGGCTCTATTTTGAAATGTTTGTAGTCTTTTCATTTGGGTCTCTGAAGCGTGGGCCCAGATAGGGCTTGCGTAGGTAAGTTTAGGTCTTATTGTTGTTTTGTAAATTAGTAGTTTGTTTTTTTTGGATAGTTTTTTATTTTTTTTGCATATCATGGGATAAAGGGATGCAAGATTTTTGTTGGCTGAATTTAGAACTTCGGTGATATGCTTTCTCCAAGTTAATCTACTGTCAAGGGTTATTCCGAGATATTTAATGTTTTTTTTCCAAGGGACGTTTTCGCCGAACAGGTGGATGTTAGGGGGTCTTTTGGGGCGTCTACGGGAGAAAACACAAGCTGCGCTTTTGGAAGGGTTTACACTAATTCGCCATTGTTTAAAGAAAGATTCTACTTCTGAGGCGTGGCTTTGGACACGTCGTGTGGCGGTTATTTCACTTACTGAAGTCGACATGACTTCAGTATCGTCTGCAAATTTTCCTATTTTTGTTTTTTTTGTGCGATGGTTGTATTTACTAGGACGGGGGATATCGCTTAGGTAAATGTTGAAGAGAGCTGGCGAGAGAATTGAGCCTTGAGGGACACCTGCTCTTAGCATTCTCACTGAGGAATAAATTCCATCTAATTTTATTCTGAATTTACGATTTTTAATGAAGTGTGCTATAAGTTGAAGCATTGATAGGGGGATACCGAGGAGGAACATTTTATAAATGAGACCTCTGTGCCAGACTTTGTCGAATGCTTTGCAGACGTCTAGGGAGAGGACTACTGTGTGTTGGCGAAGGTTGAAACCGTTTGTTATTTGATCGACGACCCGCAGAAGTTGGTGGAGAGTAGAGTGGCCCGATCGAAAGCCGTGTTGAAAGTCGGGAATGAGTTTAAGTTCGCCGACAATTTTTTTCAGTCTGGCGAGGATTAATTTTTCAAGTATTTTTCCTGCACTGGGAAGCAGGCTAATCGGTCTGTGGTTTATGGCCTGAAGGGGGTCTTTTCCAGGTTTGGGGATGAGTATAACGTCTGCTAATTTGTAGTCTTGTGGAAATAACATTGTGTATTGTTGTAATAACAAATTTATTTATAAGTACTGAGTTTTTACAGACGTTCTCAATTACATGAGAACAATCCCGGTATTAATAAGGTATACTTTTTAGGTAATCTTCTCATACTCATTTCTGATAAGAATTTCATATAAAAATATTTTATAATAATTCGGCGTTGTGTGAAGCGTCGGAATACGATTCGTCAGAGGAAAATGATCATTTTTAAACAGGGTCAATGACTTAGTTAGGTTTGATCAGTAAGATTTCTTTTATACAGGCTGTTAAGAAACGTACTTGACTTACTTTGTTTGACCAGTGATTCCTGGCATTATTTAGAGTAAAAATAACAAATAAGGATTATTTTTGACAGCACCAAAGGTTATGAAAAAAGGATAGGATGTACGGCTTTTTTCACAGATCTTTTTTCTTAATCATGATTGTAATAAATAGTTACAATAATTCATAACCCGTTTCTTAAAAAAGACAGTATCGATTTGTAAACATGAGAAATCGTAATTTCAAACGATAATCACAACGAATAGGGGTCCTTAATAGTGAGCTCATAATCAAAGCTCTTATTGAATAGTTTATTATATAGCGAGGCAGCGAACAAACATAAAATATCATTTTTGCACTGTGGTATCACCTATCACCACTCTCCAGCTAGGTGCTGTTACGATGCACGAATAAACCCCTGCAAATTACTCACCTACGCCCCTGCAAATTACTCGACTTCCTCTCCGCTAGCTTGCCGCGCGCCAACGGCGGTTGTAGTCGGCCGCCGCCCCGCATTCTGTCCCCGAGCTCGCCTCAAGCGCACGTGTACCGTGAACCGTTCTGCACTGTTCCAGAACATTCCACGAAGCCGCATGGCGATTGTTATTTCGCCTAGTGACGGGCGGGAATGCCAAGCCCGGTTAAATTCCCTTTCACCACACTGATCTCCAAGCCGCCGGTTGCAGTGAGTACCATGAGCTATTAATCCCACTTTATTGCGTGTGTTCCTTGTAAATTCAACGCGACGATAAATGACCGCCCCCAGAGAGATTTTAGGGCCAAATGCACCCGAATTAGATAGGATTGTTGATGCTACCCTGTTCCAATCTTGCCTGCATTATGTACCATTGTTGTTTACGAAAGAATTCTACCCAATACAACTGTTATTTACCGTAGCCACTTGTTTAACTGTCTCCCCCTGCCCGTAGGATTAGAGTATTTCAGGGATGCGCCACAAACGCCTCTGAGATCCTACCACCCTGATGATGGTCTCCCCCGCTCTGCTGACCTTTCTGAGCTAGTCTGTCGGCAGAAGGTAGGCACCTCAGGTAGGTGTACTTAGCAGTGCATTACAGCGCAATTTTCATTTGCAAATTCATTCCGGTTCTAGTGTTGGCTCTCTCTACCTGCTTTACCGCTAAGCAAGAATAATATTGAACTTTTACAAATTATTGTAACATAAAGTTTCCGTTGTAAATATATTGTGACTCGCGTTAATATTAAGAGTTATTATTTAAACACCTCCGAACATTTAAACATGCATCCAGTTTACAGACGTCGCGTCGCGTCGGCAAGGTCTGTAGGCTGGCAGACCTGGATAAAGCATTTAAAAAATACACTCTATTGCATCAAACAAAAATTGATAAAATGCAAAAAACAAATCTCGCGAGAACACTACCAGAGATTTCGAAAGAGCGCAACAAGTATGAAGCATGAACAAATATAATTTTGGAGGCGGGTATGGGTACTAATCAGTTATTGGATAACCAACACCTATACTACAGATCATCCCACTACGGTTCACCACGTTTTGTGACTTAGCACGGGCGCCCGGGTTCACAGAGGTGAGGTTTGTCTCTGTCTTGGAGATGGATATACCTGCCCACCTACTGCATTGTGGGTCAGATTGAATGAAACTGGATGAGGGAGAATTTATGTCTCCGGCCCGACTCTGTCAACCCATCGCCTTGCACAGCAGTTGGTTTTTCTTACATCAGCTCCACACAGGAGTTCCTGACGAAAACAATTTCCCTCAGGGCCTATTTCATCTTTGGGGATGCTGTGTGGAGGGTCTTTTTGAGGAAAGAAAGGAAAAGGGCTTGAGGGGTGTGTACGAATCTGATAGTCAATTTATCCAGGAGTGATGGACATATGAATCCTTCCCTCCCATCGCGGTGCTAGGCAATGGGTTGATAGAGTCCGGCTGGAAAGGTAAAAAGGTCTCCATCAACCATTCTCTCCCGATCCGCCCCACCACGCAGTAGGTAGGCAAACGAATGTGCCACCAAGACCGAGACAAACCTCACCCTAAGTCATCAAACGTAGCTAACCATTTGGGGTGACTTATGACAGAGGTGTTGGCTCCCAAATTAAAGTACTCTGGCCCCCAATGGAACAAAACACAGTGAGACAGTAATATCAATTGAAAGATTTACTTTGTCTACATTATGTACGAGTAGCTTAAATTATTGTTCCCTAATTATTTTTGCCTGCACAAACACGTTTTATGTCTAATGAAATTAAATTTAATGATTTTCTGGTATTTTCGGAGATTTAAGATAGGATCCATTTCAAAATTAAATTGTTCATTTCTTGAATAATAATGAGAACGCTTTTATTATGTTCATGTTATATTAAATCGTACGAGTATACATGTGGGATATTATTAGAAAGGGACTATTTTAAGAAAACATATTACTCATTGACTGAGCTTAGCGAAGGCCTGTTGTAACTCAACCGTTTTCTATTTTGTCCCCGGTTTCGAAAATCTGCTGCATCCACTAATTATCATGCAAGCAAGTTTTATTTTGACTAGATGGCTTTCGCTGACCAGTTACGGTGATTCTAAGAATTTGAACAATGCATCAAATTTCAATCTTAAAATTCAATTTCTGTTCTTATTTTCACCGTAGACCGGTTATCTCGCAGGACTTTCGCAAAACTTGTGAAATTTGAGACATTTAACTAACTAAATATTTAATTTTTTATTAGAAAAACTCTTTTAAAACTTTTGAAGGTGTAATATCGGTTGCGATATGTTGTGTTCAGCTCTACAGGCTGAGTCTGTTGTAAGGTCTAGTGGACTTACATTGGAAGTGTAGACGAATATTAGTAGGTAGTACGCAAAGAAGAGAGAGTAACGGAATACTGTACTAGTATTTATTGTGGAGCTGCCTAACACAAAAGAGGACGGATCTAGCACGCATCGCCTTATATATAGATTCGCGCAAGCATGCTATCTCGCTTGCACTCATACAATTCACACAGACATTACAGAAGGTTATTCCCATCAATGTAATATATCATTGAAGAAGAAGATAACAATAATAATCTAAACGAAAATATGAAATAGAACAAGGCACAGGAAAATAGAAAAAAGACAATGTTCGCAATTGGGGCTCGAACCCAAACCTCTCGTCTTAACCGGTACGTGCGCGTTAACCAATTTCGCTATTGCCACCTTCTGTCAAACCGTCTTAATTGATAATCTCATATTTCAAATTTTTAGAATAGAGAACACCAGTCCAATTTTTAATTTTTTTTTTAATGAATGAATGAACCTTCTGACTTAAATAACTGCATATTTTTTTAGAGTTTGATTTAATAGTTAAAATAATTTTCAAAGTTTTAATTTTTCAAGATCCCCGAAAAACACCGCACGTATAGTGAATCGTGTGACGTCATCACTCCTGAAAAGTTTTTCAATGGGTGTTGTAACGGACGTGTTCGCACCCTCAAAACTCCTTTACATTTTGAGGTCATTTCTTGGAAATTTTGCTGAAATTTCTGGCCTCGAAATGCTAATGTACCGTGCCGCCAGCGACCAAATTTTGTGAAAAGATATTGTTTTTAGGTATAAATTTCCTAATACTTATTTTATAAAATTATGTAAAATAATGTTTCCTAACAATGTGCATGTTCCCGGTGCGACAAATAAACTCTACCTGTCGCAGGTTACCACCGAGGACATTTTATAATTTTCATGTAAAAATTATATACTTGTTATTCTATTATTTCAAATATTTAGCCCCAAAGAAGGACAAATATTTAGCCCCGCAAGGAAGGGCAAACTTAAAAATGTACATTTTTTCAATTAATGCAACTTACACACCTCGCAGGACAATGAAACAAACATATCGACTCAGAAATAAAATCAACAGAACTAGGACTTAACAACTACAAAATCTTTCGCTGGGATAGAAACTCTAAATCCAGTTCCAAAACAAGGGGCGGCGGAGTGCTAATTGCAATTAAAAAAAAAATTGTTATCAAGAAAACTCAAAACAAAAAATAATACACTCGAACAACTATTTATACAAATTGATACCACCGTACAAAAGATAATAATTGCAACTGTGTACACACCGCCACTATCTGATGCTCTAATCTACCGAAGCCACAGCGAAGACGTTGAAGATCTACTCTACAAATACCCTATCTCTAAAATTATTATTCTTGGGGATTACAACCTCCCTAACCTGAAGTGGAAATCAAGTGATAGTGGCTTCATTGTAAATGAGGGCGAAAATGATCGTGCACGTGAGATTTTGGATATGACAAATTTTTTAAATCTTTTCCAACATAACTTTATATACAACGCACATAATCGCTTACTAGATCTAGCAATATCAAATTATCCTAAATTGGTCATTGACAAATGTAATGATCCTCTCTTACCTGTTGATAACCACCACCCCCCTCTTTATATTAAGCTAAATGTGTGTAGCGTCAAACCAAAACACGTTGAAAAGACTCTCAACTACAAACGTGCAGATTTTGAATCTATAAATTATCATCTTTCCCGTATCGACTGGTCTTTTTTATCGGACGTGAATACTGACAAATCCTTAGATAATTTATATTCAATATTGTCTAGCACTATAAAATCATATGTACCACTATATACTCCTAAAAAACATACATATCCAACTTATTTCTCACCAGAACTAAAAGCCTTACTTCAACAAAAAAAAAACTTCATAAAAATTCAAAGAAACTCGATCGATGATCGACTATGCAATTTTCAGTGAAACTAGAAAACAATGCAAAGATCTTTCTAAAATCTGTTATAAAACATATTTAAACTCTATCGAAAACACAGCTTTGCACTCAAGTAATCTCTGGAAATTTATCAAAACACTAAACAACGACAGCACAGACTATCCACTACAAATGCATATGGACGAAAAATGTGCTAACAGCACACAAGATATCGTAAATCTTTTCTCAGATTTCTTTAAAAATGTTTATGATGAGGAAACACCAGAGGAAAAAATTCCTTCATACACATTTAACAAAACCATACATTTAACAGACTGCTACATAACAGAAGAATCTTGAAAAAAAAACTATGTTCCTTAGACATTAACATATCTGCAGGCCCAGACTCCATCCCGCCAATTTTCCTAAAACATTGCTCGTCTGTATTATGTATCAGGTAGAACTTTATTTGTAAAAATAAAATCTTTTATATCTAAACCATTTTCCGCCACTAGTGGAGTACCGCAAGGTAGTCATCTTGGCCCAATTCTATTTCTTGTTTTTATAAACGACATAGTCAACTGCTTTAAAGACGTCAAAGTATTGCTTTTCGCTGATGACATTAAATTATATAAAGAGATAACTATCCTTAATCACTGTGAAATTCTTCAATCCAATATAGACATGCTAAAAATTTGGTGCTCACAAAACAATCTATATTTAAATGTAGAAAAATGCAAAACTTTGACCTTTTCCAAAAAAAAAACATCACTGTTTTTCGACTATTCAATAAATAAAATAAAATTAGAAAGAGTATCGGAAATGCGGGATCTTGGCATAATAATGGATTAACTAGACTTCATGGTTCACATTCAACAAAGTGCAAATAAGGGTATGAAAACATTAGGATTTGTATTAAGAACAATTAAAAACTTTGAATCGTTACAAATCATTAAACTACTGTACACATCCCTTGTTAGAAGCCTAATAGAATATAACTCCATAGTCTGGTCGCCCTTCTACAAAATTCATATTCATACTATTGAAAGAATTCAAAGAAAATTTCTACGTTTTGTAAATTTTAAACTTAACATCCCTTTAGAGCACATAAATGTCCCCGTAAACCGTCGTTAATGAATACTTTAAATATTCCAACATTAGAAAACAGACGAAAAATAAACGACCTAAACTTTTTATTAAAATTATTAAACTCTAAATTCGACAGTTGTGAACTCCTGCAATTAATAAATTTACATGTACCTACACGAACAACTAGACAAACATTGACATTTTATACACGTACATCTCATTCGAACTATGATTTACATTCTCCAATACAACGTTTGCATAGTCTTGGTAACAAATACTTAAACAATCTGGATGTATTTGACAATAATTTGAACTTAGCAAACTTCAAACGCCATATGTGCCAACTATTTATTTCTACCTATCCCATAAACTAATGTGAACAACAATTTTAAACATTACCTGCTTTATGTCAACTCATATATTTTATGGACTATATTTTGTTTCGTATATTTTATGATACCTGTATTTTGTTAACGCTAATATTTTATGTAACCTAAATTTTTATTTTTTTTAAACCCTTATATTTTATGTAATCTATATTTTGTTTTTAACAAATATTATGTTACTTGTATTGTGTATTGTATTTTGTAAACCCTTTATTTTCACTGTAATTAAAATAAATGTACTGCATTCATATTGCGCAGGTCCAGGTGTGGTTCTCTCCAGAGAGTCTGTAGTCAGGTTGTAAGGTTGAGCTGCTTTATAGGCTTCCTTCTGTTCCACACCATGGAACCGTACAATGAATGATAGAGAGAGGTAGAGTTTGAGGTTATCCTTTGTGTAGTAAAAAACACTTGTGTTTGGTACTGGATATTTGTAACTATTTATTCTTGTGAATAATTTTACAGAGTGGTTTGTCTGAACACTTGACTGATGACAATAATTGAGACTAATTAAAGTAACAGAAATGAACGACGGTGTGCTAAACAAGCAGAGTTTAGACGAGGATAGAGAAAGGGACTGTTTATAAGATTGAATGTAGAATGTTTTCAAGAAAAGAATAATAATAAGCGTCAAAACACGCCATTTTATAGACACAGAAAAGTGAAAGTTTATGCGCCACAGACAACAAAGAGTTTTAGATAAAACATTTTATGGCGAAATGTGAGTAAAAGGTGGTATAGACGCGAAGTTTAATATAAAGGGCTCTACACATCGAGATGAAAATGAATGATAAGGAAGTGTTCAGTGCTAATGAATTTAAATATAAAATAGGACAACACAACACACAACATCCAACATACTCCCGGCTTTGACAAACTGAGTTTGTTAACAAGAAAGATTGTTTATGTTTAGTTCGATGATAGTCACTATTGGCTCAGGAATGTCCGTTTGGTGAGATCACTGGTACATGTCACTGTGTTTGTTATCACTGGGGAAATTCACTGTAGGGAATGTCACTGGAGAAATGTACTGTGTAGAGAATGCCACTGGAGAAGAAAGATCTCGCTATGGTAAGTGAGATGATTATGATGATGATGATGTCTGTTCAATTGGTAACAGACAGAGACGGTTGACAGCCCTCGTCACTGTCGATTTAGCGGTAGCAACAGTAGCCGCTCGTGTGATGGCATCTGCGCCAGGGTGTAAGGTCAGAATACGACCGAGCGCCCACTTGGTAGGAGGAAGATTATCCTCGGAGAGCAGCACCAAGGAGCCTGGTTGCAGCACGTCTGGGGTCCTTGTCCTCCATTTAGCTCGTTCCTGCAAAATAGAGAGGTACTCCTTAGACCACCTTTGCCAGAAATGTTGAACGAGTTGAGTTTCCCGTTCAAATCTGGACAGCCTTCCAGGATTCGTAGTGGTCAGGTCCAGTTGCGGTGCAGCAACCAAAGATTCGCCAATAAGGAAGTGACCAGGGGTGAGAGGAGTGAAGTCAGATGGATCGGAGGAGAGGGGAGTAAGAGGACGAGAATTGAGGCAAGCCTCGACCTGCGTTAAAACCGTATACAGTTCCTCAAATGTCAATGACAAGTTACGGAGGACTCTGGTTAAATGATGCTTGGCTGACTTCACTGCGCTTTCCCATAATCCGCCAAAGTGAGGAGATCGAGCAGGAATAAAATGCCAGTGAATAGAGTGAGAACCAAAAAAATCCGAAAATTCATTCTGAGTCGAAGAATTCTGTAAAAAATTGGTTAAGGATTTGAGTTCATTTGAAGCTCCTACAAAATTCCCAGCATTGTCTGAGTAGATATGAGCACATTTTCCACGTCGTGCGATAAAGCGATTGAAACATTTGAAGAAACCTGTAGTAGATAAATCAGTGGCTAGCTCAAGATGAACTGCCTTAGTAGAAAAGCACACAAAGATACACAAATAAACCTTGATTGTTGTTTTACTACGAGTATTTCCTGGTTTAATATGATAGGGACCTGCGAAATCCACACCGCATGTAAGAAATGGGCGTGTTGGTTGCAGTCTAGAATGCGGTTGGTTTCCCATTAATGGTTGAATTATTGTAGGTTTTGACCTGAAACAAACTATACATTTACTAAGCACACTGCGTATTGTGCGCCGTCGGCAAAGCGGCCAAAATTGTAAATGAATGGATGCTAGTAACGCTTGCGGTCCAGCATGTAATAGTTGACGATGAAAATGATTTATAATTAATTTAGTAAACTGGTGATTGGAAGGTCATGGATGTTTGCTACAGGATGTTTTGACTATAGGTAAGGTTTGCATTTGATAGACGTCCGCCAACGCGAAGTTCGTTTTCAGCGTCTAAAAATGGATTGAGTGAGAGAAGTTTACTAGTTGACAAAAGACATTTTGATTTTGACTGTAATGCTTTTATATCTGATGCGAAGCATTGCCCTTGAACTATTTTAATAAGCGTTGTCATTGCAGTATTGAGTTCAAGTAGAGTTAGGGCGTTTGTTTGAGATTCAAACTTGCGGAGAGAATTTGTTTTGAAACGATTGCAATAAGCTACTACTCTTTGCAATTTGTGTAAAGTAGAATAACGATCAAAGATATCAGTGTCATGTACTTGCGTTATTAACGCTTGAGTAGTGTTTTTTTGTTCCGGAAGTTCTGGTGAATCTGTGATAACAGTAGTTGGCCAAAGTGTTTCATCTTGAGATAGCCACAAAGGACCATTCCACCAGAGGTTGTAAGAAGCGAGATCATTTGGAGACACTCCTCTAGATATGAGATCAGCGGGGTTTTGTTTGGTTGAAATATGTCTCCATTGTCCCTGCGATGTTTTATCCTGAATCTCAGACACGCGGTTGGCGACAAAGGTTTTCCAACGTGCGGGCGATGCGGCGATCCATGCGAGAGTTATTGTAGAATCGCACCAGTAAGTTGAGGATCCTTGAAATGCCAGGGAGTCTGTTACTTTCTTCATGAGTTGTGATAATAACAGCGCTCCCGACAGTTCTAACCTGGGTAAGGAGATGGTTTTGAGAGGCGCTACTCTTGAGCGTGCGCATAGCAATCTGCAGATCCAGATACCATTCTCAAGAGTTCGCACGTAGATGCATGCTCCGTATGCACGTTCCGAAGCATCGCAGAATCCGTGTAATTTCGAATATTCTTTAATAGTAGGTACATGTCTAGGTACCGAGAGTAGATTGATATCTTTCAACTGATGTTGAAAGTTGAGCCATGAGTGTTGAATATGACTTGGAACGTCGGAGTCCCAGTCAATTTTTAATTGCCATAGATCCTGCCATAGATGTCACAAAACTGCGCTATATAAATATAATGTTATTATCCTGAATGAACAATTTTGCAGTGATATTTATTGGAGCAATGAGACCTAGAGGGTCAAATAGTTTTGCTATTTGTGACAAGAGATTTCCTTTTGTAATAGATGAATTGACAGATGCTGTATTATGTTGATATCTAAGTGTATCCAGAGTAGAATTCCAACTCAGACCAAGTGTTTTGGAGGTTTCGGATTTTCTCAGTAATGTCGAATCGACAGACTGATTGAGGGAAGTTTCATCCGAGATGAGATTAGCGTCATTGGATTTCCATTTTCGTAGATTCATACAGGCAGATTTTAATATGGAATTTATACTATACTTGAGTTTTAGCGTTGTCTCAAAATCATTACTTCCTGTGAGGAGATCGTCTACATAGAAGTCATGCATGATGCGCTGACTTGCGTCTGGCGAAGATTCTTGGGTATCCAGAGCAAGTTGCCGTAGACATCTTGTCGCTAAGTACGGAGCTGATGCTGTACCGTATGTAATTGTGTTGAGTCTGAAATGAGATAATTTGTTTGAAGAAGGGTTTGACCAAACAATTCTTTGCAAATCACGATGTTTAGGGGTTATTAAGATCTGACGGTACATTTTTTCTATGTCCGCAGATATTACATATCTGTAAGTTCTGAAACGTAGAATTATTGAGAGTAGATCAAATGCAAGATAATTTTTTTACAAAACGTTTGTTAATTCTAGAAGCAATGGTAATATTGGTTTTGAAATTACTGTTAAATGATGCACCGGTTATTCCAGTAATGGAACTATTAGACTTTGTTAGCTGCACACCTAACTGCGTAGCTAATTTTTTGTGATGAAATTAGACTGACTCCCTTGGTCCAACAAGGGTCGAGCTTGAATAAAATATCCTTGCGCATTCTTCACATTGAGGACGACAGTAGATAGTAATGCATGAGATTCATTTGCCATGGATGTAGCGGAGATGATGGGACTCTGTTCAGATTCACTTTGAACTTCCTTGTGACACAGAGTGTGATGTTTTTTGTTGCAAATTTTGCAAAGTGTTTTGCTTTGACATTGTTCGTAAGCATGACCTCGTCCTAGACAGTTGTAACACAAATGTAAACTCTTAACCGTGTTTATTCTATCTTGAACAGTCATTTTTTGAAACTTAGGGCACTGATACATACTATGACTTCCCGAACAAATCTTACAACAATAATTTTGAGATGTTACAAATGTTAAATTTGGTTTTTTGCTATTATTGTTATCAGATTTATGAGATGTTACAGATGACTTTGGAATAGATTGAAGCATATGAGATTTATCAGTTAAAAACTTTATAAATGTATCCATGGAATGTACATGAGAATTTGGTTCTGGAATAGGAATTCTTTCCCATTCGCGAGCTGTTTAAAATCAAGTTTTTTTGAGAAATGGTAAATTAATAAAGCGTCCCAATGTTCTGTAGGTAGATTTAAGTTTTTTAGAGCCCGTAAATTAATTAAAATTTTATCTAAAAAGGATTGAATTTCCTTGGCAGATTCAACTTTAATTGTTGCAATGTCAAATATAGATTGAATGTGATTGTGAATAATTAGACGTTTATTTGCTTATCGATCTTTTAATAATTTCCATGCAATGTTGTAATTGTTAGAAGAGATTTCAAGAGAGGTTAGTAATTTGGAAGCCTCTCCAGTTAATGAAGATTTGAGATAGTGGAATTTTTGTATTTCACATAATTCGTTATTTGTTTCAATTAAAGATTTGAAGGATTCTTCAAAGCAACTCCAATCAAACAATGCACCTGAGAATGTAGGTAGCTTTAAAATCGGTAACTGCATTTTAGAATTAAGATTTACTTGAGATTTAAGTGACTGGGTTTTGACATTTTTTATTTTTATTTTTATTTTTTATTATTATTGTACAACAGAATAATTCCAATTACAGTACAATTTAGTTACCCTATCAGCATTTAGGCAAGTGACTCTTCAATAATATTTTTAAGGCATATAAAGAACAGTCACTTACATCCAAATGGTTTGCAATTTCATTTAACAGCACCACATCCCTCGTCATGCTATGCTTTGCCAAGACGTCTGTTCTGCCGTTCGGTACTTTAAATAAGTCATGATGTCGACTTCGGCTGTAGTGGTCTGGTACATATAAATCATAGCATCCCAAGAGAAATGGGCTATCGATGAAATTGTTCCAAATTTTGAAAGACAAAATAGCAAGACTTGCTTTCCGTCTAGTTTCTAGACTCACAGAATCAGTTTCCTCAAGTAAGTCAATATGGTGCATGAACCTTGGATAGGTTCCATGCTTCCGCATATAAACATACCTGAGGAATTTCTTCTGGATTTGCTCTAACATATCAATGTACTTCTTTTGGTACGGTGCCCAAACATCGCTCGCGTACTCCAACTTGCTTCTCAGTATGCCTTTAAATAACGCTAGCATAGCTTCTTGGTTATCAAACTGCTTACAAGTCCTGATGATGAACCCAAGAAGTTTGTAGCAAGACTGAGTGAGCTGCGATATATGGCAAGAGAATGTCAGTTCGGGATCAAAGACGACACCGAGATCCTTTACGGATTTTACACGTGATAACGTTTCGCCTTTTATTTTATAATCGTAAACTATAATGTTTTTACAACGAGTGAAGGACATTGTGACACATTTCTTTGTATTAAAATCTAATTTGTTTGCCAACGACCATTCAGATAATGCATCTAGATCAGTTTGCATTTTAAAGCAATCTTGTTGGCAGCTTATTTCCATCATAATTTTAAGGTCATCAGCAAATAGTAGACATTTGCAACATTTTATGGCGATATGTGAGTAAAGGGTGGCATAGACGCGAAGTTTAATATAAAGGGCTCTACACATCGAGATGAAAATGAATGATAAGGAAGTGTTCAGTGCTAATGAATTTAAATATAAAATAGGACAACACAACACACAACATCCAACACATATTATGTAAAAGCCCTATGGGCGTTTAAATAAATAAATAAAATAAATAAATAAATAAAATAAATAAATATTTCATTCCAGAGTCCTGCGCGGCATTCAGGGAAAGAGAGTTTGAGTCTCTGACCCTTAAACCCACAATACTAGGGCGTTTTTTGCCCAAAAAAAGGACTTAGAAAAATTCCTTGCCAGAATCCGTTTTTTCCCATTTCAAAAATCCAGGGACCTTGCAAGACGATGAAACAAACAGGTTTCAGTAGCTAGTCTTGCGAGGGACCTGGGAAAAATATTAGATTCTTGTTTTAACTTCCCACAATTAGCCAAACAGTAAATACCTACCACCAAATTGTAAACTTGCCTTAAAATCATTGTAAACTCACCGAAACAAAATCTACGGATAAAACATACCTGCAAAAATGTGGAATTAAGACATGTACCTGTATATAACAATCTTACCCTGTAGAATTATTTCTAATTCTGAATTTTAAGCGACCACTTTCGTGGGCGACACCGACAAAATAAGGTGTGACAGAAACGCTGCCCTTATATACTTACGGGCAAGGTCAAACCTCCCACCCCAAATTTGTACCACGTGATCACATTTTAGCCCAAATTTGGGTATAAAAGGAGCCACATTTTTGATAATAAATCAGTTCATCTCTACTTAACAAACTCGTGTTTTATTCTTCGGAAGTTTTCCTACAAACACCTACCTCTGGAAGTCTTCCACCTGCTGCCTCCTGCTGAAGTTCTGCCTGAACGAGTGAGTACCTGGTGCCTTCCGCTGCAGTCGGCCCTAACTCTGGGCACTGCCAAGGCACCGCTCAGGCAGAAACTAGGCGCATCCAGGACCATTACCACTGGATGTAGGGAGGCCAGTCAGCTTTAACCATCATCATCAGCGTGTACCTCTGGAAGGCGTGCACGAGACCGGTGCCTTTTTTACAGTTCTTGTAAAGGCGCTGATACGTCTGCTACAGGTGTTCATTTTGTATGACAGTTATACGGAAGAAAGTGTGGTATTATTCGATAAGCTAAAACATTATTTAGGTGGAATTATTTATTTATTATATTAAATATATTGTGTTATTATATTTTTCAATATTATTACGGGAGAGTGGTATAGAAATTGTTTGAAATTATTATTTTTTTAGCTTTAAAAATCAATACTATCTTGAACGGAGCATCACCTGCACACTGCAAAAATTGTAGGCAATTAAGATACAGGCTGTACAGCGCCTACCAGCTGGTCGACAACGGCCATTTTGAATTTGAAGTTCGTAGACAAGTGAGTCGTTCGCGAACGAGTCGGCTCAGTGACCCGGATCTTCATACGGATCCGTAAGATCCGGTTCCGTAAGACCGATCTTTAAAGCTACGGACACACTTGCTCGCGGTTCGCGGATCTTTGCGAATGAGTAAGCGGGTAGCAATTGCTACTAGGAGCATGCTCTTTGGCTTCTAATGAGCAAGTGTGTCTGTAGCTTAATTCATTCGTTCAATTGATCCGATTCACTGAACCGGATCTTTTCATTCTTGTTCAACTGAGCCGCTTTGCCCGTCTCTAGGTAGCATTTTGATGTAGCATATTATACAATTTTTTCGTACAGTTTAAAGTTTTTCAATATTTTAAATAATAGAGATAAACTAATAGAGATACCTCTATTTTTGATACTGAATTATTTAGGCTTAAATATTGTTTCAATAAACACAACAACATGAAATTTTGTTAATTCTGATGGCTTGTGTCATACCTACATAATCAATGTTTCAATACAAAGACTGGTGACGCGTGACGTCAGCACTAACCTTTCAGTAATACCAACTTTACAGTGTGTTTTGACTAGAGGTTTAAAAATGCACTTTTTAATATTTTTTTAAGAACTCTACGTTTAATATTATGAAATAAAACTTATATATTCAGAATCAGTGTTCATTGGTCTGTATGAACATATTTTTTTAAAGCCATAATATTTTTTACTGGAGTTCCTTATTATCAACATTATCTTCAACTAATTATTTTTCCCTATTATGGGCAACTATCCTTTTTATTGGAAACAATCATTATTATTATATGGGGGGTGATACCTCTGTGTCCTATGTGGCCCTTGGCCGGAAAAGTGTGACGACCGTTGCCTTAGATCAGTGGTGGGCAAACTTTCTTCATGGGGGGCCGAAAGAAGTAAGAAATTTCTGAGGAGGGCCAGGAGTATAGCCAAAATGCATTTTGTTTTAAAATCTATATTTTAATTATAAAACTTTACACACAAACGCTAATATAAGTTACAGATTACAATTGATTAACTTTTATTCGAAGGCCCTGCTATGGTAGTAGTGTGAGACATATGCAATTGTTTTTGATTGGCCATAATGTCTTCAAATGCAGGTTTGAACTGCGACAAAGTAACCTTTAGCAGCGAGAAAAGGTTCTCATCAGTTAATCGATTTCTGACTGCGTTTTTCCGCAATTTCTTGGTCGAAAAAGTCTGTTCGCAGACATACGACGACCCAAACATCGCTATTATTTTCTTATGACCAATTATCTTTGGATATTCAGTTTTCGGCAGTGTTCTATAAAAATCAATTTTTTCGGAATTTAAGAACAATTGTTTTAAATGGGGGCTGCACTGCATTTCAACAATATTTCTAACTGCAATTCTGCAGGGACACTCTCCGGGTCCACATTAAACGAAATTGAAAAAACATCAAGCGATGACTGAATACTCTTAAAATCTTGAAACCTAGTTTCAAATTCTGTGTGAAGTTTCTTCAACGCCTGACTGAATTCTTTCAGTTTGTTCTCACTCACTGGTGCCACGGATTCTAAGCGCGGAGAGTGAGTTAAATCATTCTTCTCAATGCAGTTATAAAACAGAAAAAGCTGATTTTTAAATGATTTCAGACAACCCCGAGCCTCATCTAAAAATTGGTTCCTTCCTTGATATATGTTATTTAATTTATTATAGTGTTCGAGCAAATCGGTAAAAAATGCAAAATAGGTACGCCAATCTTTGTTTTCCAAGATCTGGAATTCAGACCATTTCTCTGTTCTGGCTAAAATAGCCCGCGATAATTATATTTTGACCCTGACGATCCGTCTAAATTATAGTAGAATATAATAGATATACTTATAATTTCGAAAGATCGTCGGCGGGCCGGATTAAATCCTTTTGCGGGCCGGATCTGGCCCGCGGGCCGTACTTTGCCCATCACTGCCTTAGATGCTCCTTAAATCTAGTATTAATATTTCTAGAAATCTTTCTTTTTTTATAGAAAAGTTACAAATTAATTTATGGACCCCAGATTTGTAACCCTAAAAAAGTTGTATTTAACAAAGTGATTTGTTTTATTTTAATTAAAAATGATGCCACGAAGTAAATTTGCAAGATTGAAGAAGTAAGAAATATGTCCTCGTATCATCCATAAAATTATTCCAAAGCTTCGAATCGCTTTGATGTCACTGAATACCCAAAGAGAAATCGTGGGATATATAATGGTAATATAATTTATTTTTCAATGCGCATCAATTTTTACGATCTCTATCGGCCTTTTTGACGTTTGTCTGTCGGTAAGGTTCAAATAAAATAATGGATAAACTCGATTATAGAAGGGATGTTGATGTTGCTTTCTTTATTCTTAAAGACATCCCACTTTACGCAGAAACAAACTCACTTTGCAAAATGTGGATATTTGTTGTTCTTATGCTTTGATTATTTGGATTATTTATTTTATATTACGGCTTTTACGAACATGCCGAAATATCAGCAAATAATGCAATAAATATCATTAAACAATGGTTTGATGAAAATTTACTCTCTTTAAATGTTGAAAAAACTCATTTTCTACCTCTGAGCCTAACAGAGAATATTTCAAATATAAATGTAAATATTAAAGTTCACGACAGAAATTGCCTACTTAAAATCGCACCCTGTAACTCAAATTGTATACATATAAGCAGTAAAGAACAAATAAAATATCTCGGAATAATTATTGACAATAACATCAAATGGAAAAATCAAATAAACTCGACAGTAGACAGAATGAGGAAACTAATATATATATATTTCAGACTTAGAAATACTATCTCATTAAAAATATTAAAAGAAATTTACTTTGCACTTGCCCATTCTGTAGTACAATATGGAATCATAGCTTGAGGGGGTGCATACAAATCATCCCTTCTCCCACTCGAAACAATACAAAAAATTCTTATAAAAATTATCCTAAAAAAACCGTATTACTACCCAACAATAAACGTATTCCAAGAATTCCCTGTTCCCCCACTTACAAAACTTTACGAAAAAATAGCACTACTTCAGCTACACAAAGATATCTTTAATAAAAATATTACCCCACTGCAAAATATTAGCATAAGGAATACTTCTATTGGTGGACTAACTGTACCTCCCGTACGAACCACAACTGCACAGAATCACTATGTATATAAAGGAATAAAATTATTTAATTAATTACCCGCTGATATACGAACAGAAAAAAATTACAACAAATTTAAAAAAAAAATTAAATCTTATTTTGGTAGTATTACCATATAATTTTAATTTTCTCCTAGATATATTTTTGACTGTTATTCCTAATGTTTTATGTACATCCTATATACATTTCTTGTTTAATTACTCCTATGAACTTTTAAAATATGTTAAGTCTAAATCTCTTCACAAGTTAAACTCTTTAGTTTATGATAAGGATCTTTTTTTTAAGTAATTCTTAAGTTATTAACAAGTTGTCCTCTCCTAAACACAAGCATTTGCTTCCTTAGGAGAGTGTATAAAAATATGTAAGCTATATTATGTTACATTATGAAAATGTAAATGAAACAAATATTAATAAAAAATAAAAAAAATAAATAAATAAAAAATAAATGTAATATTCATACCTAATAATTTTGTTGAATAGCAATCATGAAGTAAAATATTGTGCTATATTAATTTTATAAACCCATGCGAATATTGATTTTGAGGTATGTTATTATAGTTTTTTCTTACCTACATTCTTACAGTTGAACTTTTTTTTACTTATTTTTTTCATTAGCTCCACCAACACCTCCGCCACAGGTCACCCCAAATGGTTCGCTACGTTTGGTGATTTAGCAGGAGTGCCCGGGTTCATGGGGTGAGGTTTGTTTAAGTCTTGGAGGCGGATGACCAGGATACACTGAACCCCAGATTCCTACCCACCCCTTGAAACCTTTTCCTTCCCAGAACTCTCCTCTCCTTCCTTTCCCTAAGAAACCCTCCACGCAGCATCCCCAAAGATGACATGGGCCCTGAGGAAAAAAATTTCCCTCACGGCCTCCTGTGTGGAGCTCATGTAAACAAAAAAAAACACAGGAGGCCTCGTGGAATTGAATCTCTCAAGGCCTATGTCATCTTTTGGGATGCTTTTTGTACGGTATTTTTATGGAGAGGAAGGAGAGGAAGTTCTGGGAAGAAAAAACGTATGATGGATGGCTAGGAATCTGGGGTCAATGTGTCCAGAAGTGACGATTAAGTGAATTCATCCCTCCCACTGCGGTGCAAGGCGATGGGTCGAGAGTCCGGGTGGAAAGGCCAAAAGGCCTTCCTCAAACAGTCTCTCCCGATCCATACCATGCAGTAGATGGGCAAACGCGTTCTCCGCCAAGACCTAGACAAACTAAAAGCAAAATAAAAGCAAAAAATTATCCATGTCTTACGGTGTACCTCAAGGCAGTGTACTAGGACCACTCCTATTTCTTATATACATCAACACACTATGTACCATGGATATTGGAGGTAAGATATTATCATTTGAGGACGATACAGTCTTAATATTCGAAGATGAAACATGGCAATCAGTTATTAACAAAACTAATATTGGCCTAACAAAAGTGAGGCATTGGCTTGATACAAATCTCCCTACACTTAATATCGACAAAACACAATATACGATTTTTTTTTCCATACGTAAACATAATTTTCCCAACAACTGCCCTAAACCAATAATTCACTCGTGTTCACTCAATATGCACACACCCGAAACCTCGCCTAATACTAATTGCACGTGTCCTATCCTTAAATCATCAAAGGAAGTTTAATATCTGGGAATAATCATAGATGAAGAACTACGTTGGGAAGCACATAAAAGTGACACAGTAAAAAGACTCCGTAAGCTCTGGCATATATTCTACTCTCTTAGATCTAAAAACCCTAAGAAGCGTATATTTTGCCCTTTTTCAATCCATTGCAACATACGGTATTTTGGGATGGGGTGGTTGCACAGAATCCGTCATTAATCCAATAATTACAGTTCAAAAACTAATATTGAAAATTATATTTAAATGCCAACCTGCCCATCCCTCTAATGTGCTATTTACTAAAATTAGGGTCTTAGATATTCGCCAACTATTCACTAAGACAAGCCTATCCTACATACGGAAAAATAACCTACTGGTGGCATAGTAAGGGAACGTACCCATACTACGTGACCTGTTCAGGGGGGGAGGTCTTCAAAATACCACGCTTGGTACAAACGATCGGCGAGTTGCTTAGGTTTTTGGTCACCGGGGGGAGGGTTAAAAATTGCAAAAAGTTGGTCACGTAGTATGGGTAGGTTCCCTAACATCAAGTACAAACCCGCTTTTCATGGTGCTTACGTATGTATATATCTTGTTATATTTTACCTTTTTTTTTCTTTCTCTTCTTTCTAATGTCTTATAATTTCTATTTCGAATCTATATTTTGTTCTAGTTCTCACACTATATAATTAAAATCATGTATGATTACCTTAACACGGGCATTAGCCTAGTATGGTAGTCAAAAAACATAAAAATTATACTTTCAAGAAATGTATGAAATAAAAAATAAAAAAAAATGATAAAAAAATATTTAAAAAATTAAAAAACCTAACCCCATGAACCCGATCTTACTGCTAAGTGACCAAACGTAGCGAAAGACTTGGGAAAAAGGACGACGGCAGGGTGTTGGTTATCTAATAAATGGTTCCCTCCTCGGAGGTACCCATACCCATCTCCATAGCCAGGTAATTCAACACCTTTCTCTTCTCCATCTCCTCCCCCCCCCCTCCCCCATTACCTTCAGTGTCACAATATACCCTAATTGGGGATGCCGTAGTTCACTAAAAAAAATCAAAGTACATACAAATAAAATTCTATAGACTAAATAATCGTCCCTTCATTCCTTAGAAATCATTTTGATGTCAGACATTAAATTATCCCTTCATAAATTAAATACCCGTTTAAAGATTTACGGAGTAATTTTGGACGAAATACATTTAAAAAGAATGGTAAAAATACAGAAAGAAATGAATTATGTTCCCCAAGGAACAATACAAGGAAAGATTTTATAAAAATAAAACGAAACCTTTATGTATTTCAACAAAAGTAATCCCTCCTGGAAAGCAAGCACTGATTGTGAAATAATTTTCGACATTTTTTTTAAACATAAATCTTGGAGAAGAGCATTTGGTTACTGTAATATAAGAGGTAAATATTATTTAATACGATATCTTTAAGTCTTAATTACTCGTATAAGTTTTTTTATTCCGTCAATAAGCCATCAAGAGTGTGGTGAACTACCCCCTTTATATATTATCTGTTTAATATTTAAAATATACATATTATTTGTTTTTTTCGTTATTTGTTTTTGGGGTGTTATGCCGTGTTGCGCTACCTCCTTCTTTAGCCAACGTTTCGGACATCGTTGCAGTGCCCATCATCAGGGCAGATCCGGTAGATGTGTAGCAAGTAAAGAAGGAGGTAGCGCAACACGGCATAACACCCCAAAAACAAATAAAGAAAATGCTTTTGGCCGTGAAAATCTTAAAACTTATATTATTATTTGTCATTTTTTTAAACACCCTTAGGGCTTTTACACATAGTATAGCACATATTTTTGACAGAGTACCTACAGAAAATAACATAACATATAAGAAACAAAATATAGGTTACATGAAATATAAAATATAAGAAACAAAATATAGGTTACATGAAATATAAAATATAAGAAACAAAATATAGGTTACATGAAATATAAAATATAAGAAACAAAATATAGGTTATATAAAATATAAGAGTTAAACAAAGTAGGTAACATAGAATGTAAGTTAAGTAAAAATAGAAATAATATATTTTTGAATGTAGCTATCACTTTGTGGTTATCCATTATAGAAAAATGGAACAATACAACTTTGTATAAACCACTTATATAATGCGTAAATCCTACCGGTTGTTCGAAACTGTCAAATTAGTATAAGCTTTCCCTGAAGAAGGAACGTTTGTTCCGAAACCGGTAGGATTTACGCATTATATAAGTGGTTTATACAAAGTTGTATGGTTTCATTTTTCTATAGAAATAATAGTTTATGAAGTTAGTAAATTTAGGCGAATTAATGCGAGTTATTTATTATAATAATTATAAAAATTAAAACGAAAAGATTGTTGTTAATTTTGTTTGTAATTAGCACTTTATTATACGTGTAGAGTAGGTGTTTTGCGGATCATAGCTTCAATAATGTTTGTAATTAGCACTTTATCATACGTGTAGAGGTGTTTTGCGGATCACAGCTTCAATGATGTTTCGATAAAGGGTGCAATTGCTTGATTTTTATAGTTTTATGATAAAAGTTCTAATATGGTGATTTTAAGTTTAGAAACCGATTGGTAGCGATAGAACTATATTTATTTCCAAGTGTATGAAGCTTTTGACTTGGAGAGTTTACGAAATAGCAGATTTTTTAACAAAATATAAAGCGTTTAACGGGGTAAATTCATACATATGAGGAATAAAAGTTAATTTACTGTAAAAAATTAAACCAAGGTTCTTAATTTGTTCTACTCTTTTATATTATATACTAGCGGGTTCCCGGCATGCGTTGCAATGCCATTCAAAGAAATAAATTGATTCTCCCTGCGTGTCCTTTCCCGTGCGTCCCCGTTCCCTTCCACCTTCCCCGCTTTTCCCCTCCCTCGTCTCTTCACCCTCGGCGAACCCCACCTCCTCCTCCCCCTTCCCCTGCCTTACCTCTCTGCCGCTAAAATATATGACCTTTTAAACTAGGTACGCAATTTTTACGCAACGGATTTTCATGCGGTTTTCACCAATAGATAGAGTGATTCAAGAGGAAGGTTTATATGTATAATACATGCTTATTATAGTAGAAAAAAGCCGATGAATTCAAATATTCAATTCAGGCAGCGGGCAGCTGGCAAGCGGGTGGTGGGGATTTTATAAAGGTTGGGTAATGGCGTTGTGTTTCGTTAGCCACAGCAACGTGTGGCCGGGTCTGCTAGTATAAGATAAAATAATGTTACAGCATATTTGCGGCACGTTTCAGAGTGGTAGTGATAGCTAGGGCCGGGCCTGAGCCAAACGACACTTGGCGCTAGTAAAAACCTCAAGGGCGCTGTGTTGGCATGATCAACCCCTCGGTTCCTTGACTTCGTGGTGCCTCGGAAAGTGCCTCGGCGCCCCCCAATTGAGCGGATTACTCCAATTGCTTCTGCATAGGACCGGCACTGGTTAGATCAGGTACATTAGTTTAGATTAGGTTAGGTAGATTCTGTCAGTTTGTTTGTCAAATTTACCCAGAGTAAGATATAAATTGGCATACTAACATGGCTACAGTAAACCGTTGAGCGCTTTAAAAGTGAAAAACCGTGATGATTCATGGTACCGTGAGGGCATAAAAAAGCAAAAAACATACATTCTTATCACTAAAATTCTGCAGCTCCTTCAAAAAATGAGATACATAATGTACGTAGGCAGGGCTGGGCAGTATTTGAAATACTTGTAATTGAAATACGTATTTGAAATACGTATTTGAAATACAAATACGTATTTTGTATTTGTATTTCAATTACTTCCTAAAAATGTATTTTGTAATTGGTATTTCAATTACCTGCTGCTGGGGTATTTTGTAATTTGTATTTCAAATACTTATGGCTTCAAAATACATTTTCAAATACATTTAGCGACCTCAATGATGATAATTAAAAATAAACTAACATAGCTAGTACATAGACTAAAACCGCTAGAATCATGTACTACTGTCCTATTATCCTATGCTATAACACTCTTACTAATGATTATTTGTAGTTTTCTTATCATTGCTTTATGATGTGCTGTACCATTTTTTATGTCGTGCTAGTTATTATTATTGTCTTGTGCTATATAATTAATAGCACTGTTATTATACATTTTGTATCAAATTATATTAAACTTGTCATTGCTTTGTAGTGTACATTGGGAATAATTTGAATGAAGACTAGATTATTTGAAAGTTAATTACTGTAGAGCGCACATACCTAAGTGGAATAACACAAAAATGCGCTAAACAAATGTCATCTTGTATATAAAAATGAATCCTTGTTTCCCTTGGTTACGCCATAATTTCAAAACGACTTTACCTATTTCATTCATTTTTTTAAAAGTTTTCAAATACTTTGTAGAAGTTTCTTACGGAAAGAAAAATCAAGAAAATTGAATAATTTCAAAAAACTTGACGACTATTTTAACTTTGTACGTTTAACAGTTCGCGCGTTTGTTGAAATTGAATTTAGCAGGCAGCTGTATTTTTTGTAACAAAAGAATTTTCTATGGATTTTTTTAAATATAGATATTTTAAATAGGTACCTATGTTAGGTACCTTTATTGGATTGATTGTTCTTATAATGTACAAAAATAAATATTTGTAATATGTGAAAAATGAAAATTTGAAAAAAAATAATTGTAATAGCTGGCATGCGAGTTGTTTGAAAACTGAATGTACTGGGACCGAATACGTGGAACACGGGAGGGGGGTTGGCGGGACGGGGGAGCGGGAGAGGGGTGATGGTAGGCGGGGAAGGTGGAAAGGGAATGCGGGAGGGGAAGGGAATGCGGGAGGGGAACGGTGACGCACGGGAAAGGACATAAAGGGATAAACAATTTATTTCTTTGAATATGGCATTGCAACGCATGCCGGGAACCAGCTAGTGTTATTAGTTATTATAATAATTATTATTATTATCTAACACCTAAGTCCTATACCACAAAACTTTACATGTGGAGCGGAGACGAGACGTGTCTTCTGAGCAATATGATTGGTCAATTTTTGCACGTCTCTGTTTCACTCTGCTCAGCTTTGCTTCTATGGAAACGCACCCTTACATAAGGGCAGTTACGACAATTTATTGCAACCAAAGGTTCTACCAAAACCAAATGTATTTTGTATTTTGTAATTTGTATTTTGTATTTGAAATTAAAAAATGGTTAAAATACTGTATTTTGTATTTTGTATTTCAAATACACGACTTGAAAGTATTTTGTATTTTGTATTTTAAATACATGCGAAAAAGTATTTTGTAATTTGTATTTCAATTACAGCAAAGCATGTATTTTGCTCAGCCCTGTACGTAGGTCTGTTTCCTCCAAAAGAAAAAATTCATAATTTTCTTGCATCTCATGCACATACGGCACCGTGACGTCTCCATAAACCCCTACAATGGTACCAGCCGTGATGACAATTTTGAAAAAGGATAATATTGAAGTCTGAGTGAATTAAAAAAAAATCAAAAATGTCAAACGTCAATGCGCTAATGATTTTGCTTTTGTTCTTAAACATGCTGCAGCTTTTTCTTACACACATAATTTTGAAAGTATGGAATAAAGTTACAAGGACAATATTGAAGTGTGAGTGAATTCAGACAAAATCAAAAATGTCCAACGTCAATGCGCTGATGATTTTGCTTTTGTTCTTAAACATGCAACAGCTTTTTCTTTAACACTAAACTAACAACAATCCTAAATGAGACAAACGGTGAACGTATGTCTGCACCCCCCTAAAGGAAACATACAATCATTGTTATATATCTTTCTCATACGTATACAGAAGATAAAACGCAATTCCGATCGAGCCGTAATAAGATATATCTGTTCCCTCCAATATCTAAAGTAGTGCAGCAATATAACTATAAAGATCGTGGGTTTTTTGTCTTTTTTTCCGTCACGGTACCGTAACGTGAATCGTCACGGTCGTTATATAAACAAAAATTTTAACAAAACAAAAAAAAGACTTCAAAAAATGCACTCAAAAGTAAAAAAAATAGTTTCCTATTCTTCTACAACTTAATAATCAACTTACTTTTTCTACTCATCAATATGTAGGTACGATTGTTATTTTTGGAGTCGCTGTCAGCCAAGGTAGGTTTGTAACTACATACATAGTTGTAAGTGAGATGTGCTTGTGTCGCACGCACGACTTGACGAGGTGAGAGGCGAGAGCAGGCCGCGGCGGGAGGGGAGCTGTCAAGTGAACAGGCGGGCCGGGTACCTTGGCTGACACCGACTCCAAAAATAACAATCGTACCTGCATATTGGTGAGTAGAAAAAGTACGTTGATTATTAAGTTGTAGAAGGATACGAAATTATTTTTTAATTTTTAGTGCATTTTTTTAAGTCGTTTTTTTGTTTTGTTAAAAAAAAAAATATTTTTTTTATTTTTAGTGAATCTGAAGTTCACTAACTAATTCGATTAAGATTCGGCCGAGTACCGTAAATTTGCTCGTAAGAATTGGAGAGTTCCGTTACTTTGTCATGGATTCCATAATCAGAACCTAATCAAACTCTCATCAAACTACCCTTGAAGTACATCCTTTCCAATAAAAAAAGAATCATCGAAATAGGTTGGCGTGATATTGAGTTATTCGTCCATTTGTCGCGCACATACTTGATGCAAATTTAAAACTTAAATGATTTTCTCATAGATGCCATTCTCAGAACTGGATCAAATTAAAATGGGACCACACGGGAAGCGCCAGCTTTCAAATAAAAAAAAATCATCAATATCGGTTCACCCAGTCGATAGTTCTGAGGTAACAAACAATTTTTTTTTTTTAAATACAGTCGAATTGAGAACCTCCTCCTTTTCGAAATCGTTTAAAAAGCGTCCATTGGCTTCAATGATTCTGATGATCTCTCTGAGGTTTCTCTCGTCAAAATTTAAACGTAATTATTTTTGTTGAAAGTGCTTACATTGATGAAAAAAGTTTTGTTAGCCGTAAACGGTGTCGTTTTCGCTGTGTTTACATTTCCTTTGCTCCCCTCAATGGAGTGGTCGCCAGCGATAAGGGGGAATACTCAAAGGGTAAACGTTGACCCGCAAAGGTCAATAGACGATAATCCTCAAAAAGGAAACAAAACACACAAAAAATTGACATTTTATGTATACTTATTAGAGGATCTACAGTCCTGGAGGATTTAGAAAAACTCTGATTGCTTACTAATAATACTAACAATTTATTTATTATTGTCAAGTTGAATTATTTATAGAACTCCAATTTATTTTTGTATTAACTCCAATTCTTTTTTTTTACAGGAGGCTCTACGGAAAATAATTTCCCTCATGGCCTATTTCATCTTTGGGGATGCTGTGTGGAGGGTTTTTAAGGAAAGGAAGGAGAGGAGAGTTCTGGTAAGGAAAAGGGTTTAAGGGGTGGGTAGGAATCTGGGGTTCAGTGTGTCCTGGTCATCCGTCTCCAAGACCTAGACAAACCTCACCCCATCAACCCGGGCACCCCTGCTAAATCACCAAACGTAGCGAACCACTTGAGGTGACCTATGGCAGAGGTGTTGGTTATCCAATAAAGGTTGAAATTCATTAAATATTATTTGTAATTGATTTTCATGTTCTGTGCAGGTTCTATTCAAGTTCGGTTAATATATCAGCATAAGACAGTTGCTTCATAAAACTGAAATAATCACAGAACTTGAATGGAACTTTCACAGATAGTGGGGCCATTAGAAGACAACAGAGGACCACCATAAATCATCAAAGTAAGAGCGGTGGTCCTGATAACAAATATAAGCCAATCAATTTTTTAAAAACTTTTAGTTTAAAATAACAACGGTGCTAAATCTAGATAAAACTTACCTGAGTACATACAAAAATACTGAGATCAGGATTTTATGGATCATCCGTGCTAAAAATTTTTAATGATCATCCGCGTTCCATCTAAATTAACTTCAAATATTTGATGAATTTTCGTTATTTGTTTTTGGGGTGTCCATCATCGAAACGCAACGCTGTCCGAAATATTGGCCAAAGAAGGAGATAGGGCAACACTGCATAACACCCCAAAAAGAAATAATGAAAGTACTTTTAGCCGTGAAAATATAAAAACTAATTTGGTGAAAGGTTAAAATTTTTTAAAACACCCATCTTTAGTCTTTCGGTTTTTTTTTCTGGGCAAACGTCGTTGTGAGAAAAATGAGATGTTATATCAGAATAGGCCACTTGCATCATATTTTTTTCCGGTTTAGGCAAATATTCTAAGACATACTGCATTTATTTTTTTAATCGTATTTTTGAAACCCTGGCGATTTTTTGAAAATTTCAATCCTAAAAATCAGACCATTTTTTATAAACCGCAAGGACGGGACATAATTTTATGGGTGCGAAAAAACTATAATTACATAGCCGAAAATCATTTAAAAAAAGAACGTTTTCCACAAGAAAGGGCACAAGAGAATAACGAGGCATACCAAAAATATTACATCTCTATAAATATTTTTTTCCTTGATCAATCTTATTGATCATAAATCATTATAATATTCAACTTGTAAATTACAATAATAATAAGAATATTATAAAATTTGATTTTGTTAAAAGCAACACCACTACCATTATACTTCTAAACACGTACCTACAGATATCGTAAAATGTACGGGGTTTTTTTTATTTTTTTATTTATTTTATACATTTTACAAATATAAGACAAAAAGTCCCGATAAACTACTTTTTAGCAGTTTGTCTAACGGGTTCTTTACAATAAAGATCTTATTATAGAGATTTAAATAGTTACATTTTTACAGTTAAAGATATAAAATAAAATTAAATTTTTTTACAGAAATATACTTAAGTAGATACATTTTTACAATTATAGATATAAGATAAAATTAAATTTTTTACAGAAATATACTTAGATAAAAAAAAAAAAAAATTAAGAAAACATGATTAACAATTTTGAAGTCTTTAGAATAAGTAATATGTTATTGTAAGCTAATACAAATGAATTCTTTCCATAAGCCAAGTCTTCAGTAAGTTCATTAATTGTTTGTTTTGGGTACAGTTTTTAATTTCAGCTGGAAGCATATTTAAACTACTGGGAATCATGTAATTTAACGTTCTTTGTCCATATTTATTTGTATGTTTAGGTACAATTAGTCCTTCATTAAAGTTAAAACGAGTATTATGGTTGTGTTCCAGCCTGTTTATATATAAAGGGTTATTTATGTGCTGAAATATAATTTTGTATCACATAATTGCTCTCACTGAAAGAATTTTGAGACTTTGATAAAAGTATGGAATATTATGCCTTTCTTTGTATACATTTTTTTCAGCTAATAATTTAACCAATGAATTTTGCACTGATTGAACATGGTCTATATTTGTTTTACAAGAAAATCCCCAAGCTGTTATTCCATACCTTATAACAGATTCAGCTAGAGATAAATAAATTATTCGAAGTGTGCAGAGAGGAACAAAAAATTTTAGTTTATACAATCTGTTTACAATTGATCTTAATCGTGCACAAACTTTGTTTATTTGTATATCCCACTTGAAAAAGCAATCAATAATAACACCTAAATAAACATACTCTTTAACTAGTTCCATATTTTCACATGTACACGATGCTGGAATACCATTGTGTAAGCAATCTGATGTATGTGTCTTTATTTCAGGTGTAATACATACCTTAACATTAGGGGATCTTATGTGTAACAATTTAGTTTTTTTGGCATTTATAATTAAGCCAGAGTCGTGAGACCATTTTAAGAGTTCAATGTAGTCTTTTGTAAAAGATCTATACAAGTTTGCAAATCACTGCTAGAAATAACTAAAGCAGTATCATCCGCGTATACAAAGTACTTTACATGTCTAAAAATGAATTTAATAAAAGATACATATATAATATACAGGATTGGACCTAATATGGAACCTTGAGGAACGCCGGCAAAAAACTTCTTTTTTTTACTTAAAGATTTTAAGAGTTTTAATTTCATGCATCGGTTGTTTAAGTAATTTTCAAAAAGTTTTAGTAGTTTTCCTCTTATTCCTATAATTTCTAGTATTTTAAGTAATTTACCATGATCAATGTTATCAAAAGCTTTCGAATAATCTATAAATAAGACTAATGTATGTTTTTTACAGTTTAATTCATTATTTATCATGTTGGAAAATTTTTGAAGCAGCAATTCGGTACTCTTTTTTTTGGAAACCGTATTGATTAGTGTCTATTATAGAAAAATCTTCTAAATATTTTATTAATTTTATTTGAATATATTTTTCAAGAATTTTTTCTAGAGATGGCAAGATACTAATTGGTCTGTAGTTACCCAATACAGTGTGGTCACCTCCCTTATATATAGGTCTTATAATACTACATTTTAAATCATCGGGGATTTTAGCTTGAAATAAGATTCTGTTTATAAAATGGGTTATAATTGGACCAAGGATTAAAATATGTTTTTTAATATCTTTCATCCTGATATTATCAATTCCTGGGGAAGAAATCTTCATTTGTCTAACAATACTTTCTATATCCGCCGCTTTTGCCCTCGGTAGGTACATGCTTTGAGGCATCGCCTCTGGTTCAAATTCAGTTGTCTTATGATTGCACTTGTGTAACATATTGTAAACACTTTCAGAGAAATAATCAACAAAATCATTAATTAAAACTTCTTTTGTTCGATCTTTCAACAGATATTTAGAAGCATTTTCATCACAGTCATTTTTACATTTAGTTCCTAAAATTTTATTACACTCCTCCCATGTTTTTTTTTAATCTTGAAAATAGTTTTTGAATTTATCATTATAGTAAGAAGTTTTTAGTTTAACTAATAATTTATTTAACACATTTCTAAAACATTTATATTCTTTCTCGTAATATTTGTTTGTCCGAGCATTTTTCCAACGTTTATATAAGTTATCTCTTTTTTTAATTTTACATAAAACATCGGAAGGTATCCAATCGTTTTTCGCATAAGGCCGGGTTTTGGATTTTTTACTTATCACAATTGTGCTATTTTTATACAAATCATCAAAATATTTTTGAAATTTTGAGTAAATAATGGTACAGTCATTTTCTTCTAGAAGTGATTTCCAATCATAATTTTGGATATTATTATCGATATGTCTCTGCGAAAGAATCGTTATATTTTCAGTTTTGTTTAAGTTTATTTGTTCTTTAGAATCTAACCGAACATTTATAGCCGTGGTGTGGTGATCTGCAATGTTATAATCACATACGCATGAGGAGATTGAACTCACACCTGTAAAAGCTCCAGCGGATTGTCTTCCGCTGATCCTTACAAAAAAATTATCGATACACGAGCTGTTTATTTGCTGTTGAACTATCACTTCTCTTGTTACGTCATTTATACATTTTATTAAATAATTATTTGCAAGGATATTTTCATAAGTTATTATGACTGAATCATTTCTATTTAATAAATTTAAATTGATGTCACCAAAATATATGACACTTTCATTTGGGTCAATATTATTTTTAAACACAGAAGATATTTCAGACAAAAATGCTTGTTTATTGAGATTCGGAGGTCGGTATATAGCTAAAAGATTTAAATTTTTATTATTTTTAAGTGTCAATTTTCCAAAAACGTTTTCAAAATATATTGTGTCTATAAATATTTGCGAGAAGGTAAGATTATTTTTTACATATAACAAAATACCTCCACCGGATTTGTTACTTCTGCAATAGTGATATGAATTAAATCCGGGAATTTCATAGAAACCAACTTGTTCTGAACGTATTGCTGTTTCACAAAGCATAAGTATGTCAATGTGATTTATACAGTTTTTAAAATAAGCATGAAAGAGGTCCCAATACTTGCAAATCGACCTAATGTTTAGTTCTACACAAGTTAGATTATTTGTTTCACATTTTCTTGTAGTCTGCATTTGAATCCATTCATGCAAATTATTAACTTTACAATAATTTACATCTCTTTCATCATCAATATAACTAAAAGACATTTTTTATTTGAAAATATTCACCTGAAATCCTACCATCAGTATGCTTAGAATGTAATAGGAGCAAAAATATAAATAAACAATTATTTTAATGAGAAGGTAACATGTCACAATGTTTTCAATATAAAGTGAATTTGTTTTAGTCATACAGTTTGACATATACATTAAAAGCCTTACATTATTTGCTGCCAACAACAGTATAGTGACAGTTTACATATCACATATACATGTAAATTAAATTGATGATCTTCATTAATGTTAATTATCAAAGTACTAAAATATAACAAAAATATATTTAAAATATATTGTTGCATTTTTTTTGATATGATAAAATTAATATTCAATATTTTGTTCAGCAATTGCGAAAATTTTTTTACATACCTTACAGTTATTTTTGTCATTTGCTCTATGATTAACTGGAAATGTCAATTTATATTTTTCATTTTGAATACAACAGTTTTTGCAATTTGGTTGTTTGTCCTTGTTCCCGCAATCGCTGTGTGTGTGATCGAGACCGCAGTAACTGCAAACAGGCTTTTCGTCCTTCTCTCTCTGCAGACATCTTGCAGTACCATGTCCGAAGCGTAAACAGTGGTAACATTGCATAACTGGATTTGCGTCTTCAAAAAAGATTCTTTGGTATCCGATTTTAATTTTATCTTTGTTTAAGAGTATTCTCCGGGTTTCACTATCTACTTCGACCACATAGTTAGATGTATCATTAAATTTATTTTTAATTATTTTCTTGATGTTGAAGACAGGTTTATGTTCATTATTTTCTGACATAATTTTAATTTCTTCATTTTGTTCGATGATGTCACAAGTGAAATCTTCTTTATCATAATCATTAAATATTCCCTTGAAAATTAAAGTAGGTTTCTTTTTTGATAATTTTTTAGTATCGATATCATTTATTACTTTTGAGATCTCCATTTGTAATTTTTCCGCGTCCTCTTTTTTTAAACACTCAATGATGATTCTGTTTCGAGATATTTTTTTGATGCCTTCAATACATATTCCCAGTTTACTAATTTTAATATGTTTTTGTATTTTTTTAAGTATTGAGTCAGAAGTGTCACTGCTTGTTTTAGGACTAATCATTAGACAATATTTATTTTTTATATTTTTTTGTTTATTTTGAGGGTAATCATATGTTTTATCTGTATTAGCGATTTCTGTTTTATTTTTATCTTCTGACATTTCAATTGCCAGGTGACCTAATAACGATAGTATATTTGTGGCTTTATTCGTCACAATAATTTGTTGATCTTTACTGAATTTTTTTTTTTTTTTTTGGTTCTCTTCATAACATCTGTCAAAAAGTCAAACCAAATGATAAGTTCGCAGAGAACAAACAATAAATCTGAAATGGTAAATGTCAAATTCAAAAATTCGCCTGAAATCAAAGTATTGCCATATAAAAAAATCAGTGTATCAATCAAATTTTACAAAATTAATAGGAACATTTTCGGAAACGGGACATTTTCATGTAGTGACGTCACGGGCCCAAATAATGGATTTATTTATTTAAAAATAAATAAAAACTGTACATTTCTCAAAATTTTTACTAACATTTTCGTAATCTTAGTAAAAAAACATCTATCCACACGATTTTTTCCAAGTCGTTATAATCCAAGCAGGTGGCCTATTATGGACTGACGGCTGATATATCTGTTATAACCAATTCCCCTTTCTCAGAAACGCTTCATCTAACAGTTAGATATGTTACAACAAAGCAATCAGCAGCAGAATCATATCAGCGGTGCCCGTTAAAGTAAAGCCCGGACGCTTGTGGCACTTCCCAGAAAACATCATGGCCGCCGGCCTCTATTTTGAGAAAACAAGGCTCTATTGTTTGTTATCCATTTGTTATTTTCCTTCTTGGAATCGTTAACTAAAACCTGACATAATATCTGACATTATAATAGCTTGTTATCTAAATTTATCATTTTTCCTCAATCATTTCCATAGATATATCCTCGAATAACCCGATATAATATATTCCTATTACCAAAGTTCCAGGTGATTAAAGATTTATAAATATCCCTTACTCTCTAAACAAGTGATTATTTTAGGCACAGTTCGAATTGCATTGAAAAATATTATTGTTTTAATTTTTTTATTTGACAATACATTACAAATGTATATATTACTAGCTGGTCCCGGCATGCGTTGCTATGCCATTTAATAAAGAAATTGTTTCTCCCAGAGTGTTCTTTCCCATTCGTCCCGTCCCCCTTCCGCCTCCCATTCTTCTCCTGCGTCCTCTTTCCCTCTCGCGTTCCCACTCCGTCACCTCCACCTTCCCTCAACCAACTCCACTCCCCCCTTCCCTCATCCCGCGAACCCCCCTCCCCAGTTCCCCTCCCCCCTCACACGTCCCCTTCCCCTCCCGCGTTCCCCTTCCACCTTCCCCGCCTTCCCTCTTCCCTTTCCCGCTCCCTCGTCCCGCCAACCCTCCTCCCGCGTTCCATATATTCAATCCCAGTACATTCAGTTTTTAAACAGCCCACGTGCCACCTTTTACAATTTTTATTCAAATTTACATATTTCATGTATATTAAATTTGGTACCTATTTAAAATATCTAAAACTCTTGATTCGATTCAAACTATTAGGGGAGTACCTACTTTAAATAAATTTATCAACTTAAAGATTTTCAAAAATAGAATTCTGATTTCAATCATTGTTTTGCAAAATGTCATTCTCAAACACGCGAACTGTCAAACGTGCGATAGTCGTTAGGTTTTCTGAAATTATCCAATTTTCTGCGCAATTTTCTTAATTTTTCTCTCCGTAAGAACCATCCTCGTACTTCAGGGAATATTCTAAAAAAAGAATTAGCGAAATCGGTTCAGCTGCTCTCAAGATTTGCGCTTAGCAACACATTCAGCGATTCATTTTTATATATAAGATTATAAACAAATGTAAAGTAAAAATACACATTCATTAAAGTTGTTTGTTCTCAGTCCTCCTCACTATATATTCCTGTTCCGAGGAGACTATAAGTTATTGTATGGGCGTTGATCATGATTTCCTCATCTTCTAGATTGTTGGTTTCTACAAAATAAACAATGAATAAAATAACAAGTATTTATGTATATTTGTTATCTGTAGGTTGCTTTATGGTTACTTCATAATCATCATCAATCAAACAGTATTAATGTGCTTGCGTCTGCGTGTTTGAATTTCAGAACCCAGCTACGAGTGCATCTCGGACGCCATCCATACGCACCGCGCCACAAATAACATCTGTGTACGTGGAATTTCACACAAAGCTAATGTTATAATTCGGTTTGTTTAAAAAGTGAAGGCTACTGCCATCTAGCGGCGTATATTTGTAGCTTGACTGTTTGGATCACAGATTACAGACTAGCGCCATAGGACCGCACTGTTTTAAGTGCTAGACGATAAAGCAGATTTCTGGAATCTGTATCGTATTTATAGATTAACAATGGTGGTTTGTTTTTTTTTGTTGGTGTGTGAAAATGTGTGGTTATAAATAGGACAATTTTTAGTTAAAAACTATCTCTTAATTCGTGGATCTCCTGTAAACAGCCAGCATTATCTAGCAAGTGGTCGAGTGATCAAAGTCAGTGTTTTGTCGGGTCGGGAACAAAAAAGTATTATAACATGTGCTGGGAATAAACGAGAAGAATTCCGCCTTGAAGAAAATTTCATTTTAAAGTCCTTCTGCCAAATACCAATTTATAACATGTTAGTGTCTTGTGTGAGCTTTAGTGATCGCCTAGATTCTACAGGTGAAGAATTTAGGAACGTATACTTGGATTGGTATACGACGGGATTCGATCCTGCGACCTTCGGATTACGAGTCAAGAGCCTTTCCCCTGGACGCGTATTTCCAAAATCAATACCGGTTCAGTCGCGGTAGCGACAATTTACATTTTAAATACACCTCTGTATTGGTTATTTTTTATCACTTTGCAAAAAAAAAATTGTTCTAAAATCTAGATAAAATATAGTCTTTCCTATGTGTATATTAAAAATTAATAATTTCATTTCTATATATTTAAATTGAAACTGGTAAAGGCCTGTTCAGATTGAGCATATAAATATAAAAGATCGTAGCACGCCAAATATCGCTCTCCATTCAATCCCTTCAGACTCTCCATTCAATCCGTTCACACCTAAGCGCTTTATGCGCATATCAACCACAGACAATGCACAACTTACGCCATAACCGTTCTTGAGGCGATATGCCAACATTAAGCGCCCCCCACTCCGACGAAAACAGGAGAGGGGGTCATTTTAATTACGGAGCTGCCTAGACCGGTGGATGACAGATGTCAAGTTGATAGATTCAGTACAAAAAATGCGCACTCCGTGGCCGCTCGCTAATTCATCGGACCCCCTCTCCTACCATAGGAAGAAATATTTGATCTGCGTCGTGTGAACGGCAAGAAACATAAGCGCTCGCGGTTCAACAGATACCTGCTCGGTTATATTCGATGTCTGTACGACACTTAAAGGTTTTGGAAAAACGCCCCCTGGACTACGGAGGCTGTCATAATGTCCGGAAGGTCTTTTTAGGGAAAGGGTGGAGATGAAGTTCCGGGAAGGTAAAGGGTATAAGAGAAGGGTACTCCAGATACTAATATCTACAGCCTGTATGTCGGACGAATATCTATGAACTTCAGAGTGAGGACTAATATCTACAGAAAAAAAGGTCGGATGAATATCTATGACGGTCCCAGTGGTGACTAATATCAATGGAGTCTAGGTTGGACTAATATCTACAGAAGGCAGCTGAGCAAGAGGTTGTACGGAAAAGCATAAATTACTTCAATTACTTCAATTACATAATTACTAATTACGTAAAGAATTAAACGTTTAAAGTAGGTACGTACATTAAGTTTTTGTATAATATTACGTATTTTCCTGTTTATGAGGACAATAATTTATTGAACAAACATGGTGGTCATAATACAAAGATATTTATTTATTTACAATAAAAAACACATAAATTTGTTTAAGACCACTTTTATTTTAAAACACTCTACCGGTTTCAGAAGCACACTTCCTTCGTCAGGATAATATTATAACTGTTATAATATATAATATTCAGTTATAATATTCTCCTGACGAAGGAAGGGTGCTTCTGAAACCGGTAGAGTATTTTAAAATAAAAGTGGTCTTAACAAATTATATAATCAAATATCTAATATAAGAGATTGCCTTATCCTACAGTCAAAAATTGACAAATTACACAATTGGTGTATTGCAAACAACTTATTCCTCAATATCGATAAATGTAAGACACTAACATTTTGTAGAACAAAGACCCCGTTATCTTTTAAATACACAATAAATAACAAAATCTTAGAAAAAGTCAAAGAAATCAGGGATCTTGGAGTTATATTTGACACCCAATTAAATTTTATAAACCACATACAAGAAATAAGCAACAAAGGCATGAAGACACTAGGATTTATAATCAGAACCATCAAAGACTTTGATTCACTAGAAGCTATTAAAATTGTATATTTGTCACTAGTACGCAGCTTGCTGGAATACAATTCCATCGTTTGGTCCCCATATTATCAAATTCATATAAAAAATATTGAACGAGTGCAGCACAAATTTTTACGATTTATTAACTTGAAGTTACATATACCTATTCAACACATTAACTATACATTCTTACTAAATACACTTAAATTGCATTCCCTAGAAAACAGAAGAAAAATAATTGACCTAACTTTTTTGTTTAAAATTATTCACTCCGAGTTAAACTGTTGTGAACTCCTGCATCTCATTGACTTTAAGGTACCAACCCGAGCGACAAGGCAAAACATATTATTCTGCAACAATAATTCTCTAACCAACTATCACACACATGCATCAATTTCTCGACTTCACACACTAGGGAACAAATACACCTCAAATATCGATGTATTTAATATAAGTTTACCGTTATTCAAGAAATATCTGAACAATATTTTTATGTAGAATATTTTGATATCTAAGGAGCATCACCTAGGGTCTATTGCATATATTTGTGTATTTCTATATTAATCTACAATGTAAAAACTTGTTAACGTTTTCTTTTTATGTATCTTACATTTTGTCATGTATTATTCATGACATTTAATCAGTCACCTGTAAATTTTGTAATTGCTAACATACCTACTAGTTTATTTCTATGTCATTTACAACTTAGAAACTTTCACTTTTATTGTAATGCACTATCATTCCTAAATTTATCTGTATGATGTTTACCTACTAGTTATATTTTTATAGTTTATCTTTTTTATTAAAAAAAACTGTCTCTGTATTATAATCTTGTCATGTAAAAGCCCATCAGGGCGTTGAAAATTAATAAATAAATAAATAAACAAATTTATGTGTTTTTTATTGTAAATTATGGCGAGCCACAAAGTTAATGCTTTTTACAAATATTTATTTATTTCGAAATACACGGCACCACAACCTAATCTAACCTTACCTAACTTAACCTAACCTAACTGATATATACATGGTCATGGTAACAGACTAAATAATTTAAAAGCACTCGAAATAAAGAAAGCTGTTAAAACAAAAACCCAAATCCTTAATAATCAGCTAAATGTGTCCAATAGTCCTATATTAGGGATTTTTACATACATACATACATAAATAAAGTTTTTTAAACTGCATACGCAATATTACGTTATTCCAATACGCTATACATAATTGCAAATTCAACCTCTGCCAGTACTGTAGATATTCGTCCACACTTTGGTCCTCATAGATATTAGTCCGATTTGTTCAGTTTTTGAATTCCTGTAGATATTAGTAGAAGCCTCCAGAGAAGGGTGGGCATCTGGGGGTCAACGTGTCCAATATATTTGCAAGGTGGTGGATCAAGAGAGTCTAGCTGGAGAGGCCTAGGTTAGATCCCAACCAGTATCAATCACAGGGGTGTTGGTTATTCAATAAATGGTTCCCGGAGCGGCGGTACCCATACCCGCCTCCCAAATTAGAGCTAATAAAAGTAGAAATAATACATACGAGTACATAATAGAACCAACTGCATGAATGTTTTACAAACAAATTAAATCCCGTATTCGATGCAATTTGATAAACCGCAGAATTAATTATAATCATTTGGTAATTTGGTATTCACTAGGTACGTAAGTACTTATAAAATATTCCGATCACGAATTTCTGGAAATAACATAATTTTCCAACCACTAATAATCCCTCTCTGTCCATTATAAGCACGAAATTCCAGGACGGTCTAACAAGGTCTATCGATGAAACCCTACACCAAATCAGTCATTTATGATCAGGTATTTTTTTTTTTTTATGTTTCTTGGGGATGTTTTTTTTTCATGAATACCGCACAGGAGTCCCAACTACTCCCATCTGGAGCCAGTGCGACAATGGCATCCCCAATCGGGGTACCTCCTGGCTATTCAGATCTGGTCACCAAACACGGCTAAGCTAAAAGCCATTTCAAGCAACGTTTCAATTCTGAATGGTGGTTCTACACCATGGCGATACTGAGAGTATTTTCCACTCTGGAACGTGCCGCAAATATACCATATATTGGATAAGTTTTAAGATTTTCACGGCCAGAAGCATTTTCGTTATTTGTTTTTGGGGTGTTATGCCGTGTTGAGCTACCTCCTTCTTTAGCCAACGTTTCGGACATCGTTGCAGTGTCCATCATCAGGGCAGATCCGGCAGATCCGGTAGATGTGCATCCGGTACATCTGTCCGTCTAACGATGTCCGAAACGTTGGCTAAAGAAGGAGGTAGCACAACACGGCGTAACACCGTAAAAACAAATAACGAAAATACCTTATATTATTTTAAATGAATAAAATTGTGAAATAACACAAATTAATCAAATAAAATTTATTTGCCACGCCGGGATTCGATCCCGCGACCTTCGGTGTGCGAGTCAAGAGCCTTACCGCTGCACTACGCCGGCCGTCAAATGTAGTTTTATTGCATCTAATATTAATTTTAAGATGAATACAAACCCTAGAAATATTTCGAATCTCATGCCTGCAAAATTTTAAAATCGAGCGTCTTATTTGCACGAGGCAAGTTAGCGAAAGAGTGTTTTTTATTTATTTTGGGCATAATTTTATAAGAACGAAAAAAAGTTAGAACATGGAAAACCTCAAAAATAGTCTTAGCCATAAAGGGGTATTTTTTTTAAATGTTTCTTGTATTTCATAGTTAAGTCCTGAAAAAATATTTTTTTTAGTGGTTTACGATTATTTTTTTTTTGTTACGTAAATAATGATTTTATTGTAATTCCAATACATAGAAAAGCTAGTAAAAGCTTCGATTTATCCGTAGCATATTTTTTGATGGTCATACTGTAAGCCGATTCGTCGTAAAGATTAATCAAAATAGTATCTAAATAGGATTTCACGTATAACTTCATCTTAACTGAGAGGAAGAGGAATGTATGTTGGATAAGAGATGCTCCCGATACATTGCACATTCTTGTATTAATTTTCGATCGTACGCGTTACTTCTTTTCGATATTTCTGAAATGTATTGCTAAAAATGTCTGTATTGTATATAATTTTTTCAAATGTTAGTTCCACGTGTGGGCAAATGAAAAAAAATGTGTGTTGGTCTTGATGGAATATGAATTTGTATTAAGTTGGTAAGCTCTAGCGAGTCCAAGCCATTATTAAAATTTTTAAATTAAAAGATTTGGTCAAAAATTAAACGTTGTACATAAAGTTGAAGTTGTGAAAATTAATAGATTCGGTGTAATTTTAAGGGCGTTTAACAAAGATATTGAAACAAGGCGTTTAACCAGACAGCGGCCGAAAATTCACGAAAATTTCGTCGAAAGATGTTCTTACAATCGTACAGGGCGGTTCCAATGAGAAAGATTAATTATTCTCCGTACCAGCTTTTTAAAATTATAACTCAATGTCGATTTTATTTCATTCCAAATTTGCTTTAATTTATACCTTCATCCAAAAATGATGAAAGGCGTGATGATGAAACTAATAAAATTATGTTTTTTTTGTTATTATTTTTTTTATCATAAATATTTATCATTTTTCAATAATGACTAAGCAAAATAAGAATGTAAAAAAAATCTAAAATATACTAGTTTGTAAGTGCGCAAATAAATACACAAACGGACCAATTTTCGTCAAGAAACACATGTACGTATATATTTTTTAAAGATTTTATTTAAATTTAAATTCTGAAACATACTTTTACCAGATAATATATTGATTTATTTTACTGCATGATTATATGATTTGAAATGGGTGTTGTATGATAAAAAAAACTTTTTTGAAAATTTAAAAAATCTGCCAACGACCTATGGTACAACCTTATCATATCTTATTGTAAAGTGTAATCAGGGCTGGGCAGTATTTGAAATACTTGTAATTGAAATACGTATTTGAAATACAAATACGTATTTTGTATTTGTATTTCAATTACTTCCTATAAATGTATTTTGTAATTGGTATTTCAATTACCTGCTGCTGGGGTATTTTGTAATTTGTATTTCAAATACTTATGGCTTCAAAATACATTTTCAAATACATTTAGCGATCTTAATAATGATAATGAAAAATAAACACACATAGATAATACATAGACTAAAAATGCTAGAATCCCGTACTATTGTCCTTTGCTATAGCACTCTTATTAATGATTTTTTGTAGTTCTTTTAGGGGCAAACATTCATTACGTGAACTCAAAAAGGGGGGGGGGGGTCCAGCATAATCTCACGTTACTTGAAAAGAATAAACGAACTGGCCAAATTTATCTCACCAAGGGGCGGGGGAGTCTAGTTTGGAAGAAAAACTGCCCACGTAATTAATGTATGCCCCCTTATCATTGCTTTATAATGTACTGTACATTTTTTTTACGTCATGCTAGTTATTATTATTGTCCTGTGCTACAATAGAACTGTTATTGTACATTTTGTATCATATTATATTATACTTGTCATTGCTTTGTTTTGTACATTTTTGTATCATAGTATTAGATCAAGCACTATAGGAATAATTTGACTGAATACTAGATTATTTTAAGAAGTTTATTTATTTATTAGTAGAGTGCACTTGAAGTGAGATAACACAAAACTGCGCTATACAAATGTCATCCATTAATATATAAAAATGAATCCTTGTTTCCCTTGGTCACGCCATAACTTCAGAATGACTTTACCTATTTCATTAATTTTTTTTAAGTTTTCTAATACTTTGTAGAAGGTTCTTACGGAAAGAAAAATTAAGAAAATTACGCAGAAAATTGGATAATTTCAGAAAACTTAACAACTATTTTAACTTCGCACATTTGACAGTTCGCGCGTTTGATGAAATTGAATTTAGGAGGCAGCTGTTTTTTTTGTAACAATTTTTTTTTTAAATTATAGAAATTTTTAATAGGTACCCAAGTGGGATTTTTTAAATTGTCAATATTTTAAAAAGTTATCTATTTTAGGTAACAGATTTGATTGATTGTTATTATAATATAGAAAAATGAGTATTTGCAATATGTGAAAAATGAAAATTTGAATAAAAAAATTGTAATAGCTGGCACGCGAGTTGTTTGAAAACTGAATGTACTGTGACTAAATATATGGAACGCGGGAAGGGGGTTGGCGGGATGGGAGAGCGGAAAAGGGGAGAGGGTAGGCAGGGAAGGTGGAAGGGGAATGCAAGAGGGGAAGGTGATGCCGGAGGGGAACAGGGACACACGGAAAAGGGCATGCAGGGAGAAACAATTTATTTCTTTGAATATGGCATTGCAACGCATGCCGGGAACCAGAAAGTTTTATTATAATAATTATGATTATCGAACACCTAAGGGACATACCCATACTACGTGACCAACTTTTGCAATTTTTAACCCCCCCCCTTCCCCCCGGTGACCAAAAACCTAAGCACCCTGCCGCTCATTTGTACCAAGCGTGGTATTTTGAAGACCCCCCCCCCCTAAACGTGTCACGTAGTATGGGTATGTTCCCTAAGTCCTATACCACAAAACTTTTCAAGTGGAGCGGAGACGAGATGTGTCTTCTGAGCAATATGATTGGTCAATTTTAGCACGTCTCTGTTTCACTCTGCTCAGCTTTGCTTCTATGGAAACGCACCTTAAGATATGGGCACTTACGACAATTTATTGCAACCAAAGGTTCTACCTAAAACAAATGTATTTTGTATTTTGTAATTTGTATTTTGTATTTGACATTAAAAAATGGTTAAAATACTGTATTTTGTATTTTGTATTTCAAATACACGACTTGAAAGTATTTTGTATTTCGTATTTTAAATACATGCGATAAAGTATTTTGTAATTTGTATTTTAATTACAGCAAAGCATGTATTTTGCCCAGCCCTGAGTGTAATAAGATTCAAACCGTTATTTAGACTTTGTGTGTAGGCGTGATAGGTGATCTTGCAGCTTTTAAATAATACGCGCGTGGACGAGATGAACATTTATTTGCATCATATAAGTCTATAAGCTACGTGCTAGCTATCGAAGCTGTCTGTAAGTAAGGAGAGCGAGCAGGAATATCCATCACTTTTTATAAACTGTTTCTACCGTCTCGCTCTTGCATATTTGAAAAGGCATGCGTGCCACCAAAACCATTCTCACATCAACCATATCGGTAGTTTTGCGTGATCCTTTACTAAAAATAAACATTTTTTCTCAAAATTTAAAACATACGTTTACTAGATAAAAGAACAATCTTTCGAAATCAATTTATATTTTTTGTTGAAAAGAGTCAATACGTCTAAAATCTGATTTAAAAATGACATATTTCTGGTTTTCTCTGGTTTATACCCTCTTATATATTGTTTTGTTTATAATTTATGTGTTTAAAATTTGTTTCAATTCTTTCGACATGGGCTTGGTAGAAAGGAGTCCTGATCGGTGTGCAGTGTTCTGGGTGGGGACGGATGTGCGCTGTATAAAGGTGATATAGAGTCTTAGTGTTGCGGAAAGGTTTTGTTAAACGAATTATAAATCCCAGCATTTTGTTGGCTTTGTTGATGACTTCTTCAATGTGTTGTATATACTCCTAGTTTAATTTAACATACCAGTATCAATATTTGCGAGCATGTTCAACGATTGTTAACTGATATTGATAAATTTTAGCACGGCCTCCATACTGGAATAAACTTATATTATTATTATTATAGTGTAGTATTCGATAAGTTTCGATTAACTATCAATACATACATATTTTTTTATAATGTCGTTTGTTGTGCAAAATTACTGGCTTCTTTAATTAACGGATTGAACTAGCGAAGCTCTTGGAAATGAAAAAAGTCGTACACCCGATCCATAGATTTAATTAATCTGATAAAGTATATAAGATTATAATAGTTATTAAAATTGGAACTGATTTATCAAGAATTCACACTATCTCGTGATTTTTCACAGGATAGTCTAAATACTGCCTATTACCAAAAGTAAAATAAATTTGAAAACTTTTGTGGATAATAATTCTATACTGAATCATCGAACCAGTTCAACATTTTTTTTCATTGCCACTTCGATTTGAACTGTCATAGATTTATTAGGATCGTCCTAAGTTCAAACCTGAAGGTGTTATTTGAAGGCATGCGGGCAATGTGAAGGTGTTATTTTTGAACCCCTGAAGGACAAAAAAAAATCGATAACTGCATACCTCTGACCTCTTGTATGACTCAACTTTACATCACATATTCGACGGCCTCCGTGGTCGCGGGATAAGGCTTTTGACTCGCAATCCGAGAGTGTGTTAAATTAAGCAAATAAATGGTATTTGTGTAATTTCACAATTAATTCATTTAAATAATAATAATAAGTGGAAGATACTCTTAGTATCGCCCTGGCGCAGGACCACCATTCAGTTTTTTTTAATTAAATTTTAATTTAAGAATGTTATTATCAAGTTCTGTAATTATTTTAGTTTGTTTTTTTAAAACAGCTGTTTCGGCTTACAATGCCATTTTCAAACCGTGGTTAATCCACTTTGAGACGACTTATTTATACGATTTTAAATGTCAATTTTTCAATTGTCTAAATTAGTTTAACCGGTAATTAATCAATTTAGACAATTTTAAAGTCGTATAAATCAGTCGTCTCAAAGTGGATTAACCACAGTTTGAAAATTGCCCTGTAAGCCGAAAGTGCTGTAACAAAAATTTATACATTATTAAATATAATTATAATTAAATTTTCAAACAATTAAATGGTGTTCCACGAATTAAACACAAAAACAATTAATAAGCACCATTCAGAATTAAAACGTTGCTTGAAATTGCTTTAGCCGTGTTTGGTGACCAGATCTAAATAGCCAGGTACTTCCCACACCTTCCTCTTCTCCATCTCCTTCCCTTCCCCACTACCTTCAGCCTCACTACATGCCCCAATTAGAGATGCCATAGTTTCACTGACAGACGGGAGCAGTTGAGACTCCTGTGTGGTATTCACATTTTAAAAAAATTATAAAGAAGTTAGGAAAAATTAGCTCTTCTGGCCTAAAGACACTCTCACACGTACTTATACAGTTTTATCTTTACTGTGTATTAACTTTAATGAATTTTAAAACCTTTATAATAAAATTGTTCGTTTTATCCACCTTGAAAAAATCACAAAAATGTTAATATTTCTAAGAGAAAAGGTTATGAAGTACTTACGGAATTTCACATTAAATTTTTTTCGAGGAACATTTTCTTTTCGTAAGCTAAAATTCCTCGAAAAAAGTTTGAACAAAGAAATGTCTGAATAAATTCATTTTCTTGAGATAAATATTTCTCTGTTTTCAAACTCTTGAATCAGAGCTAAATCTATTTCTAAATTGTTGATTTACAAATCCGTTGTCTTTGTCACAAATGCGAAAATATATTTATAAATAAATTAAAAATTGTTCTTTTTTAAAGCACGTCAGTCGGTGGTTTTGGTGTGGACTTATTAACATTTAAAGGTGTAAGGGTTCTTATTGAGATAGTCAGGAGAGTAAACTCTTTTGATATTCTCAAAAATGTATATACTGGAGTATATACATTTTTGTCTTGTGGCTTCTTCTTAAACCAGTGTTACGCAAGACGCACGCACAACCAGTATTTTTGATGATGTGCTTAGCCTAATTATTTCGGCCATTCATCCTTTAATCATTAACTTTTTTAATCCATCAGTAAGCATGCAAACAAGATGATAATCTATGCGCCATCCCTTCTGCCCTTCTTCAAACCCTATTACCTATTACATTACAAATTAATTATTCTGCAATCTCAAGTGGTGGTAAGGTCCCCCTTTACCAGACCCGGACTAACCATGCGGCAAATTAGATAATTACCCATTGACTTTGGGGTATTTTCACAAACTATGAATACCCCTCTAAATTAAACTTAAATTCCTATATAAACGCAATCAATAATAAAGGAATGAAAATGCTTGGCTTCATTCTTCAAAATTCCAAAGGTTTCAGAAATATTCAACATTAAAATTTTTGCACACATCCTTAGTTCGTAGTCATGTCGAATGTAACTCCATGATCTGGTCCCCCCATTTTAAAATTCATTCAGATTCAATCGAAAAAAACGAGTGTGCTTTAGACCACACGACTGAAGTAAAACTTCACTAACTTATATCTCCCTTTCAACTTCCTTTCGCCTCGCCCGACCGTCCGCCTCGCCCGATCACACTTTTCATAACGCTCTCGTCACGCATTCACCAGCTTACTCCCCAAGAAGTTTTATTTCAAAAAATTCAAAATAAATTCCATAATAGTTTTAAATTCGGTATTCCCTTTTGAAAACATAAACTATAATTACTTGATGAAAGAATTAAATTTATTAAGACTCTAAGATCGAAGAATTATATCCGACTTAATATTTAAGATAAAAATTGTAAATGGTAGTATAGACAGTCCTGATTTAATTAACCTCTTCAAATTTCATATACTTACGAAAGCTACGCGTTCCAAAATCCTGTTTAAATGTAACAATACCACGACTAAGCAGACTACGCATTACAAATACTTGCTTGTACCTAGATTTAGATCAAGATAGGTAGGTAGATTCAAAACTTTTCAATCGATATTAATTTAACTTTAATCTACCTTATTTATTATATATAGAATAAATAATAAACTCACGACGCGCGACGCCTGGGTGGGAACTGGGACGGCGGCCTTCTATTCACAGAACAGCTAGTTATTTTTTTTTTTGCAGAAACAAACAGTACATTATTACATACACATGGGAAATATTTACAAAGTTATAGAATTAATACAATAATTGGTACCAATGACATGTCGCTGTTATCTACTTATATTTTTGTGTGATAAATAATACATTATACCTAAATTAAGTAGTAACTTATTGAAGGAGAGGGGTGTGGGAGAGTGTTTGTATGTGTGTAAATGAGAGTGTGTGTTAATTTTAGCATCAGATTGTTAAAAATAATTTATTTTCTTTTATCTATTGTTGGACATGAAAGAGGACAAAACTAATGTATTCTTCCTCCTAGAAAATTTAAATTTTCCGTAAAATTATGTATTTGATCTTAAATAAAGAATAATTGACTTTTTTCCTTCGTAATTAGGGCAATTATGGGGCACAGAGCTTAGTCCAGCCCCTTATTTATTAAGTAAACAACGTAACCAAATTCCTGCCGGCAGAACCTGTCAATGTATTTTGTGGGGTTTTGAACTTTTAAACTTGAGTACGCGGCCAACACCGTGAACCAATCAATTGAACCCAAGTTAGGGCCCATTAACCAGCGGCCGAGAATTCAAATTTCGTTGAAAGATGTCCTTGCGATCGTACCCTTGCAATATAAAGGGCGTTTCCGATTAAAAAGATTAAATATTATTATATAAATTATTAAAACTATGTACTTATTATAACAATTTTTTTTTCATATGTATTTATAATTGTTCAATAATGTCTAAGCAAAATAAGTGTGTAAAAAAATCTGAAATATTTTAGTTTTTAAGACCGTAAATAAACAAATAGACAAAACACGTGCCGGAATTTTTTTAACTTAACGTTATATTCTGAAAAGTAGCTTTCCTAGATAATTTATTGGTTTATTTTACTGTATGATATATAATTTTAAATGTGTGTTGTATAATACAACATTTTGTTTGAAAAATTATCAAATCTGCCAACAAACAACGGTATAACCTTCATTACATTACATAGTATAAAATGAAGTCGCTCAAAATGTATGTGCGCGTTAATCTTTTAAACTACGCAACGGTTTTCATACGGTTTTCACCAAAAGATAGAGTTATTGAAGAGGAATATTTATATGTATAATACATATAAATTATATTAGAGAAAAGCCAAGAAATTCAAAGAAAACATATTTTTGTGCGATTTAAAACGGTTGGCGGGCCGTACTATAATCACTTTTGAAATTCGTTCTACGGAAGAAATTGGAAAATATAAATATGTCCTAGAGTAAGTAGGTATTTGATTTTCCCTTTTCAAATATCCAGTGTTGCATTGCAAGCATTGTATGTATAATTAGTGGCGAGTTAATTAGTTTATATGTATAATACGTGCTTATTATAGTAGAGAAAAGCCGATAAATTCAAATATTCAATTCAGGCAGCGGGCAGCGGGCAGCTGGCAAGCGGGTGGTGTAGATTTTATAAAGATTGAGTAATGGCGTTGTGTTTCGTTAGCCACAGCAACGTGTGGCCGGGTCTGTTAGTATTATAATAAAAATAAACATAGTTTTTAAAAATTTAAAACATAGCTTTACTGGATTAAAAAAAAACAATCTTTCGACTTTCGAAGTCAATTAATATATTTTTGTAGAAAAGAATCGATACGTCTAGAATTTGATTTTAAAATGACATATTTCGGGCTGTGTCTGGTTTTTATAAGTATCTTTTTCCCATCCAAAGTCGTAGATTTGAAGCAATTTATTGATTAATTATTTATGGCATACACTAAATTTAGTATTATAGTGCCAAAACATCAACCACCTCATTTTCCCACTCAATTTGTACTAATACAAAGAAAAAGTGTTTGGAAAAATATATTTTGTGAGTTGGCGGGACATTTTATGTTAGCGTTACGTAAGCGATAAAGCAGGCACTACTTTCACTACCTCCCTCTTTCCCATCTCCTTCCCCTCCCACTACCTTCAGCCTCACAACTTACCCCAATTGGGGATGCAATAGACTCACTGGCTCCAGACGGGAGCAGCTATGACTCTTGTGAGGTATTCATATAGGTTGATTCTTATACATCAGCTCCACACGAGAATATAAAGAGAACGAAAATAATTCCCCACAGCGCCTATGTCATCTTTGGGTTTGCTGTGTGGCGGGTTTTTTTAAGGAAAGGAAGAAGAGGAAGATCAGGGAAAGAAAAAGTACGAGTGGTGTGGAGGCGTCTGAGGTTCAGTGTGTCCAGAAATGATAAAAGTACGAATCTATACCACTCAATGCTGTGCAAGGCGATGGGTCGAAAGAGTCCTTCTAGAGAAGCCTCTCTCGACCCATTGCCTTCAACACAGTGGTAGAGATGGATTTATACGTCCGACACATTGACCCCCAGACTCCTACACACCCTCATACATTTTTCCTTCACAGAACTTCTTCTTCTTCAATTTTCCTAAAAAAAGACCATCCACACAGCACCCCCAAAGATGACAAAGGCCCTGAGTGATATTTTTTCTCAGGGCCTCCTGTGTGGAGCTAAAGTGAAAAAAAATATAATTAAAATAAAAGTAAAAATCCTAGAATTTTGCGCTCCTTTTGACAAACGAGACCCCGTTTTATAAATTATATTTACATTCGTCCATCAAAAATCTGTCATGTCTGTTGGGAGGGGGTTGAGAAGGGGGGGGGGGATGTTCTCCCCCTTGCAGGAGGAAATCCAATTCCCCCCTCCCCCCTTTCAGATCCCAGATTTTTTATTCGCATGCAAATTCGACCAAATGAATTATTATTTTTATTCGAGAAAATTCAATCCGGTTGTAAGGCACTCGGAACTCACTCTGATGTTGTCAGTTTACATAAGATAAGACCGACTGGAATACAGGCCTGGGCGTGCGACCGCTAAATTACGAAGTCAGTAGTGCTGTCTCTAAGTAAACTTCAGGGTTTAAAATTGTCTAATCACTCTGTTTATTTAATATGCTTGTTCGCGCATTATTAAATGGGATTGATTGGGTATTGCATTCGCAGACTTGGTGGGTAGCATAATATGTCAAAATCCTGAATTTATCCCACCTACCTAATCTTTCCATCCTAAATGTCACCATGAAAAATTGTTGCAAGAAAGTACTCAACTTTGGAGAGTTGACAGTGTGCTTCGCCGTTCAAAGCAAAATAACATCTCAGACAGGGCGCATGTATCATAACCTCTTGCTATAAGAATATTGCGATTTTTAAATTAAACATTGTGAAGTGTACACCGCAAACTGGAGATAAGCGAGGCCACATCTGCAACGGTGAGTCCTATTTTCCTTTTACCAATCTGGGCTTATCTAATTTTCCAAAAGCACAGATCTGAACTATCGACTGACTATCCATCAGGTTTTGCGAGTGTACGCTATTTAATCGTCCCGTATAACTTAGCGATCACGTAGTTTCGGGACTGGTCCTTCGAGGGTTGCATAGGCTTTGCTCTGCAGCACTTAACGCCAATTTACAGTGGAGTCGCAGTTTCGCGACACCAATGCTTGCATAAAACAACACTCGCACAACGTGTATCAATAAAAATCGCCGCCATACTGGAGACCCGGAGGAAAATAATTTCCCTCAGGTCCTATGTCATCCTTGGAGATGATATGTGGAGGATATTTTTAAGGAAAGGTGGGAGAGGAAGTTCCGGGAAGGACAGGGCATGAGGAGTGGGTAGGAATCTAGGAGTCATTGTGTCCAGGAGTAAAGGACTGTGAATCCATCCCGCTCGCCGCGGTGCAAGACGATGGGTCGCAAGAGACCAGCTGGAGAGGTCATGGAGTCTCCATACACCGGTCGATCCCCCATCCGACTCGCCGCGCCACTGTTGGGCAGGCGCATCCGCAGCCAAGACCTGAACACACCACACCCGACGAACATCCCTGCAATGTTATCAAACACAGCGAACTACTTGGGGTGACCTATGGCAGATATAATAAATGTATCACGGGGCTGCGGTACCCATCCCCAAAACTGCAAAGACAGACTTGATCAGTGACTTGATCATGTTCAAAATCCGCCGCATGCCCAGGCCTGTACTCTAGCCGCCCTTGAAGTACGACCTTTCGACTCCTTTGCCCAAAACAGACCACTGAAAATGATTTTATCAGTTCAAGAAATAATTTCGATATTGATTTCGACAAAAATTGAAAATTTACTTCCATCGCACAGACAGACACGTCCATAATCATCATCATTACATTACATTATAATTATAACATAGTATAAAATGAAGTCGCTCAAAATGTATGTGCGCGTTAATCTTTTAAACTACGCGACGGATTTTCATACGGTTTTCACCAATAGATAGAGTGATTGAAGAGAAATGTTTATATGTATAATACATGTAAATTATAATAAAGAAAAGCCGAGAAATTCAAAGAAAACATATTTTTGTGCGATTTAAAATGGTTGGCGGGCCACTATAGTCACTTTTGAAATTCGTTCTACGGAAGAAATTGGAAAATAGATGTCCTAGAGTAAGTAGGTATTTGATTTGAATTATTTTATTTGATGAAGTCGCTCAAAATTTATGTGCGCATAGATCTTTTAAACCACGCAACGGATATTCATGCGGTTTTCACCAATAGATAGAGTGATTCAAGAGGAAGGTTTATGTATAGAGACACTGATTCATCGATATTAGCGATAAAAACGTTAAAACGCGAAGTAAAAGTAGGCTTGCTCCAAAGTTTAAATCTGTTGATGACAGTAAATTCCTGGAAGGTAACAGGTATTTTCAAAGACAGCTTGTAGAGCAAGTGAGGGATGGAGTCACTGTAGACATAATTCAGCTACTCTTAGCTGTAAAAATTGTTCACAGAGAATTTGCTGAGGCAGCTCTGATGACTGTGTCGCAGAAAGATTTTTTAGTTGCTATAATCTTGTATTGACAGATCGTAGAACGAACATGACACAATCTACTGTAGAAACATGCGCCATGTTGAGTTTCAACCAATAATAAAATAAACATGTTTCAAGTGATTTTGCCAATTTAATTGTTTTTCCCCTCTTGCCGACTCCCATTCCTTGACGTTATCCTATTTAGCTATAAACGCTATGAAAACGCAAAATTAAAGCTATAAAAGCTATTTTTTCAATAATTAATGCTACATTTCTTAAAATTAAAGCTATGAATCAGTGTCTCTATTTATATGTATAAAAACATGTTTATTATGGTAGAGAAAAGTCGAGAAATTCAAATATTCAATTCAGGCAGCAGGCAGCAGGCAGCGGGCAGCTGGCAAGCATGTGGTGTGGATTTTATAAAGGTTGGGTAATGGCGTTGTGTTTCGTTAGCCACAGCAACGTATGGCTGGCTCTGCTAGTACACTTATATATCTGTTTATATCTTCGGGTGTAGACTTAGATTAAGCTAGGTTGCAGTAGGAATAGTGAAGTTGTGCAAATGAGCTCAGTTTGAGAACACAGATCATAGAACGACCTGAGGTTGAGAATATCGCACATTGCAGACCATTATAGCATATTTGAAGACCCGTGAAAATCGCGGGAAAATTAAAAAAATAAATATACCTTATCACTTCCATCTTATAATTTTTTTTGACGTTATCTCCACACAGGTGACCCTGAGGAAAAAATTCCCTCTGGGCCTATTTCATCTTTAGGAATGGTGTGTGGCGGGTCTTTTTAGGGAAAGCGAATAGAAGAAGTTCTGGAAAGGAACAAATATGATTGGTGGGTAGGAATCTTGAGGTCAATGTGCGGGGTAGCGGAGTGTGAATCCATCCCTCCCACTGCGATAAGCCGATGGATCGAGAAAGACAGGCTGGTCTAGGTTAGGTCTCCATCAAGCAGTCTTTCCCGATCCGACCCGACACGCAATAACAGGTGGGCAAAAGCATCCGCCGTCGTGACCTAGACAAACCTCATCTCGTGAACCCGGGCATCCCTGCTAAGTCACCAAATGTAGCTAACCACTTGCTGTGGCAGGGGTGTTGGTTAACCAATAAATGGTTCCCGAGGCGGCGGCACCCGTACCCGCCCCCAAATTGACCTTAAATACCAGTATATTTTTTTACTGTTGTAGTTAGTTTTAGTGATAATTTTTAAAGTATTTAATTAAATAAACACAATATTAGCGAAACTCAATCGAAAATCTGGAGACAGATAAATCAGAAAAATATATTGGCACCTCTGGGACTCGAACCCAGGTCTCTTTGCTTACATGGCAAGTGCTCTACCAACTGAGCTACGGATTAGATAATAGGTTCCGTCAAACCCATGTCAAATTCGGTCATTTTTAACTGTATCTATTCGGGTTCCGTAGCTCAGTTGGTAGAGCACTTGTCAAATAAGCAAAGGGTCCTGGGTTGAGATTTTACTCATAAAGTTTAAAAAAATTAAAATAAATCATTTTTAAAGTTTTAATTTTTCGGATATTCCTTGTGGTTGTCTGTGTGACGTCACAAGTCACAAAAATCTTACGTTTTATTTTAAGGGCCATTAACCAGCCAGCGGCCAATATTTCAAATTTTGTCGAAAGATGTTCTTACGATCGTACAGGGCGGTTCCAATGAGAAAGATTAAATATTCACCGTACCAATTTTTTTTAAATAATAACTCAATATCGATATTATTTCATTCAAAATTTGCTATTTATACCTACTCGTACATTCAAAACGCTGAAAAGCGTGATGATAAAACGATTAACATTATGTCCTCTTTGTAATTATTTGTTCACCCTAAGTATTTATAATTTTTCAAAAATATCTAAGCAAAATAAGAATGTAAAAAAATCTTAAATATATTAGTTTGTAAGTGCGCAAATAAAAACACAAACGGACCAATTTTCGTCAAGAAACACGTGCATTTTTATATTTTTAATGATTTTATTTAAAATAAAATTAAAATTCTGAAACATGCGTTTCCCAGATAATGTATTGATTTATTTTACTGCATGATTTTATGATTTGAAATGGTGGTTGTATAATACAAAATCTTTTTTGAAAATTTAACAAATCTGCCAAAGACCTAGGTTATAACATTATTGCACTAAAAATAAACATTTTTTCTCAAAATTCAAGACTTGCGTTTACTAGATAAAAGAACAATCTTTCGAAATCAATTTATATTTTTTTGTGGAAAAGAGTCAATACATCTAAAATCTGATTTAAAAATGACATATTTCTGGTATTCTCTGGTTTATACCCTCTTACCCTTAAGAGCGTTCCAGCGGACGAAAATCCACATTTCGTCGAAAGTTGTTCTTACGATCGTGCAGGGCGGTTACAATGAGAAAGATTAATTATTCTCCGTACCAGCTTTTTAAAATTATAACTCAATATCGAATTTATTTCAATCCAAATTAGCTTTAATTTATACCTTCATCCAAAAATGCTGAAAGGCGTGATGATAAAACTATTCAAATAATGCACCTTTTGTAATTATTTTTTGATTATAAGTATTTGTCATTTTTCAATAATGTCTAAATTTAATAAGAATGTTAAAAAAATCTGAAATATATTAGTTTGTAAGTGCGCAAATAAATACACAAATGGACCAATTTTCGTCAAGAAACACATGTACGTACATATTTTTTAATGATTTTATTGAAACTAAAATTAAAATTCTAAAACATGCGTTTGCTAGATAATGTATTGATTTATTTTACTGCATGATTATATTATTTGAAATGGGTGTGGAATAATACAAAATCTTTTTTTTAAATTTAACAAATCTTCCAACGGCCTATGGAATAACTTTATTATACTAAAAATTAAAAAAATTTCTCAAAATTTATTACATTCGAATGCTAGATAAAAGAACAATATTTCGAAATCCATTTATAATTTTTTGTGGAAAAGAGTCAAAACGTCTAAAATCTGATTTGAAAATGACATATTTCTGGTTTTCTCTGGTTATACCCTCTTATCCTTAAATTCAGAGCAAATCTGAGTTTTAAAGATCATCGAACCGCAGTTACAGACAGACTTGACAGTACCACGACCGTAATCAGTATTGTTAATTCTGATCCGCGAACTTTACTCTCTATGCAGTTTTTTTTTTTAGTTTTAGTGAACTGCACAACCGATCACACCTGTATGAATGACTTTTTAATGTGTTTTGGCATTGAACCCAATTAGCCTTGTTACCTGCTACACAAACAAATCTGTTTCTATCCATTCGATAGGGGCGACTGAACTATGTATTGCAATTGCTAATGAACTCGCGACCTTAGGATTAGGCAAATTTAGTTATGAGTACAAAGGAGTAAACTATTCTATAGATTCAAGGTCTAGTCGTCTAGTAAATAGGATTGCATTTTAAACGAATGCTTCTTCACTCGTGGGACTATGTGGTCGCACAATATTTAATAATCGGAATATGTTGTGAGGCAATTTCATATCTGGGTTACATACTCGAGGGGAGAAATATCACTTGCTCCAATTAATATTAAAAGGAGGGTCGCCGAGGGCCTAGTAGGAGATAAATGTCTTGGCTGCGAAATGAAAAGAGTGGACCGCTATAAGAAGTGTGGAGGAGCTATTCCGGGCAGCGAAAGATTGAGATACATTTACCAGAATGATCGCCAACGTCGGGGGAGGCCTGATAAGCACACGAAGAAGAACTGAGGCAGAAAGGAGTGGGAAATGGAAGGAAATGGGGAGAGTAATGTTGGAAAGTTGGATAACCTGGATGATTGCAATATTTATATTTTTTATTCTCGATGAAACGAAAAATAGCGACACTAAAAAGAGACAAACACACACAGGATTTAGCCTGCGAGAGAATGAGATAGTTTAATCGGTTCCTCTCACAATTTGAGAGGCGGATGTGCCATTTGATGAACCATTTATTGGATAAGCAACACATCTGCCATAGGTCAACCCAAGTGGTTGGCTACTTTTGGTGACTTAGCAGCGGTACCCGAGTACCCGGGCTCATGGGGTGAGATTCGTCTAGGTCTTGGTGGCGGATGCGTCTGCTAATTTTATATGTGGCGGGCCGAGTCGAAAGAGACTGATTGACCTCTCCGGCCTTTTGACCACTTCAGCTGGACTCTCTCGACCTATCCCCCACCGCAGTTGAAGGGTTGAATTTATATGTTTTCAGATTCCAATCCACCCCTCATATTTTTTTCCTTCCCAGAACTTCCTCTCCTCCCTTTCCTTAAGGGCCCGCACGCCAGATTTGTACCGATTTATTGCATATTTCCCTTAAACACGGTAAGTTTTAAAGCTCTTAAAAAATATATGTTATTCTTGAAGATAATATCTAGACTTTGCCCGCGCCGAAACGCAAATTATATAAAATTCCCTCGATAGAAAAAAATCGCAAAGTATGCTCCAAAAATTATGATTAACGCGTTTGTTTCAGTTATTTTACAAGTTATATGTATGAAAAAATTCACAGTGTTTCTTTAAATGCTGTTTAAGATAATGCCCGCGAAATTTTTGTTCTATTTTAAACGAGTCGTGTTTTATTTAACATTTTCGCATCGATTTTGTCGCCGTAAATGTTAGCGCTCTCCTCTAACATTCGTAATTTCGTATCTCTCCATCTTCTTCTTTTCGGGCCCGGTTGCAGAGCCTTAAAAAAGACCCTCCACACAGCATACCCAAAAATAACATATTCCCCGATAGAAATGTTTTCCTCTGGGCCTCCTTGCCACGCACGCCTCCCGTGTGGAGCTAAGGGAACGTACCCATACTACGTGACCAACTTTTTGCAATTTTTAAACCCCCCCCCCCCCCGGTGACCAAAATCCTAAGCAACCCGCCGCTCATTTGTATGGAGCGTGACATTTTGAAGACCCCCCCCCCTAAATGTGTCACGTAGTATGGGTACGTTCCCTAATGTAAAAAATATCTAATATATAAAATTCTCGTGTCACGGTGTTTGTTACCATACTCCTCCGAAACGGCTGGACTAATTTTGATGAAATTTTGTGTGCTTATCTGGTAGGTCTGAGAATCGACCAACGTCTATTTTTCATACCCCTAAAAGTAAAGGGTGTTCCACTCCGAAGAAAATTATTTTCCCCATACATTTTGTATGGAACGAATTCTCCTATTTTGAAAGAACTGCAGCAATATTGTAAGGGGTATAATATTGAACTGTGAACCGGGGGAGGGGGGGAGGGGGGGAGGGGGGAGAGGGGAGGGGGGAAAGGAACTCAGGAAGGGGGGTTAGCGGGACAGGGGAAGGGGAGAAGTGGAGTGGGGAGAGGGAGAGGGAACGCGAGAGGGGAAAGGATACGTAGGGAGAAACAATTTAGATCAAGGTATGGTATATGCAGGGAGAAACAATTTAGATCAATTCAGTTAATAAGTTGACAACCGTTTTTGATTCTGAGGCGGTACGAAGTTCGCCGGATCAGCTAGTATATATAGATTTTAATAAATTCGGTTCGCGAAAATTGTCTATAACAATAACTCAAAAGAGATGCGAAACATCTCTTGTTGAAAAGTGAAAATACTAAGTTATCTTTGTGATAAATCGGAGTACCTACATAACTCGCGGGAATTTTTGAAATAATTCCGATAAATGTTTTTTTGAAAAAATTGCAACAGAAGATGTGAAAAATCGAATTGAATTCTTTATGAAATAAAAAGGATATCGTCGGTGAAAATTCAGATCACAGGGCACGGTTGGGGGGCATACATTAATTACGTGAGCTCAAAAGGGGGGGGGAGGGGTCCAGTAAAATCTCACGTTACTTGAAAAGAATATGCGAAGTGGCCCAAATTTATCTCACCAAGGGGGGGGGGGTCTAGATCGGAAGAAAAACTGCTCACGTAATTAATGTATGCCCCCTAACATTGCTGTGTCAAAACCAGTGTTGCCAATTCAGATTCTTTAGAGCCAGATTTAGCTCCAAAAAGAGCCCGTCAACTCTAAAAAAAGTGGTGTAGTTTCTTAGTTCGTTTTTTCAGATAATCTAGCTTCACTTTTTATACAAAACTCACGGACGAAAAATGACAATTTAGGAGTTATTTATTTAGGAACGTTCACAGGATGGAATTTGCTTAATTAATTGTTCCCAGCTTACGATGTACAAGATTTTAGCCTTTTTAGCTCATTTTCGAGAGTCGTCTGGCTTTATTTTTAAAATCGAGTTGGCAACACTGGTCAAACCTTGTTATTCTTTAGGGATGCCCTATCACTGCGGTTCCTCAGCCGGTACCGAAAAATGAACCCGTTCCTTTTCAAGTTACTTTTGAAACCTATCTTGTGGTGGGGGGATTCCTTCACCTTTTATTATCACGGATATTTTTGAAAAAAAAAAAAACCCACAAATATCTTTGATCGTGCACAGTGGCGTAGCTAGCATGGGTGGCACCCGGGGCGGAAAACGCGGTGTCACCCCCCCCCCCCCCATTATTTTTTTTTTTTGAGAAATTCAAAACGCAAATGTTGAATTCCTAAAATATAAAAAAACATTTCTAGCTAGTCAAATATGTAAAAAAAAAATTGTTATCCTCAAAATTAAAACACTTCTAAAAACACTAACAGAATAACAGCTTTTTCAACAATCGATAGGTGATAATTTCCTTCGCGAGTTCCCGTCAATCACAATGTACGAAAGAAATGAGAATGACACAGGGGAAAAGCGAGGAATATTTCACGGGAATCCCCAATAAATCAAAAGTAAGAGCTAGGAACAAAAAAAATAAAAGAATTTTTGGGGAATGCTGACCGACCGAGGCCATATAGCTACAAATAACAGAGTTCCGTGTGGAGTCTTCAATTCTAATATGCTGCAAAAATCTGAAGAAAATCATTTGCTGTCATGAAAACATAATAACCAATACTTAGGTTAAAACCAGTTTTGTGTTTAGAGTGTAACGATAAAATTTCAATCGTGAAATAGTAAAGGGGGCGTTCAAGTATAACGTAACGCAATTTTTGAAAAAATTTTACCCTCTCTCCCCCCATGCGACGCGCCGTAACATTTTTCTGCACCTCCCTCCCCCTAAACATTACGTAACACCCAAGTGACTATTTTTACCTAAAAGTCTCAATTAAATTGCGCAAAGTACTGGAAAGTCGCTTAAATACCTTTTTCTTGTTTGAATCACGTTTGCGGTAAAAATAAAACAAGAGATTTAAACTCGCAATAGGTTTATTTTATTGTTTTAAATTGTAATTCATAAACAAATTGGGAAAATATTATTATTTTTATCGGCCTTTCATTCCTTCCGGATCTCTACAATTTAATACTGTCTTAACTTTAATACACCTACATGGTTTTACAACACATATTTCGTTTTACATTAGCTACACTGAGGAGGCCCTGAAGAAAGTAATTTTACAAAGGTTTCCATATGGAGCAAAACTTTACTCCACTATGATTCATAAGCTTACTCAGAGTGGAGTAAAACCTTTTTCATGATCTGAATGCAGTTATACAAGTCCTCAAAACGAAGTTTTAAAAGTCCAAAGTATGATTCACAGAAGAGAAAAACCTTTTCATGTCCTGATTGTAACTATTCGTGTTATCAAAAGGGATACATCTGAAGTCAGCTGCTGACACAGTGTGGAGAAAAACCTTTTTCATGTTTTGTTAGCGCCAATTACAATTTGGCCGCGCAGCAATACATTGTGCGTGTATTTTGGAAACAGAATATTGTTTTCCATGATAATTATTGTGCCATCCTTTCTGGCTCTCTCCCCGCCTACCTACCGTTGAGTTCCGAGTTACGGAGTTTACAAGCCGGATGAATATTTCGCTTCAACGCCGATCATTTACGATTCACGGGAAAGTTAAAACAATTGAATTAAGTTTTATTAATATTAAGATTCGCATCGCAATTGTTCACTGGAACAAGTTAATACCAAGTGCAAAGTGTTCAGAAGATACCATTTCCAGACTCTCCTGTGAGTAAATCCTTATTCCTATTGTACAATATTATCATTGTAAATGCATACACAACCCTTGCTGAAAATTAGCATGTCGCTAGCTGAAACATTTGGTCCAATCTAGCCTGGATATGTAAAGAACCAGCGCCCATTTTTATTTGGAATATTTACGCACGGGTTTCATTGCATATAAATTTTTTATCGGGAGTAGTTTGAGAAAGGTAGGTCGTCGTAGGTAGGTCATACGTACGTCAGCTTGAAATAATTTCATCATATTATCAAACTAACGCATTTAAACATGCCGGAGGAATCAGCTGTTTCTAAAATTGAACGCGATATCAAGTTGCTAGAAGCCAGGCAGAATTCGCAATTTGCAAGATGTCAAAGAATATATGACAGTATAAAGGGTTTGAAATCCTCTAATTCAAAAAACATATTTTGTGCCAATACAGCATTGTTATCGGAGATAAGGAAAGAGTTTATTGAGTTAGTAAATAAAATTAATGATTTAAAACTGCAATTAAATTCTGAATTTTCGCCCAACTTTCAGATGGAACAATCCTTTGATGATTTATACTCGATAATACAATTAACCGCAAAACAGACCTGTGACAATACAACTGAGTTATCCGACACGCAGTCAAAATTAGATAAATCAAATCGCAATGTTAAGTTGCCAAAATTAACTTTGCCGTTATTTGATGGAAGTATAATAGGATGGAGAATTTTTCACGACACCTTCAAAAAATTAATTCATGAAAATTCAGACCTTTCCGACATGGAAAAAATTCAATATTTGATAAGTACTTTGTCGGGACAAGCGTTAAACATCTGTGCCGGAATTCCAACCACAGCCGAAAATTACCACCTTATTTGGGAAACATTGATTGAAAAATACGAAGATACAAGGGCAAACGCAATTTATTATTTTGATAAAATTTTAAACATAAAACCAATAACAATACCGACTGCATTGGATTTAGAAGCTTTCATAGACGAATTTCACTCCTCAATTTCAGCATTGCAACAATTAAAAATTCCTAATTTATTACAATGTTTCTTCCTTTATATAGGGACTCAAAAACTAGACAAAGAAACAGCTGTAGCATTCGAATCATCGATCAGAAAATCAGAGGCACCGTCTTACGATGAATTCATAACATTTTTGCGGGAACAAGCTAAGATATTAGAAAGAACATCAACATTATCAGAATGTCACAATTCACAACAGCGTATTGAGAAAAATTCCCTTAAGAAACAGTACATCCAGGCATTTGTTAGTTTAACAAATAACAAAACAAAACATTACAATTGCGCTGTATGTAACCTTTCGGACCACACATTAATTTATAAATGCCCAACATTTCTAAAAGCGTCGCCTAAAAATAGGTTTGAAATATCTCAAAAACAAAACTTATGTAGAAATTGCCTTAGTAAAATGCACTTTTCCAAAACATGTAAATCGGAAAACAGGTGCAAGTATTGTAATCAAAAACATCATTCTTTATTACATTTTGATATCACCTCGCACAATTCCACTCACGATAATGAAGAGGATTTATCGGAAAATCCAGAAAATGAATCGGAAATTCCGTCAGATAATGCCACACTATGCACTCTGAATAATAGAGATTCAAACGTTTTTTCTCAAAATCAAACAATATTACTAGGTACCGCATCTATTAACGTTCTCGATAATCGGAATAATTATCAGAAAATGCGTGTTTTAATTGATAGTGCATCGCAAAATGATTTCATAACAAAGGAATGCTGCAAACGTCTGGGTTTGCGTTTATTCCCAAATCGCAATCACGCAACTGTTAGAGGCATAGGAAATATTTCTCAAAGTATTAAAGGAATAGCAAATTTAAAGTTTGAATCGCGATATAATAATAAAACATCTTTCTCCATTCGACCTTTGGTCATAGATCGCATCACAACACAGTTGCCGGCATCTTCTATAGATAGAAATGCCTTATCTTACCTAAACGAATTGCCTCTCGCCGATGACGAATTCCATCTTCCATGCGTCATCGATGCAATCATCGGTGCCAATTTATTTGGACAAATAATATTACCGGGTAAGGTAAAGGGTTCTCGGTTATTACCAAGTGCAATCGAAACCAGTTTGGGGTACGTACTAGTCGGAAACGCACCTACTCTCAAGCAAAGCAACGTAACTCGCAACCAAAACAAGGTTTCTCGTAAACCAAGTTTACACGCACATTATTAATCTCATGTTTCCGGCAACTTTTATAATACCTAATAATTAATTAGTTTAGTTCAAGTAGGCATGTACACATAATTGCTATCTTTTAATCGTTTCCTTTCTTTATTATTTTCTTTTCGTCTTACTCGCATCAGAAATACGCATTAACGCGATGAGCAATGAAAAACGATGTCGTGAGTGTTTTATAGTATTTATGGGTTTTTCCTATTTACTTTTTTTTATTTCTTTTTTTTTAAGTTTCGTTGCTGGTCGCATTGTTGGTTTGTTTTGACCATTGTGTCAAGGCCGGGGGCATGTTAGCGCCAATTACAATTTGGCCGCGCAGCAATACATTGTGCGTGTATTTTGGAAACAGAATATTGTTTTCCATGATAATTATTGTGCCATCCTTTCTGGCTCTCTCCCCGCCTACCTACCGTTGAGTTCCGAGTTACGGAGTTTACAAGCCGGATGAATATTTCGCTTCAACGCCGATCATTTACGATTCACGGGAAAGTTAAAACAATTGAATTAAGTTTTATTAATATTAAGATTCGCATCGCAATTGTTCACTGGAACAAGTTAATACCAAGTGCAAAGTGTTCAGAAGATACCATTTCCAGACTCTCCTGTGAGTAAATCCTTATTCCTATTGTACAATATTATCATTGTAAATGCATACACAACCCTTGCTGAAAATTAGCATGTCGCTAGCTGAAACATGTTTCAACTGCAACTATTCATGTACTATGAAGAGAAATCTAAAAATCACACGTTTACCGACAGTGGAAAAAAACTTATTTCATGTCCTGACTGCAACTATTCTTATTCTCGAAAAAAATAACTAAAACGGCACTTGCTAAGTCACAGTGATGAAAAACCTTTTTCTTGTCCCGACTGTAACTATTCATGCGCTACAAAACGGCATCTAAAAATTCACATGCTTACCCATACTGGACAAAAACCTTTTTCATGTCCCGACTGCAGTAATACAGGTTTTCAAAGGGAAGATTTAAAAATCCGCAGTACGATTCACAGAAGAGAAAAACCTTTTTCATGTCCTGATTGTAACTATTTGTGTTCTCAAAAGGGATACATAAGAAGTCAGTTGCCTACTCAGTGCGGAGAAAAACCTTTTTCATGTTCCAACTACAACTAATCATGTACTCTGAAGAGAAATCTAAAAATCAAACGTTTGCCGACAGTGGAAAAAACCTATTTCTTGTCCTGGCTGCAACTATTCTTATTCTCGAAAAAAATAACTAAAACGGCACTTGCTAAGTCACAGTGATGAAAAACCTTTTTCTTGTCCCGACTGTAACTATTCATGCGCTACAAAACGGTATCTAAAAATTCACACCTACCTACCTTGTTTTTCAAACAGCACTAATAAACACGCTAACACAATAATAACTTATTCACTAATTCACGTCAGTCCATAGATAAAAATTCACTTCACGAGTCTACGTTAATCACAATATACGAACGAAATTAGAATGACACAAGGAATATTTCAGGGAAATCACCGACTGAGCTAGTAACAAAAAAAACATTTTTCGGGAATCCCCGACCAACCAAGCCATAGAGCAAAATAACAGTCAGAGTTAACGTGTAAAATATTTTTTACGGCAATTTTGCACTTTCGTAAGTTTTTTCTCCACGTTCGAGTGTCACCCCCTCCTCGGGTGGTACCCGGGGCGGTCCGCCCCCCCCCCCGCCCCCCCTCGCTACGCTACTGATCGTGCAACCAGCTTCTCAGAAAAATGTAATATCTGGCGAATCAGTGACCTCAAAGTCACCGGGACAGGAATATCGCTAACATGTTCGCTCATCTCTATCTACTGTCAAAACTGACAGCTGACAGCGGCAAAATGACTGGTTTATTTATGGGCAAAACAAAGCTTTTCTTCGTTCGTGTGTACATTTTCTCTCCTAAATTAATTCAAACTTTAAAATTGTATACAAATGGCATCTTCTGATCTCGATAATTTTTTGAAAAGATTAGACTACGACTCTGATACTGAAATAAATGAGTTGATTTTCTTGTATAACAAGACTAAGAAAGTTATTGAAGTTGAGAGAGGTTATCAGATTGAAGAACCTAACCAAATTAACAAATATAACCTATCTTTGACTGAAGAAAGTGATTGTGAATTTATATCAACTCAGCCTTTTCGAGAGATGACTGGTGAAACGGCTGGTACAAGGTATGTGTTCTTCCCAACCTTTATCTTACTCATCTACTCTTTTTATGTGAATCCTTAGAGAATCCCAACTGTGACAGAGACAGTGGCATCCCAAATTTGGGGTGGTAAAGCATAACTATTCGGACTCATTCTTAATATTCATAGATTATTGAAATAACACAATGTTTCAACTGAATTACAAGACTCCAGATACTAATATCTACAGCCCGTATGTCGGACGAATATCTACAGCTCATATGTTGAACTAATATCTACGAACTTCAGAGTGTTGATTAATATCTACAGAGCGTAGGTTGAACTAATATCTACAGAGCGTAGGTTGGACTAATCAGCTAAATGTGTCCAATAGTCCGATATTAGGGATTTTTACATACATACTTACATAAATTAAGTTTTTTAAACTGCATACACAATATTACGTTATTCCAATATGCTATACATAATTGCAAATCCAACCTCTGACAGTACTGTAGATATTCGTCAACACTTTGGTTCTCATAGATATTAATCAACAGTTTGAGCTGTAGATATTCGTCAACACTTTGATTCCCATAGATATTAGTTCGATTTTTTCAGTTTTTGGAATTCCTGTAGATATTAGTAGACGCCTCCAATTACAATTGGTATATGGTTTGCACGATTGTCTAATGGCGCATTTACATTAAGTCGGTGACCGAATTCGGTAACCGAAATGGCCTGTTTACATTAGGTTGGTGACCAAATACGTCTACCAATGACGGTGATCGAATACGGCCAACCGTATAACAGTTTACACTAGTCAATTTGGCAGGCGGGAATGTGTGCCACCTCCCCGCGAACCTTTATTGGATAACCAACACCTCTACCATAGGTTACCCCGAGTGGTTTGCTACGTTATTTGACTTAGCAGAGGTGCCAGGGTTCATGGGGAGAATTTTGTTCGGGTATTGGCGACGGATGCGTCTGCCCACCAGCTGCATGGCAGGCCGGATTTGGGAGAGAATGGTTGAGAAATCACCCTTTGACTTCTCCAGCCGTTCTCTCTCGTAATATCGCCTTGCACCTTAGGAGGGATGGATTCATACGTCCGTCACTCCTGGACACACTGACCCCCAGATTCCTACCCACCCCTAATACCCCTTTCCTTCCCAGAACTTCATAAAATGACACCCCACACAGTATCCCCAAAGATGACATAGACCCTGAGGGAAATTATTTTCCTCAGGAGGGCCAATTTACTCATTTTCGCTGGACGCCAACCTATTTGTATTTAAAAAATCATAGAACGAAAGGAAAAATCAAAGTGCCGAAAATTTTATGTCTTTGAAATTTGAAATAATGGAAAAAAAAATAGTGAAAATTCGAGTGCATTTGTTTTGAAAACAGAAGACTAATAATTTGAGACTACCTTGGAAGCAAGTTGTTAGTGTTTATTCGTGTACACAATCTTTTTTTTAAGTAAAATATGGAATTCGTGTGAGAAATGTGGATATCCGCAAAGAATGTAAGGCTGATGTAAGCATAATGAGTAAGATTAAGAAAGGGACCCTCAGATGGTTTGGGCATGTAGAGCGAATGAACGAAGAAAGTAGTGTAAGAAGAATATACGACGCGAATGTGAATGGTAGAAGAAGTCGGGGACGCCCGAGGAAGACGTGGCACGATCAAGTGAATCAAATACTTGAGTCGGGCCATGTCAAAAGTCAGAACAATAGAAGAGAATGTATGAGACGATGTATGAATGTGAGTGAGGCAAAGAGTGTGTGCCAAGACCGAGTTGTTTGGCGGTCCGTCCTCTCTGCCTACCCCTGCGGGGAAACGGCGTGATGGTTAGTTAGTTAGTTAGTTAGTTAGTTAAAATATGGAATTTGACCATCTCGGAAGTACATAATATCGCTTAGTATACATAATATCCATTCATATTATTGTGGCGACAATTATCTCGAAGTATCGCAGTGGAACTATATTGTGGTTGAGACGTGTACTCCTTCGCAGAGAAATAGCCATTTTACACCATCTCTTTTTTCAGCCTGATCCTGTATAGAGACCAAAGACAACATTTTTCACTTTACACAATCACTAATTTCATCTCTATTTTCATATCTACGGTTTCAGTTGACATCACTGCAAACAGCACATGAAGCATGTTGTTTGCAGTAATGCCAACTGAATTCGTAGATATGAAAATAGAGATGAAAGTAACGAATGTGTAAAGCGAAAAATTTTGTCTTTGGTCTCTATACAGCAATCGGGCTGTAAAAAGAGATGGTGTAAAACGGTTAATACAGTGGTAAGTGATTGGACTTTCCTTTTTCCTTGCATACCTTGTTTTTCCTACACATATTGATTCCTACACCCAATTCCAGCAAACACCATTTAGTCTCGTTTCTAGTATTTACAGTCCATTACAAGTTTTTTTGGAAATGGTCAAAGAATGAAAAAATGGGATGGTCCGATACTCGGTAGGGAACCCGCTTGCACAAAGAGGGTGTAAACTGTGCACCCTAAAGTTTAAGTTTAGACTTACGGAATTCAACACTTCGTTTGTGTGAAAGCACTATGAAACGATACAAAACAAGTGCATGCTATAATTCGTGAGCAGTTTTGGATTCATCACATGGAAAAGGAACAAATCAAGTTGATCAGAGCTCAGGAGGCGGTGATTTGTATAATAAATATATACAGGCAACTCACATTGTAATATCACTATTCAGTCCATGAAAATAAAATCTTCTTATGAATTACTGGTCCTTTTTAACAGCTGGCTGCTTAAAAAACTTTACTACATATTGGATGAACAAAAGTTTGGGTTTTTTTCTAAAATTGAATATTTTTTACACTATTTAACACACTTTTATAAATGTGTTATAACTTTTTTTTTTTGTATTTCTTGGGCACTGACTATGTAACAATTTTTAGACATTTTTGTTTTGAAAAGTTTTAATTTTTGATGTACATTTGTTACTTTAATTTTAAATTTTTCAGATTAAAGTAACAAACCAGAATTAGGGAACATGAACTTTGTTTACGAAATAATAACTACTCAGAGTTTCCTAACCATCTCATAGAGACAGGTCATAGCTTCATAAAAGAAAAAACTAAGTTTAAACATTGCAATGTAAATTCATATTTTAATTTGTGCGCGTTAGAAACTTTAGAAATTAACAAAAAAATTAAATCTAAAATTAATTTCGTTAATAAAATAATAGCACCATGTAAACCTCTGCTTACAATGTTTCCATGTAATTTTGACTCCTCCCACCGTCCTCCCCCTCCACCAAATTTTCCCCTCCCACTACCGCCGCCTAATTAATTGTGTACTTGTATAGAATTAAGTTAGTTTTAAGTTTGCTCGTTAATGATACGGACGTGACGAAACCGGTCGCAAAAAAATTTAAAATGAAAGTAACAAATGTACATTGAAAATTAAAACTTTTCAAAACAAAAGTGTTATAATTTACCCACCTCACTCATTCAGATTCTGCGCAGAATCCCACAGCTTTCTCGAACCATCCAGGTGCCAAAAATATGGTCACATACCTTACCTCCAGCTCTTCAAAATGATACTCAGATTTCATGTTAGGGCAAGTCATATTAATTTGGATGTCTAGAGGTTTAACCAGTCAGGCCTCGATTGCAGTTTGTTAGAGGGTCAAAATATTTCTGTTTTTCAATAAAATTAAAATAAATGGAACAATTCTGAATATATTCGAAAACTAAAAACTGTTTTGGAAAGGTGATGAAATACGCTTTCAAATTTTATTATTAGAAATAAACATATAATTTTTGAAATATAAAAATTTTGATCAAACATAAAAAAGGCTTTAAAAATGGCTCAACTTATATTTTTTCTAACTAAAATTTCAATAACGAAATAAGATAAAAACGCATACATGCATTATTTATTAGGCAAATGGGGTGAAATGCAGATCCCGCCAAATGTGGGGGATTTTAATAAAAATGCACTTTCTAGATGGGAAAAGTGTGGAAAAGTTGAATAAAAAAGAAATTAAGGCGCCCTCGGCAAAATTGAGGGAGATACAGCCGTTTAAAGAATGTATGAAATGACACTTCATGAACCGATATTGTCAGCCATTTTGTTACCATAATGTTGGTATCTCAGACTTGCTTTAACGAAGGTTGATACGATTGTAGCTAACTTTGTGTGATATACACGTAATAAAAACAGAATTAATAATGGTCACAAACCATGTTACACAAACCTGGCGTAGCCGCTAAACTACTTGAAAACTGGGATGTTTTTCTTGCGCTGACGCGAGCAGGCGTTATAAAGGGGCACAGACCATGTTACATAAACCATGTTACAACAGATGAGGATGATTACGAGTGCTACCAACTTTAAGTGCTACAAAATGGCTGACAGAATCGGTTAATGAAGTGTCATTTCATACAATTTTGCCGAGCGAGCCTTAATTTCTTTTTTATTCAACTTTTCCACACTTTTCTCATCTAGAAAGTGCATTTTTATTAAAATCCTCCACATTTGGCGGGATCTGCATTCCTCCCGGCAAATGTATTATAAACTTTATCGTGAATTCACTTTTTGTCTGTTTCATGTAAAAATAATTAATAAAATATTCTCAAAGTTTTATAATTTTTTTTCAAATTGCAGTCGGAAACTTTGGATTCATAAAGGTACAATTTAATTATTTTGCAGTTAACTTTCAGATTTTAATATAAAGTGTGGTATTTTATCTTTCTAACAACATTTATATCATATCATATTTCTAACCATGATAGTGAGGAAGACACAACGATATCTATGAGACCTATTTGAGTTGTTCCGAAAAGCAAACAAATTAGCCTGATGGATTAATACTATTCAAAATAAATTCTAGTCTAAAATAAAACAAATATCATCACACAGACATTGAATTTATTTACAAACATTTTTGGCTATCGCAAAAATATCAAGGTTCATCCAATATCGAAATTCATCCTAAATAATGAGGGCGTATTTTTACCTTTCTATCTTGCACTGCTTGGTAGCCTTGCTAAAAATCTCATTATAATACAAACAACTAGTTAACCATCACGTCATTCTGCAAGGGTAGGCAGAGAGGATGGACCTCTACATATTATAAATTAAAGTCCTCCGCCGCGTCTGTCTGTTTGGGATAATCTCAAAAACACTCAACGGATTTTCATGCAGTTTTCACCAATAGAGAGTGATTCATGAGGAAGGTTTAGGTATATAATTTGTCAAGGTTTGAATATATAATTTATAAAGGAGAATGTCTGTATGTGGTGGACGAGCGGGCTAGCAAGCAGGCGCTGTGGATTTGATTTGTACGCAAAGGAAGGTCACTGTCTACATTTGATTTCTAAAACCTGTGTAAAGCCCGGGCATCGCCGGGGACTTCAGCTGGTAATACATATATACTGAACATGACCCGACTCAAATAATTTGAAATATGAGATTGACAAAAATGATGTAAAATGAATAGTAGTCCAGTAACTTTGTCGCCTGAATGTATGGGGTAGTATGCGTTAAATCCGGTAGTTCTGATTTTTTGCATACTTGTTTATGATGTTGGCCTAATGAATAATCCAAGTTTTCGACCTCGAGTGCCGACCGCAACTTTGTCAAAAATCGAAAAAACCACGAAAAAATCGTTATTTTTTCAAATTTTGGCGATTATAACCCTAAAGGACAAGTTTTTGAAAAAACTTTTTTACGACGTTTTTAAAGTAGACTAAATTTGCTACAATATGATACTAAAACTGTCTCTGTAGACCCAATAGTTTCCGAGATTAAGCCTTTCAAAGTTTGTGACCTCGAGCGCAAACCGCGAAAAAATCGGGTATTTTTTCAATTTTTGGCTATTATGATCCTAAAGGACTAGTTTATGAAAAAACTTTTATACAATGTTTTTAAATTAGACCAAATGCTACAATATGATACTAGAATTGTCTCTGTAGACTTAATAGTTTCCGAGATTAAGCCTTTCAAAATTTATCATTTTTTTCAAACTTCGCAATTTATTGCAATATTTTAGACGTCACTCGAATAACTCTACCGATATGATGTTTCAATTACCTCCGACATGTGAAGTGACGAATGCGACCCACCTGTAACACGTTTTTAACCATCCGTATTTTTTTTTCTTCACTTATGAACTGTCACCAATCTCAATGTCATTGTTCTCTGAAGAGTGGATGAGAAAGGGCACAAAATCCACCGTGTATTCAGTATTTCAACCTGTAACCTTAAATAAGAAGCAAGGGTTAACGAAGTTTGTAGTAGTGGATGGAGGGCATCTACTTCACAAAATTGTGGCCTCGAAACTCATCATTTGGTGCCATAGCTGACAGTTATATACAGTACATTACTGTTCACTATGGCTCAAATGTGGCAGTAGTTTTCGATGGTTACCCCGTAGATGCTGTACAGAAAAACACAAAGAGCTCTGAGCGTCTTCGAAGAGCCAAGTTACACTCATCCTGAGAGATAATTGTTGATGAGAAAACCGTGGCACAGGTTCCTCAACAGAACTTCTTGTCAAATTACAAAACAAGATTCGTTTCATAAAACTGCTGACAACAAAAATAGGAAATCACAACATTCAAGTACTCCAAGCAGAGGAAGATGCTGATAGGCTCATCATTACTACAGCTGTAACTGCTGCCTTTACCTATGATAAAGTGGTAGTCGTTGGTTAGGACATTGACTTGCTGATCATCCTTACTGCGATCTCAAACCAACGTGAAATTTTTTACAATAAATTTGGAAGAGGCAAAGCATTAGATGTCATATATTCCAGCATCGCTTCTTCAAAATCCTCTTTGAAAACAGAGCTTTTCCTCTTCGTCCATGCCTTTAGTGGTTGTGACTCGATATCCTGCTTCTTTGGCTTAGAGAAGATACAAATGATGTCCATAGTCGAAAAAAATCCGGACGTTGAAAAGCAAGCTGTGATTTTTCTCGACACCAACTCTACACCTGACGATATAGCAGCAGCAGGAGAACGAGTCATAATTGCTCTATACGGAGGCAACCCCAACACCCATAATCTTGACGACCTGCGGTACCAACTATTCGCTAGGGCTGTGACGAAAACCAGCTTCAATCTAGCCAGGTTACCTCCTACACGAGACTCTGCTCGATTTCACTCCTTGCGGACATACCAAAATGATGACCAGAGATGCAGCCCAACAACACCTCTTGCAAATGATTTCTTGCGGCTGCACGAAGGGTTGTGGGAACGCGTGCAGCAGGAAGGCAGGATTAAAATGCTCATCAGTCTGCAGGCACTGTAGCGGGGCCTCTTGTGACAATATACCTGATGATGAAGTAATAGATATCCCAGAAGACGACGATCTGTCCGATGGCGAAATGGAGGATGACTTGTGGACACAAGACGTCGACGATTCATCACCATCTTCTGATGGGGATATGCCATCCCAATTCGTCGAACCAGATACGGACGAACCTCAACCGGGACCTTCCAAGAGGGCTAAATTAATTTAATTTTTTTGATTTTGAATATTACTCAGTTTCCTAACAAATAAACTTATTAACTTTTGTTGTACTTATCTTTGTAAAATAAATTTAAAAAAACTTTGTTTTTTATCTTTTTACTTCATTATTCGTAGCTTAGCTTAAACATTATAATCCCATCATAAAAGTACAGGGCTTCGATAGTATAATCAGGGTCAAAATTCATTAAGAACGACAGAATTCCAAAAAATTGCGAAGTTCGAAAAAAATGATGAACTTTAAAAGGCTTAATCTCTTAAACTATTGGGTCAACAGAGACAGTTCTAGTAACCTTTTGTAGCAAATTTAGTCTTTACAAACGTCTTAAGAATTTTTTTTCAAAAACTAGTCCTTTAGGATCATAATCGCCAAAATTTGAAAAAATACCCGATTTTTTCGCGGTTTGCGCTCGAGATCACAAACTTTGAAAGGCTTAATCTCGGAAACTATTAGGTCTACAGAGACAGTTTTAGTATCATATTGTAGAAAATTTAGTCTACTTTAAAAACGTAGTAAAAAAGTTTTTTCAAAAACTTGTCCTTTAGGGTTATAATCGCCAAAATTTGAAAAAATAACGATTTTTTCGCGGTTTTTTCGATTTTTGACAAAGTTGCGGTCGGCACTCGAGGTCGAAAACTTGGATTATTCATTAGGCCAACATCATAAACAAGTCTGCAAAAAATCAGAACTACCGGATTTAACGCATACTGTGATGTATAAAGTTACTGGACTATAGGTTCCAAAAGCAGAGTTGGTTAAGGCGCTGTGTTCCGGTAAGACAAGAGATCCTGGGTTCGATTCCTAGTTGTGACGGTTACTTTTTTTATTTTTCCGTGTCTTTCACGTTTCGTTTAGTTTTATTGAAGTGAAAACTTCTTTAGCACCGTTGTGATTTGAAATTCGATGAAATGAAAAATAGCGATACTAAAAAGAGACAAACACATCCATCCATAGGATTTAGCCTGCGAAAGAGAGTATGATCGGTCTCCTATTTGTGCAGTGCTTCGTAGCCTACCCACTTTTGTTTACATTAGTTTTCTGAAGGTTCACTTCTACCGCGTGTGACCTGCACACTTTTTTTTCTATGGCTTGTTCTGTTTCATGTTACGTTTAGATTTATTTAATCTGCTTTTTCAATCAAATATTTTATTTGCTTTTTTTACATTTTACACGAGGAAGCCCAGAGGAAAATAAAAACCCCAGGACCTAAGTCATCTTTGGAGATGCTGTGCAGAGGGTCTTTTTAGGGAAAGGAATGATAGGAAATTCTGGAAAGGAAAAAGGAATCTGGGGGTAAATGTGTCCAGGATTGACGAAAGTATGAATCCATTACTCCCACTGTGGTGCAAGGCAATGGGTCGAAAGAGTCCGGCTGGAAAGGTCTTCCTCAACCAATATCTCCCGATCCGGCTCGCATGCTAAGTCACCAAACATAGCGAACCACTTGGAGTGACCTATAGCAAAGGTGTTGATTATCCAATAAATGATTGCTGGAGCGGCAGTACCCATACTCGCCTCCCGAATTGAAAAAGTCGAAAGAAAACCATTCTTCCATTCTGTTTCATATCATTATATTCTTCTCCCTCTACATGTCTAAACTACCTACGCATACCTCAATACGATAGATTCCCTATCTGAAGGGGAACGCATGCGCGGCCCATTTCTGCCCATTTCATACAAATCTTAGATTTGGATTTGAAATCAAAATACCCAACCAAACTGAAAAATTATTTTTGTAATCAAAAGGTATATCAAATATCTAGTTAGGGAACGTACCCATACTACGTGACCAACTTTTTGCAGTTGCGTTTATGTTCACTTGTTGATGAGAGGGTTACGTTCGTGATCATTTGTTGATGAGAGGGTTACGTTTGTGTTCACTTGTTGATGACGGGGTTACGTTCGTGATCACTTGTTGATGAGGGGGTTACGTTTGTGTTCACTTGTTGATGACGGGGTTACGTTTGTGTTCACTTGTTGATGAGCGGGTTACGTTCATGTTCACTTATTAATGAGGGGGTTACGTTCGAGTTCACTTATTGATGATCGGGTTACGTTCATGTGTCTTCATGTGTCCTTTGAGCGAGACCTTCTGCACAAAGGTTTTGTCGCACAACTGACAGTGAAAGTTGCGGATGTTGGCGTGAATCTTGAGGTGCTCCATGAGGCAGGCGCGGCGCGAGAAGCACTTGCCGCACTGGTCACAGTTAAAGTCCTTGGCTCCTACAGAATAACACAACATTTATTGCAATGTAATTATAATTGACAATTTTTTATTTAAAATTTTCCCTTTCCCACAAGAGTCCCGACAGCTTGAATTCAGTAGGACTAATGAAGGCTAAAGGGAGCGGAGAAGTGAGGAGATTGGGAGAAGAGGAAGGTGGGGAAGTATCTGGCTTTTCAGATAAGGTCACAAAACCTGGCTAAGCCAATTCAAACAACATTTGGATTTTGAATGGTGGTCTTCCACCAGGGCGATTCTTAGAATATTTACCACTCTGGAGTTAAAATCAAATGGAGCTCTTTAATATTTCAAATCGATCCTGTTTAATTGAGGAAAAAATCTTAACCTTTTCCACTCCAATGTTGAGTGACACTCGACATGGTGTAATACTTCTTTTTGCGGACTATTTTAAGATAGGAGAAAATTTTTTTACTAAAATTTTTGAATCACGATTGAAAGACACATTCTAGAATAGCACGATACTTTAGTGCTATGGTCGAGGGATGGATGAGTTTTGTTTAGAGCTGCGCCTCATTGCAAGTAGAGGCGTAGGCATTGATGTTACAAAAGTACACTAGTAATTGTCGCATTGTGCTGTCGTCAACATCTTATCAACTGTGCATTATCGTGTTTGTTTTGGTGCAAATACTCGTTGAATGGATTATTTCTGATCTCTATTTTCTGTAGCTTGATTGTGTGTTTATTAGTGAAATAATCCTCAATCCCGTCATGTTTAGTAAGGTAAAGCGAGATGTGTCGAAAAGGCCGAAATATAAATCTAAATGAAAACAAATCATTTTGGACTACGCCTCTTAATTTTTTTCAATTATTTTATAATATCAATTATATTTACAAAAAAATCCAAAACTTAAAAGGCTTGGAGTGGAAAGGGTTAACTTTAAGCATTTATTCTATTATGAAAACGTGCAGAATATCGTTAAAAAATAAAAAAAATTAAGAGTTCTTTTTGGCCATACATAAAAATAATCAATAATCTGAATAGTTTGCTGGGTTTAGTAAACCATTTATATATGTATATAGAGGAATATCTGGAACATAATATCTAATTTTGGCTACCAACAAATAAATTTAAAAAAAACTTAAAATCGAAAGAGAAAAATACCAACCTGTGTGCTTGGTCATGTGATCTCTCAAGTCGCAATTCTGAAAGAAACTGTACCCGCAGACGTTGCACGAGAAGGGACGGTGCTGGAGATGTGATCGCTTCACGTGCACCGACAGTCTGTGCCCGCTGTAAAACACCTTCCCACACTCTGCGCACACATGTTTAGCGCATTCCACTCCGTGCTTCTCAAACATGTGCTTCCGTCGCGTGACACTGTGAGAAAAGGTTGATTTGCACATGGTGCAGCTAAAGAGAGGTATCTTCCTGTGGATTGCCTTCTCGTGGTGGTAGCGCGTTATCGGCGAGAAGAACGTCTTCGAGCAAGAACTGCACGAGTATTTCACGCCGCGGTGCGCTTTCATGTGACCTGTAAAGCTGTCGCGTAACGTCGTGCCGTACCCACACAAATGGCAAAGAAAACTTGGAAAATGCGTATCGTAATAATGCCGTAATAACGACTGTCGCGAATTTGGTACCATTTCACATATCGGACAGAATTTCGCAGAGCTCTCGAGCGCTGGTATTAAAAATATCTCTTTTTTAGCGAGGACCGGATCTTGCTTCAGGAAACCCGTTGAGGTTTTGATGTCCGCTGAATCAATTGATTCGTCTTCACTGCTTTGCTGGAAGAAAGAATCAAAATCACCATCAAAGGTGTTTTCTATCAAATCATCTGCATCTTCTGTTTTTATATGATGCTCGATTTCGTAGCTTTTAAAAAGTCGATTCTTTTTTAATTTCTTTTTGTCCTTTTTCTTTTTTGATTTCTCTAATCTATTGAGTTTCTTGTGTATTTTTTCATCCTGGCTTTTTTTCCTAATTAAGCAATTGCTAAATCTGGTTTCTTTGGATATTTTGAGTTTTTCTAATATTTCTGATTTAATTCGTTTCTTCAATAGTATTCGTCTTAAGGTGTCTTCCCGTCCGCTTTCATTGCTATATTTGTTAAGTATGATCTGCATCATTGTATTGGTGCTTTCTGAAATAAAAACAGGGAATAATTAATTAATTATATCACTTTGCTCTCAGAAGTTAATTACACAAAAAAAACATTAATTTTTGGGGATCGTTGGAAACGGTTAATACGCACTTTTTTAAAAAATATCTTTTGATTCACCTTAATTACATTAAAAGACAACTTTTTGCATTGGGGGAAGTGGAAAATATTTCATTTTAAATTTCGATTACGTAAAATTAAAATTAGCTTTCGTCTTGTGAGATTGTACGCCATTATGGTTATTATCACTTTGGTATGTTGGTATTCCCGATACACTTGAATGTATAACGAACGGCTAGAAGATTTTGAAGGTACCACGAAATCTGGAAAGGTAAGTACTAAATTATCGGAGTTTTGGGAATAAAATGACGGAAAAAAACATGTTTTTAATTTCGGTACCTAATTATTATTTATAAATAATACATTCACTTTTGTATCAAAAACCGTGTTACACAAACCTAGCGTAGCCGTTAAACTTCTTGAAAACTGGGATGTTTTTCTTGCCTTGACGCGAGTAGGCGTTATAAAGGGGCACTTTCTTTTGTATCACAAACCATGTTACACAAACCTAGCGTAGCCGCTAAACTACTTGAAAACTGGGATGTTTTTTTGCCGTGATGCGAGTAGGCGCTACGAAGGGGGCACTTTCTTTTCTATCACAAACCATGTTACACAAACCTAGCGTAGCCGCTAAACTACTTGAAAACTGGGATTTTTTTTGCCGTGACGCGAGTGGGCGTTATAAAGGGGCACTTTCTTTTGTATCACAAACCATATCACATAAAATTAGCGTACGTAGCCGCTCAACATCGCAGAAATAGTTGACTTATAAAAATAAAATTTTAAAGTCAAAAAAAATTTAAACTAATAAATTTTAATCAACGCACGCAATACATGTGTATTAGGTAAGTACCTACTAATTAGGCGGAATTTCAGTTTTATAACATTAAAAAACTCCCGCGCGATTTTGTCTCTAGCCATTGGTTTTACGAGCCGAATTCCCATGAAGTCTGCTACGATTTGCTCTAGCATCTTTTCGTACAGTAACAAGAATACCAACATCACAAAAAAATGACATTTGAAAATAATGTTTGAAAATGGACGGTCTCGTTTCACAGAATGAAAGCTAATTTTAATTTTACGTAATCGAAATTTAGAATGAAATATTTTCCACTTCCCCCAATGCAAATCGTTGTCTTTTGATGTAATTAAGGTGAATCAAAAGATATTTTCAAAAAAAAGTGCGTATTAACCATTTCCAACGATCCCCAAAGTTTACCAAAAAAACAATAATTTCAAGATTGAAAACTGAATCTTTAATTCTGGCAATTTTTAGCCCGATTAAACGTAATCTAACAAAGTTATTCACAAAAAACCATAAAAGGTCTACAAAACACGTCAAGCCGTGATCGTGAAACATGAATATTTTATTTAAAACTAGCTGGGGTACCCGGCTTCGCTCAGGGAGTTAATATGAGATTAAACTGACGTTCAAGCCCACAACGGATCTTGCTTTATATTCCCCTACCAATGGGTAGCCCTACCCATACAAAAAAGGCTTCAAATGGTCCATAATGTTCCAGAACATTCCACAACGTTCAAGAGTGTTCTTTAATGTTCCACAATGATCTGGAATGTTCCCGAACGTTCCAGACTATTCCCGAACATCCAGAATGTTCTGGAATGTTGTGGAATTCTCTCGAATACTCTCGTATGTTCTGAACTGTTCTAGAAATTTCTAGAGGGCGAAACTTCCAGCCCTTGTATCTTCAAAAGCACGCCCTTCATGTAAAAACGGGAACCGTCGTCATGAGTGGGGGATAGAGTGCTACCACACCATATAACTCCCTTTATCGTACCAGGACTCGTTTCTAAGTTTTTGCGGTGTGCACATTGTATACTTTATTTTATAATATATATTGATGATTAGTTATTCCTATAATTCATTATCAGTTAGTTACCACTACTCCTCGTTCTGTGGCCCAAACTCTCGTCTACCGCCTCCACCTGCTTCCGGAAGTGGTACGCGTCTTTTAACCGTGACACGCATCTCTCGCATATATCTATGTTAAACTTCTCCTCTTCTTGAAAATGGTAAATCTGAAACATTATTAAAAGCAAAATAGAAACGAGTGGAAAGCTGACAATTTTAATTATCAAGTAAGATTTTAGTTTAGGGGAGAATAAATACATAAAGAATAGGAAAAAGAAAACAGGGTAAATATTCCACTAATCACCGCACATTTAAATTATTTGATTGAAATCCGAGGAAATTCATGTGAAACATACATAAATGAATTGATAATACAAAACAAGGTAATCAAAAACCTGTTTCACTACAAGCCCAGAACATCCTCAAAAACATTATACATGGAAACAAAACTATTAATATTAAGAAAACTGTATGAATACACTACATGTCTCCTTATTTACAAAATAAACAATAAACTCGTACACACAAACACAGAATTCATTAAAACGTCCCAAGTACACAAACCCTTTACACGATAACATACATTTAAACACCATCCACACTAACTATGGTAAATAATCCATTAGTTACGAGGGGGGCAACTTATATAATTGCATCCCAAATGACATTAAAAACGAAAAAACGTTGGGTAAATTTAAAAAAAAATTATTAATGTTTATTCTTGATAAACAAAGTAATGACATAGAATGCGCTGTATTGTTATATTTAGTTTAGTTTAATGTGTTTAATTATTTGTAATTAAATGAGTGAAAATGTAAATTTTTTTTACTGGAATAAAAAAAATTAAATTTAAAAAAACTATTAGTTACACTATATTTCAACTTAATTACTATAAGCAAAAACTGATTATATTTGGTTAGATGGTAAGAGATGCATTCAAATTTCATTTTTTTCAAATTCATAATTTCCTGTTCAAAACAATTCCTTTGCCACCATTTCAATTATTTTTTCAACGGATCGACACGCATCAGTTTCGGTTCCATGCCAACTCGGAATCAAATCAACTCAACACCTCTTTGAAAAGTCGTTAAAGTTATGAAAAAAATAATTTTAAAATAGCCCTTCCCTAACCTAACGTAAGGGAACGTACCCATACTACGTGACCTGTTCAGGAGGGGGGTCTTCAAAATACCACGCTTGGTACAAATGAGCGGCGGGTTGCTTAGGTTTTTGGTCAACGGGGGGGGGTTAAAAATTGCAAAAAGTTGGTCACGTAGTATGGGTACGTTCCCTAACCTATTTAACCATTTTTTTACCATCACTTTTAATGACTTTTATGAAGAGGTTCTGAGTTGTCAGGTCGATGATGCGCTTAGAATATAACGTAACTAAAATTTGACGCAATTAGTCTTCTAATAAAACCGAAATTAACCCTATATCTAGCATCTTGTTAAACACATCCCATCTTTCTAAAAATTCTAATACATAAATTTCACCTTCATATTAAAGCATTTCAGCAGCATTTTAGTATAGTTTTCTGTCTCCCCTTTGAACGTGTGATCTTCTTCCATGTTCTTTAGTTTTTCGCTTTCATTGTTGCATATTGCGCAAAGACCGGGCGAAGATTTCGTTTTGAAAATCTTCATTGGCTGGTTTATTGTAACAAATGGTAGTTTTTCCATAATATCTTTGGTAAATGCGTGTCTCCGATTAGGAATTAAGACTTGAGTTTTAATATTCCTAAACCTAACCCAAACACCAGCAGCATATTTGCAAATTTGTTCATTCGCCGAAATATTATTAAAAACACGGCCATATATTTTGACAGATACAAAATTTGTATTCTATATTATTTTTCTATGGCTTTAAAAAAAATAACAAAATGCTGTAAGAGCTCGTTCACATTGAGCATATAAATATAAAAGATCATAGCACGCCACATATCGCTCTCCATACATTCCCTTCAGACCGTTCACACCTGAGCGCTTTATGCGCACATCAACCACAGACAATTCACATCTTACGCCGTAACCGCTCCTGAGGCGATATGCCAACAGTTAAGCGCCCCCCACTCCTACGAAAACAGGAGAGGGGGTCATTTTAATTACGGAGCTGCCAAGAACGGTGGATGACAGATGTCAACTCCATAGATTCAGTACAAAAAATGCGCGCTCCGTGGCCGCTCGCTAATTCAACTGACCCCCTCTCCTACCATAGGAAGAAATATTTTATCTGCGCCGTGTGAACGCCACGAAACATAAGCGCTCGCGGTTCAACAGATACCTGCTAGCGGTTATATTAGATGTCTGAACACCGCTTTAAGTTTATTAGGTGGATATCAAATTGTGTATCATAAAACAAGCCACACACGCGACCACTAATAACCTTTATCATTTGACGGGTTGAAAACCATACCGGTACATGTGACAACAATTAAAAAAATGAGTTTAAGTGCGAGAAGTTATAGTAAAGATGGTATTTTTCGTTGTGCCAAAAGGGTATGAACGAGAAAAAATCGCAACGCCATCTATTATTGGTTAGGTTAACTGACACTGTATGTAGTGTCATACAAAATAAAACACAAAATTGTCATTATCTCCTTTCTTCTGATTTGTTGCTTATACCAGTATGGTTTTCAACCCGTCATTTTAAGTCACAAAAAATAAATAATATTTGAGACGATATTTTGACAAAATCTAAAATCGTTGGCCCGAAAATCTCACTTCGTGTATGTTTTGTACAGAAACTAAAAACCACCTGACAAATATGGCAAATTCTGATGGAGATGAAGATTTTTTTTAAAACATAATTGTGTCTATTTTCAATACACAGGTAACACGAATTAAAATGTCCATGCATTATTACTTAATAATTATCCTTATTTGAAAATTTCTCGTAAATAAATGAGATACACCCAAGGTTCGTAAAAATGTAAAATGTATTTAAAACGTGGTTAGGTTATTAAGGAGGCAGAGCGTTGATTGGCTAGAAAGTCGTGACGTAACCTGAAGTCCATTTTCCACTAAGAAGTTTGAATTTACTACAATTCAAGTGGCGTCAAGCTGCTCTGAATGCATTTGCAAAAATGTATTTATGATGTTTTGGTAATATTTAATTATTTGTAATTTATTGAAACTGGTGTTGAATAGTTGGGGAAAAATTCCATGAATATTTTCAGTGTTTCCTCTACATTGAGGATGTAGAATCTAGGTTATTAGCGCCTTGTATATTGCTTTTGTAAATAAAATTGAAACAAGGATATTACAGGGATATTGTTGAGAATAATTTCACTTTTGCGAGGTGGCGAGACATTTTACGTTCGTGTATGCGACATTTTTTTTGCATATTTTCATTTTGTATGAGTGAAACTTGTGCTCTACAAATGTGTATCATAATTTTATAACTTATCTCTGCTTTTTTGTATGTCGTAAGTTTCTATGGATAAAAATTCTGACAGCTAGGTTCTTTTATTTACCTGGGGAATGGTTCATTTATACCTATTACCTATGCATGTTTATATTTTATCTTGTAGACTTATTAGATTCTTATGGTCGAAAACCCGCTGTTAGTTTGAACAATAATAGTATTACGCAAAATCCGCCACATTATTCTTTCCAGTGATTTCTTTCAGTAATTTTCAAGAAAATGACCTCCGATTACACACATGAATATAAAATGTTAGAATTTCCCTAATTCGATATTTATTTCGGCTAAAGTTCGGTGTTTATTTTTGGGGTGTTATATTTATTTCGATTAATTCATATCGTGGATATTAATCGTTAACTCATTTAAAAAATTACTGTCTGTTTTAGATTCACCGAAGGTGTGAAATTTGAAGGAGTGTTTATAAAACCAAAAGAAGTGGTTTTGCCTAAACTCTTCAGACGTTCTTGTGCCTTTTGCAAGAGTCCTTACAATTTAAGGAGAATTAACGGCGGTTTAAGTAAAGATGGTCAACGGGAAAACTGCACACAAATGTTGATGTCTTGTTTTTATATAAAGGTAATTATAATAATAGACAATGACATTACGAACTATAGACATGTTGTGGAGATCTCAAAAGTGACAAGTGAAAGGCACGCTAATTGTTATGCGTTCTTTCGATTTAGTGGTTTTATAGTTTGTATAATTTTTAAGATCTGAATTCAATTAAAGTACTTACGATTCAAAATAAGCCAAGGGCCCGCAGATACTTTAATAGTACACAACTGCTAACCCTGTACAAATCACAAGTGCGCCCCACGGTTGAATTTGGCAGCCACCTCTGGTCCTCTGGAGCTCCAAAATACCTGAAAAATACCCTGGACTCTGTGCATAAACGGGCGGTCCGTTTGATAAATTCTCCCATCTTAACAGACAGATTGCAATCTTTAGAGCGCAGGCGTCGGGTGGGAATGCTGTCCTTGTTCTACCGGTATTACAATGGAAGATGCTCCGAGGAACTAGCATCATTGATCCCTTCGGCACCGGTGCATAGTCGGGAAACACGCCAAACGCGTGCCCAACATTTGTACACGGTTGACATTTGTCACATGAGAACGGGTCGTTTCTTCAACTCGTTCTTGTGTTTAACAGCTCGGCTGTGGAATGATTTGCCGGCCTCTGTGTTTCCTCCTTCCTACAACATGGGTCTCTTCAAGACCAATGTTCATTCCTTCCTCTCCTCAAAAAGACCCTCCACACAGCATCCCAGATGACATAGGCCCTGAGGGAAATTATTTTCCTCAGGGCCTCCTGTGTGGAGTTAATGTAAAAAATATATATATATTTATGGTAAATATTCGGAACAAACGTCAACGGTTATGTAACCGGATTGTGTATGTTATCTTTACTTAAAAAACAGCCTACGTTTTTGAATGGTTTGTTTGGCTACGCAGGGTTTGTGTAGCGAGCTTGTGTATATTATCTTAATTTTAAAAGTTTTATCAAAAAAAAGTGCGTATTAACCGTTGAAGTTTGTTCCGAACTGTAAACAGAGTGATTTGACAGTGTGAAAGCAAATTTTCAATTTACGTAAATAAAATTAAAAATGTAACATTTTCAACCTCCCCCAATGCAAATAGTTGTCTTTTATGGTAATTAAGAAGAATCTAAAAGTTTTATCAAAAAAAAGTGCGTATTAACCGTTGACGTTTGTTCCGAACAATTACCATATTTATTAACATGACTTGCACTTTCTTTTAACGCTACGTGGTATATGATCCACAATGGCTCGGTCTGTGGGACTGAATTGAATTTGCATTGAATGGACTGAATTGAATTAAATCCTGGGTGCCTTCAATTTTCTTTTTCATAATGTTTAAATAATAAAGTAGATATTTATTTGTCAGTTGATAGATCTACATTATGCCTGGCTGTGTGAAATGTGCGTGTCGCGACTGAGAGATGCCGTGGCATTCCGCACGCAAGTGGAGACAGCGGGAAACCTTGTCAGAGGGCAGATTCCCGCCAAAAACAAGTCTAAATGCGAATCTGGTAATGAAAATTCATTCTTCAACCTTTAAAAATACTATGTTCCAAATTAACTTTGGAAAGGAACTAATAAATCTTGTATTTAGGTTGGGGCATAGGATAAAGTAGAACACAATGAATAATGCCTTTTATCTCGGTGCTTATTTCCAATATAAAACTGTGTTTATTAAATTCGAATGGATGCACATCTACAATGTCAGTTAAATGAGACGGAGCGCTGGGCTATTGAGCTAAATGGAACATTTGTTTCAATTCGAATTTATTTGGAAGGCATTTCTAGTTTTCTTCTTTATTCTATGGGTTGGGATCTATCAAATCGACAATCAGTCCCATTTTCACATTTAAACGCTCTAAAGCCGAGTCCAAACGCTTGGCGAGCCTCGTCAAGTGTTCACAAGTCCCAACGTCTGGAGCGCACGTTTGGCTTGGTTCCGTAGGCTTGCGAGATTTTGCCGCCGATCCCGTCGAGGTAGGATATTTTGGCCACAAGCAGCAAGCGCTCAGTGGAACTTCCGAACTGGCGGCGAATGCACGCCGTTTTTGCTCCATGCGGTCTATCGATAATGTAACATTACGAGAAATATGTATGATGTATGAGGCGTGCCTAACTTATTAAAATGTATAATAATATTATTTGTATAGTAATTTATTGCGACTGGATTTACAAAAGTCAAAGTAAATAAATTATATGTTATTGATGATTTATTATTTATTACAATAAAAAAATGTATGATTTTTGTTAGAATAACTTTTTTTTATAATACAAGACAATGTTATATAAGACAAGTGATCCTCGTATGATCCTGATGACGTACATCTATAGGATTTAGCCTGTGAGAGAATGTCGCCACTTTGTGCGGGTGAATTTTTCTGTGTCTTGTTCTTTTTTATTAGTATTATCTTCTTCAATGATATAAAAAATATGTTTTCCTCTTGTCTTTTGTTTTACGTTAAAATAAAAATAGATTAATGCAAACATAATGTAGCCTAAGTAGATGTCTGCCACGCTTGGATGCTCCGAATGTATTGGCACGCTCGCAAGTGTGGGGAAGCCAGCTATTCGCTTGCCAGAGCTTGCATGAACTTGCGACAAGCCGTTTGTCGCAAGCATGTAGGTGCCCCTTATTAGACGGTGACTTTGCACCCTTTTCAGCTTTTGATCTAATTCTAATAAACTGTCAGTTATTATTATTATAGTTAAATCCACATTTCACTTTTTTTTAAATTAGCTCTACACAGGATAATTTCCCTCAGGGCCTATGTCATCTTAAAGCATGCTGTGAGGAGGGTCTTTATAAGGAAGGGAAGGAAAAAGATATGAGGGGTGGGTAAGAATCTGGCAGTCGGTGTGTCCAGGAGTGACAGACGTATGAATCCATCCCTAAAACTGCGGTGCAAGGCGATGGGTCGAGAGTCCGGCTTGAAATTAAAAATAAAAATAGAAACATTCCAAATAACCAGGTTTTCAAATATTGTCAGGTTAAGAATAACCTGACAATATTTGAAAACCTCCTACTACCACAACAGTAAGCGGAAAATTTTCCTTGCATCATGATGGAGGACTTATCCAGATGAGGAATTGAACTCTCGACGCCCCCGGGTGGGACCCAAATGCTCTTGCCAACTCGGTCAATGACTGGGGCATAAAAAATTTTCATGCTTTAGGATTTTTATTGTTTCGGTCCCTTTGTGAGAAACTGAAATAATAAAAAAATTGCTATATTATTTATCCCACACAAGATTTTTTTCCCATATTTTGGAAAACCTTACAAGAGAGTTTAATTGTAATAACCGTTTTTTGTTTCCAGTTGATTTAAAAGCGGAAGATATCTACATTATTGAAGACGATTCATTAGACGCAGAATTTGACAGATCCTCAATTACGAATACAGAACAAGAGCAAGAGGACAACTTAAAGCTTCCGGAATCTTGGGAAAACTGGGAAGAGTTCAACAGGCTTCCGTGGAGTGAAGACGAATGTTCAATAAGGGAACAGAAAGATAATAAAAGAATCGAGTGGATACATCAACCACAGTTTCCCATAAATGACAATAAAAGACTCATATTAAATAAAGACTCCACTCAATGTCCCATTTGTGACGAATTTTTCCCAATAAGGTTGGTTGGCAGAAAAATAACTTGCATTAATTATTATTTTACGTGAATGAGTATGTGTATATATTAAAAAAAAACTAAAATATCTGATATCATTGGTATCTATTGGCTTTTTAGCAAGTCCAGGGAGAACTTAACCCCTGTGTCTTGCAAACTGTAATAATATCACATAATGGATTTTGCCTACTACCTTTGAAGTAATTGAATATGTACATTATAATAAACAAAAATAAACTTCCATATACTCCTTGCAAATGCAAGTGCTGCCATCTAGCCATCACTTGTGCAACTCAATCACAATACTCGTATAATGTGAGGTTTAAATAATTCAGCTTAAGTAGATGAGCCAGCATTAAATTTGGGCTTTCTTTATTTCGCGGAGCACTGGGTTAGATACTCGAATGATCCGAAGCATCAATCCTCTACCTAGCTATGTTCTTCATCATTGCACAAGCAACATATTCCCAAAATAACCATGTAAGTTGGTGGAAACACAAATTTAAAGTAGGTCAACAATAAGAAGTGGAATAAAGTTTAAAATTTGTTTATCAAATCAGGCTGGATCTAATAGAACATCTGGAAACTCACGTGCCCAAGCAGCTGTGTGAATACTGCGGGAAGCAGTACGCGGGCTTGACCAGCTTGTTCCAACACCTTAACTATCACATTGGGACGCTGCCATGTCCCAAGTGCAGCCGCAAGTTTATAAAGAAGGAAGAACTGCTGAAGCACATACACAATTTACACAACAAAGATCGCACATTCCCCTGTTCGGACTGTGATGATGTATTCGCCAGTCGTCTACTGAAGAAGCAACATGAGTTCAAGAAACACGGAGTTTGGTAAGTTAATGTAATGTACTTCCCAGTGAGACAGCCTGGGTTCTCATTGTCTCGTAAACTCTGGTCTGCCATCAAAAAGATAAGGTGCTCCCATAGCTATTGTAGACTCCTTCGGTCACTTCTCACTCCAGAAGATAGGTGGAAACTTGAGTAACAATCAGCCAACGTGAAAAATGTCCATCTCGTACAAGATCCCACTGAGAGACAGCCTCATTGTCTCGCAAACTCTGGTCCACCATCAATGGGATAAGGTGCTCCCATAGCAGCTGTGTATAGATGTAGCCTTAGAGAGTCAGCGATGTGTGAAAGAGGTACGGTGCAGACCAGCCCAACGAATGCCCGCTCCATTCATTCCCCGGCGGGATTAATGAGGTCTGGCTCGCAGACCTAGATGTCCCCCTCTGACCTCCCACCATACGAAAGAAGAAGAATAGCTGTTGTGCCCACATGATGCATGGAAGGGGCCTTAAAGAGTAAAAGGTCAGCGATTCCTTATCCATCCCTCTCCTTTCAACTTCCAAATATAGTCCAATTGAAAATGCCATAGTCCCACTGGCTCCAGACGGTTGTGAGCAGTTAAGAGTGCTCTTTTAAAGTTACATTATTTTCCTGTGTATCATCTTTGTGTTGCCATATACATAATCATTGCACTCTTCATTTATCAACATATTTCTGTTAGACTGTACTAAGGAGAACAATATACCCTCAGGTACAATCGGCACGCATGTCCCGAGTGTGACAGGGAATTCCTCAATGGCACGCGACTCAGAATCCATGTGCGGCGAACTCACCTCGCTGAAAGGACGGTGGAGTGTCCGCAGTGCGATCGCAAGTTCTTCAACCGGACGGCGCTCTCCACGCACTCATTCTCACACAGCGGTAAGTTTGGTCTCCATTCGTCGCTGTATTCTGTCTCTCCATCGCTTCAAACATTGGTGATTATTTTGGAGTGGACTGTAAAGCGTGTAGGCACTGATGAAACGGGCTTCTGGAGAGTGAAAATGATTGATTAAAACAGCATAACATTTCAATTCGTTTTTAAAGATAACATTGGAATGAATGAATATATATAAACAGATTTTATACAAGTAGCAAAAAAGCATGCCATTTAAACTCTGCTTCCTTGATGTTAGATTTGTGAATATCCAATGATTTTATTTAACAACGAGATAGCTCTCCCCACCGGCATGACCATCGGCCAGTTAGTCCTACAGGCTGGGAGATAAAACAGTCTAAACTGTGAACGGAGATAACCATTGGGAACAAAGAAATTAATGCTCTCCGTATAGTCAACTTTTCAAATCATTAACGAATCAGTCTGAAGAAATGTAAAGCAATGTGCCCATCCCTTCTAACTCGTAGATGGTTCATTCCAGGCTTACCCGAGAGAAAGTCAAAAGAATAACCACTTTTACTTTGATAGTACTTACAGATACTTTAATAGTACACATCTGCTAACCCTATACAAATCACAAGTGTGCCCCACGGTTGAATTTGGCAGCCACCTCTGACCCCAAAATACCTGAAAATAACCCTCGACTCTGCAGAAACGGGCAGCCCATTTGATAGATTCTCCTAACTTAACAAACAGATTGCAATCTTTAGAGCTTTAGAGCGGTATTTCAGGAAGTAGCGTCATTGATCCCTTCGGCACCGGTGCATAGTCGGGAAACACGCCAAATGCGTGCCCAACATATGTACACGGTTGACATTTGTCACATGAGAATGGGTCACTTCTTCTACTCGTTCTTGTGTTCCAACAGCTCTACTGTTGAACGATTTTCCGGCCTCTATGTTTCCTCCTTCCTACAACATGGGTCTCATCAAGACCAATGTTCATTCCTTCCTCTCCTCAAAAAGACCCTCCATACATCTCAGATGACACTCCTGTGTGGAGTTAAAGTAAAAAAAATCATCAAGAAGAGAAATCTCGGAAATGAATTAAATGGTGAAATAGTTTGAGAATCTTCATTTACATAATATTCATATCACTTTGTTACAGATGTAAGGGATTTCAGCTGCGACTTGTGCGACAAGGCATTCAAAAACAAGAAGCATCTTAGGACACATCTGGACATGCACTACAACATCCGGAAATACAAGTGCACCATCTGCGAACAGGCTTTCATCCAGTGGACCTCTCTTAAGGTGCACGTGAAGTCCCGTCACACTCCCTCCACTAAGATTAAAAAATAACTCACTGTATCATCTGGCTTCATAGAATCATAGAAAACGGGAGCAAACCAAAGATAATTGTTATGATCTATGCGGATGTCGCATGTATGATCCGTTCAAGTTTCACTAAAGCATGTACATTGTGTCAAAACGTTGCTGTATGATGTAGGGGTGTGAAAAAATAATCGATTATGAAAAAAAATCGATTATTAAGCAATTTTAATTTTCTAAAAAATCAATTAATTAGTAATCGATTATTATACTGCTGATTTTTTCATTCACAGCCCTGCTATGCTTAGTCATTAGTCCGGAATCCGGAGCGCGAACGATGTTTTAATTGATGTTTATAAACAAAACATGACATTAATGCTATATGTGCGTCTACTATTGACATTTCTGTTGAATATTTTTTAATTAATAAAACTGTGATTAAAGATATTTTACGCGTCTATTTTAATTTAACAAATTTGGAGAAAAATCAATTATTATAACAAATTTTCAATAAAAATCGATTATTTATAAATCGATTTTTCATGCTAAGAAAAAGAACCGATTATTTAATAATCGATTTTATTTATGTAAAAGTCACATCCCTAGAATGATGGAATAGATTGCATTGAAATGGCAACCTAACTTTGTTTAGGTTAAAGTTCACCATCCGACTTATAGCTGTGACAAAAAGTCAAATTTTCAAAAAGAGCGGAATCTTAAAATTTTTTTCTCAATATGTTAACTCTTTGCTCCCTGACAAATTTGTACTCATCTATAAAACTCCATGTATCTTCTATACCATTTTTTTTTGCATATTTTTTACAGTTCATTATTGAACATTATTTGGGTAAAGTTCGGTTTAGGGGCAGCATTCCTAGATAATAAAACTAGTTATTTTTATACTAACTATGGGCCGGAAAATCCGAATCTGAAAGAATTAGGCGTCGGCAAGCAATATTAACTGAATTACACGACTTTAAAATTTTCTATAAACACAAAGGAAAACCAGCCATTTTTAATGCATTGACATTACAAGTCATAGAAAAACAAGAAAGATGTTACACCACATAAAATTAAGTGTTGCCATTAAGCAATAATATCAATAACTAATTTAAGTAATTATTTTTTTATAAATTTTACTCACTTTTGTATCTTATGGTTAGGTTAGGTTAGGTTTATGTAACATGGTTTGTGATACAAAAGTGAGTAAAATTTATAAAAAATAATTACTTAAATTAGTTATTGATATTATTGCTTAATGGCAACACTTAATTTTATGTGGTGTAACATCTTTCTTGTTTTTCTATGACTTGTAGTGTCAGAATGTTTTCAAAATGACTTGTTTTCCTGTGTGTAGAAAATTTTAAAGTCGTGTAATTCAGTTAATATTGCTTGCCGACGCCTAATTCTTTCAGATTCGGATTTTCCGGCCCATAATTAGTAAAAAAAAAAAAAAAAATTATCTAGGACTGTCGCCCCTAAACCGAATTTTTTCCCATTATTTATATAGGTCGGCAATTTTTCAAAGCTTTGTTTTACGTTGAGTCTTCACATCGTTAATCGAGTTATTTTTCGAGAAGGTAGAATGAGAAAAAACATTTTTTCATATTGTAAACCAATAATGTCATTTTCTATCAAAAATGTTAGCTATTTAGAAGTTAACAATTAACCATATTTAACCTATTGGCCACAGAATTACTGAGCTAAGAAATTGGCCCTCACCACTGAATTAATTTTGTACAAAAAATAGAAAACCTGCATTGGTGTACTAAATCTATTATAACTTTTAAACCATATATTCAAACAAATTAATTTCTTTAAATTTATTTACATATTAAATTAAGGTAAAGAAAAACACATATTCAAAATTAAATATGTGTAAATAATGATTCAAATCTTTTAAAGATACAAAAATATATTATTCATTAATCGAAAATTAATAATTTTTGTTTTTTACATAAATATACATATACTAATAACTAAAAAAAATATTTGGTATGATAGTCCTAAAAGCAATTAGGGACCTGAAGGGCCACTGCCACAAGCCTAGAACCACTCGCCATTTTGAAGAAATTAATGGTTGGCTGCTTCAAACATAAATATTAGTGAAAAACCTGAAGAAAAATTATTGCCAAATAATTCTCTCCATACAATCCCATCAGACCTGTTACACCTAAGCAGTTTAAGAGCAGATCAACCATAGACAATACAGATCTTTCGCCGTAACCGCTCTTGAGGTGATATGCAAAAAGTTATGTGACCCCCTGTCTGTCAGGAGGGGGTCATTTTAATTACGGAGCTGCCTAACCGGGCGGATGACAGCTGTCAAATTGACAGATTAAGTATAAAGAAATGGCATTTCGTAGCAGCTCCCTAATTCATCTGACCCCCTCTCCTACCATAGGAAGAAATATTTGATAGCGTAGTGTGACGCCACAACACCTAAGCGTTCACGGTTCAACAGATATCTGCTCGCTCTTTTATCTGCACGTGTGGCACATACTCGTTCATTAATATACAGAAGGAGATAAAAGTCTAAGTCAAATAAAGACATGTTTCGAATATTCTTTTTATTTTTATGCATTTAGACCCTTCGTACATGAAGATACTTACAAACTATGTGATCGTGACGCAACCACAAGTGGCCTACATATATACCACTCTAATGCTAGTTTCCGTTCACGGCGCTACCCGAAAATTTAAAAAATTTAACTTGACCATTTTTCTCCTTTAGCCGTGGAGTTAACACGATGTCAAGTGACTCTAGACATGAAGAGCGATGAAGACAAAGTTATCTTTATTATAAAAATTTAAAACATGGGTCGGCGCACCTTTTGCTGTAAAAGGGCCAAATATTTTGTCGGGATTAGTGCGGGCCGCACTTAAGTCAGATGTCATTACATACCAATAAATAGTATCAGTGGCGTAGCGAGGGGGGGGGCGAACCGACCCGAAGGGGGGTGCCACTCGACCAAGATATTGCATATACCTAACCAAGATATTGCACACACATGAACACGGTCTGTTATTTATATTTTCTATGGCTCTATGGCTCCCCTTGGAGTGCCCCGAGTTCTGTGTCGGTCGGTCTTTTATAGGCGGAATAGCCTATATTCTGAAATTCTCTAGCTACCCCCCCCCCCAGGATGGACCAATTTTATGAAGTCGAAATTAGCATTTTGAATTTCTCAAGTCAACTCTAATAGGGGGCGTGACACTACGCCCCGGGGGGTGACATCTGCCCCGGGTGCCACCCTTGCTAGCTACGCCACTGAATAGCATACCTGATATTTGGCGACTTAGCAGGGGTGCTCGCGTTCATGGGGTGAGGTATGTCCAGGTCATGGCAGCGGATGCGTCTGCCCACCTGCTGCGAGGCGGGCCAGATCGAGAGAGACTGGTTGAGAGAGACCTTTCCAGCTGGACTCTCGACTCATCGCCTTGCACTGCAGCTGGAAGGATTGATTCATACGTCCATCACTCCTGGACACACTGACACCCAGATTCCTACCCGCCCTTCATACCTTTTTCCTTCCCAGAACTTCCTATCCTTCCCTTCCTTAAAAAGACCCTCCACACGGCATCCTCTAAGATGACATAGGCCCTGAGAGAAATTATTTTCCTCAGGGCCTCCTGTGTGGAGCTATTGTAAGAAAAAACCTACAACATTGGTGTACAAATATTTTACAAACAAACGCTTTTTGTATATTTTTATGACATTTATTGTAGTTAAAAAAATCAATGAGATTTTTGTGGATGTATTTGACTTGCAAGTTTTCTTATATTAGCTTGCATTTTTGAAGTAGTATTGCGTCTAAATGTGAATCCGATAACCGAGTACAGTGTTTGTTTTCTCGATAATTCAGAATTGAAAAAGCTTGCTCAGAAATTTACGTACTCCCAAACAAAGTAATAATTACTTTACTCAGCAAACCATTTTAACTCCTTGTAGTTTTCAGAAGGCAAGTTTCCCCATAGTAATCCACCAAGTTTTTCCTGTGAAAGCCATTTTAAGTGTGGTATCACTTTGCAAACCTATCATGTTGATTTTCAAATCGCTCCCCCTTCGTTCCCTTTCTCGCTCTGTTTGTCGCTCCCTTTCACTCCATTGTGTATGATATCGTCCGTCACATGCATCGCGGCGGGAATCTTGCAGGCCGCACCAAGTCGCCTCGCGGGCCGCAGTTTGCCGACCCATGATTTAAAATAATCTAATAGAAGATTATGGGTTCATCCATTTTTTTAACCATATATCGAAACAAATATCAACTGTAGGGCGTTCATTGCCGCCAGGGAACTGCTTGAGTTTTTTTTTACATTAGCTCCACAGGAGGTCCTGAGAAAAATAATTTCCCTCAGAGCCTGTGTCATCATTGCGGATGCCGTGTGGAGGGTCTTTTTAAGGTGAGGGAGCGGGCCGTATCAGTAGAGACGGGGCGAGAGAAAAATGAAAGGCGTGCAGTCGATGTGTGAGTCAGTCTTTATTGTGGCTACGTAGCGGAGGTCGATGCGGAGCGGGAGCGGAGTGACAGTAGTGATGCTGCTGCGCGATGATGTGAAGATGAAGGAAGGTCAGGACACTACGGCGGTGAAGATCACAGGTCTTCAGGAAGCCGGCGTGTTGCCCTACACCGTGGCGGTGTAGACGTGACCTTGGTCCAGGCGATGGCCGTCGTCGCGTTGACGAGGTATTGGTGGCTGTGTGTCCAGTGGGTTGGAGCACACACGTGACGCAGGAAGGAACCTTGAGAGGCGATGAGGTAGCTGGCGCGTTGCCAGGTGCTGGTTGCTGCTCGTTGCAGGATGCTGGATGATGGCGCGTCGCCGGTTGTGGTTGCTGCTCGTTGCAGAATGTTGATTGCCATCTCATGTCGAGATGGTAGTTGGAGAAGTTCCTCGAAGGTGCTGGAATGTTCCTGGGTCACGCTGGATAAATTGTTCACTGCTAACTGCGCGGACCCGTGCCGGGCGCAGTTACTGCACTGCTCGGACTGTGTTCCTTTATCGATGAATGGAAAGTAAGTACTGACTGGCCCCGAGCAAGCGAGCGCGGCTTATATACCCGTGGCAAGTAATTAGTCTCGCAGTAGGTAATGCGGTGAATTCACGCAAAGGTGAGAAATCGCTCGAACTTTCTGCGGGCACTTGTTTGGTACAGCCAGACGTTCTAGCTCTTTTGCGTAGGTGGCGGATTATTTACGATGCGGCAGTTATTACTACGCTAAGGTAGGTAGTTCGTTGTGTGGGCTTCCAGCGAATTCTGTGGAGGCCCAGTGGCGCAGCGGTAAATTTCACGGGGCGGGTTAAGTAACAGCCACAAAGGAAAGGAAGGAGAGGAAATTCTGGGAAAGAAAATGGTATAAGGGGTGGGTAGGAATCTGGGGGTCAGTGTGTCCAGGGGTGACGGACGTATTTATCTAACCCTCCCACTGCGGTGCAAGGCGATGTTCTGAGAGAGTCCTGCTGGAGAGGTCAAAAGATCTCCCTCAACCAATCTCTCCCGATCCAACCTTCCACGCAGTTGGTGGGCAGACGCATCTGTCACCAAGATCCGGACAAACCTAACCCCACGAACCTGGGCACCCCTATTAAGTCACCAAACGTAGCAAACCACTTAGGATGACCTACGGCAGAGGTGTTAGTCATGAATATGACTTATGTGCATGAAGTTCGAGTTGCTTGTAAGTATCTCCGTGTACGAAGGGAATTAATCATTCTAATTTTAGTGCTACCCGCCATCGGCCATTCCTGCAAACAAAAGAAGAAGAAAAATAAGTGGGGAAACTAAATTCTATTGTCATAATTATATTATAATGCTGCACATATACAAGTAATAAATAAAGGGCTAGCTGAATCACGATTTATGGAAAAGAAACGTAGCAAATGCAGGATGCATTTCGCGTTTCACCAGCTGCATGGCGGGCCGGATCGGGAGAGGCCGGTTTGGGGAGACCCTTTGACCTCTCCAGCTGGTATCTCGACCCATCGTCTTGAACTGCAACAGAAGGGATGGATTCATTCGTCCATCACTCCTGGGCACATTTGAGGCCCAGGTTCCTACCCACCCTTCATACCTTTTTCTTTCCCGGAACTTCCTCTCCTTCCTTTCCTTAAAAAGATCCTCCACACAGCTTCCCCAAATATGACACAGGTCCTTGGAAAATAATTTTCTCTGGGCCTCCTGTGAGGGGTCAATGTAAAAAAAGCAGTTTTTAGCGGCTGTCTACGATTAGGAATTAAGACTTGAGTTTTATTCCTAAACCCCAAATACGAGCAGCATGAATTCGTAGGTAATATTCATAAAATGAACCACGATCAATCCCGTAATATTCAAAATATGGCGGTATATTATTTTGACAGATATATTTTGGTTGGTTTTATATTGTATTTTTCTATGGTTTAAAAAAGTAAGTTAAAAGCTGTAAACCTAGCGAAACTATCAAGCGGCTTGGCTCAATCACGTAGTTTTTTGTCTATGGCTAGAGTTTTGACCGCATTTTGACCGTCTCCAGAGGTGGCTTGAAGCTTGAGTCAAGCGTTGCGCAATAATCTACGTTATTGCGCAACGCTTGAAGCGAATTTATATTTCTTCGGCGTAGACAACAAATCATAGACAAATAAGTACCTGAGTGGTGATTTTAGATATTACGTATCACGTAAAACGTTTATAAAAATAGATTAAATTATTACAAAATAGGTATTAATTATTTTTGTGTTTACTTTGTAGAAATCCATCTGATTTTTCTTTTAAATTAATGTAAATATAATTTAATAATGTTATTACGTTAATGTTATATTAAAATATTAATATATAACATTTATTATAACATAACAAATAATTATTTTTCTTTACTAGATTCCATCTCGCACAAAAATCACTTTCAAATAGCGAAAATGACAGGAAACCATAGACAAAGGAGTAATATCTCGAGAGAAATATCGTCTAGACATAGACTAAGGCTTGGCTCAACGGCTTGAAGCGCGCGTCAAGCTGTTGAGGCAAGCATTGATAGACAATAACGGAAAAATAAATTTACGTGCTGGCCGTCAAGCCGCTTGATAGTCTCCAAGCGTTCTGGCAAGCATTTGTCTATGCCTAGATGTGATTTTCGATAGTTTGTTTGGTTTATTTATGGTTAACAGTGAAGTTTGTGCGGCTGAAATAAAATGGAATATAACGGAGACAAAGCATTCTTAGCCCTTGGGTTATCTTTGTATTTTAATAAAAATAAACGAATTTGGTGTCAAGAATGGTACAATTTGTGATCCCGCTTTACTCATAAGCATTTACAAAGCGTATTACAGGCACGGCACCAAATGATTACTTACACGCATTTTTTCAAAATAGATGATCGTAATTATTACGAAGCATTGTTGTATATTTCCGTTGATATTATGAATAAATGTTATAATTAATATTTTAATATAACATTAATTGATAAAGTTGATTAAGGAAAATTATTTATTCCCTGTTTCTCAGATGTTCACAAGACCTAAACAATATTTTAAATCAGTCAAAGCAGTTACATCATTAACAATAAGAAAACAAAAAATACTTGCAGAACTGAATAATAACATTATTAGAGTTACAATATTATTAAACAACGAGAGAAAAACATATTTGTAGAACTTAATAATAAATAATACTAGCTGGTACCCGGCATGCGTTGCAACGCCATTCAAAGAAATAAATTAATTCTCCCTGCATGTCCTTTCCCGTGCGTCCCCGTTGACCTCCCGAGTCTCATTCCGAGAATACTGCACAAGAGTCCCAACTGCTCCCGTCTGGAGCCAGGGAGACTATGGTATCCCCGATCGGGGTATGTTGTGAGGCTGAAGGTAGTGGGGTGGGGAAGGAGATAGGAAAGAGGAAGGTGGGAAAGTACCTGGCTATTTAGATCTGGTCACCAATCACGGCTTATGCCATTTCAAGCAACGTTTCAATTCTGAATGGTGGTCTACCAGGGCGATACTAAGAGTATCTTCCAATCTGGAACGTGCCGCAAATATACTTTATATTATTTTTAAGAAAAAAAATGTGAAATAACACAAATTAATCAAATAAAATTTATTTGACACGCCGGGATTCGATCCCCCGACCTTCGGTTTACGAGTCAAGAGCCTTACTTACGTCAATTTTTCTTTCCGTAAGATCTTTCCACAAAGTATCGGAAGACTTAAAAAAATCTTTCAATTCCTTCCCCTCCCTCCAATTTTCTTACTTTTTCTTTCCGGAAGAACCTTCTACAAAGTATTAGAAAACTTTAAAAAATATATGAATGAAATAGGTAAAGTGGTTCTGAAGTTATAGCGTGACCAAGGGAAACAGGGATTCATTTGTAGAAATCCATCTGATTTTTCTACAAATTAAACACAAAAACAATAACTAAAATCAGATGCATTTCTACAAATTAAACACAATAACAATTAATTCTTATTTTATATTAATTTTATCTAATTTATAGAATTGTTTCATGATGCGTGAGAAATGTAACAAATTTTGAAAAAAATCTGTTCTTTTATGTCGAAGAACGCTAACTATTAATGTATATCGGGTCCTATTTTATGAATTCTGCGATTGCTTCGAAAATGTAATTAATTTCAAGAAATGGCCAATATCACCTTTAATGAGTGATAGCCAAATAAATAATTTAAAAAAATATATCAATTCGCATCAAGCTCGCCGCCAGCACGTAGATTATTGAAGCTTGCTTCAAGCGTCCTCGGGTAGACTGTCAAAACGCTTGGCTCAAACGAAAACTACGCGCAGTGTTGCCAGCTTAACAAAAAACTACGTGCTTGAAAGAAATGCTATTGATAGTGTCGGAATCTCTTAATGCTACGTCCAGACTGAAGCCAACCTTCCAACTCCGAACTTAGTTCGGAGTTGGAAGGTTGGCCGATATTGTGGTCGCTGCGGCCAACCCTCCAACCCCGAATTCTGTACTCCAAAATGGCGGACATGGAACAGCTGTAGCTACGCTGTATCTTTTTCAGTTGCCTATAATTATTACGTACATATGATCCTATACTTGTATACACGACATGTTTTCAAACAATTGTTATACCACTCTCCGTAATAATATCGTTATTTTAATAGTATGCGGCACGCTGGTTCGTGTGAGTTGGCCGTCGGGATCGCCTCGAAGGCGATCCCGGGCCAACTCGAACTCCAACCTTCCAACTCGAACTTCCAACGCACGAACACCCCTCCACACGATCGTCCAAACGTTTGAAGTTGGAACGTTGGCCGCATAATGCTACGTCCAGACTGAAGCCAACCTTCCAACTCCGAACTTAGTTCGGACTTGGAAGGTTGGCCGATCGTGTGGTCGCTGCGGCCAACCCTCCAACCCCGAATTCCGTACTCCAAAATGGCGAACATGAAACAGCTGTAGCTACGCTGTATCTTTTTCAGTTGCCTACAATTATTACGTACGTATAATCATATACTTATATACACGACATGTTTTCAAACAATTGTTATACCACTCTCCGTAATAATATAGTCATTTTAATAGTACGCGGCACGGTGTGGACAGCTGCGGCAGGCTGGTTCGTGTGAGTTGGCCGTCGGGATCGCCTCGAAGGCGATCCCGGGCCAACGCGAACTCCAACCTTCCAACTCGAACTCCACACGATCGTCCAAACGTTTGAAGTTGGAACGTTGGCCGCAGTGTGGGCTTACCATAAAGTTTATACCAAATTGTATATTACGAAACAAGCCACACACGCGACCACAACGGGCTCTTTTAATATTCTTACATTTACGGAACAGCGATGGTACAATAGGCAATAAACATACGTTTCTTATCACAATAAGTGACAAATGCTTCACAGATAGATGAAGAAATTTATTTTTAATAATTTCTCTATTTCCATATACAGGTGACACGAATTTGAATGTATACGTGCATTCATTATTACTTTATGTTTAGACGAAAATGTCTCATAAATATGCGAGATAAACCTTTAACGAACAAAAAATCTCGTTGGGTGGTTGATCAATACGAAGCTGAGGACATTTGTGATTTGGCATCGTATTGAAAACTCTGCTAGATCTTGAAACATCGGGTTTCCACCAGCATTCTTCATTTTTAGCACTTGTATCCAGAAATTTACAATGTCATTAGGAGAAGCAGCTGTTCCGATTATGGGCTGATTTAAATACTTTGTCTCTGAAGTAGCCTAATAGGTGACCAGTCACCTTTTAGATTTTTTCATCGCCGATTCGTTCTGATTAGCCTAAATGGTGAAAAATCACCTACGTTGGAAACACTGGGCACACTGAGTCGACACACATGATCAGAGGTGCCAATTTGAGATGAATACCCCCTAAATTGCGGGGAATTTTTAAGATTTTTGAAGAATTGGGGATTTTTGATTATCCAAACATATTGAAAAATATGTGCATTCGGTGGAAAATTTCGTAGTTTATTTTATGGTAGCTCTGTAGCATTTATTTTTTTTTGCAATAATAGTGGGGGGATTCCTGAAGACCATAATCGAAGGAATGAATATTTTACTTAATTTTTTGTTTCAATTTTTTTCCACGAACTATTCAATTTATTGGCACACTGTGTTGAATATATATATATATATATATATATTTATGTCATACCACATTTTGTGGCTCATCTTAGAAGAAGCCACTTAAGTTGCTCATTCTTTCGCATGTAATATATACTTACGTAGATGAAGTACCAACATGCTGTCTTTTAAATTTTGTTTAAAATATGGTCAGCTATAATATGTAATCAAAAATTATGTTTATTTATTAAAAAAAAATATCTTAAAATAACGTGCATTCCTTGATCTATTTTAAGAACACACTTACCGCATCAAGCTACGTTGCCAAGTTTAATGTTACCAATATAGTCACATATGTAGGTAGGTTGACAGAACAGTTTGGATGTTGCTTGTTGATTATTCACACATATTTATCATTTCTAGCGGCCGTTTTTGATTATTGGCGCGTTTTTTTTAAATTGTAGTATGATTTGCTAATTAATATTGTTATTTATTTGGTGTTTACGGTTGTTTTTTTTTTGTGTTAAGGTTTATTTTATTATTATCATAAATAAAATTAGGTATTTAAATACATATTGGTGTAGTTTCTTTTATGTGCTACATAATTATTTTATCTTAGTTTTACTAGTGTTTTCGAAAAATTATGAATAAACTTATTAGAAATATATTACATAATTTACTTTATTCATTGATTCGTACGTTTCTTTAAGTTGTCACCTCCGATCTATATGGATAAAATCGATCTAAAAGAAACTAACTAACTAACCATCACGCCGTTTCCCGCAGGGGTAGGCAGAGAGGACGGACCGCCAAACAACTCGGTCTTGGCACACACTCTTTGCCTCACTCACATTCATACATCGTATCATACATTCTCTTCTATTATTCTGACTTTTGACACGGCCCGACTCAAGTATCTGATTCACTTGATCGTGCCATGTCTTCCTCGGGCGTCCCCGACTTCTTCTACCATTCACATTTGCATCATATATTCTTTTTACACCACTTTCTTCGCTCATTCGCTCTACGTGCCCAAACCATCTGAGGGTCCCTTTCTTAATTTTGCTCATTATTAAATTATTATTATTATACTTAGTTGCTATCATATTTTACAATTTACAAATAGAGACGGACCGCCAAATAATATTAATTGGTTAAATTGTATTTTTTCTCGCATTAGCACCACACCTGATAAAAAATCCCTCAGTGTCTTTGTCATCTTTGGGGATGCTGTGTGGAGGGTTTTTTTTAGGGAAAGGAAGAAGAGGAAGTTCTGTAATGAAATAATTTGGTATCTTAACCGTAAATCCAGAACTAAATTTTGTATGAAATAGGCCGCGAAGAAGTTTCTCTTTTCAAGAGCAATTATAATACTCTTAGAAGAAGTCGGGGACGCCCGAGGAAGACATGGCACGATCAAGTGAATCAGATACTTGAGTCGGGTCATGTCAAAAGTCAGAATAATAGAAGAGAATGTTTGAGACGATGTATGAATGTGAGTGAGGCAAAGAGTGTGTGCCAAGACCGAGTTGTTTGGCGGTCCGTCCTCTCTGCCTACCCCTGCGGGGAAACGGCGTGATGGTCGTCTCATACATACTCTTCTATTATTCTGACTTTTGACATGGCCCGTCTCAAGTATCTGATTCACTTGATCGTGCCATGTCTTCCTCGGGCGTCCCCGACTTCTTCTACCATTCACATTTGCATCATATATTCTTTTTACACTACTTTCTTCGCTCATTCGCTCTACGTGCCCAAACCATCTGAGGGTCCCTTTCTTAATTTTGCTCATTATTAAATTATTATTATACTTAGTTGCTATCATATTTTACAATTTACAAATAGAGACGGACCGCCAAACAACTCGATCTTGGCACACACTCCTTGCCTCGTTCACATGCATACTTCGTCTCATACATGCTCTTTTATTATTCTGACTCTTGAAATGGCTCGACTCAAGTATCTGATTCACTTGGTCGTGCCATGTCTTCCTCGGGCGTCCCCGACTTCTTCTAGCATTCACATTTGCGTCATCATATATTCTCCTTACACTATTTTTCTCGTTCACTTGCTTTACATGCCCAACCAATCTAAGCGTCTCTTTCTTAATCTTACTCGTTACGCTTACATCAGGCTTACATTATGTGCGGATCATTATTATTCATTTCGGTCTACTTTCATCATTTCTCTACCAGTTCCGAGCCTCACAGCGAAGCATTAGGGTAGGTACCAGCACTCCATTATGGACGGCTAGCTTCGCTTCTTTCGATAGTTTTTTAGACCGGGGTAATATAATTACACTAAGAACAGTTTTACTCTGTATCTCAGTTGTCTTTTACACCATATACTCAATAATTTTGGTAATCATAGAAAAACTATTTGCTTATCGATCTGTTTTTAAAACTGTATATTGCATTGCTAGTTTTTTTAAAACGTCCATAGGAAAACCAAAATAACCTTATATAAAACAATTATCAGAACGGTCTTGGCCTATGGATGTGAGGCGGGAACCCTGACAGCAAAGTCAGCGGAACAGCTGGACATCTTCGAAAGAAAGGTACTTCGAAGAATCTTAGGAGCGGTGCGAGAGGGAGAGGCATGGAGAATCCGCCACAATAATGAGCTCTATGATATTTACCAAGCTCCCAGACTCTCCACCCATTTAAGACTCCAAAGATTAAGATGGGCCGGACATGTGCACCGAATGCCAAGCACACGAGTACCGAAGAAGGTTCTGACAGGACACCCGGGAGGTAAACGAAAGGCGGGCAGACCTAGACTGAGATGGGAGGATGATGTCAGGAAGGATGCAAGAGGATTACTCCATGTTGCAGATTGGAAGACGACGGCCGAGGACAGAGGGCGGTGGAGGCTTATTTTGAAGGAGGCCAAGGCTCGAAATGGGCTGTAGCGCCATTGAAGAAGAAGAAGAAGAAGTTTTTTTAATATAAAATAATTTCTATCAAATTCCGGCAAAGTATCTGTAGCCCTCCCCCTCTCCGCCACGCATCGCATAGCGTTACCCCGTGCCTACAAACTGAAGATTCCACGGACTGGTAGCGGATCGGTAATAGTTGCATTTTAATAAAAAGGGAAGTGTCATAATAATTGAATCACGCTAGCTTCCTTAATATCGCTTTTACTTTTTTACTTTACTTAAGTTGAAAATGGGCGTTGGCGTAACTTGACAATTCAAGCAATAATAAGCAATTTCTAAGTTATTAATGGAAAGGACTACATCCCGTTCGCTTACACTTTGCATTTCATATGATCTTTTTACAATGCTTAAATATTTGCGTGCCGGTACTAGATGATTCCGTCTGGGACATTTCCGGTAAAATATTGAATTTACCATTTTTAGAAACATCACTCCAATTATACCCGTCTCTGTTTGTCGTGTGAAATAAAAATATATCAGAAAGAGACAATCATTATTGTTTAATTGGTTGAAGGAATTTGTAAAAATGAACTCCAACATTGTACAGGTGGTTTAAGTCTACATTGTATAAATAGTCTTAAATTGGGTTTTCGGTTTTAATTGCTAACTTGTTTAGATTAGGTGGTAATATTCATCTGGGAGGCGGATATGTGTACCGCCGCCCCGAGAACCATTATTGGATAACCAACACCTTTGCCATAGAGGCAGGGCTGGGCAAAATACATGCATTACTGTAATTAAAATACAAATTACAAAATACTTTTTCGCATGTATTTAAAATACGAAATACAAAATACTTTCAAGTCGTGTATTTGAAATACAAAATACAGTATTTTAACCATTTTTAAATTTCAAATACAAAATACAAAATACAAATTACAAAATACATTTGGTTTAGGTAGAACCTTTGGTTGCAATAAATTGTCGTAAGTGCCCATATCTAAGAGTGCGTTTCCATTGAAGCAAAGCAGAGCATAGTGAAACAGAGACGTGCTAAAATTGACTAATCATATTGCTCAGGACACACATCTCGTCTCCGCTCCACTTGTAAAGATTTGTGGTATAGGACTTAGGTGTTAGATTATAATAATTATTATTATAATAACACTAGCTGGTTCCCGGTATGCGTTGCACTGCAATATTCAAAGAAATAAATTGTTCTCCCTGCATGTCCTTTCCCGTGCGTCCCCGTTCCCCTACCGCTTCCCTTTACCCTCTTGCATTCCCCGTACACCTTCCCTGCCTACCCTCTCCCCTCTTCCGCTCCCCCATCCCGCCAACCCCTCCCGCGTTCCATATATTTAGTCCCAGAACATTTTTCTATATTATAAAAACAATCAATAAAATCTGGTACCTAACATAGGTACCTATTTAAAATATCTATAATTTTAAAAATCCAATGAAAATTCTTTGGTTACAAAAAAACAGCTGCCTGCTAAATTTATTTTCATCAAACGCGCGAACTGTCAAACGTGCGTAGTTAAAATAGTCGTTAAGTTTTCTGAAATTATCCCATTTTCTGCGTAATTTTCTTAATTTTTCTTTCCGTAAGAACCTTCTAAAAGTATAAGAAAACTTTAAAAAAATGAATGAAATAGGTAAAGTCATTTTGAAGTTATGGCGTGACCAAGGGAAACAAGGATTCATTTTTATATATAAATGGATGACATTTGTGTAGCGAAGTTTTGTGTTATTTCACTTCAAGTGCGCTCTACAGTAGTTAACTTAAAAACATTCTAGTATTCGGTCCAATATTTTATTTCTAGTATTCAGTCCATTATTTAATTATTCCAATAGTGCTCGATCAAAAACTGGGCGTACTGTACAAGGCCCGCAGATACTTTAATAGTACACAACTGCTAACCCTGTACAAATCACAAGTGCGCCCCACGGTTGAATTTGGCAGCCACCTCTGGTCTGGAGCTCCAAAATACCTGAAAAATACCCTCGACTCTATGCAGAAACGGGCGGTCCGTTTAATAGATTCTCCCATCTTAAAAGACGGATTGCAATCTTTAGAGCACAGGCGTCGAGTTGGAATGCTATCCTGGTTCTACCGGTATTACAATGGAAGATGCTCCGAGGAACTAGCATCATTGATCCTTTCGGCACCGGTGCATAGTCGGGAAACACATTGTACACGGTTGACATTTGTCACATGAGAACGGGTCATTTCTTCGACTCGTTCTTGTGTTCAACAGCTCGGCTGTGGAATGATTGCCGGCCTCTGTGTTTCCTCCTTCCTACAACATGGGTCTCTTCAAGACCAATGTTCATTCCTTTCTCTCCTCAAAAAGACCCTCCACACAGCATCCCAGATGACATAGGCCCTGAGGGAAATTATTTTCCTCAAGGCCTCCTGTGTGGAGTTAATGAAAAAAAAATCTAATACTATGATACAAGAGTGTACCATACAAAGCAATGACAAGTATGATACAAAATGTACAATAACAGTGCTATTATAGCACAGGACAATAATAATAACTAGCATGAAGTAAAAAAAAATATAGTACAGTACATTATAAAGCAATTATAAGGGGGCATACATTAATTAGGTGAGCAGTTTTTCTTCCAAACTAGACTCCCCCCGCCCCTTGGTGAGATAATTTGGACCACTTCGTTTATTCTTTTCAAGTACCGTGAGATTTTGCTGGACCCCCCCCCCCCCTCCTTTTTTGAGCTCACATAATTAATGTATGCCCCCTAAGAGAACTACAAATAATCATTAATAAAGAGTCCTATAGCAAAGGACAATAGTAGGTACAGGATTCTAGCGTTTTTAGTCTATGTATTATCTATGTGTGGTTATTTTTAATTATCATTATTAAAATCACTAAATGTATTTGAAAATGTATTTTGAAGCCTTAAGTATTTGAAATACAAATTACAAAATACCTCAGCAGCAGGTAATTGAAATACCAATTACCAAATACATTGTATTTGTATATTATTGTATTTCAAATACGTATTTCAATTACAAATTTTTCAAATACTGCCCAGCCCTGGCCATAGGTCACTCCAAGTGGTAAGCTATGTTTGGTGACTTAGCAGGGGTGTCCGGGTTCATGGGATGAGGTTTGTCCTGGTCTTGTTGGCGGATGCGTCTACCCACCAGCTGCATGGCAGGACGGATCGGGATAGACTGTTTTTTTTACATTAGGTCAACACAGGAGGCCCTGAGGAAAATAATTTCCCACAGGGCCTATGTCATCTTTGGGGATGCTGTGTGAAGGGTCTTTTTAGGAAAGGAAGGAGAGCAAGTTCTGAAAAGGAAAAGGGATGAAGGGTAGGTAGGAATCTGGGAGTCAGTGTGTCCAGGAATCTATCCCTCCCACTGCGGTGAAAGGCTATGTTCCGAGAGAGTACGGCTGGAGAAATCAAAGGGACTCCCTCAACACTCTCTCCCAATCCATCCTGCCATGCAGCTGGTGGGCAGAGATGCATCCGCCGCCAAGACCCGGATAATCCTCACCCCATGAACCCGGGCACCCCTGCTAAGTCACCAAACGTAGCGAACGACTTGGGGTGACCTATCGCAGAGGTGATTTTAGATTTTCACGGCCATAAGTATTTTTGTTATTAGTTTTTGGGGTATTATGCCGTGTATACCTCCTTCTTTAGCCAAAGTTTCGGACAGCGTTGCAGTGTCCATCATCAGGGCAGATGTGTAATCTCTTTCAACCCATCGCCTTGCAATGCAGTGGGAGAGATGGATTCATATATCTCTCACCCGCGACCTCCGGATTCGTAGTCGAAGTTCGCAATCTCATTTTTTTTACAGTAGCTCCACATAGGAGGCCCTGAGAAAAATAATTTCCCTCAGGGCCTATGTCATCTAAGGGGATGCTGTGTGGAGGGTCTTTTTAAGGAAGGGAAGGATAGGAAGTTCTGGGAAGGAAAAAGGTATGTGGGGTGGATAGGAATCTGGGGTCAATGTGTCTAGGAGTGACGAACATAAAATTCCATCCCTCCAAATGCGGTGCAAGGCGATGGGTCGAGAGAGTCCGGCTGGAAAGGACAAAAGGCCTCCCTCAACCAAACTCTCTTATCCGGCCCGCCACGCAGCAGGGCAGACCTATCCGCCGCCACGTCCTGGACAAACCTGATACCATGAACCCGGGCACCCCTGCTTAGTCACCAAACGTAGCAAACTGCTTGCAGAGGTGTTGGTTATACAGTAATGGTTCCCGGGGCGGCGGTACCCATACCCGCTTCCCAAATTGGAATACCTCGTTTACAATTAGTCCTTATTCAAGTCATCTTAGGTATGATTAGTCTATTGTATATTTATCGGCGTAGTCCAGCGGTAAGGCTCTTGACTCGCACTCCGAAGGTCGCGGGATTATAATTTGTGTTATTTGACAATTTATTTAGTAAAAATAATACATATATTTTATATTTGCAGCACTTTCCAGAGTGGAAGATACTCTCAGTATCGCCCTGGTGTAAGACCACCATTCAGAATTGAAATGTTGCGTGATATGGCTTTAGCCGTGTTTGGTGACCAGATCTGAATAGTCAGGAACTTCCCAACCTTCCTCTTCCCTATCTCCTTCCCCTATCCACTACGTTGTGCGATATTCATGTAAAAACAAAATAATCAAGATTTTTGAACCCTACCCTAAATCCAAAATCAAATCTAAAATCAAATTCAAAATCAAATTCAAAATCATGAGAACTGGTCGCTTCTTCGATTCGTTTTTGTGCTCAACAGCTCGGCTATGGAACGATTTGCCGGCCTCTGGGTTTTCCCCTTTCTACAACATGGGTCTCTTCAAGACCAATGTTGACTCCCTCTTCTCCTCAAAAAGACCCTCCACACAGCATATTAGATGACATAGGCCTTGAGGGAAATCGTTTTCTTAAGGGCCTCCTGTGTGGAGTTTTTTTTACAGTGAATACCGCACAAGAATCTCAACTGCTCCCGTCTGGAGCCAGTGACACCATGGAATCCCCAATTGGGGTATGTTGTGAGGCTGAAGGTAGTGGGGAGGGGAAGGAGGTGGGGAAGAGGAAGGTTGGGAAGTACCTGGCGATTCAGATCTGGACACCAAACACGGCCAAAGCCATTTTCAAGCAACGTTTCAATTTTGAATGGTGGTCTTACTTACACCAGGGCGATATTGATAGTATCTTCCACTCTGGAACGTGCCGCAAATATACTATTTATTATTTTAAATGAATTAATTGTGAAATAACACAAATTAATCAAATAAAATTTGAGACCTGCGGTTTGCGAGTCAAGGGTCTCACTCCTGGACTATGTAGGCCGTATATTGTAATTTATTTTTAAATTATTGTTTATTTTTGTTCATAACTTTTTTTTATAAAATACACCAAAACAACAATAAAACATATTTTAATTACTTCAATACAACTAGAGACAATGCTTTTGAAAAATTGTCACGCGTAAAGTAATTACCTAGGTACAGAACATTTTTTAAAATGAAAAACTTGTTAGATTTCTTAAATATGATAATATAATCCATTATAAAAATTACGTTCTACTAAAAAAACATTTTAAAAAAATAATATAACTGTATGAAAAAACATATTACATGAGTACCTAATATATTTCTGAAATTTTTAGAAAACCCTGTATAGATATCATTACATTACAACTGACTATGCTTTCAGAACGCAAAAGACAAATACAGAATGACGTAGCAAATATTTTATTTATTAAAGAAAAAACTACATAAATGTGTATTAAAATACGTAATAATATCAACCTTGTAATAAACACAAAAACAATTAACACAAAATTAATAACGATATTATAAAAGCAATTCGTAAATCAATCTTCAATTTTAAAAAAGCGCGCGAATAGCCGCTAAATATTACTCGTATAATATAATGTCTGTTCTTCTAAAACAACTAACAGTCCACAGCGAGCGCTTGACAGTAGCTACCTATGTAGATAGAATACAACATAACATACCGGCAAACATATAACATATCGCAAAAGATTCAATCTGACATAGCAATGTCATGCGATAATAGATTTTGAGGAATTTAACCATTGAGTTCAATATCGCAAAGCATTGATAAACGACTTGGAGTTTGAATGATATTGTATGACGAGAACATCCGGCAACGTCGCATGCCGTGATGGTTATAGATGCGATAAAAAGTGTACCCAGTTGATGTTCTAAGTATTGATGAATATTTACTGATAAAAAACGCATTCCGGAGCATTAACGGTCCACGTAAAAATGTCATTTATTCACTCAAAAATTTTTTTTACACCGTTCGACTCGTCTCATCGAGTTTGATATGATGGACTTAAAAAAAAAAAAACGATGAGCCACTAAGTGCCCAAATGAGCCAGTAAGTCGAAATGATCAAGAAGTTCCGGTAATTAAAGGACGCTTTGAGCCACTAAATGCCGTAACATAAACTTATATTATATATATATATATATATATATATATATATATATATTTATATATACACAAGTCATTATTTTTGCATCATGTGAACATTGGTTATTACAACGTAACCTATTTAAATCTTACAATAAATATGTTTTCATTTTTAATCCAGTTAATGTTCCAAATAAAATGAAATAATTTCAATAGAATTTTGTTTTATTTGGAGGTAAACAAAGGAACTTCTGGGGAAATTGCGGGGAGTTTGTTATTTTGTTCTCACCAATTTGAGGAATTTGAACATTTATTACGGGTATTTTAGAACATAAGCGTTGGCAACCCTGGTTCTTACCTTGAAACTTGTCATGCCTGCTCTACACACTGCAAGCTACAAGTTGACTACAACTCTACATCTAAATTTGATAAATTACATATCTGTTTAATCTTTGATCTTTTTTTAGATCGTAAATTTCTATGGGTGTAAATTCTGACAGATGGTTTCTTTATTTACGGTTTATAAATTTTTATATATTATCTTCCGGAATTTTTATGGTCGAAAAAATCCAATTTGTGTTTTCTCAATTCAGAAAACAATAAAATCTGCCACATTATTATTTCCAGCGATTTCTTTCAGTAATGAACAAGAAAATGAAATCCCATTATTCGCACGAATACAAGAAGTTAGAACTTCCATAATACGATATTGATTTTGATCCATATTCATATCATGGACATTTCATGTTACTTTCCAACATATTTCAAAATTTATTGTCTATTTTAGGTTCACCAAAGATATGAAGTTTGAGGAAATGTTTATAAAACCGAAAGAAGTGGTTTTGCCAAAACTCTTCACAGATTCTTGCGCCTTTTGCAAGAGTTCTTATAATCTGAGGAGAATTAACGGCGGCGTCAGTCAAGACGGCCAACCGGAAAACTGCACACAAATGTTGATGTCTTGTTTTTATATAAAGGTAATTATAATAATAGGTACGCACTTATAAATTAAAGGCCCGTTCCTACCCATCAATGAATCTCTCACAAAATGTTATTCAGAGCACCCTCTATTTAAATATCTTTGAAACAGATTGCAACAGCCTGTGTTGTATTCTCAAGCTAAACGAAACAATTAGTGCCCGACCGAAACAGGAATTTATACCGAATCTTTGGTATCTGTCTCAGTTTCGGTCGAAACTGAAACTGTTTTAGACTAACTAACTAACCATCACGCCGTTCCCCCACAGGGGTAGGCAGAGAGGACGGACCGCCAAACAACTCGATCTTGCCACACACTCCTTGCCTTGATCACATTCATATATCGTCTCATACATGCTCTTCTATTATTACGACTCTTTACATGGCCCGACTCAAGTATCTGATTCACTTGGTTGTGCCATGTCTTCCTCGGGCGTCCCCGACTTCTTCTTCCATTCACATTTGCGTCATTTAGGGAGGAATGCAGATCCGGGCACCACTTTTTTTTGGCAGAAAACCATGTTTTCACCGCGTTTTAAGTTGAGAACTTTAACCTGGAAGGTGAAAAAAAGTGCTGAAAGCAATAAAAAAAAAAATTGAATAACTAATTAATTTTCAATTACGTTAAGTAAAATTTCACTTCACGAACAGATTATGTCAGTACGCCCGCCATTTTATAAATAAACCAGTCATACTAACCTAAGAAAAGAAAGTCAGTGTTGCCAACTCCCAAAAATATTTATCCCTAAACTAAACTCAAAAACCCCTAGAAACCGGCAAATTACTTGAAAATACCCCTAAAATTTTTTTTTTTGTAAAAATAATGAATAATAATGAATAAATGATAAGCTGTAATGTTTTTTTAATAATCTTTATTTATAAATTATTTAAAACATCAAATACGCTAGGTTTGTGTAATATGGTTTGTGATTCAAAAGAAAGTGCCCCTTTATAACGCCTACTCGCGTCACGGCAAAAAATAATCCCAGTTTTCAAGTAGTTTAGCGGCTACGCTAGGTTTGTGTAACATGGTTTGTGATAGAAAAGAAAGTGCCCCCTTCGTAGCGCCTACTCGCGTCACGGCAAAAAAACATCCCAGTTTTCAAGTAGTTTAGCGGCTACGCTAGGTTTGTGTAACATGGTTTGTGATAGAAAAGAAAGTGCCCCCTTCGTATGTATACTAAAGCGCCGTTTACACGCACACTTCAGAACGATCGAATCCCGCGCCACTTCAGGCACTGGTTTGTCTAGCAGGATTGTGTATAATACCTATTATCTTTACTTTAAAAAACAATCTACGTTTTAAATGGTTTGTCTAACGGGATTGTGTATGTTATCTTTATTTTAAAAAACATCCCAGGATTTGAATGGTTTGTCTCCATTCCAGTACCTACGCGCCTTATTATTTATTCCCTACAATCGTATCTAGGCTCTTGTATCAGGTATCCCTACCAACAAATTAGTATCAAATAGCGGACATTATCTGTTCATGAAGTGTCATTTCATACATTCTTTAAACGGCTGTATCTCCCTCAATTTTGCCGAGCGCGCCTTAATTTCTTTTTTATTCAACTTTTCCACACTTTTCTCATCTAGAAAGTGCATTTTTATTAAATTTCCAAATGGTGCCCGGATCTGCATTTCACCCGTCATTTATTCTCCTTACACTCCTTTCCTCGTTCATTCACTCTACATGCCCAAACCATCTGAGCGTCCCTTTCTTAATCTTACTCATCACGCTTACATCAGCCTTGCATTCTTTGCGGATCTCCACATTTCTCACACGATCGTACATGGTTTTACCACACATACGCCTCAGGGATCTCATTTCTACAGCATTCAGTCTATTATCATCCTTCTGCCAGTTCCATGCCTCACTGCCATACATCAGGGTAGGTACCAGCACTAGATTATGGCTAACTTCGCTTCTTTGGACAGTTTTTTCTTGGCGCCAATGGCGTTCAGTCCTCCATTAATAGAGTTGCCTGCATTTACCCTTCTTTTGATATCTCTGTCAGCCCTTCCATCTTTCGTAACTTTTTTAGACATGTTAAAAATCTTTTGTTTATTGAAATTTGGCTTATATTTTACAAGTATACAGTCAGTTAACATGTGTTAAATGAAAAAAAAAAAAAACAATTATTGAAGTATGTGAAAAAATAATATATATTTTTTTGATATTACTGCTATGAAATGAACAAAAATTAACAATTTTTACATAATTCTCATCATTCATGATTCCGAGTTCATAACTCAACGGAAAGAACTTCAATGCTTAATAAATGTCAATAAAATATGTGAGACAGATGTAATAACCAAAAAAATGTAATTCAATTCAATTTATTCATTAAACATTACAAAATTACAATTTCAAAGCGTTTTTAAAAAAATAAAATTTTTTAGATGAAATAAACAGATTTAGACTAACAGCAACAAAGCTTGCTGTTTGAAATGTGCTTCATTGATGTTAAACATATCAATATTCAAACATTTACCTAATCAACATACGCAAGAAATAACACACAAATTCACAACACATCACGCCGGACCGGCCGGCGAACTCGGCTGATAATGGCGAGTGACACATGAGCCACGAACTCACCCGAAGTCAGCAGAACAACACGTGATGATTCACAAACGCAGAGTTTCGGTGCGGCTGAAGGTTCGGCAGATTTTCTGTCGAAACCGAAACTGATGCCGAAACTAGATTTTATTAATTTTATACAAAACCGGGACCAGCTCATTTTACAAAAAAAAAAAAAAATTTTTACCCCAGTAGATAGGTAATAGAAAAAATTCGGTTTACGGGAGATAGTCCTAGGTAAATTTTTTTTTTTTTTTATACTAATTATGGGCCGGAAAATCCGAATCTGAAAGAATTAGGCGTCGGCAAGCAATATTAACTGAATTACACGACTTTAAAATTTTCTATAAACACTAAGGAAAAAACGTCATTTTTAATGTACTGACATAACAAGTCATAGAAAAACATGTGCCGGCAGTGTTACCAACTCTCAAAAATATTTATCCCTATATCAATAATGTAAAACTTTCCGACACGATACTTCCTCACATGATAATTCATCACATAACACATTAACCTGATGAATTACGACTATCTTAACGGCCGTATTCTTAAACCAAAAGTATGAAAATTCGTAGTCTTAAAAATGCGTAACCTAACCTAACCTAACGCTAGGTTTGTGTAACATGGTTTGTGCCCCTTTATACCGCCTGCTCGCGTCCCTAACCTAACCTAACGCTAGGTTTGTGTAACATGGTTTGTGCCCCTTTATACCGCCTGCTCGCGTCCCTAACCTAACCTAACCTAATGCTAGGTTTGTGTAACATGGTTTGTGCCCCTTTATACCGCCTGCTCGCGTCCCTAACCTAATCTAACCTAACGCTAGGTTTGTGTAACATGGTTTGTGCCCCTTTATACCGCCTGCTCGCGTCAAGGCAAGAAAACATCCCAGTTTTCAACTAGTTTAACGGCTACGCTAGGTTTATGTAACATGGTTTGTGATACAAAATTGAGTAAAATTTATAAAAAATAATTACTTAAATTAGTTATTGATATTATTGCTTAATGGCAACACTTAATTTTATGTGGTGTAACATCTTTCTTGTTTTTCTATGACTTGTTATGTCAGTGCATTAAAAATGATGTTTTTTCCTTAGTGTTTATAGAAAATTTTAAAGTCGTGTAATTCAGTTAATATTGCTTGCCGACGCCTAATTCTTTCAGATTCGGATTTTCCGGCCCATAATTAGTATAAAAAAAGAAAAAAAATTTATCTAGGATTATCTCCCGTAAACCGAACTTTTGCCTTTAAAAATACGAAAATGTCATTTTTCAATGACCTCCATGTTGTAATTAAATTACAGCGGTAAATATGCACTTTTTCACGAAAAAACACTTTGCAGAATTTGAATAATTGTTAGAATTACGTATTTTGGAAACTTTTTGCATTGGGGGAGGCGTAAAATGATGCATTTCAATTGCGTAAAATCAAAATTCACTTCGCATCTTCGTGAACTGACACGGCGCGGCCAATCTGTCACACAAGCCCGCTAGACAAACGCTGCTTTGCCAGACAAACCATTTAAAAACGTAGGCTGTTTTTTAAAATAAAGATAATATTCACAAGCCCGCTAGACAAACCCTGCTTTGCCAGACAAACCATTTACAAACGTAGGCTGTTTTTTTAAAATAAAGATAACAACATGGAGGTCATTGAAAAATGACATTTTCGTATTTTTAAATTTAAGAAATTGACGATAATATACATTATTTTCAATTTCCGCTCACGGAATTAATTACATCTAATAATTACCTATCTACTGGGGTATATATATATATTTTTTTGTCCAAAATGAGCCGGTCCCGGCTTTGTATAAATTTACCCTAGATTTTTTTGCCGAAACCGAACCTTCGGTTGGTCATTAATAAATATACACAAAATCTTATAGAATAGAAATATTCTTCGAATAATTTTTTTTATTTTCGGCATCTTTTCTGTTTATACTGTTTGCGTAATAAATTTATTTATTTATTAATAACATTGAAAAATAACTATAAAATGTGTACAAGTGTTATTATGTCTTGTGGGTCGATATTAGTTCCTAGCTAGGCAGATTGCCCGTTCTAAGGAACCAAATGCTGGTGAGAATGCAAAAAATAATTTTTTTTTTTTAACAAAATGTTCATTTTAATTTTTTAAATTAAATATGCTTTAATAAAGATGCCAGAAAATTTATTCTGTAACAAAAAAAAAAAAAGAAAAGAAAAATGTTTTTATTTAAATAATATACGTACAAAATTTTTTTTTTACTAAATGTGCCGTTAATAGGCCGTGTAAAATTTTAAGTGACATTATTTAATAGTTTTTCAGATTCCACCCTACCTAAGCCAATCAACCATTTTGTTATTATTGAACTGACGTGGGACATTTTGCAAGCTTTAATATTTAATTCTAGGGGAATTTTATTATATATTTTTGGTCCAAGATATGTACATGTTTTTTGATACTTTGCCGTATTGCTCCCTGGGACCACAAGATCCTTTCTGGTGTGACTTCTTGTGATATATTTATGATCAATTTTTTTAATATTATCTAGATTTTTATGTACGTGGATAATAATCCTTTTTAATTAGATATGTATTTGTCAGTTGATAGATCTACATTACGCCTGGCTGTGTGAGATGTGCGTGTCACGACTGAGAGATGCCATAGAATTCCGTAAGCAAGTGGAGACAGCGGGGGACCTTTTCAGAGGGCAGATTCCCGCCGATGACAAGTCCGCCATCATTAAATGGGAACCTGGTAATGAAAATTTCTTCTTTAACCATTAAAAATATATTTAAATTAAGTTTTAAAAGAGAAATGAATAAATTTGCAAACTCGATCCTTGATTAGTTGGGTTGGGTTGAATCAAATCGATGACCAGTTTCATTTTTACTTTGAATGCTTCCTGTTAAAAGGTGATTCCTGATCCGTTTCAGCTTTTGATCAAATTGTAATGAGCTTTCAAATATTATTATTATGTTTAAGCCCGCATAATATATACAGTGAGATTCTCTTAAGAAAAGGGTCCAAAGGACTAGAAAAAAACTTCTTAACCTGTTGAACGTGGGATGGTATTTCGAAAACTGGCAAATATTACCTTGATGAGTTCTGGTCAAATATTGATATGAAAACAAAACGATTTGTTTTTTTTTTCTTATTATTCATATCTTATTACATGATAATATCGTAAGAGGTTTTTCCAGAATAGCAAACTAACTAAAAAAAGATTAAAAAATCTCCCATTTTGGAAATATTTGTCAAAAAAATATAATAACACAAATATAAACTGATTTTATTATTTCTACGCAAATCTGAATGTATATCCAATATGAAAAAAAAATTCAAAGGAGTTTGCAATAACTAAAAACCTTTATACGCATTTGAAAAGTAAAACATCGATTTTTTCGCTTTTGACAATTTTCAAAATTGACCTGCAAAGTCATAGGAAATTCATTAAAAAATATTCCAGATTAGCTAGATTAATGAAACCAAAGGTTACGTCAAGAATAATATTGGCGCAAGCGAATTTGACCTTGTCCTTCAGACAGTTTCCATATACATAAGGGTTAAAACCGCATTTAAAAAAAATATATTTTTCCGAGCCTGCGGGCAGGCTCACGATAACTGACAGGTTAAATGGGATAAATGGGCCATTTTTCAAATTCAGTGAGTGAAAAAACAAACTTCTTAAGCATGAAAACTTCTTAAGAGAGTTTCACTGTTTCGTTGGAATGTTCCGATGTTTGGGCACAGAGCATTCAGCACCACAATTTTGGAATTAAACCTGCCATTTAGTCTGAGCCAGAAACTAGTATTGAAAAATTTAAGTAATTTAAAAACTTGATTTTTAAAAGGCTTCTTCTTCTTCAATGGCGCTACAGCCCATTTCGAGCCTTGGCCTCCTTCAAAATAAGCCTCCACCGCCCTCTGTCCTCGGCCGTCTTCTTCCAATCTGCAACATGGAGTAATCCTCTTGCATCCTTCCTGACATCATCCTCCCATCTCAGTCTAGGTCTGCCCGCCTTTCGTTTACCTCCCGGGTGTCCTGTCAGAACCTTCTTCGGTACTCGTGTGCTTGGCATTCGGTGCACATGTCCGGCCCATCTTAATCTTTGGAGTCTTAAATGGGTGGAGAGTCTGGGAGCTTGGTAAATATCATAGAGCTCATTATTGTGGCGGATTCTCCATGCCTCTCCCTCTCGCACCGCTCCTAAGATTCTTCGAAGTACCTTTCTTTCGAAGATGTCCAGCCGTTCCGCTGACTTTGCTGTGTTCCCGCCTCACATCCATAGGCCAAGACCGTTCTGATAATTGTTTTATATAAGGTTATTTTGGTTTTCCTATGGACGTTTCGGGATTTGAACACTGGCAGCAACGCAAAGTAAGTTTTGTTAGCGGCTGTAATGCGCTTTCTTACTTCTACTGGGTCTTCATTGTCCTGCGTTAATGCTTTTTAAAAGGCTACCTGTGAAAACTACCATTTATTTAGCTTTCCACATAGAAGAGATTTCCACAAAAGTTTCATATTTTAGAATTTAGTGGTTTTGGTTCCTTTGTGAGAAACTGAAACACAAAAATTGCTTTATTTATCTCATATTAAATTCTTTTCCTGCTACATAAGAGAGTTTAATTGTAATAATCGTGTTGTGTTTCCAGTTGATGTAAAAGTTGAAGAAGTCTACACTATTGAAGATGAAACATTGGACGTAGAATTTGTAGGACCCTCATTAACGGATACAGAACAAAGGCAAAAGGACAAAATAAAGCTTCCGGACCCTTGGGAAAACTGGGAAGAGTTTAACAGGCTTCCGTGGAGTGAAGAAGAAAGTTCAACAAGGGAACCGAAAGATAGTAAACGAATCGAGTGGATACATCAACGACAGTTTCCCAAAATGGACAATAGAAGACTCATATTAAATAAAGACTCCAATAAATGTCCCATTTGTGACGAATTTTTCCCAATTAGGTTAGTTGACAGAGAAATACAGTGAAACCCTCAAGAAGTTTTCCTGCTTAAGAAGTTTGGTTTTTTCGGTCCCTTGAAGACTGAATGGCCCAATTTATCCCATTTATATAAGGTTTTCCAGATTAAGAAGTCTCTTTTTTTTTGGTCCCTTGGAAAACTTCTTAAGAGGGTTTCACTGCAGCTTGCAATAATTATTATTTTACATGAATGTTTATAAAAAGCTAAAATATCTGAAAAACTGAACTTCGAAGCTAAAACACTTTTTTTAGAGCTGATGAACATAGAACATATATGTTAGAGCTTCCATGTATCTAGCCATCATTTGTACAACTCAATCACAATTAACACTGAGGTTTGAATAATCCAGTATTACGTAGATGGAGCCAGCATTGAATTTGGGTTTTCGTCATTTCTCAGAGCACCTGTTTTACGCGGAGCCCTGGTTAAAAACCACTGGGTTAGATGCTCGAGTGATCCTAAGTGTCAGGTTCAATCCCCTGCCTAGCTAGGTCCTCAATCATAAGCAACAGAACAAGCAACATTTTCTCACACTAACCCCATCAGTAATAATTACAATATGGAAAGAAAAAAAAAAATTTACTACATTGGAACTACATAACATTGTGTGATGTCAACCGATTTACAGAGATTTGGAGATAGGTGGGAGTGGTACCTCGTTTCAATCATCACAGCTGTCTTTTGCTCACTTCCACATACCGTAAATCGTATTTATTTTCACCCAAGTGTATTCGGGAGTGGTCTTTTCTGTAGGTGAAGTTTGGCCGAGTATATTCGGGAGTGGTCTTTTCTGCAGGTAAAGTTTACCCAAGTATAATCGGGAATGGTCTTTTCTGCAGGTAAGGTTTACCCGAATATATTCAGGAGTGGTCTTTTCTGCAGGTAAAGTTTGCCTGAGTATATTCGGGAGTGGTCTTTTCTCCAGGTAAAGTTTGCCCGAGTACAATCGGGAGTGGTCTTTACTGCAGGTAAAGTTTGCTCGAGTATAATCGGGAGTGGTCTTTCCTGCAGGTAAAGTTGCCCGAGTATAATCGGGAGCGGTCTTTTCTGCAGGTAAAACAGTAAAATAATAAAATAATCGGGAGTGGTCTTTTCTGTAGGTAAAGTTTGCCCAAGTATAATCGGGAGTGGTCTTTCCTGCAGGTAAAGTTTGCCTGAGTATAATCGGGAGTGGTCTTTTCTGCAGCTAAAGTTTGCCTGAGTTATTTCAGGTGTGAAAATTTTCACATATAATAAATTAATAAGTCCAATAAATAAGTTAAGAAGTGGAATAATTTTTTAATTTTTTTTATCAAATCAGGCTGGATCTAATAGAACATCTGGAGACTCACGTGCCCAAGAAGCTATGTGAATACTGCGGGAAACAATACGCACACTCCAGCTTGCAACAACACCAGAATTCTCATATTGGAAAGCTGCCATGTCCCAAGTGCAGCCTCAAGTTTGTCAGGAAAGACAAAATGCTGAAGCACATACAGAATATACATAACAGGGAACGCACATTCCCTTGTCCGGACTGTGATGATGTATTCTCCACTTATCTGCTGAAGAAGGAACATCAGTTCCAGAAACACGGAGTTTGGTAAGTTAATGTAATGTTATTTACTTCCCAGTGAAACAGCCTGGGTTCTCATTGCCTTGTAAACTTTGGTCCTCCATCAATAGGATAAGGTGATTAAAGGTTAAAGATTTCATCTGAACTGCTTTTTATTGGCAGCTTTAGAATAATCTTTATAATTAGTTTTTATGCTACAAAGATCAGATCAATGGCGGCGGTGTTTTATCCCCCCCCCCAGGCTGAATGTATGTATATGTTGGTTGTTTGGTGTTGATTCAAGTTAAGAAAGTTCTACTTCAACTGCTCCGGGTTGAACCAATTGTGATATTTACATTAAAAAAGCCAAAGTAGTGCTTTTTAATGCTACACTCTTTTCCTGTGAATAATCTTGGTGTTGCCATTTAAACGATCGCAGCCCCCTCCATTTATTAAATTTTTTCTGTTACACCGTACTAAGGAGAACAATATACCTTCAGGTACAATCGGTACCCATGTCCCGAGTGCCACAAGGAATTCTTCAACGGCACGCGACTCAGCATCCACGTGCGACGAACTCATCGTGCTGAGAAGACGCTGGCGTGTCCGCAGTGCGGTCGCATGTTCTTCAACCGGACGGCGCTCTCCACGCACTCACTCTCACACAGCGGTAAGTTGACAATGGTGCTTATTTGCGAAAGTGAACTGTAAAAATTGGCCAACACCGCAGAAGAATTATAACAGCATAAACACTACGATTAACAGCTGTTCAAAAGTTGATTAAATGCTAAAACAGATGTTATACTTTGCCTTTGTTAGAAGTCAAATTGAATACGATTCTACTGTCTGGAACCCACATTATGTACAAGCTATTGAAAGAATACAGAATTCTTTCATTTTCTAAATTTTTAAATGGTTATTATCATTGATCTCAACACTCTTTTAAATGATATTACATTGTCAGGCAGAAGAATTTTCACAGACTTGATATTTCTATATAAAATATTAAATGATGTAGTTGATAGTCCAAAATTTCTTGTATTGATTAGCTTTCGGATTCCACAACGTAATACTAGAAATCGCGATTTATTTCAGTGCAGAAATTCTGAGACTAGCTACTACATGTATTCCTCATTGCCCTATGAATACTAATGGAGGGAAATAATTATACTAAGTGGACATCTTCAATTTTTCACTAAACAAATACAAAATATTGTTACTGAGGCAGTTCAGTTATGTACAATAATTACTGTATAATTTTTACTATTCAAATGTAAAAGCCCCTTAAAAGGGCATTAATAAAAAAGTAAATAAATAGTTGGTTAATGGGGACCAGTCAAATGTCAATAATTCAAAATGGAGCTGATCGCCAATTAAATGACACAGGGGTCAAACAATCCAACCTATGTAAATAAATCATAAATATCTTTAGCAATTGGGGTTAATTGTAATGAACTGAAGTACACAGTCAAAATGATGTTCTTCGTAAGAAGGTTGGTTAGTGACTGGACCACCATTGCATATTGTTGCTTTTGCGATTGATGATGCAGTAGTTTGACAGTATTACATTTCCTATTATTCATGTCACATTGTTACAGATATAAGGAATTTCATCTGCGACTTGTGCGGCAAGGCATTTAAAAACAGGAAGCAGCTCAGAACGCATCTGGACATGCACTACAACATACGCAAATTCAAGTGCACCATCTGCGGAATGGCCTTCATCCAGTGGACCTCCCTTCAGGTGCACATGAAGTCACGCCACATTCCCTCCACTAAGATTAAAAAATAGTTCAATCCGTCATCTGGCTTCATAGAAAACTGGAGGAAACCAGGGATGTATGTGGATGTCGCATATGTGATTTGTCAAAGTTTCACTAAAGTACACACATTACAGGCGTGGTCCCTTCATACATGCTTTGGATGTCAGAAAATGGAAAGGCTCTTCCAACATTTACCCAGAAGTCACCGAGTGTAGTTTCTTCTCAAGTCGGTTCTCATTGCTGAGAATTGTGACCCCTACTCCAATCTCCATGGTGGACTAGGCTTCTCTACTCCTTGCGGTCCTGCGCTGCGTGGATAGCTGCGAACACCGACGTACCGGTGCGCACACTAGTAACCTTCCTCTGCTTCTTCTGCCAAACACTTTGCCAGTGACTATGAGTTTCTGCAAATTTGAGTCCTCAGTTTGGCGAGTAACATGTCCAAATAAGATATGTTGTAGGCAGATAGTTGAAAGCCTGCTGTGGATGCCTAGCTCTTCCAGAATGGACGCAAGAAGGACAAATTATCACTTGAAATTTTTTCTCAAATAGGTTAGTTAATACATTTGTTTAGAGAAATAAGTTTTAAAGTGCCAATTTACATGCTAGAAAGCACTGTTGTGTAAGTTGTAGACCGATTGTAAAATCAGGCAGATACATCAAGCGCATCGTTTGACATTTACCGTTTGTCTAAGCATGTTTAGCCATATCGTTCTGCAGGAAGACCATTTAAAGTTAAATATGTAGACACATTTTACTCAACCTCAATAAAGTTTATTCTTCAAATTTAATAAAATGACTCTTCTTAAGATATCACAAATATCACCAAATACTGAAACTGCTGAAATATTTCAGAGCTTGTACCTAAAAAACGTGATAAATAAAATAAAACCATTTAAACATTACCCTCCTGCACACCCTGTAAGCTGGCATTAACTCTTAATTTTAATCTCCTGCTGCGTATAAATCCACACGAAAAGTCTTTGATTCATGTCTTCCCCATCGTTGGACACTTTCTAAATGGTGCGAAAATTTCAACGGTGATCCCGGTTTTACAGCTGAAGCATTTAGTGCACTTAAAAAAACAATTTCAAATTAATATGTAATTTAACTGTTGATGAAATGGCCATGGCCAAATATGGGACGATAAAAAGTATCAAAGTTATGTAGACGTGGGAATGGGAGTAAACGATAAAGAGAAAGCCCTGGCTACGGAGGCATATGTCCTGCTGCTGGTGCGCATTAATCAAAATTGGAAACTTCCTCTGGGTTATTTTCTTATAAAAGGGTTAGTTGCAAAGCAAAGATCACACATAATTAGAATATGTTTGCAAAATGTCACGAGGTAGGAATTGAAATCGGTTCCGTGACTTTTGATGAGTGTAGAGCCAACATTTTGACCATGAAAGTGCTCGGTTGTAAAAATGATCATTCCAAAAATTTTAAAACTACCTTTACCCACCCATCCACTGGAAAAGAGGTTGCTGTACTTTTAGATGCTTGCCATATAATAAAGTTAGTCAGGAATACATTTTAAAAAAAATATATAATTATTATCGATAAAGAAAGCAAGGAGGCACAGGATGGAAATTTTTTGTAAAACTTGACTCAAGAGGAGCAAGGCCTTCATTTCGTCACTAAAATAACTTACCAACACATTTTTTTCAGAAGTCAAATAATGAAAGTCAAACTTCAACTCAATTATTAAGCCGTTGTATTGCCAAAGCAATAGAATTTTGTAGAGACGATTTAAAAATGCCATCTTACAAAGATTCAGAAGCCACATACAAATTTGTTAAAATGTTGAATGACCTCTTCGACGTTTTAAACTCTGGAAAATTCCAAGTTTTTTTTCAATTTGGGAGGCGGGAATGGGTACCGCCGCCCCGGGAACCTTTATTGGATAACCAACACCTCTGCCATAGGTCACCCCAAGTGGTTCGCTACGTTTGGTGATTTAGCAGGGGTGCCCGGGTTCATGGGGTGAGGTTTGTCTAGGTCTTGGAGGCGGATGACCAAGACATACTGAACCCCAGATTCCTACCCACCCTTTAAACCCTTTTCCTTCCCAGAACTCTCCTCTCCTTCCTTTCCTTAAAAAACCCTCCACACAGCATCCCCAAAGATGACATAGGCCCTGAGGGAAATTATTTTGCTCAGGGCCTCCTGTGTGGAGCTCATTTAAAAAAAAAAAAAAAAAAAAGTTTTATTAATAAAAATTTCTTTATTTTATGTACCAATCTTTTCATTTTCCAACCTTGGAGTTTCCCAAATCGATCATCAAAGAACTGAAAACACCGCAAATAACTCTCTGATTGAGCTAGTGGGAGAAGAGTAAGTATGTTTGAGATATCAACTACTTTTGAGCTCAAAATTTACTTGAAAAAAAAACGTTTCTGTAGACTTTCGTCTCGAAGTTTCGAAGAAATATCCCACAATAGCAGCTGTAGTTCTAAAAATATCAATACCGTTCACAAGCAGTATTTGTGTGAAACGCAAGTCTTCATATACATATATCTATATTATAAAAATGAATGGCTGAATGTGTTACTAAGCGCATAACATTCGAACGACTGCACCAAATTGGATAATTCTTTTTTTGTGTGTTCGTTATTGTCAGGACAAGGTTTGTATAAAACTACTGGTGAGCTCTGGCATTTCGAAATTTGTATAAAAAATTGCAATAAGTGACACGCGAGCTGTTTGAATACTGAATGTACCGGGACTGAATGAATGGAATGCGGGAGGGTGGAACTCGGGAGGAGGGTTCGCGGGACGGGGGAAGCAGGTGAGGGGAGTGGGGAGAGGGAAGGCGGTGTTGGAACGCGAGAGAGGGAAGGGGCCGCGGGAGAGGAAGGGAAACGGGACGAATGGGAAAGGACACGCAGGGAGAAAGAATTTCTTTATTAAATGGCATAGCAACGCATGCCGGGAACCAGCTAATCTATATTATAAAAATGAATCGCTGAATGTGTTGCTAAGCGCATAACTTTCGAACGACCACCAAATTGGATAATTCTTTTTTTGGTGTGTTCGTTATTGAAAACTGAATGTATGGAAATCGGGAGGGAGGGAGAGATGGTGGAGGGGAACCAGAGAGGGGGGGGGGGGGAAGGGGGAGTAATATGGGGAGAGGGCAGGTGGAGGAGGCAGAGTGGGAACGGGACGAATAGGAAAGGACACGCAGGGAGAAACAATTTCTTTATTAAATGGCTTAGCAACACATGCCGGGACCAGCTAGTATAAATATTGCAATCGCTTGAATGCTGAACCAGACTTCAGAAACAGACCTCTGTGAAATTGAGCCAAACTGTGTAAAACTTTGCAAAGCATGCTCAAAGGTCACGTTGACTGTATGTTAAATTGTATGATTGATTATACAGATAAAGGTGTAACAGGAAATCGGCCAAACATTTTAACTACTGATAGATACTAGTTTTTTCTGAAAAATTTTTTGAAGTTAAAAAATCATCCTCTCAATATACTTTGTGAGTTTGGATTTCTGTATGGAGAACATGATTTTTTTCATCAAAATAAATAGGCGTGGAACAAAATTTGTTCAATTTTGCATATAGAATTACTGGTTGAAAATGGCCGAAGTCGTGTTAAACCCTCTTTAAAATTGTATTTATTATTTATTGATCGTTAAATTCATCTGATAATGAGAGTATTAAATAATTACAAATGAAACATGTCTTTCTTTACACGTGATACAAGTAGATAGAGGATACGGGGTACTACAGGTACGGGGTACACAAGACAGAAAGAGGGTACAACAAATTTGTAGTAAGAGTCAAGGGGTACGCAGGCTAAAAAATGTTGACAACCTCTGCTCTAACCCGTTTCTTTCCCCTCCCCACTACAATCGGCCTCACATCTGGGAGGCAGGTTTGGGTACCGACGCCCAGGGAACCATTTATTGGATTACCAACACCTCTGCCATAGGTTACCCCAAGTAGTTCGCTGCGTTTGGTGACTTAGCAGGGGTGCCCGGGTTCATGGGGTAAGGTTTGTCCGGGTCTTGGCGGCGGATGCGTCTGTCCACCAGCTGTATGGCAGGGCAGATCGGGAGAGATGATCGGGTTGAGGGAGTCCCTTTGACTTCTCCATCCGTACTCTCTCGGAACACTGCCTTGCACCGTAGTGGGAGGGTTTGATTCTTATGTCCATCACTCCTGGACAAACTGACCCAGATTCCTACCCACCCCTAATACCCTTTTCCTTCCCAGAACTTCCTCTCCTCCTTTTCCTAAAAGGACCCTCCACTAGGGATGCAACGATATATCGGAAAACCGATAAATGTCGATATTTATCAATATCGAAAAACACAATATATCGTATCGAAATATCGAAAAACCCACCCAAATTAAAATACCCACAAAATCGGGTAAAATGCTATTACTGGCAACACTGACTGTCTAAAAAATGATTCTGTTCTCTACACTAATCTGTGGTAGGTGAGTGTTGTTTGTGATCTGTGTGTGGTCAGTTCTGTTCTGTGCCTACCGATTGTGGCAACGAGTGTTCCTTCTGAACGTCTTTTTTCAAACGCAGGAGCTACTATAACTCAAAGCAGAAACCGGCTATAAGGAAGCAGACTGTCAAAGTTACTATTAAGTTCGATAGCTGGTACAAAATACTAATTATTTTTTTTAAATAAATTTAAAAAAAACACATTTTATATGACTATCCAAATTTTGTGATTATTCACACATACATACAAAATCGATAAACATTTGATATAACTAAAACTACATTGGATTTCTACAAGCTTTAAAAAAAAAGAAGAAATATCGTTAAATCAGCCTACTAGACCGATACATCAATATCGACTTAATTCGATATATATCGATATTTTTAAAGACATTGCATCCCTACCCTCCACACAGCATCCCCAAAGATGACATAGGCCCTGTGGGGAATTATTTTCTCAGGGCCACCTGTGTGGATCTAATGTAAAAAAAAAAAACCCCAAATGGGGACGTCATAGTCTAACTGGTTCCAGGGGTCCTAGCATGGTCGATCGATAAAGGATTTACCGATATTGTCGGTAACTTGTTATGGTTCCCGTGCACGACTGCAAGTAACCAACGAACAAACAACAGTTCACGTCAAATAAATTAGGAACTCTTAGTTATTGTGAACTGTTGTTAGTTAGTTAGCGGCCTGCAGTCGTGCTCGGGAGCGATGACAAGTTACCGACATTTTCGATAAAACCTATATCAATCGCCCATGCTAGATACCCACGTGGATGGGAGAAACCCATAACCGCCGCCCCGCGGATCAATTATTGGATAACTAAAATAAATCCACGTGATATCTCATTATACCCCCCCCCTCGTGATATTTCGTGATTTCTGCCGAACCCTCCCCCCCCCTTTGGAGCCTCACGTGATTAATGGACGAACCCTGAAAAAGTAAAAATAATAGTTACAATAATAAAGTAGTTAAAAATAAAATAACTCTCCATTTAAAGTAATCTCCAATAATAGTGGATGGTAATCATTGGAAAGAAACTTTTTCGAAAGCAACTGATTGTATTTCACTGGTTTCAACATGGCTAAAACACAACAAACTCGTTTTAAACTATAGCAAAACATTTTACTTACCGTTTTATAAAACCATTAAAAATAAACCTAAAGACAACAATCCATAATACTAGTTGTAATCAAGAAATGTGCTACATGTGCAACGAACTTACAAATGTCGAAAATATAAAATATTTAGGAGTATTAATAGATATAAATCTTAATTGGAAATCACATATTAATCAAATCACTTCTAAATTAAGATATCTGACCTACATATTTTATAGACTTAAGGAAGTACTTAACATTGAAAAATTGAAAATGATCTACTTTTCCCTGGTGCAATCTTCAATCATTTATGGCATTATAGGATGGGGTGGTGCACTTGATACATATATTAAGCCTCTACAAATAATTCAAAAACACATAATTAAAGTCATATATAACAAAAATAAAACATTCTCGACCAACTTATTATACAAAGAAACTAAAATATTTAATATACGCAAATTATTTATATTACAAACTTTGAAATATGTATTTAAAAACAAAAATAATTTCGAAATAAATGAAAACAGAATGAGCAAAAGAACAAATAATACATTTTACACTCCACAAACCAATACTAAATTATTGCAGACACATAGCAGTTTCATTGGTCCTCGAACATTTAACCTTCTACCACTACAAACTCAAATGTTAAATAAAATGATAAAATATGTAAAAGAGGTAAAATTATGGTTGAATAATGTAGATATCGAAACGCTTTTTCTATAAATTTATCCATCATTCTACAACTCACTTTCTGTAACTTTCTAAACTGTAGTACAATATGTTTTCTGTTTATTTTTTTTTTTTATAATAACTTAAAAAAATAAATTGAAATTAGTATGTTTTTCTCCATATTTTTATTTTATTTTTATAATAGCTGAAACAAAACCTTTTTCATTTATTCTACGTATGTAATACTAAATTTTTATACTAACTTTATATTTTATATGTTTTTTAAGTTTTTTTTATACTTTGGGTACTTAGAAATATAGTATTTTGTATTAATATTACCCACACTCAGGCAGTGCCTTAGTGGGTTTTCATTTCTTATTCATATTATTTGTTATTATATTTTATGTTATTTTATACTATTTGCTATTATACATTATATCTATGTACAAAGAAATGGAAATAAATAAAGTTAAAAACAAACAAAAACAAAAATTAGAATCTCAAGCCACAAACTTTTTTGATAATTATGTACTACTAGCTAACCCGGCCACGCGTTGCTGTGGCTAACGAAACACAACGGCATCTACTGGATAGTTACCCAACCTATCAACTCACATTGTCATCTATTAATTTGCATACAAATCAAATCGATCTGTCGCTCCATTTTTTATTATTATAGCAAGTTCCCGGAATGCTTTGTTTGAAATTGTTTCTCCCTGCGTGTCCTTTCCCATTCGTCCTGTTCCCATTCCGCCTCCCCTTCCTCTCCCGCGTCCTCGTTCCCACTCCGCCTTCCCTCTCCCCACTCCCCTCGCCTGCTTCCCCCGTCCCGCGAACCCTCCTCCCGAGTTCCACCCTCCCGCATTCCATTCATTCAGTCCCGGTACATTCAGTTTTCAAACAGCTCGCGTGCCACTTATTACAATTTTTTATACAAATTTCGTAATGCCAGAGCTCACCATTTTATACAAACCTTGTCCTGACAATAACGAACACACAAAAAAAATAATTATCCAATTTGGTGCAGTCTTTCGGAAGTTATGCGGAAATTCATTTCGTGAACCCCCCTCCCGAGTTCCCCTCACTCCTCCCCGGTTCCCCTCCCCCCTCCGCGAACCCTCCCTACTGAGTTCCCCTTCCCCCTCCCGCGACCCCCCCCCCCCCCTTCTGAGTTCTTCTCCCCCCTCCCGAGTTCCCCTCCCACCTTCCGGGTTCCACTCCCCCTTCCCGCTTTCCATTCATTCAGTCCTATTAGCCACCTATTGCAATTTTTTTATACAAATTTCATAATGCCAGAGCTCACCAGTATATATATATAGAAACCTTCGCGGGCATGCACACATCAAATCCCCAAAGTTTGAATAAAATAGGTAAAGTCGTTCTGAAGTTATGCGCATACATACATTTAGGTGATTCATTTTTATACAAATTTTATAATGCCAGAGCTCACCAGTAATTTTACACAAACCTTGTCCTGACAATAATGAACACAACAAAAAAAGAATTATCCCATTTGGTGCACTAGTTCTGAAGTTAAGCGGGAACATACATTTCGGCGATTCATTTTTATTAATAAATATAAATATATACTTATACTTAAGTATAGATTTTATAAAAATATTTTTTACTAAAAAAAAACCTTTGCAGGAGTTCGGAACTGTCCAATTTGGAATAATAATAACTATATAAAATACTACGTTGGTGCTGGTTGCATTGTGCATCTTTGCATTGGTTGAAGTTTCGTGTCCATTCATTGTATCATCCACTTTTGTGGAGGACAGAAACAATGTCTAAAAATTATAACAATAATAAATTTATGTATGTGTAAAATGATTTTTTCGTTGTCCGGAGGCCTTACCTCTCGACCAAAGTTTAACCTGTGAAAGGCCAGGAACGTGCCCGCACGCGAAACTCGAATTTCAAAAAAGAATATTAATTCAAATAATTTGGATGCGATTTAAATTTTTTTGTATAAAGAAACTGTACCAAGGAAAAGCTCAGAATAGCTTCCTCCATTCTTGTTCTTAAGGTAATTTAAAAAAGGTAAGGTAAAAAACCCTGGCCTTTGACAGGTTAAAAAACGTGTTTCAAGTATTATAAAACTGAAATCAATATGATGAAAAAAATATCTTCAGCTTTTATTGAACCACACAGTATCTGAATTTAAAAAAATGTATTTTGTATATTTTCATTGTATATGAACTTGAAATAAATATACCTAATTAAAAAAATATTAGCAAATTTTATTTTTATTCTCATGATTGTTTTGTGTCACTCTGTACTTTCATTGCCCATCTGTATAAGGAGATGGCGGCCATCTTGGACGACATCAATGTTATAACATGGACGAAGTTGGTAAAGTAAACTCTACATTTTTTCATTGTTTTTGATATAAATTCATTGTAGAAAGAATAGATTTGAGGTTTTATCAAGAAGATCGTTTTATATACATTATTTTCAAGTAATTTTTGTAATATTTCACAAAAGAAATGTGATAAATATTGGCTTCATAAGAAATGTAAAAAATTTTACATTGTAATGAATAATTATATTTTTTGGCATTATTTATTTACGGGTTTCTATTACAAAATAATATTAGTAACAACACTTGTTTAACTACCAAAATCCGAAAGAATTGTTACCATAAACTTATAAAATGTGACACAAAAAAAATTTAAGTGCGTGTTTAATTCTTTTTTTTAAATTAAAATAATTTACCTTTTCAAAGAAGTATCTACCGATGTCATTACTACTTCGAAAACACCTTTGGATTTTTTTTTCATGTAGGGCATCTATTCAGGTTTGTGTAGAAATAAAAAAAATTGTTTATTTTCGTATGAATATATTTTATTTACATTGTTTGTCGAATGGGGAAATTTACGTAAATTTTTTTTGATAAAGTTAGCTATTCTGGGAAAACTTGTAACGATTTTATCATGTAATATATATGAATAATAAGGTACATTATCTGGCAAACGGAAAACAATTCCTTTGTTTTTATATGAAATTTGAGCAAAAGCCAGGAAGGAAATTTTTCCCATATACGCCTGGCCCTCAACAGGTTAAAAAGTCGGGTTTTTTGAAAAAAGTTTTTTTACTTGTCATGTAGAATCACCTCCCGAAGTTTGTGCACTTTACTCTCGGACACCTTGTAAAGTATACATATACACGGTGTTCGGAAACTCAGTACAACCGGGAATCTGGTGAATCTACATCACACAGAGAATACAAAAAACTTTTCTTTTCTCAGTATCGCCCTGGTAAAAAAACAACATTTAGAACTGAAACATAGCTTGACCAGTTCTGAATAGTCAGACACATCCCCGTCTCCTTTTGTGCCCAGCTTCCTTCAGCGTTACAACATGCCCCAAATTGAGGTTGCCATAGTTCCACTGGCTTCGGACAGTTGGGATTCTTGTGCGGTACTAAAAAAAAACACAATGTCTCTAAGGCAACATTAAACACTCGTGTCATGTGCAATCTGTGAACAATTGGATAAATTATTGGTCCTTCTGTTAAAAAGGTTAAACATGAGGTTCAGTGTTGCCAACTCGAATTTTCTAGGCGAAACCCAAAAAAGAGCCAAAAAGGATAGTCAGCGACTAGTCCTCTAAAAAATCTAAGTAATCATCCGGTTCCAGTTCCTGTACCATCGCGCTACTAGGACCGGCTTCATCAGGATTTTCTTTCATATACAGCCATTGTTCCAATTTTTTTTTGAACTTCTGGGGGAAGTTCATAATCCTCGCAACATTTGTTGTGTCGCTTGAGCCCCGATCGAATTGTTAAAATCGAATTAACCATGTCTTTGCCAAGTCCATTTCTTGTTTTATTTTTGACAATATTTAACTGGCTAAAAACTCGTTCTACTTCTCCGTTTGACCACGGCAGAGCAAGTATCGAAACTGCAAAAGAGCTGATTTTGTGGAAAGGATTTTCATCAGCGGCATCACGATACTTTAGAAACTCAGCCCAAAACTTGACTCTGCTTTTCCAGGGTATTAGAGAGATCTTGAACCATTGGACTTCGGCTTTTACAATGATGTCTGCAGAAATGCCCATTCTGTTCATCAGAGGTGCGATGCTTTCTTTCAGCTGTTTTAATGTGTTCGAAACTGACAACTGATCTATTTACCGTAAAACTTCATAATTTTCCGGTAGTCTTTGTTTTAGTTGTTTAATTAGTGAAATAACGAACTGAGTGCACCTGCTTCTGAATTCTCTCTCGTTTTCTTCAGAGAACCTTCCTGTTTCTTTTATTCCTCTCATTTTATTTTCTACCAAGTAACCTAAGTAGGGGTGAGGATCCAAATATTCGTGAAAGTTTTCCGTTTCAAAGATATTGATCTTACGTGTAGGGATCAATATTCTTTTTCCCAGGGATTCTATGCCAAACATTAGATCCGTCAACAATTTGCACGGATCGATATTATTAGATTGGAATATTTTTACCAGTACCTGCATTTCTTCCAATATCGAAAGCACATACAAGAGATAAGCTTCGTTGGCCGTATTTTGGTAGAGATTATGTAGAGTCTCAGCCGTAAAACATTTTTCCCTTTTTCTAGTTGTGATGGTTCACCCCCCCCCCCCCCCCCTAATTAAAACTTTTAAATATTTCTTCTTCTCGTGCTTTCAGATCTCCGGTTGGTAGATCTTCCTCTCGTACCTACTGAATGATTCGCCACTAATGTTTTGAATCATGACTTATTTTTCCCACCCCTGTGACTGAACACAGTAAAAGGTAGTTTTCCGGGAAATTCTTACAATAAACCCTTTTCTCCACGTTGTGTGATTTTTTTTTTTTCGGAGCTCCTAGAACATCTAGGATAGGTATTTAATGTCTTTCGTGGTAACTTTTGGTTCTTTTAGGTAAGGTGTGGAAGAATTACTCTGTATCTCTTAGACGTCTGAAGGACACGCCCTGTCTAAACTATCCTAAATTTGTCCCCGCTATGATTCTAATGATATACACTGCTCCAATATTCACATAATGAGCACTGTTGTTATTACTCTCGCTAGGCTATAAAATTGATCTCTCCCCCTCTACGTCCTAATAAGTTTTAATGTACGTACCTGGAATGTTTCATTTCATGTGGATAATTGGCGTATTCTCTGCACCGCTCTCCATGACTACTTGGCTAGACGCTATACATAATCGTGATAATATGTTCTGTTGTTAGTAAACACAAATTTATACCTAGGATGGAAGCATAAGGACGGGATAGAGGATAGGATGGATGGTGACGGGAAAGGATTTTTTTTGCAAGCAAATACTGGCTCCTCCACTTGACCAAGTTGACTAGGTGGTCAGCTCTCAGAACACGACCCTCCGACCAATGCATGATGAGGCTATACCCATGGCACCCGGAAGATCTCTTGACGATAAACCAGATACCCGGACCCCGCCATAACAGAAGAAGAACGGCATGCCTTCAAACCTTTCCCAGACAACTCCAGTATCGAACACCTCCGGAACTACTTTACTGGCTCTAGAAGGGGTAATCTATTTCGTCCCTTATCAAGACTCTACTCACGGTACAAAGTGGCGTAAGCTTGTGACAGGCAGATCCTTCTCCCACGTGACCGACCTAGCGTTACAGACCACCTCTGGAAACCGACTTATCCCCACCCTTGTAAGAGATACGTTTGCTTCCAGGTCGATAGGATTAAAAAATGTGATGATGCTGCAGGAATCTCTCCACAAGAGCCATGCCTATGCCTCCATCCACACTACCTTGCCGGTAACTCGAGATGCTTTTGGTCAAGACGCCTCCGTCAGCGAACCATGTCCTTCCATACCGTTGGCGTCTCATTTCATACGACCTATCGCGCCCATCCGCTCGACATAGTTCCGCGAAAGGGAATTGCTTCCAGCACCTCGCGAGACCCGATCAGTCTATGGTGAGCATCCTCCAACATGACAATGCAGAAAGACCCTTACCGGGGGACCACCAATTGACACGTATGTGTGGCCTCGGTGTTCGTCTTCACATTGCTCGATCGTAAAGATTTAAAAAAGCGTAATTCAAGAAGTAGGAATTCAGCAGAGTACCTGTTAGTTTTATTTGTTTCATATTTGATATCGTGATCCTGCTCTTCTGCTCCCTTGTCTAAAGATGTCTGTTCGGGTTGCAGGTAATCGCCTTCAATTTGATATGTCGTACTCTCGAGACGCTCCCCATTTGGTTGACTGTATTCTCTGTGTCAGGTTCATTTTTTTTGTGTCAGCGCGGCATCAGCTGTCTGGGAGGAAACGTCACTGCCCTAGATGATAATAACGCTTAAACATATCCATATCAGCGCTGCAATAATATTAATTTTCTCGGCGCTGGAACTGTTGAAATTTACTGCCCAGGGCTCGCGTTCCATTCACGCCACTCTGCAACCAGATACCTGTAATTTAAATATAGATTCTTTAACTTACCCATACGTAATTGTTTTAATTCTCCGGTCGGGAAAACACGACCAATCGTATCTTAATTACGTATCCTGTAGACCTGCACCTATGGAGAAAACACAAAGGCCCCTCCCTACGATTTCCTAAATTTTGTACGACGAGGCCTAACGTAACCTTAGATTTACGATTAAATTTAACCCCCTCCCCTTAAAGTCTGAATTTGATTGGAGGTATCTTTATCGCTTCAGTCTTACTATCTCGCAATTGTAATGTACTCCTGTTGTCCGATGTTTGAAGATTACTTCAAATATACCTATCGTCCCTCTTTAAATATGTGTGCTCTCTAAGGTTAAATTACCGCTTGTTACATCTTCGTATCGAAACCACTAGATTGAACGTTTTCATAGATTATTATTATTATTGTTTTATTTCTAACTATTCGGAATACATTTTCTTTTCCATTTCAAGAGAACGATTGTTTGATCGTAATTAAGATTTTTTTTATATCCTATTATTATTTCTGATTTAAAACCCGCAATTTTATTATTATCATTTATTTGTCGACACCGTTTAAATTGTAGTAATACTGAAGTTTTTTTATTATTAGATCACGCTTGTTTAAACCGAATTAATAACTGTTATTACAACTCGATATTCTCACTGTTCTTAAATAATTTCACTAACTTTTTAAAGTTCCTAAAAGCTTTTCACCACTGGCTCGTACCCCTTTCCCTGAATCTAATTGAATAACACCTTGCACAAAATCCACTGAAGTTAGCTCGACAATCCACCGAACGTTTTTTCGCTAAGTCTTCGGAAAATTCCAAAACACTCCCCGGTTCGCGCGCTTTTGGCCAGCCTTTTCTTACGAGATCTCCCAGTCAACTCCCCCCTCTTCCCTAAAACAGCCCTTTTTAATCCCCCTCTTCCCCATTAATCAAACTTAAATCTTACAATTCCGACCTTTAAATTGCACAACCTTCATACTTTCCAAATCTAGTATCGTATCCCGCGGTTTACGATCTTTCGTCCTGAACGGTGCTTCCAACACCGATTTCGTATTGCGAGAAGGCGCTATTTCGCTGCATCGGACAGGGGCGAACTCGGTAGATATCCATACGAAACTTCTGCAAGACTAGCGCCTACAAGGTATCATTTACCATGTGAATAATTAACTCTACTTTTCTCGAAAATCTATCGTGTCCGTTCTACCATTTTTAAAATCGCTTCCAGGTACGGTGTATCCTGAATTTTTGATATAATTTCCATACTTTTCTCGGTAACCCCAAGTCTTACCTCAACTCGGCAACCTACAACATTTTCCGACCGTCATCTACTATGCATCTTATTATTGCACAAATCGCATAACACGTCACCTTCTAGGTATTTGTCATTTTAGCATTTAACTATGAATTTTCTAACAATTTGTGACTGAATATTCTTATTCAGACGTATCCCTTATGCGGACACGCGGCCGTGTTTGTTCCTGGCTATATGACGCGTTCCTTGTGTTCGCATACATTTTCTTAATATTTTCCGCGTTCGCAAATACCTAAGTACAATCTATAGTCATTTGACCCCTTCCTAACCAAGGTCGCGACACTCGTAACGCCTTGTTTAGCAATAACCTAAACTTTTATGGTCTCGATTCTCCTTTTTACGGGCTGCAACCTCTACCAAAGCCTAATTCCATATCTGCCTCCGAACGTTTTTTATCTGCATTTCTAGTTCCTCCCACCATATCCCATCTCCTTCTGGCGCAAAACCCAATAAATCTCCGTTGTTATGCGCCTAGCAATTAAGAAAAATACTTAAGAAATCAAATAATTTAAAATCCTGACAGGCCGTTAAATTTTATGGCTTTTCCTAATTTCCTATCGCCTATATCTCGCTTATAAACTCGAGTGGTGATTTCAGCTTAATGAATATCCTAATGACTCAAAACTGTGTTAGATATTTTTCACTTGAAACCACTTCAATACCTAAGAGATCGACAACCTTCCCTCCCCTCTATCTCGTCAGATATAAAATCCAACCTGAAATCTTAGATTTTATTTGGTCGTTAACGTAATCGATTCCTTCCCGACTATCCTGACATTATTAGCTTTTGTATTTTGACTACCGTATTACGTTCCTCCCTAGTACCTACATGCAAATCGCGCTGGAATTTTGTTTGGGAAAAGCGATATTGATTGTCAATGCCTACTCCCATTTTTATTCTCATATAATTGAAATCGTTCGTTACTTCATGTTTAATTACCGCATGATTTTTGTCCTTTTAAAACCTCCGCCAACGAGAAACTTGAAAAAACTCCCCGACCCCCGATGCGAAATCAACTGTTGTCAATACCTTCGTGCTTCCCATAAAAATGCGATTTATGGCCAAATTAGAAGTGTTTTACCACTTAAAATAACTATCGATTTAGACCGTGGGACAACTTTTGTGTCTCAATTTGACACAACCCCCGCACACCACGCCCCTAGATGTGATTGGCTGATACGTGCCTAACGGCTTCAAATCATACTCTTATTTGCTAGTCGTTTTTTTCTTGCAAAATTTGTTGACACCCTTCGTAGCAGAAAAAATGTTCAATTATTACAGTTTCCCTTAATATTGCTTTCAAAATTAGCCAATAGATGTCGATAGTGTGATCATATTATCAATTTAAAGAAATTATTCGCCAACCATTCAACAAAGCAGGTTCATCACATAGTTAAGCTAAAATGTAATTTTAACTCAACCTATTGTTCTAAAACTTTCTTTACGGCCCTTTCAACAGACAGCCATCTAGTTGCACATGCTTGAGTCAATTTTAACGGTTCTTTACCGTTGATGGTCATGTAGAGGCTCCAGTATTGATTAATCCTGCTGGACGATTTGGAAAACCAATTGTATGTCTCTTGGACTAAATACTCTAAGTGTCTGGGAAGATGTTCGGCAGATGCATATGTAAGATGAGGCACTACTAACTTCAATTTTTGATACACGCCGTTATGAATTCCTGTCATCACGCTTGCGTTATCCACGCCAATGGCACGAAGCTGTTTGATATTGAGTCCGAATTGTGATATCATTTTTTTTTATAGCTTCTGTAATGGTTTCAGCGTCACCTTTATCTATTTCCGCCAAAGTTAGAAATGTTGAAACAATTTCAGATTTTTTTTTGCTAAAATATTGTACAACAATAATAAGCTTTGTAATGCTTTTATCTGTACTTTCATCCAACAAAAGGCTGTATGGCCCATTATCAATATCTGCTTGTAAATCTAAAGCGAAATGTGGGGCCAAGACGTTTTTATAATGGCGCTACATTTAGTTCTATGTAATTTCAAATTATCAGCATCTTTAAATTGTCTTTTACATAGCTTTCCGAGGTGATCTATCGATAAAATAGAACTATGTGCACTAATAAACAGGGACAATGCTCCTTCTGCCGATGAAATTTTTGAATCGAGTTATTGCTTGGAAGCCTAACTTGCTTTGTCGCAAAGAAAATGGTTCCGCTGACTTCAAGTGCTTCTTTCTTGACGTGTGGTTTAATAAGTCAGCCTTCTTAGCATTTAATTCGCAATTGCAGTACGCACAAAAAGCTTTGGTAGAATCTTTCTTGACCTCTCTAAGCCAACCTTCAAATGAAGGGTCTGAGAGCCATTCGCGACGAAATTTTTGAGTGTAGGGCTTACTTTGAGACATCTTTGCAAAAAAAAATACAATATTAAATGGAAATTAAAGTTTATAAAAACGTAAATACCTCAAAAGTGTTTTGTTCTTTTCACAGTTCACAGAAACTATTAATTTATTATTATTTTACACATATATTAATTACACTTATGCAGGATATTAATTACAATTATGTAAAAATTAAAAACACATTAATTTAGGTAGGTACTTCAAAAGTTTATTGTTCTTTTCACAAATCACAGTTATTATTGTTATTTATAGTTTTTAATTACGCTTGTACAGTTATTACTTACACTTACGTAATAATAAAAAAAACACTTCAGGTACTTCAATAATGTATTTGTTACTTTCACAATTCACCGTTACTAATTATACTTACGTAACAATTTAAGACAACTAGGACCGTCTGTTTCAACGCTCGCTAAAGTAAAAGTATAACAAAAGGCCGTTACTATAGTTAAATTTCACCAAAATGCGTTTTTCAATCAATTTGACTGCTTGTTTTATGTTACTTTTAACTTTTGTAGTTACTTTCCGAAAACCGATAGTTACTCTAGAGTTACTCCGCCATATTGGCAAATTTGACAGTTCTGGTCGATGTAAAGTACGGAAATGGGTGCTTCAACATTGATTACTACAGTAATCATGATAAATATTGTAGAAGAGTATGATAATGACGATGACTTCCTCATCCAATATGTCTTTCAGCGAAAACCAAAACATTTCGTCCCCGCGTCAATAATATGGTTATCTGGGATGATTTCGAATTATTTTTGGCGCGGCACCGCATGTCGAAAAAATCTTGCTGTTGAACAGAATCAATTCTGATATCGACATATTTAGCGTTACCTTATAGAGACAATCTCTATTAATGGATGTATCGCAAATTTTACAAGATCTTCAAATCAATATACGTATCATAAACATTACAAAAATATAACATGAGTAGTAAGGTTAGAATCGTTTCGTATATCGACATTAGCGAGTGAAGCTACCTTTAAAAGACTATTAATGCTAGTGTAGTTTGTACACGTACACCTACTACTTACGTTTTATGTTATACTCAAACAGATTTTCAAAAAGCTACAAAATGTACCTATGTTTTTCTAATGTTTTCGATACCATAAATAAATTGAAGTTAGGATCTCGTAAAATATGTGACTCTTCAAATTCAAGGAGATATCACAACTACTGAAAAGTAAATTACATTCATATTGTATATTATATATTTTATAATAGGTCGTCATTTATTTGTAAATATTCATACAAATACTTTTATCGGAACAAAGCCGTCAGATCCAACGACCAACGACGCGAAACAAAATACGACCGGATATTTTGACAGTTTTTCTGATTTAGTTTACGGTGTTGCCGCATCAAAAAATATTTCGATGCGTTTTTTGACATAATTCCGAGGAATATTCTGCTGTTTAGACTGGCCACACTAACAACTATTACTTTGGCGAAAATACACTTGAAACAGCGCGCGGTCCTTTTTAACGTCCTCATTACTCTAACTGACAGTTACAATTTAACTTTAGGGCACGATTTAACTTTCTGTTGAAACAGACGGCCCCTAATAATTGATAACACCACAATAATTTAGCAAAATATATTACTTTCAGGTAAATAATCCCGTACTGCGTAATGATATATACATTCAAAGCGCATTCGAATTCGAAGGAGACTGACGCAAGACGTAATGCACGCAATATGCAATAGCCGGCCTAGGCAAGTTACTTGTATCGGAGTTCTTGGGAATTTCATTTTGTTCGGGAAGTCCCTGTACCAATGTTTTCACCATAGCATTTTTAGTAACTGTATACTAGTGCAGAAGTTCAGGGAATCTCTTTTTTTGGGAAGTCCCCGTGTTGCATTTTTGGAATATTATTGCAAATATAATTTTTTTCAATATTATTTCACGTGAAAAAGAGCTGAAATATCTGAAAAACGAGCTAAGAAGCTAAATGACTTTTTTTGGAGCTGACGACGTCGATTTAGAGCCAGATCTAGCTCTAAAGGAGCTGAGTTGGCAACACTGATGAGGTTATGTTCTTACGTTTAAAAGGTTATGATCCGGAGTAACTTTTGTCTGAATTATTTGTGTAACTTTACAATATAATCATTTAAAATAATATAAGGTATATTTGCGACACGTTCCAGAATGGAAGATATCCTCAGTATCGCCTCGGTGTAAGACCACCATTCAGAATTGAAAAGTTGCTTAAAATGGCTTTATCCGTGTTTTGTGAACAGATCTGAATAGCCAAATAGTTCCTCATCTTCCTCTTTATATTCTTACCCTCCCCACTACCTTCAGCCCCGCAACATACCCCAATTGGGGATGCCCCAGACTGTTGGGAGCAGTTGGAACTCTTGTGCAGTGTTCATATAAAAAACATAAAATGTTGGAAGGGCAAAGAACTTATTTAGCAGATTCGAATCGTAACAAACAATGTTGGAATGGACAAATGTTGCAAAGGAACTTATTCCACACATCCAAATTGTAACAAACAATGTTGGATTTGCAAAGGAATCGATTTAGCACATTCAAATTGTAACAAAGTCAGATGTGCAAAGAAACCTATTTAGCACATCTGAATTGTAACAAACAATGTTGGATGTGCAAAGAAACCTATTTAGCAGAACAAACAATGTCGGATGTGCAAAGAAACCTATATAGCACATCTGAATTGTAACAAACAATGTTGGATGTGCAAAGAAACCTATTTAGCAGAACAAACAATGTCGGATGTGCAAAGAAACCTAGAACTAACAATGTCAGATGTGCAAAGAAACCAATATAGCACATCTGAATTGTAACAAACAATGTTGGATGTGCAAAGAAACCTGTTCAGCACATCTGAATTGTAACAAACAACGTCGGCTGTTGCAAAGGTAGCACGTCTGAATTGAACAATGTTGGATATGCAAAGAAACCTATTTAGCACATCTGAATTGTAACAAATAATGTCGGATAGACAAAGGAACCTATTTAGCACATCGAATATATTCGTTCAGAGCATCAATAAGGTTTTTTCGCCGATATAGTTTCTTTGAATATGAGCATTCTTTTTTGGTAAGAATACTCGTATTCAAATAAACCATACCATATAATAGAAACAAGTGAGATCAGCCAAAACCATTATTAATTTGAAACTACAGCACAAAGCTTGTCTCGAGCATTGTTCACCCATTCTACCGATATAATTTGGGAGGCGGGTATGGGTACCACCGCCCCGGAAACCATTTATTGGATGCCTCCTCTTTGCCATAGGTCACCCCAAATGATTCGCTACGTTTGATGACTTAGCAAGGGTGCCCCTGAGTTCGTAGGGTGAGGTTTCTTTAGGTCTTGGTGATGGATGTCTGCCCACCTGCTCCGTGGCGGCCCGGATTGAGAGACATGTTGAGGGAGGCCTTTCGACCTTTCCGGAGGCCGGACTCTCTCAACCCGAAGCCTCGCACCGCAGTGGGAGTGACGGATTTATACATCCGTCACTCCTGGACCACTGACCCAGAGATTCTTACCCACCCTTCATACCTTATCCTTCCCAGAACTTCCTCTCCTTTAAAAGACCCTCCACACAGCATCCTCAAAGATGACACAGGCCCCGAGAGAAAATATTTTCCTCAGGGCCTACTGTGTGTAGCTATTGTAAAAAAAAAATACGCACAGCGGCTTTGTTTCTGCTTACGCTTAACTTTCATTGCTTTGATAGTCAGAAGAGTTATTCTCTATCATTTTTGGGATTGTTATCGAGATAACGGATGTGATCTCCTGTCAGATTTGGGTGATTTATTAGCTTTTTCTATGCACAACGTACATTAAATGAATAAATAATCAAGCATACTTGCAGGAATTCGTGTTGAAACAATCTAAACTAGTAAATATGTAGGAATCACACAAATCTGTCAGGAGATCATGTCCTTTGTCTCGATAATGATCCCACAAAAGATATAGAATCGCTACGCTGTTCAGTTTTGTCGTAGCTCGGCGTCATTTTATTTGCAAAGGATGTAACAAGCATTTGCTTGCTTCAAATGGCGGAGTGGTAGGAGAGCTGGTGGTTCTTTAGGGCGGAGGCGAGGGGGAAGGTGTCCCCGCACACGGTGCACTTGTGCTTCTCCCGCAGCTGGCCCTGCGGGTGGCAGCTGTGTATCTTCAGGATCTTTTTGGTTTTGTAGCATTTGCCACATTTGGCGCATTTGAAGTCCCTCGAATCTGCAAATAAGAACATTTTTTCACATTTATTTATTAATCTTTGGGAAATCAACACTACAATTTTTTTTTTGCATTACATATACCAAAAATACAACCAATAACATATATATTTCAAGTTCTTTATACAGAACTAGCAGACCCGGCCACATGTTGCTGTGGCTAACGAAACACAACACCATCTACTGACAACGCCATTACTCAACCTTTATAACCAACGCCATCTGTTAATTTGCATACATATCAAAATCACACAGCCCGCTTGCCAGCCCAATCCTTTTATATATTATACATTTTTCCCGCGGCTTTGCTCGCATGGTATTAGGGGGGTTACCACTCCGTCTCCCCCCCCCACCTCCCTCCCACCCCCCTCCCACCATCCCCCCTCCCCCTATCTCCACCTCTCCCTCCCCCCCACCGCCTCCCCCCTCACCGTCTAACTCCCCCTCTGGTTTACTAGCTATTTATTAAATCGTAAACTGTTCGTCAAAATAAAATCTTGGACGTCGAAAGCTTTTCTGGGCTACTAGTGGCCTACCGCAAGGTAGTCTCCTTGGCCCAGTTTTATATAACGATATAACCAATTGCTTCAATGATGTCGAGATATTGCTCTTTGTTGATGACATCAAGCTATACAAGAATATAACTGATATAAATTATTGCCGTATAGTACAATCAAATATTAGTAAGTTTAAGATTGGTGCGTTCAAAATAATTTATTTTTAAATGTACAAAAGTGTAAAACCTTGACTTTCTTCAGAAATAAAAATCCTGTTTTGTTCGAATAATCCAACAATAATACGGCTTTAGAAAGAGTCATGGAAATGAGAGATCTTGGAATTATTTTGGATGAAAAGCTAAGTTTCACCAATCATATCCACCAAATTATGAACAAAGGTATGAAAACACTAGGCATCGTATTAAGAACAACTAAAAACTTAAATTCCATAGAAGCCATTAAACTATTATATGTATCTCTAGTTATAAGCCAAATTGAATATAACTTAGTAGTTTGGTCTCCATCTTACAAAATTCACATTAATAATATTGAGTGAATAGAAAAAAAATTTCTGCAATTTCATTTTTTATAAATTTTAAATTAAATATCGCACTAGAAGACTTAAAATATAATCTATTACTAAATATTGTAAAAATACACACTTCATTTTTTATAAATTTTACATTAAATATCCCACCAGAAGACTTAAAATATAATCTATTACTAAATATTCTAAAAATACACACACTAGAAGACAGACGTAAAATAAACGACTTAACATTTTAATTCAAAATACTTAACTCTAAATTCAACTGTTACGAACTCCTACAACTCATAAACTTACGAATACCACACAACAAAATACACTATTCTACTGCAGCATTCACGAACGGGACTACATTGCCCACTCTCCGATACAACGATTTCACACTATGGGGAATCAATACTTAGGTGATGTTGACATATTTAACATCAACTTAGCGAATTTTGTGGATCTCGTAAAAAACTTGTTCCAAAACTATTCCTAAACATATCTGTATTTTTGTAAACTTATCAAATCGCTGTATTTTTGTGACATGTGTGCTTTTTTTCATCTAATTTTATTTTTATTATTTCTTTATCTGTTTAAAAATCATCTGTCATGAATTAATTGTACTACCAAACATGTAAAAGCCCTCTGGGGCTCTCTAAATAAATAATCTCCCAAAAAAAATTCTATAAGGTATTTTTACGTTGATGATTAAATTTTCCATAACTATTTAAAATGTTCCAGTTTTGATTTGCCGCCAAATTGACATGTATATATATTTTTTTGTGAAAATGTAGTTTTTGATGCACACTGGCCAACATTAGTGATAGCCATCTTATCAGCCAGTACTGTCTCTACGTCATAATGACATCGTAGCCAGTTGTAATCATTTTGGGATGTACAGTTTTAGATTGTTTTTAAAAATAAAAATTACTTTTTAGTACGGTGATCAGAATTAGAAAAATTCTGCACTTTTTTCAAAGGAGAAAAGGATGTAAACATTAACCAAAAGATTTAATGAAAACTTCAAAGTTCTCTCTGAAAATTATAGATGGCAGCACTTCAGTTTATTTCGTATATATTAACGTTTGCTATATACAAAATTAATATCTACTATAGAAGATGAGAAAATAACTCACCATTGTGACTTCGCATGTGCACTTTGAGCGCATAGGCGTTAAAGGCTACGTAGCTGCACTGCGTGCACGGCGCCATCTTCTCCTTCAGGTGCAGCCTGCGCACATGTTCACTTAGCCGGAAGGGCGAGTACTGTTTCTTCTGACAGTGCGGGCACGGGAACTGGTTGTACCACACGCCGTGCTTCTCCATCAGGTGATCCTTCCTCGCAAATCTGCTGTGAAACCTCTCGTCACATTTGGTGCAAGCGTATATTAGTTTCTTGGTGTGGTTCTCCTGCCGATGTAGGCGCAGCCCTCGCGCATGCACAAATGTTCTGCTGCAATCAGCGCACGGGAGATTCTCACCGCCGCTGTGACGGCCGATGTGCGTAAGCAGGTCAAACTTGGGGACGAACTGGCGGCCGCATATGTGGCAAAGGTAGCGCGGAAAGTGACCGTGTATGTGGTTAACCAGCGAGGTTCGGGATTTGGTGGAGATTGTCGCGTTGCACACGAAACACGGATTTTTAATTTTTTCTCGGGGGATGGACAGTTTAAGCCTGCGGAATATTTGCGGCTGATCTTTCCATTCGATTCTTTTACTCTGTGTTTCGTCTTGTACCGGATCTTCTTCATCACTCCAAGGCAAACACTCTCTCAGTCTCCAGTCTATTTCTTCAAATGGTGTATTTTCTACGATCCTTTCTTTCTGTTCTTTAGGAATCTCCTCCAAGTGCTCAGTGATAATCTCTATTTCTTCTCTAACAAGATCACCCATATGTTCTGTACGGGTATCCATTATCTGTTGTATATGATTCAAATTTATTTGTTTTTTATGAAGCCCTTTTTTCTGGTCTTTAGGAATCTCAGTAGTGATTTTCTTTATCTGTTCTTTAGTATTTTCTTTTTTTGGTTCATTCCTATGAGTTAGCACATTATCGCCTGATAGTTCTTCATCCAAAAAGGTGTCAAACTGGGAATAATAATCAGTGAGTGTGCTGTCAAAATCAACACTTTGAATTTGATTTGAAGTATCTGAAAATAAAACCGACATATTAACAATATGAATATATGTAACAAGCTATGCAACATCGGGGTTCCATGACAAAACACTTACCGGGAATATCAATGGTGGGAATTTTGTCTGGCCAGTTTTGGATCTCGGCCGGCTGTTCCAAGTAGCGAGCGATCACCTGTCCCACGGCCTCCACCTGGCGCCGGAAGGCCATGGCACTCCGCAGTCGCAGCACGCAGCTACCGCACATGCCCCCCGTGCCGGAGGGGTCCACCAACTGCAATCAGACAACCGCAACATTATTTAGGCCTAAATAATGTTTAAAAAATAAAGGTATCTCTTATTAGTTTATTTCTATTATTGAAAATATTCAAAAACTACTGCACAAAAAAAATAGTAATGCTACTTCTAGGGAGAATACTTCGAACAACAGAATTCAAAATGGCGGCAGTTAATCAGTTGATTGCCTGATCCTATACTAACATTTCAGGAGTGATGACGTCACACGCTTCACCATACATACGGTGGTTTTCGGGGGAGCTTGTAAAATTAAAACTTTGACAATTATTTTAACTATTAAAACTAACTCTAAAAATAAAAATACAGTTATTTAAGTTAGAAGAAATTAGTTACAGTTATTTAAGTTAGTTTCATTATTCATTAACTCGTTGAATGCCGCGAGTAAATGGGGTTGGTTGTAACCAATTAGCGTTCGCAAAAAGCGGCAGCCATGACACCCAATGTCCCGCGATTCTGACAGCGTCCTTGAGAAATTTCGTACATAGAAAGGTCAAAGTTGAAGACCAAAGAATTTTTCCCGCGCATGCGCAAGAACTGCGCACGCTCCCGCGCTCCGGTAAATCATTAATATAAATTATATGGAGTCACCAATCTAATTGCGGTTTTCTCTATGGTAAAGAGCGATAATAGAGCAAGCGATTCTGACCGTGTTCTTCATACACTTTCTTTATACATAAGGGTCAAAATCGCGTGTCAAAATCAGAACACGCCGGCGCACGAGCGGCAAATGAGTGGTTAAAAAAAAAAATTTAAATGGACTGGAGTTCTCTATTGCACATAATACCTGTTAGACAAACCCTGCTTGCCATACAAACCATTCAAAACCTGGGATGTATATCTTTGTGATGGATGACACGCAGCTTGAACCTCAAGCCAGTAGTACTGGGAATAATTCGAAATAGGTACTTTTGTTTGTATTTTGGCGAGAATTTATATTATAAGGCCGGTACTTCCGACAAATGTCATATTTGATTGTCTTTTTTTTATATGAATACCCCACAAGAGTTTCAGCTGCTCCCGTCTGAAGCCAGTGAGACTATGGCATCCCCAATTGGAGTATGTTGTGAGGCTGAAGGTAGTGGGGAGGTAAAGGAGATGGGAAAGAGGAAGGTGGGGAAGTACCTGGCTATTCAGATCTGGTCACCAAACACGGCTAAAGCCATTTCAAGCAACGTTTCAATTCTGAATGGTGGTCTTACACCAGGGCGATACTGAGAGTATCTTCCATTCTGGAACTTTCTGGAAATATACTATATATTATTTTAAAATTAATTAATTGTGAAATAACACAAATTAATCAAATAAAATTTATATGCCCACGCCGGGATTCGATCCCGCGACCTTCGGATTGCGAGCCGAAAACCTTACTGCTAGACTACGCCGGCCTATTAATTAAAAAGTGAATATTCCGTATTATCCGTGAAGCGGACTTTTACACTTCACCCTGGGATGGTCTGTGGGGAACCCGCTTGCACAGTGCCCAAACTTTAGTCTTAGAATTCAGTACTTTGTGAAAGTGTTACGAAACAATACAACGTGTTTAAAACATCTTTAACATGAATGGCAATGTCTTTGAGAGATAATGAAGCTGTCATGCGAAATAATAACAAAAAATGGGTGAAATGCAGATCCTGCCAAAATCTGGAAATTTAATAGAAAGGCACTTTCTACATGAGAAAAGTGTGGAGAAGCTGAATAAAAAAAAAATTAAGGCGCGCTCGGTAAAATTGAGGGAGATACAGCCGTTCAAAGTATTGAGAAAATGTAACTATGACAGCCCGGCGGCCATTGCGTCACTGTTATGTTGGTATCCCTGATACAAACAAGAGGTAGATACAAACCCTGCTTTGCCAAACAAACCATTCAAAACCTGGGATGTTTTTTAAAGTAAAGATAACATACACAATCCCGCTAGACAAACCCTGCTTTGCCAGACAAACCATTCTGTTTTTACCCCACCATCCAATTCTAAGAGTGACTCTAAACTTTCATCCCCACTCTATAATTATCCACTGTCTCATATCAATATAACATTAGACGAGGTCAAAGCAAAATTAAACACTGTTGATATCAATAAGGGTTCCGGCCCAGATGGAATTCCTCCACTATTTATTCGAAATTGTGCAGATCAGCTTGCAACACCATTACACAAAATATTCATCAAAAGTCTGAACGATGGGGTATTTCCGGATCTGTGGAAGGTTGCCCACGTAATTCCAATCCACAAATCTGGCAGTAAAAATGATGTAACTAACTACCGTCCTATCAGCCTTTTATCTTGTTTTGGCAAAATATTCGAGTCCATTGTATATAAAACCATTTTTAACCATGTAACACATATACTTAGTCCTTTCCAACATGGATTTGTAGCTAAAAGATCCACAAATACTAATTTACTCGAATATATGGACTTTCTGTGTAAATCGATAAATAATAAAACACAAGTAGATGCCGTGTACACCGACTTCAGTAAGGCCTTTGACAAAGTTAGTCACTCTATCTTAATTAATAAACTCGATAAAATCGGCATTCACGGAAACCTGCTTCGTTGGTTAGAATCATATTTATCACATAGAAGTCAATTAGTTACTATTAACGGATTTAACTCTTCCCCAATATTAGTTACGTCGGGCGTACCACAAGGATCTCACCTTGGACCCTTACTTTTCTTAATCTTTATTAACGACCTTACACATAAACTCCGCTGTAATTTTTCTCTATATGCTGATGACCTCAAATTATATAAAGAAATTAAATCTATGAAAGATTGTGAACTCTTACAACAAGACCTTAACACAATATCTACCTGGTGTGTTGACAATGAAATGGAACTGAATATTGCTAAGTGCAAAGTTATAAACTTCACCAAGAACACCAACAAAATTCTATATTCATATAGCATATGTGGTCACAATCTCGAAACAGTTGAATTAATAAAAGATTTAGGAATTATATTTGACAACAAACTGACATTCAATCAGCACATTGAATATATTGTGAGTAAATCAAATAAATTACTAGGTTTTATTGTAAGATCAACCAAACTGTTTAAGAATTCTAATAGCCTAATAATTCTATTCAATTCCTTAATCCGAAGTGTTCTTGAGTACGGGTCAACAGTCTGGAATCCACATTATATTACACAGGTATCTAGACTCGAATCAGTCCAAAGAAAATTTACACGGATTTTGTCTTACCGATCAGGTGTCCACCATCTTCTAGACGGGTATGAACAAAGACTTACATATTTCAAATTAGAGAGTCTAGTTAAAAGACGAAACATAAATGACCTCTTAATGCTCTATAAAATTGTGAATAATCGTGTAGACAGTAACTTAGTCAACCAAATTAAGTTATACGCCAGGCCCAAATCTACAAGAACCCTCAACATATTTTGGACTGAAATTTTTACAAATAATACTGGATATTTTAATCCTATATCTAGAATGTCTCGGTCATACAACGATCTTGTCAAAATACACAGTTCCATAGATATTTTTGCAAATAATATAACATATTTCAAAAAATATCTCCACAATTTGTGCACTTAAAAAAAAAAAGTTACATTAGATACTTTTCAGTAAATACTTTATAAATATTGTATACTTGTTGTTATTATGTATTTCAATTTTGTATTTAAGTTTTCAACTTATGTATAAATAATACTTGCGTTGTTTTTCAAGAGTTTGCTTCTGTGAAAATGCATATGTGAATAATGCAGACACATTAATCTAGGGATACTTATATTTGTATTTTAATTTATTATAAATAAAAACGTAGGCTGTTTTTTAAAGTAAAGATAATATACACAAGCCCGCTACACAAACCCTGCTTTGCCAAACAAACCATTCTAAATATATACAAATAGAGGTGTACTAGACGTTTGTACATAAACTAAATATAATAGGGGAGCTGGCCACAATGACACGCCAATAGAGTTTGGTACGCCAGTGGATTTTGGAATGCCACTGGTCTTTTAAATGAATTTACTACTTTGACAAAATATGCTTCTAGGTATAATGACAAAACTGATTTGAGTACTGGATTAAAATAAATATTTTTCACTTTGGAGACTGTGGGAGACTGGGGTTTTTAGGATTTTAGGTTACTGGGATACTGGGAGAGGTAAACCGAATCTAAGACTGATTAAAACACTTGAAAAGAGGTTTGAACTTGGAGACTGTTCGTCGCCTCAGTTCTTATTTGTCCAACAGACCATTTTAGTTTTTGTTCAATCTATACTTTAAAATTAAAAATAAAGTATAAAAAATGATAGTAAATCACTCAAGTAAAAATTATTTAAACTAATGAGACCTTTAACTTTACGGAAATAGCTTTATCTTTAACACCTTTCATAGTGTTTCATTGAAATAATGAAAGAAAACCTTTTCCTCCTGTAAAATTTTCTGATGGTCTGTTGGACAAATACGAACTAAGGCGACGTGTTGGTATCTTGAGTATTGTTTCTTCTTGGCTGATAGTTTTGAACTGACTTCCTACCGGTTTGATTTCTATTTTTATAGGGCAAACTCAGGTCGGACTTTTGGGGGACAGAACCTCCTTAATTTTTCTAAGGTACTTGTTTTAGGTAATTTCCCTGGTCGCTACGATTGGAAGTCAGCTGTGTTAAAATTATGTGTGATAGTTATTTCCAAGATTTTACCAACTCAGGATACCAAAGCCTCACATCATTTTTATTGTGTTTACAAGAAAAGATACAAGTATACATATGTGATATAAGGTACAATTTTAAAAAGTAAATATTTTTCATAAAAAGTGCAACAATCACTGATAGACGTCAGTTTTTGGGTTGTTTTTGTAGCATATACTCATTTTTAGGTGATGATGTTTATTTCTTGATCCAAATTATTCCCAACTTCTCGAAATTGAGCTCCAAATTTTTCGGAAGATGAATTCGCTGTCGTAAATATTTACGATTCAGATTTTTCCTTTCTTCAGAATTGACCAATAGTGGCTCGGCTGGTCGCATGGTGGGGGTGACGTAAATAGTCAGCCATTTCCTTGGCGTTGATCATTGCTGTCTGGAGTCCCTTGTGGAAGCATTAGGTGGTTATTCAGATGTGTTTTCCAGTCCAATGAGGCTGCTGCATGTATTCATTATCAATTTCATTTATGTTTTCAGTTGATTAGTTAGTTAAAGGACATAATAGCGTTGTAGACAAATCATTTGGAAGGGGCACCACATGCACATTATTCCGCTAGCCAATAGCAGCTATCAGATTGTCGTGCTGGCGGCATGGCACTCTGTGGGAGCGTAAATTCCATTCTTGAATTTCTAGGGTTGTCATACGCTTTCGCGCACTCATTCGATGCACACGGATTCCTACGACACGTTCGATACAAGAGGTTTGTTAACATTATAATTCTGTTTTTCATAATTACGCGCCTCATCATGTATCCCACGAAGTCGGCTACAATCGTATCTAGCTCTTCTTTATATCAGGGATACCAACATAACAGTGAGGAAATGCCCGCCGGGCTGTGATAGTATCGGTTCGCGAAGTGAAATTTTATTTAACGCAATTGAAAATTAAATTTTTTTTCTATTGCTTTCCGCACTTTTTTTCACCTTCCAAATTAAAGTTCCCAACTTAAAACGCGGTGAAAACATGGTTTTTGGCAAAAAAAAACAAATTTTGGCAGGATCTGCATTCCTCCCCAAAAAATAACTATACAGCAGAACTTAAAAACAATACACAAAGATTTGAACACAAATTTAAAACGGCATATCAACTACTTGGGTTGCGTTAATAAGCTCAGTTAATTGGGATATAATGAAACAGAAAAAAATACCTTCATGTGAAAACAAGAAGTGAACATTTGTAAAAAGTTTTCAGTTTTCCCTTTATAAGTGTAATCCGTATTGAAGTGTCTCAGCTTGCGATTAGTTTTACAGATCGAACAGGACTCTTCAGTTTTGGGCAGAACTACTTCCTTAGGTTTTAAATCCATTTCTACATCCAAACAGTATTACTTTTTCGCAACCAAATTGAAAGTCGTCTAAAAAACAAAACCTAAACTGTCAAAAACATAACCATAGATACATAAATAAACCAATCCCATAGATATTATCAATATTTTGTACCTCCCACAAGTCAGTGATGCCTCGTCCCAAAAATAAATTTTCAAAAAACATATTTCAGAGGCAAAAAAATTATTTTGAAGAAAAACCTTGTTTTTCGTAAGCTTTTTATTCAGTATTTAAATAATAAAATAACGGTACCCAAGTAAATAATCTATAATTAAAAACTATCATTTTATATTTTTCCTTTGAATAATAGGACAAAATATAAAATAAACATTTTTAAGATTTTTCATGTTTAATTTGTAGAACTCCGTTTCAAATTAAATGATAATAAAAATAAAATAAAAAAATGATAATAAAAATAAAATTTGAAAATTGCTGCAAACCAATCCCAGGATTGAAACCAGAGAGAGAGAAAAATATAAATAACTTTTTTTTACAAACATTTCTTCAAATCCATGAGGCGGGGAAGAAGTAATACGCCCACATCTTCAATACTTTTTTTATTCATTTTGCAGTAGCTGGTGAAGGTGCCTAATTAAAATTACTTGGTATAATATTCATTTAATTTTATTGATGTATTCATATTTTTCTTATTGACAAAGACAATAATGAGATAAAGAGATGTGGTGAACATTTGATCCACAATAAAGATTTAAAAAATTGCAAGTGTGCAGTTCACTAAAGTAAGCGATAATGGGGAGGCTAGAAGCACCGCACAAAGAGAAGACCGATTATTCTATCTCATTAATAAAAAATGAAATATTTGTATAGCGCTGTTTTGTGACATTTCACTTGTACGCAATATAAACAAGTATACAGTGCAAATATATATACATATAAATATCCTACATTGTTCCTTACGAGTCCTTGAGTGTGTTCGTCTCTTTTTAGTGTAGCTTTTTCGTTTCATCGAGTTTCAATCACAACGGTGCTAAAGAAGTTTTCACTTCAAAAAAATAGTTTATAATTTCAATACATAAATTGTTTAATTATTTTCATTATTTAAACGAACATCTGTTGTGGGTATTTTAGAACATGTGCATTGGCAACCCTAAAATGTGTAAATAAACAGTTCATCTGTCATAGTATCATAATGATCTGTCATCTGTCAGTTATGGGATTGGTGTGGGTTTGTTTATTGCATTTGTATTCAAGATTCAAGTAGAAAAAAGAAAGACACAACAATTTTTATGATTACGGTTTTTTATTATATAAAGCACAGCTTCGTCAAAAAACTGGTAGCACACTAATCCCACGGCCCGGGTTGATATTTATGCACAATAAAATGAGTTTCAGAAAAGGTGCCAAATGTGCAGTTTACGGATGTAAAAATTACAAACTTTACAAAACAACATTACAACTAAACAAAAGATCGTTTTTCACAATGACAAGAGACGTGAACTGGTTAGTTGGCGATACATTTTAGCTAATTAAGCTAATCTCACACGAGCGCTATACTCAGAAGTGGGCCTGAAGAGCGATTCTATATCTTTTCTGGGATCGTTATGAGATAACGATCGTGATCTGGTAGATTTTTGTGATTTTTTTTATGTACATCGTACATTAAATGCATAAATAATCATGCATACTTTCAGGAATTCGTGTTTAAAACGATCTAAACTCAAATAAGTGGCAGTAAATATGTAAAAATCACACAAATCTGACAGGAGATCGCTTCCGTTATCTCATAACGATCCCACAAAAGAAATAGAATTGCTTGACTGGTCATTTTCACCATATCGCTCGCCGCATAGTAGGTTTAATACCGACGTTGATACAGAAACCGTTGCAATAGGCGAGTTTAAGGTCAGAAATGTGGCCCGCCCATGCCTTTCTCTGTGGCACATGTGTTTTACGCATCTTTCTCTTTCGCTTACGGTCATTGTAAAGTAAGTAAAGTACCTGCGCGAGAATGGATCATATCATGTTATCATATCATGGATCGTATCATTTAAGTTTGACACGTACTATACATTCCGATGAGAATGTATGGCGTATTATGATCTATGTACATTCAATAGCGTTGCTAGCATAGGTGGCACCCAAGGCGGATAACGTGGTGTCACCCCCCCATTAAAGTTGGCTTTGAGAAATTCAAAACACAAATTTCGACTTCATTAAAAAAAATCAGAGTGTGTAGAAGTGAAATTAGAAAGTCCCTTTCTTTTTTTGCTTGTTTATTTTAAGTGGTTTGAAAATTGGATATCGATTTCACAAAGTAAAAATGTTTTTTTTTTTGGATTTCATAAGATTCGAACAGCCATTCGTTAGATGTCTGTCTCTCTGGCCGCTGAGTTAAAAGCTGATAAAAATTTCTCCACACAAAATTCTCCCGTTTCGGGGTGAGGGGTTATACCATATTCCGTATTATATTATATTATTATTCCTATTAAAAAGCTATATACGTATGCTTATGTCTGTATGATGTATGCACCTACGTACATATTGTGTGCTTGCATGCACCCATTATGAAAAAAAGTTATGTTCATTCTTTTAACCTAATGCTAATTTACTTCTTTTACCCTTTCTATTTTCTACTTTTTATTTTTATTTTATTATAATGTTTTCAATTTTTAGCATCACTTATCTAGATCCATTTATTATGTTCACACTAGACTTCATATTTCATACAAAGTAACAATACTCCATTGGTCACCATGAAACAGGCAGCCGCCTAGTATGGTGATCTTCTTTATGTAAAAAAAATGTGTTAATTACAGTACCTTGCCATATTAATAGGGACAGTAACATTTTTTTGGTTTTTTGATGTTAACGTTGTCTCTACTTCTAAATTACTTGGATATGGTGGCCATCCCCTTATTATTTTTGCTGCTGGTATCACCACTGACACTTTTAAGAAGTGGCAACACTGGCAAAGCTTCACATCTGTCAAAAATTTAAGGTTATTTCTAAGTGGCCAGCATTTTTGTGAAAACGCGTGATCGAGCGTCTCGTAAATAAATATTCAAAATAATTATTTTAAGGAGTTTTATAAGTTCAGCTGTACAAATAAGTAAGTAATAATTAATTATCTATTAATTTTGTGTAGTTTTAGTTCATTTTTTTTATTTCAATGAATAGTTTTGCCATATTGACCCCAATATTGTGTTTTTTCAGGATGGCCAGGTCTTCAGATACGTCCCCAAGGAAATGTGCGGAAATAAAAACACTTTGACTAAACACTAAACATTCCCAGAGGGTAATAGCAGCCCTTGCAGGTGTTTCAAAGTCTGTTGTTAATAGGATAAAGAAAAAAATCTATGAAAATGTACCCCTTGAAGCGGATCGTAATGGGAAATGTGGCCGAAAAAGAATTACCACACCTCGTACTGACCGCAAAATCAGAGACGTGTGTCTACAAAATCGCAAGAAAAGTGTTTCTTTTCTGACCCTGTTGATCAATGAAGGAGGTATCAAGGTCTCTCAAAGGACAGTCCAGAGGAGATTGGCGGAGGAGGGCCTTGTTGGTTATCGGCCAGCTAAAAAACCTCGCCTCACAGCAGCCATGACGAAGAAACGACTGGAATGGGCCAAAGCACACCAACACATGACTATTGAGGACTGGAATAAGGTAATTATGTAACATTATTGTGGTTTACAAGCTTTTAAAAAATTCCAGTGGTGTGATTATAGACTTTTCTAGGTGTGCTTCTCTGATGAGTCCATTTTCCAAATTTTGGTGGACAAATCATCGTTCGTCCGACGACGCGAGGGAGAGAAATTCCACCCGGACTGCCTTGTGGAGACGATTAAACACCCTACCAGTATCATGGTGTGGTCTGTCATCTGTTCCATGGGGATGGGGCGCCTCCACATCGTGCAAGGGACTATGAGGCAGGATCAGTACAGACAAGTACTGGAAAATCGGTTGATACCTCAAGTCGAAGAATGGTTCCCTGGTGGCCAGGATTTTGTTTTTATGCATGACTCCGCACCCTGCCATAAAGCCAGGTCTGTCACTGCATTCCTAGCTGAAAAAAACGTGCAGGTTTTACCTTGGCCTGGGAATTCCCCTGACATGAACCCCATTGAAAACCTGTGGGAGCTCACGAAGAGGGAGATTGCCAAGGAAGTGATCACTACCAAGCAGCAGCTCATCGAAAACCTCATCCGGGTATGGCATCACTCTCCTGAGCTAAAGCGAAATGCAAAACTGTGCATTGAGAGTATGCCACGGCGTGTACAAGCTGTAATTGCGGCCAAAGGCGGTATTACAAAATATTAGCTTTCTGTGCGATAATGTTTTAAAATAACAAAACAAAAAAAAATAAATGCAAATTTACAACAAATATGGTCTATAAATTATCCAAATGAATTGTTCTTATTAATAAATAATAAAAACTGTACCTAAAGTCATAAATATCTTTGTATTGCGAGTACAAAGTGAGAAAAACGTATTTTTCATAGGTGTCCCTATTAATATGGCAACCCACTGTATGTATCATGTGTTTTATAAATATAAATAAATAAATACCATAATCGCCCCGAGGGGTTATACCATATTCATAAATAGTCATCAATTTTAATGTTAAAAAAAGTATTTATAATTGTTTCAGCTTAAAAGCGTGGATTTTAGCATGCCATAGAAAGGATTTACTTGATCTATTAGATGTGAAAGAGACTAACTATTTTTCTCTCAAGTATGTTATATGTTCTGACCATTTCGAAGAGGGATGTTTTAAAGACAAAGAAAAGTTCAGTCGGGGGTAAGTTTGCACAAATATTATTTTTACGCCCATCGGGCTTCTCTGACACATTCCGAACATTAAAAAAATCATACCTTTGATTTTTAACATGGAGTCATAAAAGCTTATTGTAGTGCTATATAGCCAATGAATTAACCTATTATTTTAGTTATTAGTATTTTACCGTTTATATCATATTTGTGGGATTTGTGAAAAAAATTGTAAGGTTTATAAACGCCCGAATCCTGCAGGTTTGTTACTTTGAAACTGTCGTCAGGCGTACTTATTTGAGTCAAGATAGAATATTTTCGATTTCTATATATTGTCTGTGGTGTACTTGATAATGAAAGGTGCATATCTTTGGAAAAAGGACTTAATTTTAACCATGAACAGCTGATAGAAATTTAAAAAAAAAAAAATTTAAATTTATTTTTTAGCATTGTTAAAATAGTCAACGAAGTTCGGATTTGCGACATCTATAGTCATTAGATAAAACATTTCAATAGCTTCGTTTTAAGTTCAAAATAACAAACGTGGGAGCTACAAATATATATTTTTTAAATTTGCCAAATCAACGCCTTTTTTATCCGAAAAGCAATCGAAGACATTTAAAATAGTGCCAATATATGGCAAAAATCGCTCCAGTGGTTAAATGAAGACAATATTAGCGAATCTCAATGGAAAATCTGAAAACAGTACAGTTACCTATGGGACGATCTTAACTTTTTCTGATTTTGCTATTTTCAGATTTTTGTTTGAGTTTTGCTTATATTGTCTTCATTTAATTAATAAAATAATCTTATAATCATAATAACAATTAAGATGGGTGTGTGGAAAATTAACAAGTAACGCAGTAAACAATTGTTTATTTCTAGGTTACGCGTTGGTTCTATTCCAACACTTAATTTAAACGGTGAGCCGAACAATTCAGAGAGAAATATTATAAACGAATACAATAAGCATGAAAGAAATAGTCTGGATAAAATTGACAAAAAACATGAGAGAAAAAGAGTAGGTGTAATTGACATCAAGCCGGAGAGAAAGAGTCTAGATAAAATTGACAACAAGCCGGAGAGAAACAGTCTAGATAAAATTGACAACAAGCCGGAGAAAAAGAGTTTAGATAAAACTGACAACGGGCCGGAGAGAAACAGTCTAGATAAAATTGACAACAAGCCGAAGAGAAAGAGTCTAGATAAAGTTGACAGCAACCTCGGCGAAAGGTATGAATAAATAATATATCCATGTTACCATTACCATTTAACCAGGTCAATAGCCACTTCAGTGAGGTTTCTAACTGTTAAAAAAATATACTAAAAAGGCAATTAGGTTTGTATTATGTGTGTAAGTGACGTCTCAGTCTCTCGCATAGACTAATAAGCTGGAGGTCCCGATCCACGGAGGCGCCAAGACGTCGGGAGAACGTCATCTCGGTTGTCATCCTGTTCTGAGGTGATCCAATAGCTCCTTCCTTCTAATGTAGCCTGTTCTGGGCCAGAGAGTGTGGAGTATCCGTGGTCCAGAGTGAAGCGATGGTCAGAAGAAAATAGGCAAATGGATGCAGGTCAGAGTGAGGTCAGAGTTGTTATCGGGATGAGTTGTTCTGGTTCACTAACTAATTCTGGTTTTTTCGCCCACCCCACTCCGATGATTTATTTATTTAGCATAAAACAATTAAAACCATTTTACATAGATAATACAATTCAAAAATTTGCTCGACGTGTCCGACACAATGTGTGAACAAAAAGCAATTAAGATATATGTAATTGAATATAAAAAATATTATATTTGTCAAACGAAGCGTAATATTTTTCATATTGTAATCAATTTGGGAGGCGGGAATGGGTACCGCCGCCCCGGGAACCTTTATTGGATAACCAACACCTCTGCCATAGGTCGCCCCAAGTGGTTCGCTACGTTTGGTGATTTAGCAGGGATGCCCGGGTTCATGGGGTGAGGTTTGTCTAGGTCTTGGAGGCGGATGACCAGGACATACTGAACCCCAGATTCCTACCCACCCCTTAAACACTTTCCTCCCCAGAACTCTCCTCTCCTTCCTTTCCTTAAAAAAAAACCTCCACACGGCATTCCCAAAGATGACATAGGCCTTGAGGGAAATTATTTTCCTCAGGGCCTCCTGTGTGGAGCTCATGTAAAAAAAAAAAATGAAAGATAACAATTTTGTACAACTCATACCAATAGATGGCACTACAGTCAATTCTGCTTGAGACACATCGGGCCCAAACATTTTGTCACAAATAAACGGCTGTCCCAAATAAGTTTACAGTAGGTAAAAACATTTATTATTGCCATTTTTTACTTAAACTTTATTAAAATTTTCAAAAATATTTTAAAAGAAATTAATCAAAGGTAGGTGCAAAAATGATGCAATTTCAGTAACCCAAAAATGACTTTGTACGCGTGCGGCAGTGTATTGCGAACTGAAAAAATTTATATTGACTAATGTCAGCAAACGGCTGGCGTGGGCGAAATCTACCGAATTACTGTTGAATGAACCCACCCAAGCCTGCCCACCTTTCTTAACTAAAATTCTTTACCTACATTTGTCTTCAATCGACTTCAGTTTGGAATCTTTCCCAATTAAACGGAATGATTTATTAGTACTATGAAAGTAAATGAGTACTTTATTTATTTATATGTATTACAATACAATACATTACAAAATGATGCTTTGTCTGTCCAACTCAGAAGGTTTTCCGTTTCAGGACAGCCAAATTGCACATTTACTTCATAATATTCTTAACAAAGGAATCGTTTCGTTCAAGAAAACACAAGAATGAGATTCCATCAAGACAACTTTTGAGGACATTAATAATTGCATTCGGATGAAGGAATGGTTTCTTTCCTTGGTCCTTGAAAGAATCGTTTCTTTCACGGTCATTTTGGAGAACATTAATAATTGCATTCAGAACAAAGGAATGGTTTCTTTTAAGAGATCGCAAGGATGAGATTCAAGGTCATTTTGGAGAACATTAATTGCATAATTAAAATTATAGTATGTAAATAATTTTTAAACTAAATACATACTATAAATTACACTTTTATAAACCAAAATACACGACATATGAATTCCCAATGTATTTATGACTTCTTAATTGATATAGAGAATATCCCAGTTTAACTAAACTTGTTTTATAGGCAAATTTGAAAAGGCAACATTGAAAGGGCTAGTCATAATTTACAAGAATCAAAAAACAACAAAAGATTTGTAAATTTAAATTTAAATATTAACAAAAAGGGAGTTCAAGTAATTAGGAACGTAAAAATAGCCTCTGGGATAAATATTTATTTGGTTTTATACTTTCTCTTTGGTTTTACTACTTTCTTTACTACTATTTGGTTTGTCTTATCAATATTGCCTGAAGATCCAATTTTAGTTGACCAACTCTTTGTTGAACGACACTTGAAAGTGTATATTAATAAATGGGAATCTTCATTCAAACAGTCTTTGAGCGTAAAATTCTGTGAAAAATCTTTGGACATACACCAGAAAATGGATCTTACAGGATAAAGACACAGAAATGGTGCTATACGTATTACCCATTATTATTAAAGTATAAATATAAATGTTGCTTGTATAGACTTAGCTAGCAGAGGATTGTACCCAAGATGCCGCATTGAGAACCCGTATCTCTGGGCCGCTTGACTAACTAACCGATCACCTGATTCTCCCTTTCTTTCTTTCCCGTCAGTTACGCAGAAGAGATCAAGCTGGAAGAGATGGATTTAAAGCCACTAGAAGTGATACTATTAAAGCCATCTGAGGACCCCTGTATATTCTGTGGTAGTATGGGGAATCTGAGGAAGTTGCATAGTAATAACACTAAGGATAACAAAACGGAGAATTATTTGCAAATGATTTCATCCTGCTTTAGTATAAAGGTAACTCATTGCTCTTATACATTCTTCTTCTTTATGGTTGCAGCGCTGACGGTGGCTTTTAAACGACCTTTTTTTTAATTGTGAATACCTCACAAGAGCCAGTGGGAGTACGCCATCTCCAAATTGTGTATATTGTGAGGCTGGAACGTATGGGAGGTGAAGGAGATTCACTAAGGAGGTCACTAAACGCAGCTAAAGCCATTTAAAACAATGTTTCTATTCTGAATGGTGCTCTTTTGCAGATGATACAGAAAGTATGATCCACTCTGGAACATGGCGCAAATACAATGTATAATATTTTTATTGTTTTGTTCAGTTTGCGGACTTACGGGTTGAGCTTAAGATCATGTATCCTGTTTTTTTAACATTCATTGTTAAAATATTTGATTGGAACCAACTGTTGATCTTTTCTAGATCTCTATTAATTTTCTAGTAAGATGTCTAAATCTTTACCCCAGTAGAAAATTGCAGTATCATCTGCATATAAAAATATTTAACCATTTAAAATTAATTGCGAAATATCATTGATGTAAATTTGGAACAGTAGTGGACCTAGTATGGATCGCTGCGGAACTCCATAGTTTATTTGAACATAGTTGCAATTTTGATTGTTGATGCTAATGAAATTGAAATTTTTGAAATTGAATAAAATAAAAAGTATTGCTGATAGACAAAATTTATTTTTCGATACTAATTCAGCAATTAGTTGAGCATAATATTGTTAATTCTGAATTTAATATGAGATTGACAAAAATGGCTGAAATAAGATTGAAAAAATATAGATCCCAATGGTCGACTTGGTTAAGGCGCTGTGTTTCAGTAAGACCTGATTCGTTATTACATTGATGGTATAACCTTCAAAAGTTATTCCAATGAAAATTGGAATAATTATATTTGTTGTAGTTGATGGACCCTGGTGGCTGTGCGGGCCTGTGTGAGACGTGCGTGTCCCGTCTAAGGGACGCCTCCTCGTTCCGGGCTCAGGTGGAGGCAGCGGGGGCACTCCTTCAACAGATCAAGGAAGAACCCACTAATCTCCAAACCCCGGAGCAACAACCAACCATTGAAGGTAAAACATAGAGGCATAACTCCATCAATATAGAACAACTGTTTGTGTGAAACAATTAATTGAAATAAATACAGCAATCAGTCCCCGACTTCTTCTACCATTCACATTTGCGTTATATATATTCTTCTTACACTCCTTTCTTCGTTCATTCACTCTACATGCCCAAACCATATGACGGTCCCTTTCTTAATCTTACTCATTACGCTTATATTCTTTGTGGATCTCCACATTTCTCACATGATCTATACGGTTTTAACACACACACGCCTCAGGGATCTCATTTCAACAGCATTCAGTTTACTTCCATTCTTCATGCCAGTTCATACCTCACTGCCATCATCATACCAAGACTCCATTGTGGATTGCTAGCTTCGCTTCTTTTGACAATTTTTTTAGTAGCGCCAATTGCATCAGTCCTCCATTAATGGAGTTACCTGCATTTACCCTTCTTTCAATATCTCTATCAGCCTTTCCATCTCTCGTAAACATACTACCCTACCCAGATACATAAATTTATCCACCTGCTACAAGTTTTCATCATTCACAACTGTATTGCAGATAATTCATCAATATATGAAATTGACGAAGATGTCGACTCTACATTCACTTACGCCGATTACGATACACCATTGGAATCAGGACCACGGGAGGTCCTCGAATTAACTTGGAGCGAGGACGAAGAAGCCGGTAGGAAACAGGGACGGGTAGAATGGATTGATCAAATACCAAAATATCAAAAAGTCAAAAGTGTCGAACCTAAATGGGTACAAGGAACAACCAAGTGCTCAGTTTGTGGCAAGGTGTTCAAGGAACGTGCTCATTTAAAAAAACACTTTCAGCTTCATCTCCCGAAAACTCTGTGTGAAATCTGCGGGAGGCAGTTCAACTGCCTGCAGACCTACAGGTTGCACCTGGGGATTCACTTGAAGGAACACCGGGTGTCCTGCCCACAGTGCAACGCTTCCCTAGCCTCCAGGACAGGACTAGCAGTCCACATTAAGGCCACGCATCAAGGCCGGAAGCTGTATACCTGCACGAAGGGGTGCATAGATAGATTCGGAAGCCTGTATCAGAGGAATGAACACTTGTTGAAGAAGCACGGGATATGGTTCGATCGCCTCGAGTGTCCCGAGTGCTCCCTGGCCTGCTTTACGCCTTCGAAGTTGGACGCACACGTGAGGTCCGTGCACCGTAAGGAGAGGAATGTCGAATGCCCGGAATGCGACAGAGTTTTCCTTAACAACTCGTTAATGAGACAACACTTAAAAACACACTCCGGTGAGTTCTTAATCTTGTTTGCAAATTATTATTTTTGATACTGAAACTTTGGGCAAAGCTCCCGGTAGCACTCAGGCCACAAGCACTATATCGTTGATATAGCTCACCAGGGTTATCATTGGGCATTGTCAGCTATCTCTTCTGGTTCTAGATATCTTTCTTTGGTTGATATGGTTCTAAATAGCTTGGCCTCCTAGATATCTTTCCAGCAAAGTGGGCCATTGTAATCATAGATGGGTGTTTTCTTCATATTGAGTAGCCTGATTGTTACCATTGGGCTTGTCTTGCTTGGGCTGTCCGTGAGGACGAGGACTTGGGATTGTCTAATTCTGTGTAGGCTTGTATTCAACCGAGCGACATTGCAGTTTTGTTATGTTCAATGATTTTGATATATCTTTTAATAGTTATGTAATTAATTAATTCTGCAAGAGCAAGATAGTAATAATAATAATTGGATAATTTATAGTTTTTGTGAAAAATCACCTCAAGGCGCTGTACAATTTATTAAGAATTCTTAGGTTCTATCTAATTTTACTATTTACAAATGGATACAGAAACATACTTACCTGGCAGGTCACTTCCGATAAACACACTTTAATTATACAGTTTATGCTTAGAGAAGATACGGCTTTGCATGCGGAGGACATTATATTTAAAACACTGGACGTTACACGATTTTACATTTGCTATCCCCATCACTATTAGTATTACATTTATGAAAAGATTAGTGGCAAAAGTAGAGTTGATATTAATTTTAAAAGACTAGAGAATTTAGGACTCTTCAGGGCTATATTTAAAGATGGTGCTATTCCACCATAATATTATGTATCATTTATATTGTCGAGTAAATGAACGGTGTTTTCCTTTTGCAGAGAAGAAGAACTTTGTATGTGACCTGTGCGGTAAGGCATTCAAATGTCGAAAAAATATCCGAACGCACCTGCAAATTCACTACGACATCCGGAGCAATCCGTGTCCCTTCTGCGATGCGGCCTTCATCCAGATTTCTTCGCTCAAATACCACATGAAGGGTCACCACAAGGACGTCGCATCCATCAGGAAAAGAAATAGGATGAATCTAGACACCAAAAAACCCGAGATAGTCTACACTGTTACCTATCATGAAGACGAGGGTACAAAAGTTGATATAATAATGTAATACCTACTAAAGATACACAAAAATTTCTTTTCCTGTGTTTTTATGAAAAAAATCAAGAAAGGAGTGCTTTACAATATTCTGTGGCTTGCTTCTAAAAGGTTTAAAGATAGCTTTTCAATCTTCTATATACTTATGAGGGTGGGTTTTTAAGTTCGCGGAATGGGGGGTAAGGAGTTCATTGTTTATTACGGTATTTTAAATAGGTACATAGTTATCTATGTCCTAATACAATCCTTATATATATATATATATACACCTAAAATAACAAATCTATACCAAATCAATCACATATCTTCGCAATTTAATTTTATATGCCTTCATGCTCTCTTCCAATTTTAGTAATTCTCCAAATATCTTCAATGCTCCATACATCTACGACTTTTGACTCTTGTTTTTTTCCTGAAGGGGAGTCTTAGTTCATTTTTTTTCCTCGTCTCATGTGTATGTTTGCTTTGTAGTTTATCAATTTTTCTTAGGAATTCAATAGACGTATGGCCATGAATTATTTTGTAGATTAGCAGTATAGTATTGAAGTAAATAATTTGTTTAAATGACAAGATATTTAACTCCTTCAACATTTTCTTGACTGAATTGTACCTATTTTTCTTCAATATAGTTCTATTTTTATGGAGGGGAAATAAAAATCCAAAATTATTTTTCCTTTTCAATATATTCACCTGCTACCCTAATACATTTTTCGGATCTTTCAATTAAGTTATGTGTACCCTCAAAAAAAGATTTGCCTTTGTCTAAAAATCATAGCATCCTTCACTTCTTCACTTGAAAACTTTTTCCCATGAAGTTCTTTTTTCAAGATTGGAAATGGGTAATAATCACTGGGAGCCAGGTCAGGACTGTAAAGTGGGTGTGGCAAAATTTCGAAGCCCACCTTCTGCAGGGCAGCCTTAGCAACACGGCTCTTGTGAACAGGCGCGTTGTCGCGCAGAAGGAGGACACCTTTGGTCAATTTTTCCCTTCTTTTTTCTTCGATCGCTTCCTTTAATTGCTCTAGGATTGAAGCGTGATAATCTCCGGTTATGGAAACACCTTTATCTTTGTAATTGATCAACAGGATTCCTTCTGAGTCCCAAAAGACTGTCGCCATGATTTTCCCAGCCGATTGTGACACCTTAAACTTCTTGGGTGGTTGTGTGCCTTTCTGTGCAACTGCATTGAGTCCTGTTTAGACTCAGGTTCATAATGATGAACCCAAATTTTATCACCAGTAACAATTTGAGCCAACACTCCATCTTTGTCTTCCCTACAGAGGTCCGAAAATGCACAACAACATTCCACGCGCTGTTGTTTTTGAGGAGGCGTGAGCATTCCCGGCACCCATCTTGCGCTGACTTGACGATGGTCGTGAAGATTTTTGAAAATGGTTGTATCTGATACTCCAACCATTTCTGCGAGCTGTTTCTTCTTTAGTCGGACATCTTCTAATATTTATTTTTCGACTTTTTGAATAATTTCCGGAGTGGTCACCTCGATCGGCCTTCCTGGCCGTAGGTCGTCTTCAAGTGACTCCCTGCCTTGTTTGAAGAGGGTATGCCCCTTGTAAACCATAGTTTTACTTGGCCAAGAGTCCCCGTAAACGGATGGCATCTCTTTCAGTATGGTCTAAACTGATTTTCCTTGCTTGGTAAGGAACTTTATAACAGCGCGGAACTCAATTTTCTCCATATTTTACAATTTCTGACTTGTTTGGTCGACGATAGCTCAAGGACTAATGACCTAATTATGATAAAATCTGGTGTTTATACTAATAATGAGTTATACAATTAGTATCTAATTTAGTGACACCCCCACTCAGGGGCGGCCCTAGCTAAATTATTAGGTGGTGCGAAATCTCTTGGTGGCGCCCCCCCCCCCCCCCCCCCCCCCCCCCCCCCCCCCCCCCCTCCTAACAAAAAATAGAGCTCTTTCTATATAGTTATGCAACTTTTATTGAAGTACCTAGTAGGATAGATGAGAAATAATATTAAAAAAAAAAACAAAAAAATTTAACAAAACAAAAACGACTTCTAAAATGCACTAAAAAGTATAATAATAATTTCGTATTCTTTTACAACTTAATAATCAACTTACTTTTTCTACTCATCAATATGTAGGTACAATTGTTATTTTTGATGTCGGTGTCAGCTAAGGTAGGTTTTTAACTACATACATAGTCATAGGTGAGATGTGCTTGTGTCGCACGCGCGACTAGACGAGGCGAGAGGCGAGAGCTGGGCCATGGCTGGAGGGGAGCTGTCAAGTGAACACGCCGGGCCGGGTACCTTGGCAGACACCGACTCCAAAAATAACAATCGTACCTACATATTGATGAGTAGAAAAAGTTAGTTGATTGTTAAGTTGTAGAAGAATACGAAATTATTTTTTTTACTTTTTAGTACATTTTTTTTTGTGAATCTCAAGTACTTTAACTAATTTGTCTGAATATGGGTAGTACTACTAAACGTGCTGCTCATATGAGACAGACATTATTTGACCATATCGAAGTTACGGTAGGCAGTGGTTTAGCTAGCATGGATGGCACCCGGGGAGAAAAACGTGGTGTCCCCCCCCCCCATTAAAGTTTTCTTTGAGAAATTCAAAACGCAAATTTCGACTTCCAAAAACACAAAAACATTACTAGCTGATTTGTAAACAAAAAAATCAAATGTGTAAACAAAAATTTCGTAATCCTCAAAATTAAAACATATTAAAAAACACTAACAGAATAACAACTTTTTCACTTATTCACGACAATCAATAGATAACAATTCACTTCACGAGTTTAATTAACGAACTAAATTGGAACGAGACAAGGAATATTTCAAGGAAATCCCCGATCGAGTTATGGAATGAAAATAAGGAAAAAAACATTTTTTCGGGAATCCCCGACCAACCGAGCCATAGAGCTAAATAAAAGTCAGTGTTCACGAGTGAAATATTTTTACGGCAATATTGCACTTTCGTAAGTTTTTAATCCACGTTCGAGTGTCACTCCCCCCCCCCCTCGGGTGGTACCCGGGGCGATCCACCCCCCCCCCCTCCCCGCCCCCCCTTTCTACACTGCTGACGGTAGGTGACTCAAAGATCCGGATAGCCTATAAGAGATTCGGCCGAGTATTGTTAATTTGCTCCTAAGAATTGAAGAGTTACGTTACTTTGTCATGGATTCCATAATCAGAACCTAACCAAACTCTCATCAAACTACCCTTGAAGTACATCCTTTCCAATAAAAAAGAATCATCAAAATCGGTTGGGGTGATATTGAGTTATTCGTCCATTTATCGCGCACATACTTAATGCAAATTTAAGACTTATATAGTTTTCTCATGGATGCCATTGTCAGAACTAAACCAAATTGAAATGGGACCACACGAGAAGCAATAGCTTTCAAATAAAAAAAGAATCATCAATATCGGTTAACCCAGTCGAAAGTTCTGAAGTAACAAACTTTAAAAAATATAGTCGAATTGAGAACCTTCTCCTTTTTGAAGTCGTTTAAATAATATATTTGATAACATTTATTTAATTAAATCTGCGAAATCAATAAAAACACTAGAACATAACTTTTATTGCTTTTGCCCTTGCGAATTTTTTTATTAAATCAGAATAATTTAACCCTTGGGCAATATCATTCTCAATTGATAAAATTGCAATATCTGATAGTCTTTTTTGACACATAGCCGAACGTATACGTAAGTATGTTTTAATTTAATAAAGCTTTATTCTCCTTTGACGACATTTACAGCGATGGTCAGCAAAATCCGAAACGAAGCGCTGTCCACACATTTGGGAATATATCCTGCCAATCATTTTTTTTATAAGTTGAAGAACTTGTAGTGGCTCTGCTGAGTCAAGATTTTTTAGTTATTGGTTTACGCTCAAAAGTTCTTTAACCAATTCGCAACTAGAGACATCAAATTTTTCCCCCGGTTAAAATGATTTGCAAATCTGCACAGGCTTTTTCTAATGAAGACTTATTAGGAATTATTTTGATGTTATACAAAAAAGACCATATATCATTGAATTTAGATAATTGTCCAAACCAAATGACCAATGCATTTTCAATTGTATCTATCATAGGTTAAACGACGTTAATTTTAAACAGTTCTTCGGGATTTGTTGGTGTCTCATCTGCAGTTTCATATTCGCTTCTTTCTTCGGGATCGGAGTGGCTTAAGCGTTGAATCTATCGCAGCCTGGGAAACTATTTCCTTAGCTGTTATTTGAGCAGACGAATAAGTCCGGTACTGCTTCACAAATTTCGAGCAGTTTTTCAGCAATTGCAATGCGTGCTACGTGGGTTTTTCTCGCCAAGTGGCAAATCCATGTATACATTTCGTAAACAACTTTAGTATTATAATACTGACCAGGTACTCACAGATTTTATCCTAAAGGAAGCGCCAATTCTGGACGGGTTATGGATCCCGTCAAGAATATCTGTGGATCCCATTAATGCTCAGGGGTGGATCGTAAACTACGATATGTGTCGTTCTCCAAAGGGATGGTATGCAAGGTACATAATTTAAAATACGGAATTGTGAGATCAAACATATAATTTTAAAACAAATAGCAATCATGGGTCGAGGCCTCACTCGACAAAGGTTTTAAATAATACATTTGACTTACCCCCATGGAACCGATCTCTTTTTACTATGAGTTCTATCGCTAGATAACTAATAAAATGTCCGTCTAGTAGCTGCAAGGCAGCATTTCCTCGTGCAGGATCCGGAAAGCCATCACCGAAGCCGAGATCTGGAGTCAGTTCCGCCGCCAAAGGGAGATCATCAAGCGGCCTTTCGCCGCGTTCAAAATTAGCAAGTAACCCCGCCGGGGGGTGTTTTCCGTTGAAGAAGGTTTGGCATGTAGGCAGGCCTCCCTCGGTCCAGACGAGTCAAGGTCGGCGTAAAATTACATTCCCGCCACAAAGAACAGCGAATAACATCGCGGGCAAACGGTACACAGATCATCCATCAATACGGGGCTCTGTCCCAAGTATGATCGGACGTATTTAGCATGGATTTAATCTTTCAGGCTCTGACAACGCCTGGCCGCTGTACAAGTTTCCTTACGGTTGCAGGAATCACAGTCTACCCACGCAAGAAGTGAAGTATTGCCGCGGAACTAATCCAGGTGTCGCCTCTCGTTGTAGATAAAATCAGAGCTGGCACTCTAATAATTAATAAACAAGTTCCTACCTAATGATGATTTCGACGGGTAGAGATGTTAGGATGCAGTACAAATGATAAAGATGTTATTAATTATATTTAAGGGAATAAGGATTTGTACTGCATCATAACATGCGTTTGGTAAGTCCATGATTGTTTTGATTGTCCCCATTACGCTGAAAATTCTTTCAGCGACAGCATTATTGTATTTTTTTTCTTAATTATTTGCGATTCAGCTAATTTAAATTATAGAATGAAACAAGTACTTTGTTTAAAACCACTTTATTTTTATTTATATTCGTCGACCGGTTTCGGTTGAACTCAACCTTCTTCAGGACAATACACTTATAAACTAAATTACAGTACAGAGTTAAGATTCTAAGATTAAGACAACAGAAAGAGAGAGAGCATATAAGAGAGGGAGAGAACATCAGATACTGGTTGGTGGAAGGGTAGGAGGCGGAGTCATGGGTGGGTGGGGGTGGGGGTTAGTGTATTGTCCTGAAGAAGGTTGAGTTCAACCGAAACCGGTCGACGAATATAAATAAAAATAAAGTGGTTTTAAACAAAGTACTTGTTTCATTCTATATAATGTCAAGCCACAAAGTGTTTGCTTTCTACGATAATTTAAATTACTTGTCTCTGAAGTAGCCTAGCCTAATAGGCGACCAGTCGCCTTTTAGATTTTTTCGTCGCCGATTCTCGTCCTGAGTAGCCTAAATAGCGAAAAATCACCTACGTTGGCAACACTGCTTGCTCTCCGCACCGACCACACGATTTAAGCGCACGATCGATAGATAGTCGATCAGTGGTCGGGTGTTTTCGGCGCCCCCCCTACGACGGCGCCGTGTGCGGTCGCACCGCTCGCACCGCCCTAGGGCCGCCCCTGCCCCCACTAATCACCTACCTACCCATTCCGCGAACTTAAAAACCTCCCCTCGTATATAAAAATCAAAATATGTTTTTCTAGGTTTGTATATATATGTGTTAGATGCCTACGCGTTACTAAACCATTCATCCGATTGCAATGAAACTTTGGGGATTTGATGTACGCATGCCCGCGATGATTTCTGTATACAATAGTGAGTTCTGGCGTCATGAAATTATACATTGCCAATCGTTCATCCGATTGCGATAAAACTTTGGGGATTTGATGTGCGCATGCCCGCGATGATTTCTATATACAATAGTGAGTTCTGGCATCACGAAATTATGCATTTCTAACCGTTCATCCGATTGCGATGAAACTTTGGGGATTTGATGTGTGCATGCCCATCTTGGTTTCTATATATACTGGTGAGCTCTGGCATTATGAAATTTGTATAAAAAATTGCAATAGGTGGCATGTGAGCTATTTGAAAACTGAATGAACCTGGACTGAATGTATGGAATTACATGAAGGGGGTGGGGAACTCGGGAGGAGGGTTCGCAGGATGGGGGAAGCAGGAGTGGGGAGTGGGAAGGTGGAGAAAGCGGAGTGCGAACGTGTGTGGGAAGGGTTCGCGGGAGAGGTAGGGGAGGCGGAAGGGGAACGGGGCGAATGGGAAAGGACATGCAGGGAGAAACAATTTCTTTATTAAGTAGCATAGCAACGCATGCCGGGAACTCGCTAGTACATAATATTGTTCTATTAATTAATAAAGAAAACAGTTACAATGATAAAACAGGAATCTACTAATATTGAAAATTAAACTGTTGCAAGCTCAGAAAAAAAAATTGCTTTTTTTTTAAATGCGATTTTTAATCCTTATGTATAAAGAAACTGTATGAAGGACAAGGTCAGAATCGCTTGCGCCAATATAATTTTTGACATAACCATTGGTTTCATTAATCTAGCTACTCTAGAATATTTTTAAATGAATTTTCTATGACTTTGCGGGTCAATTTTGGCAAAAAAATCAATGTTTTACATTTTCAAATGCATATAAATGGTCTTTATTTATTTGCAAACTCTTTTGAATTGTGTTTTTTCATGTTGGGTGTGTATTCAGATTTGTGTAGAAATAATAAAATCAATCTATATTTGTGTGATTATATTTTTTGACAATTATTTCCAAAATGGGAGATTTTTTTTTCTTTTTTTTAGTTAGCTGTTCTGAAAAAACCTCTTACGATATTGTCATCTGATCTTCAATGGCGCTACAGCCCATTTCGAGCCTTGGCCTCCTTCAAAATAAGCCTCCACCGCCCTCTGTCCTCGGCCGTCTTCTTCCAATCTGCAACCTGGAGTAATCCTCTTGCATCCTTCCTGACATCATCCTCCCATCTCAGTCTAGGTCTGCCCGCCTTTCGTTTACCTCCCGGGTGTCCTGTCAGGACCTTCTTCGGTACTCGTGTGCTTGGCATTCGGTGCACATGTCCGGCCCATCTTAATCTTTGGAGTCTTAAATGGGTGGAGAGTCTGGGAGCTTGGTAAATATCATAGAGCTCATTATTGTGGCGGATTCTCCATGCCTCTCCCTCTCGCACCGCTCCTAAGATTCTTCGAAGTACCTTTCTTTCGAAGATGTCCAGCCGTTCCGCTGACTTTGCTGTCAGTGTTCCCGCCTCACATCCATAGGCCAAGACCGTTCTGATAATTGTTTTATATAAGGTTATTTTGGTTTTCCTATGGACGTTTCGGGATTTGAACACTGGCAGCAACGCGAAGTAAGTTTTGTTAGCGGCTGTAATGCGCTTTCTTACTTCTACTGGGTCTTCATTGTCCTGCGTTATGATGGAGCCCAGGTAGGTAAACTCTTCGACCACTTTGAAATTATAATTGTCTTTGAATTTCACTTTTATTCTGCGGTGAGGGGTTCTGGTTTGCATCATGATTTTTGTTTTATTTTCATTGATTTGCAAACCCACCTCTCTTGCCGCAGTCTCCAAAGGGTCAAACACTTCTCTTACAGCCTGTAGGGATCTTCCGACAATGTTAAGGTCATCTGCGTAGCCAACTATTTGATTGCTTCTGTAGCAGAGGTTTGAGTCGGTACTGATCATTGTCTTCCTCACGACGTGCTCCAGTACAATATTGAAAAGGGTGGGTGCTAAGCCATCACCTTGTTTCAGCCCCTGGGAAACGTTAAAATCCTCCGTTGTTTCACCTCCTATCCTTACTCGACACCGTGATCCGACCATTGTTGCTTTTACAAGCTTGACTATTTTGGGCGGTATTCCAAAATTGAGGAGTATTTCATATATTTTCTCCCTATCTATACTGTCATACGCCTGTTTGAAGTCAACAAATAGTTGATATATATCTATATCGAATTCCCAGCATTTTGTCAGGATTTGTCGAGTAGTGAAGAGTTGATCAGTGGTGGATCTCCCCCTCCTGAACCCTGCCTGATATTCTCCTAGTAAGTTTTCTGAGTAATATTCTAGTCTTTCTTTCAAAATCATTGTGAAAATTTTATACGCTGTACAAAGTAACGATATTCCTCTGTGATTTTCACACTTCAATTTGTCTCCCTTTTTATGTATGGGGCATATTATGCTAGTTTTCCATTCTTCTGGTACTCTTTCAGCGGTCCATATTTTCACAATGAGATTGTGTAGCAGGTTCTTCAGTTGTTCGTTTCCATATTTATAGAGCTCTGCAGGGATATTATCTCCTCCCGGAGTTTTATTGTTTTTCAGTTTCTTTAGGGCAGCCCTTATTTCTGCCATTGATGGCGCTCTCGTTGTTTCATCACTATTTAGCTCGTCCGGAATTGGAGTTGGTTCGACTGTCAGGTTGTTATTGGGATTTAAGAGCTGTTGAAAATATTCTTTCCATCTAGTCTTGATCTTTTCCTTATCTCCTATTATGTCTCCATTACTATCTCTGCACAGAGATGTGTTGGGTTTGAAGCCCTTTTTAATTACATTGACGCCTTTATATGCCTCACGTGGATTGTTATTTGCAAAGTCATGTTCCATTTTCAACAATATGTTGTTAAAATACAATCTCTTCTTTCTTTTAATTAAATGGTTAGCATCTCTTCGTGCTTGTTCGTAGGCTTGTCTTTTTGCTCTAGTTCCTCTTTCTATACATAATTTTTTTTTTTTTTTTTAGAACATTTTTCTTGCAGACGCTCTGTATACATCTGATATACATGCATAATAAGATATATTATCTGGTAAACCGAAAACAATCGCTAAAAATACAATTCCTTTGTTTTTATGTGGATATTTGACCAGAAAGCAACAAGGTAGAGTCTGTCAAATAAGAGTAGAAAATATGTATAAAAAATTGAACTACGAAATTTGTACGCTGGCAACACCAATTTAACTGTCAAATATTCTTTTAAAGCGCAATGACACTGAATGTTTAGAACACAGTAAACCACATTTTAAAAAACATTTTTTCAACAAATTTTATTAAGGGGTGTTTTATAAAGCGATTTGCTTTAATTTAATTTAACATAAATTTGAATTTAACAATAGATAGAAAGAAAGAATCAGTAATGGTGAGTTTAGTTACACTACTTTTAGATCTCAATGAGTTAAATATATTCAGATCTAAAATTAGAGACACGATCTAAAGCCCAGGCAACGCTAGGTACTTAAGCTAATATAAAATGAATGTGAGCAATTTCTACAGTGTGCTTTATATTTTATTACAATATTGTTATTCTTTATTATGTTAATACAAAATTGCAAAGGTATAATAAACCTATATGTAATTCTAATTTTGAGATCAGTGGGTATCTATATTGCATTGAAAAAATATTTTTTCCACTTTTATGCCTTTTTAATTTTTTATAAAAATGTATGTTATGCTTTACTTTAGAGCGTTTAACCAGCCAGCAGACGAAAATCCACATTTCGTCGAAAGTTGTTCTTACGATCGTGCAGGGCGGTTACAATGAGAGAGATTAATTATTCTCCGTACCAGCTTTTTAAAATTATAACCCAATATCGAATTTATTTCAATTCAAATTAGCTTTAATTTATACCTTCATCCAAAAATGCTGAAAGGCGTGATGATAAAACTATTAAAATAATGTACTTTTTGTAGTTATTTTTTGATTATAAGTATTTATCATTTTTCAATAATGTCTAAATTTAATAAGAATGTAAAAAAAATCTGAAATATATTAGTTTGTAAGTGCGCAAATAAATACACAAATGGACCAATTTTCGTCAAGAAACACATGTACGTACATATTTTTTAATGATTTTATTGAAACTAAAATTAAAATTCTAAAACATGCGTTTGCTAGATAATGTATTGATTTATTTTACTGCATGATTATATTATTTGAAATGGGCGTGGTATAATACAAAATCTTTTTTGAAAATTTAACAAATCTGCCAACGACCTATGGAATAACCTTATTATACTAAAAATTAAAAAAAAATTTCAAAATTTATTACATGCGAATGCTAGATAAAAGAACAATCTTTCGAAATCCATTTATAATTTTTTGTGGAAAAGAGTTAATACGTCTAAAATCTGATTTGAAAATGACATATTTCTGGTTTTCTCTGGTAATGCCCTCTTAACACGAGTTATATGTTTAGTATTGCCATTTGATCAACAGTGGCGCCCTCCTATTTTTCTACTCTTATTTGACAAACTGTGATTTCCGCGCGGTTTTTTGAAATACCCCCCAACATTCAACAGGTTAAATAAAATGACAGAGACGCTGACAATATTATTATTTTATTAATATATTAAATTAAACAAAGACGAAGCATTCATTCTTGGTAAATAGTAATAATGTGACTAGAGAAGGCAGCGGAGTCGTCTATCTTGACAGTGTTGGTGTGCGGAGTGGTTTTGTTGTGTGACTTGAGGTGGGCCCGCAGCGAGGAGGACTGGACGTAGGCCTGCGGACAGAGGGGGCACTGGTGCCTGCGGATGTCGTAGTGGATGTCGAGGTGGCTGCGAAGGTGCTTCCTGGTCTTGAATGCTTTCCCGCACAAGTCGCATACAAAGTCTCTTGCATCTGAAAATTTCAAATAAATTATATAACAATTCAAAACTTAATTATACTAGAAAATAAACCCAAGAGTCATCATTTGGGAATAACTCACATAACAACTAGAATAACGACCTTCAGTCAAATTTAAACAATTGTTACGTGCCACCCTACAGTACCCAAGCCGCCTACTCGTTTTTTCGGCCCATCCTAACGTAGCCCCACGCCGTGCACCCCTTGCATACCCCTTCTTTCCCCTTTCGGTTCGGCCCCGGCGGGAACAAGCGGCGTCCCGCCAGAATTCTCCGGGCGCTCGTTACGACAGCCCGCGTTTGGCGCGCACCCAAATTACTCCCGCGGAATCTCCGCTTCGGCATCGGCCAGAGTAATGGCTCGAATTTAACGGTAATATAACCGAACCGGTCACGGGCCCCTCCGCTGGCTGTGCCCCTGGCCCGCTGACCTTAGACTGCCGCTGCTAGCTGTGCAGACCTGACCCTGGACCACCAGCATCCTGATGTTGCCCACGGCCGTGAGTAAAGAAGTTCCCTCCTTTAGAATGTGTAGTCATTAGCTCACGCGATCCGTAATATCACCACCAGAGAGAATGGAGAGATTTACCTAGGTTACTTTTAGACAGGCCCAATTGTTGATTTGTGATGGTTAATTTGATGTGGTTGTATTTGCTAATTGTTGTAATTGTGTACCGTAGTCAATACAGTATTGTTTCATCCTAGAAGCCTCTTTCATTTGACGAACCACGTGGACGGGAGTTGGCCATTTTACCATGTACACCCCCCTCCCCCTTTTTAGCTACCTACGACCCTGGCGTAGAGAGTTCCACCAGTTCTGCCGAGCATATTGAGCTGGCCGAGAGCAGAAGGTAGGTGTTCCCCCCTCGGGACGCGCCACACAATGCAGTAATTTGGGAAACATTAAAAGGATAACTAACTAACCATCATGCCGTTTCTCCGCAGGGGTAGGCACAGAGGACGGATCGCCAAACAACTCGATCTTGGCACACACTCCTTGCCTCGTTCACATTCATACATCGTCTCATACATGCTCTTCTTTTATTCCGACTCTTTACATGGCCCGACTCAAGTATCTGATTCACTTGGTCGTGCCATGTCTTCCTCGAGCGTCCCCGACTTCTTCTACCATTCACATTTGCGTCATATATTCTCCTTACACTCCTTTCCTCGTTCATTCGCTCTACATGCCCAAACCGTCTGAGCGTCCCTTTCTTAATCTTACTCATTACGCTTACATCAGCCTTGCATTCTTTGCGGATCTCCACATTTTTCACACGATCATACATGGTTTTACCACACATGCGCCTCAGGGATCTCATTTCTACAGAATTCAGTCTACTTTCATCCTTCCTCTGCCAGTTCCATGCCTCACTGCCATACATCAGGGTAGGTACTAGCATTCCATTATAGACGGCTAACTTCGCTTCTTTGGATAGTTTTTTGTTGGCGCCAACAGCGTTTAGTCCTCCGTTAATGGAGTTGCCTGCATTTAACCTTCTTTCGATATCTCTATCAGCCTTCCCATCTCTCGTAAACATACTTCTCAAACTCATCCGCCTGTTCTAAGTATTCATCATTCACAACTATGTTGCACATTGTTTTCATACACTCTCTTTCAAATACCATGACTTTAGACTTACTTACATTCATCATTAACTCATTCTTCATATATACTAGGTTCATCCTAGACACGAGACACTGTAGATCTTCCATACTGTTAAAAATCAGTACTGCATCATCAGCATACAACAGGCAATAAAAGGATAATACCATTAATAATTTCAGTCATTTTACTCAGAAATTAGTAAGGTAATAAAAATAAAAGCAATCAATTTTTTTCATCGTAAGTACCTATCTAGGAATAATATAAATACCTACATTGTCTGTAAGTGGTATAACCACAGTTTGATAACGCCTTTAGAAGGCAAAACAGCTGTGACGCATAATAATAATTACATAGCAGAACTTGTTTATAAATAAACTGTTTTTATTAAATTAATAATAATATTATTGAATACTAGCTGGTTCCCGGCATGCGTTGCAATGCCATATTCAAAGAAATACATTGTTTCTCCCTGGATCACCTTTACCGCGCGTCCCCTTCCTAGCTAGCTTTATAAATTATAGCCTTTATGTTATTCTGATGTATGAGCTAAATTATTGTAAAGTTTCATTAAAATCCATTCAGTAGTTTTTGCGTGAAAGAGTAACAAACAGACATACTTTCATACAAACTTTCGCGTTTATAATATTAGTAAGATATAAAATAAATAAAAATAAAAAAAACATTTTAATTAACCCCTCCGCAACTTAAGGAGATATATGCGTTAAAAATACAACAGCAGTCAAGTACAATAAGCGTGTTTATACGTCAGTGCGTGTGTCTCCATAGAAATCGTTCCAACTCCGTTATTGTTTTAGTTACATCCCTAAAACAAAAAGTGAAAAGGTCGATAGTAGATCAAGCTGTACATCCCTATTCAAGTTGTCCATAGAAATACATAACAAGATAAGCTGTCAGTCGCGTATTTGACACAAATATTTACGCACCCAAATTTACTACCGGCGGCTCAACCGCGCTCGACATTGTTAATTTTCATTAAATATTTTTATATGAAATGATAAAAAAGTGAGGTGACAAAAGTGTTTATTACACATTTATACAAAAGAATATGTATTGTTGTTTACATAATCTGTGATTTTAGTACCGTTTTCACATAAAAACATCACGTCAGTCATTTTTAACTATTTTTAATGTTTGCATTCTAAATTTTAATATTTACAAATGTTAATATTTATTTGTAATATAATAATTTAAAAGCTTATTTTGTAACCTTTCTAAAACAGTTTTTACTATTCGGCTACGTTCAGAAATGTTTCATTTATAGAGCTTTAATTGTGAAGCGGTAATAACAAAAATTTTTCGTAAAATGTCATTTCGTTTGAGACATCTTAAGGGCTTAAATGGCGATTTTCGGAGGGGTTAAAAGATATCAGAATCATATCTGTCATCGATATTTATTTATTTATTGGATTTGTAAGAAACAAACAGCTTATATGACATGAAAATCTATACACGTTAAGTTAATTAATATCGTCGCAAGAAAGCAATACTGTTGTAACTGCCATTACCTACGAACTTTTTAAACACCATTTTGCAGGGTGTTTTTTTCTGCATCGATCTATCTGGCGTGACTTTACGACGATAAATAAGAACTGTACGACGTTGGAAAAACTAGCCGTTTTATCAATACGTTTTTTTAACTGATGTACACACTTCAAAATCCTCAAAAGTATTTTCTTAAGTAGTGGCGGTTACAGCCAAAGACGTTATATACTGTAGACGCGGGGTAGAAATCTCAAAGTGGGAAGCCAAAAGCAAGGCAATTGCACTGGTCTCGATTTCTAGTACTTTAGTACGGATTAGTATATTTATGTTTAATACTAAACTGTCACTAGTCGAGTAAGGTCGTGTCTTACCAGTAGGAAAATTGCATTTTAAAAGCGACAAAACGCCCTCCTGTGTGATGATAAAATGTTTCTATTACACGGCAAACAGTAGTAAAAGTGAAGAAATAACATTTCATTTGTATGTACACACAAATTACTTATTATTATCGATTATTTTAAGCAATAAAATTAATTTTCATGTTCCCCGTCTGAAAATTTTGTGCATATTAGAGAAAAAAACACACATTCTTTGATTGTCTTATGGTACGGCCACACTGAGGCAAACTTCCAACTTCAAACTTTCGGACAATTTTGTAGAAGCGTAGTTTGTGCGTTGGAAGTTCGAGTTGGAAGTTTGGCTTCGGGGTGGAAGTAGCATATCTTTTTAATACATGAATAAATAACTTTTGAATTAAGAAATTACTGAAAACCGCAGAAAACAAAAGAGTGTTGCTTACTTGCCACATTATTTTGCGAGTATGTGAGACTATGGCGAGTCTATTTTTATAACGTCATTGGTTGTAACAGTATTGCTTTCTTGCGACCATATAATGTTTCTTACACCCTCAGGTTAATTTGTTCGCTTTTGGGAACGTCTTATGTAAGTTTCATAGAAATCATTGTCTCTCTTTCAATCATGGTGATAAATATGATCTAAACGGTATTAGAAACATACACCACGCTTTATATTAAAATCTATAAAATAATTAAAATGTTCACTTTTATTAAACCAAACTCTCCAACCAAAATTTGAAAAAATATATATTGTAAAGATTCTTATAGCGATTCTAAGGCTGGGGTTAGACTAGTAATTAAAATTTGCGGATTATATAAGATTTTGACAGGTCACTCGCAGGAGCGTTTACATATGCATCCGACGTGTGTATAAATGCTCCTGCGACCGTTTACATCTGTAAATTTATTTGCGGTAAGATGGCTTCCTGTCAATAACCACCTGCTATTGTCAAATTTATGCGATTTTGTCAATAAAGACGAAAAGGCCCAAATATAGTATTAAAATAGATTTTGGCTTTAATTAAACAATTTTCCACGCACTTTTGTGCCATCAAAGGCGGCAATTAATTTTGTTTCATCCGAATGACAGCTACCTGACATCTGCTGACAGAAACCGACTTCGAATTCAAAATTTCAAATACGTAAATGTTAAAAACAGAAACATTAAGATTGGAAAGGATTGGACCAAAGATATTCAAATACAGAAGAGATTACACTTCATCAGGAATAATTAACTAAATAATTACCTGTTTTTCTCTTTCTTTCTATTTATTTTTAATACATATTCATCTCTATTTTATTTAGATTTTTCGAATTTCTCCTAAGTGCACAATAACCGTATGTAACCGTATCCTATGTATGTACACCTACACATTTAGATGATCCAGAAGTCTCAATTTATCCTATTATATACTTACTTATTACATAATGTTGTTCTATTTCAGTTATAGTTAGTGTAACTCGCTCATCAAGCACAAGAACTAGCTTCTTCTTTGGTGAGATTGCAATGTTTAAATAATTTCTGTACCGCTATGTAATTTCCATAACTCCACTGTACAATTATATAACTATATTAAATAAATAAAAAAAAAAAAAAAATATGCTATGGTGTCCGCGCAACTGTCGCCGGACTACGCGCTAATTAGTGTAGTTTTCATACAAAAAAAAATTGTTAATTTCGTTGATTTTTTGAAAATGTGCATTAATATTGGTTAACAATTTATTTTGAATAAGGAAAGAATTCGTTCATTTAGTTTAACGTTCGTTTGGTTTATTCGTTAATTATTTGTTCTTTTAGTTTATTTGTTAATTGGTAAACAATATCGGCGACACCCGGAAGCGCAGACCCACATAGTAAAAACAGCAGATAGCACATCTACTTATATTTCAAAATCTTTGGATTGGACCGATAATTGAATAGAAGGATTCTCATTTTCCAGAAAACTTAAATAAGTGGAAATAAATACTAGTTTTGTAGGAAAAAAATCCTATGAAAACAATTGTCTTTTAATTTTTGACATTCGCAATGGCGCATTTCGGAACTATTTCTTGCGGCAAGTCTCTTAGCTTATCAAACTGATTTTCTAAGCTGTAAGAAGGCTGGAAATTAGACCTGTCAAAAAACTTCCGAAAGAATAAGTTCTGTAACTTGCTACAAATTACTTTAAGTGACTTTTGGTGTCGTTTACATTGGTAATTTGGCCATAAATCGAAAAAACTCATGAGTTTAAACCCAGCCTTATAGGAATGGATGAACACACTTTGTTCACCGAGTTATTTAGTTTTTAACTAATTTACTGCGCATAAGTCAATGACGTTATATAAAATAAATAGACTTGCCATAGTCTCACAAACTCAAGATATAATGTGGCAATTAATCAACACTCTTCTGTTTTCAGCGATTTTCAATAATTTCTTAATTCAAAAGTTATTCATGAATGATAAAGATAGATGCTTAAAAGAATATGTGCATATGGACGAAACAAAAGATAGAATGCGGGTGGCATTTTCGTATTCAAAATTCAAAAGTTCCGTCGAATACTGTCTCAAGGCCGACTAAAGTAGGAGGGCTGGGCACCAGTCGAATTTTGAGGTGTCAAATTTTCAAGCTATAATAAACAACGATAGTTTGCAAATGGCGTTGATTGTTATTGTATTTCTTGTTTCTGCTGATTTGTATGTTGTTTTACCGCAAGCAAGTAACTAAAGAATTATTAGATTATTATTATAAAAAGTAAATTTTACCTAGTGACGGCATCGACTTAGTAATTTGGCTGTTGCGCATCCAGACCTGTACTTTAGTAGGCCTTGAGTTCACTAATGACGCATAAAATCTTTGGGCGGAAAGCAATTGTATTATTTTTATAATCGATAATAATAAGTAATTTGCATGTATTTACGAACGAAATGTTATTCCTTCGCTTTTACGACTGTTTACCGTGTAATGGAAACATTTTCTCATCACACAGGAAGGAATTTTGGCGCTTTTTAATGCAATTTACTTACTAGTAGGACTCGACCTTACTCGACGCATGGCAGTTTAGTACTTAAGTACTAGAAATCGAGTACTCTACAATTGTCTTGTTGTTGGCTTCCCATTTTGAGATTTCTACCCCGCGTCTAAAGTATGTAACGTCTTTGGCATAAGTCCCATGAAAAGTCTTATAATAATGATTAGTATTAGCAAGAACTTACCGCTGTGACATTGCAAGTGATTTTTTAACTGTCCTAAATTGAAGAATAAGTTGGAGCACTGCGGACACGCTACTCGCTTTTCCTTGCGGTGTACCTTTCGGATGTGTACGTCTAACCCGTTGGCCGTGAAGCACTTAACTTGACACTTGGGACAAGGAAAGGCGTTGAACCATACGCCGTGCTTCTCCAACATGTGCTGTCTCCTATTACGACTGTGACTGAATCGTTCCAAGCATTTCGAACACCTATAAAGCTTCACATTATTGTGTTTGGTTTTAATGTGATGTGCCACACCGATGCGTTTGGCGTAAGTCTTGTTGCACTGCGGACAAGGAAACCTTTGGGGTTCATGGATTTCTAAATGCGACTTAAAAGATTCCATCTTTACGAAAACTTTACCGCCGCAAATGTCACACAGAAACTGCGGGAAATGGTTGTAAAAATGTATGCGCATTTTTCTAATATTTAAGAATTCTTCATTGCAGACTGGACACTCCTTGCAATTTGGTTTTAGTGTGGGCATTTTGAAAGTAAATTGTTGCGGAAATTCTGGTTGGTCAATCCATTCTTTCCTTACACTGTCCTTCTTTTTCGATTGTGTATTTTCTTCGTCACTCCAAGAGCATTCCTTTATATTTGTTATCGGGTAATTTGTTTGTTTGTCATTATTACTATTTGGTTCTTTGTCATCGTAAACCTCATTGTCTTGATCGCTCCAAAAATCATCATCATCTGTCCACAATTTGTTGTCTTGATCGCCTTCGTCGCTCCAAATTTGATTTTCTGTTTTCATTTTTGTATTCTTCTTTTGTTTTAATTTGTCAATTTTTGTCTTTGATTTGTGTTTATTATTCTCTCTTTGATTGTTTGGAGGATTCGGATCCAAGAATTGGACAAACTGAGTGTAATCGTGATCAGTGAGTGCGATGTTTACCTTTTTTGGTATAATCTGACAAGATGAACCTGGAATAAAAAATACTTATGTTTTAACAGACCTACTAAATAACATATCACAGATTACAGATCTAAGAGGTTATCGATGCAGGGTGCCTAAAGGAGAACTAATGAACGAACAAACTATTTTTTATAATTTTTTTTTTATATATTCAATTGAGATTTCAAGATTTTCAATTGGATTAGGATCTGGAAAGTTACCTGGCTATTCAACGTATGTAATTTTTTTGTCTTTGAAATATTAACAATCTTTGTGCGTTTTTAAAGAGAAATATCCATCTTTAAAAATAAGAAACAAAAAGCTTTAGTTAAGTTTACCTCTGCAAAAAAACTGTAATTCTAAAAAATTACAAAATTTAACGCATCTGTAGCTTGGTGTGTCTCGTAACTCACTGGATGATAGAACACAAACACAAAATGGCCGCTATTACAATAAGCTACATACAACTGCAAGAACAAGTGTAATAGAGAACTCCAGTCCAATATATTTTTTTTTTTAATCAATCAACCTTCTGACTTAAATAACAACATATTTTTTTTTTTAAAGTTTAGTTAAAATAATTTACAAAGTTTTAATTTTTCAAGATCCCCCGAAAAACACCCCACGTATAGTGAATCGTGTGACGTCATCACTCCTGAAAAGTTTTTCAACAGGTGTTCATTTTGTATGACAGTTATACGAAAGAAAGTATGGTACTATTCGATAAGTTAAAACATTATTTAGGTGGAATTATTTATTTATTATATTATATTTATTATGTTATTATATTTTTCAATATTATTACAGGAGAGTGGTATAGAAATTGTTTGATATTATTATTTTTTTAGTTTTTGAAATCAATAATAATAATAATATAATAATAATAATGATTTATTGTCTTCATTTCTTAATAACAAATAGAGATAATGATATCCTCACTGGGATCTCCCGTGCTGAGGATTTCATTTACATTTTATAATTTAATTATAAGAATAATATGAATTCGACATAACATAATATATCATGTAGTATTTTTTTTTTATAATTATAAAGTAAATAAGATAGTGTTTTTTTATAATTCAGTTCATTAGATTCGGTTTTAGTCTGTATTTGATTTCAGTATATTTTCTATTTCTGATCTCCCTATATTTAGTATCCAGTTTTTTATTTGAAATTTAAATGTTATAATGTTGAGGTTTTTGAGTGAGAGTGGTATGAGAGTGGAGTGAGAGTGGTAATACTATCTCAAACGGAGCATCACCTGCACACTGCAAAAATTGTAGGCACAGCGCCTACCAGCTGATCGACGACGGCCATTTTGAATACGAAGGTCATAGAGAAGTGAGTCGTTCGCGAACGAGTCGGCTTAGTGACCCGGATCTTCATACGGATCCGTAAGATCCGGATCCGTAAGACCGATCTTCAAAGCTACGGACACACTTGCTCGCCGTTCAAGGATCTTTGCGAACGAGTGGGCGGGTAGCAATTGCTACTAGGTAGCATGCTCTTTGGCTTTTAATGAGCAAGTGTGTCCGTAGCTTAATTCAGTCGTTCAATTGAGCCGATTCACTGAACCGGATCTTTTCATTCTCGTTCAACTGAGCTGCTTTGCCCGTCTCTAGGTAGCATTTTGATGTAAAATATTATTCAATTTTTTCATACAGTTTAAAGTTTTTCAATATTTTAAATAATAGAGATAAACTAATAGAGATACCTCTATTTTGATACTGAATTATTTAGGCTTAAATATTGTTTCAATAAACACAACAACTAAATCTCTATAAACAGTATGAAATAACGAATAACATGAAATGTTGTTAATACTGATGGCTTATGTCATACCTACATAATCAAAGTTTCAATACAATGACTGGTGACGCGTGACGTCACCACTAACCATTCAGTGATACCAACTTTACAGTGTTTTGACGAGAGGTTTAAAAATGCACTTTTTAATAATATTTTAAGAACTTGTTACGATACACAAATACGCCACTGCGCAAACTACAGTTTCACTCCCTCGCCGCTAGCTTACCGGCGCGCTACGGGCGGCGGAACCCAAGCAAGCCACCGTCGACAGCGAGCCGCCAACCGCACTCTTCTCCAGCGCCTGGCTTGAGCGCCCGTGTTGTCGTAAACCGTTCCGCACAGTTCCGGAACATTCTGCAAGCCACGATGCAGCGTGTTTTGCATAGTGACTTGCGGGAACTCCAAGAATGGCTATATTCTTTCCCGTCACTGAATCTACAAGAGTTCAGCCCCCAGCTGTAAGTACCCAAGCTGTTTTCCCCCCTTATTTGCGTGTGTTCGCAGTAAATTCACCGCGGAGATAAATAGCCCTTCCAGAGAGATTATAGAGACAGATTCCTCCTTTTTAGATATAACTGTTGTTGCTACCCTGAATTACTATGTATGCATTATTGTGATATTGTGTCTACGCAGGTGTTTTACCCAATATAACCGTTGTTTACCCTGATTACTGGTTTCACTGCCTTCTCCCAGCCCGTAGAAATTTGAGCTTTATTTCAGGAAAGACCCACACACGCCTCACAGATCCTACCACCCTGGTGGTGAGGGCCTCTCCCGCTCTGCTGACTAAAACCTGAGCTAGTCTGTCGGCAGAATGTAGGGACCCCCATTTAGGTCCGCTAACAAACTCTACGTTTAATATTATGATATAAAACTTATATATTCAGAATCAGCGTTTATTGGCCTATATGAACATATTTTTTTAAAGCCATAATATTTTTCACTGGAGTTCCTTATTGTGCTAATTATCACGTGTTCACATTAATTCGCATAGTACTGTACTTCCCAAACTTTCCCTCTTGATCTCCAACCCCAATTCGAGTGCTTAAAGTTAAACAATTAAAAAAAAAAAATTACAATATCTCCACACAGAATGCCTTGAAGCAAATATCTTTGGGGATGCTGTGTGGAGGATCTTTTTAGGGAAAGAAAGAAGATGAAGTTCTGGTAAGGAAAACGGTATGAGGGAGTGGGGAGTAATATATTATCCTTGGATAAAAACTTACGCAATGATGTTATAATATTCCTTAGTGATGCAATTTTTTTAATGTAGCGTCTATTTTTTTGCTGTAAATTTTTTATCTTCATTGTATATAATCTTCTCATATTAATAACGTTTTCTCTTAGGATAACCTTCTTGGGGCAATCTATAATTAAAGGATCTATACTGCAGACGGGCGTAACACAGACATTTTCTCTTAGGATAACCTTCTTGGGGCTATCTATAATTAAAGGATCTATACTGCAGACGGGCGTAACACAGACATTTTCTCTTAGGATAACCTTCTTGGGGCTATCTATAATTAAAGGATCTATACTGCAGACGGGCGTAACACAGACATTTTCTCTTAGGATAACCTTCTTGGGGCTATCTATAATTAAAGGATCTATACTGCAGACGGGCGTAACACAGACATTTTCTCTTAGGATAACCTTCTTGGGGCTATCTATAATTAAAGGATCTATACTGCAGACGGGCGTAACACAGACATTTTCTCTTAGGATAACCTTCTTGGGGCTATCTATAATTAAAGGATCTATACTGCAGACGGGCGTAACACAGACATTTTCCTCGGGCTCTTCCTGGAAAAAGAAAAACATAATTAACTTACCTTACCTTATATTACGCATACAGGGCCTTACTAATAAAAGAGTTTTTAATTTTACACAACTCATAAACAACCATTAACTCTAGGAGTGCCGACTTTAAATTTTCGCCATCAGCTCCAGCTTATTATTTTCATAACAACTTTTTTTTGCAAAATTATGTTTTTTGTAAATTTTAAGTACCATCTTACCAGATAAAGCGTTCACATATCTATATATATATAAAAACGAATGTATGTTTGATTGCTTGCGTGCTTGCATATATGTTTGTTGTTTATGTATTGCTATACATGGGAAATGTTTGAAATTTCAAAATATCTTCTTTCCACTCTCGGGTAAGTTTCTGGATTATTACAACCACATGACAATACATCTGAAAAGTTTTTTAATCATTACAAAGAAAACTCTAACAAAACTGTCAAAAATGTCACAATTTGAGACATTTTGCAAACCATTGATTTTAATCAAAATTCAATTTTCGAATAAACTCTTTAAGCGTATATGATACCCTCGTAACATTTCGTAATCTGTCAAAATGTGTTTATTTTTACATCGCAAGATGGCACTAGGGGTGTCTTCCCAGATTTCAAAAGGTCAACATTATACTTGCGTTATGATTGTTATGAACATCCAAGCACAGTATTTTTAAATATCGAAGTAAAAAAACAAACTAATAACAAAGTGTGGTTTGTTTATGGAACTTATTACGTTGGTAGAATATTTAGTATGATCCTTTTTATAAATGTTTCATAATTTGCTTGTTCATGGTCCTTTCAAATGGTCCTTTCATCGTTTCCATAATAAACAACGTTTGGAATCTCGTGGTTAACATTTGGAGTCGATTTAATGAAGTTTTTTTTTTTTAAATTTAACTTCTAAATATTCAGTCGTTAATTGATTTTAAACTATATTTTCTAGAATTCATCATTATTATTACTATCCCCAAATTGGAAACGTATATTTGATAGAATATCTATACATATTAATAACATCATTAATAATATTGACTTCGAGAAATAAAATAAAGTTTCTTTTTTATCTATATACTAGCTGGTACCCGGCATGCATTGCTATGCCATTTAATAAAGAAATCATTTCTCCCTTCGCGTCCTTTCCCATTCGTCCCGTTCACCTTCCTCCTCCCCTTCCTCTCCCGCGTCCCCTTCCCCTCTCACGTTCCCGCTCATTCTCCTCCTCCACCTTCCCTCTCCTCACTCTACCCCCCCTTCCCCCGTCCCGCGAACCCCCCTCCCGAGTTCCCCTCCCCCCTCCCGTATTCGACCAACACACATCAGCTACTAGCCAGTACCTTGGCAAATCAAAACCCGAGTCGGGGGGGCGGGGGTTGTCGAACTTTGAAACAATGTAAGCAGTCAAATTATTCGAATAATCACATTTACACAAGTACGCAGTCACCTGATATGTAACACTAATCCTCGAAATGGCTCGAAAAAAGTGAGTTCGTGCACGAAGCGGCAACACCGCACAAACTAAGTAGGGATAGATTGCGTCAAATCTGACAGTTGAATCGTTTATTAGGGAGAAAAATTAATCTGAAAATACCGAACCGAAACCGAACAAGGTGCTAAAATACCTGGCAACCCTGGCTACTACAGTGATTATCGACGTTCCGTTCTCGTCAACATCGCCACTTTGAATAGCCAGTTTTTTTCTTCGTCGGCTTCCGCAGTCATACTGGTAAATTTGGTTTTCTCCCACCATTCACAAACCTTCAATGGCATTATCCATATTCAGCAACAGATAAGGACTGAACTTCAATGGTGGCATATAACTCTTTCATGCCCGAATAACCCAATCCTATGCTCATTATTCCCGATACAAAAGATTCGTTGATGCCAATACCTTCTTATAGGCTTTCGGACGTTTTTAGTTTAAAAGTTTTACCACATAAAACGCATTTTAAATTAAAAGTAGAGTTCAAACCATTTATATTTTCTGAGGTAATTCGTAAGTGCTCTAAATTGCAGTTAAAAAAGGAATCATGTTGACTAATACATTGGAGTTGCTTAAAAAATAATCAAATTGTACTACTCTCCGCCCTTCTATTGAAATATCATCGCTTTCTTCTATCACCTCTTCAATAGTAAGCTCCTGCTCTGATTCTTCACAGATCCATCATTGGTCTTCGGTCATAGGTAATTTTGCCAAAGAATTGCTGTTTTTTGCTTCTAAACAATGTAGAAATAAAAACTGATTACCATGCTATTCAATCTGATTTTGAGATTATTAGTGTAAATTTTAGTAAAATACAAACCGACTATTATCACGATATTGGGAACACGCGTCATAAAAATCATAAAAAGTAAAAAAAAAATCTCACCCTTCGACAATATATTTGGTAAATATTTCCCTAACGAGTAGTCCACGCTCAAAACACACTTTAAAAAATTAAAACAAATTGTACTAGGTAGATTAGAGTTAGTATTAAGTAATTTATTAACCGGAATTGAAAATATTGCATTTTGATGGTTATTTTGTTATCTCTAAAAACGCGAAATGTCATTTCGTCTTGCGTAATTTTTCGTGTTTATGAAACCGAACAAAATAATGATTAATACGCATTATTCATCATTTCCGAAGATTACAATTCGTACTTATTTTGACAGAAAGTGATTTTTTCTTTTAAACATGCGTATTTCATTTCCATAATTAACATGGCGGTCCTTGAAAAATGACATTTCGCATTTTTTAAATTAAAAAAAAAAAAAAAAAAACATTGAAACGCAATATTTTTCAATTCCGGTTACTGAATTACTTATTACTAACCATTATCTACCTAGTACAATTTGTTTTATTTTTTTAATGTGTGTTTTGAGCGTGGAATCGATATGGAAATATTTACCATATATTTAATGAGGGCTAACGCAGTGCATGTAACAAGTGTTCCCATATATTAGGAATAAATGTAAATAGGTTATGAGAAATCGCCTTTTCAAACTTTGACATCTCGTATCTCAGAACAAGTTGTGAAGTTAGAACCCTATCCAAATGAGGTGACGAATAGTAATTGCGAGATATAGACTACCATAGTACAGGCATTTGCCTTGGTAGTCGAAAACCATGTAAAACAAACTGCAACAAACAAAATTAATAAAGAAAAAAAAAATGAAGTCCAATAGGAAGATGCTCCGAGGAACTAGCATCATTGATCCCTTCGGCACCGGCGCATAGTCGGGAAACACGCCAAACGCGTGCCCAACATTTGTACAAGGTTGATATTTGTCACATGAGAACGGGTCGTTTCTTCGACTCGTTCTTGTGTTCAACAGCTCGGCTGTGGAATGATTTGCCGGCCTCTGTGTTTCCTCCTTCCTACAACATGGGTCTCTTCAAGACCAATGTTCATTCCTTCCTCTCCTCAAAAAGACCCTCCACACAGCATCCCAGATGACATATGTGTGGAGTTAATGTAAAAAAAAAGTATAAAAGTACATTTTCGAGAGTAGTGGCTGATGAACCAATAATAATATCCTAGTACAATCTTCAAGTTGAAGTTGTATTTATTACCAAACACCGCGTACATAATGTACCTACGACAAATGTTTGGCGAGCGAAATGCCCGGATAAGCTAATACCCATATTCCGAAAGACGCCACGAGCCACGATACGTATATTATAGCTGTGTGTGTGTACGCAGCCCAATGAATTCTCACACACATACTTGCAAAACGTGCGCATCGCCACATACGTGAACAACGTACTAACCGTTTTCGGACCTGCAACGCACTTTAAACGTTATGTTTTCAATGATTGAAGCAAATATGGCGGTCGAAAAGAAACATTTTGACAGATTTACACCAAAAAAGTGAATTTTCGAGTACCTACTGTTTTTGTAGCTTGCTGAGATTATTGCAATGCTTCGAGTGTGTCGGTATTCTATATTTAGAGGCATAAATGAAACATTTTGATGGCATTTTCAAAATATATACGTTATTAAACGAGGAGCGTACAGTTTCACCGCCTGTCAACGGGAGATCCTAGCCCGGAATGAGTAAAAAGCTCGAACTGTGTAAGAATTTGGTGTAAAATGAAGTATTTATTTAATTGTTAATATCCACAGATATCATAACGATAATAAGAGGCCGTAATTCTACAGATGTATGTATTATGTAAATATTTTAAATTTAAAATATTGCGTAAAATCATTATTAATGCGACAATCATAGATTTAAGTTTAAAAAATGGGTTGTATGGTGTATCAATGTTTTTATTTTTCATGGTCAAATGCCTACATCAATTACAAAAAAAAATAAGCAGATTGAAAAATAAAGGTCCATTATTTGGTAACAAAAAATATCAAGTCCGAGAATGACACATGAAAGGTAGTATTAAGCCGTTTTAGAGAGCCGTTTTTCAGAAAATAACCATTCTGCCCCTATAACACACTCTTAACCCTAGATAACTAATTAACTAATCAATAACGCGCTACTCTGCCCAATTTGAAATCACCTACTTCCCCCCGCTCCCCGACCTTGACTCTTTCATTACCTTCCTAATTTGAGTAAACAGTGCAAAATGTTTCATAACGCTTAATAAGATCTCGATAGGTTTGTTCTGATTCACGGACAAAGACCAGAATTCAAACCTATTGGTGAATTTCGCACACTGAGTACTTATTTTGGCTGATAATTGCCGGTGTCAACCGTTGTTAAGGAGCCAAAACAGGTGTTTGTTTTTCTTCTGTCTTCCCATCGTAACGCAGCTGTCAACATTACCGTTCATATCGTGACAAGCTATCGTGACTCGCATAGTGAATTTACCGTCGGTAATTCATCTCCATCGTATCAAAACTAACTAACAACTGCCTGTGGACCATCCAGAAACAACCAATCGACCACAAGGGATCCACAAACCGGGCAAGATTGTCATCAAATTATCGTAAGTCCCTTTGTGAAATACCTTTGTTAATTGTTTCAGTAAACGTATCATATCGAGATCCACAAGCATAACTCGTATAGAGTGAGCATTCAGCTTCACTTTAACCCTAGTAAGGTGATGTCATCAACGCGCTAATCTAGTTTAATTCTTTCTTCGTTCACACAACATTTCATAACATTTCATGCTTTGGTTAAGGTTTAAAATTTTCTTTAAAAATATGTACACTTTGTTGGATTTTGGTTGGCGGAATGTTTCATAACGCTTAATAAGATCTCGATAGATTGACACGATTGCGGCCACACGCATACTAGAACGTGCCCTATGACCATCTCGTCGTATGCTGGATGAAAGTTTAGTTATAACAACAATTTTATTGTTAGGGTATGTACAATCATATATTCTTATATTTATTGATATTCTTGGCGAATCTTCTACAATAGAAGCTCCGGTTCTATCTAGGTCAAACGTGCGTAAAATTTGCTACCTGTGTCCATCCAAGGCCTGGAGGATGACCGAACACCGTTGCTCCAGATGTAGAAAGGCTATTTGTGGTCCACATAATGTTGACATGTATGGTCACTGTGTAGACTGATATTTTGATATTAATTTGTACTTAACTTGTTCATTATAAACCTTTTGTGATTATTTTAGATTTATTTCTAGTGTTTTATTGCGTAGTCCACTCGACGAAAGTGTAGTTAAAATGAAACAATGAAAACAGTTTAGTTATCTAGGGTTAAATTAATTAATTTAATTGATGAACTCACCTATGGTACTAAACCAAAATTGAATTCTTTGAATCTAATCAAGAATTATAGGTATTTTAAATAGGTTCCTACGTTAGGTACAAAATTTGACTGATTGTTCATACAATATACAAAAATGAATGTTTATAATTTGTATATGAAAAATGAAAATTTGTATAAAAAAATTGCATTGAAAACTGAATGTACCGGGACTGAATATATGGAACGAGGGAGAGGGGAGGGGAACTCAGGAGGGGGTTTCGAGAGGCGGAAGGGGAACGGGACGAATGGGATAGGACACGCAGGGAGAAACAATTTCTTTATTAAATGGCATTGCAAAGCATGCCGGGAACTCGCTAGTATATTTATAAAAATAGTACATGTTCTACATAGTTTTAATATTAAAATTTTCGTATTCAACCTGTCCCATTTTTTTTTATAATTTAAATTTTAACTAACAATCATCCCATTTTCCAGGGGTAAGCAGAGAGGACGGACCGCCAAACAACTCAGTCTCGGTACACACACTTTGCCTCACTCACATTCATACATCGTCTCATACATATTATTTTATTATTCTGACTTTTGACATGGCCTGATCTGATTCACTTGATTGTGTCATGTCTTCCTTGGGCGTGCCTGACTTCTTCCATTCACATTTGCGTCATATATTCTTCTCACACTATTTTCTTCTTTCATTTGCTCTATATGCCCAAACCATCTGAGGGTCCCTTTCTTAATCTTACTCATTATACTTACATCAGCCTTACATTCTTTGTGGATAGCCACATTTCTCACAAGATCATACATAGTTTTACCACACATCCGCCTCAGGGATCTCATTTCAACAGCATTTCAGTTTACTTTTATCCTTCCTCTGCCAGTTCCATGCCTCACTGCCATACATCAGGGTAGGTCCAGGTAACGGCATTCAGTCCTCTATTAATGGAGTTACCTGCATTTACCCTTCTTTCAATATCTCTATTAGCCTTCCTATCTCTCTTAAACATACTACCCAGATACACAAACTCATCCACCTGCTTCAAGTATTCATCATTCACAACTATTTTACACACTGTTTTCGTACTCTTTGAAATTTAAATTTAAATTTTCTTCAAATAAAAATGTGCACAACGTCATGAAATCTTTAAAGTGGTGCTACTTTAGTTGACACATATTATACTGTAATTACTGTTGTGAGAGGCTAATACAATTTCTCACCTTCACATCGACTCTCAGAGGGTCTGTGGTATCATGGGGAGCCATCGAATCAACTGTCGATGTTTCAATCTTCAATCCAAATTCCGGTGTAATTCTAGTTTCGGGGACTATTCTTGGCGATTTCTTTTTCTGAAAAAAAAACCATGATTATTCTCATAACTTGAATTTACACAACGGTTCACAAACATGTAGCTGCAACCCCTTAAAAAACGTAGACACATCAAATACCTTGATGTAAAAATAGATACATTTTTGAGGTGAAACAATCATGTCAAAATGCTGGTAAATAATACTAGGAGACTTAAATATCAACCCATTGGCCCCTAAATTGTTAAGCTAAAAAATTGTCCTTCACATCTGAATTAATTTTGTACCAAAATTTTTAAATCTTCAGTGGTGTACTAAATCTAATATAACTTTTAAGCAAGGATCATACTGAGCAGACGCAACGCCACGCAACGTTCCTGTACCGTTCACACTGGCCAGACGTACGTACGCGTCGCTGTGACCACGTGACAAGGGGTCTGTGGTTGTGCGCAGGCGCGTTTGATTTGACACATTTGACATTTATTTTTTAGGTTATGTTTATGTGATTCTCTTAGCAGATGACAGCTTTGCCATATCTTGAAAGTGAATTTGAAGATGATTTGCTACGATTATTATTGTTAAATCAATATTCTCGTAAAAAGAAAAAAAGTGAGAAGTATTTGGGTCCACAACATTAACAAACAAAGACAAATGTTGGAGAGTTCCATACTTTAGTAAAGGAACTAGAATCTGATGACGGACGATTCTGCATGTACTTCCGTATGAGTAAAGTGGTTTTTGAAGAGCTTCACAGCATAATTGAATGATTGAATATGACATAAAAAAAAGAAAACACACATCTTCGAAAGTCAATTGGGACCAGAGAAAGATCTAAAGTTTGATTGACATTCATTATAGGGGTATAATATTGAAAATCATGCCATAAATGGCTGAAATTTCTTCCTAAGTTGCACTGCGTATGCAGAATCTCTATAATCCTGTAATTTGATTTTATAAATAACTTCGTGCCGTCTAAAAGCTTCAATAAACTGTTCGTCATCCATTTTTTTAATAATATCTGTCAAAAAAACAACCATAGATATAGCGAAACAACGTTAGATGCTCAGATAACACCAAAAAGATGTAAAATCATCTCGTAGTAGGCGTGACCATACCCCCTCCACCTTCCACATGGCCCACGCCGATCTGGCTGCGGCAGGTCCGCGTAGCGTAGGGGGCGTCGGTTTGCATTGCGTGGGGCTAGTATGTTTCTAAAGCACCCGTTTCCATAGAAAATGTGTGGATGGTAAGCAGTCCAGATATGGAAATGGTGACGTCTACCCACGTGGCGTGGCGTTGCGTGGGCTCAGTGTGGCCTTACCTTTAAACTACCTGTTTAGACGTAATATATATTTTAATTTATTGTGTGTTGAATCAAGGTATGTAAAAATATGTATGGTACGTAAAATGTGTTTAAAAAAATTATAATATGATTAAATGTGGATATAAACAAGAATTAAAAAAAAAATTATTAAAATATAAAAAAATTGTACATTGAGCAATCTTATTGGCATAATTTATATTTTTACACATTTATATACTTATAACGAAAAAATGTTCTAAATATAATACTGATACCCTCATGTGTACCACTGTATACTTATAATCTCATGTAACACTTTAACCACTCCGACCACCACTGTATACTTATAATTTCATGTAACACTTTAACCACTCCGACCCGTAGGAGTGTTTACATGGCAATATAACAATAGCAGTCAAGTACAATAAGCGTGTTTTCACGTTAAAGCATGCGTTCCCACAGAAATCATTATAACTCTGTTATTATTCTAGTGACAACCCTAAAACAAAAAGTAGAAGAACCATTTTGAATCAAGCTTCACATATCAATCAAAGTTGTCCGTAGAAGTAAGTACATAAAAGACTTATTTTGAAGAAACAGTTTTCACCCGCCAAATCGCCTACGCGCCGCGCCATTAGACAGTATTAATTTTTTATCAAATATTATTGTATGGAATGGTAAAAAAGTGAGGAGACAAAATTATTTTTATACTTTTATACAATAGAATAAGTGGTTTTTTTTACATATCGTGATTTTAGTACCGTTTTCACATAAAAACATCACATGAGTCATTTTTACAATTTTTTAATGTTTGCATTCTAAATTTTAATATTTACATATGTTAATATTTATTTGTAATATAAAGCTTATTTCATAACCTTTCAAAAACAGTTTTTAGTATTCGGCTACGCTCAGAAATGTTTCATTTATAGAGCTTTAATTGCGTAAATGTTACTGTACTTCGTAAATTGTATTTTTTTATATTTTCCTACTATATGTATGAATAAATTTACGTACATCTAAATAAAAATTTCAAAAACAAAAAAGCCTCCGCTCTTAAAAAAAATAAAAAAAACAATGAACTCACCTGCAAATGGGCGGGGAAGTCAGGAAATATTGTAGGGACACCACTCTTCTCCAACCTCACGGAAAAAAGGGAACTTCTGTCAATATGGCATTCTTCAAAATGCTTGGAACACAGAACACTATATTGATTTGGTCGCCAATCTTTAAGTCGAAGAGCCTTAACCCAGGCATCCCTCAATTTTGGATTCTTTGGAAATCTAAAAAAAGGCAAATTACCTATATTATTTTATTTTTATGTTAGTTTATTGGGGAAATAAAAAGTTATGCATATTTCAATAAAGTAATTTCAAGTTACATGTTTGCATGAACTAGCAAAGTTTTCGCATAAAATTCATAGTAAGTATACACAGAAAAACATAGAAGCATAACCAATGACTTTATATAAATGATTAACCCTTTCCACTCCAAGCCTTTTTGTTTTTATTCCACCAGCTTCACGACAAAATTGCATTGTTTTAAGTTTTAGTTTTTTTTGTAAATAAAATTGATATTAGTTCATCCGTAAATTTTTTTTTGGATTTTGGCCTTTTGACACATTTTGATTTACTTTTTTAAACATGACGGGATAGAGGATTATTTCACTAATACACAATCAAGCCATAGAAAATAGAAATCACAAATACATTCAACGAGTCTTTGTACGAAAGCAAACACGATAATGCACAGTGGGAGATAAAATATTGACAACAGAACGGTACGATAACTACTAGTGTACTTTTGTAACATCGTTACCCGCGGCTCTACCGGCAGTGAGTCGTAGCCCCCCTTGACCGTAGCAGGGTTACAGCGCCCTTGTGGTGATTTTTGACAAAAAAGTAGCCAAATATTATTATTACTAAAGTATTGTGCGATTCTAGAATATATCTTTCAATCGTGATTCAAAAATTTTTGTAAAAAATCGCTCTTATTTTAAAATTGTCCGCAAATAGAAATATTACACCATGTCGAGTATCATTCGACATTGGAGCTGGTTGAACAAAATCAATATCGGGTGACACTCGACTTTGGAGTGCAAAGGGTTAAAGTAAGCATAAGTAGTAGATAAAAGCAAAAGAAATAAAATAAAACACAAATTATAGTATATAAGATACAAAACGTGGAATGAAGTCATGTACCTGTATAAAAATAATACATTTTTAAATCATAAGATTATGTTAACTATAAAATAAAACTGATAAAAAAAGAAAAACAACATAATGAGAATGACAAAATAACACACAGCAGGGGAGAGGGTTCGTAATTAACATTTGTTTAAATTTTTTCTATTATACATTACGGAACCACACAAGAGCCCTACCCTCTAAAAGGTCCGGGAATGCAGTGACAACAAAAGAAAGTTCAATTCGACGGCACCTAGCCAATTCCTCTACCCTAAGTATGAAGTCCCTTATATCTGAAGAACCGAAAAACTTAATATTCCAATTGTAAATTGACGGGCTTTGAACATTATTGGTATAGTAATTATTAACAATATTTGTTGTGTACCTAAATTGACCTGAGGACAAATGGAAAATATCAGCGTCTGAAAAGATATTATTATTGTGTTTTGTGCATGTCCTTCCGAGAAATGAATGTAGTTTGTTTTTGAGTGCAGGGTGTGGAATAGTTGGTTGGATCTTGTATTTCGTATTGGAAGGTGGAAATTAATGTTTTCCAGAAGATAGTTGGGCTAAAATGCAGATCCTGCCAATGTCTGGGAATTTAATAAAAAGGCACTTTCTAGATGAGAAAAGTGTGGAGAAGATGAATAAAAAAGAAATTAAGGTGCGCTCGGCAAAATTGAGGGAGATACAGCCGTTTAAAGTATTTAAAATTTCTCTTCGCGAACTGATATTATGACAGTCCGTTCGCCATTTTTTCACTGTTTATGTTGGTATCCCAGACCTAATACAAACCTAGATACGATTGTAGCTGACTTCGTGGGATAAATGATAAGGCGCGTAATTATGAAAAACAGAATTAATAGTATGCCAGAATCACAAACCATGTTACACAAACCTAGCGTAGCCGCTGAACTACTTGAAAACTGGGATGTTTTTCTTGTCTTGACGCGAGTAGGCGTTATAAAGGGGCACTTTCTTTAGGACGATTATGAGTGCTACCAACTTTAAGGTAGTATTTGGTTTACAGATTTATACGTCTTTTAAAACGGCGGGCGGACTGACAGTATCGGTTCGCGAAGTGAAATTTTATTTATACCTACTGTGAACGGCTGTATCTCCCTCAATTTTGCCGAACGCGCCTTAATTTTGGGAGGAATGCAGATCCGGGCACCACTTTTTTTTGGCAGAAAACCATGTTTTCACCGCGTTTTAAGTTGAGAACTTTAACCTGGAAGGTGAAAAAAAGTGCGGAAAGCAATAAAAAAAAAAATTGAATAAGTAATTAATTTTCAATTACGTTAAGAAAAATTTCACTTCGCAAACCAATACTGTTAGTCCACCTGCCATTTTGTCACTAACCTAAAAGAAAATCAGTGTTGCCAACTCTCAAAAATATTTATCCCTAAACTAAACTCAAAAACCCCTAGAAACCGACAAATTACTTGAAAAATTTAAAAATAATAATTTTAAAATTTTTAATTACTAGCGGCTACGCTAGGTTTGTGTAACATGGTTTGTGATTCAAAAGAAAGTGCCCCTTTATAACGCCTACTCGCGTCAAGGCAAGAAAAACATCCCAGTTTTCAAGTAGTTTAGCGGCTACGCTAGGTTTGTGTAACATGGTTTGTGATAGAAAAGAAAGTGCCCCCTTCGTAGCGCCTACTCGCGTCACGGCAAGAAAACATCCCAGTTTTCAAGTAGTTTAGCGGCTACGCTAGGTTTGTGTAACATGGTTTGTGATAGAAAAGAAAGTGCCCCCTTCGTAGCGCCTACTCGCGTCACGGCAAAAAAACATCCCAGTTTTCAAGTAGTTTAGCGGCTACGCTAGGTTTGTGTAACATGGTTTGTGATAGAAAAGAAAGTGCCCCCTTCGTAGCGCCTACTCGCGTCACGGCAAAAAACATCCCAGTTTTCAAGTAGTTTACCCCCTTCGTAGCGCCTACTCGCGTCACGGCAAAAAAACATCCCAGTTTTCAAGTAGTTTAGCGGCAACGCTAGGTTTGTGTAACATGGTTTGTGATAGAAAAGAAAGTGCCCCCTTCGTATGTATACTAAAGCACCGTTTACATGCACACTTCAGAACGATCGAATCCCGCGCCACTTCAGGCACTGGTTTGTCTAGCAGGATTGTGTATAATACCTATTATCTTTACTTTAAAAAACAATCTACGTTTTTAAATGGTTTGTCTAACGGGATTGTGTATGTTATCTTTATTTTAAAAAACATCCCAGGATTTGAATGGTTTGTCTCCATTCCAGTACCAACGCGCGTTATTATTTATTCCCTACAATCGTATCTAGGCTCTTGTATCGGGTATCCCTACCAACAAATTAGTATCAAATGGCGGACACAGGCGGACAATATCTGTTCATGAAGTGTCATTTCATACATTCTTTAAACGGCTGTATCTCCCTCAATTTTGCCGAGCGCGCCTTAATTTCTTTTTTATTCAACTTTTCCACACTTTTCTCATCTAGAAAGTGCATTTTTATTAAATTTCCAAGTGGTGCCCGGATCTGCATTTCACCCAATATATTTCTTCCATCTTCTAGAGTTGATAAATTGTGGAATGTCAACGAGTCTTTTAGATGTTCTGGTGTTCGGAAGAATTTAAAGTCAGTGTTTCATTTTTTTTTTCAATTCCTTCTAATATTATGTTAGGTAATTCTAACCTAACAATATCAAACGATTAGAAACTTTACTCTACAGTTTGTAAAGTAGAAATGAATTTTGTTGAATCAAGGTAATTTTTTTCCGATTCTACATTTTTTTAAAACAATACATTTACTCATTTTCGGTACCAATATATTGTAAACAATACAAAGTGTTATTGTTATTGACAGTTGACAGTTCGGAAATGGATCGAGAATCGAGCGTTCAAGAAAGAAGAAAACCGATTTTTACGGCAAAAGAAACTGAACAATACAATTCGTATATTACAGAATAAGGTATACTGTGTATATATTCTAATAATGGACATTAATTTCAATGTTAAGAGACGAAGCCATTTATAAATCTACTTACTTGAAAAATGAAAGTCCGGATTCTTGAGATGTCTTAACATTATTTGTCCGGTTTCCGCAACGAAATGCAGAACACGTTACCATGTTTATTATTAAAAGATTTAATAGTTCTCGGACGGAACAATTTCACTTCAAAACCACAAAATAATTACTAACAAAGAATTTTTAAATTTAATTACGAAGAATCAAGTAAGAACCCAAGACGACGATTGTCACTTAAAATGGCGGCCAAACACAATTCTCCCCTCATCCCGCGGCTTCAAATTGTTTACGAATAGTTCCCCATAGAATATTATTTTTAAAGTTGCCAATGCAATATGTTGATGTTCTAAAATACCCAAAATAGACGTATAAAATCCCCAAATTAGAACAAAATAACAATTAGACGCAATTTCCCCGCAATTTTCCCACAAGTTCAGATAAAACTAGCTAAAGTCGTAAACTCCACGTAAAGGATTTTACGTGGAGTTTTTTTTTAATCTAATATCGAGAGTGACCTTTCTCTTTTTTTTGAAGGTCAAGTACGCAAAGTTTCATCAATCTCGAAATGAAACTATAGATTTTTTACAAATTAATTCCACGCCGAACCACACAGGTTACAGACACTCTTATTTATATTAATAGATGGAATGAACTTGGTAGCTGAAGTCCCCGGCGTTTATCGGGCTATCATCCTGTATAGAAGATAGAAGGAGCTTGTAGGAAATTATTATTGTTTGCTCCCAAAATTTGGGGATTTTAAACGTCTATTTTGAGTATTTTAGAACATAATGCGTTGGCAACTCTACTTGTGACAGATGTGAATTGTGACAGAAAATTGAGCAGTTTGAGCGATTCGTCGATTATCGTTTCCAATTCTTGCATGAAAAAGAAAAACACAATATTTTGTATGGTAATGAAATGATGTTCTGAATTTAAAGCCCAACGTCGTCAAAATACTGGTAGCAGACTTATCTCGCGGCTCGAGTTGAGGAATATTTAAAATGAATTTCAAAACAGGTTCCAAGTGTGCCGTTTTAGGATGTAATAATTACTACAAACGAAATAAAGACACAACTAAGTCGTTTTTCAGAATGACAAGAGATGCTAACAGGTTAGTTGGTGAAACATATAAGTTACTTAAATTTTAGCCTATAATATTTTTAGAGTTTATAAAATGTTGTTTTATCATTTGAAGAAAGGAGATATCACCAAAGCTGTTTTATACGCCCCGGAGACGATCTATATCAACTGTCAATGGTTAGGTCAATGTACCTATGTCTTTGTTGCAATTGGCAATTGCTAATTGATTGTTTAGGGCCTTCGCACATGGAGAAATTTTAAAAAAAGCAGTTGGCGACTCAATCGCTATTCTCAAGAAATGAACTTGCGAATTTTATTGGCGGTCCACACACAGGCAACTTGGGAAAAAATTCGGTGTTTGGGGGAAATTCCTAAAAAATAAAACTAGTTATTTTTATACTAATTTGGGGCCGGGGAATCCGAATCTGAAAGAATTATGCGGCGGCAAGCAATATTAACTGAATTACACGACTTTAAAAATTTTTATACACATACAGGAAAATAGCCATTTTGGAAGCATTCTGATTCCTAGAAAATCAAACTAGTTATTTTTATACTAACTATGGGCCGGGGAATCCGAATCTGAAAGAATTAGGCGGCGGCAAGCAATATTAACTGAATTACAAGAATTTAAAATTTTCTATACACACACACATGAAAATAGTCATTTCGGAAACATTTTGACACACGAAGTACGAAAATCATAGAAAAACAAGAAATGTAGAAAAACATGTGCCGGCAGTGTTACCAGCTCTCAAAAATATTTATCCCTATATCAATAACGTAAAACGACACGACACTTGCTCACATGATAATTCATCACATAACACATTAACCTGAAAATAGATCTTTCCGACACGATAATTCCTCACATAACACATTAACCTGATGAATTACGACTATCTCAACGGCCGTATTCTTAAACCAAAAGTATGAAAATTCGTAGTCTTAAAAATGCGTAACCTAACCTAACGCTAGGTTTGTGTAACATGGTTTGTGCCCCTTTATACCGCCTGCTCGCGTCCCTAACCTAACCTAACCTAACGCTAGGTTTGTGTAACATGGTTTGTGCCCCTTTATACCGCCTGCTCACGTCACAGTAAAAAAACATCCCTATTTTCAAGTAGTTTAGCGGCTACGCTAGGTTTGTGTAACATGGTTTGTGCCCCTTTATACCGCCTGCTCGCGTCACGGCAAAAAAACATCCCTGTTTTCAAGTAGTTTAGCGGCTACGCTAGGTTTGTGTAACATGGTTTGTGCCCCTTTATACCGCCTGCTCGCGTCACGGCAAAAAAACATCCCTGTTTTCAAGTAGTTTAGCGGCTACGCTAGGTTTGTGTAACATGGTTTGTGCCCTTTTATACCGCCTGCTCGAGACACGGCAAAAAAACATCCCTGTTTTCAAGTAGTTTAGCGGCTACGCTAGGTTTGTGTAACATGGTTTGTGCCCCTTTATACCGCCTGCTCGCGTCACGGCAAAAAAACATCCCTGTTTTCAAGTAGTTTAGCGGCTACGCTAGGTTTGTGTAACATGGTTTGTGCCCCTTTATACCGCCTGCTCGCGTCACGGCAAAAAAACATCCCTGTTTTCAAGTAGTTTAGCGGCTACGCTAGGTTTGTGTAACATGGTTTGTGCCCCTTTATACCGCCTGCTCGCGTCACGGCAAAAAAACATCCCTGTTTTCAAGTAGTTTAGCAGCTACGCTGGGTTTATGTAACATGGTTTGTGATACAAAAGTGAGTAAAATTTATAAAAAATAAGTACTTAAAATATAAACATTATATTTTACGTTATTGATATTACTGCTTAATGGCAACACTTAATTTTGTGTGGTAAAAACATCTATGTTATCTTGTTTTTCTATGATCTTCGTACTTCGTGTGTCAAAATGCTTCCGAAATAACTATTTTCATGTGTGTGTGTATAGAAAATTTTAAAGTCTTGTAATTCAGTTAATATTGCTTGCCGCCGCCTAATTCTTTCAGATTCGGTCCCCGGCCCATAGTTAGTATAAAAATAACTAGTTTGATTTTCTAGGAATCAGAATACTTCCAAAATGGCTATTTTCCTGTATGTGTATAAAAATTTTAAAAGTCGTGTAATTCAGTTAATATTGCTTGCCGCCGCCTAATTCTTTCAGATTTGGGAAAAAATTCGGTTTATGGGGGATGGTCCAAAAAAAAAAATTTTTTTTTTTTATACTAATTATGGGCCGGAAAATCCGAATCTGAAAGAATTAGGCGGCGGCAAGCAATATTAACTGAATTACACGACTTTAAAATTTTCTATACACACACACATGAAAATAGTCATTTCGGAAACATTTTGACACACGAAGTACGAAAATCATAGAATCATATTTCATACTTTTGGTTTAAGAATATGGCCGTTGAGATAGTCGTAATTCATAATATAGGGATAAATATTTTTGAAAGCTGGTAACACTGCCGGCACATGTTTTAGTACATTTCTTGTTTTTCTATGATTTTCGTACTTCGTGTGTCAAAATGCTTCCGAAATGAATATTTTCATGTGTGTGTGTATAGAAAATTTTAAAGTCGTGTAATTCAGTTAATATTGCTTGCCGCCGCCTAATTCTTTCAGATTCGGATTCCCCGGCCCATAGTTAGTATAAAAATAACTAGTTTGATTTTCTAGGAATCAAAATGCTTCCAAAATGGCTATTTTCCTGTATGTGTATAAAAAATTTTAAAGTCGTGTAATTCAGTTAATATTGCTTGCCGCCGCCTAATTCTTTCAGATTCGGATTCCCCGACCCAAAATTAGTATAAAAATAACTAGTTATATTTTTTAGGAATTTCCTCCTTAAACCGAACTTTAGCCCAGATTCGGATTCCCCGACCCCAAATTAGTATAAAAATAACTAGTTTTATTTTTTAGGAATTTCTCCCAAACACCGAACTTTAGCCGCAACTTGTTAAAGACCAGTTGTCATGGGCGATGCGTTGGGCGATGTTGCCATGTTGACAGGTTGCCGTGGTTACGCCTCACAACCTGTCAAGTTTTCGAGTAATTTGCGATATGTCAGAGCAGGAAAATATCGATTTTGTTCTGGAGGTTAAAAAAATATTATTGTATATTAAGGTTGAGGTAATTGTTCGGAACAAACGTCAACGGTTAATACGCACTTTTTTTTGATAAAACTTTTAGATTCTTCTTAATTACCATAAAAGACAACTATTTGCATTGGGTGCGGTTGAAAATGTTACATTTTTAATTTTATTTACGTAAATTGAAAATTTGCTTTCACACTGTCAAATCACTCTGTTTGCAGTTCGGAACAAACGTCAACGGTTAATACGCACTTTTTTTGATAAAACTTTTAAAATTAAGATAATATACACAAGCCCGCTACACAAACCCTGCTTTGCCAGACAAACCATTCAAAAACGTAGGCTGTTTTTTAAAGTAAAGATAACATACACAGTCCCGTTACATAACCGTTGACGTTTGTTCCGAATATTTACCAAGGTTGATAATTGATAAACTATTAATAAATTATATATTTTAGTTTAACAAGTTGGTATAATTACTGAAATCGTTCAGTTATGTCATGAATTGAGTTTTCAACCAGTTTTTGGTGAGCGAAGGCCCTTACCGAGGCGATTGAAGCGATTGACAATTGAGATCTTATTGATGTGGAATGATGTGTATTTTGATTGAGAGCATAGATGCCATTGACAAGTAATGATTGTTTCGTTGTGCAATAAATTGAAAATCGTTCATTCAATCGTTCTATCTATTGAGCCCTTTGGAAATCAATTTCATCGCGGAATGAGATTTGTTTGTCTTATGCAGTAGGGCCTCGCTAATTCGGATAGGGAAAATCAAGACCCTTCCGAATTATCGAGGCATCCGGATTATAGTATGCAATATTATAATAGAAATAAAACACATTTTTAACTTGGGTTTCATTTATTAAGCACGTTTAACCAGCCAGCGGATGAAAATCCACATTTCTTCAAAAGTTGTTCTTACGATCGTGCAGGGTGGTTACAATGAGAAAGATTAATTATTCTCCGTACCAGCTTTTTTAAATTATAACTCAATATCGAATTTATTTCAATCCAAATTAGCTTTAATTTATACCTTCATCCAAAAATGCTGAAAGGCGTGATGATAAAACTATTAAAATAATGTACATTTTGTAATTATTTTTTGATTATAAGTATTTATCATTTTTCAATAATGTCTAAATTTAATAAGAATGTTAAAAAAATCTGAAATATATTAGTTTGTAAGTGCGCAAATAAATACACAAACTGACTAATTTTCGTCAAGAAACACATGTACGTATATATTTTTTAACGATTTTATTGAAACTAAAATTAAAATTCTAAAACATGCGTTTGCTAGATAATGTATTGATTTATTTTACTGCATGATTATATTATTTGAAATGGGTGTGGTATAATACAAAATCTTTTTTGAAAATTTAACAAATCTGCCAACGACCTATGGAATAACCTTATTATACTAAAAATTAAAAAAATTTCTCAAAATTTATTACATGCAAATGCTAGATAAAAGAACAATCTTTCGAAATCCATTTATAATTTTTTGTGGAAAAGAGTAATACGTCTAAAATCTGATTTGAAAATGACATATTTCTGGTTTTCTCTGGTAATGCCCTCTTAAAGTAAAAAATTAAAATCAATTTAGACAAGTGTATGTACCTACTTACAAAAAAATTCAAACATGTAAGAAATTTGCGTGGTTAACATGAAATTAAAATTTGCACGTTAAATAAATATTATGTACGTTCAGTGTCAAGTCCTCTATTCCAAGTCTATTCCTTATTTCTAGAGTTATATCTTCTGCCCATGAATCAATAAAGAAACCAGAACACATTGAATGTATGTACCAATGTTAACGCAAGCATGGGAAGTGGGGGGGTAAGAGCTTTGCTTACCTTTGTTGACGAGGGGGGGGTAAATAATTGCAAAAAATCTGCTTACATACTATTTGAACGGCCCCATGTTCATAAATCCTCACCAATTTTAATGTTTAAAATGCATTTTTATAATTGTTTCAGCTTAAAATCGTGGATCTTAGCATGCCATAGAAAGGATTTACTTGATCTATTAGATGTGAAAGAGACTGACTATTTTTATTACAGGCATGTTATATGTTCTGACCATTTTGACACAAGATGTTTTATAAACAAAAATATGTTTAGTATGGGGTAAGTTTGCATATTATTTATTTCTTTGTACACCCATTAGGCTTTTACATTCATAGATACTAATATTTATAATAATGGTATGTAGAAAATGAACAAATAACAATTTAAGCGATGTTTTTTTTTAGGCTACGCGTTGGTTCTGTTCCAACACTTAATTTATATAAAGTTCCGAAGAAGCCGGAGAGAAAAATTATTGATGTAAATGACAACAAGCGGGTGAGAAAGAGTCTGGATAAAATTGACAGCAAGCAGAATAGAAAGAGTCTAGATAAATTTGGCAACCTCAGCAAAAGGTATAAATAAACAAATTAATCCATATGTATTGCCGCGCCACTAGCGAGGCTTCTAACTGTTAAAAAAACTTACTAAAAAAGAAATTAGGTTTGTATTATGTGTGAGTAAAAAAAGGTTAAGATAGCTACAACCCAAGTGTAATTACTAATAAAAAAATACTTCTCAACCGTTAAACGGTGTTTTAGTTAAACATTGAATAAAGACTGTATAAGGGCGTTTACCAAAAAAATTTACCACTCGAAAATGACGTGTCCTACGACTTTCAATAAGATATTCTATAGGTTAATAATTTTAGAACATGTTTCTTAAAATAAGTCCTATAAAATAATTTATAAAACTAATTATTTACATAGCAAAAACCATAAAATACATATAATTAACATAAATATTCGTCAAATAAGTTATAAGAGAGGCGATTTTTTGAGTGTCCTACCCTACTTTTGGAAAATTCCGAATGCATAATATTAATGTTTACCCAGTCCCTGTTTCAACATTTTGTGTTAATTTAAATGGTCATATGTTCCAAATTCATTAACATATATTACTTTTAGCAGAGTAGAGTTCAAAATAATAAAAAAAAATCTGTTTTATTCTATGCCTAAAAATGATGTCCGTGGAAAATTCCGCAACGCTACAACAATAAATCGATTTTAAACGAAAAATTACCTTTAAAATCATTGTGGGAATCGGTTTATTTTGATAAATGGCAACATTTGCACTATAAACAATCGCCATCTTAGTTTTGAGCCGCAGTGTATGTCTCCTGTGACACGCTGAGTAGTTGGGCGTCACGTTGTGCTGTTTTTATTTTCTACTACGAACTTGGTTTTTGTTGGTAAGTAAGAAAGATTTTACTTACAGCATTTGAAGGTTAATTACTTAAGTCATGTAGAATATGATTAAATATGCCAATTAGTGAAATCGGTCTTAAAAATAAGTGCTTTTTGAGTTTGTTTCTGTTCCGGCATCATACGTCACATCCAAAACGTGACGTGATGTACTAGTGGAACGCAAAATGTGACATAATGGCATAATTATTAAGCATGGTTTACATTGTGCCAAATGATTTATTTAATTCTATATATAGTAACTACTGCTGGTTTTTATGTTTTGTCATATTATATATATATTTTTTTAAGTCTATTGAAAGTAGGAATTAAGTTTTTATTTACAGTTTATTTCTGAAAATCATCCCTGGTGAGAGGTGTCTCGGTAAAGTCTCTTTCGATATTCAGTTATTAGTTACGTCAGTATGGCATTAAAAAAATTGGAAAAAAAACTACGAAATCAGTTTGAAATAAAGGTTTCGAATTCATAAGCTTATAACTAACTTGAACCATCAGAGACTTCGTTGGCTAGAAGTGATGTTATGAAAAATGAAAAATATTTAATTAAATTGTTTATCTTAAAACTTATGGTTGAATTTATGTGGTTAACTTACTAAATATTTAAATTATAAATTTATAATGCAAATTGTTCTTAAAATTGGGCAGGATGTAAACCTGCCTTTATAGTCTTTTCCATTAACGTTAATTAAGTTCACTATGTCCTATTGTGATGATATAAAAGATTTAACTTTTTTATATTAATTTGTTTAGAATAATGCTCAAAGATTAGATTTTTTTTAAAAACATGATTAATTTTATTATCTGTATACATTTAAAATTATATTACTTTAAAACAAAAATGCCAAAGTAAAGACTGACTAAATTGTGCCATTGAATTTACCATATAGTAGCGTTGTGGAATAGTTTTATTAAGAAAAGATATATTTTCATTTAATTACCTATCTTAAGTTATGTGTTTTTTGAAGACTGTTTAATTTAAATGATAGTTTAATAAATAATTAATTAAAATTTCCACAGAATTTTACTTAAATCTTACCTAAGGTTTGTGACGTAATGGAACTTCGCATCACCCGTACTTCATTAAAACATTGATTTCCCGCTAAATAGTAGACTTTTCTTATTTATATTTATTATTTTTACGAAGTTAGATATATTAGGGAACGTACCCATACTACGTGACCAACTTTTTCCAATTTTTAACCCCCTCCCCCCCCCCCCCCCCCCCCCCCGGTGACCAAAATCCTAAGCAACCCGCCGCTCATTTGTATGGAGCGTGACATTTTGAAGACCCCTACCCCCTAAAAGTGTCACGCAGTATGGGTACGTTCCCTTATTAACTCAATAAAAAATCGTTTTGTTACTAAAAAAAAAATTTTTTTTGGTGGAATTCCATTACGTAACGGACATTTTTTTTGGTAAACGCCCATAATTTCTATTCCAAATTATTACTAATAAAAAATTGCATATTGTATTGTGTATGTATTATTAAAAGTAGTATGACTCGTACAAAAACATGCAAGGAAAATAATATTTAAGGAATGATTTAATTTTTTCTTAATACCATCAGATCTATTGTTTTGGTTTTCGGAACAACTCATGTAGGTCAGAACAGTGGCGTAGCTAGTATGGGTGGCACCCGGGGCGGAAAACGCGGTGTCACCCCCCCCCCCCCCCCCCCCACATTAAATTTTTTTTTTGAGAAATTCAAAACACAAAATTTTGACTTCCTAAAATATAAAAAAAAAATTCTAGCTAGTCAAATATGTAAAAAAAAACTCTTATCTTCAAAATTAAAACACTTTTAAAAAACACTAACAGAATAACAGCTTTTTCAACAATCGATAGGTGATAATTTCCTTCGCGAGTTCCAAATGAGAATGACACAGGGAAAAGCGAGAAATATATTACGGTAATCCCCAATAAATCAATAGTAAGAGCTAGGAATGAAAATAAAATAACAGAATTTTGGGGGAATGCTGACCGACCGAGCCATACAGCTACAAATAACACCGTGTGGAGTCTTCAATTCTAATATGCTGCAAAATCTAGAGAAAATCATTTGCTGGCATGAAAACATAATAACCAATACTTAGGTTAAAACCAGTTTTGTGTTCAGAGTGTAACGATAAAATTTCAATCGTGAAATAGTAAAGGGGGCGTTCAAGTATAACGTAACGCAATTTTTGAAAAATTTTGACCCTCTCTCCCCCCATGCAACGTGCCGTAAAATTTTTCTGCACCTCCCTCCCCCTAAACGTTACGTAATTCCCAAGTGACTATTTTTACCTAAAAGTCTCAATTAAATTGCGCAAAGTTCTGGAAAGTCGCTTAAATACCTTTTTCTTGTTTTAATCGCGTTTGTGGTAAAAATAATACAAGAAATTTCAAACTCGCAATAGGTGCATGCGAATATTCATTATTTTATTGTTTTAAATTGTAATTCATAAACAAATTGGGAAAATATTATTATTATTTTTATCGGCCTTTAATTCCTTCCAGATATCCACAATTTAATACTGTCTTACCTTTAATAAACCTACATGGTTTTACAACACATATTTTGTTTTACATTAGCTAAACTGAGGAGGCCCTGAAGAAAGTAATTTTACAAAGGTTTCCATATGGAGCAACATTTTACTCCACTATGATTCATAAGCTTACTCAGAGTGGAGTAAAACCTTTTTCATGATCTGAATGCAGTTATACAAGTCCTCAAAATGAAGATTATAAGTCCACAGTAAGATTCACAGAAGAGAAAAACCTTTTTCATGTCCTGATTGTAACTATTCGTGTTCTCAAAAGGGATACGTAAAAAGTCAGTTGCTGACTCAGTGTGGAAAAAACCCTTTTTCATGTTCCAACTGCAACTATTCATGTACTATGAAGAGAAATCTAAAAATCAAACGTTCACCGACAGTAGAAAAACCCCTATTTCATGTCCTGACTGCAACTATTCTTAATCTCGAAAAAAAAAACTAAAACAGCACTTGCTAACTCACAGTGATAAAAAACCTTTTTCTTGTCCCGACTGTAACTATTCATTCGCTACAAAACGGTATCAAAAATTCACATACTTACCCATACTGGACAAAAACCCTTTTCATCTCCCGACTGCAGTAATACAAGTTTTCAAAGGGAAGATTTAAAAATCTGCAGTACGATTCACAGAAGAGAAAAACCTTTTTCATGTCCTGATTGTAACTATTCGTGTTCTCAAAAGGGATACATATGAAGTCAGTTGCTGACTCAATGTGGAGAAAAACTTTTTTCACGTTCCAACTGCAACTATTCATTTGCTATGAAGAGAAATCTAAAAATCACACGTTTACCGACTGTGGAAAAAACCTAATTCATGTCCTGACTGCAACTATTCTTATTCTCGAAAAAAATAACTAAAACGGCACTTACTAACTTACAGTGATGAAAAACCCTTTTCTTACCTTGTTTTTCAAAGTGGTCTTTCAGCACTAATTAACACGCTAACACAATAATAACTCCTTCACTAATTCACGTCAGTCCATAGACAGGGCTGGGCAAAATACATTCTTTGCTGTAATTGAAATACAAATTACAAAATACTTTTTCGCATGTATTTAACCTTTCAAAGGCCAGGAACGCGCCCGCGCGCGAGACTGGAATTTCAAAAAAGAATATTAATTCAAATAATTTGGATGCGATTTAAAATTTTTTGTATAAAGAAACTGTACCAAGGAAAAAGTCAGAATAGCTTCCTCCATTCTTGTTCTTAAGGTAATTTCCAAAAAATTTTCCAAAAAACCCTGGCCCTTGACAGGTTAAAATACAAATACAAAATACTTTCAAGTCGTGTATTTGAAATACAAAATACAATATTTTAACCATTTTTTTCTTTCAAATACAAAATACAAATTACAAAATACAAAATACATTTGGTTTTGGTAGAATCTTCGCTTGCAATAAATTGTCGTAAATGCCCTTATCTAAGGGTGCGTTTCTATAGAAGCAATGTTGAGCAGAGTGAAACAGAGACGTGCAAAAATTGACCAATCATATTGCTCAAAAGACACATCTCATCTCCGCTTCACTTGTAAAATTTGTGGTAAAGGACTCAGGTGTTAGATAATATAATAATAATATATTATTATTATAACACGATATTTGTATAGCGCAGTTTTGTGTTATTTCTAGTGACCGACCGAAGGTTCTGTTTCGGTTTCGGCAAGGTTCGGTAAAAAAATCTAGTTTCGGCATCAGTTTCGGTTTCGGCAGAAAATCTGCCGAACCTTCGGCCGCACCGAAACTCTGCATTCGTGAATTATCGCGTGCCATTTGACTGGCTTCGGGTGAGTTTGTGGCTCGTGTGTCATCCACCATCATCAACTGAGTTTGGCCGCCGGTCCGGCGTGCTTGTATTGTGAGTTTATGTGATCACAAACTTCAATTATTTTTATTTATTTCATTTAACAAGTGTAAATAAAAATTAAAATCTAGTCTCCTTCAACGGAAGCAATCTTCCGAACAGTCCCTCCTTTGATGTGCTTGGTGTAAGGCCCTCCGTTCATGGAGATACTTACAATCTACGTAATTGTGACGAAACCACAAGTACCCTGCTGCTATACTACTTTTTAATGCTAGTCTCCGTACACGGCGCTATCCGAAATATACTGAACTTTTATGGTTATTTCCTTTTGGGGTATTATGCCGTGTTGCCCTACCTCCTCCTTTAGCCAACGTTTCGGACAGCGTTACAGTGTCCATCATCTGCCCTGATGATGGACACTGTAACGCTGTCCGAAACGTTGGCTAAAGGAGGAGGTAGCGCAATACGGCATAATACCCCAAAAGGAAATAACCATAAAATTTTTGGCCGTGAAAATCTAAAATCATATCTTTACTGAACTTGATCATTTTTCACGTGCAGCCGTGGAGTTAACACACTGTCAAGCGATGTCATATGACTTTTTTTCCAATATCAATCCATGCCATCTCCACTAAATCCTTTCTTACGTATTCTGGTAAAGTTTAGTTATATAAACATGCATTTTTTCCACTTCCAGAACAAATCTAACATTACTTTCATGTTCCGACGTCATTTCTGTCAAACGTCAAATGAATAAGTATCAGACACAAATGATGCGAGCGTCGCGTGCGATCAGCACTGTCGGTATCGTGATACTGATTGGAAACCGACAGCCACCGCGTAGCGCCGTGAACGGGCACCAGCAAAATCGTACGGGGTGTACTTACGATCGGCGCGAATGATACGCGCACGAAGATCAAGTATCTTGTAAGTATCTCCGTGAACGGAGGCAGTAACTCTAAGTGACCAGCTCAGGTATGGGGGCTCCATCGAAGCCAGAGTTTTAGATTCTCAGAAACTGGGCGTACTGTACAGGACTCGCAGATACTTTAATAGTGCACAACTGCTAACACTGTACAAATCGCAACTGCGCCCCACTATTTAATTTGGCAGCCACCTCTGGTCTGGAGCCCCAAAATACCTTAAAAAAAACCCTCTACTCTGTGCAGAAACCGGTGGTCCAATTGATAGATTATCCTAACACAAACGGATTGCGATCTTTAGAGCATAGGCGTCAGGTGGGAATCTGTCCTTGTTCTACCGGTAATACAATGGAAGATACTCCGAGGAAATAGCGCCATTGATCCCCTCGGCACCAGTGCGTAGTCGGGGAACATGCCAAACATGCGCCCAACATATGTACACGGTTGACATTAGTCACATGAGAACGGGTCGTTTCTATGACTCATTCTTGAGTTCAACAGCTCGGCTGTGGAACGTTTTGCCGGCCTCTATGTTTCCTCCCTCCTACAACATGGGTCTCTTCAAGTCTATTTACTCGTTCCTCTCCCTAAAAAGACCCTCCATACAGCATCCTCATAGATGACATACGCCCTGAGGGAAATTATTTTCCTCGGGGCCTCTCATGTGGAGTTAATGTAAAAAAATGTTGTGATTGTAAACGCAATTAAAATTATAATACTCAATTTATGAGGTCCTTACTTTATAGTGAATACAATTGTAAAAAGTAAGCCGAATTTTAGTAAACAATAAATTTTTAACATGTCTAAAAAAGTTTCGGTTTCGGTTTCGGCCGAAACTGAGACAGATATCGAATATTCGGTTTCGTTTTCGGTATAAAATCCTGTTTCGGTCGGACACTAGTTATTTCACTTCAAGTGCGCTCTACTGTAATTAACTTAAAAATAATCTGGTATTCAGTCAAATTATTCCTCTAGTACTTGATCTAACACTATGACACAAAAAAGTACAATACAAAGCAATGACAAGTATTATATAATATGATACAAATATGATAGAAAATGTACAATAACAGTGCTGTTATAGCACAGGACGTGTTGCCAACTCTAAATATTAACATACATAACATATAGCTCTGGATTCTAGCGTTTTTAGTCTACGTATTATATATGTCAGTTTATTTTTCATTATCATTATTAAGATCGCTTAATGTATTTGAAAATGTATTTTGAAGCCATAAGTATTTGAAATACAAATTACAAAATACCTCAGCCCCAGGTAATTGAAATACCAATTACAAAATACATTTTTAGGAAGTAATTGAAATACAAATACAAAATACGTATTTGTATTTCAAATACGTATTTCAATTACATGTATTTCAAATACTGCCCAGCCCTGTCCATAGATAACAATTCACTTCACGAGTCTACGTCAATCGCAATATACGAACGAAATTAGAATGACATGAGGAATATTTCAGGGAAATCCCCGATTGAGCTAGGAACAAAAAAAAAACATTTTTCGGGAATCCCCGACCAACCAAGCCGTAGAGCAAAATAACAGTCAGTGTTAACGTGTAAAATATTTTTTATGGCAATTTTGCACTTTCGTAAGTTTTTTTCCACGTTCGAGTGTCACCCCCTCCTCGGGTGGCACCCGGGGCGGTCCGCCCCCCCCGCCCCCCCCTCGCTACGCTACTGGGTCAGAATGTTAGAAACACAAAATACCACACTCTATATTCAAATCTAAAAGTTAACCGCAAAATAATTCTAATGTATAACTTTATGAATCCCAAGTTACCGAACGCAATCTGAAAAAAAATTATGAAACTTTGAGAATATTTTATTCATTAATTTTTGGAGATCGCTGGCAATGGTTAATATGCACTTTTTAAAAAAAAAACCTTTTGATTCACCTTAATTACGTTAAAAGGCAACTATTTGCTTTGGGGGAAGTGGAAAATATTTCATTCTAAATTTCGATTACGTAAAATTAAAACTAGCTTTCGTCTTGTGAGATTGTTCGCAATTAGCTATTAGCTCATTCGCTGTCACTTTGGTATGTTGGTATTCCTGATACACTTGAATGTATAACGAACGGCTGTAAGATTTTGAAGGTACGGGGCACTTTCTTTTGAATCACAAACCATGTTACACAAACCTAGCGTAGCCGCTAAACTACTTGAAAACTGGGATGTTTTTCTTGCCTTGACGCGAGTAGGCGTTATAAAGGGGCACTTTCTTCTGTATCACAAACCTAGAATTCCCATGAAGTCTGCTACGCTTTGCTCTAGCATCTTTTCGTACAGTAGCAAGAATACCAACATAACAAAATGACATTTAAAAATAATGTTTGAAAATGGACGGTCTTGTTTCACAGAATGAAAGCTAATTTTAATTTTAATTGAAATTTAGAATGAAATATTTTCCACTTCCCCCAATGCAAATAGTTGTCTTTTAATGTAATTAAGGTGAATCAAAAGATTTTTTCAAAAAAAAGTGCGTATTAACCATTGCCAGCGATCTCAAAAATTTACCTTTTATTCATTATTTTTAAATGAAACAACAAAAAATTGTTTTGACAATAACGTTTATAACATGTTTGCCTAATAGACTGTGTTTTTTTTTTCATTATCAGTAATTTTAGTTACTAAAAATGTAAGGTTAGCCAATTTTAAAACTTCTTTGTTTTTGGATGCAATATTTTAATATTTCAAAAATTATAGGTTTAATTTGAAACATAAAATTTTAAAGCATATTTCATCACCTTTCCTAAACAGTTTTTAGTTTTTGGATACATTCAGAAATATTTGGATTTTATTGCAAAATGGAAATATTTTGACCCTCTGACAAAATATGGTCGAGGCCTGAGGGATTAATAATATCATAGTCAATGTTAGTTGATCAATGAATAGTTCAGATATTAACTATCGACCTTCATTCCAGCAGAAATTCTGTGAAAAATCTGAATGTTGTTTGTGTAATAATGGTAGACTTGGCTAGTAGCACCCACTATGCTGCATTGGGAACCCATAGCTATGGACCACTTTACCAACTAACTGACCATCTGATTTTCTCCTTCTTTCTTGCCCCTCAGTTATGCAGAAGAAATCAAGCTGGAAGAGATGGGCTTACAACCACAAGAAGTGATACTATTAAAGCTATCTGAGGACCCCTGTATATTCTGTGGCAGTATGGGCAATCTGAGGAACTTGCATAGTAATAACATGGTGGATAATAAAATGGAGAATTACTTAGAAATGATTTCATCCTGCTTTATTATAAAGGTAACTGAATGCTTTTATTCAATCTTCTTTATTGTTGGAGCGCTGACGGTGGCTTTTAAACTACATTTTGAGGTGCGCCTTCCTAAATAGAATTAGCTCTAGCACTCTAATGACCTTAAGTTTTGTGTTATTTGTAATAGATTGCGGCAATACCTATGAAGTTGACAGTCTGTCTTGTTTTTGTGTCTAGTAATTAACTTAATCATATTTACAAGTTGTTTTTATATTTTGACAATAGTATTTGTTGTATTGTGCCGTTTTTTGTGAAAGATCACCGCAGGCTGTACAAATCTATAATATACTAGCGAGTTCCTGGCAAGCGTTGCAATGCCACTTAATAAATTGTTTCTCCCTGTGTGTCCTATCCCATTTGTCCTGTTACCCTTTTGCCTCCCCTTCCTCTCCCGTCACACGATCCCACTCCGCCTTCCCTTTCCTGCTACCCCGTCCCCTCTTGCTTTCCCCTCCCCACTCCCATTGCTGGAATGCGCACATCAAATCCCCAAAGTTTCATCGCAATTGGATGAATGGTTTAGCAATGCATAGATGGACAACTCACACATACACACCCAAGCAAGCATATTTAGATTTTTTTGTATATATAGATTTCTACAATGCTCTCTACCTTACTGACGCAGTTAATAGTTGCATTGTTTTTTTTTTATCCACCTACATAGCTAGGTGTAGGTATACATAATACTTGCCAATGTTTTACCACTTTTTCAAGCCTGCAAACCAGGGTATTTCAAACATTCTTCAGTTGAAGCAGGGTTGTCTGTTTGTAACTACTCTACCTTGAGTATACCCATTAGGAATCGCCGAGAAATTTAAACAATAGGTATTTTACCAAATTGTTGCAGTCACTGTCACTCTTACAGCCGTTGTGTCCAACATTTTCGGATGATTAATCCGAGTGAAGCTGAGCCTAGCGCCTTGCGCCGCTAAGCTAAGGTATGTTAGAAAGATGCTCCATTTTAGCTGTGTCCAACAACTTGATCGTAGCGCTCGGTGTGTAGCCCCATTTGCTTTCGTACACCAAAAAATGACGTCAAGTTAGCAACTTTACATGTTAAATTAATACCGAAACGTTAATTAATTTTATTTATTATTAATACAGATATTTTATTTTAAATAGTGTAATACATAAACCGACATTTTACATTTTTAACCGTTTCCCCGCGGCGGCTGACCTAAGTCATTTCATCAAGTGGCTCACACCGCGCGGCGGCTGACTTTAGTCATGAAAATAATATTAGAAACAAAATATGCCGCGTGGGGGCGACTGCTTAGGAATATTTTTTTAGCGGTTAAAGGGTTAAAACAAACGTATTTAATATGTTAAAAATAAGGTGTTAATTGACTTACTTTTTTGTTTACGTGCGTTTGAAGTTTGACATTAGAATCAGTTGAAATTTTGTATTCAAAATGGACAAGGCGAAGCGTTCGAAAAATTTTACGCCAAACGAAAAAATGAGACTTGTAGACCTAGTTACCTCGTCGCAGGTCATTTTGTCGAAAGCGACAGGTGGCCCAAACTACGCTACGCTTGTAAAATCAAAAGAAGCTGCTTGGAATGACATTGTCCTCGACAAGTGCTAATTATATTCCACATATTATTACAAAAATGACACTCGAATAAGTCAAAACTTTACCTTTCGCTTGCGTAAGTTAAATTATCTTCCTTGGCTCAAAACATATAAAAAAACACGCTTTTGTCATCCTAAAGCGGTTATAAAAATCGCCGTCATTTAATACTTCCATAAAATTTATATCGGCATCTTGCCGCCGCCTATATAATCCAATATTATCGTTAAGCATATCTGCCCATTCAACCATAATCACTACATTCAATATAGGATTCATATTTCAAATTGAAAAACCAAATAAAAAAGCCGACAAAAGAGTGAACTGATGACAGATAATTACGATAATTAATTGACATTGACAGCTCGATTGTTTTCGCTCTGTTGTCAGTTTTTATAAGTAGGTCTTCCTTAGCAACTTTAATCCACCCGGCTACCTTCCTTACATTTGAGTGTGGTGGGACGATCATTGTGTTTCGACACAGCGTATTTGGGCATTTGAGCAGGGCTGAGCGGAGATCTCGGCTGAGCATAGGTTGGACACAACGGCTGTTACTCCCACAAATACTGAGCAAACGTTACAACAATGACAACCTAAATAAAATCATCAAAATCGAGGTTTAGTATTCCTCATTTCCCTCCTGCAAAACTGGACCAAATAATTTTTTTTTTACTAAGGGGTCGTCTATTAATCACGTGATGTTTTTTAGCAATCTTTTAACCCCCTCCCCCCCCTGGTGATACCCATACCCAAAATCACATGTATTTTTTTAGTACAAAGTATATTGAAATTTTCAGAATATTATCGTGCGTTCAACAAAAAATAAATACACGTGATATCTCATTATATCCCCCCCCCCTTCATGATATTTCATGATTTTTTTCCGAACCCCCCCCCCCCCCTTTCGAGCCTCACGTAATTAATGGACGACCCCTAACTGTATTAGAAGAAAACACTCTACCTCTGTATATATATATTTTTTTTAACACATTGTCTAGTTTGTATACTGAACGTCTGTTGATGACGTTCAAATCAGGCAATTTTAACAATTTTTGGAGGGTCCTAACTCCTCTAAGAAGTAACTTATCAATAAAGCAAAACGTACCGAAACGCTACTGGTCGATATCTATGTTATAAAAAAAATATTTGCAGTAGTGTCAAAATCCAGAGAGGAAATTGGGGAATACGTTTGTATGGACAGAGTGCGCCCGGTCTTCTCTTAAAAAAACACATGCTACCCTGAGGTGTAACGCGATGAGGTGAGCAATGCTCAAGAAATTATGGGTACAGATGTGAGTTTGCCTTCAGACCACATTTGGTTTTGTGTTGTGGTTCTCTGAATATCAATGTCTCGCTCTGTGACGAATTAACTTTTTAAATAACTGGAATTATATTTGTTGTAGTTGATGGACCCCAGTGGCTGTGCGGGCCTGTGCGAGACGTGTGTGTCCCGTCTGAGGGACGCCACCTCATTCCGAGCTCAGGTGGAGGCAGCGGAGGCACTCCTCCAACAGATCAAGGAAGAACCCACTAATCCTCAAACCCCGGAGCAACAATCAACCGTTGAAGGTAAAACATACAAGTTTACTTCACTGTAAAACAGAGACAATCTTTGTGGGATAATGGAAGTGGTTCTCTACGTTTGGTGACTTGGCAGGGATCCCCGGGTTCATGGGGTGAGACTACTACGTGGTGAGTCAGGAGAAACTGATTGAGGGAGACCTTTTGACCTCTCTCGACCCATCGCTTTGCACTGCAGTGGGAGGAATGGATTCATACGTCCATCACTCTTGGACACACTGACCTTCAGCCCTCATACCTTTTGCCTTCCCAGAACTTCTCATCCTTCTTTTCCCTGAAGAGATCCTCCACACAGCATCCCCAAGTGAGTGTGTAATAGTAAGATAACCCAACCTGTCAGTGTATAAAAGCTTAGCACTCGAGTCCAGGCACGCGGTGGACTACTGAATTTGACATATGAGTATGGCGAATTCTATAATTTTGTACTTTCTTTTTTGTGGATTATAGTATTCATTGGGTAATAGAGAGGTGAGTTACTGAGAGAGTACTGTATTTGGATAAACCCAGAAAGTTTCAATTGATATCAATTGGCTCTCGCTTGGTTTTTTAAATCTGTTACCGATTCATAGCCAAGCAACTTACGTCCCTCACCTAACACGGAGGTTTCACACCCGGCTCCATGGCAGGAGATATTTATTTATTTAGACTTATTTTAACTTCTTTAAAAAGTGTTTATTTTCAGATAATTCATCAATATATGAAGCTGGTGAAGATGTCGACACTACATTTACTTACGCCGATTGCGATACCCCATTGGAATCAGGATCACGGGACATCCTCGAAATAACTTGGAGCGAGGACGAAGAAGCCGGTAGAAGACTGGGTCGGGTAGAATGGATAGACCAAATACCAAAATATCAAAAAGTCAAAAGCGTCGAACCTAAAATGTTACAAGGATCGAACAAATGCACAGTTTGCGACAAAGTGTTTAGGTATCGTTATAAATTGAAAAGACACTTTGAGGTTCACCTTCCGAAAACTCTGTGTGAAATCTGCGGGAAGCAGTTCAACTTCGTGCAGGCCTACAAGGGACATCTGGGGATTCACTTGAAGGAACACCGGGCATCCTGCCCACACTGCGACAGTACCCTCTCCTCCAGGACAGGACTGTCAGCCCACATCAAGGCTAAGCACCAAGGCAAGAAGATGTTTATCTGCCCGCGGGGGTGCCCAGACAGATTTGGGAACCTGTATAAGCGGAATGAGCACTTGTTGGAGAAGCACGGGGTGTGGTACGAGCGCTATGAGTGTCCTGAGTGTTCCCGGGCCTGCTATACATCTTTGAAGTTAAACATGCACTTGAGGGCCGTGCACCGTAAGGAAAAGAATGAAGAGTGCCCGCAATGTGATAAAGTTTTCTTTAGCAAAACAATGTTGAAGAATCACTTAAGAACACATTCTGGTGAGTTCTTATTCTTGCTTGTAAATTATTATTACATAAGCCCATCTTCCAAATTTCACCTTATTCCGTTAGACATGATAAATAATAAAATCTAAAAAAATTATAAATACTTGATAGTTAATCAATGGAGTTGTTTATTCACTAAAATTATAACGTATACAATAATGGCGCGTAATTTGCTTAGTAAAAATACACCGGAATGTCGGTTGATTGTGAAATCGACCAAACTGATTGTTCGGCTCGGGATCACAGATGCTTTTATAGCATGGCCGACTCGTTGAGTATCTACTAGAACGTCAGGCAATATGTGTACGCAAAAGATCCCAATTGTTCTGCGTGGCACTGTTAAGTATTAGAAGCTACTGTGCGTCTTTCTATTAGGTGGTTAAATAATTCACGCGGACCAGCTGATACTAGGCGGCGCGGACATGGCGTTACGATAATATGTAGCTAGGTAGGTGGCCCGTGTCGCACATTCTTTGCGTTAGAGTGGCAGTTTCTATGGCAGTTTAATACTGTAGATATTAAATACTGCTGGTGCAATATAATGTTATTCCACCATTATGATAATTATAATAAATATTTTATTTTCTTCTTTTTTTTTTGTTACAAGTAGAGATAATGATATCCTCACTGGGATCTCCCGTGCCGAGGACTTTATTTGCTTATTAAAATTAATTATATGAATAATACAAAGATACTGATAGAATTATAAAAATACATATAATATAGTGGTTTATTTTATCCTGTTTTCTATTTCTGATCTCCCTGTGTTATGTATCCAGCTTTTTATTTGAGTTTAAAATGTTATTGTGATTTTTGAAAGAGAGTGGGATTTTTATTGTAGATATATTATTTGTATTGCCGATTAAATGAATGGTGTTTTTCTTTTACAGATGTGAGGAACTACATATGTGACCTGTGCGGCAAGGCCTTCAAAGATCGAAAAAATATCCAAAAGCACCTGAAGATTCACTACGATACCCGGGACAATCCGTGTCCCTTCTGCGATGCGGCCTTCATCCAAACTACTTCGCTCAAATGCCACGTGAGGACTCACCACAAGGACGTCGCATCCATCAGTAAAAGAACTAGGTTAAATGCAGACACCAAAGAGCCGGAGATTGTCTACACTGTTACCTATCATGAAGGCGAGGGCACAAAAGTTGAAGATGTAATAATTTAATACCTACATAATAAAAACATACAGAAAATTATTTTTTCCGGCGTTTTTTTGTAAAAAAATCCCCACAGGAGCACTTTATAATAATTCTACGGCTTACTTCTAAAAGCGTAGCGTCAATATCAGTTTTTCAATATACAAGGTGTCCGGGGGTAAAGTGCATTAACTTCGGGAGGTGATCCTAATGATAGTGCAAGTAATAAAGATAAATAACTTTTTTCGAAATTCCAACTTTTAGGGGTAGTTTTCTGGTAAAAAGATAAAACTAGACCGGCGTGTGCGGGTGGCTTTATTATTTTACACTGTTGCCGAATGCCGAATCCCCGCGCCAAGCGCTCAGTGTCAGTGTTTAATTCGAATGTAACAATTTTATTTGCGTAGTTATGTTTCACTTTAAAAACTTTATTGTTAGTCAAAACTTGTTGATTTAATGTGTCTTTATCTAGTGTGTATTTATTAAGACTGACTTAAAGGAACAAATTCATTCAGTGCGTGTTTTTTTCAGACTTACTTTTGTTTACTTAGTTGTAGACGTGCCTAACCTGCCTAGCTATAAAAATGGTGTTTATTTGTGCGTAATTTTATCATTGAATTATTGTGCCAATGCCGCGTAATTTTGTTATTGAATTATTAGGTAAATGCCTTACTTTACCAACAAAGAACGGGCAGACATTCATTAATGAAATACGCCATAACGGACGAATTGATAATAATATTACTTTACGTTTACATGCTTACTTACAAGTTGAAGATGGACATTTTGAAAATTTGTCAAACTGGTTAAAAGCGATGACATTAGTTAAGTGTTCAATTAGTTTATAACAATTTAATCGTTAAAAGCGTGTCTTCAATTGTTATTTAAGTGCAGTTATCTTTTTACATTTGGTTTAAAACATACGATCTGTATAAACGTCAAATTCTCGGTCTTGTTATGTTTACAAACGGTTTCCATGGATACAGGCCAAATCACACCAAGTAACGTTGCAACAAATGCGCCCGGCAAGCTAACTCGGGTAAGTGCTACCTTACACAAAGGATTTTTAGTAGGTATCTCTTTTTGTATGGGAAAAAAAAAGTTGGAATTTCAGAAAAAGTTATTTATCTTTTTTACTCCTACCATAATGTAGAATCACCTCCCGAAGTTAATGCACTTTACCCCCGGACACCCTGTATAGTAATCTCTCACTAATCTGCCACCCCAAAAACCAATAAGAGAAAGCGGCATACAGAGGCGGTTCTCCTCTTAGGTCAATTGGTGTTTGACCCCCAAAATTTGGAATTTAAGTGTCAATATGTCCAGAAGTGACGGACCTATGAATCCTCCCTTCCTGTTGCATTGGAGGACAATGTTTCTAGAGCAGTGAATCTTAACCTGAGCGCCAGTGCCCCTTTGTGGGCATTTTGGAGGTCCGGGGGGCTGTTTTGAGCATTTAGTGGGTGCTGCAGAAGTTTGAGTTGGCATCGTGTCAATATAGAAAATAAGCTCGTGAATGAGCTATGCACACTGATACACTTTCTTTAGGTGCAACGATTTTTTTAAGTTCCGCTTTATAAACCATATTTTCACACACAAAAAATTTAAACTGAGGTAATACACAATGTCATTGTAATTCATATAAAATAAAAGCCTATTAAAAAGGTTCAAAATATCACCTATGAGTGATAGTTTTATGTATGTTCATTCGTTGATACGGAGCAAGATCAGTACGAGGGGGGGTGGGGGAATTGTAACGTCTGAACCCGCTAATAGATATATATACCATGATATTTATTTATACCATTCTTCCCATAAATAAACCAATCCTCACTGATGTCTCTCAAAAGTGGTCAAATCATAAATATACCAAACCACCCATGGTCAAATATAATAAACATTACAATCCATATATAGGTATATACCTCTGGGTTCAAAGTTCAAATCAAACCATTAGAGCGGTCAGCGGGCCATTATTTTTTAAAAATTTCGAAATTTATGTTTGCAAAAAAGATGGGAAAATGTCAAAAATATTTATGTAATTGAAAATGCCTAGATTTCAGATGTGTTATCCAACATTAACATTTTCCACCCCCTCTCTCCCCCGATTCCAACATACCATTACATAGTATAAAATGAAGTCGCTCAAAACGTATGTGCGTTTTAATCTTTTAAACTACGCAACGGATTTTCATGCGGTTTTCACCAATCGATAGAGTGATTGAAGAGGAATGTTAACTAACTAACCATCACGCCGTTTCTCCGCAGGGGTAGGCAGAGAGGACGGACCACCAAACAACTCGGTCTTGGCACACACTCTTTGCCTCACTAACATTCATACATCGTCTCATACATACTCTTCTATTATTCTGACTTTTGACATGGCCCGTCTCAAGTATCTGATTCACTTGATCGTGCCATGTCTTCCTCGGGCGTCCCCGACTTCTTCTACCATTCACATGGTCAAAAACTTATCCAACAAGTAACTACTAACACAACATTTGGGCAAAAAAGCTTCTTATATTATGGCATTAAACTTTACAATAAAATACCACTCTCACTCAAAAACCTCAACATTATAACATTTAAATTTCAAATAAAAAGCTGGATACTAAATATAGGGAGATCAGAAATAGAAAATATACTGATATCAAATACAGACTAAAACCAAATCTAGTAATCTGAATTATAAAAAAAAACCACTATCTTATTTACTTTATAATTATTTAAAAAAATACTACATGATATATGTTATGTCTAATTCATATCAATTTCTTATAATTAAATTATAATATGTAAATGAAATCCTCAGCACGGGAGATCCCAGTGAGGATATCATTATCTCTACTGTTACTAAGAAATGAAGACAATAAATCATTATTATTATTATTATTATTACATTTGCATCATATATTCTTTTTACACTACTTTCTTCGCTCATTCGCTCTACGTGCCCAAACCATCTGAGGGTCCCTTTCTTAATTTTGCTCATTATACTTACATTAGCCTTACATTCTTTGCAGATATCCACATTTCTAACACGATCATACATGGTTTTACCACACATACGTCTCAGGGATCTCATTTCAACAGCATTCAGTTTACTTTCATCCTTCCTCTGCCAGTTCCATGCCTCACTGCCATACATCAGTGTAGGTACCAGGACTCCATTGTGGACTGCTAGCTTCGCTTTTTTTGACAGTTTTTTATTAGCGCCAACAGCATTCAGTCCTCCATTAATGGAGTTACCGGCATTTACCCTTCTTTCGATATCTCTATCAGCCTTCCCATCTCTCGTAAACATACTACCCAGATAAACAAACTCATCCACCTGCTCCAAGTGTTCATCATTCACAAATATATCGCACACTGTTTTCGTACTCTCTGTTTCAAACACCATGACTTTAGACTTACTTACATTCATCATTAACTCATTCTTCATACATACTTCGTTCATCCGTTCATTCTTCGTTCATCCAAGAGGAATGTTTATATGTATAATACATGTAAATTATATTAGAGAAAAGCCGGGAAATTCAAAGAAAACATATTTTTGTGCGATTTAAAACGGCTGGCGTTCAAAAGTGATTATAATCACTTTTGAAATTCGTTCTACGGAAGAAATTGGAAAATAGATGTCCCAGAGTAAGTAGGTATTTGATTTTCCCTTTTCAAATACCCAGTGTTGCATTGCAAGCATTGCATAATTAGTGGAGATCGCTCGAATTGCATTACATTACATAGTATAAACTGAAGTCGCTCAAAATGTATGTGCGCATAGATCTTTTAAACTACGAAACAGATTTTCATGCGGTTATAAGAGTGATTCAAGGGGAAGGTTTATATGTGTAATGCATACTTATTATAGTAGAGAAAAGCCGAGAAATTCAAATATTAAATTCAGGCAGCTGGCAAGCGGGTGGTGTGGATTTTATAAAGGTTGGGTAAAGGCGTTGTGTTTCGTTAGCCACAGCGACGTGTGGCCGGGTCTGCTAGTTTATTATAAGAGGTTTGAACAAAATAGACGGATTTATGTAAAAGGGAGTGTATCTGATCAGAAGTGAGTTTTGATACCGAATTATCTACTATTAATAATATTAGATAATTAGTTCATAGCTTATTAGGTCCATGTTCTTGCCTCAATAGCCAGTGATAGTAAGCAATGATACTTTTAGCTATGAACCAGTTTCTAGCAATAAATTATGGTGGTATATCTATAAGAAGGCTGGTGCTGGGCTCATAAATATTGGTTATTAGATTGTACCCTATTTTTATTAATATTTTATGTTTAAAATATGATGTACTTTATAATAATAGTTTAACTTGTTAATGTTCTAAATAAATTAAAAAATCAATTCACATGAGGGAGCGGAAGCATAAGGTCGAAGTAGTGAGTCAGTCTTTATTGATGAGCTACGTAGCATAGGTGAAGCGGAGCGGAGTGACCTTGCAGTGAGTGTTGCTGACGCGTGATGATGGTCAGGAAACTGCGGCGGTGAAGATCACAGATCTTCAGGGAGCTAGCGTGTAGCTCTACACCGTGGCAGTGGAGAAGTGACCTTGGTCCAGGCGGTCGATCGACGTTGTGATGATGGATATGGCGGCTATGTGTCCTTTGAGTCGGAGCACATACGTGACGCAGGAAGGAACCTTGAAAGGCGGTGAGGATGAACTCTGGCAGCGGAACGCGATGGGTTTCGAATGCCAGAGAACGGGTTGCATCTAAACAGCAAGCGCGTGGGGGATTGGTAGTTAGTAGGTCGGGTGACATTTCTTGTCAAGGCGCGATGGGCCGGACAGCGAGATGGTGGTTGGAGATGGAGACCTCGAAGGTGTTGTGGAGATGTTCCTGGTGTCACACTGGCTAAACTTGCAAATCACATGATGCTGACTGCGGGCAGCCCGACGAGGGCTTGTACAATGTTACGGCACTGTATCACTGCTCGGTGTGTGTGAGTCGACCGATGAATGAGACTAGACTAGTCCCGGCCGGCAAAACTGCTGCTTATATAGACGAGAGGAATAACTACCTGAGCGCCGAGTAAAGGTGTGCACACGCGCAAAGTGAAGAAGGCCTTCGAACATTCTGCTGCCGTAGTGAGGAACGGCTGTTGACTCGAGGCCTTTCGATGTGATTCCCGAAATGTTCATGCGGTGCTGGCGGTATGTACTGGCGTCGCCTTGCGCGGTGTAGGCAGGTAAGTAAATAACTCGTCTGGTAAATTCTTAGAGAGCCAGTGGCGGCGCAATGAATTTGATTTGACAAAAGTGAGCGCTGCAGAAATTGATGGCGAAAGATAATGGTGTCACCTCACACTAATTTAAAAAACAGTTTTTTTTTGAAGTAGAATAATCTATTTACAAAAAGGAGATTGGTGTCTGTGGCGGGCGATGTGGATTTGATTTTTATACCAATCCACAGTTTTATTCCGAGGTTGATGTCCTTCAAAACAAGAGGAAGGACGTCTGATTTAAAAAAAAATCTTCATCAAGCCCTTCAAAAATCTTCATTTTTATACTATTTCATAATGCCAGAGCTCGCCAGTAGTTTTATACAAACCTTGTCCTGACAATAATGAACACAACAAAAAAAGAATTATCCAATTTGGTGCAGTCTTTCGGAAGTTATGCGGGAATTCATTTCGGCGATTCATTTTTATTAATATAGATTAGAAGAAATCAAATTAGAAGTGAGTTGTTCGCGAACGAGTCGGCTCAGTGAACCGGATTTTCATACTGATCCGTAATAGCCCATTCACACCATTCATTTATCGTTCATTTCGTGATTTCATTCCGCCTCTTTCCCTCGAAATGAACCGTGTGAACACCGAAGTGAATAGAGACAGTTCCGAATGAAGCATACCAACAATGTTGGAATGCTTCCTTCGGCACTGTTCCCTCGCAACCGGAATTTAACATCACGTGACGCGAATGATGTGTGTGAACACTCAAGTGAACAGTCTTTCACTCGCAAATCAGTCGGCCGAAATGTTCTGTCGTGAGGACGAGTAGCCGGAGCGGCTTAAACGTCAAAATGCTCCGTTTGGTTCGCTTTTCGAAATAACTCCTACACGTCTCATAGAAATCGTTGTTTCTCCCTTACTATCATAGTGAAAAATATGATCTAAACGGTATTGGAAAGAGAAAATAATGCTCTATATATGCAATATAACAATTAACCACAAAAGAATACGAATGTACACTTCTATGGAACCAAAGTTTATGATCGAATTTGAAAAAAAAAATTATGAAACATTGTGAATTTTTTATGAATTATTTTTATATGAAACGATAAAAAGTGAGGTGACAGAAACGTTTATAATTTATTTGTCTAACAAAATAAGTGTGTGTTTTTATATTTCTTTTGTTAACCAGTAATTTTAGTTAGAATAAAAAGCAAGGAGAGCCATTTTTTAAACTTTTAAAAGTTTATATTAAAAATTACTCTATTTAAAAAATTACGTAGTTATTTCTAATAATAAATTTTGGAAGCATATTTCATCACCTTTCCAAAACAGTTTTTAGTTTTTGGATACGTTAATAAATATTCCATTTATATGGATTTTATTGCAAGCCGAGGCCTATTTTGGAATAAAAATATTTTCATGGTGCAAAAATAGTGGTAGATATCAGTTTTCAGGTTATTATTTAACCATATATTCATTTTATGGTGCTGAAATTTATTTACTGTTTACAAGAATCGCCAATTTCTCGTAATTTAGTTCGACGTTATCGGAAATGTCAATTGAAATCGTAAATATTCCCGAACTTAGCCGTCAGCGCCGGACGAATTCCAATGCGGCTGCGACTACTCTCGACGACTTCGCAGCGAGAATGTCGAGTGAACTCTTCCTTCGAAGGAACCGTGTGAACACTCGGTGAAACGAGAATGGAACATTTCATCGAGTAAACCTTCACCCGAGTGAATGGTGTGACTTCAGCATTATAGCCCATTCACACCATTCATTTATCGTTCATTTCGTGATTTCATTCCGCCTCTTTCCCTCGAAATGAACCGTGTGAACACGAAAGTGAATAGAGACAGTTCCGAATGAAGCATTCCAACAATGTTGGAATGCTTCCTTCGGCACTGTTCACTCGCAACCGGAATTTAACATCACGTGACGCGAATGATGTGTGTGAACACTCAAGTGAACAGTCTTTCACTCGCAAATTAGTCGGCCGAAATGTTCTGGCGTGAGGACGAGTAGCCGGAGCGGCTTAAACGTCAAAATGCTCCGTTTAGTTCGCTTTTCGAAATAACTCCTACACGTCTCATAGAAATCGTTGTTTCTCCCTTACTATCATAGTGAAAAATATGATCTAAACGGTATTGGAAAGAGAAAATAATGCTCTATATATTCAATATAACAATTAACCACAAAATAATACGAATGTACACTTCTATGGAACCAAAGTCTCTGATCGAATTTGAAAAAATAATTATGAAACATTGTGAATTTTTTATAAATTATTTTTATATGAAACGACAAAAAAGTGAGGTGATAGAAACGTTTATAATTTATTTGTCTAACAAAATAAGTGTGTGTTTTTATATTTCTTTTGTTAACCAGTAATTTTAGTTAGAATAAAAAGCAAGGAGAGCCATTTTTAAAACTTTTAAAAGTTTATATTAAAAATTACGCTATTTAAAAATATACGTGGTTATTTCTAATAATAAATTTTGGAAGCATATTTCATCACCTTTCCAAAACAGTTTTTAGTTTTTGGATACGTTAATAAATATTCCATTTATATGGATTTTATTGCAAGCCGAGGCCTATTTTGGAATACAAAAATGTTCATGGTTCAAAAATACTGATAGATATCAGTTTTCAGGTTATTATTTAACCATATGTTCATTTTATGGCGCTGAAATTTATTTACTGTTTACAAGAATCGCCAATTTCTCGTAATTTAGTTCGACGTTTTCGGAAATGTCAATTGAAATCGTAAATATTCCCGAATTTGGCCGTAGCGCCGGACGAATTCCAATGCGGCCGCGACTACTCTCGACGACTTCGTAGCGAGAATGTCGAGTGAACTCTTACTTCGAAGGAACCGTGTGAACACTCGGTGAAACGAGAATGGAACATTTCATCGAGTAAACCTTCATCCGAGTGAATGGTGTGAATGGGCTATTATTAAATAGCCCATTCACACCTTTCATTTATCGTTCATTTCGTGATTTCATTCCGCCTCTTTCCCTCGAAATGAATCGTGTGAACACGAAAGTGAATAGAGACAGTTCCGAGTGAAGCATTCCAACAATGTTGGAATGCTTCCTTCGGCACTGTTCACTCGCAACCGGAATTTAACATCACGTGACGCGAATGATGTGTGTGAACACTCAAGTGAACAGTCTTTCACTCGCAAATTAGTCGGCCGAAATGTTCTGGCGTGAGGACGAGTAGCCTGAGCGGCTTAAACGTCAAAATGCTCCGTTTAGTTCGCTTTTCGAAATAACTCCTACACGTCTCATAGAAATCGTTGTTTCTCCCTTACTATCATAGTGAAAAATATGATCTAAACGGTATTTGAAAGAGAAAATAATGCTCTATATATTCAATACAACGATTAACCACAAACGAATACGAATGTACACTTCTATGGAACCAAAGTTTCTGATCGAATTTGAAAAAAAAATTATGAAACATTGTGATTTTTTTATGAATTATTTTTATATGAAACGATAAAAAAGTGAGGTGACAGAAACGTTTATAATTTATTTGTCTAACAAAATAAGTGTGTTTTTTTATATTTCTTTTGTTAACCAGTAATTTTAGTTAGAATAAAAAGCAAGGAGAGCCATTTTTTAAACTTTTAAAAGTTTATATTAAAAATTACGCTATTTAAAAATATACGTGGTTATTTTTAATAATAAATTTTGGAAGCATATTTCATCACCTTTCCAAAACAGTTTTTAGTTTTTGGATACGTTAATAAATATTCCATTTATATGGATTTTATTGCAAGCCGAGGCCTATTTTGGAATACAAAAATGTTCATGGTTCAAAAATACTGATAGATATCAGTTTTCAGGTTATTATTTAACCATATGTTCATTTTATGGCGCTGAAATTTATTTACTGTTTACAAGAATCGCCAATTTCTCGTAATTTAGTTCGACGTTTTCGGAAATGTCAATTGAAATCGTAAATATTCCCGAATTTGGCCGTAGCGCCGGACGAATTCCAATGCGGCCGCGACTACTCTCGACGACTTCGTAGCGAGAATGTCGAGTGAACTCTTACTTCGAAGGAACCGTGTGAACACTCGGTGAAACGAGAATGGAACATTTCATCGAGTAAACCTTCATCCGAGTGAATGGTGTGAATGGGCTATAATAGCCCATTCACACCATTCATTTATCGTTCATTTCGTGATTTCATTCCGCCTCTTTCCCTCGAAATGAACCGTGTGAACACGAAAGTGAATAGAGACAGTTCCGAATGAAGCATTCCAACAATGTTGGAATGTTTCCTTCGGCACTGTTCACTCGCAACCGGAATTTAACATCACGTGATGCGAATGATGTGTGTGAACACTCAAGTGAACAGTCTTTCACTCGCAAATTAGTCGGCCGAAATGTTCTGGCGATAGGACGAGTAGCCGGAGCGGCTTAAACGTCAAAATGCTCCGTTTAGTTCGCTTTTTGAAATAACTCCTACACGTCTCATAGAAATCGTTGTTTCTCCCTTATTATCATAGTGAAAAATATGATCTAAACGGTATTGGAAAGAGAAAATAATGCTCTATATATTCAATATAACAATTAACCACAAAATAATACGAATGCACACTTCTATGGAACCAAAGTTTCTGATCGAATTTGAAAAAAAAATTATGAAACATTGTGAATTTTTTATGAATTATTTTTATATGAAACGACAAAAAAGTGAGGTGACAGAAACGTTTATAATTTATTTGTCTAACAAAATAAGTGTGTGTTTTTATATTTCTTTTGTTAACCAGTAATTTTAGTTAGAATAAAAAGCAAGGAGAGCCATTTTTTAAACTTTTAAAAGTTTATATTAAAAATTACTCTATTTAAAAAATTACGTGGTTATTTCTAATAATAAATTTTGGAAGCATATTTCATCACCTTTCCAAAACAGTTTTTAGTTTTTGGATACGTTAATAAATATTCCATTTATATGGATTTTATTGCAAGCCGAGGCCTATTTTGGAATAAAAATATTTTCATGGTGCAAAAATAGTGGTAGATATAAGTTTTCAGGTTATTATTTAACCATATGTTCATTTTATGGTGCTGAAATTTATTTACTGTTTACAAGAATCGCCAATTTCTCGTAATCCTTGTGACTTCAGCTATGCTGAAGTCACAAGGTTCACTCGGATGAAGGTTTACTCGATGAAATGTTCCATTCTCGTTTCACCGAGTGTTCACACGGTTCCTTCGAAGGAAGAGTTCACTCGACATTTTCGCTACGAAGTCGTCGAGAGTAGTCGCGGCCGCATTGGAATTCGTCCGGCGCTGACGGCTAAGTTCGGGAATATTTACGATTTCAATTGACATTTCCGATAACATCGAACCAAATTACGAGAAATTGGCGATTCTTGTAAACAGTAAATAAATTTCAGCACCATAAAATGAACACATGGTTAAATAATAACCTTAAAACTGATATCTACCAGTATTTTTGCACCATGAAAACATTTTTATTCCAAAATAGGCCTCGGCTTGCAATAAAATCCATATAAATGGATTATTTATTAACGTATCCAAAAACTAAAAACTGTTTTGGAAAGGTGATGAAATATGCTTCCAAAATTTATTATTAGAAATAACCACGTAATTTTTTAAATAGAGTAATTTTTAATATAAACTTTTAAAAGTTTAAAAAATGGCTCTCCTTGCTTTTTATTCTAACTAAAATTACTGGTTAACAAAATAAATATAAAAACACACACTTATTTTGTTAGACAAATAAATTATAAACGTTTCTGTCACCTCACTTTTTTGTCGTTTCATATAAAAATAATTCATAAAAAATTCACAATGTTTCATAATTTTTTTTTCAAATTCGATCAGAAACTTTGGTTCCATAGAAGTGTGCATTCGTATTATTTTGTGGTTAATTGTTATATTGAATATATAGAGCATTGTTTTCTCTTTCCAATACCGTTTAGATCATATTTTTCACTATGATAGTAAGGGAGAAACAACGATTTCTATTAGACGTGTAGGAGTTATTTCAAAAAGCGAACTAAACGGAGCATTTTGACGTTTAAGCCGCTCCGGCTACTCGTCCTCACGCCAGAACATTTCGGCCGACTAATTTGCGAGTGAAAGACTGTTCACTTGAGTGTTCACACACATCATTCGCATCACGTGATGTTAAATTCCGGTTGCGAGTGAACAGTGCCGAAGGAAGCATTCCAACATTGTTGGAATGCTTCATTCGGAACTGTCTCTATTCACTTTCGTGTTCACACGGTTCATTTCGAGGGAAAGAGGCGGAATGAAATCACGAAATGAACGATAAATGAATGGTGTGAATGGGCTATAAGATCCGGTTCCCAAAGAACGATCTTCACGGTTCGCGGATCTTCGCGAACGAGTGAGCCGGTGAGCCAACTGACCCGCCAGATCCGGTGAACCGACTGAGCAACTGACCCGTGAGATCCGAAGACCCGACTGACCCGTGGGAGCCGAGAGCAGTGTATCGTTCAACGGATCTCGCGGCTCGCGGGTCACTTCGTTCGTTCGTTCATAGCCACTCTAGTCAGCGACGCAGAAAGGTAAAATATGAAAGTAAGGTAACGGTTTACAGTTCAGTTCACTATGACACTTTTCTACGCGGTGGCGTACCTTTGCTGGTCAGTGTGCGTGCGCCGTGCATGTACTACCGAAATACAATGCATATAATAATAATATCGGAATTCAAGCGTGTTTGCGTGCATAAAACGTCAGTCGTGACGTCGACGCTCCGGCCACATTATTTTGTTTATTATAACAGGATAAGTTATATTATTATTATGCTCATTGTTTATTTTCAGTAAATCATTCATTGTTTATTTTCAATAATTCATGCTTTCTAAAAATCGTTAAAAAAGTAAAGTTGGTGTTGGTTTCACACCAAAGATCAAAACTCAACTAAATACAAAGGATTTCATTTTTTCATTCAGGGATACAAGAATCCGATTAAAAAGGGAACCCCAAAATATTGGGGTTCCCTTTTTAATAAAGTGTGGAGGGCCGAGGGAGGGGACGGGGGAGATGGACCAATTCAGTCGTTCATTCGAGCCGGTTCACTGACCCGGATCTTTTCATTGAACGAGACCCAGTGAACCGGCTCGCTCAACTGAGACGCTTTGCCCGCCTCTAAATCAAATCACTTTGTAAAACACCATAATCAAATTTATGTCATAAGTAGGATGGTTCTTAAAATGTGATTGTGAGTTGAGAGTGTTCTGTATTTTCAGTGTCATTGCACTTTAAAATAATATTTGGCAGTTAAAGTGGTGTTGCCAGCCTACAAAATTCGTAGTTCCATTTTTTATATTTTCTACTCATTGACATACTATAAACTATAATTGTCTACATTAGATATCGAAAAATTCCGCGTAAAACCGGAGACTTCCAGCCATAAATATACTTCCAGCTGGCTGCTGGCTCCCTTCCTTATAAAGGGAACTCGTGGGGAAATTATGGGGATTCGTTATTTTGTCCTTCCCAAATTTAGGGATTTTAAACATCTATTTAGGGTATTTTAGAATAAAATGCATTGGCAACTCTGCTTGTGACAGCCAGTGACAGTGCCAGCATGAATTTATTTATGTTGGGATTGGTTTATTTATGATTTTGACAGTTGACGCGGTTGACGCCATGTTGACACTATTGACAGAAGTTGGTGGTTGTTTATTCGCATTTATTCGGTTTATTTATGTCAATATGTGAATAAGCGATTCATGGGTGGTTTTTACATTCAAGCAGGAAGTATAAAAAAGGAAAATACAACAATTAAATTTATGGTTCTGAAATTAACGCGCATCTTTGTCAAAAAACTGGTTGCACACTTATTGCTTATGTCGCGGCTCGAATTGATGTTGATAAACAATATTTAAAATGAACTTCAAAATAGGTGCCAAGTGTGCAGTTTACGGATGCAATAATTACAAAGAAAAAAAAGGCAACAAGTATTTTTTCGCAATGACAAGAGACGTTGGCTTGTAAGTTGGTGAAACATTTATTTAACAGCCAGTTAAGCTAGTCTCACATGAGCGCTATACTCTAATATGGGCATCCTTTTTCACTATATCGCTCGCTATACATTCCGACGGGAATATATGGCGAGTTATGAGTTACACAATACTATAAACACAACCATATTCGTAATGAAATTCTAAAATATAAATCGGTAATATTCAAATTGAAGTAACTTCAAGGCTTTTGCTATATTTAAGAAGTATGGATATGTGCTTCTTTTTCCCCTCTATTCTTTTTTTAGGGGAGACACAGCCTCATTGCATGAACCGCCCCGGGGGGTTATACCATATTCATAAATCTCTTTCAATTTTAATGTTTAAAAAACATGTTTAAAATTGTTTCAGCTTAAAAGAGTGGATTTTAGCATGCCATAGAAAGGATTTACTTGATCTATTAGATGTGAAAGAGCCTGACTATTTTTATTATAGGCATATCATATGTTCTGACCATTTTGAAACAAAATGCTTTGTAAACAAAAATAAGTTCAAACTGGGGTAAGTTGTTACAAATATTGTTTATTTATAAGCCCATTGCGTTTTTACACATAAATAATAATCTGTAATTATAATAACACACATAATAATAATTTTGATTGATTTTTTTTAGGTTACGTGTCGGTTCTATTCCAACACTTAATTTATATGGTGTTCCAAACAAGTTGGAGGGAAATAGTGTCGATGAAATTGACAAAACACACGAGCGAAATAGTCTAGGTATAATTGGCAACAAGCCGGATAGACAGAGTCCGGAAAAAATTGTCAACAAGCCGGATAGAAAGAGTCCAGATAAAATAGTTAACAAACCAGAGAGAGAGAGTCTAGATAAAATTGTCAACAAGCCGGAGAGAAATAATCTATACAAAATTGTCAGCAACCTAAGCCAAAGGTATAAATAAATAATGAATCCACCTTTATTATCATTTTAACCGGGCCAATAGTGAGGCTTCTAACTGTTAAAAAAATATACTTAAAAGGCAAATAGGTTTGTAGGGGGAGGGGTAGCGGGAGAGGAACAGGGACGGAAACGGGCACGCAGGGAGAAAAAAACTTTCTTTAAAGTGTACTCGCTAGTTGTAGTATAAATATAAATGTTGCTTGTGCAATGATGGTAGACCAATCTAGCTGAGGATTGTAGCCACGACGCCGCATTGAGAACCCGAAGCTCTGGGGTGCTTGACTAACCGGTCACCTGATTTTCCTTTCTTTCTTTCCCCTCAGTTATGCAGAAGAGATCAAACTGGAAGAAGTGGATTTAAAGCCACTAGAAGCGATACTATTGAAGCAATCTCAGGACCCCTGTATATTCTGTGGCAGTATGGGCAATTTGAGGAACTTACATAGTAATAACACTGAGGATAACAAAATGGAGAATTACTTACAAAAAATTTCATTCTGCTTTAATATAAAGGTAACTCAACACTTTTATTCATTCTTCTTCTTTATCGTTGCAGCGCTGACCGTGAGATATTTTGAACAAAAAAATTTCTTCAGTTGAAGTAGGGTTGTAGGCCAGTGTTTGTAAATCTCTGTCAAGAGTGGTGCTCACCACATCAGGGTTTAAATAAATTTATCGGTACAGATATAGTTTGCCTTCAATCTACATGTGGTTTTGTGTTGTGATTCTCTAAATATCAATGACTCACACTATGACGAATTAATTTTTTCAATAATTGGATCTATATTTGTTGCAGTTGGTGGATCCCAGTGGCTCTGCAGGCCTGTGCGACACATGTGTGTCCCGTCTGAGGGACGCCACCTCATTCAGGGCTCAAGTGGAGGCTGCAGGGACAGTCATCCAACAGATCAAGGAAAAACCCACTAATCTCCAAACCCCGGAGCAACAACCAACCATTGAAGGTAAAATTTAGAGGCATAACTCCATCAATATATACATAATAACAATAGATCAGCCCTCTCATAACTAATTTTAATCCAAAAATACCACCACCTAAGAGTAATTTCATAATACAACTCCCCATCAAATTCCAAAGCCTCGCTTCGAAAGCCTAGATGGAATACAAATGCAAGTTCCCTACAATATAAAACAGAGCATAAAGTTATCGCTCAAATCCCATAATCTAATATTTGTTAATTTATCGACCGATAGCGAGCCTGAATAACATCGCATCACGAGATATAAAGATGAACTTAACAACCCAACTTGATGTAAACTTGTTGTACAAGCTTCTAAAAACGTAGGCGGAACAAGCGAAGATCGTTCATTTTGTTACAAAAGTGTTGCGTGACGTAGTTGTTTTGCTAGAAATGTAAGATTTTTTATCAAATATTTAAATACTTATTTTTGTGAAAATTTTGCTATCATTAGTTTCTACCGTAGTTTATTTTATTGTCTTAAATGGAGTAATCATGCGAAAACTCTATTCCTTTATAATATCATGTACCTATTTCTTAATGTTGTCTAGTATTATTTGTAATAGTAGCCCTCACACAGAACACGGGAGTGAACATGCTTCGTGCCACTTCAGGCCGCCGCGCAGAAAAGTCTCACAGTGATCTGCGCTGTAAACCGTTATCTTTTTTTTTTTTTTTTTTTTTTTTTTTAACTTTATTTATTTCCATTTCTTTGTACATAGATATAATGTATAATAGCAAATAGTATAAAATAACATAAAATATAATAACAAATAATATGAATAAGAAATGAAAACCCACTAAGGCACTGCCTGAGTGTGGGTAATATTAATACAAAATACTATATTTCTAAGTACCCAAAGTATAAAAAAAACTTAAAAAACATATAAAATATAAAGTTAGTATAAAAATTTAGTATTACATACGTAGAATAAATGAAAAAGGTTTTGTTTCAGCTATTATAAAAATAAAATAAAAATATGGAGAAAAACATACTAATTTCAATTTTTTTTTTTTTAAGTTATTATAAAAAAATAAAATAAACAGAAAACATATTGTACTACAGTTTAGAAAGTTACAGAAAGTGAGTTGTAGAATGATGGATAAATTTATAGAAAAAGCGTTTCGATATCTACATTATTCAACCATAATTTTATCTCTTTTACATATTTTATCATTTTATTTAACATTTGAGTTTGTAGTGGTAGAAGGTTAAATGTTCGAGGACCAATGAAACTGCTATGTGTCTGCAATAATTTAGTATTGGTTTGTGGAGTGTAAAATGTATTATTTGTTCTTTTGCTCATTCTGTTTTCATTTATTTCGAAATTATTTTTGTTTTTAAATACATATTTCAAAGTTTGTAATATAAATAATTTGCGTATATTAAATATTTTAGTTTCTTTGTATAATATGTTGGTCGAGAATGTTTTATTTTTGTTATATATGACTTTAATTATGTGTTTTTGAATTATTTGTAGAGGCTTAATATATGTATCAAGTGCACCACCCCATCCTATAATGCCATAAATGATTGAAGATTGCACCAGGGAAAAGTAGATCATTTTCAATTTTTCAATGTTTAGTACTTCCTTAAGTCTATAAAATATGTAGGTCAGATATCTTAATTTAGAAGTGATTTGATTAATATGTGATTTCCAATTAAGATTTATATCTATTGATACTCCTAAATATTTTATATTTTCGACATTTGTAAGTTCGTTGCACATGTAGCACATTTCTTGATTACAACTAGTATTATGGATTCTAATTTTAAGGTTGTCTTTAGGTTTATTTTTAATGGTTTTATAAAACGGTAAGTAAAATGTTTTGCTATAGTTTAAACGATCTTACTTTCGGTCTTTACTTTTCTGCATGGCGGCCTGAAGTGGCGCGGAGCACATTTGCTCCAAACTCTATGGGTGGGGAGTGCACATATATTTTGTAGGTACAAATACTAAATCTTTCTCCAATATTCTTTGTCACTGTATTCATATGTTTGCAGATATTTCATCAGTATATGAAATTGGCGAAGATGTCGACACCACACTTACTTATGCTGATTGCAATACCCCAATAGAATCAGGATCACGGGAGGTCCTCGAGATAACTTGGAGCGAGGATGAAGAAGCTGGTAGGAAACAGGGTCGGGTAGAATGGATCGACCAAATACCAAAATATCAAAAAGTCAAAAGCGTTGAACCTAAATGGATTCGAGGCAAAGGAAACAAGTGTCCAGTTTGCGACAAGGAAGTGCTACGTTATAAATTGAAAAAACACTTCGAGATTCACCTCCCGAAAACTCTGTGTGAATTCTGCGGGAGGCAGTTCAACTTCCTGGAGAACTACAAAGGGCACCTGGGGATTCACTTGAAGGAACACCGGGTGTCCTGCCCACAGTGCAACACTTCGCTAGCCTCCAAGACAGGACTAATAGCCCACATCAAGACCAGACACCAAGGCAAGAAGCTGTATACCTGCCCAAAGGGATGCAAAGTCAGATTTGGGAGCCTGTTTCAGCGGAATGAGCACTTGATGAAGAAGCACGGGGTGTGGTACAACCGCTACGAGTGTCCCGAGTGCTCCCTGGCCTGCTTTACACCTCGGAGGTTGGACATCCACGTGAGAAGGGTGCACCGTCAGGAAAAGAAAGTCGAATGCCCGGAATGCGACAGAGTTTTCCTGGAAAATTGGGATATGAGGAAACACTTAAAAACACACTCTAGTGAGTTCTTAATCTTATTTGTAAATTATTATTATGTGTGTCGTTGCTTATCCAGAATATATAATGTGAGAGATATCGCGCTCATTTCACGCCAGCGCCTGTCGTATCTGCTGCTATTCCTTGAATTTCCCGCCTTTCTTTTGTATCTTCCTTCAGTTGTATAATTGTCACCTTTGTAGTTCGCGTCCTGAGACGCCGTTTTGATTCAATTTTAGCATTATTTTGCCCACGTCCGGTCGTGAAATTTTTGTTCGTAATTGTTTTAACGAAAAGAATATCTGTTGCTACCCGCAAATGCCGTAATTGTATGAAAAATTAGTGCAAGTGAATAGTGCGAACATTTTTGACAGTATTAGCGTATTCCTACTACGCTATATAAGTCTGCGTCGCTTGTTCTCGTAAACGGAATGATGCTGATTAGCAATCGCTTCTCGGCCTGTTGGCTGAGATCTAAGTGTAGAATCTGTCCTATCAGCTTAATACCTGATAGTTCCCGCAATGCGGGACCAGTTTAACTGATTTTTGGAATGTGACGGGATGTTCGGGGCTTGCTCCACTCCTGTCGCGGGTTGGCCCGGCCGGCATTGCAGTGCCGCCGGGATGGCCCATTCCATATCCATACTAAACGATAAATTAAGCTGAATATATTGTCTTACAAATTACCTGATTTATGGATCAATTGTAGACACATTTAACCATTTTTCCACCTTTGGAATTTATGTAAACAATTTTTGAATGAAATATGACCATCGGCGATGTCATATTACAATATTCCAATTACAAATACGAATTCATGTTCGTCTGATAATCGTTTGACGCAATTTGATGTTTAAAATTAGACCTATCTATAATTCAGCTTTATTTATAAGAATTGGTCCTGCTTTTGACAGTTTCAAGCATGTTTCAAGGTTAAAGCCAACGCTTCAACTCGGGCGAGTGGGCCAATGTCCGCTTTAAATGAATATTTAGCTGATCCAGGCTTCAAGGAGCTGGAGGTAAACTGTGAGGTGCTGGCATTTGACACCGCCTCACCGATATTTAATATTATGGAAAAGATGCTGGCATTGCATGCCTCATTGAAGCAGAGAGTGCTTTCTAAAGGCTCTCCAAAAAAAAAAAACTTATCAAATGTTGTTCAGAAGGTTCCCTGTCAGGTGAGGCTTTACAGGAACAATGGACAGCTATAAGACTGGAATGGAACGGAGGCTCTTCAGCAGAATTCCTCTGTCTTCCACTCATCCTTTTTGGGAAGAAGGTACATCAGGGGTGTACCTGGTTGTAGCCCCAAATTGGTCAAAAGTGTTTTGGTTACCAGACCTAAAGAGAAGAGCCCTAGACCGATCTCACATAATACCCATGTTGGTCGACAACTTGATAGACTTATCGACAGGACTTCATCCTCAGCAGGTCCAGAAGCTCCAACAACAGGTGTGGAAGATAGGGGTGAAGCATTGAACGATTGGTCACAGCAAGAGAAAGCTCTGTTTAATTCGGGTTGGCGCAAATCTACGCTTTCAATCTATCACATGGCATGGAAGAGCTGGAAGGAATGGTGTGTCATTAATAATACGTGTCCTAATAACCCGTCGGGATCTCAGCTGGCACGGTTTTTAGCATACCTAAGAGTGAAGAAAGGCTTGGCTCCCAGTACTATAGTGCTTCACAAGTCTGCAGTGTCGGTTTTGTGTGACCCCAACAGCGATTTGAGGATAAGTAATCATCCCTTGGTCAAGCGAGTGATGAGAGGTACAGGGAATTATGCAAATAAGAAGCCTAGAGCATTTACTTGGGATCCAGGATACTTGGTATCTTGGCTTTGTAAAAATCCTCCAAAAGGAACTGACTCTTTTGGAAGCATCTTATAGATGTTCTGTTATTTTACTTCTGGCATCAGGAATACGAGTACATGATCTGACCTTACTACATACATCTCCTGATAATCTTGTTTACAATAATAATAATAATGTTTATTCCAAGATGTGGGGAGGATAGTGCAATCCCACACGTCCCATAGAGTTGTACATATTTACAGAACAGATAAAGTAAAAAAAAGTAAATAGAAAAGAAAAGTTAAAAAAAAAAACAAATAAATAAATAAAAATAAAAAACATAAGCGATAATAGAAATAAAATAGATAATCAATTATTATGTAGGACGTGGTCTGGAGTGAGCTCGGGCCCAGCGCTCGCTCAGGAGTGGCGCTTGGTGCTGGAAGGCTGCGATCACCACTGTGTTATCGGAAGCCATTAGCCACATCCTGGCTCCAGTGACCCGGTGTCTCATCAGACCGGCGAATCCGTGTAGTCCTAGCTCCGTAAACATTGAAGATGCGCTGCTGTATCTTCTGTATCCAAATACAATTCTGCAACGATGATCACATTATATTATGGCCAGTTTTTGGTTCTAAGACGGACACCTCTACACATATGTAGACAGTCTGGTTGGAAGCTTTACAAAGCAGAGGATCGTAATCAGTGGCGGCTTGTGACTTTTGGTGTGCTAGGGTGCTAATATTAAAAAAATGGCTTCATGGATATTGTCGTCGTAGGCGAAAAATATATATATATTTTTTTTTTTCAAAAATCGGTGTTTTGTATGAAGATTTTCAGGAAATCGGTGCGGCACACCGCCAAACTGAAACTTTCTGAAATTTTTCATACAAAAAACTGATTTTCAAAAAAAAAAAAAATATTATTTTTCGGCTACAACAACTTCAATAATGCCATTTTTTTAATACCAGCACTCTAGCACACCCAAAATTCACGAGCCGCCACTGATCGTAATATAGATCCTATATTTTGGTTGAGAAAGTTTATGTCTTTGGGTGAGAACAGAAGACATGAAGCTGGTGTTGAATGTCTGTTTATTTCCACATTGGGGCCTGCAAGGCCAGCCTCGAGAACTGTTATTGGTGGATGGATTAAAACAATTTTGAAGGATGCGGGGATTGATGCCTCCCCTGGGAGTTTGAGATCAGCAGTAGCTTCAAGAAGTTGGCTGGAAGAGTGTCCTATAGACACCATTTTGGAAAGAGGAAACTGGCGTTCAGAAAACGCTTTCAAGAAATATTACAGAAAGCAAATCAGAGGTCTCAATGTTGAGATGCTGAATCCCCCCATTCACTCTCAGTCTTTGACCAAGTTATTTCAAGCAATACAGTAATAGTCACAATTTTGGCTTTAGAATTGTCACCAAGCGATAACAAACACTTCTCACATTATATATTCTGGATAAGCAACGACACACATAATGTTGGAGTTTTACCTACCATTAAAACTCTTGTTATGTTGTTTTGCTTATCCAGAATATACTTAAGCTCTGCTTGGTGAGTCCAAATTGAATCAAAACGGCGTCTCAGGACGCCAACTACATAGGTGACAATTATACAACTGAAGGAAGATACAAAAGAAAGGCGGGAAATTCAAGAAATAGCAGCAGATACGACAGGCGCTGGCGTGAAATGAGCGCGATATCTCTCACATTATATATTCTGGATAAGCAAGACAACATAACAAGAGTTTTAATGGTAGGTAAAACTCCAACATTATTGATACCGCAACTTTGGACAAAACTCCCGTTAGTAAAACACAATAGCCAAATACCTTTGATATAGCTAACCGGGGTTGTCATTGGTCATTCCCTGCAAAGTGGGCCATTGGAATCATAGATGGGTGTTTTCTTCATACTGAGAGTTGCCTGATTGTCACGATTGATCTTGTCTTGCTTGGATTGTCTATAAGGACGAAGACTTGGGATTATCTGATTCTGTGTATATTATTGAGGCTTAAATTCAGCCGAGCGCCACAATAATAATGGTTCGCACTAAGGGCAAAAGATAAAGAGAAAATGTATAATATTCTTCCACCATTCACTTTCACACTCCTTTCTGGGTTCATCTGCTCTTTTTCATACATGTGCATTTCACCCAGAGGTTGTACATTTAGGTTATGTTATGTTCAATGGTTTTGATTTTTTTTTCATAGTTATGTGTTATAGAATATTCTAAAGCTATATATTTTTTTATTCACTTTATTTCGTCAGTTAAAACAACTGTTAAACTATATACACGGTGTCCGGAAACTCGTGTTAAGAGAAATTAAATGGAATGCATAAAAAAATATTGCAATTGAGTTGTGGAACTCCACGACAAAACTATCTACTTTTTATTGGAAAACATTTGTGAAAAAATGTGACCTTGAATAAAAAAAACTATCTAACCTTCACACCGTTTCAATGCAGGGGTAGGCAGAGAGGTTCGGACTGCCAAACACTCGACCTTGGCACACACTCCTTGCCTCATCCACATTCATAGGTCATCTCATACTATTCTTTATTACTCTGACTCTTGACATGACCTGACTCAATTATCTTTCTAGATCCTCTAACTAGCTATGGCTTATAAAAATACCCTTTCATGTTTCTAACTAACTAGTACTGTCGCTCATTTGCCCTTTTTACTATCACCATCTGATGGTTCTATTTAATTGACTAAATTTATGTTACATTAATGTCATGTTACTAGATAAAAAAAATTCAACTCTCTGATTCACTTGATTGTGCCGTGTCTTCCTCGGGCGTCCCCAACCTTTTCTACCATTCACATTTCTGTCATGTATTCTCCTTACACACCTTTTTTCATTCTACATTCCCAAACTATCTGAGTGTCCCTTTCTTAATTATATTCTTATGCTTACTTAATTTTAATAATTGGTTAATTCATTATGCTTACATCAGCTGTGCATTCTTTGTGGATTTCCACATTTTTCACAAAATCATACACGGTTTTACCACGCATACGCCTCAGGTATCTCATTTCTACAGCATTCAGTCTACATTCACCTTTCCTCTGCCAGTTCCACGACTCACTGCCATAGATCAGGGTAGGAACCAGCACTCCATTGTGGATTGCTAGCTTCACTTCTTTTGGCAATTCTTTGTTGGCGCCAACCGCATTCAGTCCTCCATTAATGGAGTTACCCTTCTTTCAATATCTCTATCAGCCTTCCCATCTCTCGTAAACATACTTCCCATATACAAGAACTCGTCCACCTGCTCCAAGAGCTTCATTTATAACTATATTGCACACTTAATTTTATGTGAATCACCTCACAAGAGTCCCAGCTGCTCCATATGATGTGAGGCTGAAGGTAGTGGTAAGGGGAAGGAAATGGGGGAGAGGAAGGTGGGGAAGTACCTGGCTATTCAGATCTGGTCACCAAACACGGCTAAAGTCATTTTAAGCTCAATTTCGCGCCCAATCCCACCACTTTCAATTCTTGCATTTATCCATGTATAGATTGAATAACCAGTGAGATTACGCCACCTTTTTTGAATATATTTTTTGTGGAAAATATATAAATAACTAGCTGACTCGGTGAACTTCGTACCACTTCAGAATCAATAACTGTTGTGCTAAATTATTAGCTGAATCAAATTCAGTTTTTATGTTAAGTTTAAAATTACACAATGAAACAATTATCGATGCGCAACTGTCCGTGTTTTGTTTTTATCAGTATTAGAGATGGCCTTGTGTACCGATTTATTTTTTTGTGATTTTCTTACTTTTCCACATATAGGAATTGCATTTCATTTTCTTTATCCGTGTGAGGGAGATTTGTTATAATTATTGTATTTTTCCTTTGGAGAGGTGCAGACATACGTTCACCGTTTATCTCACTTTCGACTGTTGACATGTGTGTAAGAAAGAGGGGCAGTATTATGTTTAAGAACAAAAGCAAAACAATCAGCGCATTGACATTGTACATTTTTAAATTTTTGGAATTCACTCACTATTCAATATTATACTTATCACAATATTGCTGCAGCTCTTTCAAAAGATGAGAATTCGTTCCAAACAAAATGTATGAGGAAAAGAATTTTCTTCTTTATTTTTTTTTCGTGAATTTTTCAATATTATGCTATTCGGGCCGGAGAAAAATCCAACAAATCAAAGATCATAAAAATCAGTCCAGCCGTTCTCGAGTTATAAATGATGTAACTAACCCGACTTTATTTTATATATTATATTGTTCTGCATTATTCTTTATGAATATGGTTCATGGCCCTCTTCCTCGTTTCTATAATCTTTGTCAAAAATATAAACAGTGTTATTGAATTCTGCAGGTGCAAGATGGTGTTATTCCACCATAATATTCCACCATAATATTTATGTATCATTTATCATCGAGTAAATGAATGGTGTTATCCTTTTGCAGAGGAGAAGAACTTCATATGTGACCTGTGCGGTAAGGCATTCAAGAGTCGGGTAATTATCCGAAAGCACCTGCAGATTCACTACAATATTCGGGAAAATCCATGTCCCTTCTGCGATGCGGACTTCGTCCAGACATCTTCACTCAAATACCATGTGAGGACTCACCACAAAGAAGTCGCATCCATCAGCAAAAAAACTAGGATGAAGGAAGACACCAATGAGCCTGAGATTGTCTATACTATTATTTATCATGAAGACGAGGATACAAAAGTTGAAGACGTAATAATGTAATATCTACATAATAAAAATACACAGAAAATTATTTTTCCTGCATTTTTGTAAAAAAATCACCACAGGAGCACTGCTTACGCAATATGTATGGGATTGGTTATTGGCATTCGCAAAGACTTAGTGGAGGGCAAATGTCGATAAAATCCCACAATTATCCAACTTACCTAATCTTCCCATCCTTAACCCTAGAGTGGGCGCACTATGAGCATTTTGCCGCCCTTTGCAAAAAAACATTGATAATTCTTAAATCTAGTGCGCGTAAACTTTGCGCTTTTTAGTAGCTGCCCCCACTTTCGTTCGCAACCCGTGGCGAAAAACTGGACGCCAACAGTGCGCGGGGAGCCGCTTGAGAAGGAGTTTGTTACCATCGAGTGTCGTACGGCGGCAATTTGTTCACTGCGCGCCCACTCACGTAAGTAAAAATTGTGCTTTATATTATTTACGATTTAGCTAATCCTTATATTTTTTATCAAGATTAGCCCAATATATCCTCAACACTGGCCGCAACATTACTATGGATAACTTTTTTTACTTCAATACCTCTCGCTGATCAGTTGCTAGATCATAGAACGACCATCGTTGGAACTTTACGTAAAAATAAAAAGGTAATTCCACCTTGTTTTCTGAACACCAAAGATCGGAAGAAACCATCTTCGATGTTTGAGTTTGGTGAGAAGAAAGTTTTGCTGTTTCATGTTTCAGACAAGAAGCAAAAAAAAAGTAGTATTACTATTATCAACTTTTCATGAAAATGATAGAATCGACGAAAACACCGGACCTGCTACAAAGCCTGAAATGATTACATTTTATAATGAAACCAAAGGTGGTGTTGATGTCGTGGACCAAATGAAAGAAGAGTATTCTGTTGGTAGAATGACTCGCAGATGGCCAATGAGGTTGTTTTTTTCAATGATGAATATTGCTGGTACAGCCAAATAATTTACAAAGCCAATACTGAACACTTGATGCTACGCCGACAGTACTTGCGGGAGATTGCGATGGTCCTGGTTAAGCCATATATGACCGCAAGGTCTTCTGTAGATACCTTAAATATTCCTCTAAGGAACCAAATTGCTCGCTTTGTTCCTATAGAACAAACATCATCTTCAAAGAAGGAAGGCAAATGCAGTATATGTCCATCAAAGAAAAATAAGTGCACGAAAAAAGGATGTTGCAGATGCTCAAAATTACTGTGCAATGAACATTGCACATACTTATGTGAAGACTGTTTCGCCAAAGCATATCGTGTAGATTTGGAAAATATTTAATATTGTTATTTTTTTCCATTTTTAATAAATATTATAGAGGGATAATGTAGGATAACTAAAAAAAGGTAATTTAAATGTTAAATTTTGTAAAGCCGATTGTAAACCAAAGTTCCTTCGACAAAGTTCAATAAATATGTTAATTTGTCATACCTTATTAGTGTTTTACTTAAATCCTGAGAAAATAAATTAATTAAATTGCATTATTCCTTCTTAAAATTGTAGACGAAATTGAGCGGCAAAATGCTCCCCACACGCCCACTGACGTTTTACGGAAAGACGCGCCCACTCTAGGGTTAAATGTCTCCATGACTGATATAATTGTAGCATGAAAAAATACCTAGCTTTAGATAAAAGGTGACAGTATGCTCATTGAAGCTCAATAGTCAGTGTAAATTAATATCTGAGACAGGGTGGAATTATTTATAGCATAACAACGACTTGAAGCATCCCGAACTTGGAGACGTGTGGCCCCAACTGCGACGGGTGAGTCCTTGTTCCTATACTCAATCTGGGCTTATCTTACGTTCCAGAAGCCCAGATTTGAACCATTGACTAAGGTTTGGCGAATGCATGCAAGCTTAGTCGTCCCGTATAAACATAGCAGTTGATGTTGTTTTGGGACTGGTCCTTCGAGAGTGTAGCATAGGGCTTGGATTGGCTCTCTGCAGAACCTTCAAAAACATTACATAATACAGTGGAGCCGCAGTTTCGCAACGCCAAGCACTTTACAATAATTCTATGGCTTGCTTCTTAAAGCATCAATGTCGGTTTTTCAATATATAGTAATCTCTCTCTAATCTACCACTGAAAAAAGGTCAAATAAGAGAAAGTGGCAGATTATAGTGCATACATACAAAATATTCTCTAATTTTTAGTTTTTTTTTACATTAACCTCACAAAGGATCTTTGGAGGTGTGTGGCAGGTCTTTTTAGGGAAAGGAAAGAAAAGGTATGAGGGGTGGGTACGAATTTATGTGTCCAGGAGTGACGGACGTATGAATCCACCCCTCCCGCTGCAATGGGTCTACAGCAGTGGTTCCCAACCGGTGGTGCGTGGACCATGGACATGGTTTTCAGCATCTTTCAGGGCATCATAGAATATCACACATACTAAGTACCTAATTTATATTTAATATTATATTTTCCCCTCTGACGTGCACAATATACATAAATGCTTTTTCTTTGTCTTAATGGTTAACAGGTTTTTGATTTTTAGGTTTTTTACAGGTTTAGTCAAAATCTGAAAGAAGTGCTTTTCAAGTACCTACACCTTTTATCTTTATCTCAAATGTTATCGATAATTCAGTCGGGTTATTACTCTGAATTATTACTCTTATTACTCTACTATTCGGATGAGTTCCTCTGTTCTCTTTGGGATTATCTGATTTGAATATTCAAGAAGACGATAGAAGATATATGAAGAAACATGAAGAGCAAAATCAAAAGAGGCTAAAAGATTCACGAAGAGAGAAAAAATGCCACTAAAATTCGAGAAAAGTCAAGATGATGTAAGAAGACACCTGCGGGGACTAGCAGGACAAATAATATGCAAGCAAAATTAGGAGAGCCAAGAAAAGCCAAGAAAAATAATCATAACATAACATTTGTAGAGCGCAGTTTTGGGATATTTCACTTCAAGCTAAATGAAGTGAGACGAAGCAAGTTTAAGCCAGAAGAACCACAAAGGGGCTAGTAGAAGCAAGAACTTCTAAGCAGATACTAGGTAGACTGAAATTGACGAAAAAGAGGCAAAAGGAAGCAAGAATAGGCAAGAAAAGATCAGAAGAATCAAGAAAATGACAGAACCCATTAAATAATTTCTTTACACAAGCTCGACTTGAAAAGTGGTGCTGTGTTATGAAAAGTGTGATGCGAACGGTAATCGATGCGAACGGTGATCGAGGGAGAGGCGAACGGTCGGGCCTTTACACACGCTTGACTTGGGGAGTGATAAGGATAAGGATGGTCACCCTTAGGTCATAGGTCACCCCGTTCACAATGTTTGGTAACTTAGTTGGGATACCTGGGTGCATGGGGCGAGGTTTGTCTTCTATTTTACTTCAGTCGTGTGGTCTAAAGCACTTTTTTTTTTTTCATCTCATGTTTTTTTTTACGATTTTGTCTCACTTGAAATTTTTAAAATTTAAATGTTCAGTTTCAAGAGAGATTGTTCTTTTTTTATGTGATTATCTCACAAGAATCCCAACCGCTCCTATCTGGAGCCAGTGAGTCTATGTTACCACAATTGGGAGGAATGCAGATCCGGGCACCGTCTGGAAATTTAATAAAAAGGCACTTTCTAGATGAGAAAAGTGTGGAAAAGCAGAATAAAACAAAAATTAAGGCGCGCTCGGCAAAATTGAGGGAGATACAACCGTTCAAAGTATTTAATATTTCACTTTACAAACTGATATTGACAGTTCGCCCGCGTCCGCCCGCCATTTTTTTATAACCTAATACGCTAAACATGGTTTGTGATAGAAAAGAAAGTGCCCCCTTCGTAGCGCCTGCTCGCGTCACGGCAAAAAAACATCCCAGTTTTCAAGTGGTTTAGCGGCTACGCTAGGTTTGTGTAATATGGTTTGTGATTTTGGCGTACTATTAATTCTGTATTAGGTCTGGGATCCAACATAAGCAATGAAAACATGGCGAACGAACTGTCAATATCAGTTCGCGAAGTGAATTTTTAAATACTTTGAACGGTTGTATCTCCCTTAATTTTGCCGAGCGCGCCTTAATTTATTTTTTATTCATCTTCTCCACACTTTTCTCATCTAGAAAGTGCCTTTTTATTAAATTTCCAGACGGTGCCCGGATCTGCATTTCACCCCCACAATTTATTAATTAAAAGACCCCTCCGATCAGCTTATTTGTTCAGTAACGCTCGATTCACCTGTTGATCAGAGAGGTGTGTTGGGAAGAGTATATTTGTGCATTTGAGGAGCGTTGAGCTGAAATTTCGGGTGAAATGCAGATCCTGCCACAGTTTGGAAATTTAATAAAAAGGCACTTTCTTTTTTTTTTTTTTTTTTTTTTTTTTTTTTTTTTTTTTTTTTTTTTTTTTTTTTTTTTTTTTTTTACAGTGAATACCGCACAAGAATCTCAACTGCTCCCGTCTGGAGCCAGTGAGACTATGGCATCCCCAACTGGGGTATGTTGTGAGGCTGAAGGTAGTGGGGAGGGGAAGGAGGTGGGGAAGAGGAAGGTTGGGAAGTACCTGGCTATTCAGATCTGGTCACTAAACACGGCTAAAGCCATTTTCAAGCAACGTTTCAATTCTGAATGGTGGTCTTACACCAGGGCGATACTAATAGTATCTTCCACTCTGGAACATGCCGCAAATATACTATATATTATTTTAAATGAATTAATTGTGAAATAACACAAATTAATCAAATAAAATTTATTTGCGCATGCCGGGTTCGAACCCGCGACCTCCGGAATGTGAGTCAAGAGTCTTAGCCACTGGACTACGGAGGTCGTCAATGATGAGAAAAGTCGTTTCTAGATGAGAAAAGTGTGGAAAAGCTGAATAAAAAAAAATATTAAGGCGCGCTCGGCAAAATTGAGGGAGATACGCCGTTTAAAGTACAAATAAAATTTCACTTCGTGAACAAGGCGCGTAATTATGAAAAACAGAATTAATAACATAATGTAAACGAACCTCTAATCAGGTACTGGAATGGAGACAAACCATTCAAATCCTGGGATGTTTTTTAAAATAAAGATAATATACACAAGCCCGCTACACAAACCCTGCGTAGCCAAACAAACCATTCAAAAACGTAGGCTGTTTTTAAAGTAAAGATAACATACACAAGCCCTCTACACAAACCCTGCGTAGCCAAACAAACCATTCAAAAACGTAGGCTGTTTTTTAAAGTAAAGATAACACACACAAGCCCGCTACACAAACCCTGCGTAGCCAAACAAACCATTCAAAAATGAAGGCTGTTTTTTAAAGTAAAGATAACATACACAAGCCCGCTACACAAACCTTGCGTAGCCAAACAAACCATTAAAAAACGTAGGCTGTTTTTTAAAGTAAAGATAACATACACAAGCCCGCTACACAAACCCTGCGTAGCCAAACAAACCATTCAAAAACGTAGGCTGTTTTTTAAAGTAAAGATAACATACACAAGCCCGCTAGACAAATTTCATAATTACGCGCCTCATCAGTTATCCCACGAAGTCGGCTACAATCATATTTAGCTCGTCTTTGTATCAGGGATACCAACAGTGACGAAATGCCTGCCGGCACCCGCCGGGCTGTCATAGTGTCGGTTCGCGAAGTGAAATTTTATTTAACGCAATTGAAAATTAATTACTATAATTATAATTATAGTAATTAATATAATTTTTTTTCTATTGCTTTCCGCACTTTTTTTCATCTTCCAGATTAAAGTTCTCAACTTAAAACGCGGTGAAAACATGGTTTTTTGCAAAAAACAGGATCTGCAAAACAGGAATTCAGGATCTGCATTCCTCCCGAAATTTCGGCTCAATAGTAGGAAATCAGTTAAATTAGTTAATCATCGCCCCGCAGTTGAATTTGGCAGCCACCTCTGGTCTGGAGCTCCAAAATACCTGAAAAATTCCCTCGACTCTGCAGAAACGGGCGGTCCGTTGATAGATTCTCCCATCTTAACAGACAGATTGCAATCTTTAGAGCACAAGCGTCGGGTGAGAATGCTATCCTTGTTCTACCGGGATTACAATGGAAGATCCTCCGAGGAACTAGCATCATTGATCCCTTCGGCACCGGTGCATAGTCGGGAAACACGCCAAACGCGTGCCCAACATTTGCACACGGTTGACATTTGTCACATGAGAACGGGTCGTTTCTTCGACTCATTTTTGGCAGTGGAACAGTATCTTCAAGACCCAGGGTTACTCTTTCCTTTCCTCAAAAAGACCCTCCACTCAGCATCCCTATAGACGCCACCCGCGTTATGACGTTTTAGCTGATCAACTTTTATTCAAGATTTCTAACTAAAAACTAAATCGACTCTGTTCATACTTCTCAATATGCTTTCAGGTGTCGAGTTGACCATGATCATAAATAAACCAAACCACTCACATCATGATCAATTAAAATTGTAACGTCAGAACCCGCTAATAGATAAACGGAGGCGTCTACTAATATCTACAGGAATTCCAAAAACTGAAAAAATCGAATTAATATCTATGAGAACCAAAGTGTTGACGAATATCTACAGCACAAACTGTTGACTAATATCTATGAGAATCAAAGTGTTGACGAATATCTACAGCACTGGCAGCATGGCAGAGGTTGGATTTGCAATTATGTGTAGCATATTGGAATAATGTAATATTGCGCATGCAGTTTAAAAAACTTAACTTATGTAAGTGTGTATGTAAAAATCCGTAATATCGGACTATTGGACACATTTAGCTGATTAGTCCAACCTACGCTCTGTAGATATTAGTTCAACCCATGCTCTGTAGATATTAGTCAACACTCTGAAGTTCGTAGATATTAGTTCAACATATGAGCTGTAGATATTCGTCAAACATACAGGCTGTAGATATTAGTATCTGGAGTCTAGATAAACCCATGATATTTATATCATTCTTCCCATAAATAAACCAATCACATTCTCCGATTCTCCCCACTGACGTCTGTCAAAATCAAAAATAATAAATATCACAATCCATAGATATACCTCTGGGTTCAAATTTCAAATCATAGAAGCTTGCCGCCCATTTGATAGGGTGGGCATTAGAGCGGGCCGCTATTATTTTAGAACTATCAAAATTTATGTTTGCCAAAAAAACGGGAAAATGTCAAAAATATTTATGTAATTGAAAAGGCTTTCAGATGTGTTATCCAACATATTTTTTTTTATTTTCCACCCCTATTCGAACATATTTATTATAAGAGGGTTGAACAAAATTGACGGGTTTGTCTGAAAGAGAAATTTTCGAATTTGAAGTGAGTTTTGATGCCGAATTGTCTAATACATATTACTAATATTCAGTAGCATAGCGAGGGAGGGGGGCGGACCGCCCCGGGTGCCACAGACGGGGGGGTGACACTACACCCGACGGGAGGTGACACCCGACCGTGGAAAAAAAATTACGAGGGATATTGTCACAAAAATATTGAATACGGTGTTATTTATATTTTCGCCACTTTTAGCAATGAACCTCTTTCTAGTAATAAATTATGGTGGTATATCTACTATCGTTTATTAAATTATGGTGGTAGACTGGTGGTGGGATCGTAGACATTGATTGTTGGATTGTAACCTATTTTAATTATGTATTTATTAATAGTTTAACCATTTAATGTTCTAAATAAATAAATAAAATCAATTCATTGTAAAAATTTTAGAAGTTTGATTTTTTAGAGGTAGAATAATTCATTTACAAAAGGAAAGTGTCTGTGGCGGGACGGGTGAATTTGATTTTTATATTTTTCTACAGTTTTATTCCGAGGTTGATGTTCTTCAAAACAAGAGGAAGGACGTCTGAATTTAAAAAAAATCTGCCTAAAGCCTGAGCAACGCCGGGGAATTCAGCCAGTCTTAATCTCATCTATCTATATAAATATGAAGAAGAGTGTTTGTGACCTGTGGCGGACGGCGAGGATTTGATTTGTATATAAATCTACATTTTTGTTCCGATATTGATGAAATTTTGCGCACTTGACTTTCAAAATACAAGGAAGGTAGACGTCTATATAAGATATCGAAAAACTCTGCATAAGACCGGAGACTTCAGCTTGCTCCCTTATAGGGAACTTGCGGGGAAATGTTATTTTGTCCTCCCCAATTTTAGAATAAAATGCGTTGGCAACATTGACCGATGATATCTGGCAACTCTGCTTGTGACATAAATGTGACAGCAAAATGAGCAAATTGACATTTGTTCGGTTTGGTATATTTATGTTGACATTATTGACAAAAGTTAATGGTTTATTTATGTCATTATGTGAATAAGAGATTCGTCGATCGTTTTTGCATTCAAGCAGGAAGAATAAAAAAAGAATACACAACAATAAATATTTAGTCCTGAAATTAACGCGCATCTTCGTCAATAAACTGGTTGCCCGCTTATTGCCTAAGTTGCGGCTCGAGTTGATATTGATAAACAATATTTAAAATGAACTTCAAAATAGGTGCCAAGTGTGCAGTTTACGGATGTAATAATTACAAAGAAAAAAAGGGCAAAAAGTATTTTTTCGCGATGACAAGAGACGTTGGCTTGTAAGTTGGTGAAACATTTATCAGTCAATTAAGCTAGTCTCACACGAGCACTATACTCTCATGTGGGCTTGGCCGTTTTCACCATATTTTTTTTTTTTTTTTTTTTTTTTTTTTTTATATCAAACGTTTATTGATTATAGCATATAAAATATAATGTACATTTAGATGATGTGTTAATTTGCTTACATGTTCATATTCAAATATGTTAATACCACTCTTCCATGGAAGCGTTAGCTTGTGTCTGGAAGAGTAGTGTACATTTTTTAATGCTATATTTAAGTTCTTAAATTACAATGTGAATGTAAAAAACAATAAGTTGTAAGTTCGGTGATATGTAATTATAAGTATTTATCTACTATCAAAACAATTTTACTATTTGGATAATGTGTCCAGAATTATTGTAATTAGTTGCTAAAAACAATACAAAATTTAACTTATTTGAAGAATGGAGTATCACTTGGAAACTGAGTTATAAGTAGATTAGATTAGTCGGAAACTGTTTTTTTTTTTTTTGAGATTATCTTTAAAATATTTTTTTACAGTGTTTATTAATTGGATTTTATCATTAATTTTTCTAATTTCATCCGGTAATCGGTTGAAAATAAGTCTTCCTTGATAAGTATAATAATTTTGTGCAAAGGAAGTGTTTAATTTTGGGCATGAAAAAATATATTTATGTCTAGTACGGTTTTCAGTTATAAATTGATATTTTTCTTTTTCTTTTATAATTTGAATCAATGCATTTCTATTGTATAGATCTTTGAAAGATGGTACTTGAAATTCCTTAAATAATTGATCCGTTGGGTAGTCAGAAGGTTTTTTTAATATGATTTTAATTATTAGCCTCTGCACAACTTCAATTGGGGAAAGATTAGTTTTGTATGCGGATCCCCAGCTAATGATAGCATATTGTAAAGTTGATTGAACCAAAGCATAATATATTAGATATAAGTTTTTTACAGATAAAAAATTTCTGATTCTTAAAAATATATAAATCAATTTTCTAATTTTTTTTACAACTTGACAAATTTGTTCCTTCCATTTCAAATTTTTATCGATAATGACTCCTAAATATTTGATTGTGTTTGTTGTTTTTAATATTGTGCAGTTTTGGATACAATAATTTTTACTATGTGTTTTGGAATTATCATGGATGATGATGTCAATGTTTTTAGGGGTATCATTTTTGTGTATTGCAAATGGAATTACAAATGTTTTATCACCATTTAGTGATAGTAAGTTTACGTCGAAGAAATTCTTTAAAATATTTATGTCTTCGGTGGCTTTAAATGTTACTTTTTCCCAAGTTTTATCGCTAATTATTAGTACCGTATCATCGGCGTATGAAGTAATTTGGCCATGTAGTGGTTGAAAAAAAATGTCATTAACATATATGGTGAAAAGGATTGGTCCGATTACTGTACCTTGAGGGATTCCAAAGTCTGATATTTCTTTATCGCTATTAATCTGATTTATTTTTACGACTTGCGGTCGATTTTTTAGGTAGTTCGAAATCCATTTAATTGCATTGTCTTTTATACCTATATTGTTTAGTTTTTTTAGTAGAATCTCATGGGATATACTATCAAAAGCTTTTCTGAGATCAATAAATATACCGGCACATTTTTCACCTTTATCCAATGATTCATTGATGTATGAGGTTACATTAGCAATAGCATCTTGTGTGCTGAGTGACTTTATAAAACCAAATTGGTTTTGGTGAAGAATTTTATTACTTTCTAGGAAACCGACCAATTGGTTTTTCACAATTTTTTCAAAAATCTTTCCAATGTTTGAGATTAGACAAATTGGGCGGTAGTTAGTTACTTGTTGAGGATCTCCAGATTTATAAATAGGTGAAATAATTGTATTTTTATAGTTTGTCGGAAATATTCCCTCTGTTAAACTTAAGTTTATCAAATGAGTAATTGGTTTTATCAAATGAATTTTCATGGATTTTAGAAAATGTACTGTAATAAGGTCAAATCCGGGAGACGAACCTCCTTTCATGCCTTCTATTATTTTTAAAACTTCACTTTCTGAGGTTGTTTCAAATTTTGATAAATTATTTTGATTTTGTACATTTTCAATCGTTTGTTTTTTCGGGTTAAAAGATTTATTGATATTTTTCGCAAGATTTTTTCCTACATTAGCAAAAAAAGAATTAAAGATGTTTGCACATTGTTTAGGTTGAATATTAGCATCTATTATTTTATTTTCATGTTCAATGTATTTTATTTTTTGTGTTTTTTTAGTGTTATCCATGGCTAAGTTGACTGTTTTCCATATTTGTTTATTGTTATTGTCTGTAGAAAGTATTTTATTTTTGAAATAGTCTTCTTTATTTTTTTTTATACAGTTTGTTAATTTATTTTTAAATTTTTTGTAAAAAGTGTATGCTTTTTCATTTAGAGGATTTTTCAATGCTGTTTTATAAAGTTTTTCTTTGTTTCTAATTGATATTATAAGTCCTTGTGTTATCCAAGGCTTTAAAATTCTTAGTTTAGATTTAATGCGGACTGTAGTTTCAGTAGTTGAATTTTTTATGTGTTGAGACAATATATTTTCAAAGTTTTTTGAGCAAGTCTCGGTATCATAACTATTTAACACGTTGTTCCATTGTTCATTTCTTAGTTTTTTGGATAAAATAGTCATATTTGTGTAGGATTTTGTCTTTGTTAGATTAAATTTTTTATGTTTAATTTTGTTATCATAGAGAAGAATGCATGCATGGTGGTCAGTTATATTCGTTTTCCAAACAATTGATTTGATTTTGTCGATATCTTTAATATTTATGTTAGTCCATATATGGTCTAAACAAGATGGAGTGTGATTTTTTATCTCTCTCGTATTTTTATTAATGCACGATATGAAGTTAAATTCAGTCATACAATTAATATATTCATTTTTGAAATTATTTTCTACGTTTTCATTAATGTTTAAATTGAAGTCTCCTGCAATAAAGCAAAGTTTATTACTAAATTTTAACAGTATTTGTTTAAATTCATTTATAAATGACGAGATATTCGAACCGTGTGTTCTGTAAACAGCTATTATGTGGTAGTTTGTTTTGTCGAGTTTTAATTGTATTTCAATACAGTTTACTAGGTGTATAGGATGTTCAGTTATTTTGACAATACTAAATTTATCGTGAATGAATATGATGAGACCACTATTTTTATTGATGTTTATTTTGGTTGTAACATAATTATATTCTGGTAAATGATAGGTGGGTGATTCGTCATTAGTAAAAGTTTCTGATAATATTATGATGTCAGGTTTTTTATTTAGATTGTTTAATTTTAGAATTAATTCATCCCAATTTCGTTCCATACTTCGTATATTACTATGAAAAATGAAAATATTATTGAGATTCTTTGAGATTATGTCATTACATGAATCGGTGTATACACACTCATATTCTTGTATTTTAAAATTATTTTCTAATTCATTAGCTATGAAGTCATCCATTTAGTAAAAATATTAATGTGATATTGATTTCTTTTAAATATGTAGAGTATTTTCAAAGTAGAGTGTGACATAGAGTTAGTAATACAAATACGGATTTTATAATGTGTAGAGATTGTTGAAGAATGTTCCGGTTTTTTATTGATCATATATTGATTGATCACATCTTTATCATTACTAGCATAATCATTTACAATATTTAAATGCATATCTCGTAAAATAATATTATTTATATTTCTAAAATTCAATAAAGCGTTTTTTGATTCTACTATAAATTGTTGTACTGTAGACTTATGTGTAGGATAAATAGCAATATAATGCGATAATTTATTTACGTCTTTAAATTTTATATTTAAAATATTAACATCATAATCATTAATTACTTCATTAATATTGAGAACATTATACTGGTTGGAAATAGATATTCCAATATCAGAGTTTTTGTTTATTCTTATTATTGTTACCTGGTACCCTGGAATGGAGTAATTAGTTTCGCCAGTAGAGTAGGTCTTTGTAAACCCAATCAAGCCCGGGAAAAAAAATATTTCTTTTAAAGATATTATTAATTTTTCAAAAAAAATTTTTACGCTTTTAATATTTTTATGAAATTGAGTAAATCTTTTTTGAGTGCAAATAAAATAGAAATCTCTTATAGAGTGATATAAGTTTTCTTCAATACATATTTTTTTATCTAATGCGTTACATAAAAAATCATTCATTGTTAATTTATAGATAAGAGTTTGAGGAAATGAAAATTTACAATATTTATTCGTAGTCAATGCGTTCTTTGGCAATTCGAAGCATTTTTTGCCGGTAAAGGCATTTTATGCTATCGACTCTATGATCGGTGGAATAGTTCATATCAAACCTTTTGTTTTGGACACAGCAGTTGTTGCAGATTGGAGTTTGTTCTTTGTTTTCACATTTAGATAGTATATGTTCCTTAGTGCAATGAGGGCAAATGGGAGGCTGCGTCCTGGCGTGACATCTTTGAGCTGTGTGGCCGAACTTGAGGCAATGGTAACATTGTGTGAGCGGGCTGCAGTCGCTGACGTACACTCTTTGGAATTTGATGTTTAATTTTTTTTTTTCAATTAGTTTTTTCCTTAATTGTCCAGTTGTTTCGATAATGTAGTTAGTGGTGTCGTTTTCTTTTCCTTCATTGTACTTATTTTTTAATTCCTTGATAAGCTTAATGTCTTTTTTGTCTTCTAGGGTTAATCCTTCATTTTGTTGTACAATCCCGTCTATAATTTCTTCTTCAGTCAATTGGCATTGCAGGCTTTTCAACATTAAGCACGGTTTCCTTTTTTTTATTTCTTCGGCCGATACTTCTTTTCCAATTACTTTATTTATCTCTTCGGTTAATTTTTCTGCATCTTCTTTTTTTTGGCAAGAAATCACTAATTTTTGTTCTCCGATCTTTTTTACTCCATTTACTCCAACTTTTATTTTTGTTAAATTAATATTTTTTTGAATTTTTATTTTTATGTCCTCGGCCTTCAAGGTGTTTTTTGAGGTAATTAAAATGGCGTATTTCTGTTCTGCATTATATGAAGTTTCTGCGAAGTTTTTATTGTTACTTAGTGCACTCGCGTATGATTTTTTGTTATTTTGATGGATTTCTTCGAGTTTCTGTGTGTAGTGATGATTATTTTTAATATTAATTTCTTGTAATTCTATGATCTTCTTTTGTAGACTAATTAGTTCGTGATGAATTTTTTCTTCCAGTGATACAATATTTTGTTCCAGTGTTAATTTTATTTTTGAGTCTTTCACTGAAGTGATCTTATTAACTAAGTCTTTAATATTTTTAAAAATTTCTTCGGTTTCCATATTAAATTAATGGAATCGCCCAGGTGGGCGAGTTATTAATGTAAGTAATTATATTTATTGTTTTACTTCTTACAAAATAACGCGACTGTACTCGTTCGGTGCTGAGCGAGAATGCTCATATATCGCTCGCTATACATTCCGATGGGAATGTATGGCGAGTTATTAGTTACACAATATTATAAACCCATGGTAAATATCGGTTCGGACTGGCCACGCTTATTACGAATAATTTTTAGAAAAAAACTTTAGATTCGCCTTAATTACTATAAAAGGAAACTTTTTGGCTTTGGGGCGGCGGAAAATAATGCATTTTAATTTTCAATTGCATAAAACCAAAATTCACTTCGCGAACCGACCCAGCGAAAATCCGCGGCCGTAACTGTCACTTTTGTTGTTAATGTTGGTATTCTTGATAAATTATCAAGAGCTAATACGACTGTAGCCGACTTCGTGACATAATGCGCGTATTTATGAAATTTGTCTAGCGGGCTTGTTTGTGTAACATGGTTTGTGATACAAAAGAAAGTGTCCCTTTATAACGCCTGCTCGCGTCAACGCAAGAAAAACATCCCAGTTTTCAAGTGGTTTAGCGGCTACGCTAGGTTTGTGTAACATGGTTTGTGATTCGCGGTATTTCATGTAGGTATCCCACGAAGTCGGCTGCAGTCCATAACAGTGACAGCTACGGCCGCGGATTTTCGCTGCGTCGGTCCGCGAAGTGAATTTTGGTTTTATGCAATTGAAAATTAAAATGCATTATTTTCCGCCGCCCCAAAGCCAAAAAGTTTCCTTTTATAGTAATTAAGGCGAATCTAAAGTTTTTTTCTAAAAATTATTCATAATAAGCGTGGCCAGTCCAAACCGATAATTACCAAACCCATATTCATAGTGAAATTCAAAAATATAAATGGGTAATTCTTAAATTGAAGTAACTTCAAGGCTTATGCTATATTTAAGAAGTATGGATATGTGCTTTTTTTTTACCATTTCTCTTTTTGGTAATTATCGGTTCGGACTGGCCACGCTTATTACGAATAATTAAAAAAAAAAACTTTAGATTCGCCTTAATTACTATAAAAGGAAACTTTTTGGCTTTGGGGCGGCGGAAAATAATGCATTTTAATTTTCAATTGCATAAAACCAAAATTCTCTTCGCGAACCGACACAGCGAAAATCCGCGGCCGTAACTGTCACTGTTATGTTGGTATCCTTGATAAATTAACAAGAGCTAATACGACTGTAGTCGACTTCGTGGGATACCTACATGAAATACCGCGAATCACAAACCATGTTACACAAACCTAGCGTAGCCGCTAAACCACTTGAAAACTGGGATGTTTTTCTTGCCTTGACGCGAGTAGGCGTTAAAAAGGGGCACTTTCTTTTGTATCACAAACCATGTTACACAAACAAGCCCGCTAGACAAATTTCATAATTACGCACCTTATCCCACGAAGTCGGCTACAGTCGTATTAGCTCTTGTTAATTTATCAAGGATACCAACATAATAATAATAAATAATAATAATAATTGGATAATTTATAAAGCGCCGTTTTTGTGAAAAATCACCTCAAGGGCGCTGTACAATTTATTAGGAATGCTTAATTTCTAACTGATTTTACTATTTACAAATGGATACAGAAATATACTTACCTGGCAGGTCACTTCCGGTAAACACACTTTAATTATAAGTTTATGCTTGGAGAAGATACGGCCTTGCACGCGGAGGACATTACAGTTAACACACTGGACATTGCGTGATTTTACATTATTTGCTACCCTCATCGCTGTTAGTACCTATTACATTTGTGAATAGAAAAGTAGAGGTATTTATTTTAAAATACTGGAGAATTTAGGACTATTGGAGATTAGTGGCAAAAGTATAGTTGGTATTTATTTTAAAATACTGAGGAATTTCGGAATCTTTAGGGCTGGAGAATGTTCATGAAATGACCTTCACAAACGCTTACATATTTTTTTTTTTTTTTTTTTTTTTTTTTTCTTCTTTCTTTTTTTTTCTTTTTTTTTTTCTTTTTTTTTTCCATGTTTTTATAGGTTAGTTATTTACGGTGTCGCGGGCATTGAAAGTGAAGGTGAAAGATTTTGAGTTTATGGATACGACTGTCTGAAAAGGTGAGTTTTAAGTCTAGATCTAAATTCCGCCGCGTCTGTGATCATTCTTAAGTCATGTGGCAGTCCGTTCCAGGCTTTAGGTCCTGACACTCCGAAAGCGCGCTCACCGAACTTAGTATCTGGTGTGCGCTTTGGTTCCTTTAACCTTCCGATAGCTGATGACGCTGCTGACCTCAGGGTTGACTGTCGATGATTGGAAATTTCTGGAATACACAATTCCGATAAGTAAGCCGGAGCCATTCCATTAAGGGACTTAAATACCATCCAGCAGAGCTTAAACTGGATCCTTTCAGGACATTTAAGCCAGTGTAGATTTTTGAGATGCTCTGAAATATGGGAATATTTTGATACGCCGGTGATAAGTCTTGCCGCAGCGTTGAAAACGGATTGTAATTTGTTAATTTGATATTTTGGAAGACTTGCATATATTCCGTTGCAATAATCTAAACGTGAAACCACATACGAATTGACTAGTAATTTAGTCGCCTCTGTTGGCAAGTTTCTCTACATAACAGTGACAGGTACTGCCGCGGATTTTCGCTGTGTCGGTTCGCGAAGAGAATTTTGGTTTTATGCAATTGAAAATTAAAATGCATTATTTTCCGCCGCCCCAAAGCCAAAAAGTTTCCTTTTATAGTAATTAAGGCGAATCTAAAGTTTTTTTCTAAAAATTATTCGTAATAAGCGTGACCAGTCCGAACCGATAATTACCCTCTTATTCTGGGGGAGACACAGACTCATTGCATGAACAGCCCCGGGGGGTTATACCATATTCATAAATCTTTGTCAATTTTAATGTTTAAAACACATGTTAATAATTGTTTCAGCTTAAAAGAATGGATTTTAGCTTGCCACAGAAAGGATTTACTTGATCTGTTAGATGTGAAAGAGCCTGACTATTTTTATTATAGGCACATCATATGTTCTGACCATTTTGAAACAAAATGTTTTGTAAACAAAAATAAGTTCAAATTGGGGTAAGCCATTACAAATATTGTTTATTTATAAGCCCATTGCGTTTTTACACTCGTAAATAATAATCTGATAATAATAATTATATTGATAATAATAATTTTGCTCGATTTTTTTAGTTTACGTGTTGGTTCTATTCCAACACTTAATTTATATGGTGTTCCAAACAAGTTGGAGAGAAATAGTGTCGATGAAATTGACAAAACACACGGGGGAAATAGTCAAGATATAATTGACAACCAATCTGATAGAAAGAGTCCAGATAAAATTGTCGACAAACCAGAGAGAGAGATTCTAGATACAATTGACAACAAGCCGGAGAAAAAGAGTCTAGATAAAATTGTCAGCGACCCAAGCCAAAGGTATAAATAAATTATTAATCCGTGTTTATTATCGTTTTAACTGGGCTATTAACCCATTGACCACAGAATTAATTAATGAGCTAAAAAATTGGCCTTCACTGAATTAATTTTGTACCAAAAATTGAACACCTGCATTGGTGTACTAAATCTATTGTTACTTTTGAACCGTAAATTCAAATGAATTAATTTCTTTAAATTTATTTACATATTGAATTAAGGTAAAGAAAAACATAAAAATAAAATTTTAAAAAATATTAAAATATGTGTAAATAAGGATACAAATATAACCTTCTCTTTTTTCGTAAGTTTTTTTCCACATTTTTATTCAAAAAGTTACAAAAAAACATGGTATTTATATATCGAACAAAAATAATTTTGGTTTTTTATATACATGTAAACTAATATTGATTTAATAATAAAATAATTTGGTATGATAGTCCTCGAAGCAATCAGGGTCATTATCAAAAGCCTAGAACCACTCGCAATTTTGAAGAAAAGGCGGCTGGCTGCATACAAAACTTGGAACACAAATATCAGGCAAAAACGTAAGAAACATATTATTGCCAATTCCATGAAATTAATTAATAATTACCAACAGAGTGTTCGGCATTTCAAATTTTATTCAAGAATGTAACTATCATGCTCGTTTTCCGTTTTTTGGCAGACCTACTCTAGCCCTTCAGTGTGCCGGGGTGTGTGGTTATGTACCCGAGTTGCACACCCGGCAGGCTGCCGGGGTTTGTGGCCAATGGGTTAATAAGGCTTCTAACTGTTAAAAAACTATACTAAAAGGGTAAATAGGTTTGTAGCGGGAGAGGAACGCGGGCGTGAACGGGCACGCAGGGAGAAAAAAATTATTTCTTTGAAGTGGCATAGCAGCGCATGCCGGGTACTCGCTAGTTGTAGTATAAATAAAAAGGTTGCTTGTGCAATGATGGTAGACCTATCTAGCTGAGGATTGTAGCCACGACGCCGCATTGAGAACCCGTAGCTCTGGGCTGCTTGACTAACTAACCGATCACCTGATTTTCCTCTCTTTCTTTCCCGTCAGTTATGCAGAAGAGATTAAGCTGGAAGAGGTGGATTTAAAGCCACTAGAAGCAATACTATTTAAGCTATCTGAGGACCCCTGTATATTCTGTGGCAGAATGGGCAATTTGAGGAACTTGCATAGTAATAACACTGAGGATAACAAAACAGAGAATTACTTACAAATGATTTCATCTTGCTTTAATATAAAGGTAACTTAACACTTTTATTCATTCTTCTTCTTTACAGCGCTGACGGTGAGATATTTCCAAAAAAATAATTCTTCAGTTGAAGCAGGGTTGTAGGCCAGTGTTTGTAAATCTTTTCCAAGAGCGATGCTCACCACATCAGGGTTTAAATAAATTTATCGGTACAGATGTGAGTTTGCCTTCAATCTACATGTGGTTTTGTGTTGTGATTCTTTAAATATCAATGACTCACACTGTGATGAATTAATTTTTTCAATGATTGGATCTGTATTTGTTGCAGTTGGTGGACCCCAGTGGCTCTGCAGGCCTGTGCGAGACATGTGCGTCCCGTCTGAGGGACGCCACCTCATTCCGAGCTCAAGTGGAGGCAGCGGGGACAGTCATCCAACAGATCAAGGAAAAACCCACTAATCTCCAAACCCCGGAGCAACAACCAACCATTGAAGGTAGAATTTAGAGGCATAACTCCATCGACATATAACAACAATAGATCAGCCCTCTCGTACCTAATATCAATCCAAAAATACCACCACCTAAGAGTAATTTCATAATACAACTCCCCATCGAATTCCAAAGACTCGCTTCGAAAGCCTAGATGGAATACAAATGCAAGTTCCCTACAATATAAAACAGAGCATAAAGTTATCGCTCAAATCCCACGATCTAATATTTGTTAATTTGTCGACCGATAGCGAGCCTGAATAACATCGCATCACAAGATATAAAGATGAACTTAACAACCCAACTTGATGTAAACTTGTACAAGCTTCTAAAAACGTAGGCGGAACCAGCGAAGATCGTTCATTTTGTTACAAAAGTGTTGCGTAATTTATTGCGTGACGTAGTTGTTTTACTAGAAATGTAAGATTTTTATATATTCAAATACTTATTTTTCTAAAAATTAGTCTCTACCATAGTTAATTTTATTGTCTTGAATAGAGTAATCATGCGAAAACTCTGTTTCTTTATAATATTATGTATTTCTTAATGTTTATTTTTTCTGATACGTTATTATATTTTTCTGATATGATACGTTTTTCTCTTTGTCATTTGTAATTGTACCCCCCACACAGAACACAGAATACAGGAGCGAACGTGCCCCGCGCCACTTTTTCAGAGTAAAGTCTGTGACCTGCGCTGTAAACCGTTATTTTACTTTCGGTCTTTACTTTTCTGCGCGGCGGCCTGAAGTGGCGCGGAGCACATTCGCACCAAACTCTACATGTGAGGGGTGCATGTATATTTTGTAGGTACAAATACTAAATCTTTCTCTAATATTCTTTGTCACTGTGTTTGCAGATAATTCATCATTATGTGAAATTGGCGAAGATGTCGGTACCACATTTACTTATGCTGATTGCGATACCCCAATGGAATCAGGATCACGGGAGGTCCTCGAGATAACTTGGAGCGAGGATGAAGAAGCCGGTAGGAAACAGGGACGGGTAGAATGGATCGACCATATACCAAAATATCAAAAAGTCGACAGCGTCGAATCCAAAACTCAGTGTGAAATCTGCGGGAAGCAGTTCAACTTCATGCAGGCCTACCACAAGCACCTGGGGATTCACTTGAAGGAACACCCGTTGTCTTGCCCACTTTGCGACAGTTCCCTAGCCTCAAAGAAAGGACTGTTAGCCCACATCAAGTACCAGCACCCAGACAAGAACCTCGAAGGCAAGCAACCCCTGTATTGAATATGGTGAATTATAAAGTTTGATTTTGTGCTTTCAACTAGTAAAAAAATGGCAAATTATAGTATTCGTCAGATAGTCAAGCATTGGATTTCTGAGAGACTACTTTAGTGTGTTGGGATAAAACCAGAATGTTTCAATTGACTCTCGTTTGGTTTTTGAATCTGTTACCGATTCAGAGCCAAGCAGTTTACGTCCCTCACCTAACACCGAGGTTTCACGCCCGGCTCCATGGCAGGAGATATTTATTTATTTGGATTTATTTAAACTTTTTTTATTTATTGTCAGATGGCAATTTCTTCTAATCAACCTAATTTCTTAACGAAAATTAAAAAATAATATTTTTAACTTTTTCCGATATTCTTTGTCACTGTCTTTATTTTATTTGCAGACATTGTAACAATATATAAAATTGGCGAAGATGTCGAAACTACATTCACTTATGCCAATTGCGATACCCCATTGGAATCAGGATCACGGGAGGTCCTCGAATTAACTTGGAGCGAGGACGAAGAAGCCGGTAGGAAACTAGGACGGGTAGAATGGATAGATCAAATACCAAAATATAAAAAAGTCGAAAGTGTCGAACCTAAATGGATTCGAGGCAATGGAAACAAGTGTCCAGTTTGTGACAAGGTAATTTTGCAACGTGATAAATTGAAAAAACACTTTGAGGTTCACCTCCCGAAAACTCTGTGTGAATTCTGCGGGAGGCAGTTCAACTTCTTGCAGACCTACAAGGGGCACCTGGGGATTCACTTGAAGGAACACCGGGTGTCTTGCCCACAGTGCAACACTTCGCTAGCCTCCAAGACAGGACTAATAGCCCACATCAAGACCAGGCACCAAGGCAAGAAGCTGTATACCTGCCCAAAGGGATGCAGAGACAGATTTGGGAGCCTGTATCAGCGGAATGAGCACTTGTTGAAGAAACACGGGGTGTGGTACAACCGCTACGAGTGTCCCGAGTGCTCCCTGGCCTGCTTTACGCCTTGGAAGTTAGACACACACGTGAGAGGGGTGCACCGTCAGGAAAAGAATGTTGAATGCCCGGAATGCGACAGAGTTTTCCTTGACAAATCGAAGATGAGGAAACACTTACAAACACACTCCAGTGAGTTCTTAATTTTGTTTGTAAATTATTATTATTGATACACCGAAACTACGAAAAAAACTCCTGTTAGCACTCAGGCCATAAGCACAATAGGGTGAAATGCAGATCCTGCCAATGTCTGGGAATTTAATAAAAAGGCACTTTCTAGATGAGAAAAATGTGGAGAAGCTGAATAAAAAAAGAATTAAGGCGCGCTCGGCAAAATTGAGGGAGATACAACCATTTAAAGTATAAATAAAATTTCACTTCGTGAACCTATACTACGCCATTTTGTCCCTGCTATGTTGGTATCCCAGACCTGATACAAACGAAGCTAGATACGATTGTAGCTGACTTCGTGGGATAAATAATAAGGAAAAACAGAATTAATAATGGTAATTTTTGGAGATCGCTGGCAACGGTTAATATGCACTTTTTTTTTAAAAAACCTTTTGATTCACCTTAATTACATTAAAAGGCAACTATTTGCATTGGGAGAAGTGGAAAATATTTCATTCTAAATGTCAATTACGTAAAATTAAAATTAGCTTTCGTCTTGTGAGATTGTACGCCAGAATCACAAACCATGTTACACAAACCTAGCGTAGCCGCTAAACTACTTGAAAACTGGGATGTTTTTCTTGCCTTGACTCGAGTAGGCGTTATAAAGGGGCACTTTTTTTTGTATCACAAACTATGTTTAGCGTAGTCTTAGGTTAGGTTACTTTAATTTGGAAGGTGAAAAACAGTTCAAAAAATCATTGAAAAAAAGCCCGCTACACAAATTTCATAATTACGCGCCTCATGTATCCCACGAAGTCGGCTACAATCGTATCTAGCTTCGTTTGTATCAAGTCTGGGATACCAACATAATAGTGACAAAATGGCGTAGTATCGGTTCACGAAGTGAAATTTTATTTATACTTTAAACGGCTGTATCTCCCTCAATTTTGCCCAGCGCGCCTTAATTTTTTTTATTCAGCTTCTCCACACTTTTCTCATCTAGAAAGTGCCTTTTTATTAAATTTCCAGACATTGGCAGGATCTGCATTCCTCCCGCACAATAGCCCAATACCTTTGATACAGCTCACTGGGGTTGTCATTAACCATTCCCCGCAAATTGAGCCATTGGAATCATAGAGTTGCCTGAATGTTACCATTGATCTTGTCTTGCTTGGATTGTCTACTAGGACGAAGACTTGGTTTTGTATGATTCTGTGTATATTATTGAGGCTAAAATTCAACCGAGCGCTACAATAATATTGATACATATATTTCTAAGGGCAAAAGATAAAGAGAAAATGTTTGATATTCTTCCACCATTCACTTCCACTTTCACACTCCTTTCTGGGTTCATCTGCTCTTTTTCATACATGTGCATTTCACCCAGAGATTTTACATTGCAGTTTTGTTATATTCAATGATCTTGATTTTTTTTTTCATAGTTATATATTATAGAATATTGGAAAGTTATATATTAAAACAACTGTTAAACTGTATACACGGTGTCCGGAAACTCGTGGTAAAAGAAATCAAATGGAATGCATAAAAACATATTACAATTGAGTTGTGGCACTCCACGACAAAACTTTCTACTTTTTTTTGGAAAACATTTGTGAAAAAATGTGATCTTGAATTAAAAAAAACTAACTAATTAACCTTCATACTGTTTCAATGCAGGAGTAGGCAGAGAGGTTCGGACTGCCAAACAACTCGGTCTTGGCACACACTCCTTGCCTCATTCACATTCATCATTCATCCTCATTCACATCTCATACTATTCTTTATTACTCTGACTCTTGACATGACCTGACTCAAATATCTTCCTAGATCCTCTAACTAGCTATGGCTTATAAAAATACCCTTTCATGTTTCTAACTAACTAGTTGTGGCTCATTTGACCTTTTTACTATCACCATCTGATGGTTGTATTTAATTGACTAAATTTATATTACAATAATGTCATGTTACTATACTGTAAGATTAAAAAAAATTGAACTATCTGAATCACCTGATTGTGCCATGCCTTCCTCGGGCGTCCCCAACCTTTTCTACCATTCACATTTCTGTCATGTATTCTCCTTGCACTCCTTTTTTCGCTAATTTATTCTACATTCCCAAACTATCTGAGTGTCCCTTTCTTAATTATATTTGTATGCTTAGTTAATTGTAATAATTAATTAATAATTGGTTAATTCATTATGCTTTCATCAGCTGTGCATTCTTTATGGATCTCCACATTTTTCACAAAATCATACATGGTTTTACCACGCATACATCTCAGGGATCTGATTTCTAAAGCATTCAGTCTACATTCACCTTTCCTCTGCCGGTTCCACGCCTCACTGCCGTAGATCAGGGTAGGAACCAGCACTCCATTGTGGATTTCTAGCTTCACTTCTTTTGGCAGTTTTTTGTTGGCGCCAACCGCATTCAGTCCTCTATTAATGGAGTTACCCTTCTTTCAATATCATCAGCCTTCCCATCTCTCGTAAACATACTTCCCACATACACAAACTTGTCCACCTGCTCCAAGAGTGTCATTTATAACTATATTAAGCGCCCTTGAGGTGATTTTTCACAAAAACGGCGCTCTTCAAATATCCAATTATTATTATTATATTGCACACTTTATTTTTTTATGTCACCTCACAAGAGTCCCAGCTGCTCCATATGGTGTGAGGCTGAAGGTAGTGGTAAGGGGAAGGAGATGGGGGAGAGGAAGGTGGGGAAGTACCTGGCTATTCAGATCTGGTCACCAAACACGGCTAAAGCCATTTCAAGCAATGTTTCAATTCTGAATGAGGTAAATATTCGGAACAAACGTCAACGGTTATGTAACGGGATTATCTTTACTTTAAAAAACAGCCTACGTTTTTGAATGGTTTGTCTGGCAAAGCAGGATTTGTGTAGCGGGCTTGTGTATATTATCTTAATTTTAAAAATTTTATCAAAAAAAGTGCGTATTAACCGATTTGACAGTGTGAAAGCAAATTTTCAATTTACGTAAATAAAATTAAAAATGTAACATTTTCAACCTCCCCCAATGCAAATAGTTGTCTTTTATGGTAATTAAGAAGAATCTAAAAGTTTTATCAAAAAAAAGTGTGTATTAACCGTTGACGTTTGTTCCGAACAATTACCCGTCTTACACCAGGGCGATACTGAGTGTCTTCCACTCTGGAATGTGCCGCAAATATTACTATATTTATTATTTTCAAATGAATTAATTGGGAAATAACACAAACTAATCAAACAAAATTTATTTGCCCATGCCGGGATTCGATCGATTCGATTCATGCGACCTTCGGATTGCAAGTCAAGAGCATTACCCCTCAACCACATCAGCCGTAACACTGTTTTCATACTCTCTCTTTCAAATACCATGACTTTAGACTTACTTACATTCATCAATAACTCATTCTTTATATACCTACACTTCGTTCATCCTAGACACGGTAGACTGTAGATCTTCCATACATACAACATACTTTCAGATCACTCAATTTCACGCCCAATCCCACCACTTTCAATTCTTGCATACAATTATCCATGTATAGATTGAATAACCAGTGAGATTACGCCACCTTGCTTTGAAATATTTTTGTGTAAAATATATAAATAATTTTTTTTTTTTTTTTGTTCATATGAAGCGGATACTTTGTGATGTGACATTATTAATTTAAAATAAAACAATAACTTTGTAAACACCACTTTTATTTTTATACTTTATGCCGACCGGGTTTCGCTACAACCGTAGCTTCATCAGGGCAGTATAATTCTCTACTAACATTAGGTTACATGTGTGTTATAATATATAATGGGCCGGTCTCGTCAAGTGTAGGGGGAGGAAGAAGACATAGATGGAGAATTGGGAAGGGAACGGACGTGTTCTTTATCAATAGGGAACAATCTTAGTATGGGACTTTTATTTAAATTTAGTTGATTATTAATTACCTTACTATTAGTGTTTATGGCTTTCCTAAGCTCAAGTGCCTCTAGATTATCCAACCTTACTCCGATATTGTTTTTATGAATCAGTTTGGCGCCGGCTGTTTGGTCAAATTTATGATCTTTTTCGATCAAGTGGTTGGCGAATTCTGAAAAACCCGAGCTGTGTAGACATCTGAGATGTTCTTTTACACGGGTGTGTATGTTGCGCGCTGTTTTACCAATATAAAAACTGAGCAGTCACTGCATTGAAGCGAATAAATTCCCGAGTGAGATAAGCTATCATCCTTATCCTTACCGTTCATTAAAAGTTTGCCTAGATTATTATTAGTGTAAAATGCTGGTTTGATTTCTGATGGGAGATTTTTAACACTTTTTTGAGAGAAATTATTGATGTACAGGATTCTACGCCATTGATACGGTTGATTATTATTACTTGGTATATTATTATTATGAGGTGGACTGTTGTATAAAAATTTACTTGTGGATAATTTCTTTAATTTTTTATTTAGAATGTTGTCTACTATTTTTGGGGTGTAACCGTTATTTATTGCTATTTGTTTGATCGTAGATAGTTCTATTGCAAAGTTAGTATTTGATAAAGGTACTGTAACTAATCTATGTGTCATGGAATGAAAAGCTGAATGTTTATGGGAGTTGGGATGGTTAGATGAATCGACGTTCACCGATATAATGATTCACAATTCATCTAACCATCCCAACTCCCATAAACATTCAGCTTTTCATTCCATGACACATAGATTAGTTACAGTACCTTTATCAAATACTAACTTTGCAATAGAACTATCTACGATCAAACAAATAGCAATAAATAACGGTTACACCCCAAAAATAGTAGACAACATTCTAAATAAAAAATTAAAGAAATTATCCACAAGTAAATTTTTATACAACAGTCCACCTCATAATAATAATATACCAAGTAATAATAATCAACCGTATCAATGGCGTAGAATCCTGTACATCAATAATTTCTCTCAAAAAAGTGTTAAAAATCTCCCATCAGAAATCAAACCAGCATTTTACACTAATAATAATCTAGGCAAACTTTTAATGAACGGTAAGGATAAGGATGATAGCTTATCTCACTCGGGAATTTATTCGCTTCAATGCAGTGACTGCTCAGTTTTTTATATTGGTAAAACAGCGCGCAACATACACACCCGTGTAAAAGAACATCTCAGATGTCTACACAGCTCGGGTTTTTCAGAATTCGCCAACCACTTGATCGAAAAAGATCATAAATTTGACCAAACAGCCGGCGCCAAACTGATTCATAAAAACAATATCGGAGTAAGGTTGGATAATCTAGAGGCACTTGAGCTTAGGAAAGCCATAAACACTAATAGTAAGGTAATTAATAATCAACTAAATTTAAATAAAAGTCCCATACTAAGATTGTTCCCTATTGATAAAGAACACGTCCGTTCCCTTCCCAATTCTCCATCTATGTCTTCTTCCTCCCCCTACACTTGACGAGACCGGCCCATTATATATTATAACACACATGTAACCTAATGTTAGTAGAGAATTATACTGCCCTGATGAAGCTACGGTTGTAGCGAAACCCGGTCGGCATAAAGTATAAAAATAAAAGTGGTGTTTACAAAGTTATTGTTTTATTTTAAATATAAATAATTGTTCTACATTATTCTTTATGAATATGGTTCATGACCCTCTTCCTCATTTCTATAATCTTTGTCAAAAATATGGTGCAAGATGGTGTTGTTCCACTATAATATTTATTTATCATTTATATCATCGACTAAATGAATGGTGTTCTCCTTTTGCAGAGGAGAAGAACTTCATGTGTGACCTGTGCGGTAAGGCATTCAAGAGTCGGGTAAGTATTCAAAAGCACCTGCAGATTCACTACAACATTCGGGAAAATCCGTGTCCCTTCTGCGATGCGGCCTTCGTCCAGACTTCTTCGCTCCAATATCACGTGAGGACTCACCACAAAGAAGTCGCATCCATCAGCAAAAAAACTAGGATGAAGGAAGAAACCAAAGAGTCTGAGATTGTCTATACTATTATTTATCATGAAGACGAGGGTACAAAAGTTGAAGACGTAATAATGTAATATCTACGTAATAAAATTATTTAAAATACACAGAAAATTATTTAAAATTGATCCTTTTAACCGTTTCCCCGCGGCGGCTGACCTAAGTCATTTCATCAAGTGGCTCACACCGCGCGGCGGCTGACTTTAGTCATGAAAATAATATTAGAAACAAAATATGCCGCGTGGGGGCGACTGCTTAGGAATATTTTTTGAGCGGTTAAAGGGTTAAATGTGAAATTGCTAACATACCAGAAGAACCTCCGGGTTTGGCAGAAACAATGCTTGAACTTCGATTGAATATGCCCATATTCAATTTGAGAGCAGAGCCAATCTGTCATCTTTTTGGATGTCAAAAGCTACGAAGGCTTTCAAAATTGCACATGAGGCGGTAAAAAAGTTGCTGCCATTTGCAACAACCTATCTTTGTGAACAAGGCTTTTCCACTCTAATGAACATAAAAACGAAGAACAGAAATCGATTAAACGCCGAAGACTGTATTCAAATTGCTCTTACATCAAAAATGCCCAATTTTGAAGTAATTGTATCAAAAATGAGACAACATCATTTCTCAAAAAACTGAAAGGGGAACCTGAAAATCTGAATTTTGGTTTGATCCAATTTGAGAATTTTATTTTGTTTGTCTATTACGTACTTACTATTTTCATGTAACTTTTTTTTATTTTCCGTATAAATTAATTCAATAAATAATGTTTATTTAAATATACATTGATTGTCTTCTTTTCAAAATGGGGGGAAGGGGTAATATCGACTTATGCAAAAATATTTTGGGGTAATGGTTAAAAAAGTTCCCCGACCGCTGGTCTAGTACAGAACTATCGTGAAATATTTATACAAATAATAATTTGTTGTGAGTAATATTAGTAGTGTTGAAACATGTGTATATTATATTAGGTCCTTACATATGAAATTGGCGTTTTGTATGGGAGGAACATAAAGTCGAATTTTTTTTAATATAATATATTTATTTAATCAAAGTATGTACCATTGCTATCTATGCACTTTTGCCATCTCATAGGTAGTTCATCGATCCCTTTACTAAAAAAACCATTCGGACGGGAATCAATAAAATCTTTGAAGGCGGTTTGGACTGCCCCATCGGAGTTGAATTTTTTCCCTTGCAAGAAGTTATCCAAATTTCGAAAAAAATGGTAATCTGTTGGGGCAAGTCCGGAGAGTACGGTGGATGTCTTAGACATTCCAATTGAAGCTCCTCTAATTTGGTAGCCGTCTATTATGCAGTGTGAGGTCTAGCGGTCAACACGCGTTTGTTGATTTGCTTCACTCAATTTGTGAGGTACCCACCTTTCAAGCTTTTTCACCTTCCCAATTTGCTTCAAGTGGATTAAAACAGTTTTATCACTAACACCGCAGCCTGCAGCTAACTCGGACGTGGTTTGCGATGGATCCGCTTCCACAATAGCCTTCAATTCTTCATTATCAACTTTGGTCTCCGGCCGTCCACGGGGCTTGTTCTGCAGGTCGAAATTTCCAGAACGAAAACGTTGGAACCAAAAACGCACTGTGTTTTCTTTTGCGGCACCGTCGCCATACACATTATTAATCCTTCGAGCCGTTTCTGCAGCACTGGTGCCACGGTGGAACTCGTACTTGTAAATAACGCGATATTTCAAGTTTTCTATTTTGTAAACTAAGTGACGTAAAGAAAAAAAACAATTAAGGAAAACACAAATGAATTATAATTTTCGAAACATAAATACTTGAGTAAATAGCTGTATAAATTTGAATTTGGAATTCCTAACCAAAGAGAAGATATTTGAGATCAAAGTTGCCAGTACGGCAAAAAGCCAATTTCATATGTAAGGACCATAGACATCCAAATGGATAGACAAGCAGTTACAGATGAGGGGTAAAACCAAACTATGGAGAGCAAGAGGGGAAAGATGACTGTCATTCGTTGAACAATCAATCTGACAGTATATAGGCATCTCGCATTACAATATCACCATTTAGTTCTTAAAAGCAAAATCTGCTTTGAATGAATAGACCTTTTTACATGGGAGCGCGAATTGCTTGCCACGTTCAAAACTTATTTGCTAAGGCCAAATGCTCGCTCCAAAAAGACTCGCGCCAATACACATATCAATATTTTCTTGCCGTGTTTAGTTAAAACACTTTTACAAATGTTTCATAATTTACTTACCCCTGTAACCAGCGACGAGCACATTGGAGTACCGCCCACATTTGCTATGTGCATATTGATACGTAGATATATTGTATAGCACAAGCTGCCGTTATTTCGTTAAATGTATGGATGTCAGCTTCTCGCTGTTCACGGCAAGAATGATGACGTCACACATTTTAGATTCAAGCGAGGCTATACCCCCTCCCCATGGAGCGAGCCGGTTCCAAGGAGGAGCTACAGCCGGCGCCATGTGGAGGGGGAGATAATACGTTTTTATCACTTAGGGCAGGTCCAGATATATTCATATGTCCGTGGTAAGGACCTAATATTAAATGAAATTCTTCTGACAAATTGTTGCGGAACCCTAGTGTTCCGCGGAACACAGTTTGGGAAACCCTGGCTTAGCTCATCCGAGACTCAGATTGGTTGATTGAAAAGTTGGAAACAACGGCAGCTTTTTATTTTATTGTTTCTTTACACTGCAGGTAAAAATGTTTACAATACAATTTGTCACCTCACTAGGAGAAGCCTGTGTTGAGGTTTTCGGGTCTTTTAATTAATAAATTGTGGTAACATATTATAAATGTACATGTGGTAACATATATTAGTAGGACGCATTTTTGGGTCTTTTAATTAATAAATTGTGGTAACATATTATAAATGTATGTGTGGTAACATATATAGTAGGATGCATTTTTGGGTCTTTTAACCTGTTGTTTGCCAGGGTAGGCCAGCAAAAAGCACCACCAATTAGCGTTCGCAAAAAGCGGCAGCCATGACACCCAATGACATTTCCTGTCCAGCGATTCTTGACACTGTCCTTCACAAATTTTGTACATAGAAGGGTCAAAATCATAGATGAAGGAATTTTTCCCGCGCATGCGCAAGAACTGCGCACATTCCCGCGCTCCGGTAAATTATTAATATAAATTATTTGGAGTGACCAGGCGCATTGCGGTTTTCTCTATGGTAAAGGGCGATAATAGAGCAAGCGATTCTGACCGTGTTCTTCATACACTTTCTTTATACATAAGGGTCAAAATCGCGTGTAAAATCTCAAACACACCGGTGCACGAACAGCAAATGAGCGGTTAATTAATAAATTGTGGTAACATAGTCTCACTGGCTCCCGATAGGAGCAGTCGGGACTCTTGTGAGGTTATCACTTAAAAAAAAAACAATCTCTCTCCAAACTGAACCTATATATTTTTTTAATTACAAGTTTTCGGACGAAATCACAATTTTTTTTATTTTATTTAATGACCTGCAACACTCTATTGATGCGCTCATATATAATTTCACAGTCAGTTTAAAAGTGCTATCAGACTACACTATAATGTAGCATGCGTTTTTGGGCTTGGCCTATGTCCACTGAGAGTTCGCGGAATGTTTAAATAGGCCAAGCCACGCATATAGTATGGTCTGACACATGCATAACAGTATTTATTGTTTTCAAATTAAATTTGTAGAACTTCATTTAATTTTAAAGTTTTTCTTTTTTATATTCCCAACAGAGATGGGGGTAGCAAATGAAAAATCATGAAATGTCCCGTATTTTAAATATAATGTCCTCCGCGTGCAAAGCCGTATCTTCTCCAAGCATAAACTTTCTAATTAAAGTGTGTTTATCGGAAGTGACCTGCCAGGTAAGTATGTTTCTTTATCTATTTGTAAATAATAAAGTTAGATAGAGCCTAAGAAATCATAATAAATTGTACAGCGCACTTGAGGTGTTTTTCACAGAAATGGTGCTCTACAAATTATCCAACTATTATTATGAGATAGTTTTGGGGTATTCTTAAATCCTTCTTTAGGCCAACGTTTCAGACAGCGTTACAGTGTCCATCATATGGCAGATGTGTAATCGATAAAGATGGTAATGCGTGTGCTTATGTGTGTATGGATACTGTAACTAACTAAAAAATCACATCCAATAATATTATCATTCAATTTATGAAAAACAAGTTCTGCTGTGTAATAATTAATACGTGTAACAGGTGTTTCGCCTTCTAAATACATTATCAAACTGTTCACTGCGTGGCGGGCCAGTTCGGAGAGACCTTTTGATCTCTCAAGACCAGTGGTTCCCATCCTTTTTTTTTGGCCATGGACCACTGATACATTTATTTGCTCTCACAGGGACCACAAGGTACAATAATGATAAAATGTTAATCGCGTAATTAAACGCGTCCTTGCAATTACTATCATTTTGCAATTCAATGTGCTCTTCTTGGACTACAGCTACCTCTCCATCATTAATACCAAAAGGGTTACGAATCAGCTTTTGGATACCTTTCGATTCGGTTTTTGTAGTTGTTTCATAACACTCGAAGGTTTATCGATGAGTTTTTCTGCTTGCCGAGAGGGCCGGCTAGCGTTAATTGTGTCTATAGACGCGTGCATTTGGTACTTGCAACCTTACCGTGAGAGACGACAATGATGCCAGTGTGAAGTTATCGTTGCTGGTATGCACGTGTGACGGGCATTCCAGTGTATCTCGTATTCGATCTTGTACCCAATCAAATATTATTATCGGCCTATCGTGTTTCATCTCGCACTGAATCGGATGAGATTATCGGACTATTTTTTATGTGATCATAAGTGTATTCGTAAATTTATCACTTATCGCTTTAAAAGTGTATCATACTCTAAAATAATCATGGCTGCCGTGGAGGAAGACACCAGACCACGTTATCAAGTGCACCAAAGCGGAGACCAAAACGTAGGTACCAATTGTGATATTACCGGTGCATTTGGTTGGTAGTTCAGCGTGTGGATATTCCGTCGGCGTAATAGCGTAACATCGAAAAGAGTGGCCCTACCATACCATTCTGACCCCGTGCATTAGCATGATTCAGTAGTAAATGAATAAAGGTTTCGTGGACCACAATTTAGGTTTTGCGGATCACCTACGGACCCATCGCAGCGGAGAGGTGGATTCATACGTCCGTCACTCCTGACGTCACTCGGACACCTAAATTCGTACCCATTCTTCATACCTTTTCTTTCCTTTCCCTATAAAGACCTGCCACACACCTCCAAAGATCCTTTGTGAGGTTAATGTAAAAAAAAATTAAAATTAGAGAATATTTTGTATGTATGCACTATAATCTGCCACTTTCTCTTATTTAACCTTTTTGCGGTGGTAGATTAGAGAGAGATTACTATATATTGAAAAACTGACATTGATGCTTTTAGAAGTAAGCCATAGAATTATTGTAAAGTGCTTGGCGTTGCGAAACTGCGGCTCCACTGTATTATGTAATGTGTTTGAAGGTTCTGCAGAGAGCCAATCCAAGCCCTATGCCGCACTCTCGAAGGACCAGTCCCAAAACAACATCAACTGCTATGTTTATACGGGACGACTAAGCTTGCATGCATTCGCCAAACCTGATGGATAGCATTAGTCAATGGTTCAAATCTGGGCTTCTGGAACATAAGATAAGCCCAGATTGGGTATAGGAACAAGGACTCACCCGTCGCAGTTGGGGCCACACGTCTCCAAGTTCTGGATGCTTCAAGTCGTTGTTATGCTATAAATAGTTCCACCCTGTCTCAGATATTAATTTACACTGACTATTGAGCTTCAATGAGCATACTGTTACCTTTTATCTGAAGCTAGGTGTTTTTTCATGCTACAATTATATCAGTTATGGAGACATTTAAGGATGGGAAGATTAGGTAAGTTGTATAATTGCAGGATTTTATCGACATTTGCTCTCCACTAAAGGTAAAACCACACTGAGCCCACGCGACGCAACGCCATCTAATTACCATCCATACATTTTCTATGGAAACGGGTGCTTTAGAATCACACTAGCCCAACGCAACGCAAACCGACGTCCCCTACGCAACGCGGATCTGCCGCAGCCAGATCGGTGTGGGCCATGTGGAAGATGGAGGGGGTATGGTCACGCCTACTACGAGATGATTTTATATCTTTGTGGTGTTGTCTAAGCATCTAACGTTATGTTTCGCTATATCTGTGATTGTTTTTTTGACAGATATTATTCAAAAATGGGTGACGAACAGTTCATTGAAACTATTAGACAGCACGAAGTTATTTATAATATCAAATCACAGGATTATAGAGATTCTGCTATATACAGAATCTAGCAGGTTGGGAGAAAATTTCAGCCATTCATGGCATGACTTTCAATATTATACCCCTTTAACCACTGGAGCGACCATGTCGAATAATTCGAAATTTTGTTTTCTTCTAGGATTGCCCACGTCGAATAATTCGACGTTTATGACGTACCACTCGTAAAAAATTAAAAACTATTTAATTATTTACCAGTACCTGGCCAATATTTATTCCGTTGGAAAGCTGGGAATATTGTCTCTCATCTATGGCAACATCGATGCTTCTATAGTGCTTCTGGAAGAAGTATTTCGCGCTTAAAAACTGACAGTTTAGTCACCTCCGACGCAAGACTGTTTGTCAGGCCGGATAAATTTACACGTGTTTTAAAATGCCTTAAGTGATTGTGTTTTTGCATTTTAACACCAAACAGTTATCACAATTCAATTATCCATGTGGTTAACGTGTTTTCAAGTGTTCAAACTGAGAATTTAGTGACTTTTAACATGTTTTAACATGTTTTACGTAAATCGAATTTAAAATCTAAATTTCATCCGATTTTTGTGTTTATTTTTACAATTATGGACCTACTTACTTGACGTGTGCATTCGAACTATAGTTTATCAATTAGAAGAATTCTTAACAAAGATATACATCTAAATTTCAATTAGCTTTGAAAAGTTTTAATCTAGAATATGACAACTAAAGCTAGCTGTCAGGTGCAAATTTTGTGACAAACGAAATGGCGGATCTCGGCAAAATAATTGCAAATATTGTAAAAGGTTAGTACTACGTATTCTTATGATATATTATCTTATTAAAAACCTTGTATTTTGTTTAGACAACGTGTAGAAATCAAAAATATCCAATGTTGACTTGAAAAAGTAAAATTTAGGGCAATCTTACAGGAATTAACACGCAGGATTCGCACATTTTTAAAGTTAACGATTTTATAATATTTTTTTTATAATTCCTACAAATATGTGATAATCAACAAAAGATAGGTTAATTTATTAACTATATAGAACTATAATCAGTTTGCATGTCTTCATATTAAAATTCGGAGATATGATTTTTTCAATGTCGGCGGAAAAAATTCAAAATGTACTCGAAAATGTCACGAGCAATCGAGGGCAAAAGTTATAAAACGCGCTGTCGTTCCAGTGGATAATGAATGACAATCAAAGGGAGCGTTCAAGTATTACGTAACGCAATTATTGAAGATTTTTGACCCCCCCTCCCCCCCATTTAACGCGCCGTAACGTTTTCCTGTTCAACCCCCCCCCCCCCTAAGCGTTACGTAACACCCAAGTAACAATTTTTACCCGAAAGTCACAATTAAGTTGCGCAACGTACTGAAATGTCGCATAAATACCCTTTTTCTTGATTTTATCTCGTTTGCGGTAATAAATAAAACAAGAGATTTCTAACTCGCGATACATTTTATATATTCATATAGTCATTTTGAAAAAAATTGAGAATAATATTATTTTTATCGGCCTTGTATTCCTTCCAGATCTCCACAATTTAATGGTAAGCCCACACTGCGGCCAACGTTCCAACTTCAAACGTTTGGACGATCGTGTGGAGGGGTGTTCGTGCGTTGGAAGTTTGAGTTGGAAGGTTGGAGTTCGCGTTGGCCCGGGATCGCCTTCGAGGCGATCCCGACGGCCAACTCACACGAACCAGCCTGCCGTAGCTGTCCACACCGTGCCGCGTACTATTATAATGACTATATTATTACGGAGAGTGGTATAACAATTGTTTGAAAACATGTCGTGTATATAAGTATATGATTATACGTACGTAATAATTGTAGGCAACTGAAAAAGATACAGCGTAGCTACAGCTGTTTCATGTCCTCCATTTTGGAGTACGGAATTCGGGGTTGGATGGTTGGCCGCAGCGACCACACGATCGGCCAACCTTCCAACTCCAAACTAAGTTCGGAGTTGGAAGGTTGGCTTCAGTCTGGACGTAGCATAACACTGTCTGACCTAGAATAAACCTACATGGTTTTACAACACATACTTTCTTTTACATTAGCTTTAGTGAGGAGGCCCTGAGGAAAGTAATTTCCCTAAGTTTTCCCTGTGGAGCAACACTTTACTCCACTATGATTCACAAGCTGACTCATGTGGATTAAACCTTTTCCACGTCCCGAATGCAGTTATGCAAGTTCTCAAAGGGAAGATTTAAAAATCAACAGTATGATTCACAGAAGAAAAAACCATTTTCATGTCCTGACTGCAACTATTCGAGTCCTCTAAAGAGATATCTAAGAAGTCACTTGCTGACTCACGGTGTAGAAAAACCATTTTCATGTTCCGACTGCAACTATTCATGTACTATGAAGAGAAATCTAAAAATTACCCATGTTTACTTACAGTGGAGAAAAATCCATTTCATGTCCTGACTGCAACTATTCTACTTCTCGAAAAAAAAAACGAAAACGGCACTTGCTAACTCACAGTGACGAAAAACCTTTTTCTTGTCCCGATTGCGAATATTCATGCGCTACACAACGGTATCCAAAAGTTCACTGGACAAAAACCTTTTTCATGTCCCGACTGCAATTATTCATGTAGTGCAAAGGAACTTCTTAGAAATTATTTGCTTACTCAAAGTGATACAAAACCTTTTACATGTTTCTACTGCACTATTCATGTTCTACAAAGAGTCACCAAAAATCACATGTTAACGCACAGTGGACAAAAACCATTTTCCTGTCCAGAATGCAGTTATACAAGTTCTCAAAAGGACAATTTATAAATCCACCGTGGGATTTACAGAAGAGAAAACCTTTTACATGTCTTGATTGCAACTATTTGTGTTCTTAAAAGGGATATCCAAGAATTCTTTTGCTGACTCTACTCATTGTGGAGAAAAGCATTTTTCATGTTCCGACTCTAACTATTCAGAGAAATCAAAAAATCACATGTTTACTCACAGTGGTGAAAAACCCATTTCATGCCCTGACTGCAACTATTCTTCTTCTCGAAAAAAAACTAAAACGGCACTTGCTAATTCACAGTGATGAAAAACCTTTTACTTGTCCCAAGTGCGACTATTCAGGCGCTACAAAACGGTATCTAAAAATTCACATGTTTACCCACACTGGACCAAAACCTTTTTCGTGTCCTGACTGCAATTATTCATGTTGTACAAAGGAACTTCTTAGAAATCATTTGGTGACTCACAGTACTACAAAACCACTTACATGTTTCTACTGCAACTATTCGTGTTCTACAAAGAGGCATGAAAAATCACATGTTTACCTTCAGCAGACAAAACTATTTTTTTGTCCCAGTGTGGTTTTTCAAGTTCTCGAAAGGGAGATTAAAAAATCCACAGAACGATTCAAAGTGAAGAAAACCTTTTTCATGTTCTGAGTGTAACTATGCATGTACTACGATACCTAGCTTTAGGTAATATTATTAAATTTTAGCAGTTAACTAACCTGTGTGTAATAACTAAAAAGCGTTTTTCTTACTAAAAACTCTCGTATAACATCATTCATATGTTGCATAATTTTTTTTTTTTTTTAATTTTTCTTTTGCTGTCTTCCAAATTTGGTTGGCATTTTTTGGTTGCGCTGCGCTGGCAAGTCAGCATGAGAGCCTTTATAGGCCAATAACAGCTGATGATGTAAATCTCCCGGTTTGGAGGACATCATAATTGCTAAAAACTCACATTAACAACACTGACTACAGCAAATTGTGTTTATGCGTATTTCGTGTTTAAAACACTAACGAATACTGACAACGAAAATAAAATGAAAATGACGCACAATACAGTCTAGGAATTCCCCGTACAACATAAACTAAAAGGCTTCCCACCTTGGAAGATTTCAATTCCTTAGTTTTTTATTTAAATAAAGAAAAACATGTTACGTAACGCGTGCTTCGAACCCCCCCCCCCCCTTCCCCCCCCCCGTAACGCGCCGTAACGTTTCACCAGACCCTCCTCCCCCCCCAAGTGCGTTACGTAATACTTGAACGGCCCCAAACTTTAGACACACTGCCAGTCTTTCTCTGGTCCCAATTGACTTTCGAAGACGTGTGTTTTCTTTTTTTGTCATATTCAATTATGCTGTGAAGCTCTTCAAATACCACTTTACTCATACGGAAGTACATGAAGAATCGTCTGTCATCAGATTCTAGTTCCTTTACTAAAGTATGGAACTCTCCAAACATTTGTCTTTGTTTGTTAATGTTGTGGACCAAAATACTTCTTCTCACTTTTTTATTTTTCTTTTTACGAGAATATTTATTTAATAATAATGATTGTAGCAAATCATCTTCAAATTCGCTTTCAGAAGACATGGCAAAGCTATCATCTGCTGAGAAGAGAATCACATAAACATAACCTAAAAAATAAATGTCAAATGTGTCAAATCAAACGCGCCTGCGCACAACCACAGACCCCTTGTCACGTGGTCACAGCATCACGTACCTACATCGGCCAGTGTGAACATGGACAGGAATTGACAGGAATGATGCGTCGCGTCGGCTCAGTATGATTCTCGCTTAAATCTTTGCGAATGCATACCTAACCAATCTCATATATATTGCGTAAGCAGTGCTCCTGTGGTGATTTTTTTTACAAAAATGCAGGAAACATTTTCTGTGTATTTTTATTATCAAGATATTACATTATTACGTCTTCAACTTTTGTACCCTCGTCTTCATGATAAATAATAGTATAGACAATCTCAGGTTCATTGGTGTCTTCGTTCATCCTAGTTTTTTTGCTGATGGATGCGACTTCTTTGTGGTGATTCCTCACGTGGTATTTGAACGAAGAAGTCTGGACGAAGGCCGCATCGCAGAAGGGACACGGATTTTCCCGAATGTTGTAGTGAATCTGCAGGTGCTTTCGGATACTTACCCGACTCTTGAATGCCTTACCGCACAGGTCACATATAAAGTTCTTCTCCTCTGCAAAAGGAGAACACCATTCATTTACTCAATGATATAAATGATACATAAATATTATGGTGGAATGACACCATCTTGCACCTGCGGAATTCAATAACACTGTTTATATTTTTGATAAAGATTATAGAAACGAGGAAGAGGGCCATGAACCATATTCATAAAGAATAATGCAGAACAATCTAATATATAAAAAAAAATCGGGTTAGTTACACCATTTATAACTAAAGAACGGCTGGACCGATTTTTATGATCTCGGATTTGTTTCCGGCCCGAGTAGCAAAATAGCTATTAAAATATTGAAAAAATTCACGAAAAAAAAATTAAGAAGAAAATTCTTTTCCTCATGCATTTTGTATGGAACGAATTCTCATCTTTTGAAAGAGCTGCAGCAATATAGTGATAAGTATAATATTGAATAGTGCGTGAATTCCAAAAATTTAAAAATGTACAATGTCAATGCGCTGATTGTTTTGCTTTTGTTCTTAAACATAATGCTGCCCCTCTTTCTTACACACTAAATGTCAACAGTTGAAAGTGAGATAAACGGTGAACATATGTCTGCAACTCTCCAAAGAAAAAAAACATTAATTATTATAAATCTCCCTCACACGGATAAAGAAAGTGAAACGAAATTCCCGTAAGTGGAAAAGTAAGGAAATCACAAAAAATAAATCGGTGCACAACGCCATCTCTAATACTGACAAAAACAATACACGGACAGTTGTACATTGATAATTGCTTCATTGTGAAATTTTCAACTTAATATAAAAACTGAATTTAATTCAGCTAATAAGTTAACACAACAGTTATTGATTCTGAGGTGGTACGAAGTTCGCCGGGTCAGCTAGTTATTTATATATTTTACACAAAAAAATATATTCAAAAAAAGTGTTAAGCAAGGTGGCGTAATCTCACTGGTTATTCAATCTATATGTTACTGTAAAAGTCCGAACTACGGTAAATCCTAAGATTTACCAACTCTTAATGGTAAAAGTCCGAACCGTTCTATAATCATCGTTCACCAACCTAACCTAACCCAACCTAACATGTACTAAATTCTAATGGTAAAAGCCCGAAAAAACCATTTATAATATTTAAATAAGAAACGATTTCTTCGGGCTTTTACCATTAGAATTTAGTACATGTTAGGTTGGGTTAGGTTAGGTTGGTGAACGATGATTATAGAACGGTTCAGACTTTTACCATTAAGAGTTGGTAAATCTCAGGATTTACCGAAAAATCTTAGGATTTACCAATATTCGGGCTTTTACGGTAACATATACATGGATAATTGTATGCAAGAATTGAAAGTGGTGGGATTGGGCGCGAAATTGAGTAATCTGAAAGTATATTGTATGTATGGAAGATCTACAGTCTTCCGTGTCTAGGATGAACGAAGTGTATATGAAGAATGAGGTAATGATGAATGTAAGTAAGTCTAAAGTCATGGTGTTCGAAAGAGAGAGTATGAAAACAGTGTGACGACTAGTGATGTATAAATTCCCGGGAATTTATTTTTGGGGAATATTCCCGGGAATTTTTTTTTTTTTTTTTTTTTATTTAATTAGTTATATAATTGTACAGTGGAGTTATGGAAATTACATAGCGGTACAGAAATTATTTAAACATTGCAATCTCACCAAAGAAGAAGCTAGTTCTTGTGCTTGATGAGCGAGTTACACTAACTATAACTGAAATAGAACAACATTATGTAATAAGTAAGTATATAATAGGATAAATTGAGACTTCTGGATCATCTAAATGTGTAGGTGTACATACATAGGATACGGTTACATACGGTTATTGTGCACTTAGGAGAAATTCGAAAAATCTAAATAAAATAGAGATGAATATGTATTAAAAATAAATAGAAAGAAAGAGAAAAACAGGTAATTATTTAGTTAATTATTCCTGATGAAGTGTAGCTTCAGTTTGAGTTTCAGTTTATTGATTTCTTTGGTTTTTTTTATTTCAATGGGAAGGTTGTTGAAAAACTTTATTCCTAAATAGACATAATTGTTTTGCATTAGTTTGGTATTAAATTTTGGTGTTTTGATGTTGTCTTCATATCTTTTTGATTGGTGAGTTTCAAATTTCTTGATGATATTATCTTTGTAAATTTGGATAATTGCATTTTTCTTGAAGATATTCTCAACTCGAGGCACCGTGAAATCTGCGAAAAGCGTTTCTGTTGGATAAGTGGAGGGTTTCTTTAGGATTACTTTAATGATTAGTTTCTGGATCACTTTGACAGGGGTTAGAATATTGTTGTATGACCCCCCCCATCCAATTATTCCATATTGAATTAAAGACTGGATTAGTGCATAGTATACTCTTTTTAGATTGTTGAGTTTTAAAATATTTCTTAATCTTATGAATATATATATACACTTTCTGATACGCTTAACCAATTCACAGATATGGCTCTTCCACTTCATATGTTGTTCTATTATCACTCCGAGATATTTAATTTCTGGTACTGATTTCAATGTTGAACAGCCTTGGATACATGTGATTTTATTACATTTGTAATTGTGGATAATTATTTTAGTGTCGGGGAGTGTTTTTAGTTTGTTGATTGAGAAGTGTATGTAGTATGTTTTGTTAGTGTTCAATGAGAGAAGATTTGTGTCAAACCAATGTTTTAAGATGTTCATGATATTATTTGCTTGTTCGTTTACTCTATTCCAGTCGATCCCATTCACTATGATAGCTGTGTCATCGGCATATGATATTATGTCTGCGTTAAGTGGAAGTTTAAAGATATCGTTGACATATATTATAAATAGTAGGGGGCCTAGGACTGTGCCTTGAGGAATCCCAAAATTACTTGTTAGTGGTAGACTTAGGGAGTTGTTTATCTTGACTACTTGGTGTCGTTCAAATAAATAGCTTTTTATCCATTTTAGAGCTTTATCGTTTATCCCAACACAGTTTAATTTTTTAATAAGTTTATCATGAGAAATACTATCGAAAGCTTTTTTAAGATCTATGAAGATTCCGAGGCATTTCAAAGATTTGTCTAATGTGTTCTGAATAATGTTCGATAATTTGGCAATCGCATCTTGGGTACTTCTAGTTTTCATAAATCCATATTGGTTATCGTGAATTAGGTTATTTTTGTTAATAAATTCGGTTAATCTTTTTTTGATAATTTTTTCAAAGATTTTGGCAATGTTTGAAATCAGCGATATTGGACGATAATTTGTCACTTCTTCTGGGTTGCCAGATTTATGAATTGGAGTGATGATGGTTTGTTTATATATCGTTGGGAATATTCCGCTTTGAAGACTAATGTTGATTAAATGCGTCAATGGTTTTGAAATATGTTTTTTGATAGCTTTTAGTGTTTCGACAGTAATTCCATCGAAACCTGGTGCCGATCTTCCCTTCATGCTTGAAATGATGTGTTCGATTTCCTGGGCTGAAGTAAGGGGAAACATGTCAATTTTGTTTATGATATTGACGTTAATGTTCTGTTCGTTATTAGACGGTATTTTTTGTAATATTCCCGGGAATATTCCCCTGGACGGGGAATATTGGGAATTTTGATTTTAACAACATAATACCTCAAAAAGAATAATATTTATTAACTAAAATATAAAAAATAAACACATATGGTACATATTTGCAGTATAGATCCATAAAAAGTCAAATCTATTCCAATATATATGGGAATAGGTCCAAGAGAAAAAAAAAAAAAGCACCGATCAAAATTATTTTACATTGAGTAGTATCTCTATTGTATGTACAGTATTAGTAGCCTATACACTTTACGCTATTACCTATTAGTGTACGGTAGGCTACATAAAACAAAAAAATCGTAAAACTGTAAAAATGACACAACTTCACAGATCGTTACTATTCATCTGATGATACTGATTGGACACTATCAACTTCGCTTCCACTTTCATCTTCATATTCTTCTTCTTCTTCATCCGACCCGGACGAAGTTGTTGCCGATTCAGGATTATCTACGTTTTCCTCTTCCTCGGCACAGTCAATTGGATGTTTGCGTTTGCGAGTACCAGATAAGTTTGAAACGTTATGATGCGAAGCAGACGCAATCTGCTCATCCGTGGAAGAAAGGGTTTTCTTGGAAGCAGCTTGAGAGCCACTTTCAGAGGAAAGAAGTTTCCAATTGTGTGCCACAAATGTTATTTTCCCTGCTCTTTGAGTTGTTAGACGATTCCTCCGTTTTGTATGGATGCGACTAAACGTGCTAAAAGATCTCACCGTGGCTGCGGAAGTAATGGGAGCTGTCAATATTCTTATGGCAACCTGTGACAAATCTGAACATCCGCACATCCCCTTCCACCAGGTCACTGGCGTGATTTTATCGACACACTTCCATAGGAATGCCTTGCTCCATGATTCTTCCTTAGCCCTATAATTGGCTAAATCAACAAGAACATTTGCACTATCAACAGTCTCCATATGACTTGCTACTTGGTCAATGAATTCAAGTGCTTCAAGTTGCTGAGCGTGGCTTAGCAGATGTCCTTGGAAACCAGGATCTAGTAGGGCAGCAGCCAGATGTATTGGAGCAATAGCAAATTCTTTGCGCTGTGTCGCCTTTTCTAATATTTGCTTCTCTTCGGCATTTGACAGTAGAGATGCTGGATGCATGGGATACCCTGGTCTGCAGGGACTTCTCTAAGGGGGGTGGGGGGGGCATAAGTGGTAGGGAAGTCCCTACATCAAGGGATGTCCCCTTAGATAACTGCCAACTCTCAATAAAGCATCCAAGAGAAGTGTAGAAACCATTTTATTAAAAATTAAATAAATTCCCCGTTTTCGGGAATTTATTTCAGGTCGGGGAATATTCCCGGGTCTACATCACTAGTGACGACCGATGTGGTCGAGGTGTAAGGCTCTTGACTTGCAATCCGAAGGTCGCCGGATTGAATCCCGGCGTGGGCAAATAAATTTTATTTGATTAATTTGTGTTTTTTCCCAATTAATTCAATTGAAAATAGTATATATTTATTATTAATTTTTTAAACTTTATGAGTAAAATCTCAAATTATAATATTTAATTAAATGAAGACAATATTAGCGAAACTCCATCGAAATCTGGAGACAGAAAAATCAGAAAAGATATTGGCTCCGCTGGGACTCGAACCCAGAACCCTTTTCTTACATGGAAACAGCTCTACCGATTAAGCTACGGAACCCATATTAATTCGGTCACTTTTAACTGTATCATACTTCGACTAAGAACTACCAACATTATCTTCATTTACTTAACGCACATATTATTGACTGCTATCTTTATATATGATTACAAGATTCAACTCGAACTAAATGCAATCTAGATAGTGTCTGGATAAATTTTTATCCATTTTATTTGTAATACGCGACATCTATTGACTTTTTCTGCAGTATATATTGTATATTTGTGGCACGTTCCAGAGTGGAAGATATTCAGTATCGACCTGGTGTAAGACCACCATTCAGAATTGAAACGCTGCTTTATTTATTTGTTTATTTATAAGTACATGTTACATAAATAATAAATTTACTTCAGAAGATACATTAGGTCACCATACTAGGCAGCTGCCTGTATCATGGTGACCAGCTTGAAATGGCTTAGCCGTATTTGGTGACCAGATCTGAATAGCCAGGTACTTCCCCACCTTAATCTCCACCATTTCTTTCCCCTTACCACTACCTTCAGTCTCACATCATATAGAGGAGCTGGGACTCTTGTGAGAGGTGATTCACATAAAAAATAAAGTATGCAATATAGTTGTAAATGACACTCTTGGAGCAGGTGGATAAGTTTGTGTATATGGGAAGTATGTTTACGAGAGATGGGAAGGCTGATAGAGATATTGAAAGATGGGTAACTCCATTAATGGAGGAATGCGGTTGGCGCCAACAAAAAACTGCCAAAAGAAGTGAAGCTAGCAATCCACAATGGAGTACTGGTTCCTACGCTGATCTATGGCAGTGAGGGGTGGAATCGGCAGAGGAAAGGTGAACATAGACTGAATGTTGTAGAAATGAGATCCCTGAGGCGCACGCGTGGTAAAACCATGTATGCTTTTGTGAAAAATGTGGAGATCCACAAAGAATGCACAGCTGATGTAAGCATAATGAATTAACCAATTATTAAAATTAAGTAAGCATAAGAATATAATTAAAAAAGGGACACTCAGATAGTTTGGGAATGTAGAACGAATGAACGAAAAAAGGAGTGTAAGGAGAATACATGACAGAAATGTGAATGGTAGAAAAGGTTGGGGACGTCCGAGGAAGACATGGCACAATCAAGTGAATCAGATAAATTAGTTTTTTTTTTATCTAGTAACATGACATTAATCTAACATAAATTTAGTCAATTAAATACAACCATCAGATGGTGATAGTAAAAAGGGCAAATGAGCGGCAGTACTAGTTAGTTAGAAACACAAAAGGGTATTTTTATAAGCCCTGGCTAGTTAGAGGATCTAGAAAGATAATAGGCCACTTGCATCACATTTTTTTAAAAAAAATTCCGGTTTAGACAAATATTCTAAGACATTCTGTGTGTTTTTTTTTTATCGTCTTTTTGAAACCCTGGCGATTTTTTGGAAATATCAATCCGAAAAATCAGCCCATTTTTTATAAACCGGAAACAGAAACATTTTTTATAAACCAGACAGGACATAATTTTATGGGTTCAAAAAAACCATTGCCGAAAATCATTTAAAAAAAAGAACGTTTTCTATACAAATGGCACAGGAGAATAACGAGGCATAAGTACCAAAAATATTACATCTCATAAATATTTTTTTCCTTTAAACATCTTATTGATCATAAATCATTATAATGTTCAACGTCTATATATGACTAAATCCAGTGTAAGATACTTGTACTTGTAAATTATAATAAGAATATTATAAAATTTGATTTTGTTAAAATCAGCACCACTACCATTACACCTCTAAAACAGTAGGTACAGAAGGCATAAAATGTACGGGGTTCTCTTCACAACGTCTGTCAAAACGTCAAACCAAATGACAAGTTCGCCGAGAACAAACAATAAATCTAGTGAACATTAAATGTCAAATTCAAAAAAATGTTCCAATATAAAAAAAAATAAATCAGTGTGGAATTTTACAAAATTAATACGAACATTTTCGGAGACGGGACATTTTCATGTAGTGACGTCACGAGCCCAAATAATCGATTTATTTATTCAAAAATAAAAAAAAACTGTACATTTTTAAAAACTTTTAATAACATTTTCGTAATCTTAGTAAAAAAATCTATCCACACGATTTTTTCCAAGTCGTTATGAAATCCATACAAGTGGCCTATTAGCACCTAAACGTCAAAGTGGTACTAAACTGCCATCTTGAGCATAAATCGTCAAAAAGCTCAAAATGGTGAAAAACTGCCAATTGGCACAAAAACGTCAAAGTGGTACTAAACTGCCATCTTGAGCATAAATCGACAAAAAGCTCAAAATGGTGAAAAACTGCCAAATGGCACAAAAACGTCAAAGTGGTACTAAACTGCCATCTTGAGCATAAATCGTCAAAAAGCTCAAAATGGTGAAAAACTGCCAATTGGCACAAAAACGTCAAAGTGGTACTAAACTGCCATCTTGAGCATAAATCGACAAAAAGCTCAAAATGGTGAAAAACTGCCAATTGGCACAAAAATGTCAAAGTGGTACTAAACTGCCATCTTGAGCATAAATCGACAAAAAGCTCAGAATGGTGAAAAACTGCCAATTGGCACAAAAACGTCAAAGTGGTACTAAACTGCCATCTTGAGCATAAATCGTCAAAAAGCTCAAAATGGTGAAAAACTGCCAATTGGCACAAAAACGTCAAAGTGGTACTAAACTGCCATCTTGAGCATAAATCGTCAAAAAGGTCAAAATGGTGAAAAACTGCCAATTGGCACAAAAACGTCAAAGTGGTACTAAACTGCCATCTTTAGCATAAATCGACAAAAAGCTCAAAATGGTGAAAAACTGCCAATTGGCACAAAAACGTCAAAGTGGTACTAAACTGCCATCTTGAGCATAAATCGTCAAAAAGGTCAAAATGGTGAAAACCTGCCAATTAGCACCAAAATGTCAAAGTGGTACTATGTACAAAATAGTTTGAAATGCACATGTAAGAAAAAGAACAGATGAACCCAGAAAGGAGTGCGAAATTGGAAGTGAATGGTGGAAGAATATCAAAAATCTTCTCTTTATCTTTTGCCCTTAGAAATATGTATCACTATTATTGTGGCGCTCGGTTGAATTTAAGCCTCAATAATATACACAGAATCAGACAATCCCAAGTCTTCGTCCTAGTAGACAATCCAAGCAAGACAAGATCAATGGTAACAATCAGGCGACTCTATGATTCCAATGGCTCACTTTGCGGGGAATGGCCAATGACAACCCCGGTGAGCTATATCAAAGGTATTGGGCTATTGTGCTTATGGCCTGAGTACTAACGGGAGTTTTTTCCATAGTTTCGGTATCAATAATAATAATTTACAAATAAGATTAAGAACTCACTGGAGTGTGTTTGTAAGTGTTTCTTCATATTCCATTTGTCCACGAAAACTCTGTCGCATTCCGGGCATTCGATATTCCTTTCCTGACGGTGCATCCGCTTCACGTGTAAGTCCAATCTCCCAGGTGTAAAGCAGGCCTGGGAGCACTCAGGACACTCATAGCGGTTATACCACACCCCGTGCTTCTTCATCAAGTGCTCATTCCTCTGATACAGGCTCCCAAATCTGTCTTTGCATCCCTTCGGGCAGATAAACAACTTCTTGCCTTGGTGCCTGGTCTTGATGTGGGCTAACAGTCCTGTCTTGGAGGATAGGGAAGTGTTGCACTGTGGGCAGGACACCCGGTATTCCTTCAAGTGAGTCCCCAGGTGCAACTTGTAGGTCTGCATGAAGTTAAACTGCTTCCCGCAGAATTCACACAGAGTTTTCGGGAGGTGAATCTCAAAGTGCTTTTTCAATTTATACCTAAACACTTTGTCGCAAACTGTGCATTTGTTCGATCCTTGTAACAATTTAGGTTCGACGCTTTTGACTTTTTGATATTTTGGTATTTGGTCTATCCATTCTACCCGTCCCTGTCTCCTACCGGCTTCTTCGTCCTCGCTCCAAGTTATCTCGAGGTTGTCCCGTGATCCTGATTCCAATGGGGTATCGAAATCGGCGTAAGTAAATGTAGAGTCGACATCTTCACCAGCTTCATATATTGATGAATTATCTGAAAATAAACATGTAATGATTGTTCTGCATTTTACATTGGAAAAACGGTCCGGAACGTAAACATAAGAATTAAAGAACATCAAGATGTTTAAATAGTAATGCTTTTTCAGAATTTGAAAACCATCTACTAGAAACTAACCACTCATTTGATAAAACCTCCGGGACTAAAATATTACATAAAAATGGAATTGGAATTAGTTAAACAATCTAGAAGCCCTCGAAATCAAAAAAACCGTCAATAATAAATCAAACATTATTAATAACCAAATCAATTTATCTGATAGTCCCATTTTTAATTTATTCCGTTAACCTCTTCTTAAACAATTCCCTCCCTCTCCCTCCCCCCTTTACTTACCCATCCTGTAATTATTTTTGTCTCCCTCTTTTCAATTTGTATCACTTTCTGGCACCAATAGGGTGGTGCCTATTCTGTTGCTAGCTCTTTCACTCATTCTCTTAATTTCTTTTATATACGCATGTCTGTAGATAATTATCTTTAGTTGTTATAATAAGCCCTGGTGAAGCTCGAGATGAGCGGAACCTGGTTGGCTGTTAAATATCAATTCTAATAAAAAGTGGTGTTTTACAAAGTAAAATAAGTCCAAATAAATAAATATCTCCTGCCATGGAGCCAGGTACGAAACTTCAGTGTTAGGTGCGGGACGTAAGTTGCTTGGCTGTGAATCGGTAACAGATTTAAAAAACCAAGCGAGAGCCAATTGATATCAATTGAAGCTTTCTGGGTTTGTCCAAATACGGTACTCTCTCAGTAACTCACCTCTCTATTACCCAATGAATACTATAATACACAAAAAAGAAAGCACCAAGTCATGGAATTCGCCATACTCATATGTCAAATTCAATAGTCCACCGCGTGCCTGGACTCGAGTGCTAAGCTTTTGTACACCGACGGGTTGGGTTATCTTACTCTTACACACTCACTTGGGAATGCTGTGTGGAGGATCTTTTCAGGGAAAAGAAGGATGGGAAGTTCTGCGAAGGCAAAAGGTATGAGAGCTGGTTAGGAATCTGGGGGTCTGTGTGTCCAAGTGTGATGGACACATGAATCCATTCCTCCCACTGCAATGCAAAGCGATGGGTCGAGAGAGTCCAGTTGGAGAGGTCAAAAGGTGTCCCTCAATCAGTTTCTCCTGACCCACCACGCAGTAGCCTCACCCCATGAACCTGGGCATCCCTGCCAAGTCACCAAACGTAGAGAACCACTTCCAGTATCCCACAAAGATTGTCTCTGTTTTACAGTGAAGTAAACTTGTATGTTTTACCTCCAACGGTTGGTTGTTTCTCCGGGTTTTGAGGATTAGTGGGTTTTTCCTTGATCTGCTGGAGGAGTGCCCCCGCTGCCTCCACCTGAGCTCGGAATGAGGTGGCATCCCTCAGACGGGACACACATTTCTCACACAGGCACGCACAGCCACTGAGGTCCACCAACTGCAACAAATATATTTCCAATCATTAATCTAAGTTAATTCGTCACAGAGCGAGGCATTGAGATTCAGAGAACCACAACACAAAACCAAATATGGTCTGAAGGCAAACTCACATCTGTATCCATAATTTATTGAGTATTGCTCAACTCATTAGGGTTACTTGTGGTTCATCCAAACTCTGGATTTTGATATTACTGCAAATATTTTTTTAATATAACTTAAATATCGAACTCCAGGTGTCGGTATGTTTTGCTTCTTTTGACAAGTTACTTCTTAGAGGAGTTAGAACCTTCCAAAAATTTGTATAATTTCCTGGTTTAAACATCATCAACAGACGTTCAGTATACAAACTAGAAAATGTATTTTTTAAAAAAGCAAAACGTACACATACAAAAGTGACTCTGTCACCACTCTTACCTCTGGTTCTCGGAACTCTTATTAGGGATACTCAAGGTAGAATTTTACAAATGCCGCCCTACAACCCTCAACTGAAGAATGTTTGACAGAAAATACCCCGGTTTACAGGCTTGAAAAAGTGGTAAAACATTGGTAAGTGTTATGTATACCTAGTTATTAACTGCGTCAGTAGGATAGAGCATTGTAGAAATATTTTATAAATTTGTACAGCCTTTGGTGATTTTTCACAAAAAAAAACAGCGCAATACAAATCATCCAAATATTATTGTCAAAATATAAAAATAATTTATAAATATGATCAAGTTAATACTAAGACACAAAAACAATATAGATCGTCAACTGCAAATTCGCCATTATAAATACATTAATCCAAATAGCCATACTCCGTAGGTATTGCCGAATCAGCGCTAGAGCTAATCGTAAACGATCAATTCTATTTAGGAAGGCTTGCCTCAAAACATAATTTAAAAGCCACCGTCAGCACTCCAGCGATAAAGAAGATTGAATAAAAGCATTCAGTTACCTTTGCGGCAAGCGGTGTATTGCGTCCTCTCTACAGCTCAGTGATAAGGAAAGCCGAGCTCAGTATCAAGACAAAGATGGCAGTGTTCAAAACTGTAACCGCCTGACGCTCAGATATGGATGCTAAACGAAAGAACACGCTCTAAGCTGCCGCAATAAGGTACTTGAGAGGAGTGGCAGGGGTTACGAAATGGGATCATATAAGAAACTCGATGATCCGAGACGATCTAAACATCGAACCACTGCTACTCTTCATAGAAAAATCGCAACTGAGGTAACTTGGGCATGTACTTAAGAATGTCTGATGACCGAATTCCGAGGAAAATACTGAGTGCGATTCCAGAGGGTAGACGTCCAGTGGACCGCCCCAGACACAGTTGGGCGAGATCCAGAAACTGTGTGAGGAGAGGATGGGACTGCCATGGACGGAGGCCGAACAATCAACACAAGACAGGGACATATGGAGGAGCCTTGACGATGCAGTGGGTCCCCGACCCGAATAGGATGAGGGGAAGAAGATGATGATGAGTTACCTTTATACTAAAGCAGGATGAAATCATTTCTAAGTAATTCTCCATTTTGTTATCCTTAGTGTTATTACTATGCAAGTTCCTCAGATTGTCCATACTGCCACAGAAAATACAGGGGTCCTCAGATAGCTTTAATAGAGAGCTGCAAAAGATTTCAATAATTTGGGCACATTTATCATGTTATATAAAACCCTTGTCAGATGCCTACTTGAGTATAACTCTACATTATGGTCTCCCTTTTACAATATTCATTCAGACAACATTGAAAAGCTTCAACGTAAGTTTCTAAGGTTTATCAACTATAAATTGCATATTCCTATTCAAAACATTGATTACAATTACCTCCTGGATAAAATATCACTATTGAAACTTTCGGAAAGAAGAATTAGCACAGATTTGATACTATTACATAAAATACTGCATTACAAAATTGACTGTCCTGAATTACTTCAATTTATCAATATCCACGTTCCCAAAAAATCATGCAGACATTTATTACCCTTTTACTTCAATAACACCAAGACACTAGCTTATCAAAATTCTCCTATTGTGAGACTTCACAGTCTCGGAAATAAATATTCTAATTTGGGTGATATATTTCATATTAAAACTAATCGGTATAAATATTGTATATTTTCTCACTTTTATTCTTTAAGACACAAATAGACCTATGTACCTACCAAATAACTTCTGTGCTACTACTGTATTGTTTGTTGGAAGAATCTCTTAAATTCAATTATATGCATGAGGATTCTTAGTTTCTGTTTATATTTTTATCTATGTATTTTGTTTTGTGTTTTGTTTTGTGCTTTGTTGCAACGTTTTTTGTCATTATCTTTATATTTTCTTTATTGTTTAAATTTTTAAGTATTTACTTTGATACAAATAGTTTGTAAAAATTTTATAAGAAAAGCCCACTAGGGCGTAAAAAAAAAAAAAAAAATAGTATCACTTCTTGTGGCTGTAAGCCCATCTCTTCCAGCTTGATTTCTTCTGCATAACTGAGGGGCAAGAAAGAAGGAGAAAATCAGATGGTCAGTTAGTTGGTAAAGTGACCCTTCGTAGGGTTCCCAATGCAGCACAGCGGGTGCTACTAACTATGTCTATCATTATTACACAAACAACATTTAGATTTTTCACAGAATTTCTGCTGGAATGAAGGTCGATAGTTAATATCTGAACTATTCATTGATACGATACTACGATATTATTAACCCATCAGGCCTCGACCATATTTTGTCAGGGGGTCAAAATATTTCCATTTTGCAATAGAATCCAAATAAATGGAATATTTCTGATGTATCCAAAAAACTAAAAACTGTTTAGGAAAGGTGATGAAATATGCTTTAAAATTTTATATTTAAAAATAAGCCTATAATTTTTGAAATATAAAATTTTGCATGCAAGAACAAAGAAGTTTTAAAAATGGCTAACCTTAAGGCGGGTACAGATTGCTGTAGCGTAACATGCAATGTAACATGAAAGGAACATTTCATAAGTGTGGACGCAGCGCGCGCACGAACTGAACATGTACCTACTCGCAGCTGTTCCCGGCATGCGCGCGGTGAACATAGCTCAGTCTGCCGAGAACAAGTTCTCCATTGTTCGCGCGCGTTCTGACGTACAGACACGAACAAGCCGTCCACACAGACGCTCCGCGCACACTGCCCGCCCCTTTGTATTCGGCAAAAAAACCGAAGCATTGTGGATTGCGGCGCGCACGAGTTGAAATGCTCTGTTCACTCTGTTTCAATTAATAAAAGTTTCATTTTTTTTTTTTAAATTGCATTTGGAAACTTTTGATTTATAGAGGTGTATATAGTAGGTGATTTGAATATAGAGTGTTGTATTTTCTCTTTCTAACATCCTTACCTACATGAGTTATTCCGAAAACCGAACGAATAGATCTGACGGAATTAAGAAAAAATTAAATCATTCCGTAAATACTATTTTCCTTGCATGTTTTTGTTTGAGTCACACTACTTTTGGTAAATATTCGGAACAAACGTCAACGGTTATGTAACGGGATTGTGTATGTTATCTTTACTTTAAAAAACAGCCTACGTTTTTGAATGGTTTGTCTGGCAAAGCAGGGTTTTTGTAGCGGGCTTGTGTATATTATCTTAATTTTAAAAGTTTTATCAAAAAAAAGTGCGTATTAACCGTTGACGTTTGTTCCGAACTGCAAACAGAGTGATTTGACAGTGTGAAAGCAAATTTTCAATTTACGTAAATAAAATTAAAAATGTAACATTTTCAACCTCCCCGAATGCAAATAGTTGTCTTTTATGGTAATTAAGAAGAATCTAAAAGTTTTATCAAAAAAAAGTGCGTACTAACCGTTGATGTTTGTTCCGAACAATTACCCTACTTTTAATAATACATACACAATATAATATGTAATTTTTTATTAGTAATAATTTGAAATCGAAATTATACAGTCTTTATTCAATGTGTAACTAAAACACCGTTTAACAGTTGAGAAGTATTTTTTTATTAGTAATTACACTTGGGTTGTAGCTATCTTAACCGTTTTTTTACTCACACATAATACAAACCTAATTGCTTTTTTAGTAAGTTTTTTTAACAGTTAGAAGCCTCGCTAGTGGCCCGGCAATACATATGGATTAATTTGTTTATTTATACCTTTTGCCGAGGTTGCTGTCAATTTTATTCAGACTCTTTTTCACATGCTTGTTGTCATTTACATCAATAATTTTACCCTCCGGCTTATTCGGAACTCTATATAAATTAAGTGTTGGAACAGAACCAACATGTAGCCTAAAAAAAAAATACATCGCTTAAATTGTTATTTGTTCATTTTCCACATACCATTATTATAAATATTATATTATATTATTAGCCTGATGGGTGTATAAATAAATAATATGCAAACTTACCCCATACTAAACATATTTTTGTTTATAAAACATCTTGTGTCAAAATGGTCAGAACATATAACATGCCTGTAATAAAAATAGTCAGTCTCTTTCACATCTAATAGATCAAGTAAATCCTTTCTATGGCATGCTAAGATCCAATCTTTTAAACTGAAACAATTATAAAAATGCATTTTAAACATCAAAATTGGCAAGGATTTATGAATATGGGGCCGTTCAAACATTATGTAAGCAGATTTTTTGCAATTATTTACCCCCCTTCCCCTCGTCAACAAAGCTCTTATCCCCCCGCCCTTCCCATGCTTACGTAAACATTGGTACATGCATTCGATGTGTTCTGGTTTCTTTATTGATTCATGAGCAGCAGATATAACTCTAGAAATAAGGAATAGGCTTGGAATAGAGAACTTTAACAATGAACGCACATAATATTTATTTAACGTGCAAATTTTATTGACATGGTATTCAGTTATTATATCTTAATATATTAATAAACAAAAAAACTTCTTTTGAAATTTTGGTATATTAATTCAAATTCTCAGTCCATGACACACGAATCCATGACTCTAAGTGTTGGATACTATGACGTTACATACTATTAGACGAGGGGTAGAAATCTCAAAGTGGGAAGGCAAGAACAAGACAATTGTAACGATCTCGATGTCTAGTACTTTAGTACCAAACTGCTACGCGTCGAGTAAGGTTGCGTCTTACCAGCACTTACCAGTAAGTAAATTGCATTTTAAAAAGTGTCAAAATGCCCTCCTGTGTGATGAGAAAATGTTTCATTTACACGGCAAATAATAGTAAAGGCGAATGAATAACATTTCATTTGTAAGTACACGCAAATTACTTAATATTATTGATTATTATAAATGTTACAATTAATTTTCATCTTTCCCGCTCGCGGTTTTACACGTCATTAGAGAAAATTCAAGTCCTACTAAAGTAAAGGGTCTGGACGCGCAACAGCCAAATTTCTGTTGCTAAGTAAAGTTCACTGTTTTAAAGCAGACTAATCAGCCTAAACACTCTGTTTATGTGTTTGCTTGCGGTAAAACAACACATAAATCAGTAGTTCTAACAAGTGTTGATGACAATCGCCACCATTTGAAAACTGTCGTTGCCCTATTGCAATTATTGTATAACTCGACATATCAAACTCCGACAGGCAGCCGGACCTTTTATTCTAGTGGGCCTCAAGAAAAGGAGACAGCGAACATTCCATCAAAAAGTGACAAGCAATACGCCGCCCGCTCATATATCCATGTCATTCATACACACACATTATTTGATTGTCTATCTTTATCACACAGGAATAAACTTTTGAATTAAGAAATTCTACTGAAAATCGCTGAAAACAAAAGAGTGTTCCTTACTTTCCACATTATATTGTGAGTATATGAGACTATGGCGAGTCTATTTATTTATATAACGTCATTGGTTGGATAACATTGGATGTTTGCTGTTCAGTGTGTGTCTGCTCACTTTCGTGTGATTTTGGAATATCAACATCATTCTCTTCGAGCCATTCAACATGTTGGTGCTCGTCTAAATTTTGTATTATGCGCATCAATTCGTTAGCACGACGAGCAGCCACTCTTAAAGGCCTTACTCTCTTTTCGGGGTGCATGTTTACTTTTTTATGGATCTTCTCGATGTGACGATTTAATGACTTGACAGAAGCATGATAAAGACCACACATTTTGCATGTTCGACTTGATAGCTTCAATTTTACCGTTGAACAAAAATAATCAAAGGGCATTACAACACATCAAATCGTCAATCGTACCGAAATGAAATTATAGATTGGCGGAAATTTAGACAAGTGAATAAATAGCGCGCGATAATTCTCATACTCGGTTCTAGGCGAGTAAACGTATTCATTATTTTCGGAAATTACCGGAAATGCGTTTCGTTTTCGGGCGTAGACAAGTAGGGTTGCCATATGTGTTCAAACCAAAATCGACTAAATTTTGTAGAAAATCCGAAAAAGTTAAAAAAATATATAATGATACTGCTGACGTAATCACCATACAGACTCCCCCACGCCCCCTGTAGGGCTTACGTAATACTTGAATGGCTCCTATGGTATAACCCAGTGGGGCAGTTCGTACAAAGCGGCAGGGTAGGCTGTGGCTCCCCTAAAAAGAGGAGAAAGGGGGAAAAAAGATATGTGTATCTATACTCCTCAATTTGGTAGGCAGGAATGGCTAATGCCGCCACGGAAACCACTTATTGGATAACCAACACCCCTGCCATAGGTTACCCCAAGTAGTTCGCTAAGTTTGGTGATTTAGCAGGGGTGCCCGAGTTCATGGGATGAGGTTTGTCACATGCGTTTGGCCACTTGCTGCGTGGCGAGCCGGATCGGGAGAGACTGGTTGATGGAGACATTTTACCTCTCCAGCTGGACTCTCTCGACCCTTCGCCTTGTACTGCAGTGGGAGGGATGGATTCATATATCCATCACTCCTAGACACATTGACCCCCACCTTCCTACCCACCTCGCATACCTTTTTCCTTCCCAGAACTTCATCTTTTTCGTTTCCTTAAAATGACTCTCCGCACAGCATTTCCAAATATGACATAGGCCCTGAGGGTAATTATTTTCCTCGGGACCTCCTGTGCGACATTAATGTAAAATAAAAATAACTCTGAAAAATCGCAATATAATGCAATTATAAGACAAACAAATCTCATTCCGCGATGAAACTGATTGCCAAAGGGCTCAAAAGATAGAGCAATTGAATGAACGATTGTCGATTGCACAAGGAAACAATCATTACTTGTCTATGGCATCTATGCTCTCAATCAAAATATACATCATTCCACATCAATAAGGTTTCAATTGTCAATCGCTTCAATTGCCTCGGTAAGGGCCTTCGCTCATCGAGACATCGAAAACTGGTTGGCAACTCAATTCATGACATAACTCAACTAACTAACTAACTAACCATCACGCCGTTTCCCCGCAGGGGTAGGCAGAGAGGACGGACCGCCAAACAACTCGGTCTTGGCACACACTCTTTGCCTCACTCACATTCATACATCGTCTCATACATACTCTTCTATTATTCTGACTTTTGACATGGCCCGTCTCAAGTATCTGATTCACTTGATCGTGCCATGTCTTCCTCGGGCGTCCCCGACTTCTTCTACCATTCACATTTGCATCATATATTCTTTTTACACTACTTTCTTCGCTCATTCGCTCTACGTGCCGAAACCATCTGAGGGTCCCTTTCTTAAATTTGCTCATTATACTTACATCAGCCTTACATTCTTTGCGGATATCCACATTTCTAACACGATCATACATTGTTTTACCACACATACGTCTCAGGGATCTCATTTCAACAGCATTCAGTTTACTTTCATCCTTCCTCTGCCAGTTCCATGCCTCACTGCCATACATCAGGGTAGGTACCAGGACTCCATTGTGGACTGCTAGCTTCGCTTTTTTTGACAGATTTTTATTAGCGCCAACGGCATTCAGTCCTCCATTAATGGAGTTACCGGCATTTACCCTTCTTTCAATATCTCTATCAGCCTTCCCATCTCTCGTAAACATACTACCCAGATAAACAAACTCATCCACCTGCTCCAAGTATTCATCATTCACAACTATGTCGCACACTGTTTTCGTACTCTCTCTTTCAAACACCATGACTTTAGATTTACTTACATTCATCATTAACTCATTCTTCATACATACTTCGTTCATCCTAGATACTAGAGACTGTAGATCTTCCATAGAGTTAGAAATCAGAACCGCATTATCAGCATATAACAGGCAACATACTTTCAGACTATTCAATTTCGCGCCCAATCCCACATCTTTCAATTCTTGCATACAATTATCCATGTATAGATTGAATAACCATGGTGACATTACGCAGCCTTGCTTAACACCTTTTGTGATGTCAAACCACCCCGTAAAATCACCGTTCACCCTAACACATGCAACGCTTCCCTCGTACAGAGACGCAATTCATAAGACATAACTCAACGATTTCAGTAATTACACCAGCTTGTTTAACAAAAATATAATTTAGTAATTTAGTAATAACCTCCTGAACAAAATCGATATTTGAGAGGAATGCAGATCCGGGCACAGTTTGGAAATTTAATAAAAAGGCACTTTCTAGATGAGAAAAGTGTGGAAAAGCTGAATAAAACAAAAATGAAGGCGCGCTCGGCAAAATTGGGGTAGATACAACCGTTCAAAGTATTTAAAATTTCACTTTACAAACTGATATTGACAGTCCGCCGGCGTCCGCCCGCCATTTTTTTTATAACCTAATACGCTAAACATTGTTTTGGATACAAAAAAAGTGCCCCTTTTATAACGCCTGCTCGCGTCACGGCAAGAAAAACATCCCAGTTTTCAAGTGGTTTAGCGGCTACGCTAGGTTTGTGTAACATGGTTTGTGATTCTGGCGTACTATTAATTCTGTATTAGGTCTGGGATCCAACATACCTACGCAGTGAAAACATGGCGAACGCACAACGAACTGTCAATATCAGTTCGCGAAGTGAATTTTTAAATACTTTGAACGGTTGTATCTCCCTCAATTTTGCCAAGCGCGCCTTAATTTATTTTTTATTCATCTTCTACACACTTTTCTCATCTAGAAAGTGCCTTTTTATTAAATTTCCAAACTGTGCCCGGATCTGCATTTCACCCCGATATTTTCCTGCTCTGGCTTATCGCAAATTACTCGAAAACTTGACAGGTTGTGAGTCATAACCACGGCAACCTGTCAAAATGGCAACTGAAGGGCGACTAGGGTAAATATCGGTTCGGATTGGCCACGCTTATTACGAATAATTTTTAGAAAAAAACTTTAGATTCGCCTTAATTACTATAAAAGGAAACTTTTTGGCTTTGGGGCGGCGGAAAATAATGCATTTTAATTTTCAATTGCATAAAACCAAAATTCACTTCGCGAACCGACGACGCAGCGAAAATCCGCAGCCGTAGCTGTCACTGTTATGGACTGTAGCTGACTTCGTGGGATAAAGCGCGTAATTATGAAATTTCTCTAGCGGGCTTGTTTGTATAACATGGTTTGTGATACAAAAGAATGTGCCCCTTTATAACGCCTACTCGCGTCAACGCAAGAAAAACATCCCAGTTTTCAAGTGGTTTAGCGGCTACGCTAGGTTTGTGCAACATGGTTTGTGATTCGCGGTATTTCATGCAGGTATCCCACGAAGTCAGCTACAGTCCATAACAGTGACAGCTACGGCCGCGGATTTTCGCTGTGTCGATTCGCGAAGTGAATTTTGGTTTTATGCAATTGAAAATTAAAATGCATTATTTTCCGCCGCCCCAAAGCCAAAAAGTTTCCTTTTATAGTACTTAAGGCGAATCTAAAGTTTTTTTCTAAAAATTATTCGTAATAAGCGTGGCCAATCCGAACCGATAATTACCACAACTTTTTATAAACTCTAACAACAATGTAACTAACTTATATGTTTCACCAACTAACCTGTTAGCATCTCTTGTCATTCTGAAAAATGACTTAGTTGTGTCTTTATTTCGTTTGTAGTAATTATTACATCCTAAAACTGCACACTTGGAACTTGTTTTGAAGTTCATTTTAAATATTGCTCAACTCGAGCCGCGAGATTAGCGTGCTACTAGTTTCTTGACAACGCTGGGCTTTAAATTCAGAACAGCATTACCATAAAAAAAATAATGTGTTTTTCTTTTTTCCACTTATATGCAAGAACCATAAATGTACAAACCACCCACACGAGAACTGGAAACGATAATCGACGAATCGTTCAAATTGCTCAATTTTCTGTCACAATTTACAACTGTCATAAGTAGAGTTGCCAACGCATTATGTTCTAAAATACTCATAATAGACGTTTAAAATCCCCAAATTTTGTGAGAATAAAATAATAATTTCCCACAAGTTACTTTATAATATACAACTAGCTGAAGTCCCCGGTGCTGCACGGGCTTTACGCAAAATTTTTCGAAATCAGACGTTGTTAGTCACCTCAAGGGCGGATCCAGGGGGGGGGTCAGGGGTGTCATGACCCCCCCCTGGGATGGATCCAGGACCTAGGTGGACCTACTTTTTACTTGTATATATTATTATCAAAATTAAATTATAACTTCTAGTGACTTGACCACGACTATGTGACCCCCCCCCCTGGCACCAAAGCTGGATCCGCCCTTGAGTCACCTTCCTCTTGTTTTGGGAGTCAATGCAATATTTCATCATCCTCGGAATAAAGCTGTAGATTTGTACCCACGCTTCCCGTGGATTTGATTTTTATATTGCCAAAAACATTATTTTGATTTAATTTTGGGGTAGGGAAGGTGTCTAATGACGGACACTGCAACGCTGTCCAAAATGTTGGCTAAATAAGGACGTAGCGCAACGCGGCATGAAACCCCGTCATGTCATGAAAATCTAAAATCACATCTACATTATATCGTTTAAAACTACAGTGCAGAGATAATATGTGCGAGGAAAAACTTAGATTTACAAAAAAACTAATAATATTATGCCTATACCTAGTTAAAAGTGAATAAGAAATCATTCCTTTCGGACTCCAACTGGGCTTTGAACTACGTCATTAGCTTGCGAGCGGCCCGATGCGCTTTTTTTCGAAAACTGCGTGTATGAGCGAACCTTGACATTTCATTCGAAACCTTTGTCGCCGCTCTAAAAGCATGCCCATCACTATTACATATCAGATTGCAAATATCTATGATGTAGATTATGGTGTTTATTATTTTTTGACAGATGTCAGATGGGATTGGTTTATTTATAATACTTATGGGTCGGATTGTCGGATATGGGTCGGATGGACGTCAGTGGAGAGTTGTGTAAATATTGCGGGTTTCTGTTGTCTAACTTAACTAATTAACCCCTGCCATTTCTCCGAAGGGTAGGCAGAGAGAATGAACTTCCACACAACTCTGTCTTGTCACACACACTCCTTGCTTCATCCACATGCATACATACTATTATTATTATTATCTTATTCTTATTCTCTAACATGAAATTACCCGACTTAATACCTAAAATTTGTTTGTTATTGTTAAACGCCCAAAATGTTTCACTTTTTGTTTATGAATTATAAGGGAAACAAGAAGCATCATAAAAGAAAGAAAAAAATATTTTAAAATTTTTATTACAATCATTTTGCATAGAATATCAATCTATATTTTTGTTTACTGATTTGGACATCTTATTTATGCGATTTTGAACACCAATAAAAATAGAAAAATTGTAAACAGTAATTGTTGAACAGCCCTAAGGTGTGACAAATAATTAAATTAATTAATAAAAAAACATAGGACAATAGTTTCCAATTTTCTAGGTAAGTACCTACCTTCGCAAAATCCATCTTCCTAGAGGTCATCTGCTTTGGTACTGATCTGCGTGATCCTACGTGGTTCCTGTCAATCCGACGTTGCATATTTTTTCTTTTTTTTATAATGTAAAGGATAAGAGTTACATTTATACATATTTATTTTACAAAATATTATATTTAAGGTCATCATTGGTCATGTATACCTCATCAGAACAAAGTTGAGTAACAGCTGATTGCCCTAGATCAATTTGCGTGCGCACAAGGACAATGTTAGTAAAACCTAAAGAAATAGTGCTTTCGCGCCACACCGGAGAGTCCTGTGCATTCTGTGAATATGTTGGTGAACTGAGACCCATTGGAGCCTGCATACAAATGTTGATGTATTGTTTTCAAATAAAGGTATATAGAACTTACATAAGAGTCTTTATATAAGCAGAAAAACTTAAATAAGTCTTTATATATATATATATATTTTTTTTTTTTAAATGAATACCGCACAAGAGTCCCAACTGCTCCCGTCTGGAGCCAGTGAGACTATGGCATCCCCAATTGGGGTATGTTGTGAGGCTGAAGGTAGTGGGGAGGGAAGGAGATAGGGAAGAGGAAGGTGGGGAAGTACCTGGCTATTCAGATCTGGTCACCAAACACGGCCAAAGCCACTTCAGGTAAAGTTTCAATTCTGAATGGTGGTCTTACACCAGGGCGATTCTGAGAGTATCTTCCACTCTGGAACGTGCCGCAAATGTACTATATATTATTTTAAATGAATAAATTGTGAAATACACAAATTCTCAAATAAAATTTATTTGCCACGCCGGGATCCGATCCCGCGACCTTCGGAATGCGAGTCAAGCGCCTTACCGCTGCACTACGCCGGCCGTTATATAGGCCGGTTAGTGGCTGAGTTGACAAATGTATCTGGTTCCAACCCAGTTGTCGTGGATTTAATTTCTGTGCTAGCTAAGGCCTCCATAATCAGGGGCAGATTTGGGGGGGGGGACGCGGGGCACATGCTTTTTGTGTACTGTGGAGATTCCATCACAGTACAGAAAACTGTCTTTATTAAACATTTAATTTTTCTATTGTTTTGACACTTTCATAAACCTTCCTGTACATACTTGAACTTGTAGAAATAAACTTGAAGTATAATACCTTCTTCAAGTTTATTTCTAACAGTAATTGTTGATTTTTTGCCCGTCCCTTGTGCCCCTCCCAGAAAAAAATCCTGGATCCGCCCTTGTCTATAATTACACAAGAAACATCTTGGGCTTTTAATGGCGGAAGTAGGAATTTTTCAAATATTGGTGCCAAAATATTCCTGTTTCAAGATTGAAACCAGTTAAAAATTTAATTAAAATACCTTTGAACTTTCTTCCATTTTGTTTATTTATAACAAATTATAATGATCTTCAGACTTTTATAACCATAAATTCACATGATTTAAAATTAAATTTCCCTCAAATTATGAGAAATATTTGAAATATCCAAAATACAGGCCTAAAATAATCAATAAAAACAGAAAATGGTCCAAAATTTATATTAATGTTTCTTGAAAAAGCAAAAAATATTAAACAATTTTTCATATTTTTGACTTTCATGAGAAACTCTGTAAAATATGAGATTTTTGCATTTTTTGTTTCGTGGAAGAGGGTGGGAGGTGCATACGTGAGTATATCTTATGTCAATTAACTGAAGGCAGGAGGCTATGGCATCACCAATTTGGTTATATTGTGAGCATATTGGAAAGAAGCTAGCAACGCTGAAGGGAGTTCAGAAAGGAGAGAGATTTTCTATAATTTTTTTCCTTCCTTTACAAGTTTTTCTATTTCCAGTTGCCTTTTTTACATTAGCTCCGCACAGGAGGCTCTGAGAAAAAAATTCTAGAAAAGGAAGTTCTGGGAAGGAAAAGGTATGAGGGGTGGGTAGGAATCAGGAGTGCGGACTATGTATTCAGCCCTCCCACTGCGATGCAAGGCAATGGTCGAGAGAGTCCGACTGGAGAGGTCAATAGGTCTCCTTCAACCACTCTCTCCCGATCCGGGCCGCATACTCTAGGTGGGCAAACGCATTCGCTGTCAAGACCTAGGCAAATCTCACCCCACGAACCCAGGCTGAGTAACTAAGGCTGACCTATGGCATTTGTGTCTAATATCTAATAAATGGTTCCGGGGCGGCACTACCCATACCCTCCTTGCAAATTGAATAAGTAATTATGATTTGATTTGTCCGTGCCGGGTTTTATGTGATAATGTGGAACATCTTTTTTCAGTTGATAGATCCCAGTGGTGGTGGGGCCCTGTGTGAAACTTGTGTGTCACGTCTGACGGACGCTACTTCATTCCGGGCTCAAGTGGAGGCAGCGGGGGCACTCCTCAAGAACACCGAGGATGACAATAGCGCTCACATCGAAAATGAATTTAAAAACATTTTGGAACATAAAATAAAACCTGAGTCAGGTAACTAGTAGGTATATTCTTCTAATGTACACATAAATGTAGGAAATTCTCACTCTTTATTTCAGTTTCTTGATAATTGACATTACAAAAAACTTGCTATATACATGAAGTTAAATTATCGAGAACAATTAAATTAATATGAAGTTGAATTTATCAATAACAATTAAATTTATGTGAATAAATTGCAATTACCATTAAGTGGGATTAATTACAATTAAGTGTGGGTTGTTTCACAGAATTTGAACAATTCATCAAATTTCAAAGTTAATTTTCAAGTTCTGTTATTATGCAATTATTGGCCAGTTATTTCGCATAACTGAAATGATAATAGAACTTCACAGAACTTGCAAATTAACTTAGAAATTTGATGAATTGTTCAAATTCCGCGAAACAACCCATCCTAAGTTAAAAATAGGTATGTAAGTTAATTAATTATTTGAAAAGTTTTTTGAACTTCATTAAAGTTGATTTAATCAATATTAAGTTGAATTAATTAAAATGATATAATTAGTTCTATAAATGAAATGAAAATAATTCTAAGTAGGTTTTCTGGGTGAAATGCAGATCCCGCCAATGTCAGGGAATTTAATAAAAATGCACTTTTTAGATGAGAAAAGTGTGGAGAAGATGAATAAAAAATAAATTAAGGCGCGCTCGGCAAAATTGAGGGAGATACAACCGTTCAAAGTATTTAAAATTTCACTTTGCGAGTTGATATTGACAGTCCGTTCGCCATTTTTTCATTGCTTATGTTGGATCCCAGACCTAATACATAATTAATAGTACGCCAGAATCACAAACCATGTTACTCAAACCTAGCGTAGCCGCTAAACCACTTGAAAACTGGGATGTTTTTCTTGCCTTGACGTGAGTAGGCGTTATAAAGGGGCACTTTTTTTGTATCACAAACCATGTTTAGCGTATTAGGTTATGTCAAAATGGCGGGCGGACTGTCAATATCAACTCGCGAAGTGAAATTTTAAATACTTTGAACGGTTGTATCTCCCTCAATTTTGCCGAGCGTGCCTTAATTTTTGTTTTATTCAGCTTTTCCACACTTTTCTTATCTAGAAAGTGCCTTTTTATTTAATTTCCAGACATTGGCGGGATCTGCATTCCTCCCGGTTTTCTTAATAGTTTTACCCCCTTGAAGTCAGTGTGTTTATTTACATTTCTTAATATTAGATTTACATAGTAATTTTGTGTAACAGTAATCAGTAAGTACGCTAATTAAATTATATAGAACCCAGTAGACTAGACTAGTAAGGTATTATGCTATCATTCATTATTATTTTTGAGGTATACGAGTATTACAGCCCGCATGTAACAATATATATTCCTTATTAAGTGAAATACAGTATATATTAAATAAACTAGATATTCTCACGACAATAATAATTGAATTGACAAATTCCTAAACAAGCTTCCCAGCTCTAAACGTTTCATTACTCTGTTCACAGGGAATATCGTTGAAGTGAAAGGTGAAAAGGAATTCACCACTTTTCCCGCCAGCGATGACTTTGATGTTTTCTCTGAAGAAAAACTATCTAACGATGTTTCCGAAAAGCATAAAGACGAGCAAACAATAATAATTAAAGACGACATCGTAAAACTAAACAAATATCAGAATCTATCAGAGAAAGATCCGTGGAGTGAAGAAGAAACAGATATAAAAGACGGTGATGATAATGTTAATGATAAAGTTTTTAGAATGGTAGATTCTTTAACCATTTTCAATTTGCAAGGCGGATACGGGTACCGCCGCCATTTATTGAATAACCAGTACCTCTGCCATAGGTCACTCCAAGTGATTAACTACGTTTGATGACATAGAGGTGCTCGGGTGAGGTTTGTCCGGGTCTTTTTTTTTTTTTTTTTTTTTGTGCATTACAGATTGATTTAATCCTATTACAATACACATAACATATACATGAGAAAAGAAATTACAAAATTACAAAAATACATATTTTAGAGTCCTTGCTTGAAATTATTCTTGAAACCTTCAAGACTAATGTTGAAAATGTCAAGAGACCTAGAAATATCATTTAGCAGCACCATACCTCTTGTCATGCTATGTTGGGCCACAACGTCTGTTCTGCCATGAGGGATATAGAGCAAGTCATGGTGGCGACCCTGGCAGTAGTTGTTCGGTACGAACAATTTATAGCATTCTAAGAGGTATGGGCTGTCAATGTAATAGTTTATAATTTTGAAAGCTGTGACTGTTAGGGTCTCATTCCTTCTAGAATGGAGACTTTCGAAGCGTGTTTCAGATAGCAAATCTAGATGATGCATAAATCGCGGGTATTCACCATGCATTCTCATATAAAGATACCTTAGAAACTTTTTTTGGATTTGTTCTAATAAATCTATGTATTTTTGCTGGTATGGGGCCCAAACAGCAGAAGCATATTCTAATTTTGATCGTATAATGCAGTTAAACATCGATGTCATTGCTTCGGGCTTGGAAAATTGTTTACTTATTCTTATCACAAATCCAAGAAGTTTGTAACACGATGATGTCAACTCCACTATATGATCTGAAAAAGTAAGTTTGTGATCGAATGTAACCCCGAGGTCCTTGATGAATTTTACTGATGACAATATTTCATTATTTAATTTATAATCAAATTTAATCGGGTTTTTGGAACGCGTATAGGTCATGGTGACACATTTTTTTACATTAAAGAAAAGTTTATTCTCATCTGCCCATGAAGATATTGCGTCTAAATCAAGTTGTAACTTAAAACAATCTTGAATGTCGCGTATCGTCCTGAGCAGTTTGAGATCGTCAGCAAAAAGCAAGCAAGTAGTACTCTGGATGCATTCTTGAATATCATCGATTAATATCAAGAATAGTAGAGGTCCCAGGTTTGACCCCTGAGGTATTCCTGAAAATGCGGGAAATTCCCTGGACTCTTGGCCACCGATGCATACATACTGTGTTCTATTTTTTAAGTATGTCACAATAAACTGTATCAGAGGTTGGTCAAAGCCTATTTTATGGATCTTTCTTAAAAGTACGTCATGATCTACACGGTCGAAGGCTTTTGCAAAGTCAGTGTAAATAACGTCTGTTTGATATTTCGCATCCAATCCTCTTGCTACTCTGTGTGAGAGTTCAAGGAGATTGGATACAGTCGATTTTTTTGACAAAAAACCGTGCTGGTTTCCCCCAAGAAGCGGTTTTATTTTATTTGTTAGTTTTTCACAAATAAGTGTTTCAAAGATTTTCGGAAAAGACGATAAGACAGCTACTGGTCTATAATTGTGTGCCTCTGTTTTGCATCCCGACTTATACATTGGGCTCACCTTGGTGAGTTTCCAGGATTGGGGAAAGGTCGAGGTGGCAACACTGAGGTTCATTATATGGCACAACGGTTTATATAAGTATTCTCCTAACGTGATAATTACGTGAGGTGGAATTCCATCCAGTCCCGTGGCCTTATCGGGCTTTAGGTTCTGAATGCAAATTTTTACTTCCTCAGGTTTAAATATATCAAGGGAGATTAAATCTATAAATTTAGGCACCTCTTGCCGGAGACTCTCCGCATTTAATTTGGGACACGTTTGGTTATAAACTGATTTGAAGTAGTCCGCGAATATCTCCGACACTCGTTGGGGACACTGGATGATTTCATCCGCGTCCATGAGCGCAATAGAAGTACCCCCACTTGATTTTTGAGACCTAATATATTTCCAAAAATTTTTAACATCATTTTTAATCCCATTTTCAATATAAGATAAGTGAAGTTTCTTTTTTAAAGAAATTTCCTTTTTTCGTTCAGATCTCTTCTCAGAGAATAGTGAGTAGTCTGAGTGACTCTTAGTGGCTTTATATTTTCTGCGAAGAGATTCCTTGAGTTTAATTTTATTGATTATACTTTTGTCAAACCATACCGGATAATTAATATTTGTTTTGGGTGGTTTTTTTGTGGGGACACACAAATCAAAAATACTGCCCAATACTGAGTAGAAATATTCTACTGCTTCGTCAACTAATTTTATATCATTTAAGTATTTCCAATCGAAATGAGAAAAAATTTGCTTACATAGGTTGACATTTAAATGATTGAAGTTGAATTTTCTAAAGTTAATTCTGTTCGACAGCGTAGGTTGCGGAGTTTGATGGTTGTTGTCACTAGATGGCACCGCTGGTTGCTGGTTGCGCGTAGAGCCGGTAGCGTTTCGTCGAGCGTTCCGGCGGCTGTACATTGTTTTTGATAGTGCTGCATGTATCGCTAACGAAGGGAGATATTTATCTTCTAGGACTAAAGGTTCATCATTTCTATTAACATCGCATATTGTTGTGTTACTTAACACAAAGTCGAGCATATTGTTGTAATAATTGTTTATAACATTGCATTGTCTTAGACCAACGGAGTTTAAAAAATATGAATGTTCTAATATTATTTCTTCGGGTTTGTTCGACATATTAAAATCCCCCAAAATTATTATATTTTTATTGCTCAATGTTTTCGATGTCTCTCGGTCGATGTATTCGTAAAATGTAATACGGTTTTCAGAGTCATCAGTACAGTAAAAATATACTACACATATGTATGCCGTGAAGTTATTTTTTGTCACTTTCAGCCATATGTTTTCACCAACCGTTTCAAGGTTTTGCATCCGTTGGGACGTAAGCGTATTCTTTACCGCTATACAAACGCCACCGCCGCGAGAATGTGTGTCTCTGTCTCGCCTGTAGACATCGTAGCGGTTGTCGAATAGTTCCGAGTTATGGACAGATGCGCTCAACCATGTTTCAGTTAGGCAAATAATCTCAGTATTTTGTGATAGTAAATTATTTGAAAATTCATCTGTTTTAGTGTTGAGGCCGCGCACATTTTGATATATTATTTTAAGCATTGCCATAACGCTATTTATTTGTTTTATGGATGAATTTGAATTTCGCCACTGCTATTCCAGCCGGCCAAATACCTGCGTCCAAAAAGAACTCCTTGCTTTCTTCTGGCACACCTATTTTGAACGAACTGTAGTTCCCTTTGGTGATTAGTTTTTCGATCTCAAACTCTGCAGTTGGGTCGACGGATTTTAGAAAGGTTATTACGTCTTATCAGCGGATGCGTCTGCCCACCTGTTGCGTAGTAGGCCGGATCTAGAGAGACTGGTCGAGGGAGTTCTTTTGACCTCTCCAGCCGGACTCTCTCTTGACCCATCATATTGCAGCACATTTGGAGGGATGGTTTCATACATCTGTCATTCCTGGAAACACTGACCCCAGATTCCTAACCACCCTTCATATCGTTTTAGGAATATATACATAGGTAGGAATCTGGGGGTCATTGTGTTCAGGAGTAACGGACGTACGAATCCAACCCTCCTACACTGCGGTGCAAGGCGATGTTCCGAGAGAGTTCTGCTGGAGAGATCAAAAGGTTTCCCTCAACCAGTTTCTCCCGATCGGCCTGTCATGCTGTTGGCGGGCAGTTGCATCTGCTGCCAAGACCTGGACAAAGCTCCCCCTGCTAAGTCACCAAACAAATCGAACCACTTGGGGTGACCTATGGCAGGGGTGTTGGTTATCTAATAAATTATTCTAAGGGCGGTGGTACCCAAACCCACCTCCCAAATAAAAGTTATTTCCGTTCAGTGAATAAATCAATTTTTGTTTAATGTTTTTTGTAATTTGTAGGTGACCGTATAGAATGGAGACATCAAAAACATTTTCCCGTCGCAAATACTTTCAAAGGTCCCAGACTAGAAAAAAAAACAAATAAATGCCCCGTTTGCAAGCAAGAATTTGCAAACCGAAAGAAGTTGGTCAAACATTACAACTTCCATTTTCCACAACACCTCTGCCATCTCTGTGGGAAGGTGTTTGCTCAGGGTTTAAAAAAGCACATAGAAACACATAAAGAAAAGAAACTTAAAAAACATTTGAGACAGGATTGCCCGCAGTGCAATAAGTCCTTCTCATGCAGAGATGTTTTAGTGCAACACATAAACGTAAAGCACAAGAATAAAAAACTGTTTCGATGTCCCCAGTGTGAAATGAGATTCAAGAATTACTTTGAACGTAGCGAGCATCTGTTGCACATTCACGGAGTTTGGTATAACAAACATCCCTGTCCCGAGTGCAACAAAAACTTTTATAACTCCACGCGACTGGATATGCACATGAGGAGTATGCATTTAAAGGAAAAGACTCGACCTTGCCCGGAATGTGGCAGGTTATTCTTTGGCAAACAGGCGTTACAAAACCATGTGTCTTCACACAGCGGTAAGTTTGTGGATGCAAAATATTCAATAAAGATCGGCATCAATCAACGGAAGCAAACTTACGAACAGGCCCTCCATTGATATGCTTGGTGTAACTCTAAGTGACCAGGTATGGGGGCTCCATCGAAACCAGAGTTAAGTTAGCTTCTCAAAAACTGGGCGTACTTTACAGTGTGCAGATACTTTAATAGTACACAACTACCATGCACAAATCGCAAGTGCACCCCATGGTTGAATTTGGCAGCCGCCTCTGGTCTGCTGGAGCCACAAAATACCTGAAAAATCCTCGACCTGTTCAGAAACAGGCGGTTTGTTTAATAGATTCTACTATCTTAATAAACGGATTGCAATCTTTAGAGCACAGGCATCAGGTGAGAATGCAGTCCTTGTTCTAACGGTATTTCAATAGAAGATGCTCCGAGGAATTAGCGTCATTGATCCCCTCGGCTCCAGTGTACAGTTGGCAAACACGCCAAACATGTGCCCACTCAGGGCCTGAAGCTAATGTAAAAAAAGAATCATTTCTGAGTGGTTGTGAATCAAAGTCACCCTCAGATTCAATGTCACACCTTATTGCGGTACCTTGAAAAATTCTCAACTGTCTGGAGCTTGTGGTACTATGGCATCCTCAATTGGGGCATGTTGTAATGCTGGGGAAGGAGACGTGGAAATTCCTGTCTATTCAGATCTGCCGAGCGATTCTACATCTTTCTATTCTACATCGAGATCTCCTGATGGACGAGATCTCCTGTCAGATTTGTGTGATTTTCTATGGCTGTTATTTGCTTTCTCTATGGGCCGATGTCAGATTTCAACTGTTTTACATATTTTAGTTTAGATCGTTTTAAATCGGCGAAGCTGGCCTGTTACCCATAGAAAAAGCAAATCACACAAATCTGACAGGAGATCTCGTCGGTCAGGAGATCTCGATCCCACAAAAGTTTTAAAAAATTTGTGGCAAGCAAACTGTTCCTACACAAAACCCGAAAATCTTTTTAGTATGTAAGTAGCTATTTTTAGCAAAATTATCTGATGTGTTTTTCTTGCGTTGCAGATGTAAGAAACTTTGTTTGTGACGTTTGTGGGAAAGGATTCAAGTTTAAGAAAACCTTGACGGAGCACCTGAAGATTCACAGCAACATCCGAGGGCACAGGTGCTCCCAGTGCGATAAGGGCTTCATCCAGTCCTCCGGTCTTAAATCCCACCTCAGGACTCATCATAAAAATATCTCTGCCACAAAATTAATACAACACAACTTAAAAACAAAGGACTCAGCAGAGACGAAGCGATAGAACATCTCAGATTTATTGTTTTTTTTATTTTTTTTTTATTTATTTCTCTAAAAATATATTTAAACCATCTTAGATGTAATCTCTACATATTATAAATTAAAGTCCTCCACTAGGTCTGTCTGTCTGTTCACGATAAACTCAAAAACTACTGAACGGATTTTCATGCGGTTTTCACCAATGGATAGAGTGGTTCATGAGGAAGGTTTAGGTGTATAATTTGTCAAGGTTTCGTGTAAATTGGTTTAAATATAAAGGATTTGATTTGATTTGTATGCAAATTAACAGATGGCGGTGGTTATAATGGTTGGGTAACCATCCAGTAGATGACGTTGTATTTCGCTAGCCACAACAACGCGTGGCCGGGTCAGCTAGTAGGTACTTAAAAAACTGACTGATATAGACCAAATATTCAACTGATAGACTAGACTAGATATATGCCAATTATACGATAAAACACTACTAAACTACATTTAAAAAAAAAAAACAAATTTCAACAAACACAAATAGACCAGTTAGACAAGCGTATAAATAAAGCATAACCAGACGGTGAACACAAACTTTGGACAAACACACCATAAATACCAGGCAATAAAAGCATTCAACAATATTTCACTTGATACAAAAAATAATAAGGAAAACAAAAATAAATTCAAATACAAAATTAAAAGATGGATTTAAAGAACAAAAAAACAATATTACCAAAATTTTATAACATAAAAGAATAAAACATATAATATGTACACGTAACACACAATACCACTATAAAACACACATACAACTCATAATATGTGCTGATTTTTATTTTTTTTTTCATTACTGACTTTATATATTTTGTATTATAAAATGGGGACCTCAGCCACCCAGGAAAGCCACACTGTGAGGCCAACATTATATTATTAATGTTAATTATTGTACCAAAATAAATAAATAAAAAATTACACAAAGGCATTTTCATTTTGTGTGAAATTTCCTTTATTATACCATTTTTGGTAATTTTTTTTTTACATGAGCCCCATACAGGAGGCCCTGAGGAAAATGACTTCCCTCGGGGCCTGTCATCTTTAGGGATGCTTTGTGGAGGACTTTTTAAGGATATGAAGGAGAGGAGAGTTCTGGGAAGGAAGAGGGTTTAAGGGGTGGGTAGGAATCTGAGGTTCAGTGTGCTAAATCACCAAACGTAGCGAACCACTTGGGGTGACATATGGCAGAGGTGTTGGTTATCCAATAAAGGTTCACGGGACGGCGGTACCCATTCCCGCCTCCCAAATTGAATCACCTCAAGGGCTAATTACAAGGGTTTATGTTTAAAATAGCATTTTTGGAATTCTCCATTAATGTGAATGGTAGAGGAAGTCGAAGACGCCCGAGGAAGACATGGCATGGTCAAGTGAACTAAATACTCCAATCAAGCCATATTAAGAGTCAGATTGAACAGAATAGTATGTGCAATGTACAAATGTGAATGAAGCAAGGTGTGTATGCCGAGACAGAGTTATTTGCCGGTCCGGCTCTCTGACGGAGGCGTCTACTAATATCTACAGGAATTCCAAAAACTGAAAAAATCGAACTAATATCTATGAGAATCAAAGTGTTGACGAATATCTACAGCTCAAACTGTTGACTAATATCTATGACAACCAAAGTGTTGACGAATATCTACAGTACCTACTGGCAGAGGTTGGATTTGCAATTATGTACCTATAGCATATTTGAATAACGTAATATTGCGTATGCAGTTTAAAAAACTTAATTTATGTAAGTATGTATGTAAAAATCCCTGATATCGGACTATTGGACACATTTAGCTGATTAGTCCAATCTACGCTCTGTAGATATTAGTTCAACCTACGCTCTGTAGATATTAGTCAACACTCTGAAGTTCGTAGATATTAGTTCAACATATGAGCTGTAGATATTCGTCAGACATACAGGCTGTAGATATTAGTAACTGGAGTCTCTCTGACTGCCCCTGCGGGAAATGTCCGATGGATAGTTATTTAGCTAGTCAAAAAATGTTCTTTTGTGGACTCGTCATATTATTATAAAAAATCAAGTTTAATTTGTAGCACAATTGGCATCAGTTACATTGCACCTCTAAATGAACTTAATACCATTGCATAATATTTTTGCAGTTGTACGTCAGTCATCAAGGGCGGATCTAGGATTTTTTTCTGGGGGGGGGCACAAGGGGCGGACGGGCAAAAAAATCAATAATTGCTGTTAGAAATAAACTTGAAGTATGATACTTCAATGGAAGGTTTATGAAAGTGTCAAAACAAAAGAAAATTAAATGTTTAATAAAGTCAGTTTTTGCTTCTAAATGTACTGTGATGGAATCTCCACAGTACACAAAAATACCCCCCCCCCCCCCCCCCACCTAAATCCGCCCTTGTCAGTCATAAATATAGCAAACCACCCACTTGTACGCATAAATATACTAATCCCCTTGTACGTATTCACTGGTATTCACATTCACAGAAAACCGAAAAGAAATACCGGGTAGTATTCGAGTGATGTTTCCGAAACGAATATTTCGATTATCAAAATGTTTCGACTTCGACTTCGACTGACCATCACTAACTTAAACGATAATAATTATTTCTATGGAAAAGTCGAGACTTGCTGTGTATAATTTTGACAGTAGATTATTTTTGAAAATAGCATGAAGATTGGATTTGCTTTTCAAGTTTAAATAATTGGCTTAGACTAACGTTAAGGTTAAAATAGTATATTTCCAGGATGTCTTCCGTTCGTTCCTGCTTATTTGAAATGTATAAATTACTTCTAATTGAAAGGTAAGATAGCTTCGGAAGGGCTACAAGTGGCTACGTAACGTAATTTTTGAAAAATTACAATTTTTATTTATTTTTTATTCATAAAATAACTTGGTAAATGTTTACATAATTAATATACACTTTAAAAACACGCTCAATATACACGTTAAAAATTTAAACAAATTTTAGTAAGTAGTTTGATAATAAGTAAGTAATTTAGTAACCGGAATTGAAAAATAATGCATTTTTGGTTATTTTGTTAACTTTGTTAAAAAGTGAAGGCTACTGCCATCTATTTTTGTAGCTTACTGTTGTTGGTTGGCAGCATTTTACAGATTAGCGACATAAGGCGAAACTAAAATTAGATGTTAAACGATAAAGTAGATTTCTGTTTTTATATCGTATAATGGCTGACACAAGCGTGTTTTTGTTGATAGTATTAGAAAATATTATTATAAATAGCTTGCGTTTCTAGTTTAACTCTCTCTTAATTCGTGAATCTCCTGTAAACAGCTAGCATTGTCTAGCAAGTGGTCAAAGTGACCAAATTCAGTGTTTTGTCGGGTCGGGACAAATTATTGTAACAATGTGCATGTGAATAAAACCAAAGGAATTCCGCCTTGAATCCAGATGTTTTACTTGAAGTCCTTCGGCTGATTACCAATTTATAACAAACTTTAAAAACGCGAATTGTAGTTTTTCAAGGACCGCCTTGTTATTAATTACGACGGTAAATGTGCACTTTTAAAAGAAACAATCAGTTAGATAATAATAAAAAGTACGTATTGCAATTTTCGGAAATGATAAATAATGCACATTTATCATTATTTTGTTCGATTTCATAAACGTCAAAAATCATTAAGTACCTACTCATGTTTGCGGGACCGCGACGCAATTCGCAAATAAACTTACTGCCAACCTAAAACTTTGGTAAATTTTCGGGATTAGTGTCCATGGTTATTACGAATAATTTTTAGAAAAAAACTTTAGATTCGCCTTAATCACTATAAAAGGAAACTTTTTGCATCACGGGCGGCGGAAAATGATGCATTTTAATATTCAATTGCGTAAAATTAAATTTTCGTCACTGTTATGTTGGTATCCCTGATACAAACAAGAGCTAGATACGACTGTAGCCGACTTCGTGGGATACATGATAAGGCGCGTAATTATGAAAAACAGAATTAATAATGTAATGAACCTCTAATCAGAATCACTTCAGAGTCTAGCTGAGGCAAATGGAGACAAACCATTCAAATCGTGGGATGTTTTTTAAAATAAAGATAATATACACAAACCCGCCACACAAACCCTGCTTTGCCAGACAAACCATTCAAAACCTGGGATGTTTTTTAAAATTATGATGACATGCAGCTTTCGTAGTTTAACCTCAAAGTTCCGTATTAACCGTGAGGTGGACTAAATGCATTATATGTTGTGTTTTCATAATTGCACGCCTTTTCATGTATCCCACGAAGTCGGCTACAGTCGTATTTAGCTCTTCGCTAATATTATCAGGGATACCAACATAACAGTGACGGAATGGCCGCCGGATTGTCGGTTCGCGAAGTGAAATTTAATTTTACTCAATTGAAAATTAAAATGCATTATTTTCTGCCGCCCGTGGTGCAAAAAGTTTCCTTTTATAGTGATTAAGGCGAATCTAAAGTTTTTTTTCTAAAAATTATTCGTAATAAACGTGGACACTTCGATCCAAAATTTACCAAAACTTTACCCATCGATTTACCGTAGACCTATCAACAGCATCACCACCATAAACATCCTTTAAATAATGGTGAGCGTCAGTAGGAGTCACTTTTTCAGCAATTAAAATTTCGATAATAGCACGCTGTAACTTGCATTGACATAACACTACAAAACACATCTCCATACTTCCGCTTCTCAAAATACACTGGATGCATTCAACTACCTCAAACCTGGCATGCATATAGAGGGGAAATGTCACTTCCGCATTCCACCTGGCGCGCTTACGAAGGTCATTTTGTTCGCGCTGTACAAGCTTGTGTGCATTACTTTTTAGCCTAATGTACTTATAACGAAGAACTTATTGCTTTTATTTTTATTACCTGTGCCCTTTTTGATTTCTGAGCAAAATGTCAGAAATTATAAATTGTTATTAACTATCCTTAGTTTCCCCAATTCCTGCATTGTTTAAATTTGACTAAAAGTCATTAGTGAAGTATTTCCAAATGATGCCTCAAGGGTTTCTTTTCCCCAGTGTAATGATGTATTTTTGTTTTGTGTATTTATTGAATACACACTTTTGCTATAAACACTTTTTTTTCATTCAGTTACAAACAAGAGATAAAACTGGAAGAGATGTCCATGAAACCCAAAGAGTTGTTACTTCGGGAACCTTCAGATGACACCTGTGTATTCTGTGGCAGCTCGGACGAACTTTGGAACTTATATCCACAAGGAAATCACACACACTACTCTACGCAGGAGGACTATTCACTAATGTTACTGTCCTGCTTCAATATCAAGGTGACATTGTGCTTTCATTGTGTGAAACTAGTCAGTGTCTTTTTATAAGCATAGAAAAAAAATAAAGATTCAGGCAAAAATGATTTAAATCTCCTACTTACGAACCCCTTTTCGGATATGGTTTTATTATATGTATATTGTGAAAAATTAAGGTTTTTAGATTATGATCGGAAAAGATTTTAATATTTGTGCCTGAACTTTTTGCTTAACCCTAGATCACTAACCTTCGTCGAATCGACGACGCAGGATTAAAAAAACCGCGATAACTTTCGCGCGTGCGATCTTAATTCTTTCATACTCTGGCTAATTTCAATCGGCCCGTTACTTCTGCTATTGATGGTAGTGCGGACGATGGGGGGAGTCCACGAGCGCCAATTCAGCAACCATGGCTCGTCGCATCGACGAAGGTTAGTGATAATGTGACTTTTTACTTTTGCTAGATTTTCACCAAATTTTTATTAGTTTCTAGATTTTCACCAAAACTTATTTTATTAGTTAATTCAAGTCTTTGTTTTTGATAATTGAATTGGTTGTTTTTTTTCAAAATTTAGTTATAACTAATTCAAATACCAACTTTAAAAATGTTACAATTGATTTTGCATTAATTTTTTTTTTTTTTTACATGAATACCACAGAGTCCCAACTGCTCCCGTCTGGAGCCAGTGGGCCTATAGCATCCCCAATTGGGGTATGTTGTGAGGCTGAAGATAGTGGGGAGGGGAAGGAGATAGGGAAGAGGAAGGTGGGGAAGTACCTGGCTATTCAGATCTGGTCACCAAACACGGCTAAAAAGCCATTTCAAGGAACGTTTCAATTCTGAATGGTGGTATTACACCAGAGCGATACTGAGAGTATCTTCCACTCTGGAACGTACCGCAAATATACTATGTATTATTTTAAATTAATAAATTGTGAATAACACAAATTAACCAAATAAAATTTATTTGCCACGCCGGGATTTGATCCCGCGACCTTCGGAGTGCGAGTCAAGAGCCTTACCGCTGCACTACGCCGGCCGTCAAAAATGAATGGTCTCATTGTTAAGGTTAATTGCTATGGTCTCATTCTTAAGGCTGTTGATTAATAAATTGATATTTTTGTTTTTTTAAATATGAGAAATAATACTAATAAACACTGTTCATTAATAATAAAAAGAAATATGTACATATTTTGTTTTAATAAAACCCTTAACTCATTGAATGCCGCGAGTAAATGGGGTTGGTTGTAACCAATTAGCGTTCGCAAAAAGCGGCAGCCATGACACCCAATGTCCAGCGATTCTGACAGCGTCCTTGAGAAATTTCGTACATAGAAAGGTCAAAGTTGAAGACCAAAGAATTTTTCCCGCGCATGCGCAAGAACTGCGCACGTTCCCGCGCTCCGGTAAATCATTAATATAAATTATATGGAGTCACCAAGCGAATTGCGGTTTTCTCTATGGTAAAGAGCGATAATAGAGCAAGCGATTCTGACCGTGTTCTTCATACACTTTCTTTATACATAAGGGTCAAAATCGCGTGTCAAAATCAGGACACGCCGGCGCACGAGCGGCAAATGAGTGGTTAAACCCCCTTTATTTAGTACGACAAAGGTTTGTGATAAGCGTAGAAAAATAAGGTTAGTGATCTAGGGTTAAATCAATTAATTTCAACCTCCGCCATCTGTGTAATGCTACTCCTGATTCTGAATGTTGTATGCCGATGTGGATCATGAAAAAAAGTATAATTAATTTTTTTTTAATATCTTTTATCAAAGATAGCTAAGATCTTATGTGAACTCTCACCATAATTGGTGTTGTCATCAAAATGGCAAGCTGCGTCATTTTGATTTTTCTCATACCGTCAGCATTTGGTCAAATGTTACAAACTGTTACACTCAATTACTTCTGATTAAATAATCCAACTTAAAATTTGACATCATATTGATGGGCCAGGTATCTGTGGTTAGCGGGGCATCAAAATTATGGGATTATATTGGGCCCATCTCACTTGTTTTAACAAAGTTTGATGGTATTTTTTTACAGTTGATAGACCCCACTGGTACTGCGGGCATGTGTGAGACATGTGTGTCACGTCTGAGAGACTCTGTCTCATTCCGGGCTCAGGTGGAGGCGGTGCAAGATCTCCAAGAGACTGAAGAAAAGTCCACGATACCCTCTCCCCCACGACAACACTCAACTATTGAAGGTATAATACACCATTCATATATATTACTGGGCTTCATCTCATTTGACCTTCTTCTCCTTGTCCTATTCGGGTCTGGGGCACCTTGCCTTGTGATGACAAGGTGCCTCCACGCGTTCCTGTCCTGGTTTACTTCAAGTGGCCTCCGTCCAATGGATATGGATGATCAAAATCCTAATGCAATTACTACAATTTTGTTGCGGAATTGGTAAAACCAGCAATTTGTCATCTCATATTATTTGTACTTTGTATTATTAAATGAAATTGGATCATTCACAGTGTTGTAAAATTTCTTCTCTCAAATTCCTTTAACCCCTTGTTTGCCGGGGTAATTGGGGTTGGTTGTCCACCAATTAGCGTTCGCAAAAAACGGCAGCCATGACACCCAATGACATTTCGTGTCCAGCGATTCTGACAGTGTCCTTGAGAAATTTTGAACAATAGAAAGGTCAAAATCGTAATTAAAGGAATTTTTCCCACGCATGCGCAAGAACTGCGCACATTCCCGCGCTCCGGTAAATTATTAATATAAATTATTTGGAGTGACCTGGCGCATTGCGGTTTTCTCTATGGTAAAGGGCGATAATAAAGCAAGCGATTCTGACCGTGTTCTTCATACACTTTCTTTATACATAAGGGTCAAAATCGCGTGTAAAATCTCAAACACACCGGTGCACGAACGGCATTCTAGCGGTTAAAGCCAATTGTCTAAGATAGGAAATTCAATTTAATACCTTAACTTTGCAGATAATCCAAGACCTGGAGAAGAAAAAATCGAGATAGACATTGAACAACTTACCAACAACGATAATTTAGACACATTCTGGAATGATGATTCAATGAACAGCGACAAAGAAGAAGATCAGAAAGAGATTTTGCAAGAATTGAAAGACTGCGAGAGGTTAGAATGGACTGACCAAGAGCCATTAAAAAACAACCTCAAAGGTAAAAATGAAGGCATCAAACGAATAGAATGGATAGACCAACCACAATACCCAAAACCAAGCACCTTTAGACATCCCAGATTAAAACCACACTCAACCGAGTGCCCGATTTGTGGTGAAGTTTTTCCGAGTCGGGAGAAATTGCGGCAGCATTTTGAATATCACTTACCGGAATTTCTGTGCCACCTTTGCGGGAAGGTCTTCGCTAAAACAACCACATACCAACACCATATGGAAAGACACGAAGCCAAAACCTTTTCGTGCCCGCGATGTTGGAACAAGTCCTATAAGTCTAAAGACGGTTTACGGCAGCACGAAATGAAGGAGCATGAAAATAAGAAGCTTTTTTCTTGCCCTAAATGTCACATTAGGTTTACTAATGGATACGAGAGGAAACAGCACTTGCTGAAGGAGCACGGAGTGTGGACTAACCAGTACATTTGTCCCGAGTGTTCGCAGATTTGTTACGCACCAAGCAGACTGGACGAACATGTGAGGAGAGTGCATCGTAAAGAGAAGAACGTGTCCTGTCCCGAATGCGGTGTATTTTTCTTTGGCAATAAAGAATTAAAGCGGCATTCACTCTCACACAGTGGTGAGTTACTATTGTCATATGTATGTCTTTAGATGATAGCTATTACCATTGTAGAGATAAACCCATAGAGGTGCAATCTCTCCCCGTTTGTTTTTATTTTAACTTCTTAGGCTAATTTGTTCGCTTTTCGGAACGACTCATTTAGGAAGTAAAATGTACACCTTGTAAAATTTAAACCAAAATTTCGGATCGGTCCTGAAGAAAATGATTTCCCTCGGGGTGAAATTCACTATCTATTCTAGAAAAATTAAGCTACCTTCATAGCACCCATTCTATCAATTTATCTTCAGTATTTAGATTAATAACTCGATTTCTCAAAAAGTGATGGTTATATCACTCAAGTTAGTGACGAATTATTATTATTATGGGCCAGTTATTTTCCAAACTCTCATTTTTAGATGTCCGCAATTACATCTGTGACATCTGCAGCAGGGCGTTCAAGAACCGGAAATACCTTCAAGTCCACCTCGCAATGCACTACAACATCCGGGATCACAAGTGCTCCTTGTGCGATGCAGCCTTCGTGCAGAACACCTCTCTCAAAGTGCACATGAGGTCCCACCACAAGAATGCACTCTCCAATAGTTAGGCTTTCCAAAGAGGAACATCAGCGGGCCGCTCTGCAGTCCCACACCATTAGCCTCAGTTGTCAGTCCTTCCCGTCCTGCTACAATCTTCTACGAAGTCTGTCCATATAAGCCTCCCCTCTGTCCTCGGCCGTCATCTTCCAATCTGCAACATGGAGTAGTCCTCATTTCATCCTTCTTGACATCATCCTCCCATCTCAGCGGTCTGCCCGCCTTCCGTTTACCTCCCGGGTCCTATTAGAACCTTCTGGCTCCCGCACAGTCATATTCTTTGGCGGCCTGTCACCTGGCATTTTTGAGAGGCTGAAGTAAGTGGGAAAGGGAATATTGGGCTATTGGCTACTTAAATTGTGTTGTAATATTGAGAGTTATCTGCCACTCAGAAGTATGGTGCTAATACACATAATATTATTGTATTAAATTATATTTATGAAAATATATAATTTAAATTAAATTTTTATCTTATTTTCCCGCATTGTGGCGAACCAACATCACTTCAGACCAGTGGCGGTTTGTGGGATTGAAAAGTGGGGAGGTACAAACATAATTGGAAGGTAGGTGCAAGAGGGCTATGCTATCAAATCTTTTCAGTCAATATTAATTCTATTTGTACTATAGATTTTTGTATGTAATTGTCTCTCTGGTGTCATTTCTCGTTCAAATTTATTTATTTAGCACAAGCTTATACATTTATATATTTATATACACCATCTCTTTCCCCCGTACAGCGCCATCCTGCTCACCCAAACCTCGGCGAACCAGGCTGCGCAGACGCCTTCTGCGCATTTCCCACTCTCGAGTCGCCACATAAGCCACGCCCTGCCACAAGGAATGGCCTATATAAAGAGCTGCGGGCCCTAATTCAAGCAGTTCGTCTGCAGCTCGCCCTTGGCTAGTACGCTCTCTTAGTTGCGCCTCGTCCTTTGGCACAACCCTCTAAGGAGTATTCTACTACCATAAGCAAAGCACCAACCAGACCCCGACTGCTGCCTTAGTTGCGCTTCGTCCTATGGTACGACCCTCTAAGCAGAACCACAGTCGCCGCCGCCCGTTACCATAACGGCACGAGTCAGTTTTTGTCGTTCCCAAAGACTAATCGGCGAGGTTCCCTCCGATTCCTTGCTCAGTTAATTATTATTGTGATTTGATACATTGTGACTATTTTTACTATATGTGATCTGTGAGCTTACCTTAAATAAAAAAACATTTAACCCGTCTGCTTGGTTCAATACATTCGCACCTCACAATCCGGAAGCCTGGATTTCACGCATAAATTCTGAAACCGTCACTTTGGATCGAGATTGTAAAATATCTATGCAAGATAGCTTTCATATTTCAAAGACAATAAGAAGCATTATTTTGTTTTCTTTCTGGTTAAAAGAAAAATACATATGATTGCACGAGAGGAAGAGAGATATTTAGCTTTTAAAATGTAAAGTCGCTGGGGACGTTTTTGGTCTTATGAAAGTATAACGCGATTACGTGTTTTGGGATGCATTTATTCCTAAACAAGCAGACGGGTTAACCAACAATTGTGTTACAATACATAATTTATTAAAAAAATTTGACTGCCCAACTAGGAGTATTCCCGTTTTAAATGCCACAATTATCTGTTAAACAATTTTTTTCTTACTTCTATATTATTATTTTTGATTTTGTGACATGTAATCAGTTCTTATGGTATATGTACATATACCGTTAAAATTAAATAAATAAATAATTTAACATAATGTATTACATAAATTAAATTGTGAACCTACATAACATTCCTCGATTGCGGGAGATAAAATCTTCATGACGGGACTATAATCATTGATTGTAATATAAATATAATATCGATATATCTTTTGACCTCTAAACATGGTCTTGCATTTTTAAATTTTTAGATTTTCACCACCCCAAAAGTGGGCTCCTTCGTCATACGAGGCATATTCAGAAAGATTTTTTTTTTAAGTAAAAGTTCTTTACGCATGCTTGACTTGGGGAGCAAGCTGGTGAATGCTTGACGAGAGCGTTATGAAAAGTGTGATCGGGCGAGGCGAACGGTCGGGCTAGGTGAACGGAAGTTGAGAGGGAGATATAAGTTAGTGAAGTTTTACTTCAGTCGTGTGGTCTAAAGCACACTCGTTTTTTTTTTTTGGAAAAGTGTATTAGAAAACAAAATCACAGGATATTGTTGATACCTTTGTTGACTAATTTTCCAAATAATCGCCAACCCGTTCAATGCATGTGGTGAGCCGTGGCACAAGCTTCTTTATGCCCTTCTCGAAGAATTCTCCCGCCAGCCAGAACCACTTTCTGCACCTGCTCATCGGTTGAAAATTTATTTTCATCCATACATGCCTTCAGGAAGTGAAAAGATGATAATCTGATGACGTCGAGTCAGGGGAATACGGGGGGTGGTTCAAAACATCCCAACCAAATGAGTCCAAGAGTGTATTGGTGGCTAAGACTGTGTGAGGACGGACGTTTTTGTGTATGTCCCTAATACAGGTAAAAATGATCCCTCGACTATGGAGTTTGGATCACGGTGGCTTTGAAAGGGAACAGGTAGCAAAGGTGTATAAAATTGCACCTCAAATTCAGTATAAACTTCAGTTTTTATGTATTTTATTTGGAATAATATTAGAAATCACGTTGTCCATTGTCAGACAGTTTTGATGGTTTTTACGCCTTGTCAGACACATTAAAAGTCCATAGATATGAGCGCGAGGTATATGTGCATGTAAGCGGGTGCGAGTGAAATAGTGCAGGAGGAGTGAAGAGGAGAAATGAGGCCGTCTCTGTGAACTCTTCTCTTGTGGGGCCTTTAGGGAACCACAGAGGAATGAAGAGGAAAAATGAAGTCCTCTTCCCTCCTGGGGTCCTCGGGAAACCAAGGTGGGGTGGACTCTTTCCCGGGGACTTCAGGGAATCAAAGGGAGGTGAACTCTCCATCGTGGAGCCTTCGGGGAACTAAGGAGAGGAGAGATGAAGCTTTCTTCCCGTTGGATCCTTCAGGGAACCAAGGAGTAGTGGGGAAGAGAGATGAGAGCCTCTTCCCTCGTGGGGCCTTCAGAGAACCAAGGAGGAGTGAAAAGAAGAAATGAGACCTGGGAAGACACATTGTGAAACCAGAGGATATAGCTTAATTTCCAATGACAATCCTAGTGAACTTTATAAAAAGGACTGGGTTACTGTCAAAGGAATGAGGTAAAATAGGAGATAGCACAATGGGCCATGGCCTAAGTGTTCACGGGAACTATTTGTAAACCGTCTCCGCTAATAAAAAAAAGAAATAGTGCATAATAGCTTTTAAGAGGAAAAAATTGCGAAATTACTAGGCTAGCAGTCTGCTACCTTGTTTGAGTAAGATATTACAGCAATATATGATTATAAGTTTTCACTTCAAAAAATTCCCTAGTTGTCAGATCAAAATTTCAGAATGAGTTTGTTTGAGGTACCTACTGAAGTACTGTATTCCCCTAAATATTTATTTATATCCTATGAGGGGGTTAGTTTTAGGTTCTAATAATCTGTCATGAATCATTTGTACTACCAAAATGTAAAAGCCCATTGGGCGTTAAATAAATAAATAAATAAATAGAGAATTTCAACGTTCCCAGAATATTTTGAAATTTTTCCTGATTGGGTGGGTGCATAAATTTACTAACTATATGTATATGACAAGGAGTAAAAAATGTAAATGAAATTTTGGTCTCCGGTGACTTTTTTGACATCTTTTTTTTTTTTTTTCAAAATTTTTTTCTTCAAAATCAAACAAAAAAAAATTTCTTCCGCACGTCGTCACTGGTCACTCAGCCGGGTGTCTGACGAACCCCTTACCCCGCCTCCAACTGTTCAACAACTACCATTTTTTTATGTTTTTGTAGAAAAAATAAATAAAAAAAAATCAAAAATGTCACCGGAGACCAAAATTTCATTTACATTTTTTACTCCAAATAATGTCTGGAATCACTGGTTAAAGTAAAGGTAAGACCACACTGAGCCCACGCAACGCCACGCCACGTGGGTAGACGTCACCATTTCCATATCTGGACTGCTTACCATCCACACATTTTCTATGGAAGGAAACGGATGCTTTAGAATCAGACTAGCTCCACGCAACGCAAACCGACGCCCCCTACGCGACGTTGATCTGCCACAGCCAGATCAGCGTGGGCCATGTGGAAGGTGGAGGGGGTATGGTCACGCCTACTACGAGATGATTTTACATCTTTTTGGTGTTATCTGAGCATCTAACGTTATGTTTCGCAATATCTGTGGTTGTTTTTTTGACAGATATTATTAAAAAATGGATGACGAACAGTTCATTGAAACTGGACGGCACGAAGTTATTTATAAAATCAAATTACAGGATTATAGAGATTCTGCATACACGCAGTGCAGCTTGGGAGGAAATTTCAGCCATTCATGGCATGACTTTTAATATTATACCCCTACAATGAATGACAATCAAACATGACATAGACACACTGCCAGTCTTTCTCTGATCCGAATGGACTTTCGTGTTTTCTTTTTTTATGTCATATTCAATTATGCTGTGAAGCTCTTCAAATACCACTTTACTCATACGGAAGTACATGAAGAATCGTCCGTCATCAGATTCTAGTTCCTTTACTAAAGTATGGAACCCTCCAAACATTTGTCTTTGTTTGTTAATGTTGTGGACCCAAATGGAGAAGAGAATCACATAAACATAACCTAAAAAATAAATGTCAAATGTGTCAAATCAAACGCGCCTGCGCACAACCAGAGACCCCTTGTCACGTGGTCACAGCGACGCGTACGTACGTCGGCCAGTGTGAACGGGACAGGAACGTTGCGTGGCGTTGCGTCTGCTCAGTATGATCCTTCCTTAAGTCAAGTACGTCCCTTAACACCTTGTATAAAATGCGTTTTTTTTCATAAATTTATTTAAAAAAAAATAAATTCCAGTTTTTTGTACCAGCTATCGAACTTAAAAATAGTAGCTATGACAATCTGCTTCCTTGTTGCTGGTTTCTGCTTTTGGTTATAGTGGTTCCTGCCTTTGAAAAAAGACGTTCAGAAGGAACACTTGTTGCCACAATTGGTAAATGACCTATAAATACTAATAAAGGTTGGGATATACACCTTGCATCCCTTGCCATGTTTCAAGAATGTTTGCTTTTAGAATATTTACAGGAGCAGAAAGATAAAACGTAAGTTCACGTCACCGTCAGGTTTTTTTCTTTTCATTTGCGTGTGCACACTGGCCGACGTACGTACGGGGATTGGATTGGTATATTTATGTACGTACGCAGGTACGCATAAATATACTAACCCTACGTACGCGTCGCTGTGACCACGTGACAAGGGGTCTCTGGTTGTGCGCAGGCACGTTTGATTTGACACATTTGACATTTATTTTTTAGGTTATGTTTATGTGATTCTCTTCTCAGCAGATGACAGCTTTGCCATGTCTTGAAAGTGAATTTGAAGATGATTTGTTACGATTATTATTATTAAATCAATATTCTCGTAAAAATAAAAAAGTGAGAAGTATTTGGGTCCACAACATTAACAAACAAAGACAAATGTTTGGAGAGTTCCATACTTTAGTAAAGGAACTAGAATCTGATGACGGACGATTCTTCATGTACTTCCGTATGAGTAAAGTGGTATTTGAAGAGCTTCACAGCATAATTGAATATGACATAAAAAAAGAAAACACGAAAGTGTTGGAATATTTGATGCTGGCAACACTGTTAGTTCCGGAACAATCTTCTTTTGTTATTTTTCTTCTGTTTGAAATTGTGTCAACTAGTGTATTGTTTACCTGACAATAAAATACGTTTGTACCTTATAATTGAGTATATTTAATTACAAACTAACAGGTTATGGGCCACATCATGCTTAAAGACACTGTGTTGTGATCAATGACTTTAAGTATAAAATTGTGATTAACATTTGAATCGAACAATGTCGTTCCAACTCCCTATTGAAAAGCTGAGGGGCCGTGAGAACTATGACATCTGGAAGTTCGCTGCTCAAGCATATTTAGAAGACCAGGAATTATGGGAATGTGTCGAAGGTACGGAATCAGACCAGAAAAAGGTTAAAAAATGTCGTTCCAAGATTGTTTTGTTGATTGAACCTGTTAACTATGTTCATGTCCAGTCTGCTACAACCGCGAAAGAAGCCTGGGACAATCTTGCTACTGCTTACGACGATAAAGGTCTTACACGGCGCGTCGGGTTACTAAGGACCCTAATTACAACAAAGTTAGAAAACTGTAAGTCTGTTGAAGATTACGTCGATAAAATTATTACTACTGCCCTGAAATTGACTAATATTGGTTTGAAAGTTGATGATGAATGGATAGGTACCATTCTTCTTGCGGGGCTTCCAGAAAAGTACACCCCCATGATTATGGGCATAGAGAGCTCTGGAATAAAAGTGACTGGGGATGCAATAAAGACAAAATTACTACAAGATGTTTCGCATAATAATTCAACATTAGAAAATCCTAATGACATTGCTATGTACGGATCTGGCTCGCCCAGATGGGTAAAATACAGTGTTTCTGGATCGGGTAGTCGCAGTTCCAGAGAGGCGGCAAAAAACAGTTCATCCAGAAACAGATCGGAGGAAATAATTACTCCCAACCCTGCAGATTATAAAAAGGGACTCCGCTGTTACCGATGCAACAGAAATGGTCATATAGCCCGAAACTGCGAGGTGACATTTGATACAAAAAACTGTGGAAACAAACAAAGTTCAATGTACACTGCTTTTTCCATGACTTCTAAATCAGCTGATGAATGGTTTCTCGATTCGGGGGCTTCTGCACATTTAACAATGACTGATAATAATTTATTAAATAAAATCAAAAAATCTTCCCAGTTAGGTATCACTACTGCCAATGGTGATCAAATGATCAGCGACACAGTTGGAAACCTGCAATTAATCACACCTTGTGGAGAAACAATAAATGTAAGTGATGTGTTTTATGTTCCACAAGTGAAAGTAAATTTGCTATCTGTTAGTAAAATTGTTAGCAAAGGTAATTCTGTGGTTTTTAATTCAACTGGAGCAAAAATTTTAAATCGTAACAATCAAATAATTGGAACAGCATCACTAGTGAATAATTTATTTAAATTGGATGTGCAAAGTAATGTTGGCTTCGCTGTTCAAACAAAAGCTAATGATAGCACTCTTTGGCACAGAAGAATGGCCCACCTAAATTATGACAGTTTAAATAAATTGAAAAATGGATTAGCTCATGGAATTCAGTTTTCCTCGTGTAACCCACCAGATGTATGTGAAGTTTGTGTGAAAGGGAAGGGCCACAGGTTGCCTTTCCAATCGAGCAACTCTAGAGCTGCAAGACTACTTGAAGTGATCCACTCAGATCTTGTAGGACCAATGCAGACAAATTCATTATCTGGCTCTAGATATATTCTCACTTTTTTGGATGATTTCAGTAGAAAATCCTTTGTATATTTTCTTGTGACAAAAGATCAGGTGGCAGAGTGTTTTGAAACATTTAAAAAACATGTTGAAACGCAAACTGGAAAGAGAATCAAGACTCTTCGTACTGATAATGGAGGTGAATTTTGCAACAAGCGATTAGACAAAATCCTGCGTGATTGTGGTATTGAACACCAAACCACAGTTCCATATACACCGGAACAGAATGGTCGGGCGGAAAGACTGAATAGATCAATCCTGGAGCGTGCCAGGTGTCTTTTGATTGAAGCTAACCTCCCAAATATTTTTTGGGCTGAATCAGTCTTCACTACAGTCTACTTGATGAATCGTTCGCCCAGCAAAAATGTGGATAAAACTCCCGAGGAAATGTGGTCAGGAAGAAAACCTACTGTAAAACATGTAAGGGTATTTGGCTGCAAAGCCTATGCACACATTCCGGATGCACACCGAAAAAAGTTAGATCCTAAATCAAAACCATGCATTATGATGGGATATAGTCTTCTGTCCAAGGCTTATCGTTTGTATGACCCTAACAATAATTGTATTTTTGCATCAAGAGATGTCATTTTCTCTGAGAATGAGGAAGGAGTTTCACTCCTCACAGGGAAACAGGATAATTCAAGAGAATCTTTCTTTCCTGCAGCGGAAGATGAATGTTCCTCAATAAATGAAGATATTGTATCTAAGGACTCACCCGAAAAAGTTGGCTCAGTGGATTCAGAGGACATTGCGGATATACGGGATACTGAAGACTTCCTAAATCCGCACGTTGCAGACTTACAGTCTGGTCTAAGAAGGCAGGACAGGGTTAGGAATCTTCCCAAAAAATATGATGATTTTGTAGTTTATACTGGTGTTAGTGATGAACCCTCAGATCCCTTGACCATTGAGGAGGCAATGGAGCGATCAGATAAACAACTTTGGATTGAAGCAATGGACCGTGAAATGGAATCACAAATGGATAACAACACATGGGAACTGGTCGATCTTCCATCTGACAGAAAACCTTTAAACAGCAAATGGGTTTTTCGCACAAAGAGAGATGCAAATGGGGATATAGTCCAGCGTAAGGCTCGTCTAGTAGTGAAAGGTTGTGCTCAAAGAAAGGGTTTGGATTTCGAAGAAACCTTCTCACCTGTGGTCCGATACAGCTCCATTCGATACTTAATGGCATTAGCGGCTGAACTTGATTTGGACATAGATCAGATGGACGCTGTTTCAGCATTTCTCCAGGGCGATCTTCGGGAGGAAATCTACATGTACCAACCAACAGGATACCAAAAGTCTGATAAAGTTTGTCGCCTAAGGAAAAGCCTGTATGGATTAAAACAATCAAGCCGTGTTTGGAACATAAAATTGGATGCATGCCTGAAGAATATTGGGTTTCAACAGTCAAGATATGATCCATGTGTGTATGTGAAAAATGAAAATGCGACTGTGTTGATCATTGCTGTTTGGGTGGATGATCTACTTATTTTTTCTAGCGACAAATCACAAAAATATGCTGTTAAAAATCAGCTCAAAGAAAGTTTCAAAATGACTGATATCGGTGAAGCCAAATATGTGTTGGGATTCCAGTTGACTCGAGACAGGCAAAACAAGAAGCTGTGGATAAGTCAACAGAGCTATATTGAACAGGTTCTGAAGCGCTTCAATATGTATGGATGCAACCCTGTGGACACACCACTAAGTCCTAATGAAAAACTCTCGAAACAGCAATCACCAAAAGATGAGAACACCTCAGCCATGATGAAAAATATTCCGTACCAAGAGGCAGTCGGTAGTTTGTTATTTGCCTCTCAAGTTACCCGACCTGACATTTCATTTGCGGTTAGTTATGTGAGTCGTTTCAATAACAATCCAGGTCAAGCGCACTGGGCTGCAGTCAAACGAATTATGCGTTACTTAAAGGGTACTGCAGATTGGAAACTGGAGTTTGATGGATGCACACCCTCTTCAATTGTTGGTTTCTGTGATGCTGATTGGGCCAGTGATTGTGACGAAAGGCGATCTGTGACAGGCTACATTTTTACTAAATGTAAAGGAGCTGTTTCTTGGGGGACAAAAAAACAACCAACTGTGGCGCTATCGACAACCGAAGCAGAGTACATGTCCATGTCTGCTGCGACACAGGAAGCATTGTGGTTAAGAGGTCTGGCTCAGGAAATCGACAGTGCAGTATATGACACTCCTACAGTTATCCACGTGGACAACCAGGGAGCGGCAAATCTAGCCGTGAATGGGTGTTACCAAGCCAGAACCAAACATATAGATGTGCGACATCACTTCCTTCGTGAGAAGATCCAGTGCCAACTAATTGAATTCAAATACATCCCTACAACTAAAATGGTAGCCGACTCTCTCACCAAAGCTTTGGATAGAGAGAAATTGATGAGATGCATTTGCAATCAGGGTATCATCAAATAGGGAGGGTGTTGGAATATTTGATGCTGGCAACACTGTTAGTTCCGGAACAATCTTCTTTTGTTATTTTTCTTCTGTTTGAAATTGTGTCAACTAGTGTATTGTTTACCTGACAATAAAATACGTTTGTACCTTATAATTGAGTATATTTAATTACAAACTAACAGAAAGTCCATTCGGATCAGAGAAAGACTGGCAGTGTGTCTATGTCATGTTTGATTGTCATTCATTGTAGGGGTATAATATTAAAAGTCATGCCATGAATGGCTGAAATTTCCTCCCAAGCTGCACTGCGTGTATGCAGAATCTCTATAATCCTGTAATTTGATTTTATAAATAACTTCGTGCCGACCAGTTTCAATGAACTGTTCGTCATCCATTTTTTAATAATATCTGTCAAAAAAACAACCACAGATATTGCGAAACATAACGTAAAAAGATGTAAAATCATCTCGTAGTAGGCGTGACCATACCCCCTCCACCTTCCACATGGCCCACGCCGATCTGGCTGCGGCAGATCCGCGTAGCGCGTAGCGTAGGGGGCGTCGGTTTGCGTTGCGTGGGGCTAGTGTGATTCTAAAGCACCCGTTTCCATAGAAAATGTAAGGATGGTAAGTAGTCCAGATATGGAAATGATGACGTCTACCTACGTCGCGTAGCGTTGCGTGGGCCTAGTATGTTCCCACCTTTGGTGCTCTCACCTACACAGATTAGAGTAAAGAAGAGAATAATTTTTTTTAGAAAGTCAGTGTTGCCAGTAATAGCATTTTACCCGATTTTGTGGGCATTTTAATTTGCAGGTTTTTCGATACGATACGTTGAGTTTATCGATATCGGGTATCGTCGATATCGATAAACATCGATATTTTTAGGGGTTGAGACATACCATCACTGTATGAGATGCTCGCCTGCTCACCGCTCCGCGTGTGTTGCGAAAAGATCGGATTTGCTCGGCGGACAGATCCATGTATGAATTCTGCGCTTTACGATTCCAAATTACAATGTTCTTGACGAGAAAAGTGATATTTCCGAAACAAATATTTCGATTACCAAAATGTTTCGACTTTGGAGTTTTGACTGTCCATCACTAACTTACACGTTTCTATGGAATTTCTATGAATATTTTGACATTTATGTCAAAATTGTTTTGATAAATTTTAATTTAAATAGTTTACGGGTGATAATAGAAAAGGTACATCTGAATATGTCTTCCATTTATTCCTACTTATAAAAAAATTATAAATTGCTTCTTATTGAAAGGTAACACAGATTCTAATACAATTAACTTTAGTTATGATTAAAAATAACAACAGTTGTGATCATTGAATTACGGGAATAAATTCGGTTTATGGGGGATGGTCCAAAAAAAATTTTTTTTTTTTTTATACTAATTATGGGCCGGAAAATCCGAATCTGAAAGAATTAGGCGGCGGCAAGCAATATTAACTGAGTTACACGATTTTAAAATTTTTTATACACACACAGGAAAATAATAATAATAATAATGTTTAATCCAGGATGTGGGGAGGATAGTGCAATCCCACACGTCCCATAAAGTTGTACATATTTACACAACAGATAAAGTAAAAAAAAAAGTAAATAGAACAAACAAATATAAAAGACATAAGCGATAATAGAAATAAAATAAATAATCAATTATAATGTAGGACGTGGTCTGGAGTGAGCTCGGGCCCAGCGCTCGCTCAGGAGTGGCGCTTGGTGCTGGAAGGCTGCGATCACCACTGTGTTATCGGAAGCCATTAGCCGCATCCTGGCTCCAGTGACCCGGTGTCTCATCAGACCGGCGAATCCGTGTAGTCCTAGCTCCGTAAACATTGAAGATGCGCTGCTGTATCTTCTGTATCCAAATATAATTCTGCAAGCATCATTATATTGGATCCGGAGTCGTTCTATTGAGCTGGTACGGTAGTGACACCATGTTTCACATGTATATAGGTTAGTGCAAAATGCATTGAACAATAGTCATTTTGGAAGCATTTTGATTCCTAGAAAATCAAACTAGTTATTTTTATACTAACTATGGGCCGGGGAATCCGAATCTGAAAGAATTAGGCGGCGGCAAGCAATATTAACTGAATTACACGACTTTAAAATTTTCTATACACACACACACATGAAAATAGTCATTTCGGAAACATTTTGACACACGAAGTACGAAAATCATAGAAAAACAAGAAATGTACAAAAACATGTGCCGGCAGTGTTACCAGCTCTCAAAAATATTTATCCCTATATTATGAATTACGACTATCTCAACGGCCGTATTCTTAAACCAAAAGTATGAAAATTCGTAGTCTTAAAAATGCGTAACCTAACCTAACCTAACGCTAGGTTTGTGTAACATGGTTTGTGCCCCTTTATACCGCCTGCTCGCGTCACGGCAAAAAAACATCCCTGTTTTCAAGTAGTTTAGCAGCTACGCTAGGTTTGTGTAAAATGGTTTGTGCCCCTTTATACCGCCTGCTCGCGTCACGGCAAAAAAACATCCCTGTTTTCAAGTAGTTTAGCGGCTACGCTAGGTTTGTGTAACATGGTTTGTGCCCCTTTATACCGCCTGCTCGCGTCACGGCAAAAAAACATCCCTGTTTTCAAGTAGTTTAGCGGCTACGCTAGGTTTGTGTAACATGGTTTGTGCCCCTTTATACCACCTGCTCGCGTCACGGCAAAAAAACATCCCTGTTTTCAAGTAGTTTAACGGCTACGCTAGGTTTGTGTAACATGGTTTGTGCCCCTTTATACCGCCTGCTCGCGTCACGGCAAAAAAACATCCCTGTTTTCAAGTAGTTTAGCAGCTACGCTGGGTTTATGTAACATGGTTTGTGATACAAAAGTGAGTAAAATTTATAAAAAATAAGTACTTAAAATATAAACATGTTATTTTACGTTATTGATATTACTGCTTAATGGCAACACTTAATTTTGTGTGGTAAAAACATCTATGTTATCTTGTTTTTCTATGATCTTCGTACTTCGTGTGTCAAAATACTTCCGAAATGACTATTTTCATGTGTGTGTGTATAGAAAATTTTTAAGTCGCATAATTCAGTTAATATTGCTTGCCGCCGCCTAATACTTTCAGATTCGGATTCCCCGGCCCATAGTTAGTATAAAAATAACTAGTTTGATTTTCTAGGAATCAGAATGCTTCCAAAATGACTATTTTCCTGTGTGTGTATAAAAAATTTAAAAGTCGTGTAACTCAGTTAATATTGCTTGCCGCCGCCTAATTCTTTCAGATTCGGATTCCCCGACCCAACATAGTATAAAAATAACTAGTTTTATTTTTTAGGAATTTTCCCCATAAACCGAACTTTAGCCGAATTACGTTCGGCCGTAAAGTATGACCATACCTAATTATAGTTAAATGATTGAACCATATGATAGCATGAATTATGTCATGAGCTGGGTAAAAAACATTATTTGTACCAACCAAACTGAAAGTATATTTCAGAAATCACTGAACATGCAACGATTATTCTTTAGAAAAAAATCCTTTGATTCACCTACTCATTTACCCTCACTTCTAATCACCATTCTGTTTTAATTATATTCAAATTAATATGTATTTAATCTTAAATATTCTTGTAACTATGATATCCATCTATGTACCTCTACGCCTGTCTCGACACAGGTATATCCCAGTAAGTTAGGCATTGAAAAATCTAATGTGGGTGAAACGCAGATACGGGCACAGTTTGGAAATTTAATAAAAAGGCACTTTCTAGATGAGAAAAGTGTGGAGAAGATGAATAAAAAATAAATTTAGGCGCGCTCGGCAAAATTGAGGGAGATACAGCCGTTCAAAGTATTTAAAATTTCACTTCGCGAACTGATATTATGACAGTCCGTTCGCCATTTTTTCACTGTTTATGTTGGTATCCCAGACCTAATACAAACCTAGATACGATTGTAGCCGACTTCGTGGGATAAATGATAAGGCGCGTAATTATGAAAAACAGAATTAATAGTACGCCAGAATCACAAACCATGCTACACAAACCTAGCGTAGCCGCTAAACTACTTGAAAACTGGGATGTTTTTCTTGCCTTGACGCGAGTAGACGTTATAAAGGGGCACTTTCTTTTGTATCACAAACCATGTTTAGCTGTCTAGCTGTTGTTTGCATCAGGTCAGGGATACCAACATGATAGTGACAATAGAGAACTCCAGTCCAATTTTTTTTATTTTTTTTTATGAATAATGACCTTCTAACTTAAATAACTGCGTTTTTGTTTTTATTTTTAGAGTTAGTTTTAATAGTTAAAATAATTGTCAAAGTTTTAATTTTTCAAGACCCCCCGTAAATATGGTAAATCGTGTGACGTCATCACTCCCGAAAAATTAGTATGGGATTGGGCAATCAGCTGATCTACTGCCGCCATTTTGAAATCCGTTGTTCCGTTGTTCGAAGTATTCTCCCTAGAAGAAGCATTACTTTATTCATTCATTATTTTTTTTGTGCAGTAGTTTTTCAATATTTTAAATAATAGAGATAAACTAATAGAGATACCTCTATTTTTGATACTGAATTATTTAGGCTTAAATATTTTTTCAATAAACACTACAACTAAATCTCTATAAACAGTACGAAATAAAGAATAACATGAAATGTTGTTAATACTGATGGCTTGTGCCATACCTACATGTCAATTGATTTCAATACAATGTGATACAATGACTGGTGACGCGTGACGTCAGCACTAACCATTCAATCGTACCAACTTTACAGTGTATTTTAAAGAGACGTTAAAAAATGCACTTTTTAATATTTTTTTACGAACACTACGTTTAATATTATAAAAAAAAACTTATATATTCAGAATCAGCGTTTATTGGTCTGTATGAACATATTTTTTTAAAGTCATAATATTTTTTACTAGAGTTCCTTATTGATAAAATGGCGGGCGGGCTGTCATAGTGTTGGTTCGCGAAGAGAAATTTTACTTAACGCAATTGAAAATTAATTACTTATTCAATTTTTTTTTCTATTGCTTTCCGCACTTTTTTTCACCTTCCAGATTAAAGTTCTCAACTTAAAACGCGGTGAAAACATGGTTTTTTGCCAAAAACAAGCTGTGCCCGGATCTGCATTCCTCCCCCTAATGTAAACATACCTTATAAAAATAGAATAAATAAAATCAAATTAACCTTTATTGCTGTTAAATTATAAACATTTTTTTTTCTAATCTAATTAATAAATTATTAATTTTTGGAGATCGCTGGCAACGGTTAATATGCACTTTTTTGAAAAACCTTTTGATTCACCTTAATTACATTAAAAGGCAACTATTTGCATTGGGGGAAGTGGAAAATATTTCATTCTAAATTTCGACTTCCCCCAATGCAAATAGTTGTCTTTTAATGTAATTAAGGTGAATCAAAAGATTTTTTTTAAAAAAAGTGCATATTAAACATTGCCAGCGATCTCAAAAATTTACCTATAGGCCTCCTCTAAAGGTTTCCACTTTTCTCTATCCTTTGCAACTCTGATCCATCCTGGACCAGCCACCTTTTTTAGATCATCTTCCCATCTTTTCGTTTGTCCACCTTTGTTTCTTTTACCGTCTCTTGGATACCACTCTGTTACTATTCTGGTCCATTTCTCTTGTCTCCTTTCTCTCAACATATGTCCAGTCCATCGCCATTTTTGTGTTCGATATACAGAATGTACTTGTTTGAATTGAGTTCTGTTTTTTTTTATTTCTGTTAATTTTACTTTATCTCTTCTATTAACTCCAATAACACTTCTTTCTATGCTATTTTGACAGATGCTTAGTTTAGGGAACGTACCCATACTACGTGACCAACTTTTTGCAATTTTTAACCCCCCCCCCTCCCCCGGTGACCAAAAACCTAAGCAACCCGCCGCTCATTTGTACCGAGCGTGACATTTTGAAGACCCCCCCCTCCCCTAAACGTGTCACGTATTATGGGTACGTTCCCTTATTTGTTAAGGTTATCTTTAGTGTTCATGTTTGACTACCAAATGTTAAACAGGGCAGAATACATGCATTATAGACTTTTCTTATAGCTTTTATTGGCATACTTGGAAGATATACTGGTCGCTCAGTGAAATTATGAAGGACAGAGATATGCCAATAAACATACTGTACCGCACAGGGTGAGGCACACAAGACTGTAGAAACAGGGGGTGGTTCCGATCCACGAAGGCTTTAAGGAGTCGGGAGAGCGTCTCAGGGCTGTCCGCTTGGAGAGCTTGTCTGAAGGTGATCCAAGGGCTCGTAGTTCCTTTTAACTAGCCGGGTCTGGTCCGTAGAGCGTAGAGTGTCCGAGGTCCAGGGGTAAGGCGATGGTCAGAAAAGAAAAGAGGCGAATGGAAGCAGGTCAGAGCAAGGGCGGGTAGGCAGAGAGAGATGTTGACGCGAAGATGGTTAGTTGAGTATGTACTGGTTTAGAAGGGCTTCTATCCTCTATTTATTAAGCCACGGTAGCAAGGTAGCACTCTGCCGTTGCTATGTCATTGTTGGGCCGTTATACTTAGGGAGGATTCGTAGAACCCATTAAAGACGTTGGCCATCGGGTCCGGATTCCGGGAATCCAGTGAAAGTGCCCGATGGCAACAAAATTCCCTCTGCTCGCTCGCCTCACCCTGACAATTTATTTATTGAACACAATATTTTACATAGCTAAATACAATTCTAAATACGTCTGACACACATACCTTATAGATAAATAAATAAACCTTAATTACTGTAAAAGGCAACTTTTTGCATTTCAGATGAAAGCAAATTTTGAATGCAGCCCACCATCACCTCAAATCTTCGACTAAGTATATCTAGACAGGGCGTGTAGGTCTTAAAAATGACACCGAACTAAAAATATTTGTTTACGAAAACATTTATCAAAAAGAAAATCTATTATCTCACAGTCAAAAGATCGCAAGAAGCATTGGTTTGTACCTCTAGTTGGTCTACGTGGAGCTACATAATTTGTTTTCCAGCAAGTTCAATGGGTTTTTTTTTTTTTTTTACATGAGCTCCACACAGGAGGTCCTGAGGAAAACAATTTCCCTCAGGGCCTATGTCATCTTTGGGGATGCTGTGTGGAGGGTTTTTTTAAGGAAAGGAAGGAGAGGAGAGTTCTGGGAAGGAAAAGGGTTTAAGGGGTGGGTAGGGATCTGGGGTTCAGTGTGTCTTAGTCATCCGCCTCCAAGACCTAGACAAACCTCACCCCATGAACCCGGGCACCCCTGCTAAATCACCAAACGTAGCGAACCACTTGGGGTGACCTATGGCAGAGGTGTTGGTTATCCAATAAAGGTTCCCGGGGCGGCGGTACCCATTCCCGCCTCCCAAATTGTAGTAGTATAATGGTAGTTGTATTATGAAATTTCTAGTAGGTGGTGTCACTTTGGGATTGGAATTGGGTATGGAAGGGCTAATCTGTAGTTAATATATCGATACCTCGAATGCAAAAAGTGGTCTTTTGCAATCAGGTGAATCAAAAGGTTTTTTCTAAAAAATATTTTTATAAGTTTGTCCAGTGATTTTCGAAAGTTTACCATTTCTTTTATTAATTGTTAAAATGAGGTGTAATTTCCATAGTATGGGCCTAAAAGAATAGCGGTTAGAGAATAATGACCGATTTACTTATTTATTGAAAACACACTTTTTCTATAAAAACTTTTTTTTCCATTCAGTTACAAACAAGAGATGAAACTAGAAGAGATGTCTCTGAAGCCCAAAGAGCTGTTACTTCGGGAGCCGTCAAATGATGCTTGTGTGTTCTGTGGCAGCTCAGGCCAAATTTGGAACTTGCACGCACAAAGAAATCACACACAACACTCCTCTCATGAGGACTACTCACTATTGTTACTGTCCTGCTTCAATATCAAGGTGACCAAACATGCTTTTAAGAAGAAGAACATTCTGTGAATACCCCAAAATAGTCCCAACTACAGGCTAGCGCATGGAGCCAGTGAAATTCTTGTGGCGTGTGTTTGTGTTGTTAAATTAGATTTTCTGGTCTACGTGTTTCCTCCCTCTTGCTACATGGGTTTCTTCAAGTTCCAGGTTCACTTCTTCCTTATCACAAAAAGATCCTCCACACAGGATCCCCAAAGATGACATAGGCCCTGATATATTTTCCTCAAGTAAATGTTTAAATAAAGATTAATTTTTGTAGACCGCTGGCAACGGTTAACCTTTTCCCCGCGTTGAACTACTCTGTTTTTTCAATACCCATACGCGGTACATGTATATGTCATATTTCAAATACCTATCCATCCAATTTTATGTCAAATTACAGCATATTATGGCATGATTTATCATACTATATAAACAGATGAGATTATTATCTACAATTTGAAACCAAATCGTCGTCTGTAAACACTCCTAGATGTTTATAAAAAAACAAAAACATAAAAAACGTACCCGTATTATCTAAAAGACGGCGCCATTTATCCGAGTGCTTGAACTCAGGACACTGCGTTGATAGACATAAGTGGTACCTCAATCACTTATTATTATCAATTCGTATAAACAAGTTCTAAAACTTCTGATGACACTAAAATTAATAAAATTTTTATGTAAATTCAAAATCACAGTTTCACAACATAAACAAACGTGTGCGAATACGCGCGATCTCGATAATAAATGTTATCAATGCTTGTCCAATTTGGTCAGTCGGAATTGCATGGATGTGCCTGCGCAAACTACTAGCGCCATCTGTGGAGTAAATTGAGAACTATTTAGCATTCAAAGGCACGAGGACACATTCACTTGATTATAGATGTTTTTTACGAAATACAATTTTACTTTCGAAATATGCCTGAAGATGTCAGCATCGTGATAGTTACACGAATATCCTAGCGAGCGGGAAAAAATACTGTGACATAGTAGCGCTGTGATATCGGCAGCGTAACAAGGGCTGATACAGGCGCGTGTGAGGCATGGCTTTTGCCGTATCAACTGTTGTTACGATCGCGTGGAAAAAGTTAATATGCACTTTTTTTTAAAAAAACCTTTTGATTCACCTTAATTACATTAAAAGGCAACTATTTGCATTGGGGGAAGTGGAAAATATTTCATTCTAAATTTCGATTACGTAAAATTATAATTAGCTTTCGTCTTGTGAGATTGTACACCATTAGCTATTAGCTCATTCGCTGTCACTTTGGTATGTTGGTATTCCTGATACACTTGAATGTATAACGAACGGCTAGAAGATTTTGAAGGTACGGGGCACTTTCTTTTGAATCACAAACCATGTTACACAAACCTAGCGTAGCCACCAAACTACTTGAAAACTGGGATGTTTTTCTTGCCTTGACGCGAGTAGGCGTTATAAAGGGGCACTTTCTTTTGTATCACAAACCATGTTACACAAACCTAGAACTCCCATGAAGTCTGCTACCCTTTGGTCTAGCATCTTTTCGTACAGTAACAAGAATACCAACATAACAAAATGACATTTGAAAATAATGTTTGAAAATGGACGGTCTCGTTTCACAGAATGAAAGCTAATTTTAATTTTACGTAATCGAAATTTAGAATGAAATATTTTCCACTTCCCCCAATGCAAATAGTTGTCTTTTAATGTAATTAAGGTGAATCAAAAGATTTTTTCAAAAAAAAGTGCGTATTAACCATTGCCAGCAATCTCAAAAATTTACCAGAAAAAGATATTGTTCTGAAACAAACATCTTACCTTACTTTACTCATCCCCAAAGTAAAATGTATTTGTTAAAGTTGAATATATAAAAAAAAAATATTTTTTAAATCGGTGGTTAAGAGATCTTCAAACATATGGGATATTGTTGGTCCTGCCTCGCATGTTAAAACATAGTTTGAGTGTAATTTGTTGCAGTTGGTAGACGTAAGTGGCTGTGGGGGCCTGTGTGAAACTTGTGTGTCCCGTCTGAGGGACGCCACCTCATTCCGGGCTCAGGTGGAGGCAGCGGGGGCACTATTCCAACAGGTCGAGGAAGAACCCCCTACACACCTTCCCCCGGAGAATCAGCCAACTGTTGAAGGTAAATATATTTCACCAGGATATTTTCATCTCTTCCCTTGTTCTATTATCGGAGCTGGAGAACTATTGTTTGAACGCAGTTACTCTATGTATCCCTGTCCCGGGCTACTTCAGCGGTCTCCTCCCATTGGATGCCAAAGCAGGCCCTCTTAATTAATATTCAGTTCTTCATTTAGGATATAAATTAATTTATAAATTTCTTAACCCTTTCTCCGCGTCTTTGACCTAAGCATACTACTCCTGTACGCGGGACTGTTTACAAGGATTCGTAATCATTTTTCTTTATACGTAGAATATCTCCCAAACTCACAATATTGAATAAACATGTCAACCAATATACAAAGTATTTTTTCACACCATGAAATAATTTTTACATTGTTTATTTTCGGCGTGATAAATAAATAACATTATTCCATACAAAAATAACATACCTCCGACTGCCGCCATCTTGCGTCATCAATCTGTCAGTCACTGCGTCGATCGTAAAACTTGATACTCGACTCGCAAAATAATTGGGTCCACTTATATGGTACGATTTATTACACTAAGATAAACTTAACACTAAAGCAGTTATAAATTTTATACTAATAGTTTTTTCATTCATGGTAAGAGTGAATGATTATGCATTATTTACCTATCGGCGCACATTCCGCCAAAATTTGCTAAAATCGACGCTCGCGCCACACAGCGGCCAAAATATGAAATGTTCAGTCTGTCAGTATGCTCTGAGAAAATTTCTCGGTCGATCGAAGATTTATCTTTTAACTAATTTGTCAATTTGTTTGCGAGTGAACACGGTAGATGTCACTGAAAAAAGGTTCAAAGATGTGTTGAAAACAATTTTCAACCAAAAATAGTATGACGCAGCCGAGATATGAAGAGCGAAAACTATATGCATGTCTACGTGCCATCCGCGTACGGGCCAAGTCGAGCAGGGCACGTATACATGCCATCCGCGGTCAAAAAGTTAATAACGTAGATCCTAAAACAGACGTATTTGAGTTATGAGCATTCAAAATTTGAAATATTGTTGCGAAACTGTTTGGTTGGACAACGTGGATATTTTTTTCCCTTCACATTGAATATATATAATATATTATATTTGTATACAAAAAATTTTATCGAGAAATAACTTGAACTTTAATTCTTGTGCATTTGAAGAATTTAAATTGGATCATTAAAAATTTTGTAAAACTTCAATTTTATTGCATTTGAGGCAAAGGCGGATTAAGCCAATTAGACCAGAGGTTCCCAAACTTTTTCGGCCGCAAAACCTATGTTGGTGAAATCTCGGTTCCATCCAAAATAATTACAGTAGTAACTTCTTACCGTTTTTAGCGACGACAATGTAAACTCAAGTTAGGTTTCATTGTTAGGTACTAGGAAAACATACGTTTAGTATGACTCCGTTTTAAGCGACCAACTGCTTAAAGCGACCTATTTTAATGAAAATTCGTCCGGTTAGAACGACACGCAGTGTTTTGTTTACAAAACCTACACACCAATGAAAATCTAGTCTCCTTCAACGGAAGCAATCTTCCAAACAGGTCCTCCATTGATATGCTTGATGTAACCCTAAGTGACCAGCTCAGGTATGGGGGCTCCATCGAAGCCAGAGTAAAGTTACTGTACAGGGCCCACAGATACTGCAGATAGTACACAACTGCTAACCCTGTACAAATCACAAGTGCCCCCCATGGTTGAATTTGGCAGCCACCTCTTGTCTGGAGCTCCAAAATTCTGGTCTGGAGCTCCAAAATACTTGAAAAATACCCTCGACTCTGTGCAGAAACTGGCGGTCCGTTTGATAGATTCTCCTATCTTAACAGATGGATTGCAATCCTTAGAGCATAGGCGTCGGGTGGGAATGCTATCCTTGTTCTACCGGTATTGCATTGGAAGATGCTCCGAGGAATTAGCATCATTGATCCCTTTGGCACCGGTGCATAGTCGGGAAACACGCTAAACGCGTGCCCAACATTTGTACACGGTTGACATTTGTCACATGAGAACGGGTCGCTTCTTCGATTCGTTCTTGTGTTCAACAGCTCGGCTGTGGAATGATTTTCCGGCCTCTGTGTTTCCTCCAACACGGGTCTCTTCAACAATGTTCATTTCTTCCTCTCCTCTAAAAGACCCTCCACACAGCATCCCAGATGACATAGGCCCTGAGGGAAATTATTTTCCTCAAGGCCTCCTGTTATAGCAGTGCGATCGCCTTATCAACATCACTAGCGAGGCTGCACAACCCTAATCATACAACCACGTGACCTTGCCGGCTGACGCGGCGACGGCAAACATATTCAAGATTCAGTTACAATCTGGGAACGAGCAGCGGCGGTACTTCCAACACGCTTCAGGACGGCTGGGAACCGGTCACGGAAATCTCACATACAACAATGGACTTCGCTTACGGATTCACGGTCACCTTTCGTAATGTAGTCTTAACTTATTTATTTATTTTGCAATGTTTATCTATGATACTTAGCTTGTAGTTTTCCTAGTTCATCTTTAAAATTAGGATGGCGCTCATAATCTAATTTAACTGCTTTCATTCCTTTTAATTATAACACACGTGTCATAACTTATATTACAATACCTAGTCTCTTCGAGAGTAGGCACGCCCTGCAGATTGATCTCACTTAATTAGAATATTACAATATACATGTTTTGTAATTTAATAAATATTGTTTAAAGTTGAGAGTTTCATTTGGTCTCGTGCTCTGGTTAAATTTACCTTACCTACATTATTACACATACACTTATTAATTTAGCATCACCCTTATTTAAACGTCACACTGTGTAGAGATAATGTAAAAAAAAAAAAAAAACCAATACCTCGCCGCCCTGCGCCTCGCTTACTCCCCGTGCACTAACACCTATCCTTATTAGCATGCGTAAATCACAATCAGTATTTATCATCTGTTGAGACTAGGTTAAAAGCTCGACACAATGAGTTCCGTGAAGCTAAACGGTTTTTCAATTGAAGAAAAAAGTGCTATATTACTCTGTTTAGAAGCTAGTGAATCAAATGTAACCCTCATGCCCTCATGTAAAAAGAAACTTAAATTATCCGGCCGTTTTGTGCATCGTCCAGTTAGTACGACAAAGTATTCCCTTGAGGGTCATTATATCCAAATTCTACTGTATTAACAATTTGGAACATAGGTATAATCTTTTGCAACCATTAAGAGTCACTGGAGACCAAAATTTCATTATTATAAGTAATAATTATCAGCCTGAAACACTCATCTACATTGAAAAAATCTTCCGAGAAAAGATACATGACGCCAACGGGACTTGAACCCGTGTCCTTCTGATTGCCGGTCAGGTGCTCTCACCACTGAGCTATGGCGGCATGTATCTTTTCTCCGAAAATTTTTTCAATGTGGATGAGTGTTTCAGGCTGATAATTATTGCTTTTAATAATTGTTACCCTTTGTGCCATGCATAAAAATCTTGTCTTAAGCGTTAGTTTATCAATTAATAAATAATAATCAAAATTTCATTTATGATTTTTAGGTACCTACTGGCGATTACTAGTAGGTACCTATCTAATTATCTACCTACTGGCAACAATCTTCTTTCAGGAATTCAAAATTTTATTCAAATATTGGAACACAGAAACAAAAGCTACACAAGAACCAAGAACATCTTTTCTTTCTTCCCTCGTCTTCTACTGTTTAATACAGATGATAAATAATAATTACTGTAAATATACAATGAATCAACCAATGACATTATATAAATAGACTCGCCATAGTCTCACATACTCATAATATAATGTGGAAAGTAAGGAACACTCTTTTGTTTTCAGCTATTTTCAGTATAATTTCTTAATTCAAAAGTTTATTCCTGTGTGATAAAGATAGACAATCAAATAATATGTGTGTATGAATGACATGGATATATGAGCGGGCGGCGTATTGCTTGTCACTTTTTGATGGAACGTTCGCTGTCTCCTTTTCTTGAGGCCCACTAGAATAAAAGGTCCGGCTGCCTGTCTGAGTTTGATATGTCGAGCTATACAATAAATACAATAGGGCAACGACAGTTTTCAAATGGTGGCGATTGTCATCAATACTCGTTAGAACTACTGATTTATGTGTTGTTTAACCGCAAGCAAACAAATAAACAGAGTGTTTAGGCTGATTAGTCTACTTTAAAACAGTGAAGTTTACTTAGCAACAGAAATTTGGCTGTTGCGCATCCAGACCCTTTACTTTAGTAGGACTTGAATTTTCCCTAATGACGTGTAAAACCGTGTACTTACAAATGAAATGTTATTCATTCGCCTTTACTATTATTTGCCGTGTAATTGAAACATTTTCTCATCACACAGGAGGGCATTTTGACACTTTTTAAAATGCAATTTACTTACTGGTAAGACGCAACCTTACTGGACGCGTAGCAGTTTAGTACTAAAGTACTAGATATCGAGATCGGTGCAATTGTCTTGTTCTTGTCTTCCCACTTTGAGATTTCTACCCCTCGTCTAATAGTATGTAACGTCATAGGAATCAACTTATTAACTTATTTTTACTCCAATACCCTGTATCACTGAAATATTGAAAGTATTACTGCTTGCTTTTGTGTTAGGGAACGTACCCATACTACGTGACCAACTTTTTGCAATTTTTAACCCCCCGGTGACCAAAATCCTAAGCAACCCGCCGCTCATTTGTATGGAGCGTGACATTTTGAAGCCCTCCCTCCCCCCCCTAAACGTGTCACGTAGTATGGGTACGTTCCCTTATGTTCACGAATATATTAAATACATGAATTTTATAACATACTAACTGACCCCGCGTAACGTTGTTCTGCCATATACATTATTTGTAGTTAATATTTTGGTTGTTAAATAAAAAACGAATTCGATGAGGCGGACGTGGCGCCATCTGTCATTCAACAACATAAATAATTTAGTTCTGTTTGAAATACCAATGACCGACGGTTAAATTCGTTCATATAAAAATACTAAAATCGCGATTAAAAAATGGGAAGGGGGGGGGTAGGAGGGTGAAAATTTGGGGTTATAGGTATTTTTGGTGCCAAATAAAATAAAAAAATTGTCAAAAAAATCGATTTTTTTTTCTGGATAGGGACACCCTAATCACCTAGCGGTATGAAATATACTTTACAATCTATTCGCATACCTACCAAATATTCATAAAAAAATTCTTAAAAATCGGTCAAGTCGTTTCCGAAGAGTGTGACCACTAACACCGTGACATAAGATTTTTTTATATATGTACCTATATAGATTATAATTTTTCGATTTTTTTTGGGGCTTTTTTTTACATTAGTTACACACAGGATGCCCCGAGAAAAATAATTCCCTCAGGGCTTATGTCATCTTTTGGGATGCAGTGGGTCTTTTTAGGAAAGGAAGGAGAGCAAGTTCTAGGAAGGACAAGAGTATTAGGGGTGGGTAGGACTTGGGGGTCAGTGTGTCCAGGAGTGACGGACGTATGAATCCATCCCTCCCATTGTGGTGCAAGGCGATGTTCTGAGAGAGTACGGCTGGAGAAGTCAAAGGGACTCCCTCAACTATTTTCTCTCGATCCAGCCTGCCACGCGCTGGTGGGCAGAGGCATCCGCCGCCAAGACCCAGACATACCTCACCCCATGAACCCGGGCACCCCTGTTAAATCACCAAACGTAACGAACCACTTGTTGTGACCTATGATAAAGGTTTTGATTATCCAATAAATGATTCCCGGGGCAGCGGTACCCATACCCGCCTCCGGTGTTTTTAACCAGGAATCTATCAAGCTCGAGGCCCCCTGGATCCTTGAACCTCTTTGAGGCCTTTTTTGCTGTTTGTTTTTGGGGTGTTATGCCGTGTTACGCTACAATATCCAGCGACAATATCCCCAAACTTGACATATCCTCTATAGCTTCATCGTCATTTAATTCTTTACCTGTACAAATTCATGAAATTATTACAGCTTTCCATAAGCTAAAACCTAAATACTCCGTCGGCCCAGATTGTATTCCACCTATAATCCTCAAAAGATATGCAAGTTATTTTATTCAACCTCTAAAACATATTTTTAACCTATCACTTCGCAAAAATATGTTTCCGGAAATGTGGAAACTAACGAAAGTAACGCCTATACACAAAAAAGGAAAAAAGTCAGAAATAGATAATTACAGACCTGTAGCTGTGTTGTCAGCACCCGCAAAACTTTTAGAAACCATAATTTATTCACAGATATATAACCAAACAAAACACGCACTCACCGAAAATCAGCACGGATTTCGTCCCACACTGTCACCTTCAACTAATCTTATGAATCTCACCACCTATATTAATAATTCATTCGAAAATTTTGTACATGTTGATGTGATTTATACAGACTTCGAGAAAGCATTTGATAAAGTCGACCATGATATTTTATTAAAAAAATTAAGTGACATCGGATTCTCTCAGAATTTCCTCGCTTTTGTGGCTAGCTACTTACGCAATCGTCGTCAGTATGTCAGTTACGGACACCATCTCTCTCACGAATACAAAACTAACTCCGGGATTCCCCAGGGATCGAATCTAGGACCCCTTCTCTTTCTCTTATTCATCAATGACATTGGCAACACCATAAACCACTCAAAATATCTCCTTTTTGCTGACGATATAAAACTTTTCAAAGCAATCAAAAGTTACATCGATTCCATTCTTCTGCAGAACGATCTTGATTCTCTTGTCAAATGGTCAGAACTGAACAACTTACCCTTCAGCATTCAGAAATGCAGTGTCGTTATATTTACAAGATCCAAAGATACATTCCTGTTCCCCTACCACATTAATGAACATGAATTGACACGTAAAAGTGAGATTCGAGACCTTGGCGTAATTTTTGAAGCAAGTCTCTCTTTCAAATCACATATATCTGATATTGTCTCCCGGGCCAACAAAATGCTTGGATTTGTTCTTCGTAATTCAAGATCATTTACCAACGGAATCGCAATCCGAAGAACGTATGAAGCACTTGTTCGCAGTATCTTGGAATATAGCTCCATTATTTGGGCCCCTTCTGAGCAAAACCATATTCTCGAAATAGAAAAAGTACAAAAGAGATTCATGCGTTACCTATATATGAGAGAATATATGTACTACCCTTTCCTGTATCCATCCTTATTCTTAGCAGGAATGCTCGATCTTAATACATTAGAAGCCCGCCGAAAAATATTTTTAGGAAAACATTTTTTTAAGATAATCTCTGGAACTATACATAATCCACCTATTTTGAAAGAAATTAACTTATATGTCCCAGACAAGTATACTCGTGGAAGGTCCCATACCCTTTTTTATGCTCCAAAAACGAGGACCGCGCCATCAGAACGCGCCAGTCAACAGAGCGACTGAACTTTTTTTTTTTTTTTTTTTTACAGTGAATACCGCACAAGAATCTCAACTGCTCCCGTCTGGAGCCAGTGAGACTATGGCATCCCCAATTGGGGTATGTTGTGAGGCTGAAGGTAGCGGGGAGGGGAAGGAGGTGGGGAAGAGGAAGGTTGGGAAGTACCTGGCTATTCAGATCTGGTCACAAAACACGGCTAAAGCCATTTTCAAGCAACTTTTCAATTCTGAATGGTGGTCTTACACCAGGGCGATACTGATAGTATCTTCCACTCTGGAACATGCCGCAAATATACTACATATTATTTTAAATGAATTAATTGTGAAAATAACACAAATTAATCAAATAAAATTTATTTGCGCATGCCGGGTTCGAACCCGCGACCTCCGGAATGTGAGTCAAGAGTCATAGCCACTGGACTACGGAGGTCGTCAAACTGCTCAACGAGTCTGCATTGACCATTGACATTTTTAACGTAACCTACAGGCAGTTTAACAATTATCTTTTGACGTATGTCACAAAGTAGTGAAACTGACCTTTTTATGTATTTTGCTATACTTTTTGTCAAATTTGTAATCTTCTCCATAATGTATTGGTGAATAACCGTTTTACGGAGAACATGAAAAAATAAATAAATAAATAAATATATATTTTTGAATGTAGCTATTACTTTGTGGTTATCCATTATAGAATAATGAAATAATTTTACTTTGTATAAACCACTTATTTGATGTGCAAATCCGACCGGTTTCGGAACAAACGTTCCTTCGTCAGGGAAAGCTTATACTAATTTGACAGTTTCGAACAATGTTTTATTATGGTAGGGGTGGAGCTGTTGCTAGATAATAATGTAGATTGGGTAGGTAGGTATTAGTGTAGAGTGGGTGGGTAGGGGAACAAATCCATGATTGGGCTATTTATTTATTTATTTATTTATTTATTTAAGGAACATAAACAGTCTTAATAACATAATATACATAAAAAGATAACAAAAAACAGACCAATTATTAATGTTCACAGATAGGTATTTAGAAACATAAAAGTAACTGAATGTAAACTAGAATATTTAAGAAAAGAAAAAAAAACATATATAATACAGGTGTAGATTCAACAAGTGATAAATCTAAATATAAAAACACAACAATAAAATAAATGCGATTATAACTGTAAAGAAAATAGGGTGCAAAACAGGTATTTGGATTGGGACGGGTAAGGGGAGGACAGGGATAAGGGAAAGTTGCCACGCAGGTAATTTAAAAATATTAGGTACAATTAATTTAATCATCATGAATATGTTTTATGTATTATTCGCACGTAGAATGTTATACAATGAAATTCTGTAGCGAAAGTAGCTAGCAGTGAATATGTCAGCAAGTGTTTCTAAACGTGCAAATTTAATGTTATAGTAGTTAAATGTCCTTTGCATAAATTCATTTTGGTTGGAATTGGTATTGGTATATGACAATATTTTTTGTTTGTTGATAATAGATTCATTATTTTTAAGGGATTTTTTAATTTCCAAGGCTTCTAAGTTATCTAAACGTTTTCCTTTATGATTAATATGAAGAATATTTATCCCTGTATTTTTTTCAAAACTATGGTTATTTTCAATGATATGGTTAGCAAACTCAGAAAAATTATTATTATTAAGACACCTTAAATGTTCTTTGATTCTGATTTCAAAATTACGAGTGGTTTTTCCAATATAAAATGAGGGACAATCATTGCATTTGAGTTTATATATTCCGGAATTAGTCAATTTATGGTCTTTATCTTTAGTATTTCTCAAAAAATTACCGATATTATTTCTTGTATAAAACGCTGGATTAATATTAGAAGGAAGATTTTTGCAACATTGAACTGAAAAATTATTAATATACAAAATTTTACGCCATTCTTTATCATTAATATTATTAGAATTGTATAGATATTTATTTTTTGAAATTTTGATAAGTTTTTTATTTAGGATGTTATCAATTAATTTTGGTTCATATCCGTTATTTATAGCAATTTGTTTTATTATTGAAAGTTCAGAAAGGAAATTATTATTAGACATTGGGACATTTACTAAGCGGTGTATCATGGAATGGAAGGTGGAGTGTTTTTGTGAGACAGGGTGGTTGGAGGTCCTATGAATTACTATGTCAGTGTATGTTGGCTTGCGATATATACTAAAATCGATTTTATTATTTATAATAGATAAAGTTAAATCCAAAAAGTTTAATTTTTCATTGCCTATTTCTATCGTAAATTTTATTTGGTTATGAAAGGAATTTAAAAGGTTAAGAAAGTTGTTGAGTTGACGTTCAGATCCTGTCCAAATGACGAAGATATCATCCACATATCTCTTCCATAGTAAAACATTGTTTAAAAGAGGTGATTTTGAATTAAAAACAGTTGTTTCCAAATCATTCATAAATATATCAGCAATAAGAGGACTGGTGGGGGCTCCCATTGGAAGGCTTTCTTTTTGTTGGTATATGACATTATTGTATTGAAAATAATTTTGATTTAAAACTAAGTTAAATAAACGAGTTAGGTCACTAGACAGATCTGTAGGTAATGTAGAATCTTTCAATAATTTGGAAATAATTGCTTTACTTTCAGTAATAGGCACATTAGGAAATAGATTAATGACATCAAAAGACACAAGTTTAGCATTAATGGGAAGTACAAAATTTTTCAATAAGGCAATCAGTTCATAAGAGTTCTTAATTACATATTTTGGTGTAAACACATTACTTTTATGAACTAAATCAGTTATTAATGACGATAGTTTAAAACTTGGTGAATTACATGATGAAACGACAGGTCTTATGGGTGTATTTATTTTATGGATTTTGAGAAACCCATATAATTTTGGTGATTTGGGATTTTTTGATAATATGTTATCATCTTTAAATATGTCCGATTTACAAGATTTTAAAGCATTTGATACACTCTCGTTAAATTTATATGTTGGATCTTTTGGTAAAATAACAAAATTATCACTATTTATAAAGTCCATCACTTTGTTGTGATAATCAGATTTGTCCAGTATGATTACAGTATTTCCCTTGTCTGCCTTTGTTAATATCAGATCTTCATCTTCAAGTTTCTTCTTTAAGTTTTTAAGGTGAAAGATTTCCGGATTCATGCTTATGGAAAGTTTATTTATTTCTTTTTTAATAGTCTCCGCACTCTTGTATTGAAATGTTTTAGGACAGTATGAGAGGGCTGTTTCAATGTCTACAGCAACACTTTCAATTGCACCTTCAATATTAACTTTGCTATAAGGAAGGTTATAATTTAAACCTTTAGATAATAAAGCCATTTCTTTATCGAGGAACTGACACGAAGATAGATTTTTAACTCTGTCATAAAATTTATAATTTGTCGTTGGAGAATTATCAGAACAGTTTATTTTAATATTGTACAGATTCTGCAACTTTTTATTCAAAATCTCACATTTATTGTACGCCTTTATTGAGGCATACATCCGCACTTTGTCATCCAGCAAATCCCACTCTATTGGGTGGAGCTCACTCACCAAATCCAGATGAAGAGACATTAATTTTAGTTTAATTTGATTTCTAAATATAAAAGCACTTTTAAGATCTTCTTTAAGCCACGTCACCTTGGCTTTCATGGAGGAGGAATTAAATAAGACCGGAGAAACAGTACTTATTTTGAAATGTACACTGATGTAGTTTGGAATAACTTTAATTTTTAAACACTGTTGGTAGAAATATATATTCAAACACACAATTCTATATTTAACTGTCAAATTTTTATACATTTTAGCTTTTGTGGCTGTACTTGCCAATTTTATATTTTTTAATGTAGCTATTACTTTGTGGTTATCCATTATAGAATAATGAAATAATTTTACTTTGTATAAACCACTTATTTGATGTGCAAATCCGACCGGTTTCGGAACAAACGTTCCTTCGTCAGGGAAAGCTTATACTAATTTGACAGTTTTGAACAATGTTTTATTATGGTAGGGGTGGAGCCATGGAACTATGATTGTAAGGAAGCGGCATAAACATTTCGGAACCTATTATACCGCCAAAACCAGTGTAGCTGTCTCCATTTTTCGGCGGCGGAGAGTGGGGATACAGACGGGGTTACCGCTCAGCGATCGGGGGGAGGGGAGCGCTTTACAGGGAAGGGCCGAACTGGTAATGGGCTCATTATTTAATTTATTTTTTAATTAAAAAACGTTCTTCAGTTTTTTTTTTCGTATTTTAAGCACAAAATATAATAGCCCATTACGTATTATTTGCTGAACGAATTTCTTTTTCATAATTAATAGTTTTCTTAGTTTTAACCACGTTTATTGTTTATAAAAAACCGACATATTTCCTGAGCAATGCTCACTTCCTCAGCGTTTACTTAATTAAAAAAAAAAGATTATGAAATAACTAAGGTATAAAATTAGAGAGTCAGCAACGCTCTCACAGAACAAGTGTGTTGCTAATTTAACTTTTATTTTTGGATTTTGAAAATTTATATGTATCGGCCTCAATTTGTTCGCAAAATGTAATATTTCATCATTTTGAATTTGATTTAAGCTTTCCAAATGATTCCATTTGGCTTCAATCTTATTTTCATCAACTATTACTTTTTTGGCTTGAAAAGCGTTTCAAACTAATTTTATCATGTGGCAGGCATCTAAAAATATGCAAACATCTTTTTTAGTAGATGGATGTTCGAAAAAAGTTTTTAATTGTGTAGGATCGAACGAACAGCCTAAAATTTTGGCCATAGAAATGTTCGCCGGACACCCATCAAACGTTAAAGATACCACATCAATACCCGTAAGATGAATCTTTTCCAAACATTTACATACCAAATTTGCCATTTGTTCACCGGAAATTCCATTTACTAAAAAAAATCCAACAGGCAACTTCCAACTATCATTGATTGCCACAACCATTAAGACAAAGGCTTCTTTTGCCCTTGTCAGGCAATCGCCGTCTAACTTAGCACCTATGTCAATAAATCCATGGTAATTGGAGCCATCAAATTCGATCTTAGTCATTATGGCCATTTCGTCGATCACTAGTCCGCAGAGTATTTTTTTACTTGAAGCTTCAGCCTTCATCTTCAAAGCACGAAATGCTTCCACTGTGAAACCAGCCTGGCCATCAATACTCTCGTACCACTTCCCAAGGGTCCTAGCGTGTGGCAAACATATATCAAAACTTCTTCGTACGTAATCGTTAGCTTTTGGAGAATAAAAATGTAAAGTTAGAGCAAACGATCTAAGGGCCGGGGAGAATTTTTTTTGTCGATTTTCCTTTATTCTATATAAAGTTATAAAGTTCTCTACTGCTGATTGAAATTGACTCCAAGTCCGTAAACTCGTTTTCATTAACATGTTGACCTTCTTATAAACATGTTAAAATCCCCTGCAAACTGGCAATCTTTTTTAACTGCCGTCTACGTGATGCTTTCAAACGTTCTCCACTTCCAAGTTTTTTTACGAGAGTGTCTTCCACTTCATCGAGTAACTCATGTGATCTATTGTAGGCTAACGGGTCTGCTGATTCAGTCGTAGGCTGAAAAAAAATGTATTTGATATCCAGCCCAATTCCGAATTTTTTTAAAGCGTTATTGCAATAAAATATTTAGTATCTTTTCAATTGAAAGCGAAGATACTGTATATCAGTGCAATTTTATAAATCCTTTCTCAGTTGTATAGAAGCAATCTTGCGAAAAGTGATAGGAGTATAGGATATAGGAAATAGGAAATAGGAGATAGGAAACCAGTCATCACTCCGATTTAAGGCATCAACCCACTTTCTTTTTCTCTCAGGGTCTTTTGGAAACCTTTAATAATAAAAAAAATATATTATTAAATTTTATGTATGTATATACATACGTTCATACTGCACCCTTGAGGTGAATTTTCAAGAAAACGGGCATTTTAAATCTATATATGTATATATATATATATATATATATATATATATATATACATATACATATCACAAGAATCGAAACTGCTTCCATCTGGAGCCAGAGAGACTATGGCATGTATGTTGTGAGGCTGAAGATGTGGGGAGGGGAAGAAGATGGGGACGAGGAAGGTGGGGAAGTACCAGATCTAGTCAGCAAACACAGCTAAAGCCATTTCAAGCAAACATTTCAATTCTAATTGGTGGTCTTACACCAGGGCGATACTGAGAGTATGTTCCACCTGAAAGTGCCGGAAATATATCTTATATTATTTTTAATTATAAAATGTTGAAAACACAAATCAATCGAATAAAATTTATTTGCGCGCACCGGGATTTGAACCCGCGACCTCCGGATTGCTAGTAAAGAGCTTTACCCCTCGACCACGGGGGCATGTCAATGTGACTTTTACATAACAATACAGTGATTACAAATTAACATTGTAAACATATATATAAGGAGTGTTAAATTATTAGGAAAAAAAACTAAAAATAACAGTGCAAAAAAGACAAAGTAAAAATGTTTAAAAATTAATAAGCTAAATGATAAAAAACACATACCTATGATATGTGTAAATCTCAACTTTATATTTGTGCGTTATGATTAATAAATACATTAAAAATTTTAGGTAATTATTAATTATTATAATTTAAGTTGACTGATTCGGCCCATTGGCAGTTGGAGTCACGTGTTAATATCGGGCTCATGGCGATCGCGGTTGAAATGAACACGCCGAAAATTATAAAATGTATATTTAAGCTATGTTTAAACACTTACACGTGAAAGGTAAGACCGCCTTTCTTCTTAAAGGTCTTCATAGAACTACTTTTACAGGACTTTACGGCGCACTGGACCATTTTTCTATGTTTTATGAACGTTTTACTGGGAGCTCTATACGCGACCGAGGTGTAAAAGCCAATGTCAGCCGTCTAAAAACCGTTCGGTAAAATTTTTTAAAAATCACACTTCGGGAGGGTGTGCACACTTTACATGCCGTCTCTCTAATATCCATACTCTTAGGGTGGAGCTGTTGCTAGATAATAATGTAGATTGGGTAGGTAGGTATTAGTGTAGAGTGGGTGGGTAGGGGAACAAATCCATGATTGGGCTATATGACAATATTTTTTGTTTGTTGATAATAGATTCATTATTTTTAAGGGATTTTTTAATTTCCAAGGCTTTTAAGTTATCTAAACGTTTTCCTTTATGATTAATATGAAGAATATTTATCCCTGTATTTTTTTCAAAACTATGGTTATTTTCAATGATATGGTTAGCAAACTCAGAAAAATTATTATTATTAAGACACCTTAAATGTTCTTTGATTCTGATTTCAAAATTACGAGTGGTTTTTCCAATATAAAATGAGGGACAATCATTGCATTTGAGTTTATATATTCCGGAATTAGTCAATTTATGGTCTTTATCTTTAGTATTTCTCAAAAAATTACCGATATTATTTCTTGTATAAAACGCTGGTTTAATATTAGAAGGAAGATTTTTGCAACATTGAACTGAAAAATTATTAATATACAAAATTTTACGCCATTCTTTATCATTAATATTATTAGAATTGTATAGATATTTATTTTTTGAAATTTTGATAAGTTTTTTATTTAGGATGTTATCAATTAATTTTGGTTCATATCCGTTATTTATAGCAATTTGTTTTATTATTGAAAGTTCAGAAAGGAAATTATTATTAGACATTGGGACATTTACTAAGCGGTGTATCATGGAATGGAAGGTGGAGTGTTTTTGTGAGACAGGGTGGTTGGAGGTCCTATGAATTACTATGTCAGTGTATGTTGGCTTGCGATATATACTAAAATCGATTTTATTATTTATAATAGATAAAGTTAAATCCAAAAAGTTTAATTTTTCATTGCCTATTTCTATCGTAAATTTTATTTGGTTATGAAAGGAATTTAAAAGGTTAAGAAAGTTGTTGAGTTGACAAATTAGTATAAGCTTTCCCTGACGAAGGAACGTTTGTTCCGAAACCGGTCGGATTTGCACATCAAATAAGTGGTTTATACAAAGTAAAATTATTTCATTATTCTATAATGGATAACCACAAAGTAATAGCTACATTCAAAAATCTAAAATTGGCAAGTACAGCCACAAAAGCTAAAATGTATAAAAATTTGACAGTTAAATATAGAATTGTGTGTTTGAATATATATTTCTACCAACAGTGTTTAAAAATTAAAGTTATTCCAAACTACATCAGTGCACATTTCAAAATAAGTACTGTTTCTCCGGTCTTATTTAATTCCTCCTCCATGAAAGCCAAGGTGATGTGGCTTAAAGAAGATCTTAAAAGTGCTTTTATATTTAGAAATCAAATTAAACTAAAATTAATGTCTCTTCATCTGGATTTGGTGAGTGAGCTCCACCCAATAGAGTGGGATTTGCTGGATGACAAAGTGCGGATGTATGCCTCAATAAAGGCGTACAATAAACGTGAGATTTTGAATAAAAAGTTGCAGAATCTGTACAATATTAAAATAAACTGTTCTGATAATTCTCCAACGACAAATTATAAATTTTATGACAGAGTTAAAAATCTATCTTCGTGTCAGTTCCTCGATAAAGAAATGGCTTTATTATCTAAAGGTTTAAATTATAACCTTCCTTATAGCAAAGTTAATATTGAAGGTGCAATTGAAAGTGTTGCTGTAGACATTGAAACAGCCCTCTCATACTGTCCTAAAACATTTCAATACAAGAGTGCGGAGACTATTAAAAAAGAAATAAATAAACTTTCCATAAGCATGAATCCGGAAATCTTTCACCTTAAAAACTTAAAGAAGAAACTTGAAGATGAAGATCTGATATTAACAAAGGCAGACAAGGGAAATACTGTAATCATACTGGACAAATCTGATTATCACAACAAAGTGATGGACTTTATAAATAGTGATAATTTTGTTATTTTACCAAAAGATCCAACATATAAATTTAACGAGAGTGTATCAAATGCTTTAAAATCTTGTAAATCGGACATATTTAAAGATGATAACATATTATCAAAAAATCCCAAATCACCAAAATTATATGGGTTTCTCAAAATCCATAAAATAAATACACCCATAAGACCTGTCGTTTCATCATGTACTTCACCAAGTTTTAAACTATCGTCATTAATAACTGATTTAGTTCATAAAAGTAATGTGTTTACACCAAAATATGTAATTAAGAACTCTTATGAACTGATTGCCTTATTGAAAAATTTTGTACTTCCCATTAATGCTAAACTTGTGTCTTTTGATGTCATTAATCTATTTCCTAATGTGCCTATTACTGAAAGTAAAGCAATTATTTCCAAATTATTGAAAGATTCTACATTACCTACAGATCTGTCTAGTGACCTAACTCGTTTATTTAACTTAGTTTTAAATCAAAATTATTTTCAATACAATAATGTCATATACCAACAAAAAGAAGGCCTTCCAATGGGAGCCCCCACCAGTCCTCTTATTGCTGATATATTTATGAATGATTTGGAAACAACTGTTTTTAATTCAAAATCACCTCTTTTAAACAATGTTTTACTATGGAAGAGATATGTGGATGATATCTTCGTCATTTGGACAGGATCTGAACGTCAACTCAACAACTTTCTTAACCTTTTAAATTCCTTTCATAACCAAATAAAATTTACGATAGAAATAGGCAATGAAAAATTAAACTTTTTGGATTTAACTTTATCTATTATAAATAATAAAATCGATTTTAGTATATATCGCAAGCCAACATACACTGACATAGTAATTCATAGGACCTCCAACCACCCTGTCTCACAAAAACACTCCACCTTCCATTCCATGATACACCGCTTAGTAAATGTCCCAATGTCTAATAATAATTTCCTTTCTGAACTTTCAATAATAAAACAAATTGCTATAAATAACGGATATGAACCAAAATTAATTGATATCATCCTAAATAAAAAACTTACCAAAATTTCAAAAAATAAATATCTATACAATTCTAATAATATTAATGATAAAGAATGGCGTAAAATTTTGTATATTAATAATTTTTCAGTTCAATGTTGCAAAAATCTTCCTTCTAATATTAAACCAGCGTTTTATACAAGAAATAATATCGGTAATTTTTTGAGAAATACTAAAGATAAAGACCATAAATTGACTAATTCCGGAATATATAAACTCAAATGCAATGATTGTCCCTCATTTTATATTGGAAAAACCACTCGTAATTTTGAAATCAGAATCAAAGAACATTTAAGGTGTCTTAATAATAATAATTTTTCTGAGTTTGCTAACCATATCATTGAAAATAACCATATTTTTGAAAAAAATACAGGGATAAATATTCTTCATATTAATCATAAAGGAAAACGTTTAGATAACTTAGAAGCCTTGGAAATTAAAAAATCCCTTAAAAATAATGAATCTATTATCAACAAACAAAAAATATTGTCATATAGCCCAATCATGGATTTGTTCCCCTACCCACCCACTCTACACTAATACCTACCTACCCAATCTACATTATTATCTAGAAACAGCTCCACCCCTACCATAATAAAACATTGTTCGAAACTGTCAAATTAGTATAAGCTTTCCCTGACGAAGGAACGTTTGTTCCGAAACCGGTCGGATTTGCACATCAAATAAGTGGTTTATACAAAGTAAAATTATTTCATTATTCTATAATGGATAACCACAAAGTAATAGCTACATTCAAAAATATAAAATTGGCAAGTACAGCCACAAAAGCTAAAATGTATAAAAATTTGACAGTTAAATATAGAATTGTGTGTTTGAATATATATTTCTACCAACAGTGTTTAAAAATTAAAGTTATTCCAAACTACATCAGTGCACATTTCAAAATAAGTACTGTTTCTCCGGTCTTATTTAATTCCTCCTCCATGAAAGCCAAGGTGACGTGGCTTAAAGTAGATCTTAAAAGTGCTTTTATATTTAGAAATCAAATTAAACTAAAATTAATGTCTCTTCATCTGGATTTGGTGAGTGAGCTCCACCCAATAGAGTGGGATTTGCTGGATGACAAAGTGCGGATGTATGCCTCAATAAAGGCGTACAATAAATGTGAGATTTTGAATAAAAAGTTGCAGAATCTGTACAATATTAAAATAAACTGTTCTGATAATTCTCCAACGACAAATTATAAATTTTATGACAGAGTTAAAAATCTATCTTCGTGTCAGTTCCTCGATAAAGAAATGGCTTTATTATCTAAAGGTTTAAATTATAACCTTCCTTATAGCAAAGTTAATATTGAAGGTGCAATTGAAAGTGTTGCTGTAGACATTGAAACAGCCCTCTCATACTGTCCTAAAACATTTCAATACAAGAGTGCGGAGACTATTAAAAAAGAAATAAATAAACTTTCCATAAGCATGAATCCGGAAATCTTTCACCTTAAAAACTTAAAGAAGAAACTTGAAGATGAAGATCTGATATTAACAAAGGCAGACAAGGGAAATACTGTAATCATACTGGACAAATCTGATTATCACAACAAAGTGATGGACTTTATAAATAGTGATAATTTTGTTATTTTACCAAAAGATCCAACATATAAATTTAACGAGAGTGTATCAAATGCTTTAAAATCTTGTAAATCGGACATATTTAAAGATGATAACATATTATCAAAAAATCCCAAATCACCAAAATTATATGGGTTTCTCAAAATCCATAAAATAAATACACCCATAAGACCTGTCGTTTCATCATGTAATTCACCAAGTTTTAAACTATCGTCATTAATAACTGATTTAGTTCATAAAAGTAATGTGTTTACACCAAAATATGTAATTATGAACTCTTATGAACTGATTGCCTTATTGAAAAATTTTGTACTTCCCATTAATGCTAAACTTGTGTCTTTTGATGTCATTAATCTATTTCCTAATGTGCCTATTACTGAAAGTAAAGCAATTATTTCCAAATTATTGAAAGATTCTACATTACCTACAGATCTGTCTAGTGACCTAACTCGTTTATTTAACTTAGTTTTAAATCAAAATTATTTTCAATACAATAATGTCATATACCAACAAAAAGAAGGCCTTCCAATGGGAGCCCCCACCAGTCCTCTTATTGCTGATATATTTATGAATGATTTGGAAACAACTGTTTTTAATTCAAAATCACCTCTTTTAAACAATGTTTTACTATGGAAGAGATATGTGGATGATATCTTCGTCATTTGGACAGGATCTGAACGTCAACTCAACAACTTTCTTAACCTTTTAAATTCCTTTCATAACCAAATAAAATTTACGATAGAAATAGGCAATGAAAAATTAAACTTTTTGGATTTAACTTTATCTATTATAAATAATAAAATCGATTTTAGTATATATCGCAAGCCAACATACACTGACATAGTAATTCATAGGACCTCCAACCACCCTGTCTCACAAAAACACTCCACCTTCCATTCCATGATACACCGCTTAGTAAATGTCCCAATGTCTAATAATAATTTCCTTTCTGAACTTTCAATAATAAAACAAATTACTATAAATAACGGATATGAACCAAAATTAATATATAACATCCTAAATAAAAAACTTATCAAAATTACAAAAAATAAATATCTATACAATTCTAATAATATTAATGATAAAGAATGGCGTAAAAATTTTGTATATTAATAATTTTTCAGTTCAATGTTGCAAAAATCTTCCTTCTAATATTAAACCAGCGTTTTATACAAGAAATAATATCGGTAATTTTTTGAGAAATACTAAAGATAAAGACCATAAATAGACTAATTCCGGAATATATAAACTCAAATGCAATGATTGTCCCTCATTTTATATTGGAAAAACCACTCGTAATTTTGAAATCAGAATCAAAGAACATTTAAGGTGTCTTAATAATAATAATTTTTCTGAGTTTGCTAACCATATCATTGAAAATAACCATAGTTTTGAAAAAAATACAGGGATAAATATTCTTCATATTAATCATAAAGGAAAACGTTTAGATAACTTAGAAGCCTTGGAAATTAAAAAATCCCTTAAAATAATGAATCTATTATCAACAAACAAAAAATATTGTCATATAGCCCAATCATGGATTTGTTCCCCTACCCACCCACTCTACACTAATACCTACCTACCCAATCTACATTATTATCTAGCAACAGCTCCACCCCTACCATAATAAAACATTGTTCGAAACTGTCAAATTAGTATAAGCTTTCCCTGACGAAGGAACGTTTGTTCCGAAACCGGTCGGATTTGCACATCAAATAAGTGGTTTATACAAAGTAAAATTATTTCATTATTAAATAAATAAATGATGATGGACACTGTAATGCTGTCCGAAACGTTGGCTAAAGGAGGAGGTAGCGTAACACGGCATAACACTTCAAAAACAAATAACAAAAATACTTTTGGCCGTGAAAATCTTAAATCATATCTCTTTGAGGCCGTTGCCAGCCACTTGATTCGCTCCTGATTTGAGGTTTTTACAACCCAGCAGTTATTGGCTTTTCTCAAATTCACTTAAAACCTTTTTAAAATCTTTGCAGATAATCCAAGACCTGGACAAGAAAAAATGGAGATCAAACTTTTCGATGATGATAATTTAGACACTTTCTGGAATGATGATTCAATGAACAACCACAAAGAAGAAGATCGGAAACAAAATTTGCAAGAATTGAAAGACTGCGAGAGTTTAGAATGGACCGACCAAGAACCATTGAAAAATAACCTTAAGAGTGTGATTAAAGGCGTCAAACGAATAGAATGGATAGACCAACAACAATACCCAAAACCGAGCACCTTTAGACTTCCCGGATTAAAACCACACTCAAACAAGTGCCCGGTTTGTGACAATGTGTTTCCGAGTCGGGATAAACTGCGAAAGCATTTTGAATATCACTTCCCACAACATCTGTGCCACCTTTGCGGGAAGATCTTCGCTAAACGAATCTCATACCTAACGCATTTGGAAACGCACCAAGCCAGAAGCTTTCCGTGCCTGCAATGCAGCAACAAGTCCTACGCGACTAAAACCGGTTTACGGCAGCACGAAATGAAGGTTCATAACAATAAGATGACATTAGCTTGCCCTAAATGTCATGTTAGGTTTTCTCATGGATATGAGAGAAAAGAGCACTTGCTGAAAGAGCACGGAGTGTGGACTAACCAGTACATTTGTCCCGAGTGTTCGCAGAAGTGCCACACACCCAGCAGACTGGACCAACATGTGAGGAGAGTGCATCGTAAGAGAAGAATGTGTCCTGTCCCGAATGCTGTGTATTTTTCTTTGGCAATAAAGAATTAAAGCGGCATTTACTCTCACATAGTGGTGAGTTACTATTGTCATATGTATAGCTATTACCATTGTAGATATAAACCCGTAGAATTGTAATCTATTCCCATGTCTCTAATTTAAGGAAGATCTTTCCTTTAATAGGCTCTAGATAGGTAATTTTTTTTAACATTATCTGTACACACTAGGCCCTGAAGAAAATAGTTTCCTTCTCCCCTATGTCATCTTTGGAGATGGTGTGTGGAGTTGAAATTGGTTGTTACATAAAAGTATCTGTAACAAGGTGTGTGCACCCTCTTACACACACTTTATTTAGGGTTTCGGTGTGTGGCACCTCTAGTGCTTGCCCATTGACATTTGGGCATTGGTAATATTGCGAGCCCTGCAATATTTTTGAATGCAACAGTTGCTGATCCTGGACAAATTGAAATCAGGAGATTTGAAAAGAGAGCTCATCATTCTTTTCAAATTGGCCCCACGTTGGGCGCCAATTTGTTACCTGGGATGAGGTGGCAACAATGTAGATTATTGAAATATTGATTATTATGAGCAATGAGGACTCCACATGCCAAATACAAGGATTAGGTTCTAGTACGAAAACAAGGTATTCCAAATAATAAAGTATATTGTGAATTAAAAGACATCCTAATTCTAAAACTGTCTGGCATAAAGGGCTGGCTTAGATAATAGGTTGATGGTGATACCGTGATAAGTCATAGTGTGGCTGAAGCGTGGCTTGTCTAAAACTCCTCGTTTTGTTGAAGGAATCTCACGTCGTGAGAATGGCAGGGCTGCAGATCATTGGCTATACGCCAAAAGGACCATCCAGAAGCAGGACAGGCTGATGACTTCAGAGGCCAATCATCCTCCCAGGATGATTTAAAGTCAGCTTCCAAGATGTATGATCTTGATGCATTCAAAAATATTGCAGGGCTCGCAATATTACCAATGCCCAAATGCCAATGGGCAAGCACTAGAGGCGCCACACACCGAAACCATAAATAAAGTGTGTGGAAGAGGGTGCACACACCTTGTTACAGATACTTTTATGTAACATTGTCAGAAAATAAAATTGATTATCTGTTCAAGAAAAAAATTTCACAGTTTGAAAATTTCCCCAGAAGTTAAGATAAATTGAGCTGATTTTGTGCACAAGAACACGCCCACAATGCTTTTCTATCAGTTTATCTTCAGTGATTAGATGAATAACTCGATTTCTCAAAAGTGAGGGTTAGATCACTCACGCTAGTGGCCTCAATTATTAATATTATTGACTAGTCATTTTTCAAACTCTCATTTTTAGATGACCGTAATTTCATCTGTGACATCTGCAGCAAGGCATTCAAAAACCGGAAGTACTTTCAAATCCATCTCGCCATCCACTATAACATCCGGGATCACAAATGCTCCTTGTGCGATGCAGCCTTCGTGCAGAACACCTCTCTCAAAGTGCACGTGTTGTCCCACCACAAGAACGCACTCTCCAAGAGTTAGGCTACCCAAAAAGTCTCAGGAGTCGCCCTTTCATCATCTCGCCATTAGCCTCAGTCCTTCCCAACCTGCTCCAATCCTCTTCCATGCAGTCCGTCCATCTCTTCGGTGTCGCTTCCACTGTCTCCCACACAGCCATACTTTTGGGCGTCCTGTCACCTGACATTCTTGTGAGGTTGAAGAAAGTGGGAAGGGGAAATGTGGTGCTAATATATGTACAAAATATTATTTTGTTAAATTATGTTTATGAAAATATACCATTTAAATGACTTTTTTATTTTTATTTTTGGCGAACCAACATCACTTCGGACCAGTGGGGATTTGTGAGATTGAAAAGTGGGGAGGCACAAACTTAATTTTTATATTATTATGTATGTACCTACATACCTCGTTAGTGGAAGATCAAATCAGCACCAAGATATTTCACGGCAGCATCGATCGTTACATAAATATAATATCAATATTTCTCAACTATCTTAATTGTTCAACAATGAAGCCGACACGTTCCTTAAATATTCCAAAATGGTTTGTGATTCGCCGGTCATTTTTAATGAACGAGTTTGGATTGTTTATCGTCTGTATCAGTGATTCGACGTCCGCTGCGTGTTTCCTTAACAGTTCGATTTACAGTAGACTTATCAACAGCATCGTCACCATAAACATCTTTTAAACGACGACGAATATCAGTAGGAGTCACTTTTTAAGCAGTTAAAAATTCGATAACAGCATGACATAGACATAGCACTAGAACATGTCTCCATACTTCCACTTCTCAAAATACACTGGATGAATTCAACAACCTCAAACTTGCGCGTGCATACAGTAGGAATGTCACTTCCACTTTCCACCTGGTGCGCTTCTGAAGGTCATTTGGTTCGCACTGTACAAGCATGTGTGCATTACTTGTAGTATAATAATAATGTGTATTAAACTTTTAAACATTTAAAAATAAGTTAATTAAACAAACACAGATACAAAAAAAGATCGACTGTCAATCAGCGACTCTCTAAACTATATCTAAGTGCCCTACACCTCCGGATCTAGTATTGTACATTCTGCGTTGTGTAGTGTGGCAGTGAGTAGCTCTGCGAGCAGGGAACTACAGGATATTATGGTAAGTTACATAATTATAAAGATAGGTAACCAATCCTAATGAATTTTGAAAATATAAATGGGTAATATTTAAATTAAAATAACTTTATTTAGGATGGAATTGAGGGAGCGGGAGACAGAACGAGAAATAAAAGGCGTCAAGTCGAAGTATGAGTCAGTCGTTTTTTGGGCTACGTTGCGAGGGTCGGTGAGGCAGTAACCAGATGTATGCAGGGTGCTGTAGATGAGATGCTGCAGGCGTGCGGTGTGATGGAGATGGTGTGATGAAGGTCAGCGAGTTGCTCGACACCATGGCGGTGGAGATGACCTATCTTCCAGGCCGTTGCTCGACGCTTTAAGTCGCGGAGATGAACGGTGTGTGGCTCGGTGAGCTGAGCCACCAGCAGGTAGTCCTGGCGAGGCGGAGCGTGTTTCCATGGCAGCGAAGCATGGTGGGCTTCGGGGTGCCATGAAGTGGTGAGCTGATCCCTTGGCTGAAGGTGGCGTCAAACCTTATAAGTCGCGGGATGTAGCTGTTCTCAGGAGCTGAAGGTACGATGGGCCTTGTAGCTGAGACGTGGTGATGAACCTCGGGAAGCTGCCCTGGATGTGTAGAGCACTGCAGGAGCACTTGTGCGGAGATCTGTTACATGACGAGCTGTTGACTGACTGTTTGTGTGAGACTGACTGAGCTAGCGCCGAGTTTAGTCGCTTTATATATACCAGCGCGACCGGTGGAGTAATGTTCCATTCGCCGGCAATGTGCACACTGGAAGGTACTGGAACATACGCGGTGCCGAATATTCAGGCGGCTTGTAAACTCTAGACCTTTCTAGGCGGTGGCGATATTATCATTCATCGAGACTCGAGAAATGAGGCCATCTTGGTGAACTCTTCCTCTGTGGGGCCTTAGAGGAACCAAGGAGGAGAGATGAAGTTCTCTTCCCTCCTGGGGCCCTCGGGGAACCAAGGTGGAGTGGACTCTTCCCTTGTAGGGCCTTTAGGAAACCAAGGGGAGGTGGACTCTCCGTCGTGGAGCCTTCGGGGAATTAAGGAGTGGAGAGGAGAGATGAGCCCTCTTCCGTCGTGGGGCCTTCAGGGAACCAAGGAGGAGTGAAGAGGGGAAATGAGACCTGGGAAGACACATTGTCGGACAAGAAGATATAGCTTCATTTCGAATGACAATCCTGGTGAACTTTATAAAAGGGACTGGGTTACTGTCAAAGGAATGAGGTAAAATGGGAGATAGTACAATGGGTCTATGGCCTAAGTGCTCTCGGGAACTATATATATGTAAACCGTCTCCGATTATTTAAAAAAAAAAAAAAAAAAAATTCATCGAGACGGCCTCGGCAGGCGAGCAAAGTACATCGCGGCCGGCATAATATGTAGGTACCTAGGCAAGTGCCAGCGCCGCGCGAATATTAGAAGATGTTTCTCGATGTTCTTTCAGAAGGCGAAAGATAATGCGTCGCCACAGGTTGTTTCAAAAAAATTGAAGAATTCATCAAATATTTTCAGTTAATTTTCACATTCTGTGTATTCTCTATTCAAGTTCTGTTATTATATCATTATGGACTAGTTGCTTCACAAAACTGAAATAATCTCAGGACTTGAATAAAACTTTTGCAAAACATGAAAATTAATTAATATTTAAAGAATTGTTCAAATTTTTTGAAACAACACATCCTAAGACTTCTACAATCTATAAATTATTGATAACTAGCAGACCCGGCCACACTTTGCTGCGGCTAATGAAACCTTTATGGCCAACGCCAACTGTTAAATCAAATATACACCACGCTGCCCGCTGCCGCTTGGCCAAATACATTGTATATTTCAACCAATTTACACAAAACCTTGACATATTATATACTTAAAAACCTTCCTCATGAATCACCCTTTCTATTGGTGAAAACCGCATGAAAATCCGTTGCGTAGTTTAAAAGATTTAAGCGTACATACAGCGTTAGCGACTTCATTTTATACTTAGTAAAGATAGAGATATGTATTTAAATTGAATTAATGTAGGCTTCCTTATACTATATTTTGGAAGTATGGATACATTTTTCTCCTTTACTTTTTTAGAGTAGGCACAGCCTCCCTACTTCATTGCACGAACCGCCACTGCTTCAGACGTGTCGGTGAAAGCCGCCAAGGATCAAAAGTTGTAGAGGGAGGCCTAATTGCTGTTATTTTTACTTCCTAATATTATTGAAGTGAAAACTTCTTTAGCACCGTTGTGATTTGAAACCGCACAAGCGGCACTAAAAAGAGACAAACACATGCATCTTTTTTTTTACATTAACTCCACACAAGAGGCCCTGAGGAAAATGATTTCCCTCGCGGCCTATGTCATCTGGGATGCTGTGTGGAGGGTCTTTTCGAGGAGAGGAAGGAATGAACATTTGTCTTGAAGAGACCCATGTTGTAGGAAGGAGGAAACACAGAGGCCGGCAAATCATTCCACAGCCAAGCTGTTGAACACAAGAACGAGTCGAAGAAACGACCCGTTCTCGTGTGACAAATGTCAACCGTGTACAAATGTTGGGCACACGTTTGGCTTGTTTCCCGACGATGCACCGGTGCCGAAGGGATCAATGATGCTAATTCTTCGGAGCATCTTCTATTGTAATACCGGTAGAACAAGGATAGCATTCCCACCCGACGCCTGTGCTCTAAAGATTGCAATCCGTCTGTTAAGATGGGAGAATCTATTAAACGGACCGCCCGTTTCTGCAGAGTCGAGGGTATTTTTCAGGTATTTTGGAGCTCCAGACCAGAGGTGGCTTCCAAATTCAACCGTGGGGCGCACTTGTGATTTGTACAGGGTTAGCAGTTGTGTACTATTAAAGTATCTGCGGGCCCTGTACAGTACGCCCAGTTTTTGGGAGGCTAACTTAACTCTGGCTTCGATGGAGCCCCCATACCTGAGCTGGTCGCTTAGGGTTACACCAAGCATATCAATGGTCAATACGTCATCTATAGGATTTAGGCTGCGAGAGAATGAGATAAAATAATCGGTCTCCTCTTTGTGCGGTGCTTCGTAGCCTATCGGTCTCCTGTTTCTGTGGTGCTTCGTAGCCTTCCCATTTTTGTCTACTTTAGTTTTCTGAAGGTTTGACTTATGAAGTGTGTACTACACACAAAAATTTTATTCTATACCCCTTTGCGACCGGCTTCATACGAGCGTGAGTTCGTCTTTAGCCCTGGAAAGATAATCATATTTTGATATACGGTAAAGATAATCATACGTAAAATTGACGCATGAATTTTAACTAGCTGTAATATTTTATTTTGTTAATTGATTTGAATAAACCAATCAGTATTATATTTTTACAAATAAATGACATAAGAAATACAACAATTTGTCAATACATATTTATTTGTCATAGTCATTGATGTTATAGTATGTAAAAAAAATATGCGAAACTTCTTCAATAATCAACAAAACTTTTATTTTTATTTTTCTCAAATCACTTATTTCTTACAAATAATCAGCCATTTTGACCAATGTACTTAATAACTAAGATATATTAGGCGATATTAGGTATATTTAATAACATTCATATAGTTACATAAAAATCAATCAAAACAGCTCTGGAACGTATAAATATTACGCTTTTTGACTCATACGGTCGTTTTATCTCAAAACTGGTGACACCTGCCTCGCGCCCTACGAAAGGTCCAGGCAGCGAGTGAGATGACTATTGGACACATTTAGCTGAATATGAAGAATTTTAGTTATTGTTTTAACAGCTTTCTTTATTTCAAGTGCTTCCAAATTATTTAGTCTGTTACCATGACCATTTCTATGTCAGTTAGGTTGTGATGCCGTGTATTTCGAAATAAATAAATATCTTTGTATTATGACCTCCATGTTTGTTCAATAATCAATAAATTATTGTCCTCGTAAACAGCAAAATATGTAATATTATGCAAAAACTTCTTGTACGTACTTTAAACGTTTAAGCCTTTACGTAATTTATGCTTTTCCGCACAACCTCTCGCCGCTCAGCTGCCCTCTGAAGATCGGGCATAAATAAACCAGTCATTAGATTGATAACTTCGTGGTTTTACTATGGACCAAGTGTCAACGCTATTTGACCATATACATACCTATATTTGACGACTTTTTATTCGATATGCGCAACGATGTCGTCACACATACCATAGACAAGGGGATAGAGGAAACAAAATAAAAGGCTCGACCATAGACAATATAATTATCTTTCAGTACCTACCCAATTTATTAGCCTAAAATATTATTTTAAAAATAAAATTAAATGTCAAAATATTCCCCAGGGAACAGAGCTGGATCTGACAATCGCTGCCTTGAGAAAATGAGCTTACTTTTCTTTACTGCTCATTTTCTCCGGACAGAGCTTTGTCAGATTGAAACCCGTTGCCCTATGAAGAAACCAACTGTCGTAAAAATAACCTAAAATTACTTGAAATTTCAATCCCTTCAAAAGGGGAAGAACAATTTCAAATAAGATTTAGCTTTCCTACGATAGTATCGACTTTGACATTTCTCTGGTTTCAACAGAAAAATGAAAAACTCAATTAAACGTTTTAGTATTTTATTAAAAACAGGAAATACAAGAAAAACTAACTAAAAATCACGCCGTTTCCCCGCAGGGGTAGGCCGATAGGACGGACCGTCAAACAACTGGGTCTTGGCACACACTCTTTGCCTCATTCACACTCACACATCGACTCATACATACTATTTCTGACTCTTGACGTGGCCCGATGCAAGTATCGGATTCCCTTGATCGTGTCAGGTTTTCCTCTGGCGTCCCTGACTTCATCTACCACTCACATCTGCGTCATATATTCTACTTACACCCCACGCTTCGTTCATTCGCTCTACATGCCCAAACCATCTGAGGGTCCCTTTCAATCTTACTCATTATGATCAGCCTTGCATTGCATTGCTTGATCATAAATAATAATATTTGGATGATTTGTATAGCGCCATTTTTTGTAAAAAAATACCTCAAAGGTACTCTGCACAAACTTATATTTCTGCAATCTAATTCCAACTACAAAGTAGACAATCCATTATAACAACTTATGGATAAAACTTGCATCCACCGGTTCATCGATCATTGATATGAAACTACCTATACGTACAACGATTTGACCGATGAACGCTTTGCTGCATATAAAATGTACATATTATATTTTTTGTACTCTGTACAGGCAGAAAATATACAGTATCATACGTAGTTTTACCACACATCCTCAGGGGTGTCATTTCTACAGCATTCAGTCCACTTTCCTCTGCCAGTTCCATGCCTCACTGCCATACATAAGGGTAGGTACCAGCATTCCGTTGTGGACTGCTAGTTTCACTTCTTTACACAGTTTTTTGTTAGCGCCAACAGCATTCAGGGGTGAAATGCAGATCCGGGCACAGTTTGGAAATTTAATAAAAAGGCACTTTCTAGATGAGAAAAGTATGGAGATGATGAATAAAAAATAAATTAAGGCGCGCTCGGCAAAATTGAGGGAGATACAACCGTTCAAAGTATTTAAAAAATCACTTGGCGAACTGATATTGACAGTTCGTTGTTCGTTCGCCATGTTTTCACCGCTTAGGTATGTTGGATCCCAGACCTAATACAGAATTGATAGTACGCCAGAATCACAAACCATGTTACACAAACCTAGCGTAGCCGCTAAACCACTTGAAAACTGGGATGTTTTTCTTGCCTTGACGTGAGCAGGCGCTATAAAGGGGCACTTTTTTTGTATCACAAACCATGTTTAGCGTATTAGGTTATAAAAAAAATGGCGGGCGGACGCGGGCGAACTGTCAATATCAGTTTGTAAAGTGAAATTTTAAATACTTTGAACGGTTGTATCTCCCTCAATTTTGCCGAGCGCGCCTTAATTTTTGTTTTATTCAGCTTTTCCACACTTTTCTCATCTAGAAAGTGCCTTTTTATTAAATTTCCAAACTGTGCCCGGATCTGCATTCCTCCCGCATTCAGTCCTCCATTAATAGAATTACCTACATTTACCCTTCTTTCAATATCTCTATCAGCCTTCCCGTCTCTCATACACATACTTCCCACGATATACAAACTCATCCACCTGCTCCAAGTTCACAACTATATTGCACAATGTGTGCGTACTCTCCTGATAAAAATAGAACAAATTAATTTAGAAAAGCTAAGCGTACTGAGAATATATTGGTCCTGCTGCATCCTGGTCCAGGCCATGGAGTACTCTTCCTCCTTCTTATGTTCGCTCAAGAACAGCGGTGAAAGAGAGTGGTGGCACACGTCAGCCCCATCTCCTGACATGACACCACAACGTTACTGTCCCACATACCTACAACAATCATATGTCATTATTAAGGTGCTAAATTAATGCTTTTATATGTATTATTATAATAAGGTAAAATGCAAACAAACCCAGAGATCAGTAGGCGCAGGCCGTCGTTCGTGGAACGTGCTCTCTTCTCTAGGGGAACGACACCAGTAATCTCCACCGGCCTGTCAGCTGTAAGGATAGGATTTATTTTATTTTCGAGCTGAAAATATTAAAGAAAACATCTCATGAGATACATCAAGACAGACCGACAGATAAAAACAAAACAAGATAAATGCAGAAATGTTTCATATAAATGTTTGTACCTTTTTGTTTGCAGGTTATAATGGTTTTCACGAGCATAATCATATCGCGAAATGAGACGTTTTGCGATACTAGTAGCCACAAACATATGCACGAGTTCTCAAAATTGGAAAATAAACGTATTCAATTCTATTTCACTTGTTTAGGAAGCAAATTTTGAATTCGCGTCGCATTGAAATAAACCGTTGAGAGCAATCCGGATACATTATTTCACCCAGCTGTCAAAAGCTTAAATTCAAAGTTTTCCTATTGGCATCCAATTTCCCATTGATGGAGAGAGATTGCGCAAAGATGACGTCACACAGTCATAGATATTATCTATCTTCGGTCTTGGTTGAAAATTTGGATCGGAGTTATACCCCCGATCTCAGGGGGGTATAACTCCGATCTCAGGGGGGTATAACTCCGATCCAAATTTTCAACCAAGACCGAAGATAGATAATATCTATGACTGTGTGACGTCATCTTTGCGCAATCTCTCTCCACCAATGGGAAATTGGATGCCAATAGGAAAACTTTGAATTTAAGCTTTTGACAGCTGGGTGAAATAATGTATCCGGATTGCTCTCAACGGTTTATTTCAATGCGACGCGAATTCAAAATTTGCTTCCTAAACAAGTGAAATAGAATTGAATACGTTTATTTTCCAATTTTGAGAACTCGTGCATATGTTTGTGGCTACTAGTATCGCAAAACGTCTCATTTCGCGATATGATTATGCTCGTGAAAACCATTATAACCTGCAAACAAAAAGGTACAAACATTTATATGAAACATTTCTGCATTTATCTTGTTTTGTTTTTATCTGTCGGTCTGTCTTGATGTATCTCATGAGATGTTTTCTTTAATATTTTCAGCTCGAAAATAAAATAAATCCTATCCTTACAGCTGACAGGCCGGTGGAGATTACTGGTGTCGTTCCCCTAGAGAAGAGAGCACGTTCCACGAACGACGGCCTGCGCCTACTGATCTCTGGGTTTGTTTGCATTTTACCTTATTATAATAATACATATAAAAGCATTAATTTAGCACCTTAATAATGACATATGATTGTTGTAGGTATGTGGGACAGTAACGTTGTGGTGTCATGTCAGGAGATGGGGCTGACGTGTGCCACCACTCTCTTTCACCGCTGTTCTTGAGCGAACATAAGAAGGAGGAAGAGTACTCCATGGCCTGGACCAGGATGCAGCAGGACCAATATATTCTCAGTACGCTTAGCTTTTCTAAATTAATTTGTTCTATTTTTATCAGGAGAGTACGCACACATTGTGCAATATAGTTGTGAACTTGGAGCAGGTGGATGAGTTTGTATATCGTGGGAAGTATGTGTATGAGAGACGGGAAGGCTGATAGAGATATTGAAAGAAGGGTAAATGTAGGTAATTCTATTAATGGAGGACTGAATGCGGGAGGAATGCAGATCCGGGCACAGTTTGGAAATTTAATAAAAAGGCACTTTCTAGATGAGAAAAGTGTGGAAAAGCTGAATAAAACAAAAATTAAGGCGCGCTCGGCAAAATTGAGGGAGATACAACCGTTCAAAGTATTTAAAATTTCACTTTACAAACTGATACTGACAGTTCGCCCGCGTCCGCCCGCCATTTTTTTTATAACCTAATACGCTAATCATGGTTTGTGATACAAAAAAAGTGCCCCTTTATAGCGCCTGCTCACGTCAAGGCAAGAAAAACATCCCAGTTTTCAAGTGGTTTAGCGGCTACGCTAGGTTTGTGTAACATGGTTTGTGATTCTGGCGTACTATCAATTCTGTATTAGGTCTGGGATCCAACATACCTAAGCGGTGAAAACATGGCGAACGAACAACGAACTGTCAATATCAGTTCGCCAAGTGATTTTTTAAATACTTTGAACGGTTGTATCTCCCTCAATTTTGCCGAGCGCGCCTTAATTTATTTTTTATTCATCATCTCCATACTTTTCTCATCTAGAAAGTGCCTTTTTATTAAATTTCCAAACTGTGCCCGGATCTGCATTTCACCCCTGAATGCTGTTGGCGCTAACAAAAAACTGTGTAAAGAAGTGAAACTAGCAGTCCACAACGGAATGCTGGTACCTTCCCTTATGTATGGCAGTGAGGCATGGAACTGGCAGAGGAAAGTGGACTGAAAGCTGTAGAAATGACACCCCTGAGGATGTGTGGTAAAACTACGTATGATACTGTATATTTTCTGCCTGTACAGAGTACAAAAAATATAATATGTACATTTTATATGCAGCAAAGCGTTCATCGGTCAAATCGTTGTACGTATAGGTAGTTTCATATCAATGATCGATGAACCAGTGGATGCAAGTTTTATCCATAAGTTGTTATAATGGATTGTCTACTTTGTAGTTGGAATTAGATTGCAGAAATATAAGTTTGTGCAGAGTACCTTTGAGGTATTTTTTTACAAAAAATGGCGCTATACAAATCATCCAAATATTATTATTTATGATCAAGCAATGCAATGCAAGGCTGATCATAATGAGTAAGATTGAAAGGGACCCTCAGATGGTTTGGGCATGTAGAGCGAATGAACGAAGCGTGGGGTGTAAGTAGAATATATGACGCAGATGTGAGTGGTAGATGAAGTCAGGGACGCCAGAGGAAAACCTGACACGATCAAGGGAATCCGATACTTGCATCGGGCCACGTCAAGAGTCAGAAATAGTATGTATGAGTCGATGTGTGAGTGTGAATGAGGCAAAGAGTGTGTGCCAAGACCCAGTTGTTTGACGGTCCGTCCTATCGGCCTACCCCTGCGGGGAAACGGCGTGATTTTTAGTTAGTTTTTCTTGTATTTCCTGTTTTTAATAAAATACTAAAACGTTTAATTGAGTTTTTCATTTTTCTGTTGAAACCAGAGAAATGTCAAAGTCGATACTATCGTAGGAAAGCTAAATCTTATTTGAAATTGTTCTTCCCCTTTTGAAGGGATTGAAATTTCAAGTAATTTTAGGTTATTTTTACGACAGTTGGTTTCTTCATAGGGCAACGGGTTTCAATCTGACAAAGCTCTGTCCGGAGAAAATGAGCAGTAAAGAAAAGTAAGCTCATTTTCTCAAGGCAGCGATTGTCAGATCCAGCTCTGTTCCCTGGGGAATATTTTGACATTTAATTTTATTTTTAAAATAATATTTTAGGCTAATAAATTGGGTAGGTACTGAAAGATAATTATATTGTCTATGGTCGAGCCTTTTATTTTGTTTCCTCTATCCCCTTGTCTATGGTATGTGTGACGACATCGTTGCGCATATCGAATAAAAAGTCGTCAAATATAGGTATGTATATGGTCAAATAGCGTTGACACTTGGTCCATAGTAAAACCACGAAGTTATCAATCTAATGACTGGTTTATTTATGATATTAGTCATAAATATACTAACCCCTAGATCGATATCTTCGGGCCTTTTGCTTCTAAGCAGTTTGGTCATCACTGTCACCAACTTAACCAAAAATAAAATGGTCCACCAAAGACAATAAACAAATAACATAGAGGAAGTTCAAGGCCATTTATCACCATAGAGAATATGATCGCACTCGACCTTCTTCATTCATTCATTGGCCAAATAAATTATTTAAAAATAAAAATGCTTGAAAGCAGAAAAATGTTTTAGTTTCCCCAAGAAAACAACGTTCCATCTGACAAAGCCTGAGGCCTGAGGGAATGAGCTTTACATAATATTTACAGCTCATTCTCTCAGCAGGGAGCTTTGTCAGACGGAAACCTGTTATCCTGAGGAAATCAAAAAATCAAGCGTTAGTAAAATACTTGAAATATGAACTCCTTATAAAAAGAAAACATTTTCAAATAATGATTATGGTTTTCTACAACGAATTTCCATTTTTCTGCTTGAAAAATGAGAACTCAGGAGTACATGTTTAAATACTTTTTATTTTCAGAAAGACAATCAATAATAGTACATAAAAACACTGGTTCAGTGAATTCGATGAATTGATAAATGGTTTGAAAAAGACTATCGACACTGGAAAGGAAACATGGCTAAAGCGTCATACAGCTGTGACATTAAAGATTAACGTACACAATAAGCTGTATTGTTTGTTTACGTATGTTCATCTTTAATGTCACATCTATATGGCGCTTTAGCCATTTTTCCTTTCTAGCAGTCACCGTACATATCTTAGTTCTTGTAGAATGAAATAAAAAATCTGCGTATTCTAAATTTCCTTTCAACCGAAATTAAACAGAGTATATACCTTCATCGAGGACCCATTTCAGCCATCTCACAGTAAAAACCGCATCACGTGTTCTGAAAAAAATATATCACATTAAAAAAAGTTTGTGAACATAATATATAATATTTTTCCCTTGTGATGACATACTTTGTTTATCACAAGGGAAAAATATTCTCCCTTCTGTTCGTATGAAGAACGAAAAAACCATGTAAGATCGTTGGAGATCCGCAAAAAGTGCAAGGCTGATGTAAGCGTAATGAGTAAGATTGAGAAAGAAACCCTCAGATGGTTTGGGCATGAAAAGCGAATGTACAATGAATGGAAGAAGTATATATAACGCAGATGTGAGTGGTAGTGAAGTGCCAAGTCTTCCTCGGGGACACCAGAGGAAGACTTGGCACGATCAAGTGAATAATTGCTTGCTTGCGTGGGGCACGTCAAGAGTCAGAATAATAGAATAGTATGTATAAATGTGAATGAGGCAAGGAATGTATGCCGAGACCGAGTTGTTTGGCGGTCCGTCCTCTCTGAATGCCCTGCGGGAAAACAGCATGACAATTAGTTACTTAAAGCATTATTAATTTTACTTGCCAAATGTTATGGTCTGCCAAACAATGTTATAAGGTGTTCCTAATGTAAAGCTTCAAAATCATCCAAAGTCTGGAACATTTTCTTAAACAATATTTGTGAAACATTAACCACTCGGACCCATAAGCTTGTTTTAACGATAATATAACATTAACAGACATATGTATGACGTAAGAGGCGTACGTAACTTATTAAAGTAAAATTGAAAGCATATTATTTTTATCAATACAAACACATGTCATTTAACCTCAAATAGGTTTAAAGATAAATCAAGCTGAATGTTAATGTCGTATGTAATTACCTGATTTCTGGATCAATTGCGGACAAAATTTGACCATTTTTCCACCTTTGTAATTCGTGTAAACGATTTTTGAATGAAATATAATATAATACAAATTCATGTTCGTTTGACAATCGCATAAATATACTAACCCCCATAAATATACAAACCACCTAACCCCTAGATCGATATCTTCGGGCCTTTTGCTTCTAAGCAGTTTGGTCATCACTGTCACCAACTTAACCAAAATAAAATGGTCCATCAAAGACAATAAACAAATAACATAGAGGAAGTTCAAGGCCATTTATCACCATAGAGAATATGATCGCACTCGACTTTCTTCATTCATTCATTAGCCAAATAAATTATTTAAAAATAAAAATGCTTGAAAGCAGAAAAATGTTTTAGTTTCCCCAAGAAAACAACGTTCCATCTGACAAAGCCTGAGGGAATGAGCATTACATAATATTTACAGCTCATTCTCTCAGCAGGGAGCTTTGTCAGATGGAAACCTGTTATCCTGAGGAAATCAAAAAATCAAGCGTTAGTAAAAAACCTAAAATACTTGAAATATGAACTCCTTAAAAAAGGAAAACATTTTCAAATAATGATTATGGTTTTCTACAACGAATTTCCATTTTTCTGCTTGAAAAATGAGAACTCAGGAGTACATGTTTAAATACTTTTTATTTTCAGAAAGACAATCAATAATAAATAGCACATAAAAACACTGGTTCGGTGAATTCGATGAATTGATAAATGGTTTGAAAAAGACTATCGACACTGGAAAGGAAACATGGCTAAAGTGTCATACAGCTGTGACATTAAAGATTAACGTACACAATAAGCTGTATTGTTTGTTTACGTATGTTCATCTTTAATGTCACATCTATATGGCGCTTTAGCCATTTTTCCTTTCTAGCAGTCACCGTACATATCTTAGTTCTTGTAGAATGAAATAAAAAATCTGCATTTTCTAAATTTCCTTTCAACCGAAATTAAACAGAGTATACCTTCATCGAGGACCCTTTTCAGCCATCTCACAGTAAAAACCGCATCACGTGTTCTGAAAAAAATATATCACATTAAAAAAAGTTTGTGAACATAATATATAATATTTTTCCCTTGTGATGACATACTTTGTTTATCACAAGGGAAAAATATTCTCCCTTCTGTTCATATGAAGAACGAAAAAACCACGTAAGATCGTTGGAGATCCGCAAAAAATGCAAGGCTGATGTAAGCGTAATGAGTAAGATTGAGAAAGAAACCCTCAGATGGTTTGGGCATGAAAAGCGAATGTACAATGAATGGAAGAAGTATATATAACGCAGATGTGAGTGGTAGTGAAGTGCCAAGTCTTCCTCGGGGACACCAGAGGAAGACTTGGCACGATCAAGTGAATAATTGCTTGCTTGCGTGGGGCACGTCAAGAGTCAGAATAATAGAATAGTATGTATAAATGTGAATGAGGCAAGGAATGTATGCCAAGACCGAGTTGTTTGGCGGTCGTCCTCTCTGAATGCACTGCGGGAAAACAGCATGACAATTAGTTACTTAAAGCATTATTAATTTTACTTGCCAAATGTTATGTCTGCCAAACAATGTTATAAGGTGTTCCTAATGTAAAGCTTCAAAATCGTCCAAAGTCTGGAACATTTTCTGAAACAATATTTGTGAAACATTAACCACTCGGACCCATAAGCTTATTTTAACGATAATATAACATTAACGGACATATGTATGACGTACGAGGCGTACGTAACTTATTAAAGTAAAATTGAAAGCATATTTTATCAATTATCAATACAAACACATGTCATTTAACCTCAAATAGGTTTAAAGATAAATCAAGCTGAATGTTAATGTCGTATGTAATTACCTGATTTCTGGATCAATTGCGGACAAACTTTAACCATTTTCCACCTCTGTAATTCGTGTAAACGATTTTTGAATGAAATATGCTCATCGGCGATGTCAACAATACAAATTCAAATACGAATTCATGTTCGTTTGACAAGCGAATGATGCAATTTGACGTTTAAAGTTAGACCTATCTGTAATTAAGCGTTATCTATAAGAATTTGGTCCGCTCCTGTCAGTTCCAAGGTCAAAGCCGAGATTAACGCCCCTGGGACAATCGTATGATGCAATTTGACGTTTAAAGTTAGACCTATCTATAATTAAGCTTTATCTATAAGAATTTGGTCCGCTCCTGTCAGTTCCAAGGTCAAAGCGGGGTTAGTATATTTATGGTCAAAGCCGAGATTAACGCCCCTGATATTAGTCCAACTGAGTCCATTGCTCTGTAGAGTAGATATTAGTCAACAGTCTCAACACGTGGGTGGTTTGTATATTTATTTATGGTCAACACTGCACTGGGACGTGCGGGGACGTGGGTGGTTTGGTGCATGTTTGGTGTATTTATGACTGGGAAGGGAACTGGGACGTCTGGAGCGCGATTCCCGTTCTTTTGGCGGTGAGCCTAAAGCTACCCTTCACTGAGATTGCTGTCCGTTGCAAGGCGTCGAAGGTGTCTTTCATTTTTTCCGAGCGATTCTGTTTCTCATCCTTTAACGACATGGCGTTACAAGACGGGGCGAAGGAGAGTGACATAGTAAAAAATCCTAAAAAAATGGGTTAGAGATTCTTTGAAAATACTTATAAATGAAATATAATCAACTAACGCGAGGTTGTCAACCAAAACTTTTAAAACAATGACTTCACATTGTATTGCATTATAATCGCATCTTAATTTATTTTATAACAACATCAAAAGCAGTTTACCGAAGATTTTCTTCTCGTAAAAAGGTACCTACCTTGCTAGATAGTAATTACTTTGTTATTCCTTCACTCCTTCTATGAAGTGTCATTTTTGTCGATAAAGTTGTTTGGGTGTCTTGTTATTTTAAAGTTGATTTTAGTAAACTACAATAAAATGAGGTAAGTAAATCCTATTTTATGTAAATAAAAGCATGTAAATATTATTTGTAAGCTTTTCACTCCAGACTCAAACGGAATTAACAACAATATTAAATAATTATATCTGTGTTTGAGGTTAGAAATTTTTAAAACCAGAAAAAGTCAGTTCTTGTAAACACATACAATAAAATTAGGCAAGTAAATCCTATATTGTTTAATTAAAAACATATAAATATTATTTTTATGCATTTCACCCCAGACTCAAACTCAATTAACAACGATATTAAATAATTATGTCAACTAACGATTGACATTAGAAATGTTTAAAAGCAAGTAAAAAGCGATTCAGTTCTTGTATTATATTTTGTGTTTATTATTATGTATGCAAACCTAAGAAAAGTATGCACCTAAATGTAATGTAAATTATCGTTTCTCTTTCAGTTCGATCAATATACAAAAAACTGTGCGATCCGCTCGCACAACGGACATGCAGTATAATATGCTGATGGCCGATGCGATGGTGGCACAGCCGCTCTTTGCGGCAAACCGTTTTGTCGGTATGCACAGCAGGGAGAATCTTGCCGCATTTTGGCAAACACTTACCACAACGTTAAATAATGCTGGTCCACCCAAAACAACCGCACAATGGCAAAAAGTAAGTTAAAAGTTTTGACTTACTTAGAGCACTGCAGGATTATTTTTAAATTGATTATAGTTAAGCGCACTTGAAATGACACAAAACTGCGCTATATAAATGTAACGTTATTATTTATTTCATTTGTGTACTGTATGAAATATTCGTTTCAGGCGTGGACCACATTAAAATGTACCATCCGGACCAAGGTTGCCAAAATGCGGAGAGACCGCCTGCAGACCGGCAACACGTCGGAGAGGATGAAGTTGTCTGAGCTGGAGGAAAAGTCCTCGGCCTAATGGGCAGAGTTTCAGTGGAAGGACTGAACGTACCCGACAACCTTCCCAATGATGATGTATGTATTTTAGTTAATTGAATACTAAACCCACGCTCTCATGCCCAATGCTTTTTGCTAATTTACTAGTTCACATCACATCCTATGTGTTATCACATAAAGAAACAAAGAAATTTCATGACGTACAATTTGTTGTTTCCCTTATTTATTTTTGAAAATTTAAAATCATATCTACAATTTGATATGTTTGTTTCGTTTTACAGATATCTCTTCTGGCAATAATGGGAGTTGACACCGTTGACGGTGACGAACTGATTATCGAGATGCAGCAGGAGGATGAGGGTATGGTGGAGGTTCTTTGTGTTCCGAGTGGTAGCGGTGGAGTGCAGGGTGAATACCTGAACCCTGTGGTTCATCCTTCACCGCCGACCACTCCTCATACAGTGGACACACCTCCCCTTCCCCAACCATCAACCCAGAGACCAAGGAGTAGGCCTCGATTCGTAGCAGGTAACTTTATAAAAATCAAGTCTATCGTATATGCGTATAATATTATATACGCGAAGTAGATAAAAATATTAATTCATAGTTCAACTAATATGTAGTGAATATATATCTATATTCTATTTTATAATATTCGAAAGATCAAATAATATTCAAATTATCAGAGACATCAATTATATATAGTTAAACTTTCAGATTCAGACCGACTCCACGCACAGGAGACTACGAGAGCTGCTTTTCAGGAGCTCATGGAGCAACAGAATTCTGTTATAAAGGTGAGGAGAACTTACTTTACTGGTTCATATTATTGGTGGCCTTCTTCCTATTTAGTAACTTGATTATATTTTAAGTTTTCTTTTGTTTTTACAGAATCTCGCAGAGACACAGATAACCTCCAATAAGCTGGTGGAAAAAATAAGTACTTTTATCATGGACGAGACGATTAGGAACAGGGAAGAGAAAGTGAAAGAAAGGGAAGAGAAAGTGAGAGAAAGGGAAGATAGGGCGAGAGAAAGAGACAAGGAAGAGAGAGTGAGAGAAATGGAAGATAGGGTGACAGAGAGAGAAAGAGACAGGGAAGAGAGAGCGCAGCAGTTCGCACAGCTCATGCTAGTCTTAAGAATACTAGCTGAGAAAGGAAAATGATGAGAGGCAGAATAGAGAATGATAACTATCTTTATTTGTTAACTTTATTTATTTTTTTAAATTGATAATGTGTTGTAAAATGTTAATTTTACATCAATAATAATAAATGTGATATTATCTTCCTTTTAACGTTGTAACGTTGCTGTGATTTTTAAATAAGAGTGGGATGTTAATTTTACATCAATAATAATAAATGTGATATTATCTTCCTTTTTACGTTGTAATGTTGCTGTGTTTTTTAAATAAGAGTGGATTGTTTAGAAAGAGTTAGTTGTTTAATTAACGTGATTATTGAAGATTTTGTCAGTTCTAATTCTTACAGAGCTTTTCATAATAATTTTCATGGTGGCTTTTTGGGTTTTAATTAGTGACCTTAGAATATTTCCATTTGTACTGCCCCATCTTAAATATCATGTGATTTATAGAGTTTTGAAGAAAAATTGTTTTTTTAATTTAATTATTTGAATAACTAATGTGTTCAGCCCATTTTATATTTTGATACATTTTTGCATCTAGATACTTAATATAATCAACATTTTACATTAAGGCACAATAATTACAATGCCCATTTAGAAAATGCGTGCTATGAATTTTCAAGTTCAGGTTTCTTTGTATTTTCCCAACGGGTTGAACCAAAATTCAAACCTGAAAGGACAACGTTATATACAAACATTAGAAAAGCACATGTTTATATAGGGAAACCTAAAAGAATGACTTGCAAATTCCGATACAGGAAAAATATCTTGGTATAGGCTTTTAAAGATAAAATCACCCCCTTAATTAGCATGTTTAGCCTGTTATTATATCTGTTAACAAATAAAATTTTAAAAGTTTTATTATAAACTTGTACATTTACATAATTACTTGACTGAAATCTGGGGAAATGCACACAAACGTACATAATTGAATTACAGGTAATGCAATACAAGGTAATCAAAAACTATTTCAATACAGATCACAATTTTTTTTAAACGAAACAAAACTGTTAACGTTGAGAAAACTATATGAATATAATACATGTCTCCCTTGTATGCAAAATAAATCATACACACAAACACAGAATTCGTTAATACGTTCCAAGTACACACACTTTGCACAACAACACGATAAAATACATGTAAACACCATACATAAATATTCAAAACCATACAAAAATAATTTTAAAAAAAGGTTATAAAAATAAATTCATTAGTTGTGGAAGTGCGTAGTGATTATTTGATTTCTGACACGTCTTCCTTCAGCCAGGCGTGTCCTCGGAAGTTCAGATTCTTCTGAACCGCATAATGGCCTGTTATCCATTTCAGAATGGTTATCGTACTCATGGTCCTCATGGATGCGACTCAATCTCCGCATATTGTGCAGCACGACGCACGAATTGATGATGTTGTGCGCTCGTAAGGGTTCATACATCAGAATTCGTTGGGCAGATAGGCATCTGAAAGTTCCCTTCAAAACTCCAAAACACCTCTCTACAGCTGAACGAGCTCTGCAGTGAGCGTCGGTATACCGCTTTTCACTATCAATCACTGAATTTGGAATAGGCGTCATTAGCCATGGTTCCAAAGGGTAGCCTGAATCACCTGTTAAGTACAAATATATTAAAAAACAGTTTTTGTTTTAGTTGCTTTCAAAGATGTATTTATCCATTTTTTGTTTTATATATTGAATATAAAATGTATTTAAGAATCTTTGGAGATTATAATGTTTCCCATTCTATGTTGAGAGGAGACAATAGCACCTCCACACGCACACTTCGGAGCGACCGAGTCCCGCGCCACTTCAGGCCGCCGCGCAGAAAAGTGAAGTGCGCTGTAAACCTATCGGTCTTTACTTTTCTGCGCAGTGGCCTGAAGTGGCGCGGGACTCGGTCGCTCCGAAGTGTGCGGGTGGAAGGTACTAATATTATTTGTTGTGAACTTGTTTTTATTGAAAAATTATAATACAAACAAAAATTATGTGAGTTTTGCAATTTGAGTGTTGCCAATAAAACATACTATATACTACATATGACTTCTCTTTTTTTACCTATAAGCCAAGTTTTTCTTTCTCCTCTTTCGTGCCATAGTTCCATAATACGACGAGATGGAGAATTGGCCCAAATCTGGCTATCGTGCCGTGTTCCCGGAAATCTTGCGTTTACGTCCAAAATTACTAAATTTGGATCACAAATCTGAAATGTAAATTTTTGAGATTATTGAGAACCTGTAGAAGACATTTAACGCATATAAAATTACAAAGAATAATCCAAATCAAGAGCTCACCATTTGCACATTTAAGGAGTGGTACCCGTGATGATTGCAGTACATCTCTTCCTGTTCTGCAGGAGCAATTATGGATATGTGGGTGCAATCAATTGCTCCTATAGTACCAGGGAAAGGGTTGTCAGAATGTTCGAATACTTGCCGGGCTTTCTGCCTTTCTGCAGCAGTTGAGGGAAATTTAACCCAAGTCTGCACTAATTGTTGGCTGATAGCCGAAGAAACTTTCTGAAGGCATCGGCTAACTGATGTCTGACTTATTGCCAAGCCCCACTCGTGGCCAATCCCTCGCTGGTACGAGCCCACTGCATAAAACCTTACCGCAGTAAGAACCTGTTTAAATTTCAGCCATTAATACCGTACCTCCTTTTTTATGGATTATACAAATATATTTATGTAAATTATATGTAGCACCCACCTGTGATTGGACAGAAATGCCGTGTTTTCTCTGTGGTCGTAGGGTCGGGGATAATGATTCTACTAGGTAATGGGCAATTTCTTTCGAAATTCGGAATATTTTTATAAATTCAGTTTGTCCCATTTCCATCGGATTTTGAGCATCTCTTAGAACTCGAAATTGGATGGTTCTCTCGTTTCGATTTTCCTCCAAATCTAAAATATCCAGAGCCAAAAATCCTGCAGCCATTTTATCTGCAAGTTATTACTACCTATTATTTTTCTAGAAATCCTCAATGGCAAATTATAGGTAAGTACACATACTAAACGTAATATAATTACTAAAGTTTATTGTAATTTCAATCACTTTTCTGATATTTCGGGCATTTAGTGAGTTACGTATTTTTCATTTGAGAGTATTATTATGCAAAAAATAGTTCACTAATCATGTTTACATTAAATACTTACAATAATATTAAGTTTTATCTTCTTAAAAATACGTAAATATTGATAATGGTCGTCAATGTAGCACTTTAATGTCATTCAATACCTCGAATGACAGCCCATTCGGTCTCCTTCGGCGAATGAGACTCTCCTTCGCCAACCTCAGTATTCCGTTCTTTGCGCAACGCGGGCTACCGCGCGCTACTGTCAGAAGTAGCCTTCGAGAGATCGGGAATCGCAATTCGTCAAAAAATCGGTCAGTTGAAGGTAAGGTATCTTTCAAAAGAACGGGAATCGCGCTCCTGGGACCATAAATATACTAACCCCACTAGTGGGACCATAGATGTATATAATATAACTGGATGGATGAGTCGCGTAAATTGGCCGGTCTTCCGGTTTCGACGGCCGCCATATGCAAAATGGGCAAAAGATACGAGAACTCAGGGAACTTCTTAGAGGGAACTTGCAAATTCCCAGTTTTTTGTTACTAAAAAATGTTATCAAACATTTTTTCTTTCTGTTTTTTTTTGTGTTGCATAACGAATTGTAATAAAGTAAAACTGCGACTTTGTATATTAATAATAATTATCGTACATTATGCTCATAAGCATTATAATAATTAGTTAAGTATTTTAATGTTAAATTAAGTTACACTTTTAAGTAATTAATATGTATTACGCACCAAAATATCTAATATTTAATATTATTGTAAGCAAATAATTAATAAAAATGAGAGATTTCTTACAATAAAACTGATCAGTTTTGTAAGATTTAAATAAAATAAAATATTGTAAAATTAAAAATTCAATAATAAATAAAAAAAATCCATTCGAAGTAAACTTCAATAATGAAACTTCTTTCAGGGCATTACAAGTCTACAGTTGTACTTTGTTTTATAACTATATATTGTGATAATCTTACCAATGTCTTAGATCAGTAAGGGGGCATCCATTAATTCCGTGAGCAGTTTTTCTTCCAATCTAGACCCCCCCCTCACCCTCGGTGAGATAAATTTGGACCACTTCTTATATTCTTTTCAAGTAACGTGAGATTTTGCTGCCCCACCCCCCTCGTTTGTGCTCAGGTAATTAATGAATGCCCCCTAACACTGGAGAAGGTAGGGTAGGTAACAAAATATGTTGAGAAACAGAAACAAAACTACAAGATTTAATAGGTGTATCATTTTTATTTCTTAAAAAATTACAATATTTAGTATGGGAACATCATGTGCCATTAACTTATAAGCAGTAAATGTATCGACAAACAAAAGTAAAAAATAACAGTCGTACAACATTTATACAACAAAATTTGCACAACTTAATTTATACAACAACAAATACAACAAACATACAGCAAAAATTTACAGACAAAAAATTTATACAACTTATATACATACAAAAAATGTATACAACTTATATACAGTCAAAAATTTTAAACAACTTATATACAGAGAAAGAATTTATATAATTTACACAACAGACAAAAATTTTATACAACTTATACACAGACAATTTTTTTATACATTATTAAATAAAATAAGTTTATGTAAGGGAACGTACCCATACTACGTGACACGTTTAGCGGGGGGGTCTTCAAAATGTCACGCTCCATACAAATGAGCGGCGGGTTGCTTAGGATTTTGGTCACCGGGGGGGGAGGGGGTTAAAAATTGCAAAAAGTTGGTCACGTAGTATGGGTACGTTCCCTAATTTCTGTCTAACGCTTGCCTTATTATTATTTACATTTTCTAGAGAAAATCTTCTTGCATATGTCTTTAACCTTAATAGCGCAAATTTTTCTATTTATCTGCGTTTCATGGAGGTCTTCACCCCCGTGAAATTCAGCTTCCAGATCGTGCGACAATTGTGGGAACATGTACCTCTTATCCGAAAAGTGACCCACCACACAATGTGAGATTTTTATTACTTAAAACTAATTAAATATTACTTAAAACTGCTTCAAACTAGACGGCTGCTGGTATAGAAATGGCTTACTGGGCGCTTGTTATGCACCATTCCAAGATGGCGGACGTCGATTTCCGGTGGACCGCTCAAAATTCGCTGAGGCAAAGAGAGTCATCCATCCAGTTATATTGGAATTCGGTTGTTCTGGTTGTTCAGCAGCTAAAAGCTAAAAGTGCTAAAACCCAGCCAGGGATGTTCTGCCCAAAAAAATTATTTCCCTAGATTTCGAGGTGAAATTTCCCTAGAATTTCACATTTCCGCAATTACCTACGTAGCCACATTGTGTAACACTAATCCTGTTATATGTTAATTAATATGATTAATTAATTGGAAAGATATCGGGATTTGGTAAATGTACTTATAATACTGTGCTTTTCCAAATAAAACACTTTTTGCTTCGTGAAATAATAATTTAAAAGTACGAATACATTCACCACTGAATTCCAAATTAAAAAAAAAAACACTTTGCACAATAAAAATCAACCGCAATACCGATCACACGGAACTTAAAACAAAACAATTTTTTTTTCAGAGGTCCCATTTATCTTTTTAGATACATAATATCATTTTGAGTTGTCAGTGTTAAAAATAACATTGCATGTAAGTACATGAACAATAATTAAGATTCATAGGAATTCCAAAATATATATATATATATACGTATATTTACATAAATAATACCAGTAATATTGTCATATTTAATAAAAAATTTGCCAGAGTTCGAAATTTCCCTAGATTTTGTCCTGATTTCCCTTTTCCCTAAAAAATATTTTTCTCCCCTAGATCTAGGGAAATTTCCCTAGACATAACATCACTGAACCCAGCAGAGTGGTTATTCGTTATTGGGTGGCATGGTGGTTTGGTATGTATATTTATGGTGGTTATATAATATTTTTTAAATTCCCTAGATATCGGATAAAAATTTCCCTAGATTTCGGAATAAGTTAAGTAATCCGTCGAGCTGGCAACACTGCCCGCGTCCTTTCTGTTTGTTCTTTTGTGCACTGCATGATGCATGATTGGTTTGTGCAATGCATTAGTTAGCATTTGTGTACGTCGCGTCGCGCGTCGGCACGATTATTCTGTGCCAAAACGATCGGATCTGCTCGGCGGACAGATCCGTGCGTAAATAAACCAAATACATCATCTGTGTGTGAATTCTGCGCTTTACGATTTCGATGTTCTTGACTCCGAAAGTGATATTTCCGAAAAAAAAAATGGATTAGCAAAATTTTTCAAATTTTGATTGTGCATCACTAACAAGGTGAGTTTTTTAAATTTGTCTGACGTGTCGAGTCGTGATGTGCTCTGTCGTGATGGCTAGCGTTCACATCTATAAATATGTCGTGTTCGGACGATATTGTGGATCAAAATAGTCATCACAATACAGCACTGGTCCGTGCACACGCGTCATGACGCGGTCGACCCCGCGCCCCGCACCTTCCCGCTGACGAAAATCGATATTGCTTCTGATGCGACACGGCAGAACGCATCACGACAGATAAGCGACAAACTAATACTATATAAATGTATGAAACCGATACCGTTCTAACGCCTCACAGAGAAGTTTAAATCCACCATTTCATTAAATCGACGAATATATTATTAGCGTTGCCATTGTTGCCAACTTGACGGATCTCCCGTCAAATCTGGCGGATTGGAGTGTCCCGAAACGGTAGAATTTTCAGGATGACGGATTTCCTGGCTGAATCGAATAAAATGACAAAGTACATAATTTTATAGGCGAAAATAGTCTATTTTTATGGATACGAAAATTTGTGGAGAAATTTTTATCCCTGAAGTTCTCTAGCCACCCCACGCTCCCCCAGGATGTACGAAAACTTAAATATGGGCGAATATGGGTTTCCTGACCGATGAGTTGGCAACACTGTATATTATTTCTATGGATTTTTTAATCGATATTTTGACAGCTGGCTTGGATGTGCTGTATAAATAAATTGTTTTATATAATCGTTAATTTACGGGAGATAATAGAAAAATCTGAAGATGTCTTCCGTTTATTCCTATTTATACAAAATGTATAAATTGCTTCTTATTGAAAGGTAACAACACAGATTCTAATGCAATGAACTTTAGTTATTGATTAAAAATAACAGTCGTGACTATTATGTTCGGCCGTAGAGCATGACCATTTCTTATTATAGAAATCATACTTTGAACCACATGACAGCATAAATTATCTCGCATAGTCGCATTATGTCATTGCCTGGTCGTAAAAAACGTCATTTGGATACTTAACCCCACAATGACCTTATATGTAATATACAGAGGCGTGGTAGAAATTTCAAAATGGTATGCCAAAGACATGAATAATGTGTCGTCATCGATTTCGTAATTTTAGTACTCAGGTGTTGGTTTATTTGTGAAGTTATATTGAAGTGCCCGTTTTCGTTGAAATGCGATAACATTTTATTGATGTAATTTGTCGTAAAAGTGACACCTTAGATATGCCACCTTTGTGATATTTTGGTTTTGTGAAGTTGTGGGATAGGATAACCCCTCTATGTTTATTTATTTATTGTTTCCTTACATTTTTTAAGCTTTAGTTGTTATTCTTTAAATTAAATTTTTTAACCTCACTTCGGACATGAGGTTATCCATTTTATAAAGTACACTAATTAATATAGGTATTGGAAGACAATATTTTTACAAATGGTATTTCGGTAAATTTTTACAAAACAGGAATATACACTTTAAAAAACTTGTAGTACGTAGATAATAACTAGAACTCATTGAATCAGTAACCGGAAATTGGAAATAATGCGTTTTAAACAGTTATTTTGTTAATCTTAAAAATGTGAGATTTCATTTTTCAAGGACCGCCATGTTATTAATTGTGTCGATGAATAAGCACTTTTAGCCCTAGAACCGTATCCTGGGGTACAAATCAAAATTTTTTTGAAAATTTGCGATTATTTTTTCATTTCGCAACGGATCTTTTCACGCGTATTTGCACGGGATGGAGAGTCGCGTCAAATCATTGTTCGGGCGGGAGTCCTGTTAGTGCGCGGTCGTGGCAAGGCATGCGTGGGGTGCTCCAGTACCCCTGGGTTTAAGGTAATTATATTCATTACTATTATTTTAATGTTTTCATGAAATAAAGAATGTAATTGTGCTGTTTGATTCATGTTTTAATTTGAATGTTTTTTTTATTTGCATAATTACTGTAGAAATGACTTTATTTAAAAAATATTTGAACTTATTTATTATATTTATACTTACGTTAGTTGTTTGGAATTTTGTCACGAATTCAAAAAATATGGTAAATATTTCCCTATCGAGTCCATGCTAAAAAAAAACACTTTAAAAATTAATACAAATAGGGCCACTTGCATCAAATTTTTAAAAAAAAAATTCCGGTTTAGGCAAATATTCTAAGACATTCTGTATTTTTTTTTTTTTTTAATCGTATTTTTGAAACCCTGGAGATTTTTTGAAAATTTCAATCCGATAAATCAGACCATTTTTTATAAACCGGAAAGACGGGACATAATTTTACAGGTGTGAAAAAACGATAATTACATAGCCGAAAATTATTTAAAAAAAAATAACGTTTTGCGCACGAATGGCACAGGAGAATAACGAGGCATACCAAAAATATTACATCTCATAAATATTTTTTTCCTTGATCCATCTTATTGACCATAAATCATTATAATGAACAGCGTCTGTATTACTAAATTCAATGTAATATACTTGTACTTGTAAATTATAATAATAATAAGAATATTATAAAATTTAATTTTGTTAAAATCAGCACCATAATCATTATACCTCTAAAACACGTACCGACATCATCTGCACGTTCTGAAGAGAACCCCGTAGATCATTAAAAGTACGGGGTTCTCTTCAGAGCATCTGTCAAAAAGTGAAACCAAATGATAAGTTCGCAGAGAACAAACAATAAATCTAGTGAACGAATTCAAAAATTCGCCTGAAATCAAAGTGATGCCATATAAAAAAATAAATCAGTGTGGAATTTTAAAAAAATAATAGGAACATTTTCGGAGACGGGACATTTTCATGTAGTGACGTCACGAGCCTAAATAATGGATTTATTTATTTAAAAATAACAAAAACTGTACATTTCTAAACAATTTTACTAACATTTTCTTAATCTTAGTAAAAAGATCTATCCACATGATTTTTTCCAAGTCGTTATGAAATCATATAGTAATAAGTAATTCAGTAACCAGAATTGAAAAATATTGCATTTTAATGGTTATTTTGTTATCTTTAAAAATGCGAAATGTCATTTCCCAAGGAACGCCATGTTGTTAATTACGACGGCAAACTACTCGCGTGATTTTTCGTGTTTATGAAACCGAACAAAATAATGATTAATACGCATTAGTTATCATTTAAAGGCAGTATAGCCGTTTATGTATTTAAAATAAAATAAAAAATAAAAATAAATTTCCGAAGATTGCAATTCGTACTTATTATTGTCTAACTGACAGAAAGTGATTTTTTTTTTTAAAATGCGTATTTCATCGTCATAATGAACATGGCGGTCCTTAAAAAAATTACATTTCGCATTTTTTAAATTAAAAAAAAAAAACATTAAAATGCAATATTTTTCAATTCCGGTTACTGAATTACTTTTTACTAACCATTATCTACCTATTACAATTTGTTTTAATTTTTTTAAGTATGTTTTGAGCGTGGACTCGATAGGGAAATATTTACCAAAAATATGGAACAGTTGGAACGCTGAAAAAAAAAAAAACAGAAATACCTACCTACCCATTTCTTGGAAACAAAAGACCGCCACAAGAACACATCAATGTTTGCTTTTCACAATGAACTTTGCTATCATGTGTGCCTCCAAATCTAAGCAAAGGAAAAAACTTGTTTATGCTTTCCACTATGCACTTCTAACCAGACCAAGCCAAATCTGTTGGTATACCAGAAATAATAAGTTTTTACAACCAAACGAAGGGGGGTGTGGATACTTTTGATCAACTTTGTCATACATACAGCGTTTCTTGTAAAACTCATCGCTTGGTATCTTTGTGTCTTCTACAGAATTTTGGATATTGTCAGAATCAATTCTATAATATTACTCATGGACATATGAATATATATGGACCTGCCCTAAGTGATAGATGCGTATTATTTCCCCCTCCCTATACCGGTTCCATGGAGCCGGCTGGGCTTACCAGAGCCTCGCTTGAATCTAAAAAATGTGACGTCATCATTCTTGTCCTGATCAGCGCCGAGCTCACATCGTACATTTTATGATATAACACGGCAAAAATGAGAGCTTGTGCTATACATTATACCCTAAAATATGTGGACATAGCGAATGTGGGCGGTTCTACACTGAGCTCGTTGCTGGTTAGGGAACGTACCCATACTACGTGACACGTTTAGGGAGGTGGGTCTTCAAAATGTCACGCTTGGTACTAATGAGCTGCGACGGGCTTAGATTTTTGGTCACCGGGGGAGGGGGGGGGTTAAAAATTGCAAAAAGTTGGTCACGTAGTATGGGTACGTTCCCTTACAGGGGTAAGTAAATTTTGAAACGTTTGTAAAAGTGTCTTAACTAAATATGACAACAAAATATTCCTCTGTGAAAAGTGGCGAACTTTACTTTGCCGCATTTGAACTTCGCAAATATGTTAATAACGTGGCGAGCAATTCGCGCTCCCATGTAAAAAGGTCTATTCATTCAAAAGCAGATTTTGCTTTTAAGAACTAAATGGTGATATAATGCGAGATGCCTATATACTGTCAGATTGATTTTTTTAATGAATCACAGTCATCTTTCCCCTCTTCACCCCCCATAGTTTGGTTTTACCCCTCATCTGTATCTTCTCTTCTATTAAATTTGGATGTCTATGATATTAGTGCATTAATGTAACGCTATTGGTAAACAAATTTTCAAGAATAGACAAAGTTATATGAAGACTTAAGCTTTTGACATTAAAAAACCTCACTTGGAGGATCTATTTTCACACAAAATTTTGCTGATGCATCTCAAGTAAGTATTGGCTGTATATTTTTTTTTTAGGAAAAGAGCGGTTTTCTGATGCTACAGCCCCTTCAGAATCAAAATATGGAAGATGTTTATTTTGTCCCAGGTCAAAAGACCGTAAATCACGCACTCTATGTCAAAGTCTATGCAAGTTGATTATTAATAAATGTTTATTCTTACGTAAAAAGATTTTTTATTTACCAGGGTACTCCATTACCCCTGGGTATTGTTACTCAACCCCTCCGAATTTTCGCGAATATTCGCTTATGATGTCTCAAACGAAATGACATTTTACGAAAACTTTGTGTTATTACCGCTTCACAATTAAAGCTCTATAAATAAAACATTTCTGAACGTAGCCGAATAGTAAAAACTGTTTTAGAAAGGTTACAAAATAAGCTTTCGAATTATTATATTACAAATAAATATTAACATTCGTAAATATTAAAATTTAGAATGCAAACATTAAAAAAATGTAAAAATGACTGGTGATATTTTTATGTGAAAACGGTACTAAAATCACAGATTATGTAAACAACAATACTTATTCTATTGTAAAAATGTACCTATAATAAACACTTTTGTCACCTCACTTTTTTATCATTTCATATAAAAATATTTAATAAAAATTAACAATGTCGAGCGCGGTCAAGCCGCCCGTAGTAAATTTGGCAGGATAAATTATGTGTCAGACTGCGCGAATGACAGAACATTCTTGTTATGTATTTCTATGGACAACTTGATAGGGATGTACAGCTTGATCTGCTATCGACCTTTTACTTTTTGTTTTAGGGATGTCACTAAAAGAATAACGGAGTTAGAACGATTTCTATGGAGACACACGCGTTGATGTATAAACACGCTTATTGTACTTGACTGCTATCATATTTTTAACGCATATATCTGCTTACGTTGCTGACCGGTTAAGTTTATTATGGATACTGTTCTAGGGTTAAAAGGAAAAATCACTTTGTGTCAGTTATATAATAATCAGAAGTACGTATTGCAATCTTGTAAATGATGAATACTGCATAAAAACACTCTCTATAATAGCATTTTTATTTCCTTTCAGTTACAAACAAGAGATGAAACTGCAAGAGATGTCTCTGAAACCCAAAGAGTTGTTACTTCGGGAGTCAGCAGATGACGCCTGTGCATTCTGTGGCAGCTCAGGCCAAATTTGGAACTTGCACGCACAAAGAAATCACACACAAGATTCCTCTCATGAAGACTACTCACTATTGTTACTGTCCTGCTTCAATATCAAGGTGACCAATCATGCTTTCAAGAAGAAGAAAACATTGTGTGAACAGCGCACAATAGTCCCAAATGCTCGGGTGCCAGTGGGATTCTTGTGGAACATGTTTTTATTGTTAAAATAGATTTGTGTCCTCCCTCCTAAAACTTTCACTCCTTCTTTTCCACAAAATACCCTCCATACAGCATCCCCCATTTTCCTCATGGTCTCATCTGTAGAGTTAACAAAACATCACTCCTTACTTTACTTTACCAATCACGGTCCCGTCTCGCATGGTACAACAAAGTTTGAGTGAATATTGTTACAGTTAGTGGACGTCAGTGGTTCTGGGGGCTTGTGTGAGACTTGTGTGTCCCGTCTGAGGGACGCCACCTCGTTCCGGACTCAGGTTGAGGCAGCGGGGGTGCTCCTTAAACAAGCCAAGGAAGAACCCACTACTCCCCTTCCCCCGGAGCATCATCCAACTATTAGAGGTATGTACATATACTTCACCATACACTCCTCATTCTCATCTTTCTCCCCTCGTCCTATTATTACACTCCTGTGCTGTAACATATAAATAAAATAAAAATTACTTCTTCAAACTTAACAAGTATGCTATGTGGCATCATTATATAATGAAAATCAAATCACTTTTTAAACCACTATATAATTATCAATGTCAACATGTTTCAATAACAACGTCATCTTCATCAGGATGAGATGAAGATACGTTGTTATTGAAACATGTTGACATTGATAATTATATATCTAGTGGTTTAAATAAAAGTGATTTGATTTTCATTATAAAATATATATTTTTTTTTTAATTCGATTTAAACCCTTATGTATAAAGAAACTTTATGAAGGACAAGGTCAGAATCGCTTGCTGCGCCAATATCATTCTTGACATAACCATTGGTTTCATGAATCTAGCTACTCTAGAATATTTTTTATTAATTTTTTATGGCTTTGCGGGTCAATTTTGGCAACTGTCAAAGTTGAAAAAATCGAAGTTTTATGTTTTAAAATGCTTTGCAAACTCCTTTGAATTGTGGTTGTACCAATTTTTTCTCGTGTAATACTTCTGGAAAGTGTGTAAAACATGTATTTCATGTGTAGGACAAAATTAAGTAAGGTTAAATGGAATTAAAGAGTTATGTAGTAATGCTAAGAACAAATTTTATTGAGGTTATATTCATAATTCCTTATCATCCATTATCTACGAAATTAATCAATTTAGAAGGCAAGAGACTCTACATTTACAATGAATATCAGGGCATGTTCAGATCGATAAACTAAATCTGACTAGTGACGTGTAATAACAATTCTAATATGCTGATCTGTGGGTATGTAAAAGAATCAAAAAGGTTTAAAGTTTCAAATCTCAAATAGTAATCCTGCTTTAGATACTTAGGGCGCCAGTCCTTCCTAATAATTATTTGAAGAACAAATTTATAAATACAGTAAACCATAATGTGAGAATCTATCGTAAGATGATGACAATCGCTCACGTGTCTGATGGCGCAACTCTCGCGAATCCTTTCCGTGATGTACTTCCTGACAGCTGTCCAACCTCTCTGGAACTGATTAGCAATCTCCGATTATGTACTCGGCCGTTGCCGTGTTCGTAACTGCACGGTTGTAAAATTAATATGTCCTTCTCAAGCGCTTGATACCGGGGCGAGTAGTTTTAAATCGTTACATTACTCCCTTCCCTTCAAAAAAAATTTCCAAGGAAATTTTAGGCCCTCCTGGCGCCTTTATAGATCTCAATACAGGAAGCTTGCTGATCATGCCAATAGATGATTTGCTCTGGAGGAATTGATTCCAGAATGTACCCTTGAAACCAGGTAATTTATATCCAATATGAAGATCACGTTCAGGGTCCAGGACTTGAAGGCAGAAGTAGTAGAAAGAAGATTATCAGCTTAGAGGTTTGTTTGGTGACTGTATGAAAGCGAAGCTCTTCCTCCAAATCCGGCCATGATGAATTTTGAAACTGCTGGGATGAGCATCCAAAGAGTATACAGATGAAGGCTGAAGATCAAGGTAGGAGAAGAAGGTTGAAGTTCAATTTTGATAGTCTGTAATCTTGATATTGTCCAGTGCAGATGACCGGTCCATTTTATGTGAACATGTCCATATGAATTTGAAGTTCTTCCTTCCATGTAGATTGTGATTGTTTTGGCCAAAAGCAGCAATGAATTCCACCGGACGTATATGTTAAGGTCTTGAACTTGTAGTGATGATTGCGATTTAATGTTGATTTTAATTCTTGATGTTGCGAAGACTAAGCTATACTATAAAATGGTTTACTGATGAATTAGAAAAAATTTTAAGTTAGAACTGATTGTTAGTTATACAAAAGAAAAAAAAAAAAAACCCTAGCTGAAATAATATGATATAATTTTCAAATAAGATAATATTACAAACTGGACACCCTGCGGATAAATAAATAATTTGAAAACCCTATTGATAGAATGATTAAACAATTTTTATTTTCTAGCCAAGACGCAATTGAAGTTTCAAAACAGCCCACCTAGATGTCACTCCTCTAAAATGAGATTTTAAATATCTTTATAAATAAATTTTATAATAATTTTACTAACAAGTAAATTCAAAAGTTTAAGCTTTTACTGTGAAATAGATATTAAAATTTCTATATGAAAATGAATGTTATTATCCTCCCCATAGATCTGAGTAAAAATAAGTTTTGTCTTCGATATTGAATAAATTATGAATTGTTAATCGAATTTAACCCATGCAATGTTGATAAAATTTAAGGAATAATTAGCTTGTGAATAAACAAAAAAATTTTTTTTTTTTTTTTTTTTTAATACCCCAATGTAGTATGCTATAAATCAAATTTTAAATTTTCAGTTAAAATGTAATCCGATGATGCAATTTGCAGTAAAATTGAATTATTATCTTTTGTTTTATTTTATTTTTGTAAATCTTCCTGAATGAAGAACCAATTAACATTCCATGATTTGATCAAGAACAAGGTATTGATCGAATCATCGAATGCTAGTTCGACTTGTTGAGGTCATTCCGAGCTCAAGAATGACCCCCGCAACCCGAAGAAGGAAAATTTATTATATTTAAAATAAAATTACCCGAATAGTAAACCGACGTTGGCATATGCCACATGCATTTTATTTGTGTTGAGGATTTCAAATCTCTCTCTTTAATTAACTTCATATTTATTTTAATTTGTAAGGACGAAGAACAACATAAAATGTGAATTAAAAAAAAAAACCCAAATGGATAAAATAAGCACTACCACAAGAAATTTCATACAAAACCGTTGGCTGGGTTTCGTAACTTCCTAAAGTTACTAACTAGATATTCTAAGCATCTGATTGCTATCATGTGATGAAAATAGTAACCCGATGCCAAAGATTCTGAATGAACCCTTCGGTTTGCCTTCTAGTTTAAAACAATATAATAAATATTACGAACTATTAATCATTAATTCAATTGTAACCATAATCCAGCAGATCCTGCAAGGAATATACATACTCATTTGATAATATAGATTATTGAATGGGATAACCCAAATTAACATTAATAATTTGATAAATATAGGCACGGTTTTGTACCACATGCAATTGAAAAAGCACTATTTCTCATCTTATAGTATGTAACATCCCCAAAGGGCATAATGAAACAGAACAAGACAAAGAAACAGAACGAGACAACGAAACATAAAACCCAACTGTATTTTACTATAAACTATCTTGAAGATACGCCTACCATTCCGGACTAGCAAGCGCATCTTGAAAACAGTTAATTACATAACCATTTCAAAATGAATATGATAAAAGTATATATGAGAATCATCAAAATGCCAAACGGATGTGCAATGTACTCACACACATCCAAACTTATTCAAAATTTGATGATTTGAATATATAAATTTACAAAATTTAGTACTATGTTTATTCATGTGCACACATTCAATGCGTAAGGGTAAGAATAGGTCACCCCTGCACACTGAACAAGTATAAAATAGCAAAATACATGTGTTAGAAATACCTGGACACGGACAAACAAAATAACTTCATAAACAAATATAAAATTGCATTCAATGTGAGAACATAAGTTTTAGTCATGTTCTCACGTTAAATGGAATCTTTTAATCGCTTCCATTATTGCGCATAATGGAAACAAAAGTATACAAAATAATTAAAATACGCTCCTGATCTACACGACGTTAATCTGAGATTTCATGCTTGATTAAATCCTTGATGTGAAAAGTTCCAACAGGTTTTCCATTTAAATCAGCTAAAATGTAAGCAACCGGAGACAATTTCTTAATGACTTTGCTGCGGATAAACTTGGGAGCTAATTTCGCTGAAAAATACTTACTAGCGTCTGAAAGAACGAACGAACGACGCCAAACGATGTCGCCAATTTCATATTGTATGTCCCTACGACGTAGATTATACTGCGTTTTGTTCTTTTCATACGACTGCCTTAGAGACGTACGAACCTGCGAAAAAATATCGTTTAACTCGTCTAAATCCGATGCCCAAGAATCCCGTGCGGCAAATCTGATATCTTCAGGGTTGAAGTCTGAAGACTTGTAGTCGTTTCCTGAAATAATAATTTCCCTTCCAAAGTTTAAGAAAAAGGGAGTATATCCAGTGACCTCATGTACTGCTGTGTTAATAGCGAGTTCAATTTCATGTAAACAATCTGCCCACCTCCGATGATCACCACCGACGTACGAGCTAATAGCAGACACTAACACTCTGTTAATTCTTTCTACAGGATTATTTTGCGGGTGATACCTGCAGTTGTAAAAGAGGTGTCTTATATGAAACTTGTTAACTAACGCTTTCATGTCTTTTGAAATATATTGGGGACCATTATCCAAAATTATTGTATCAGGTACCCCAAACTTGTAAAATATCTCATTTTCCATGATCTCAGCAATATTCTTTCCAGTAGCTTTTCGTAATGGGAAAAGTTTAGAGTATTTTGTAAAGAAGTCAGAGATTATTAACAAATATGTATATCCTCTTTTGTAAGAGCTGGGGAACGGACCTAATAAATCTGTAGCAATCATTTGCCAAGGACGTTGAACTAATTTAGGATCACCCATTAAACCTGGTGGTAACTGATTCGTACTCTTATGACCCAAGCAAGTGTAACATTTGCTAATGAATGATTTTACGTCGGCTGCCATCTTCGGCCAGTAATATTTCTGACTAATTCTATTCAAAGTCTTCATAATACCAAAATGAGCACACGAAGGAGGTACATGATATTGCGTTATTATATCTTTCCTAGACTCTTTAGGTACAACTTCTTTCCAGTCATACACTCTGTGCAGAGCTTCCATACTCTGTATGTGTTTGTACAATACTCCATTATTAACTTTCCAAGCATGAAATTTATCTGGAAAGGTTAGAACATTTCTACACATTTTATCGTACCACGATTCTTTGGTTGGTATAGTTTGTTCTACTACAGCTAATTCTACGGGATCACGTGATAAAGCGTCAGGCACTATATTATCTTTTCCTTTACGGTGTTCTATAATAAAATTGAATTGCTGTAACCTGACAGCCCACCTCGCTAATCTGCCTGTCGGAGACTTAATATTTACTAACCATTTTAGACTGTAATGATCTGTTATTATCTTAACCGGTATGACAGATCCTTCTATATAAGCTCTAAATTTCTCCAGAGCAAAAATCATTGCATTAAGCTCTTTCTCTGTAGTTGAATGATTTCTTTCTTGAGCATTCAGAGACCTACTGATAAATGATATAGGGTGTTCTCTATTCGAATCGTCTACCTGTGTCAGGACCGCTCCTAGACCGGTATCGGATGCGTCGCATGATATGATAAAAGGTTTTTTAAAGTTAGGACAAGCTAAAACAGGTGCGCTCACTAAAATATCTTTAAGTTTTTTAAACGCTAAATCTGCCTGACTGTTCCATTTAAATTTGTTTCCCGTAAATTCCTTTTTTGTTAAATTATGCAACGGAGCTGCTATTATAGAAAAGTTACAAATAAACCTTTTATACCAAGATAGTATGCCTATAAAACGTCTTAAGCTTTTTTGCGAGTTCGGTATAGGAAAATCCACTATGGCTCTAACTTTATCTGGATCGGTTCTTAAACCTTGACTATCGACGACATAACCCAGAAACTTTAAAGAGTCTCTACAAAAAACAGATTTGTCCATATTGATAGTTAGACCCGCATCAGAAAGTTTTTTCCGAACTTTCCTCAAAAGAGACATGTGTTCCTCAAATGAAGTGCTTATAATTATAATATCATCTAAGTAATAAAATACTTTGCCCTCAAATTCAGGTCCAAATATTTTATCCATTAAACGCATCATTCTAGAGCTCGCCCCATGAAGACCGAATGGCATTCTAGCAAAATGAAATAAACCTCGTTTCGGAACAGTAAAAGCCGTCTTCTCTTTAGAGTTTTCCTCCAGAGGAATTTGCCAGAAAGCTGCTGTTAAGTCAATAGTAGACAGGTATTTAGCACCGCCTAAGGAATCTAGTATGCTTGAAACATAAGGAATAGGAAAACTGTCCTTTTTCGACAGCGAGTTTAAAGTTCTACTGTCCAAACATAACCTAAATGATCCATCCTTCTTGGGAACAAGTAAAATAGGACTATTCCACGCACTATGACTCGGTTCAACGACACCTAACTCTAACATTCTATCTAATTCTTTGTGTACCGCCGGCAGCAAGTGTGGTGAAACTGGGTAATATCTTTGTTTTACCGGTTGAGCATCACCTGTGTCAATGACGTGATACTCCAAATCGGTTTTACCTAACCTGTCTCCCGAGATATCTTTAAATTCGTCTATGACACATTTAAGCTCATGCTTCTGTCTATCTGATAAATTTAAGCTGTTTTCTAATCCTTTTATCTCTGTGACTGATTTCGGCTCAGATTTTGATTCCCGTGGTGATATATATTTGCAAATTTCTGGACAAATATTAAAAAGTTTCCAAAAGTCTATACCTAGAATTACATTTGAAGTGATCTCAGGCATAACTACAAAAGTGAAATATTTGACAATGTTTTTATATAGCACCGGAACTGTTATCTTTTGTGTACATTTTACTGAGTGACCTGTCGCAGAAGTTAGAGAAAATTTTTCTTTTAAAGTCGCCAATCTAAATCCTAATCTCACAAAATGTGTATGAAAGTTCTTTCCCAAAATAGACAGGTGGGAACCTGAATCTAGCAAACCAGAAAATTTAGTATTTAGAACCTGAAATGATATGTGAGGACGGCCATCATTGTTACCCGCTCTCTCCGCCTTTGACGTTCTAAGGTCCTGGTAGAATTTCTCCACGACAGCAAGCCAATTAGTCCACTCCGGGTCACACGGCACAGTAGATGAAGACGTCTCCTCGCCCACTGCACAGGCAACCCGAGCTGCTAGTTTTTTCGGTTCTTGCATCTGCAGTCAGGAGCCTTCACACCCGGTTGACCACAGCGGAAGCATCTCACTGGTTCTCTGAAATTCACGTTTTGAGCGCGTTGATTATTGTTATAAAAATACTTTTGATTTCTTTTGACATTAGGATTATAATTATTATTATTGCGTGGAGCCTCCCTGTAACTACTATTATTAGATGTAGTATTATTGGCAGAATTATTGGCTTTAGAATTGTAAAAGTTTGAATTTGCAGGATGGTTTCTATTATCCGTGCGACTGTCCGCTAATTCTATCATCTTTCCATATTTCTTTAGAGCAGTAACATTAGTCACCTCTGTAAGAGAAAGTTTATGTATGTATCTTGGCAACATATTACACAATAGAATTTCTAAAATTTCCTCTTCCGGCAATTTCTTAGAGAGGCGATTATTCATTAGTAAGACTGTGGTTATAAATGAACCCAAGTTTTCTTTAGGTTTTTGACAAGTAGTTCTTAACTGAGCTACAAGACGTTTGTCATGATCCAAGAGTTCAAACTCCTCCTGCAAACCTGCAACAATCTCTGGCCATGAATTAAAATTGGAACGGTTCACCCTGAACCAGTTCAAAGCATCGCCTGTAAAAAATTCAATCGCGCTAGAAAATAGATTAATGTTACTTACACCACGAGAATCTGCTAATTCTTCTACACGTTCTATGAAGTTGCGTACGCATGTGGATCCGTCAAAAACCAGATTCCATTTGTGTACGGGGAATGACTTGCAGGAAGACGATTGCGTTTCCGCCTGTACCTCCGGCGAAGCTTCATTTTGTTTCACCATTGTCACAGAATCCTGAATCTTGGCCTGACTCCTCGTTAGAATTTGCGGTTCCGACATCACACGAAGAAACTATGCTATGTAGGTATGAAAGAAATAATTAGCACATGTACCAAATATTCACGACAACAATAACCTTGCCTCGTTCATAAAAAATAAAAAATAAATTTGACTACAGCGTACTGTAAGTCAATAAACAGTAAAAAGCGCAGAGCGCTAGAGCTCCAGGGGGGACATTCAAATATATTAAACTGTGTAAAATTATTATTTAACTTAGGAATTTCATCACGAAATGGATCCACCGAGCATCAAAACCGCGAGCGACTGTCATCATATATTCACAAATTAGCAAGATTACCACTTGAAACTTTTAACTACACATAAAACATTGTGCAAAAATTTACATCCTACCCACAAAATAACAGATCACTAGGTTTAATCCACGCTGGGCTGCCAAATGTACCAATTTTTTCTCGTGTAATACTTCTGGAAAGTGTGTAAAACATGTATTTCATGTGTAGGACAAAATTAAGTAAGGTTAAATGGAATTAAAGAGTTATGTAGTAATGCTAAGAACAAATTTTATTGAGGTTATATTCATAATTCCTTATCATCCATTATCTACGAAATTAATCAATTTAGAAGGCAAGAGACTCTACATTTACAATGAATATCAGGGCATGTTCAGATCGATAAACTAAATCTGACTAGTGACGTGTAATAACAATTCTAATATGCTGATCTGTGGGTATGTAAAAGAATCAAAAAGGTTTAAAGTTTCAAATCTCAAATAGTAATCCTGCTTTAGATACTTAGGGCGCCAGTCCTTCCTAATAATTATTTGAAGAACAAATTTATAAATACAGTAAACCATAATGTGAGAATCTATCGTAAGATGATGACAATCGCTCACGTGTCTGATGGCGCAACTCTCGCGAATCCTTTCCGTGATGTACTTCCTGACAGCTGTCCAACCTCTCTGGAACTGATTAGCAATCTCCGATTATGTACTCGGCCGTTGCCGTGTTCGTAACTGCACGGTTGTAAAATTAATATGTCCTTCTCAAGCGCTTGATACCGGGGCGAGTAGTTTTAAATCGTTACATGGTTTTTCATTATGGGTATGTATTCAGATTTGTGTAGAAATAATAAAATCAATCTGTATTTGTGTGATTATATTTTTTGACAATTACCTATTTCCAAAATGGGAGATTTAAAATTTTTTTTTTTAGTTAGCTATTCTGGAAAAACCTCTTATTATATTATAACATAATATACATGAATAATGAGATATATTATCTTGTAAACAGAAAACAATTCCAAAAAGCAAACAGGTTTACATTCTCATATTGATGGCAAATTTGTTATTCATAAAAGAATGTAGCCATTCTTTTTTTTAAGTACATAGTGATTTGAAACCTCCATTCTTAACATGAAATATAACTTGAGATTGTCTCATAAGAAAATTACCTACATGACAGTGCGTCCCTGTCCTGGGCTACTTCAGTGGTCTCCGTCCATTGGACTCCCGGCAGGCCCTCTTAATTAATATTCTGGCCTTCATTTAGGATATAAATTCATTTTTAAAAATTCTATATAATGTAGATCCCAAAACAGACGTATTTGAGTTATGCGCATTCAAAATTTGAAATATTGTTGCGGAACTGTATGCTTTTTACAATGTGGACTTTTTTTCCTTCACATTGAATTTTTTATCGAGAAATAACTCGAACTTCAATTTTATTGCATTTGAGGCAAAGGCGGATTAAGCCACTTGGACCAGAGGTTCCCGAACTTTTTCTAAATTGGTTTTGCAAATGTTGGTGAAATCTCGGTTCCATCCCAAAATAATTATTAGCAATTTAGAACATAGATACAACCCTTTTCAACCAAAAAGAGTCGCTGGAGACCAACATTTCTTTTATATTTTTACAGTCAAGCACGTCGCTCAACACCCTGTATAATTCACAGAAATAATGAAAGTATTACAACTTTAGTAAGGAGTCTTCCTTTTGTACATGAATAAGTTGAATACATAAATTTTATAAAATATTGTGTCTTTCGATTTTTTGTGGCTGTTTTTAACCAGGAATCCATCAAACTCGAGACCCTCGGGATCCTTGAGCCCCTTTGAGACCGTTGCCAGGTCCGCCACTTGATTCGAGGTTTTTTTACATCCCAGCAGTGATTGGCTTTTCTTAAATTTGTATGATGAAAGAAAATTCAATTTATTCCTTGTCTTTGCAGATAATCCAAGACCTGAACAAGAAAAACTCGAGATCAAATATTTTGATGATGATAATTTAGACACATTCTGGAATGATGATTCAATGAACAGCGACAAAGAAGATCAGAAACAAAATTTGCAAGAACTGAAAGGCCAAGAGAGGTTAGAATGGACTGGCCAAGAATCATCAAAAAACAACTTTGACAGTAAGAATAAAGGCATTAAACGAATAGAATGGATAGACCAAGAACAATACCCAAAACCAAGCACCTTCAGACTTCCCGGATTAAAACCAGGCTCAAAGAAGTGCCCGGTTTGTGGTAAAGTGTTTCCGAGTCGGGAGAAATTACGGCTGCATTTTGAATATCACTTCCCACAATATCTGTGCCACCTTTGTGGGAGGGTCTTCGCTAGACGAATCTCATACCGAACGCATTTGGAAACGCACCAAGTCAAAAGCTTTTTGTGCCAGCAATGCAAGAACAAGCCCTACTCAACTAAAAATGGTTTACGGCAGCACGAATTGAAGGTGCATAACAATAAGAAGATGTACGCTTGCCCTAAATGTTGTGTTAGGTTTTCTAATGGATACAAAAGGAAAGAGCACTTGCTGAAGGAGCACGGAGTATGTACCAACCAGTATGTTTGTCCCGAGTGTTCGCAGAAGTGCCACACACCCGGTTTACTGGACCAACATGTGAGGAAGGTGCATCGTAAAGAGAAGAATGTATCCTGTCCCGAATGCGCTGCATTTTTCTTCAGCAATAGCGAATTACAGCGGCATTCACTCTCACACAGTGGTGAGTTACTATTGTCTTATGTACCCCTTTAGATGATAGCTATTACCACTATAGAGATATAAATCCATAGAAGTTTAATATATTCCCATGTCTCCAATTCAAATAAGACAAAGGTCTTTAACTTGTTGAGGGCCAGGTTTTTCCAGGAACAACACGGAAATTTCACGATCTTCAATTTGAATCGAATGTTTTGTGGATTAATTTTTACCTATCGTATATTTTATTGACCGAAACACATTCCTAGAACAATAAACTATTTACCAAAATAACATTACTTGCGTTAATTACGTAAATTGATAGGTTTTACGATGTTTTATTCGAGGTACACGCATAACGGCATAAACATGACGCGGCCAAAATGACAGTTCGAGACACTTCGAGATGCCCACAGATAAAAATTATTTTTAAATATTGTGTGGCTACTAAGTGAATGAAATCTTTACCCATACCATAGGGAATGTTGGCGGCAGTGATTCTGACACTTCCTTTACAGATTTTGTAAATAGTTAGCCTATTAAACGAGTTAATAGGCTCCAGATAAGTAATTTTGTTTACATTAACTATACACACTAGGCCCTGAAGAAAACACTGGTGCCTTTAATTATTATTATTACTAGCGAGTTCCTGGCATGCGTTGCAATGCCACTTAAATAAAGAAATTGTTTCTCAGAAATTGGATGAATAGTTTGGGAAATAATTTCATAATGCCAGAGCTCACTATTATATATGTAGAAACCATTGTGGCCATGCGTGCATCAAATCGCCAAAATTTCATCGCAATCGGATGAATGGTTTAGGAAGGGACAAACAAAGTGTTGCATCTGAAACTGTATTCGAAATAACAGCCTCAAATGCAACAGGCAAAATGGACTGTAAATTATACAAAATACAGACTATGTTTGTTTGAAGTTGGAGGATTATATATATGGCAAGACTATGGACTACAAGGAAGTAGGAAAACCAAGCACTTACCATTTAGAAGCCAAACACGACACATAACAACTCAACCAGTAACTTCAAATGTCACAAGTCATCTCACACAATGCACTGCTTGTTATTGTTGTTTGCTTTCTTCAGCAAGGTGACACGGTTAGGTTAGGGACTGGATTAATGACATTCTGGTAGGAATTACACACATACATATTTACATACACACACACATATTACATACACACATACATATACATTACACACATATTCAAAATCAAACACAAAGAAATATTCATTTTTATACACATATTAAGATTAATTAGTCATTTTCCTCTCTCTTTTTTAGATGTCCGCAAATACATCTGTGACATCTGCAACAAGGCGTTCAAGGCCCAGAAACACCTTCGGTACCACCTCGCCGTCCACTACAACATCCGGGATCACAAGTGCTCGTTGTGCGATGCGGCCTTCGTGCAGTCGTACTCTCTCAAGATGCACATGAAGTCCCGCCACAAGAATGCACTCTCCAATGGTTAGGCTGTCCGAAAAAGAACATTCAGGTCAGCAGGCCAGTCTCAGGTGTCGTCCTATTTTTTTCTGTGGTTAATTTGTAGATTTGAATAAAAAACGTGGTGTTTCTCTTTCTTTCGTTTAGATCATAATTCTCATCATGACTGTTCAGGATCATCCTTTCCCGCTCTCCTGACAAGAGCAATCTGGCGCTGGTCTCGCCGCATTTCAATGGGTGTGTGTTTGGAAGAACTTGTTAACGATAATGAAGGATGGTAAGAGAGAAGAAAGAAACAACGGTGGTTATTCAAAAATTGGCCCGGCAATTGCTAACAAATCAAATATGTTAGTGTGGCCAGTATCGGACGTCATTATTACGTTAACGTCTGTAAGGTTGAAATTTAAAAATCCGGCTAAGAATACAAATCTGACATTCAAGAATTCGTCAAAGGATGGCGCCACTTATGTTAGCAGATCGCATCAGGACTTGCCCCTAGCAGATATAAGTACTATGGATATGTAATTTTGAGTGTCTCTCTTTATATGGAAAGATTGATGGTAATACTTATGAGTTGTGAATAATAGTATCACGCGGCTATATATTACATATGACGTCATTGCCTGACCCGGTTACTTTGTCTCCATGACTAGCTGTTACTGGATCACAGTGGATCTGAGGAACCGGCTATTTTTGGAACCAGTTCCTATCAGATTTTTAGAATGGTCACCAACACAAACTGGGCTAAACCGAAAGCAGAACCTAGCAGCAAAAGCCTGCAGAGCGGGTTTTTAACTGCTAGTCGATAATTAATATTTCGGTGCCTGCGTACCTGAAATCTTAACATATTCCCACCCCAAAATGAGTATTAGGAAATATGTAGTCATGTTTCATAAAATGTTGTAGGTGAGGAGATTGCAACACTGGTAGACTCATATTTGCCCATCGGCTTCACATACATAAAACAACCAATATATTGAAAGCAAAAATAATAACAAAAACTTACAAGTTATGCAACCAGTTCTACGTCAGACTTGACATTGAAAAATATCTGTTTGCAAAATACCAAAATGAAATCTGTTGTGTGCATTGTATGTATTAGAAAACTAATCTCAAATGAGATATAAAATATGTAAAACAACTTAACATTGTGAAAAAATCTTGTAATAGCTTGGCATTTTAGCTGACTAAAATGATCAATGCACACAATATTAATCAGACTTACTAAAGCTAGCACTTCCAATGTGCTTCCGGACTTCTTCAGTTATTTGTCCGTAGTGCATGTTACCTATTGTCATTATGACAGGAGGCATTCTGTTGCTCTTTCTGAGCGTTCCGGTCGCCGCCGTGTCTTGTCTGGCGGGCGCCACTGGACCGGTTGATTTCTTCTTCAGTGGCTGCGCTATGCTTTGGTGCGGGTCGCCGACTTCTTCGAGGGCTTCGAACCTGTTGGTTTTTTTCATGTTGAAAGTATGGGATTTTGGAGCGGAGTATGGGCGCTTTGAAGCCCCCACCCAGATCCATCCAAAATCCATAGGCTGTTGCGTGCTGCTCCTTGATATGGGCTCTCTTACTTCGGCACTTGGGCCGGGTTTCTGCGTAGACGTTGCGGTAAAGATGAATACCGGCGTTTTAGTTATCAGGTTGATCTTATATCCGATGGCCCCTTCTGGGAATACCATCGGAACGTCATATTTCCTTGCTTTTCGGGTAACTGCCGTCTTGTGCAGGTAGCCTTTGCTCACAGTCCTGTTTCTTCGAATGTCCATTTTCTTGCCGGGGGGGAGGGGGGAAGACGTGGTTGCTGTGAAATAAATTAGATTAGTATGCTTTTGGGCCTATCTGAATGTCGGCGGGTGACCGATTGCCCCTAGCACCTATTGGCACCAGTTAGCATCGGTCTGCCACCATTCAGGTCTTCCTTTAAGATTTACCTATTCTCTGTGTTGGCAGTGTCCCAATCCGCCGTGGATCCAAACTTGACAAGCCGCCAGAGAATCAGGCTAATTCCAAATGCTTCTCAAGGGTCTCAGATTTCAAAAATATTGCAAGTCGGGTTTTTGGGCCGACCTGAATGCTGGGCGGCCGATTGCCTCAGGCGCCTTTCGGCACCGGATAGCGTCAGTCTACCACCATTCAAGTCTTCCTTTATGATTAGTCTATTTTCTGTGCTGACAGTGAACCAATCCGCCGTGGAACCAAACTTTCCCAAGATTCTACAATGCAGTGATATCTTGTTTGAGTTTGAGGGCCGTGCTAATCGTTTCTGTCCCTGTTACCAAATTGTCAGGATATTTTGATCCTTCATCTTGTGGTAGCTGAAGAAGGGTGCGTATCGCCAAGAACTGTGAGCTAGACAGCCCATAAGTTATAGTTTGTAACTCGAAATCAATAACCGGTTCAAGATTTCTTGTCCCATTAACGTCTTTTCTCCTTAGGTAGTATGTATTTCATGACAGTACTACCAAAAGTTCTTATATGACTAAAGTTTGGTTTATTATTTATGTTATTTTAAACTATCGTGTATTTCGATGTTATATTTTTAAAATTATTTTGTCTATGTTGGCGTCCTTGGGACTGCGTGCAATCCTCATTGCTTCTTATAAGTGAGAAGAAAGGCGATTGTGGTATTTGTTTTTCAAGAAGCTCATTTTTGAAAATGAAGCTTCACAGAGATACTGTTGCATCTGAAACTGAGTTTGAAATGACAACCTCAAATGCAACAGGCAAAATGGACTGTAAATTATACAAAATACGAACTATGTTTATTTGAAGTTGGAGGATTATATGTATGGCAAGACTATGGACTACAAGGAAGTAGGAAAACCAAGCACTTACCAGTTAGAAGCCGGATACAATCCATAAAACTCAACCAGTTACTTCAAAAGTCACAAGTCATCTCACGCAATGCACTGCTTGTTATTGTTCCCTTTTTCAAATGCTTACTTCAGCAAGGTGACATGATTGGGGAGGGTAGGATGGATAAATGACATTCCGGTAGGAACTACGCACATTATCATTTCAAAACCAAACAGAAACGTCGAAGGAAAAATCGTCAAAATAAATTGTGCGCAGTCTTGTAAACATTTAAAGTTGCTAGGCACATTTCTCCAAAATTCAACGTACTCCTGCTTTTCACGGCATTCAATGAAAAAAGCTTTTAGTTGTGTGCCTAATTTTAATTCAATGATTTCGTTCATCAAATTTGTTTTCAGAAAACCAACCTGGCAGAATAATTTCATGTCCTCGTTTTCACAGTGCCGAGGGTTTTCTACAAGAATAAAACAGTTCTTAATATTTCTGACATCCTTAAATCTTTTTTTAATTTCTGTCAAATATTCTTTCAAGTAGGATACCATTTCTTGAGAGCTACTATCCGTAATAGATATGTTGGATCGAAGAGCAGCAACAGTTGGAAAATTGGAAAAGTCTCTTGCTTCGAGCTCTATATTTAATTGCAGTTTAGCTTCAGAAGCGAATATTTTATTAGTCATTTGTCCGATTGTCCGATTATTATAGGTCCTTGCAACTCTAAATTTAGATTGTTGAATTACATAGTAATATCGGCCAAAAAAGCCGCCAGTGCCCATCATTCATCGTTATGGTGTTGGGAATATTCTTTACCACTTTGTGTATTACAGACTGTGTCCATTTACAATACACAGGTGACACAAACTGCACCTTTATGGGTAAATAAAAGAAAAGTTAAATAGTAACATGAGATACATACATATTTCTTTTTAATTTCTGTAGCACTGATATCTTTGAACTCGTCCCCAATAGCTTTACTCATTTTTTCCGCATCGTACTTTGTCGAACATTTTATAAGTATTCTATTGTTAGATATCGCGTTAACACCAATCACTTTGGCACCAATCTTACTTAAGTTAATTTTCTTCCTGATTTTATTTTGTATATTTTCTGAAGATTCTTAAGCATTTTTCGATGAAACTATTAATTTGTAATCAATATCGGGTAATGAGTGGCACTTATATGCCTCTTGAATTCTTCAAGGCTACTGTTAAAGATGTCAACAGTTTTAGAAGCGTTATTTAACAACACCATACCTCGTGTCATGCTATGCCGAGCTAGTACGTCCGTTCTGCTATGTGGGATACATAGAAGATGTAGTTGATCGGCACATACAACTTATAACATTCTAGGAGCTATGGGCTACCTATTAAATTATTAATGATTTAAGCCCCGTTACTGCAAGGGCCCCACTTCTCCTCGACAAGAGACTTTGGCAAGCGTTTCTGTGAGCAGATCTTCATGTTGCATCGCGGGTACTCTCCGTGCATTCTTATATACAGGTATCTAAGAAACTTTTTTTGAATCTGTTCCAATTTCTCAATGTATTTTTTCTGGTATGGGGTCCATACTGCAGAGGCATATTCAATTTTAGACCTTATTATGCAGTTATACAAAGCCATCATTGCTTTAGGATTTGAAAACTGTTTGCACGATCTTATGACAAACCCTAGAAGCTTGTAGCATGATGTTGTCAACTGCAATATATGGTCTGAAAATATAAATTTGGGATCAAAGACCACCCGTAGGTCCTTAATGAATTTTACTTTGTTGTAAGAATAGAATTAATTCTGTTTTCAAATGTAAGAACCGTTCTAAAACTTTTCCTTTGCGTAACCATCTAATGACGGTGTGTAGGACAACATCGCTATAATCAGCTTGTAATTCTTCAAGTAGTTCTTTAAATTTTCGATGATTAAGTTCACGCGCGCGAATGAAATTTATAATGTTTATAACCGTATTCATTACATCCTTCAACTTGCTATTCGAAATTTGACATGCCAAAGTTTCTTGAAGCAAATGAATGGGCAGCAAATTTGGTAAATTCCATTCTTTCTTCATTAAGGCAATCAAACCATTGTTTGCACCCACCATTGACGGACAACCATCATTGCACACTGATATCAATTTATTTAAAGGTATACCGTGTTTTTCCACAAATTCTTTCAGAGCAACCATAAAATCACAACCTCATATTATGACCCTTCATGGTTATGACGGATAAGAAGTCTTCTTCTATGATCCCGTCCATTGTGCAGTAACGCACAAACAATGAGCACTGAGACATGGAAGTTGCCTGGAATCACAAGCAAGACTGAAGTATTTGCAGTTTTTCAATTTGCCTCAAACATGTTTTTTTGAAATATCAAAGCGGCGGCGACGTTGATTCAGAAATGAGAAATTTTGGAACAGAGTCTGAGAAACAGTTAACATACACTCCTTTATTAATTCAGCATCAGTGAAGGGTTTCATCTTTTTTGCAAGAATATTACAAACTTGGAAAGATGCTTTTTGATAACCGCCTCATTTTGTCCGACTGCTGTGGTCATAATATTTTGTTGACGACGAATTGACAACTTCAAATGAGAAACTTTATTCTTCCTCTCATTCGATTCCAATGGAGAGGTTTCTGTAAATGCATTATGCTTACTTGTATAGTGGCGAAATAAATTGTATCCTTTAATTTTTACAACAGTTTCCCGGCATATTAAACAAAAAGCAGTACCTTCCTTTTGTCCACTTTTGAAACAAAATTCTACTTCCCATTTTTCTTGAAAACACCTATTTTCATCGCATATCTTCCTTTTAGTAAAACTTTTTGATGATACCCCCGCCATTATATTAAAGAACCCTTACGAGTATTTTACTAGGACACAAGGATACGGCATTGTGCGTTATGCATGAAACGCGTGGCCGGCCGAATTGAGCAGAGGTGGTGCACGGTTGCCGGGACTACGAGTATAAAGCCGCTTCCGCTGTGCTCACTTGCTCTTATATCCGTGTTCCCGTCCCGCGTACTTCTATTTAGTTACTTACTTACTTCGTAAGCAAAATCAGTTTTGGTAATCATTTTGTACTAAAAATGATTTCTATAATAATAATAAGTGTTTAGTGCAGTCCCATGCCGTACATGAAAAAGTAAAAAAAATATATAAAAAGAAAGCAGCAGATATTTGTGCGGGCCACACAAATATCTGCCACGGGCCGCAGTTTCACGACCATGGCTTTAGAGTGTTGCTTTTCAGTCCAGCAATATGAAATCACATAACCTTCAAACAGCTTCAGTACATGTCCGTTCTTGGCGAACCGAATCCAAGGTTATATTTCATATTACAGCGAAAGTATGATGGTTTTATATCTAGTTGTATATTCTCGGTTTTAAACAGTTTATGAAGCTTATTGATGCTCAGATTGGATTCTAAAAGCAGAATGTCCACGGCAGTAACGCGACTCACTACAAATCAATTTTTCAATGAACGTTTTAACTGCAGCCGACAGTGATGCAAATTTTGCCGATCCACTTCCATGCTTCTCAGCAAAGACTTACCTTTCTCGTGAAGTTTTTTCATAATATATTGTACTCTGTATCTCGTGATTCCCAGCACATTAAGGATTTTTTTTGACAAACTAGTAAAAAAGAGGATTTTATGTGATATTTGATGGAATAAGTTTTTTCTTATTCACATTTTTTAGTGCCCGTTGATGTTTGATACTAACTGCGGTATAATATTTGAGCAAAAAATCGTCTTGAATAAGTTTTTGTTTTGAATCATAAAATGCCACATGAAACTTCTGAATATCCATCGTTCTCAAGGTATGTGCATCTAAATGCCTTTTTATTGTGAGTGCATGTTGGCGCATTTGGCATATCCTTGGGGAATATCTGTGAAAACAGGAAAAAATAGACTCAAAAGATTACCAATTTTAAATTTAGTAAAATAATAATTTATTATATTAAAAAAAGGTTAATAATTACAAAATAGTGACATGCTTAATGTGCACTTTTTATTTAAAAAACACTCTTATTTAATCCAAAATATTAACCTACGACCCTAAAATAGGTTCTTAGTTTGGGTTTAATTAAAGGAAGAAATAGAACTAGCCTGAAACACTATTTTAATATGTCAGCTCGGAGGGCCAGGAGTGTCCCTCCTCCGCGACTGCCTCTGTTCTTCCTGTTACGTGGTACAGTTTTCCGAAAAGCTTGGTGAAATAGGTGCTTGAAGTTAACCATGTCTCAGTAAGAGCAACCAGAAGTGGTTTTTGACACATTATGCTAGTCATAAAATCTAAAATTTTGTTATTTAAACTTTGAAGTTTTGATATATTCCACTAATGTTGGTTTTCGTGTGTGTTGGTGTCGGCCGTCTTGATTTTGGGTCGTGGCCTCCGAAATGACCACTCGTTGAAGGCCACGTTTTCAGGTCAGATCATCGGGTCCATGAAAAAATTGAAACTTTTTTCCGGAATTCCTATTTTAAATGAGTCGTACCGTTTGTGTCTCGTAACGAGTAAAATCTAAATCTGGCTTCTTTTTTTTAGAAATGAAGTTATTTGATCTACCGTGGTAGCCCGGTGGAACATGAATACATGTAGGTGTAGATTTTTTGGGATGGCCACCAAGTTGTCATCCGTAAATCCTGTCCCTTTAGAAATTGGGCGAGACCGTATTCATCGGCCGTTGACGACGGCATCACTGTATGACTTTGCAGGCGTGGTCATCTGTTCGGACGTCGGGGAAAGTACCGATGATGTTTGTGTATCAGATGCCCCTGCAGTAGACGTGGAGATGTTATCTTCCCCGGATGCATGTTTTTTAGTGCAGGATCTAGTCGTCATTCTGCGCGCATTGAGGCCGCTTGCGGGCGCTACGGCTATGATACCGTGAGTACTGGAAGGGCCGGGCGGGGCGGCAGGGGGCGCAGATGGCACGCTAGACGGCTGCAACGCTTGAGACCCACACACGTTTGCGTCACTCACACTGGCACTGAGGCCCGGCGCTGGTACTTTCAAGACCGTACTTGTACCTTGCGCGATGGTACCGATAGTTGCAGTAGGTAGGATTGTATTTGTCACTTCGCGATTCAAAATTGCTTCAACGGACTTTAATCGCACTAACAATTCATCAATTATCTTGCCTGGATCGAGGATAATGTTCTTTAATTCTTGGAGCTGGAATCACTCATTTTAAATTCGCTAGAGAGTAATGAAAACTCTTTAAACAATTTTTAAACGACAGCGTGACGTAGTTGTGTGTACGTGATGTGATAAATTAGTAAAAATGTTACTTCTAGTCTCTTACTAAGAAAGTCTTGTTCAATGGCGTCAAATGCGGCACTCATATCTAAAAGTGAAAGAAGTGCTAACTTACCTGACTATGGCAAGGGTTAATATCTGACAGGACACGAAGTAATCCGGTTTGTGTTGAGTGGAATCTCCTATAAGCGGATTGATTATCGGTAAATAATTTATTCGGGTTTAAGTGGGAGGTTATTTGAGAAGCAGCAATTTTTTCGAGTATCTTTGCTATGAAAGGCAGATTTGGCACAGGTCGATAGTTACCCAAGTTGTCGGCATCAAGCTGTGGTTTTTTTTATGATTAACTGCTGCAGACTTAAGTGGTTCTGGAAAGTCATCTGTACTTAGGGACTTATGGACTTACTTAGGGAGCTAACACGTTGCTACATTTCTTGAGGAGAAAAGTTCGGATAGGGTCAAGAACACATTTTTTATTTGGCGAACTTACAATTAACTTTCCTACTTCTTCTAGCGTTGTAGGTTTAAATGATGACAGGGAACATTTGGAATTGGCTGTAGATATTGGCGGGGGGGCAGAAGATGTGGAGGCGCGTAGAGATTCTATTTTTTCACAGAAAAACTTAGAGAAGGCCTGCGTTGTAATGCAGTTGTAACTGAGTTTCAGAGACGTGGATTTTTTCGCTCAGAGTCAATTTTGTTGATCCAGTATTTGGATCTTTTGGAACTTATTTTTCTTCTGTATTATATCTGAGTATTAAACCACTCGTCTCGTGGAGCAATGTCGGGGTTTCTTCGGTACGACCTTTCTAGTTTACGCATTAGCCTCTTCTGACTCCGACACTCTGTCAAACCAGCCATCAGACTAACGAATTTTCCTCGTTTTCGAGGTGGTTGAAGCATATTTATTTAATAAACTTAATAGAATTTTATTATACTCTTCGATAAGTTCTGTCATCGTCTTAAATTCCCAGTTGCTTCCTATGCATAAAGATGAAATTTTAAGTTACTCGAGGAAATTGTCGAAATCAAATTTACGCCATTCCCTCGATTCTATTGTTCTATATGGAACTTTAGGCGGATTGAAATCAATTTCAGTGTGGACAAGACGATGATCCAATGAACCTATGTCAGACACTAACCTACCTTTAGCAATGCTAAATGAATCTCTTAATTGAGATAGGTTAGATTTAAATGGCAAATTGACTACAAATCTACCGTTACCATCGCTTTTATGCGAGCCTTCGAAAATCTTTTTACAGTCACTATCTTCCAGAGAGGGATGTTTGCTATTTTCGGTTTCTTCAACCTTCCTAAACTTTTCTAATTGGTTACGCGAGGAATTTAACGAAATATGACAAACTTTAACTGGCCTCGTGTTATGACTCTGTACAGCTCCTGATATTATCGAGCCTAGCTCCGTTCGATGCAATTGTATCTGATTCGTACGAAACACCTGCCAGAAAACCATGTCAATTGAGGCTGGCTGGTAAAACTGTAGATCAGCAATCTGGATACCGCCTGGAATGTTTAAAATTTTTGGGTTAATTTGTTAATTTTTGTCTGCGGATCAATCAGATTGACATAATTTTTTTGTACAAGCTTTCTAAGATCGACAAGTGATTGGTTGTGGAATTGCCATTATCCGCACTGATATGTAGCAGGGTGTGATGTTTTCGATCATAAACACTGCATTTTTCCTTTCAACTGCACAACTTTGAAAGGTGCCCATCCCCTGTTTAAGGCAGTTATAACATAGGTTGCTCTCTGAAGCAAACTTTCTTCGTGCCAGTGGTTCCTTGTTAAATGTTTTACAAGAATAAATAAAATGGCTGTTGTTACACAAAGCACAATTAATGTTGCTTGATGCTAACAAAACCTTAGTCGTGGCATTCTTTTCCTTAAAATTAAAAAAAAACTTAGGTTTGGTTGCAACCGTTCCGCTTTCTGTGGCAATCCACCATTATCACCTTGGATAGTTTCCAGGATCTGAGACCATTGCAATATAAAATTGCTAAACTGCTCAAAAGATGGATAAACTTTATCGCAATTGATTTCCAAAGACCATGCGGTGTGATTGTCTAATTTTGAGGTTAGAATACGTATGATCAGTGTGTCCCAGTATTCAGTCGGCAGATTCAAATGTTTGCTCACTTCTAATATCAATTTCGTTGCTCAAATACGATTCCAATCTTGTTATTGAACCTCTTTTTCTATAAACATTTGGATGCTTTCTAGGATATTATTTTTAGCAAAGGGAGTAGCAGGAAAGGCTCCGTTGTCTTTGCAATGTGTATTGTACAAATAGATGCATTTCTTCTGACACGAGAACATTGTTCAAGAGTAATTCCTCGTAAGACTCGGAAATGAAGTTCTCCTCTTTGAGTTCATGTGTAAACCGCTCTTAATGTTCAGGGCTTACTGATCCAAGCTATCCATTTGCTACCCTCGTCTATTAATATTACGTCTATGTACTGTTAGTATTACGTCTATGAGAAGATTAATGGCAAAAATAGAGTTGATATTTATTTTGAAAGACTGGAGAATATTTACGAAATGACCTTTACAAAAGCTTACAAATAAGGATTTTTCATTTTTATACAATTAGTTATTTACAATATCACGGGCAGTGAAGGTGAATGTTAAGGTGAATAGATGCATTTCTTCTGACACAAGAACATTGTTCAAGAGTAATTCCTCGTAAGACTCGGAGACGAAATTCTCCTCTTAGAGTTCAGGTGTAAACCGCTCTTAGAGTTCAGGGCTTACTGATCCAAGTTATCCATTTGCTACCCTCGTCTATTAATATTACGTCTATGTACTGTTAGTATTACGCGATAATTCACGAACGCAGAGTTTCATTTTAATTATCATTTTTAAAGGCATTTACAAAATTACTGATTGCATCTAAACGTTTAACGGCTAATATTTGACGGAGAATGCAGATATCTAAGCAAGCCATGCCCCTAAAGAATTGTGTTGAATGTTTGCTGAATGAATAACTTGACGTATATAATCTGCAAATGTTACAGCAGAATTCATACACGATGTGTAGTCAGTGACGTAGATTCCTGCGATGTCTGTACGCAGTGCTCCAATGTGCAATAGGATTAAGGTGGCCATACACGTTAGGGTTTGCATGATGGTTATGACCGTACAAGCTTAACCGACAGGCAAACCCTGGTGTGTTAAGATTAATGGCAAAATAGAGTTGATATTTATTTTGAAAGACTGGAGAATATTTACGAAATGACCTTTACAAAAGCTTACAAATAAGGATTTTTTCATTTTTATACAATTAGTTATTTACAATATCACGGGCAGTGAAGGTGAAGGTTAGGGTGAATAGATGCATATTTTCTGACACAAGGACATTGTTCAAGAGTAATTCCTCGTAAGACTCGGAGACGAAGTTCTCCTCTTAGAGTTCAAGTGTAAACAGCTCTTAGAGTTCTGGGCTTACTGATCCAAGTTATCCATTTGCTACCCTCGTCTATTAATATTACGTCTATGTACTGTTAGTATTACGTGATAATTCACGAACGCAGAGTTTCATTTTAATTATCATTTTTAAAGGCATTTACAAAATTACTGATTGCATCTAAACGTTTGATGGCTAATATTTGACGGAGAACGCAGATATCTAAGCAAGCCATGCCCCTAAAGAATTGTGTTGATTTTTTGCTGAATGAATAACTTGACGTATATAATCTGCAAACGTTACAGCAGAATTCATACACGATGTCATACATGAGTCAGTGACGTAGATTTCTGCGATGTCTGTATACAGTGCTCCAATGCGTGTAGGATTAAGGTGGCCATACACGTTAGGGTTTGCATGATGGTTATGACCGTACAAACTTAACCGACAGATGGCAAAATAGAGTTAATATTTATTTGAAAGACTGGAGAATATTTATGAAATGATCTTTAGAAAAGCTCTCAAATAAGAATTTTTTTCATTTTTATACAATTAGTTATTTACAATGTCGCGCGCAGTGAAGGTGAAGGTTCAGGTGAATATGTAAGAGATGCCCTCGTCTTCTCACACAGACTGTAAATAAGGCGCCGGGTAGTCCTTTGTAGCCGCTATATGCCGGGAGGAAGCTAGTGAACTGCCACGGTGGAGGTCTTAAGCGGGGAAGAGACAGGGTCCAGGGGGGTAGAAATCAAAGCCAAATTTCCAAGAGAAGTCCGGAGAGAGGTCCAAGGGTCAGGCTGAAGAGGCGGTGAATTGTTGCTACGGTACGAGTTCGAATTGTAATGATGTTGTGACGGTACATGGTTTGTACTGACGTATTTATAGCCCGGACCTACACCCTCGCCTCGTGCGAGGGTTAGCGCAGCTAACCGCCTTCCTTCCGAGCAGGCCAAGCTTTAGCGGGTTATGACCTCTGCTGTGTTCCAAACCGCAGAGGTCACAATAGCAACAATTGTCCGCCGTCTCCTGCGCTTTCGTCTGAACTCCATGACCTCTCTCCATCTAATTTATTTAATTTTACACTTCGGTTTATACAACATTTGGTGGGCCCCCCGAACCCACATTATTCGGGGGAAACTTGAATAACTCTCTTAATTCTAAACTTAGCCTAAGTTACATTTTGGTATTACATAACCGAGAGTCGTCCTACACATCCATATTGTTTATTTGCTCTCGCAAATCAATCTGATATCAAGATACATTACAGATTTTCCTCCCTTCGATATACTTATAGTTATGATGAAGCATTCCATTGGTTCGCCCAGAGGGAGGGTGCGGGGAAGGGTAGGGAAACGGGGGCCTTCTGCACCCATTTGGTCCCAGGGTGTGGACGGCAGTGGCGTACGGAAAAGTCGGAAACGAGGGCTGGCACAGTAAAACTTATTACCGTTGTCGACCTCTCCGTATAGCCCTTATTCATGCGAAAAAATAGTTTTTATTAAACTAACATATTACGAACGAAACGATAGTGAAATTAATCTTATAACTAATCCTAAAGCCAATTTTTTAGAAGACGAGGACGGCCTCTGAAGGAACTCACTTCCTCGTCTTCGTTTACAAATTTTATTTATAAATTTAATTTTGAAGAAGAAGACGGCCGGAATAGGAATCGTCCTCTTCCTCGTTCACCGTCCGAATAGATCATTCAGAATAGATGCATTTCTTCCGACACAAGGACATTGTTCAAGAGTAATTCTTCGTAAGACTCAGAGACGAGTCGTTATTAGAGTTCAGGGCTTACTGATCAAAGCTATCCATTTGCTATCCACCTATTAATATTACGTTTATGTACTGTTAGTATTACGTTTATGAGAAGATTAGTGGCAAAAGTAGATTTTTTTTGTACACCCTGTGCGAGACGATAGAGTTATCCACAACTATAAATGTCTATACACTACAATAAGTGAAAGGTTTTTGACCTTATGGATACGACTGTCTGAAAAGGTGAGTTTTAAGTTTAGCTCTAAATTCTGCCAAAATTTATCATTTTTTCTAAGACACATAAAGCAGGCAATTATGTTGAATTGACATTTCGAAGTGAGCGGCTTCATGCAGGTGTTCGGCGAACTGTTCCTCCTCTGACGGCAGCTGACCGGCTTCAGCACTGAGTGATAATGCCAGAAGTTCACGAGGAAGCTCAATTGATTTTTCTTGATTATACCTACGTGTATGGTAACAAAGCTAGTAAGCCGGTATCAAAACATCTTTGTGGCTGTCCCGCGTGGTCACTGTAAGTTCACCGGCAGTTAAATTATTTTTCAGAAAATCACATGGTTTGAAGATTTTCACCGCATCCTCGTCTCTAATTTCATCAAACGCATCCATCAAGATATGGATCTGCCAGGAGCCTTTGCTCTGCAGACAGAACCGCAATAAGCTATGAATGGCTGGTTCACTACCGGCGCCTGCCAGAAAGTGTGTGACCGATTCCACACTGATGGACACACATACGCCAGCAAGTTCGCGAGGAAGCTCAATTGATTTTTCTTGGTTATACCTACATGTATGGTAGCAAAGCTAGTAAGCCGGTATCAAAAAATCTTTGTGGCTGACCTGCATGGTCACTATAAGTTCACCGGCAGTTAAATTATTTTTCAGAAAATCACATAGTTCGAAGATTTTCACCATGGCGTCCTCGTCTCTAATTTCATCAAACGCATCCATCAAGATATGAATCTGCCAGGAGCCTTTGCTCTGCAGACAGAACCGCAATAAGCTGTGAATGGCTGGTTCACCACCGGCGCCTGCCAGAAAGTGTGTGACCGATTCCAAACCGATGGACACACATACGCCAGCAAGTTCAAGATATCCGTATTATAAGTAAGCTATTGAGTGCCTCCTGCAGCCCTGCCATCTCCAAAGTATAGTTTTTGATGCTATGCGTGCTTAAGTTAGTTTAAAAATGCTTATAGCCAGATGTACAAGCTAGGTTGGATGGAACCTAGTACATACTGCCCACGTGAAATCCAGTGGCATTCACTAAGTCGACTGCTATAAAGAATGTGGAAATGTCCAAACTAGCAAGCTATAGAGTGCCCCCTGCAAGTCCTGCCATCTCCAAAGTATGTTGAAGATCCGGACTGCAGTCGGTCACCTGAACATATAGTATGCGGTCAGTGTTCTTAGTGAACTCACACAGTCCGAGGTCCGGCACTCCTGGCTGAACATATCCAACAGGAAACTCGGTACTGTGAGTTTCTTCTGCTCCCTTCCCTTGAAGAACTCCCCAAGTTTTGCTGTCCAAGATGACTAATTTTTCTTTTCTGTTGATCTTAAAGTTGGGAAAAAGTAATCCAGTTCTACTTCAGAGAAACGGTGCAACCTAACACTCGTTCCCAGGTCTTGTTCTCTTATGTCGTAACTCATTACACCCAGACTGCCTTGCTTCAGGCTCTGGGTAATGAGTCTCCTGGGCCTTCTCCAGTTTGCGCTCCTTCCATCCTTGTGGCCACTTTAACTTGGAACAGTTTCACATTGCCATCTTCAAAGGCGTCAGTAAAGTTTTTGATGTTATGCACGCACAAGTTAGATAAAAAATGCTTATAGCCAGACGTACAAACTAGGTTGGATGGAATCTGGTACATACTGCCCACATGAAATCCAGTGGTATTCACAAAGTTGACCACCATGAATAATGTAGAAATGTCCAAACTAGAAAGCTATTGAGTGCCCCCTGCGAGTCCTGCCACATCAACAAGTAGCACCTTTCTTCCTTCACTACTCCTAAAGTGTGTTTGTTAACACATAGATCAATTCCTTCTGCATTCTCTGCTGTAGTTGAGTCTTGTATTTTAAACTTTAAGTTGGTAGAAAATAACTCTTTAACCTTGGGAGAAGCATTTAAAAAACGCATTAGTGTTTTTTTTGTTGGTAACACCCACAAAAACAAACAGATCAACAACATATTTTTTTGTACAAGCTTTTCAAGATCGACAACTTGATTGGTCATGGAATTGTCTGGGCAAATAAAATAAACAGTTGTGTATTTGCTTAAAGTGGAAGCAACCATCTGTCATCTGCTATAAAATAACAGCAAGAGACGTAACGGTCCTGTACACATTTATGTGTACGGGGGAAATAATAATATATTTATACGGGGGAAATACATTTAGACGACTCAAAAAAAGATTTTTTTTATTTCATAATTTGTTATCTGATAACTGATTGGTCTTGGAATTGTCTCGATCCGGCCCGCCACGCAGTAGGTGGGCAGACGCATCTGCTGCCAAGACCTGGACAAACCTCGCCCCTTAAACCCTGCTTTGTCACCAAATGTAGGTGACCTATGGAAGAGGTGTTGGCTAGCTAATAAATGGTTGCCGAGGCAGCAGTACCCATATCCGCCTCCCAAATAAATAGCTATAAATATATAGCTCCAATATATATAGTTTCTTGAGGATTTCTATTTCCTTTGTCATTGCTGGGGTAGACTCTGTCACAAATCTTTTTAAAATTAGGGCAGTTGGGCGTAATAATAGGGGCTTTTGTAAAGAGGGGGATTCTACAGCCAGGACTTGTAGGAGGAAAGCCTCTGCTAAATTCCTCGTATGCAGAGGAATTACGATCAGCCCGATGATTTCACTGCCTGACTTCTTGTGAGCGGCTTCATACAGGTATTCGGCGAAATGTTGCAGCCTCTCGTCCCTGCGCTGATGGCAGCTGACCGACTTCAGCGCTGGATGATAATGCCAGAAGTTTACGAGGATGCTCAATTGGTTTTCTTATGTATAGTAGCAAAGCTAGTAAGCTGATTTATCAAAAAATCTTTGTAGCTGTCCCGCGTGGTCACTATAAGTTCACCGGCAGTTAACTTATTTTTCAGAAAATCATATAGTTTGAGGATTTTCTTCCTGGCATCCTCGTCTCTAATCTCATCAAACCCATCCAGCAAGACGTGAATCTGCCGGGAATCTTTGCTCTGCAGGCAGAACCGCAATAAGCTAAGTGTGGCTACTTCGCTACCGGCGCTTGCCAGAAAGTATGTGACCGATTCCACCGATTGCTACTAATTTGCGCTAGCAACTTCGTGATATCCTTGGTTATATCTACATGTGTGATAGCAAAGCTAGTCAGCCGGTTTACTATAATCTTGGCAGTTATTTTTCAGAAAATAACATAGAGGATTTTCTCCCTAGTGTCCTTGTCTCTAATCTCATCAAACCCATCCAGCAAGACGTGAATCTGCCGGGAGCCTTTGCTCTGCAGGCGGAACCGCAATAAGCCATGCGGGCTGGTTAACTTCTTTTTCAGAAAAACACACAGTTTGAGGTTTTTCTCCCAAGTGTCCTCGTCTCTAATCTCGTCAAATGCGTCTATTAAAACATGAATCTGCCGGGAGCCTTTGCTCTGCAGGCAGAACCGCAATAAGCCATGCGTGGCTGGTTAACTTCAAAAACACACAGTTTGAGGTTTTTCTTCCAAGTGTACTCGTCTCTAATTTCGTCAAAAGCATCCATCAAAATACAAATCTTCCGGGGACCTTTGCTCTGCAGGCAGAACTGCAATAAGCTACGCGTGGCTGGTTCGCTACTGGCGCCTGCTAGAAAGTATGTGGCCGATTCCACCGATTGCTACTGATTTGCGCTAGCAAGGTCGTGATATCCTTGGTTATTGGTTATATCTAGATGTATGGTAGCAAAACTAGTAAACCGGTTTGCTGGCAAGGTCGTGATATCCTTAGTTATTGGTTATATCTAGATGTATGGTAGCAAAACTGGTAAACCGGTTTGCTAGCAAGGTCGTGATATCCTTGGTTATTGGTTATATCTAGATGTGTGGTAGCAAAACTAGTAAACCAGTTTATCAAAACATTTTTTAACTGTCACTATAATCTTGGCAGTTAAATTATTTTCAAAAAATCACATAGTTTGAGGATTTTCTCCCTAGCGTCCTCGTCTCTAATCTCATCAAACCCGTCCATCAAGACGTGAATCTGCCGGGAACCTTTGCTCTGCAACTCTACTCTGCTCTGAACTCGTTTGCTCCTACTGTTTGACCCAGTTTTACCAGCGAGTTCGCAGGCGTCGCCTCCAGTCCGCATTCTGCAAATATAAAGTCATTATCAAAATCCAGCGCAAGCTCAGCCTCTCCTCTCACGTAGAGTGTGTATACCGATACTCATCCATTGATATTCTTGTATTGTACCTACTAATATCTTTAATAATCAATCACATGTTATGTTCTCATAATCTACACGTATTTTTGTACTCCTTTTTGTACAACTTACCTATAACAATGTATGTGTTTAAAAGCCTTCAAGGCGTAATAAATAAATTAGGTATTTGGTATTAGGCGGAACCGCAATAAGTTATGCTTGGCTGGTCTTGGCAGTTAATTTATTTTTTAGAAAATCACACAGTTTGAGGATTTTCTCCCTAGCGTCCTCGTCTCTAATCTCATCAAACCCGTCCAACAAGACGTGAATCTGCCGGGAGCCTTTGCTCTGCAGGCGGAACCGCAATAAGCCATGCAGGCTGGTTAACTTCTTTTTCAGAAAATCACCCAGTTTGAGAATTTTCTCCCAAGTGTCTTCGTCTCTTATCTCGTCAAATGCGTCGATTAAAACACAAACCTATATAAAATACTTGTCTAAGCTATATGTTGATGATTTCCCGAAAGCTATTTCATTTGGTGAAAATCCAGTGTATTTTGTTATTGTAGGTTTGATCTATTTCTTTAAGGAAAGTCACCCACTTAGTATGTTTTTCGTGACAATAAATACGGAAAATTCTACCTAACTCTTTATTTACACGTTCTGTTATGTTTTGTCCAGGATTTTGCACTGTTGGTGATTTCCCAAAAGCTATTTCATTTGGTGAAAATCCTGTTGAACAGTGTATTGAGTTATTGTAGGTTTGCTCTATTTCTTTAAGGAAAGTCACCCACTTAGTATGTTTTTCGTGACAATAAATACGGAAAATTCTACCTAACTCTTTATTTACGCGTTCTGTTATGTTTTGTCCAGGATTTTGCACTGTTGGTGATTTCCCAAAAGCTATTTCATTTGGTGAAAATCCTGTTGAACAGTGTATTGAGTTATTGTAGGTTTGCTCTATTTCTTTAAGGAAAGTCACCCACTTAGTATGTTTTTCGTGACAATAAATACGGAAAATTCTACCTAACTCTTTATTTACGCGTTCTGTTATGTTTTGTCCAGGATTTTGCACTGTTGGTGATTTCCCAAAAGCTATTTCATTTGGTGAAAATCCTGTTGAACAGTGTATTGAGTTATTGTAGGTTTGCTCTATTTCTTTAAGGAAAGTCACCCACTTAGTATGTTTTTCGTGACAATAAATACGGAAAATTCTACCTAACTCTTTATTTACGCGTTCTGTTATATTTGGTCCAGGATTTCGCACTGAAGTATGTAAGATTCGTATGCCTAACTTATTCAAGCTGTTTTCCCATTTTTTTTAATGTAAATTGTGACCCATTGTCCATCAACAAAACATCTATTTGTATTGTTTTGTTAAAATCCTCTACACAATTTAGCACGGTCTTAGTACTTGCTACCCTCAATTTATATAGTTTTATGAATCTACTAAGAAATGAATCTTGTATCACAAATATGAATTTCACCCCTCCTATCCCTCTTGGTAAAGGTTCGTATAAATCTGCATAGCTAGTTGTCCTACTTCTTGGGTCATTATGGATTCACTCGGCCCTACAGTTGGTTGAATTTTGCGTTTGGCCAGCTGACATAGGTGACACCCTCTAACTATTCATTTTATATCTCGATTCATACCCGGCCAGTAATACTTGTCTCCCATAGCTGGACCTGTTTTAAAAATTCCCCCGTGTCCAATTTCTAAATGTATCATTTTAACCAACTCTTCAGTTAATTCTTCTGGTACCGCTAACACCGTCTTGTTTTGCCCTGTGGTGTAATACAAGGTATTACCTATTTTTTTTGTAATTTTTTAAATATCTGTTAAGATTATTTGTCGGTGATCTGAATTTTCTTTTGCGCAAATATACCAAAGTTTCTCCCAAAAATGAGTCCTGATTTTGTAGCACAATTATATTTTCTAAGTATTTTCAAATCGGTTGTCTCCCTTTAACTGCAAAATTTGCTCTTTCTGGGCATGCGTTTTTCTCCTCCTGTACGTTTTCCGCGTCACAAGAATAGCGAGACAAAATATCAGGTCCTATATTTTCTTTCCCTTTGACGTACTCTACTGTGAAGTTAAATTGGTTCAAATACAAAATCCACCTAGTTATCCTACCGCTATACAGTTTCCAGCTTTTCAAAAATGTCAGTGCTTGATGGTCCGTTCTAATTATTTAATGAACACCTCTTAAATATGTCTCAAATTTATGTGAAGCGTATATTATTGCCCATAACTCTTGTTCTGACGTAGTCCATTTCAATTCTGGTCTAATGCCCTGCTAATAAACCCAATTACGTGGTGATTTCCCTCCTCGTCTAACTGATATGATTTCCCTCCGGTTGCGAATCCTGAGCTGTCTGTCTGTAAGTAGTATGTACTATTTGGATCGTGATGGTGTAGTATGACGGACTCTAAAAATAATGATTTTAGCTTCTCGAATGCACGTTTTTCTACTTCACCCCATTGCCACGTTCGATTTTTTTGCAATAAATCACACAATATCCGTGTAGTTTCTCAGTATTTATTCGCGAATCTACGATAATAATTGCAAAGTCCAAGGAAAGCTCTAACATGTTTTATTTTCTTAGGTACCAGAAAAATTTTTATCGCCTCTATTTTATCAGGATCCATTTGTACTCCATAAGGCATTATGATATGCCCTAACATAAACAGAAACGAAACCTCCGTAAACAGAAATTGACATTTTTCGAGCTTACAAGTCATGTTTGCTGCTTCTAACCTTTCAAGCACTGCGTTTACGTGTTCAAAATGATCTTCTCGACCCCCACATGTGTATATTATTAAATCGTCTAGATAGTTAGCACAGAATTCCCGCAACCCCGGTCCCAGTATTTTGTCCATTGCCCTTGGAAAACTCCCAACTGATGTCTTTAATCCTTGCGGAAGAACCTTGTAAACGTATGATTTTCCATTGTAAACAAGCTCAGTGTATTTGCGACTTTCCCGACTGATAGGTATCTGAAAATATGCAGAATTAAGGTCTATTGTTGTTATATATCTAACACCATGGAGACGTTGTATAATCTCAGATGTTAGAGGTGGTTTTGTAGCATAGATTATTTATTTTTATTATTTTTTAACGGCAGAGCTGGGACTCTCAACAGGATAGTGGAAAAGCAACAGGTTCCTTCTTTGTGAGCATTGAATATGAAATAAAAGATTAGATTTCAAAATAACAGATGCTAGTATATTTAACTAAAAGGAACATTGTAGCATTGAATATTGTAGGAACATTGTTATAATGACACGGTTTTGTGAACCAAAGCATAGTTAATATTGGAGAAATTACTAAAGAACAAATAATAAATACCTGTGGACCATGCGATATTCTAAATTATAGCTATCAACCTGTAAACACTTTGACGATGAGTACATGTTACGCGCCGGATGCTGGGAATATTTTGAGAATACTCCAGGGCAGCCGCCACCATCTCGTTGTCTAACCACCATAATGGTTATCAGTTGCTCCTGATTTTGTAAGCAAATGTCTCCCTTGTTTTTTTCGTAAAGATCTTTTATTGTTTGTTTTAGAAGCCATTCTTTTTGTTCTTTTCAATTCTAGCCGTTTAAATTACTAGGACTCCTGTTGAAAATCTTATGTAAAGAATAATAAGGTCGCTTGGAATTGAAAGAAACTACTGCAGCTGCGCAACGACCCATATTGGACTGTTTTAGGGCCGGTTTTATAAACGTCCGTTCGTTATGCTTGATACCATTTTTGGTTTACCGCCACAAATTTTTGGTCTACCGCCCGATTTTGCCGTTTTATAAACGTTCGTTAGGTTATCGGTAGGTTATGCTTAACTGACTGATTTTGACCAGTTAAACGGGTAACGATCCGTTTTGTTGCTTGTTGGCGCTCAAATGTTTTTTGACAGCTGTCAGTAGTAGTTGGTTGTTGCCCGACGATCGCTTATTTTAAAGAGACAGTATTATATTATTTGCATTTGTGACATGTATTATTCATGGATAATTTTAATTTCGAGACATCCCTGTGGATGCCCCCGTTTTCAGCATTAAACATCTCGGCTACTTGGCTCCAAGCTGCTTCCTTCGAAGAATTTGTAACAGCGTCTGTTTTTTTCCATGTCAATGATGGCATTTTCTCAACTAAAGAGATAAGACTGTTTAACTCCTCTGAAGTGAAATTTTTGCCTTGTTCATTTTGATATCTGAAAAATTACAATAATTACATTAAAACTTCATCAGTGATAGTGTAAAAATGACTTAGGTTATGTGAAGACGCAACGCGTATGATAATAATACTAATTGTGACCAAATCACTGATATTTTATATGATTAATAAAGATTTATATGATTAATAAACATAAACTTACATAGTTTTGAAGTATATTTTAGAATTGCGTTGATAATCGTGTTAATAATCGCGTCAGCAAACACTCCAAGCATTTAAAATAACAATCAAATTTGACAGCTAAAGTAATACCCATAGATAAAAACAATAATTTTCCAAAAACATTGCCAGTAAAAAAACTAGGACCAAACGTAACCGATGACCGCTAGTAATGCAAATTTGTTTATAGTACGTAAAATAAAATAACGAACAGATAGCGGTTCGTTAACGAAAAACGGTTCTTTACGTAACAGAAATTTGGTACTTCGTTTATAAAACCGGCCCTTAATTCTTTTTCCACAAATAAATTTTGCAATAACTCCATTAAAACTCTCAACAATTTTACTGTCTAAACAATTTACTAAACTTCGTGCATTACTGACAAGCCGAGAATTAGCATCCATAATTTTTGAAAATATAATATTATTGCTTTGTAACTGTGGAACGTGATTGTAGTCTAATATTTTATTTGGATCAAGTTTAAATATGCAGAAGTATGGTAAACAATCTTTATGTTCACCCAAAACATGTTTGGGTCCATTTAATAAATCTTTCCTTAAATTGATAATTTTTTGGTCCAAAGCACTATTTGATTGCATCCTGTAATTTGGACTACCGCCTTCCTAAAACGAAGTTTGTTGGTTGAAATAATTTTTCTAAACTCCAAAGGAAAGCCGGTATCTTTTGTAATTTTTTCAATTTGATTGTTGTAGTTTCGAATTAAGTGGTTAGAGCATTCTATTTTCTGCACTGTAATATTGGGATACGGGTGACTGTTTCTAATTCTGGCATAAATACTGGAGTCTCCATCGGCAATGAGGGTTGAATATATAAGACCGTACATACTCATCGATTGTTGGAAGCCATCTAAAATTGCTTCATCTTCCATTCCGCTTGAAGAACCAACATAATTTTTAAAGCATGTGTGCTTGGGCGTAGGAATTTTCAAATTTATAGCTCTTGCGCAGGTTGTCCAATATTGTTTTTATGTATTTTCGGACATTCCTTATAATTTTCCGGCTGGGCTCCAGAACAGTTTGCGCAGGTGGCGGGACCATTTTCTCTCTGCTTCTTGCATTCCTGCGTGAAATGATCACCCGCGCACTTGACGCAGTGAGGAGGCAGGTGGCACATCATTGATGAGTGTCCAAAATGCTGGCAGCGGTGACAGTGAGAGGGAGCTGTTTTCTTATTAAGATATTCCACTCTTAACTGCCATGTAAATAACTTTTTTTTGTGTGGTAACCGATAATCGTAGCAGCTCCTGAGAGGGCTGAGTAGTTGTTTTTATAAGATCGCTTGGACCAACACGCATCAGCTACTACAGTGATTATCGGCATCCTGTTTTCGTCAACATCTCCGCTTTGAATAGCCAGTTTTTTTCTTCGTCGGCTGCCGCAGCCATACTGGTAAATTTGGTTTTCTCCCACCATTCACAAACCTTCTTATGATATTTTCCATATCCAGCAACAGATATGGACAGAACTTCAAGGGTAGCACATAGCTCTTCCGTGCCCGAATAACTCGATCCTATGCTCATTATTCCCGATACAAAAGATTCGTTGATGCCAATGCCTTCTTGTAGGCTTTCTGACGTTTTTAGTTTAAAAGTTTTACCACATAACATGCATTTTAAATACAAAGTAGTGTTAAGCCATTTCTATTTTCTAAGGCAATTCGTAAATGCTTTAAATTGCAGTTAAAAAGGGAATCATGTTGACAATTACATTGGAGTTGTTTAAAAAAATAATCAAATTGTACTACTCTCCGCCCTTCTATGCAAATATCATTGCTTTCTTCTATTATCTCTTCAATAGTAAGCTCCTGCTCCGATTCTTCACAGATCCATCCTTGGTCTTCGGTCACAGGTAATTTCACCAAAGAATTGCTGTTTTTTTGCTCCTAAACAATGTAGAAATAAAAACTGATTACCATGCTATTCAATCTGATTTTGAAATTATTAGTATAAATTTTAGTAAAATACGAACCTATTATCATGATGTTGGGAACACGTGTCATAAAAATTATAAAAATTTGAAAAAATTCTCGCCCTTCGACAATATATTTTATGAGGGCTAACGCAGGTGCATGTAACAAGTGTTCCGATATATTAGGAATATATGTAAATGGGTTATGAGAAATCGCCTTTTCAAACTTTGACAATCTCAGAACAAGTTAAGTGAAGTTAGTATCCAAATGAGGTGACTAAGAGTAATTGTGAGATATTTGAAGTCCATTAAGTATAAAAGTACCTTTTCGACAGTAGTGGCTGATGAACCAATAAGAATATCCTCGTGCTCTAAATCTTCCATGTTTGGTCCTTTGTGTGCAATATTTACGGTAGGCTCATATGGTTCTATCATATGTTGGCGTTCTTGCTGTATTTTTTCCTAAATAAAAAAGCAAAAACAAAACATTAAGGAATTAAGCATCAGGTTTACATAACCATTGCAACCTAAAATAATTCACATTTACAATTACGTATTTCATTTAAAATGAAAGTAGGTAACTGTTTTTGCTAATATTGCTACTCAATTATTAATGAACACCCATGGTTTATTCTGTTTAAACAATAATTATTATTTATTGTCTAACATCCTAATTATTTTTTCGCGTTTTGCAATACCTGTCATAGATATTATGTTGTCAATTATGACTTCTCTCCTAGAGATAAACTCCCTTACTTGAAGATTGAATAACCGATTTTTTTTTTATCGGTATTTACCTAATTACAATCGTTTGTCAATTCGTTTATCTCCTCAACTCGACTCTGTTCCACAAAAAATATCGAATCTTTTGAATGTATGTATTTCTATTCATTCAATAAATTTCAACTTAATCTTTTACGTGTTTTGATTTTTATGTGACGATCCTCACATACAAATATTACTTTATCTGTAAACAAAGTATCATCTTATGTCTATTTTTCAGAAAATAGTGAATAGAAAATTTCCTAGCGTCCTCGTCTCTAATTTCATCGAACCCATCCATCAAGATGTGAATCTGCCGGGAACCTTTGCTCTGCAGTCAGAACCGCAATAAGCTACGCGTGGCTGGTTCGCTACCGAAAGTATATGACTGATTCCACACTGATTTGCACTAGCAAGTTCATGATATCCGTTAGGCGGTCTCTCAGATTTACCCTCAGTAGCCAGGAGTTGACCAAGTGATGGGACAAGCTGGTGAGGATGGTCTACTTGCCCATTCCTGGCAGATAAGATATTATAACAGCTTTGCGGGTACGCAGATCTTCCTCGCTTAGCAGCCAGCTGTCTGGACTTTTTCAACTAGTGTTATTACAGAGGTGGAGCCAATATTAATAACAAACAAATTTAAACAATCGTAAAACAAAGGCAAACCTTTAGACGTAAGATTCTTGTTCAGATTCAGCAAGCTTTCCCAATTCAAAAATGTGCATTGATCTATGACTAGGCAACCTTTGCAAAGTATGTTGAAGATCCTGGCCATCTCCAGGCTGCAGTCGGCTGCCTGAACATACAGTACACTGTCAGTATTCTTGATGACCTCACGCAGCCCGAGGTCCACTAATGAGTCCAGACACTGCTGTCTGAACATATCCAACAGAAAACTCGGTGCTGTGAGTTATTTCTGCTCCTCTTTCTTGATATTATTGAAGAACTTCTCTAAGTTTTGCTTGCTGTCCAAGATGACTGTTTTTTCTTTTCTGTTGATCTTAAAGTTGAGAAACGAGTCTTTGAAAGATTTGGCACTAAAGAAGGTTTCAATTTTGCTATCTTGAATTTCGTTTCGTCTCACCATTCTTATCAAGTACACTAAATCCAGCTCTATTTCAGAGAAACGGTGCAACCTAGAGGTTACCCGCCAGAAACTTGAAACTAATTTACAAGAAAACCTGAGAACAATGTTGCACAATCAAGCTTAAATCGAACTTAAGACTAACTTAAAACTAAACCTGAAAACAATGCTGCTTGATGCGTGTATCAAGCAACATTGTTGCACAAACAAACTTAAATCGAACTTAAGACTAACTTAAAACTAACTTAAAACTAAACCTGAAAACTAGTAGCTAGGACGCTCGTTTTTTTAAAGAGAGAATCGCCAGTAGCCCAGGGCTTCTTCTCTTATGTCGTAACTCTTTACAAGTAAGATTTAAGCACATCAAGTAAGATGTGCTTAAATTGTTGTTGTAAATTTTGTTGGCGGTTCGTTGCACGCCGCGCCTGGTTCAGATGTTTGTTTATACTTTCGTGTCTGATTAACTTCCTCTAGAACCTCACACCAAAAGGAAAGTTAGCATAGAAAACTGAAGTCACACAAAGCTGGTAAGAGTGTTGATCTTGTTTTCTTGTTTCATCGTTTTCTTTGCTGGTGCTGGGATCACAATGTCTATACAAGCTTCTCAAAATTATTCTTCAGTGGTTTAACAGCGTCGTGATGAGCTCTCCATCTTGTCTCTGATAGACATTTAACAGAAACGCCTACATTTTTCATTAATATTTCCCATCAATGTGTGGGTGGTGAAAAGAACGTGTAAACTATTTCTAAAGTTCCAAAACAGGTTAAACTCGAAGTAACGCTCCCAAATGATTAGCACAAGTTTCGGATTGCATTCTTTGATTTTTGCTTGAACACCACCATGAATTCCTGCCATGGTTGCATCATTATAATATCCTTGGGCCCGACATAGATGTATGTGTTTTTTTTTTTTTTTTTTTTACATTAACTCCACACAGGAGGCCCTGAGGAAAATAATTTCCCTCGGGGCCTATGTCATCTGGGATGCTGTGTGGAGGGTCTTTTTGAGGAGAGGAAGGAATGAACATTGGTCTTGAAGATACCAATGTTGTAGGAAGGAGGAAACACAGAGGCCGGCAAATCATTCCACAGCCGAGCTGTTGAACACAAGAATGAGTCGAAGAAACGACCCGTTCTCATGTGACAAATGTCAACTGTGTACAAATGTTGGGCACGCGTTTGGCGTGTTTCCCGACTATGCACCGGTGCCGAAGGGATCAATGATGCTAGTTCCTCGGAGCATCTTCCATTGTAATACCGGTAGAACAAGGATAGCATTCCCACCCGACGCCTGTGCTCTAAAGATTGCAATCCGTCTGTTAAGATGGGAGAATCTATCAAACGGACCGCCCGTTTCTGCACAGAGTCGAGGGTATTTTTCAGGTATTTTGGAGCTCCAGACCAGAGGTGGCTGCCAAATTCAACCGTGGGGCGCACTTGCGATTTGTACAGGGTTAGCAGTTGTGTACTATCTGCAGTATCTGCGGGCCCTGTACAGTACGCCCAGTTTTTGGGAGGCTAGCTTTACTCTGGCTTCGATGGAGCCCCCATACCTGAGCTGGTCACTTAGGGTTACACCAAGCATATCAATGGAGGGCCTGTTCGGAAGATTGCTTCCGTTGAAAGAGACTAGATTTTCATTTCGATCCCTTTTGGACGTAATCAGACAAGATTGGGTCTTTGAAACATTAAATTCAACGAGATTATTTTTACCCCAAGAGAAAACACTCTCGAGGTAGCCGTCCATTCTTTGCTTCAAAGCCCTACGAGCTGTTGGAGTTTGTGAGCCCTTTGGGGGCTTGTCAAACAAAAAGCTATCATGAACTGTACTGTCGTCCGCATAACAGTGAATTGGTGCACATGACAAAAGGTCGTTGATGTGCAACAAAAATAAAGTTGGAGACAGAACCGATCCCTGCGGGACGCCAGCATTTATCGAGTGTGAGGAAGAGGTGAAACCATCGACTACCCCTCAAGAAGTCGGCAATCCACCTACACAAGGATGCGGGAAGTCCGTAAGAATGCAGTTTATTGTAGTGTATTGTTAATTATATTTTTATTGTACTTTACATAAAATAGGGAACGATAGTAATTAATATGCGTATTAATTATAACACAGTACCATTTATTTGCTTCCTTACTGGAATTGTACAGAACAAAGAATAAACTAAGGTGGCGGACTTTCCCCATTCCCAGGTCTTCTTCTCCTATGTCGTAACGCCCAGACAGGCTGGTAAGGGTGGTGGACTTGCCCATTCCTGGCAGATCTGATATTATAACAGCTTTGCAGGCACACATCTTCCTCACTTAGCAGTCGGCTGTCCAGACTTCTTCAACCAGTGTTATTTCAGAGGTGGAGTCAATATTAATAACAAACAAATTTAAACAATCATAAGTCAAAGGCAAACTTTTAGACGTAAGATTCTTGTTTAGTTTCAGCAAGCTTTCCCAATTCAAAAATGTGCATTGATCTATGTCTGGGTAACCTTTGCAAAGCAAAGTATGTTGAAAATCCTGACCATCTCCAGGCTACAGTCGGCCACCTGAACATTCAGTACACGGTCCGTATTCTTGGTGAACTCAAACAGCCCGAGGCTGTGCTCACAGTACGGCAGGTTCGGTATGTAGTCCAGGCACTCCTGGCTGAACATGTCCAACAAGAAACTCGGTGCTGTGAGTTTTTTCTGCTCCTCATTCTTGATATTATTGAAGAACTTCTCCAAGTTTTGATTGCTGTCCAAGATGACTTTTTTTTTTTTTTTTCTGTTGATCTTAAAGTTGGGAACAAGTCTTAGAAAGATTTTGCACTAAAGGTTTCAATTTTGCTATCTCGAATTTTGTTTCTTATCAAAATCTATTACTATCTAAATCCAGTTCTACAAGTACTTCAGAGAAATGGTGCAACCTAACACTCGTTCCCAGGTCTTCTTCTCTTATGTCGTTATGCCCAGACTGCCGTGCTTCAGGCTCTGGGTAATGAGTCCCTTGGGCCTTCTTCAGTTTGTGCACCAGTTTGCGCTCCCGCCATCTATGTGGCCACTTCGACTTGGAATAGTTTCACATTGCCACCTTTAAAGGCGTCAGTAAAGTTTTTGATGCTATGCTTGCACAAGTTAGATCCAGTGGCATTCACTAGGCTGACCGCCATGAAGAAGTTGGAAATGTCCAAACTAGAAAACTATTGAGTGCCCCCTGCAAGTCCTGCCACACCAACAGGTAGCCCCCTTCTTCTTTCACTATCTCTAAAGTGTGTTTGTTAACACATTGATCAATTCCTTCTGCATTCTCTGCTGTAGTTGAGTCTTGTATTTTAAGAAAATAACTCTTCAACCTTGGAAAAAGCGCAATAATGTTGCTTTGTTGGTAACACCTACAAATACAAATAGATCGACATAATTTTTTGTACAAGTTTTTCAAGATCGGTAATTAATTGGTTGTGTAATTGTCTGGGCAAATAAAATGAACGGTTGTATATTTGCTTTGAGTGTAAGCGACCATCTGTCATCCGTAATCTGTTTATCCCTAGTTAGCTAACCTTCTGGTGTACTCTATTTAAGCTAACCATCCGTTGAAACGACGGGTATTTGATTATTATATTTTTTTCGATGATATAATTATAAAAATCGTCTCGTTTTTTATAGTTTTATTCTTAGATATGATTGTAAATAAAAATGCATTTTAGAATTTAACCTGATTTATTTATTAATTAAATTATTTTAATCTTTCTTAGACCTCTAATGAAATAGGAACATTTTTTATTAACCACTTTGACATGCAAAATCAATTAGTAAATTAAAATAGAACTATCAGTGTTTTGGCAAGTAAAAACATAAAAAGTAATTATAACGTCAAATAAATCATTTTTCTTTGGCGTTTTTGCGTTTTTTTGGCGAGTTTAAAAATTTATATAAAATATCCCCCGAAATAATGGCATCTTTCGCCAATGAATCGGCCTTTTCATTTCCAAGGATACCACAGTGACTAGGTATCCAAGCCAACACGATTTCTTTGCCAGAGTCGGTTAATTTATGAATTAAAGTGCGGATCCCAACACAGAAACCGTCTCTGGGTAATGGAAGGGGGAAGAGTTTAATTTTTGAAGTGCACTCAGGGTATCGAGAATTAAAAAGTTTCCAATGTGATCATCGTCAATGTATTTGAGGGATTCAAAAATGGCTATACATTCAGCAGTGAAAACGGAAGCCTCTTTTGGAAGTTTAATTTTTCTAACGACTTGATCTGATGGGCAATGGAATGCCGCTCCCGCATAGTTTGATAAGGGAGACTTGGAACCATCTGTGGAAATAATTTTCCAGTTGGAATATTTCGGATTTAAAATTTGGATAAGTTTTCTTGGAACTTCGTGATTGTTAATAATGCCGAGAGAAAAAAGAATGTTTGGTTTACACTAATGAATACGAAAGGAGTTAGATAAAAAGGAAGTCTGTCTGATGGATTTAAGAGGGGTTTACACGCACAGTACGTATGGAGGTTTTTAAGAAGAAGAGGGATTGATTTGTTCCGCCAATATGGAAATGATTTCACTTAAGCAGTGAGTGCAGTAATTTTGTCTATCGGTGGGTGATTAGAGAGTCTTAGGCATTTAAATAAAAACTTGTCAGCCAAGAGCTGTCTTCTGAAATGAAGAGGAACCTCCACAGCCTCCACTTGTAAAGCGTTAATTGGGGAAGAACGCATTGCTCCGATAATCAATCTTAAACTTTGAAATTGGATACGGTCCAACACGCGTTCTAAAAAAGTTTTTGGGTGAATGGCTGTCTTCCCCACCAGACCCTTGAAACGGCACGTAAAGTGTTGAGCCTTTGTTAATGATAAAATTAACATATGGGTTCCATGTTAACTTAGAGTCTAAAATTACCCCAAGGAATCTTATCAGTACCTGCATAGGGAGAATTGAATTATTTATTTGGACTGTTACAAGCGGAGTAACACGTTTTCTGGAAAAGACGATAACATTGCTTTTGAAATTTCTAAGCCGTGATTCGTTAACCAGGGGTCCAAGATTTTTCATGCAAATTTTAATCACTTCCTCCAATAATTCGTCCAGAAATATATATAAAAAGATCATCCGCATACTGAAGTATTTTACAAGATGGATGCATACTCCGATGCAGGTCAAAGGTATATATATTAAAAAGGATAGGACTAATGACGGAGCCCTGAGGCAAACCCTTGTTTATTATTCTTTCCAGAATCCAGCACCTAGATTGGAATTTTCCTTGTAAGAAGGAGGTTATGAGGGATGCCTATTTTTAATAATTTATTAAATAAAACATCTAATAAAACATTGCCAAAGACTCCGCACGCATCAAGGGAAACACCGACAATGGATTCATTATCGGCTAGGGCCAACTGGATATCAGATGACTAGATGGACACACTTTCGATCATACTTTTTCTTTTTCCATTGAATATTATTTATATGTTTTGAAGAAATCATCAGTTAAAAAAATCTGCAGCACTTGTAGCACTGCACAGTTGGGAACACATAGAGTTAATATTATAAGTTTCTTATAATTCTGGATGTGAACTTGGTTTCGCGATCTAAGTGTATTTCATTTTGACAATGTCCTAGAAATATATGAAATTGGTTGTGGTTTCTGACTCAATACAGCTCCTAAAGCAATATTGCTTGCGTCCGTAGTCACAGTAAATTCTTCGTTAAAGTCAGGATATTTTAGTATAGGGGCATTCATTAATAACTCTTTACATAGTCTAAAGGCGTTCCGAAATTTTTCGTCTTGATTATTTATTTTAGCGTTTTTACAGGTGCATTCTGTGAATGGTTTCGTCACTCAACTTAAATTTGGAGCAAATTTGCGATAATAACCGATAAGTCCTAAAAATGAATTAATGTCTTTGACCGTTTTGGGTAAAGGGAATTTTCTTATCGTGTCAAGTTTGATGGGATCAGGTTGCAAGCCATCACCGTTAAGGATGTGACCTAAAAATTTTATCTCTTCTTTAACGAACTTGCATTTATTTATATTTATTTTTAAGTTAACTTCCTGCTCTTTTTTGTCATTGGCATAAACAATTACATCATCTAGATACACTAAACATATTTTACCTAAATATTTGCGTAAGATGTTATTCATCATACGCTGGAAGCTGGCGGGAGCATTCTTCAATCCGAAGGGCATTCGCACGAATTCGTAGTGTTGATTAGAAATGTAAATGCTGTTTTTTCTATGTCTTGTTCAGATATTTCGATCTGGTGATATCCAGATGTTAAGTCCAAAGTTGAAAAATATTTGTTACCATGTAATTGCGAGAATCTATATTTGGGAGGGGGAATTTATCACTATGCGTCTGTTCATTGAGTTTGTGATAATCAATGACCTTCCTCCACTTTTTTATTCCTGATCTAGTTTTTTCTCGACGATATGTAACGGACTTGCCCAAGGCGAGTCACTTGGCCTTATTATACAGTCTTTGAGAAGTTGGGCAACTTGATTTTCAACCTCTAACCTCTCTTCATATGGTAACCTATATGCACGCTGATAAATGGGTTCTTCTTTCATTAATTTTATTTCGTATTTTACGTGAGGTAAGCGGTTAGCTATTAGTTCCTCCGAAAATAAATCCTTATTCCTCTCTAATAGCTCATCAAGTTCACTCATATCCATTACATGGAACAACTGAACTTGCCTTGTTGGAATTTTTAATACATTATTATTATTATTTAATATTAATGTAGCATTCGATGTCGATCCCCATAAAAAATTTGTATTTGTGGGAGAAATCAAAAATATAAAATCGCATTTCAGCATTATTGTTGCCAAATACCTTTTTCCAAAATGGTGTCACGACGGTGCCTCTATGGTTGTCGTAGAGTGTGCTGTTTACACAGTGAATTCTTTGTCTATATATTTACAGTCATTAAATAACCTTCTGTAAATGTTTCTATTCATAAATGATTATAAGCTTCCCGTATCAATTAGAATTTTAATATTTAATGGCGCTACTACATATGGTCGGCTATTATTAATATGATTCAGGTGGATTAGGTTTCTCGGGGAGACTCCTGGTCTTCCCAAAAATCCCGCCGTTCCTGATCATTATCGTCGGTATAAAACAACTCCTGTGCCGTACACCCGTTGCCGAGGTCTATGACCGGGCCTTTCGGAGGTCGTGGCATGCGGGCAGTTCTCATACTGACGTCACCAGCACGTGCCTGGTGTGCATTAAAATTACAGTGATTGTTTCCAATCCACGGGCGGTTTTGTCCGAATTTATTATTAACACGGTTATTATTGTGCCATGGTTTATTATGATTAAAATTATTGTTACTACTATGAAGTTTGAACGGGTTTGGCGTATGCGGTGGTAAAAAGTTAGGGCGAGCAAAAGATTTATTTATTTGGTTTTGTCCTGGTCGCATGAAATTAGGTGGTCCTGCTTGAGGGAAAATAATATTTTGTTTGGACCGCTGGTGGAGTTCGCCATGTGTGTCTAGCATTCTGATTTCAGTGGATAAGGCATCGTAATTTTTTGCAAGATTAGCACATTTAATGTGCGTTGGCAGGAAATTTAATAAAGTGTTTCTAGTCGTATCTTTATATGATTCCATTAATATGTGAGCACCAGGCCCTCCATATTGTTCGGAAATTTTAATTTTAATCGAAAAGAGTATCTGGTTGATCTCATGGATCATTGAAGAAAAATATTTTTGACCGTGATTGAAGTTTATTAATTCTGTTTGAAGTAAAGTTACAGACTTATGTCTCCACATTCTGTTTTTAATGTTTCTAATATTGCGTCTATATTGTTATCGTGGTCACATATGAGAATTACATGCAGTGCCTTTCCACGCAATCTTGAGATTACTTTCTCAACATTACATGGAGTATTGCCATTTCTTGCAATAAACCATCTGGCTGATTTTACAAATAGATTTATATCTTGAGGAGAGTCACTGTATTCTAAAATAGATTCCGAATATTGGGGAGCTGGTCTCTCATTTGGCTGTGCCATTTTTATTTAGAAAAAAAATACAAATTGACTTAAAACTTAATTTTATCTAACTTTTGGATAAGGTAGGGAAAAAAATCTATCGTACGGATGGGATAGATGATCAATTGAAAAATGTATTCACAGAAATATTGTTGTAACGATCTTCATTGCCAAGTTAACGAATTTGTTTGGTGTATGGTCCTCTTCGCGTTTAGATATTAAAGAATATCTAGGGAGTCCTGGCTACGGCCAAGTTTAACAGCTTCCTCGAAATGACCCACGTACTGGGCCCCAGTTAACTTTTATTAAAAGATCGTCTATAATTATTTTGAGAAAACCCAGTGAGTCTATAAGTACTGGTATTACTATTTGACAATGCTTTATTGGTAGGCACAAATCTCTCCTTATTTGTACCATAGTTCTCGTCCAACTTTTTTGAAAAGGAAGAAGAAGAAATGGCAAATTCCTCCGGTGGTGTTGCGTATGACTCTAAGTTTCCTGGGTAAGTTGTTAACTGTTCGAATGTAAGTATGTCTCTAGAGACTAAAAAGTTAGTATACATTGGAAGCAAAGCCTTTTTGGCTAGCCGCAAAAGTTCCTGCTCAGGAAGTTTAGCTTCCAGCATGTTATTTAATGACTTCATTCTTAGGGAAAACTCAAGTACGGACATACCTTTGGGTTGCTTCATATTAAAAAGTTTTACTTTTAAGTCTGTTTGTAGGTCGTTTGCCTTAAATTGACCGATTAAAAGTTTAGACAGCTCGTCCAACTTCAACTCTGAATGATATATAGACCTGAACTAAAGCAGTGCTAGGCTGTCCAGAAGATCAGGGAAAACGCGTACAAGATTCTCATGATCTCATTTTGATATTAAAATGGTATCCATCTTCTCCCTGCCAGAAGATTATGGATATTATAACGCGTCATAAGACCTATGCGTTTCAGACACGTTTCAATTCATTGTGCAGGCTCACGAGCAGGTGTTTTGTCAGCTCTAATGACAATATTATGGCTGTCCGATGGCATACGATCTAATGCCATTTTGAACATTTTGACTAAATCATTGTTCTGATGAATAAACTTTTGCAGTTCTTGGACAATGGTTCGTTTCACTGTTGGATTATGAGCACAATGCCTTTCAACTACCGCATCTTGATTGCCCATAAAATAAATTTGCAAAAAATGATGGTCCGCATCTGGCAGTGGCAGCAGCGCTCCCAGTAGGTGATAAATTTGTCCTTGTATCTGCAATTATCTTGTTAAATTATTATTTGTGATACAAATACAAATTTGAATTGTATCAAAAAGAATTATGGTATACTATCTTGAAAGTGGGCATGAAATTGTTTTGTACAATATGCGTTGCGCCAAACGACGTCATTTGAAAACAATTGTTATATTTTTGGATGTTAGCCAAGAAGTGTTTAAGAGTCATTTCCCACCCCAGAAACTGATGAGTGTAATGGATCTGGTGGTGGGACCAATTGTGGCAATTTTACTTTACCACCAGCACAACATAATCCAGTAGATTCGCCGTTGTATTTTAACACTTTACAATATGGACAAATGATTATCATTTCCTTAACTGTCACGGATTTGTCGGTACAATAATCTACTTCCGGATCGTATTGGAATGCTACTCGTTCCAGGTTCACAGGAGCACTGCTTCTGCGGTATCGCTCGATTTCATTGCGTCGTGCTCGATGTTGTTGTGTTTGGTGTGCCCGAACTCGTTCCATTCTAAGCCTGTCTACTTCATTATTATTCACTGTAGAACGCAATTCTGCCATACCAATACGAATGTTATCATTATCTGTCTCTCGCTGGTTATCAGTGCGGTTTGCACGTGAGGTAAAGTTATTAGAAAATCAAACCTTTCACTAGACATTGTACTGTGGTAACGATTACCACAAAAAGTAACATCAAATATCTCCCTTGATGGCAAATGGTTATCTTTCATAGCTGCAGATAATGTAAAAATGCCAATAAGGGCTCTGATTTCATTAGCATCTGTTTGTCTCTGAGCAGTGCTACAACCCTCGGTTGAGGACGCAGAAAAATAATATTTTACTCCTTCGCAGCAAGCGGTGTTCGAGAAATTCTCTCCGGTTGTCGATGGATTACTGATAATAAGAAATAGAAGTGAACCAAAGTGCAACGAGTAGAGTGCACGTGGTTAGATGTAAAAGTGAACATGGATAATCAAACTTATAATTTAGATAATGTCAATTAGCGAACAAGTAAACAAAATTGCAGCGTGTAGGCTGCACGTAATAAAAAATAGAAGAGAACATGGAGGAACGTTAAGTCCTGACTTAAATAGCATTTTCAGTATTCCCGGATCGTGGGAGATTTCATAGATTTAAGTACTGGGCACACAAAAAATATGTTATGCAGGAAATCAATTTTAGCATTTTTGCTTTCAAAAAAGTCGTTCCCTAAAATACCATCGTACCCAAGGTTTAAAATTTCATTATTCATCGGGTGGAAATCGTGAATAATAGTCGCATTTTGAAGACTTATTTTCATTTGAACAATTCCAAGAGATTCAATCGATTTTTTCGATCTACTGATGCCATTTATCTCAATAATTTTCTCCGAATTTACGGAGGTACCTTCGCCAAGACAGTGTGCCTTGATGAGAGATACAGCTGCCCCAGTGTCGACAAGAAAATGTCTTTGAAAAATAATATCATTTGTAGATAATTGTAAAATCACATGGTGCAACGTATCCGAATGAGATGGCGTATAATACACAATTGTGTTAATACATTTTTTTTTTTTTTTAAAGTTAGCATGGAATGTTCTGAAACTCCTGAGCCTTGCTCGTGATCTACAGTAGAACGGCTCGGGATTCTACTGCAGACCTGGAGTTTAAATGATTTACTTTCAAATCATATTTCCTTGGTTGGGAAGACGAATTATTATTAGGAGCTGCAGAATTTGAATTTTCATTTTTATATTTTAATGTTCTGCAGTCTTCTATTACGTGACCAGGCTTATTGCAATGTCTGCACATTTTTCTATAAAAAGATTGTCCTGAATTTGGACTAAATGGTTGATTATAATTAGGTTTATTATAATTTGGTCCCGAATTTGGGGTAAAATTTTTATTATAATTATATTATTTCTTACGTACATTACTTTAGGTTTATTGAAATTATCATTTTTATTTTTAGAGCAATTACAATTAGAATGTCTCGATTTTCTACAAATCGTACTTTTTAAATTTAGTTATTATTATTATTAATTTTGGACGAATTAAGTAATTTGTTTATTCTTTCTTCTTCTAGGGAGATAGTAAAAGCTTCATTTAAATCTTTAGGGTTTCTTGATCTTAATATCGTGGCAATTGATGGATTAGTCCCGTACATAAATGTTTGCATTCCGAGTTCTTGAATGCTGGCTGGTCTGCCTAGCATTTCTGCAGGATCTTTATTATTTTGATTGATTGATACTAATAAATTTTTAATACAATTTTCGATTCTGTATGTATTGCGAAACACTGTTGTTATGGAATTGTTTGCAATTTTGAAATTCTAACAATAAATGTGCGTAATGTTTACGTTCTCCGAATGATCTTTTAAGTAGATCTTTAAGTTCCGTCCAATTATTAATTACATGGTTAGTGCATATAACTTCTGCTTGCCCTTCTAATGAAGTTAAAATATACGAAAGTAATGTATTTTGTTGATTAGGCGTAGCTAACGCTACAGCTCTATCACAATTTGTTAAAAACGCGCAGAGTTTTTCTCTGTTTCCGTCGTAAGATTTTATGAATTTAAACAAAACAGGTAAAGGTAAGATTGTTTCGTTCGAGGTTGCAGTTCATGAGACGGAAGCGGTAGTCATTTTTAATTATTTTTATCCGAATTATTTGTTATAAAAGAATTTTATTTTTATTTTGACGATTTACATACGTTTCGTTTTTTGTGAATTTAATATCTGTTACGCGAAGTTATAAAGATTATTTTTAAGTTCAAAGAAATAGTAAATGTTTCTAAATTTTTTTTTATAAGAAATATATTTTTACTAATGTACGGTTCACCAAAATAGTAAGAAGGAAAAGGTTACACTAATTATGACATGTCTAAGAGGAATTGGGAACAAAGAATAAAAATTTCTACAGGACAAAAATTTGTATGTACTTACAGTAGAAAAAGAAGTGCCCAATTCATTTTGAAGAGAAGATGGAGTGAAGATCTCGACTCTCGAGCTCGGGAATTACAGTATCGGATTCTTGGCTTCTTGAAGAACTGAGTTCACCGTAGACGCTGGACTGCGCTAAGCTTCCTTGACCCACGTTGTTGCCTTTTCTTCTTTCTCTAGGCTCCGTCGATGTCATGAGATTTGACAGGGTTTCAGGTGAGAGCCGCATCAGCTTTCCGAGGAAAGATTTCTCCGAGGAGAATGTCCGCCAAACTAGTCTTTCGTGTCCTTATTGGAGATGGAGTCTTCCGTCGTCACAGAATATCCTTGGGTGAAGAAATATCAGCTATCCGTAACTGTTGGTAGCGCTTGCATTATCTGATAGTGATTTTGCACTATCTGTAGTTGATGATAGCGATTAACCTATTCCACTTCTGACACCAATTTTGCTACGACCCTCGGTTGAGGACGCAGGAAAATAATATTTAACTCCTTCGCAGCGAGCGGTGTTCGAGAAATTCTCTCCGGTTGTCGATGGATTACTGATGAGTAGTGATGAGGTGCAATATCTGCAGTTATGAAGATGATGTATGCAGATGTAGGTGATGTCTTGAGGTAATGTTGGAAGTAGTTCCGTGTGGGAATGATAACTTGTTGATTTAGATAGAGTAACTTTATTTACGATTTAAGTATAATCAAACTAATTTAGACAATGTCAATTAGCCAACAAGTGAACAAAAGTGCAGCGTGTAGATTGCACATAATAAGAAATAGAAGTGAACCAAAGTGCAATGTGTAGAGTGCACGTGGTTAGATGTAAAAGTGAACATGGAGGAACGCTCAGTCCTCACTTAAATAGCATTTTCAGTATTCCCGAATCGTGGGTTACTCCATAGTTTTAATTACCAAACACGCAAAAAATATGTTATGCAGGAAATCAGTTTTGGGTTTACTAATCCTTCGATATTTGTTAATCGTTTCCAATTAAAAATAATGTATTTGTTTGAAACGCATGAGTGCTTAAAAGGTTGACATTAATGCATATGATTTATAGCAAAGGGCTGGAGAATATAACAGTAACTTTTACTTTTTGGTATTTTTCAGATTTTATTGCTATCTCTGTATTGGTGTGAGTCACAATAATCTCAATCAAATCGCCAGTAATAAAAAATAAAAAGCATTTTAGTGGATCCAGTTCATTTTTACACAAGCGTGAAGGTCCAGGTCTAACATGAATTATATTCCTTGATGCTATTCTGCTTTGTGACCTTGACTTGTGTTTGTCTTTTCCGCGAAGAATGTTCCGCGATGGTGGTATTGTGGGTAATCGTCATCCACGGATAAGGATCAAGGATCGAAATAAAAGTGACAAATAAAATATAATGTTGGAGTAAATATCTGTACCTCAGAAGACAAAGGTTGGTTGTCACATTTTTGAAATTGTTCAGGAGAGAGGAAATAGTAAAATAATTAGTCTTTATTGGCTAATTCTTGATGGTTAAATTTATGTAATTTTTTTCCTGTATTATTTCATTTTTCTGGCACATGAAATATAATGTTTACATAAAAAAATGAATATTTGGGTTTTTAACGTTTTAGCGGACATCCGACCTTAGAGCATTAGAAAATAAAAATACTTAAAAATAAGTTTTGGACATTCGACTTCTTATTTCAGAATTGGGACTAATAAATGTTAAATAAAATTAATAAATCAAAAATAAAAATAAGAAATTGTTTATTATTATTTTGCACTTAAGTAAAGGGTGTAAACAATTTTTTTTTTATTTAACAATAAAAAAGAAAATTGGAGAATGAAAAAAAAGAAGATAAAGATGCTTGGAGAATTTCGATATAAACATGACTTTCTTTTTATTAAATGCCTGCATCGTTGTGACTATCACTGTTATTGTTACTATTTGTACGGGACGCTTGGCACTGTAATCGCCACCCGCACAGACGATGTAGTGGGAGGGGGACCGGCTGGCCGTTTCGACGCCTGCGGGAGAAGGGGAGAGAAAGGGTAGGTAGAGGGAAAAGTGGGGTAAATGTAGGGAGAAATGGGGAGAAAGCGGGGGAAAACAGGGAGAAATTGTAGGTAGAAAGGGAGAAACGGATCGAGGGCAAGGGGAAGGGAGGTAGGTAGAGCGCAGCGGAGGGGTACCTTCGCCTTGAGAAAGGTGTTTCGACAAATTGTATAGGTTCTTCTGGGTGTGCAGGCCAGAGGAGAGAACTTGCCATAGGTAAAGGGAGAAACAGTTGAAGGCGAGGGGAAGAAGGGAGGTGGAGTGGAGTAGAGGGGTACCTGCGCCTTGAAAAAGGCGTTCGAACTATTGTATTATTCTTCAAGGGTGAACAAGTCGGCCAGGGCAAGAAGAGAAAGTCGAAGTTGCAGTTAGATCGTGGAGCCCAGGGCAGGTATAGATGTGTGCGAGATGACGGATGCAGGAACTCTACCGGTCCAGCGCTTTTGGTGCACTATTTAAAGGAGAAACAGCCGGTCTTAGCCTTTTGTCTCCCCTAATTTCGAGAATTGAGATCTCGGAATCAGACCGGGCAAAGGTTTCGAACGCGCCGGCGGTCACCGGGCGTTCTTACCATCTCGCAACATCTGTCCGACTCTCTACGCTTCCTTGATATTTATTTTGTTTGTGAGTTTGCACAATTACATAATTTACAGAGTTTGTACAAGACATGGTAGATTTTATGAACGTAACAAAGTGAGTAGGTACGTACACAAATAATCACTTTGCACAAAATAGAAGAAAACATAGAGCCAATTTGTGCAAGATAACAATGCATGGTTTTGCACAAATTGGGTGCATGGAGAGAAATAGGAATGGCTTTGCATAAATTTGAATTTGCGCAAAGGTTTAGGGTTGTAGGTATGTATGTACAACAGACCAAGAAGGCTTTGCACAAATCACAAATTTATGCAAAGTAACAAAATAAGTATGTAGGTACGTACACAAAGGTGAGGAAAAAGGGAGTGGTGGGGTCAAGATTTGTTTTTTATCCCTTTGGAATTACTTGACCCCGGCAATCGATTTATTCATTAATTATACATTTAAAACAATTATGTTATGGTCAAATCACGTCCGGTACACTATTTGCAGTAGAAATACTTTTTTTAAATAAATGCATCATACTAGGGACCCATTGTAATGCTGTCATGATATCTCTGTATTTTGGTTTAGGTGATCTTCGAATTGGTGTAACATTGTTGACCATTACTAGAGATTTTCTCGTGTTACGTTGCAAATCAATGTATTTGATTTCCCCATTAAAAGCGGTCTTGAAAAATTCAATGCCAGGATCTTGAAAAAAAAAAGGACTATAATATCTCACGAGTAGAATGCAAGCATGGACGAATTGTGGTTTTGGCCCGGACACTTATACAACCAGAGTGTTAGTTCCTTGATGTTTTCTAAAGAAGTACTTGAAGCCCACTTCAATAAACAAGAGGCTAATTCATATACTCCTCGGCCTGCGGTTTTATTGGATGTATCATCGAAAATAGTGTAATAATAAAGGACCAGAGTTTCCTCAAATATAAATTATTAAGTAAAGGAGTTGGTAGACATTTTTGAAGATCAACCTTTAAAACCTTCTGAAAATTGCTATCTTTAGCCAATATTTTGTCAGATTTTTTGAGCTAATATCGCAGTTGAGCTTCTTTTTGATGATTTTTTGTTTTTGTTTGTGTTTCTTCTTTTTCTGCCTCTGTTTTGGCATTGACGAAGGCTATATGTAGGAAGGTTCTTTGAAGGAGTAGTTAAAATCTTCAATAAACGTTCTACAATAAACGTAATGAGATGCGACTTGACTTTCACAAATAATATATTTTTTCCTACACTGCTCTTTGTACGAATTGTACATGATATTTAAATTTTAAAAACTTCCCGAGTATGACAATTTAATGAGATTTTTAATATCATAGGTCCCGCTTGAGTCTTTTTTTCTTATGCCACATATACAATTTTTTTCTCCAATGGATAGTGCGTTAAAATACTTTACATACAGTTATTACATGCACTTCTGATGAATAGCATTTTGTATTTTGACAGCGTTGGTTCTGAGCATTATTCCTAGGCCTGGATCGTGCAGTAGATTTTTCTTTTGTAATTGAAGCAATATATTGTGCCTTCTGAGTCCAAGATTTGTTAGGGTTCCAAAAGCAAGCAAATATTAATTCTCTATCAACATCATTAATTTTTTTCACCACACTTAAGACGGCAACAAGACAACTCTTTCATCACCCTTTACTCTCTCACCCTTTGTTACATACTGCTCTCCAGGTGTGTATTTTTGTTTTCGAATTTCATTTTTCCATTGTTCTGGTTTCCTGACACGCTTTTTGCCCTTTATGCGGCGATCTTAAACCTCTTCATATAGATCCGAAACCTCTACACGGCGAACCGATACATCTTCAAGACAATTCAAAACCTCTTCTCGGAGGTCTAAACACTCTTCATCACAACTTTCAGATCCTATCCTGTCTTCATTATTTCTTCGGCCTTCACTGGACAACCGACCTTATGCAACTCCTAAACACTGAATACACCCGAAAGGTAAAAAGTCGTTTCTGAACAACAGACATTTTACCTTTGAACATTTACATTTTGATGATATATTTTGAGTTTTTTGGTCAGTTTTTTGGATTTAATCTTACAATTGTTGGGTGATTATTGATATATTTGATTGTAAAATCTTGCTCACCTGATGATTGCCTATTTTTTAGTTCGATTCTTAAATTATTTAGATAGTTCCTTTGAGCAACTGATTTGGTCAGGGTACACGCGGATGTTATTCTTCAGCGCATGTTTTTTGCCGAGTAGGATTTTCGGCCATTTAGATTCAGGGAACTCGACTTTTACACCCCTCGGTTTTTTGTTATCCCTTTTCCCGATTCAGTAAACTTTCAGGTCAAGAGAATTGATAGAGTTGTCCAGGTCGAAAATGATTTTTTTAATGCTGGTTGTGTCGTCTTTCGTAAGATCAGTGTGGGTTATTGCTTCGCTTTCGGGAATGTTACAGATTATAATATTTTTTTCCCTTAAATTTTGGTCATTCATCTCAGCAATAATCTCACAGACGTTATTTGGCTGCAAATTACTAGTGGTTACAGCAGGAGGGATATTTTTATACACTGATGCCATTTGGCCTATGGACCCTAGGATATTATTAGTTTTGGGAATTATTTTTGCAATTTGCTCCTTTGTGAATTTGTTATTGGGATCCATCACGATATTAGTTAGTGCATTAATTGCGTCTTGTGCTAGGGATATGTATGTCTGCGCATTCATATTTAGTTCGAATTTAGGTAAATAAAAATTATTAGTAGGTTGAACTCCCCTGATTACTGGCTAGCGGTCTGGAATAACGTTCACTTTCAAGTAGTAGTGAGTAAGTATCAGTACTTCAATTACTAGGTGTGCGGAAATGCAGGTTACCTGCCTGCCATTTAATGTGTTCTAGTGTCAAATAAAAGGAGAGAATTTGTTAAGTTGAGAAACGAATTTTTGCACGTAACGCATATTTATCATCAAACTGATGAAGAGCTTAACACTTTCACAAAATGACTTTAACCGATTGTGGGTGAATTAACAAGTTCTGCGCCTGAAATTCAGTACACCGCAAAAAGCTTAACACTTTCACAAAATGACTTTGGCCGGTCGTGGGCGATTTAACAAGTTCTGCGCCTGAAATTCAGTACACCGCAAAAAACTTAACACTTTCACAAAATGACTTTGGCCGGTCGTGGGCGATTTAACAAGTTCTGCGCCTGAAATTTAGTACACCGCAAAAAGCTAAACACTATCACTTTGCAGCGCGCATGCGCAGAATTTTGTTATTTCGAAGAGAGTTTGCGGCAGGTAAATTTTGATACGTTATGTAGGATAAATTTGAGATTCGGGTTATTTGCATGGATTTGAACTGGAGGTGAATCGATCCTTACTCAATCGATTCGCCATGTTATTTGGGAATGTCACGGGTGAGTAATAAGTAGAATTGGAGTTTACTGACTTAGACTGAGTTTACTGACTTAGACTGAGTTTATTTGAATCTCACATTTGCCTGACGGCAAATACACGACGATAATTTCTACCTGAAGGGTAAAACATGAGGATAGTGAACCACGCAACACAAGCAACTTGAACCAGCGAATAACCAAGAATAATATATGATTTCCTGCCTTTCTGTCAGCATCTGGTAGAAGGCACTAGAGTACCATACTAAAAATAGTTTTTTGGCTGTTGTGTGTTGTGCGTAGGTACTGTCCACACTTTGTTGCACTTATTTTTCGATATATATAATGAAGAACGGAATAAAGAAATGCTCTGTGTAATTCGTATGGGCTCCTGTCAGAGTACAAAACACAATTTGAGATTGGTCACTGGAAGTTATTCAAAAAACAACAAGTTATCAAGAAAAACTTCACACTTTGGAAAATCTGTTTAAGATTGTTTAAGCTCATGCTACTAAGAAGCTAGTTTATCATTTACAACAAAATTCACTACTTATTGGGCACAGAAAATTGTAAAAAGGTTGATTTTTGCGGGAGCAAAATAGATAGTTGTCACTTCTGACGGTTGTATGAATGATATTTTCACGATATTTATCGTGTTCTGAGGTGAAGCTCACAGAACCAAAGTCAAAACACATACAAGGTACAATGAGCCTGTCATGCTCTGGTGCCTTCTTAGGACCCAAACCCTTAATTATCACCTCAATTTCTGCCTTAGTGACTCTAGTGAAGTTATCCTCTTGGGCGAGGTCTCTAGGTGGCAGCCGTGACAGATTTCTTATCTGTTTATGGTGGTCACTTTCCCCAATTACTGAATCTACAGGAACTAACTCACCCAAGAGTGTTTCGAGAGTGGAGGCCACATCCACTGTCTCAGCGTTCCTCCCATCTGTTATCCCAATTACTGTTGACAAGTACCGGTCAGGGCCTTTACCGGATTTTTCAATCGCGCTGTGGATTTCCCACGGGTTGGCGTTACCCAGGTCTTTAACCCAATTATGCCAAGCAGCTCGTTTCGCCAGGAGAACGGCCCGTTTGAAGGCCGACCTGGCAGACCTGAGGCTCGCCTGAAGTGCAACCGTCTCCTCCTCCGTACAGTCGCCACTCCTGGATAGCCCCAGCGCCCTGTAGGCCCTCTTATAGGCCCCCTTCAGTGAAGTCAGCTCATGTGACCACCACGGCGTCCTAATACCAGTCTTCGGGTTTGATCTTCCCAAAGACGAGTTGGCAGCAGATACAACCGCCTTATTAAAAAAGTTCCCCAAATTATCCTACGTGGTGAAAATCCCTTAGCTACGTGGTGAAAATCCCTTAGCGTATCTCGTAGCGCTTCCCCAAAGTTATCCCAATTCGCCCTAGTGGTGTTGAAATATCAGGAGGATCTTGGAGCTTCAGTTTTTTTGACACCAACCGTAAAAGTAATTAACCTATGCAGGGCCGGATCTACGAAATCTGGCGCCCTGTGCAGTAGGTACCGATGGCGCCCCCCCCCCCTTACATTTTTATTTTGATTAAAAATTCGTTCACCCCAATTTTTTATTTTTTTTATTTAATTTTTTTTTTACACTAATTTATCAAATAAAATCAGCTCAAAATGCTCGGGACCATTGTAACGTCATTGCGCGGGACATCATTTTTTATCGGTGCTGGAGAAATTGGAATAAAAAAATTCCCAATAGAAACGAGTTTTTTTATGTCATTCTGCTCTTTAATTCTACGTTTTAGATTCTGCTAGCCTAAAAGTTTTTTTAAAATTATTATTCTATTCATTGTAATCCACAGTACTTTTATAACCTCTAACAACCAATAGAAATTTAGTCATAAATTTAAAAATCTAAAAGAATATAACCTCAAATTTGTACCTTGCATTTCCCCTGTGTTCTGTGTTGAGCGAACAAACACCATACAAACACGAACGAACTTCAAATAATATATCAAATCAATGATGAAACTGTCAACACGTTGCAACCTGCAAATCCTGCAAACCGTGCGATTTTTTTGTTAATGGAATTTACTGAAGATTTCATAAGAAAATGGTCTTTAACTACCTACGCTAACTAAAATTACGTACGCTAACTAAAATTGTCAGCATTTTGCAAGGCCCAAGTCGGTTTGTTTGATTCACTAGAACAAAAACACCGCGCTGTGATTGGTTATTGAATTTGGATCGCACCCATTCGTCGTAAAAGACGGTAAAAGATATATGGAAAAATAGATCTTACGTTTAAACTAAATATATGGAATTTGTAAAAAAATTCTGTAACTGACTATAAATTCGTAAGCCGTTGATACCAACCTGATGCGTGCGCATTCTGTTTCTTTGGAAAGTGTTGCTAGAGCGTAATAATTATTTCGTACTATGGGTAATTTTTAAACGATTCAGGGAATATTATAACTAAATTTTAATACAATGTTTATTTTCTCACGGCGCCCCTTCGGAGTTGGCGCCAGGTTTTTGCACGTTTTTTAACGTATGGCAGATCCGGCGCTGAACCTATGATCCGAATTAATCTCGCACTCGTGGACTGTCCACTTTAAAATCCTGGTCGCAACTGATCCAGAGCAATCAATTTTGCTCTCACCATGTATGTTCGAAAACGTAAAAAAAGATTCAGTTTTTTGTGCATACTATCACTCCATCACTACGATTTTGTGACGTTTTGATGAGAAAACATCGTAGCCTTGCATGCTGGGCGCAATAAAATCCTCATTAATCCAGCATTCGGTGAGAATGATAACATCAAACGTAATTTTTATTTGTTCTAAAGCAACCAATAAATTATCAAATTTTTTGGTGACACTTCTGATGTTTTAGTTCAGTATTTTCAAACAATAATTTCCCCTTAAAATGTTTTGTTACTTGTGAAGCATCGAGAATGTTATATGTTTCTATGTGATCAATATTTTGAATTTCTTCTTCGAAATGTTCGTATTTGTAGTCAAGTTCCTCATTTTCCATAGTCGGTTCTTTGCTGGGCTCTCTCTTCCATTTTTTGTCGGTAAGGGCACTGTCGACTGTTTGCTTTATGCGAGTAAACGTCTTTATTGCTAGAAGTTTTACTGCAATTCCAGCACTTTGTTGCTAAATCATCGTCCTTTTTTGGGCACACCATCGATTTGTGCTCGCCAGCGCAGTGGAGACACCTGTCTTTTAAAGCGTTGCAGTTTGGTGAGGAATGCCCGAATCCCATGCACTTAAAGCATTGGATTAGAGATGATGAATCTTCCACGTGCACCCTCATGTATCCGATGTTTATTCGGCCGAGACGGAGCAGTGCATTTCTAGTAAAACTGTCATCTATTAAGCACTATGTTTCTTAACTGTTCGTTCCGGTTTTTAGTGATTCAAAGAATCTTGATGCAGTCTTCAGGTTTTCGGCCCTGGATTGTTTCGAAGATGAGATCGTTTTGTTGAATGATCATATGGACAATTTCTTCGTCTTGATTATTAATAATGACTTTCGAAATCAAATAACAACATATGTATTTTTATTGTTAGTTTTAATAGTTTAAAAGATTCATTCTGTTCATTCATGATACTGAGACCTTGCGCAGCAATCAGGTCCTCTACGGCGTCTGATCGTTCCGTCCTACAATTGCTAGTGTCGAACCATAATGGTGAGCGTGCATTAAAGTCACCTCCGATAACTATGTTACAGGCTTAAACGCGCGCGTCAGACTCAGGATGTGGGGTCCCACCGGGTTCCCAAATTTAAAGTAAACTGAGATCAAAAAGATCTCAGTATCGCCAAGTCTAATACATACACAGGTTTGGTACTAATCAGAAAGAGGGGACTGATCAACGAGGTGTTGACCAGGACACCCGCCCCTGGTGAGCGGCCGACTTCGAGTACCGCGCCCGGAAAATTAATGGGGGTCTTACATTCCCAGGTGTACTGTTCCTGAATGAGCATGTCAATGTTCAGATCAGACATGACCCGCAGCACCTCCAGCATGGCCATCCGGGATATCTGGAGGTTAATCTGACCTAGGGAAAGGGGACTATGAGGATCCATAGTCCGTCATACGGAAGGCTGCTTCCACTGCCGCTTTTTGGGCCGGGCAGTCCCTATCACCCGTCGGATGATCTGCTGGCTTTTTGAAACGCGTACATGTTGCGCAGACAGCGGGTAGTGCCTTCTTGGGGCAAGTCTCAAAATCGTGCCCCACAGCGGCCCAATGGCGGCAAGATACTTGGTCTTGGGAGCAACTCTTTGATATATGACCATATTGATGGCACTTATAGCAACGAGTGGCCCCAGTATAGTCCCGTGTCCGGCAAGCGTTCCAGCCAAGGAAGCACATCCCGCTGTTGCTGAAGTACCTTCCTGGCAGCCGGATGGCATGGCAGGACCATATTCATGGTTCCCGTGACTCTCTTCCCGAAGAAAGACACTCTCCTCATAGTGCGGAGGTGGTCCTCCAGCGTCAGCGAAGTGTTACCCGCCAAGTTGTTCGCGAATATCTCGGTGAAGAGAGCTTGGTCTTCCGTTGGTTCCCCTTTGGGGACGTTGTAGATAACGATTTTAGGTAATCGTCCCATAGGGTTAACTATTTTCAGGCCACTTGCCGATAGTTTGGCTTCCGCCTTCTTAATGTTCTCCAGTCCCTTTTTATCCCTGGCTTGTAGGGCCATTCCCAGCCCCTTTTATTTTCCTCAGACGGACCACTTGGAAATCCTCCGTTTTTGGGTTAATAGCCTTTTCCAATTTTTTTTGTGTGGCCTCTGATGTTTCACCCTCCGGGACGTTCGGGTAAACAAGGATGGTCAAAATGAAGACCCTAGGGAGAAAAGCGTCGGGCGGCCGGAGGGGGGACGGACAGACCTCCGGATGCCGCTCAATCTTTCCTCCAACCTTATCATGACCGGGGGGGGTGGCACGGGCACAGAAGGAGATAACAATGATTGAATCGAAAAGGTAAACCTAAGGTAAGTTAACAGGGACAAGGCCCAAAGTCCAACCCCTTCGATGGGGAAGAGGACATTAAAGAACAAACAAAGGAGTTCTGTCTAACCTCCAGATAAACAATATAACATTTATAACATTAGAACAATATAACATCTTAAAAAAAAAAAAAAAAAAAAGAAATTAATAATAGTCACGAAAATAATATAGGAATTATCCATCCCAAGCTGTAAATTCGACTGCTGCTGTGTACTAAAAAATAAAATAAACAAACAGAATTTGCACATACATGATGCAATGAAAGGAAAGAAAAACAATAGAACACAAAGGAAAGTGTATATAAAATAAACATATAGAAATCAATAGAAGCAAATTTATAGTTGGCTAATTTGCAATGCTGCGCGGTGAACTTCCAGACTGCAACTGTATGTTTCAAACAAAATTGCATGTTCATATAGCCTAACAGAGAAAAGAAAAAAAAAACAAAAGAACACATAAAAAAAGAGTATTAAAAGATTATGTACATCCAGGCGAAAGTATAAAAGAGAGATCAAATCGTTGTCCGTGGTATTACAGGAACATGTACACCTGATAACCTATATTCTGCTAATCATCGACTCTAAGAGCAGGCCATCTTTCAACCCAGATCCTTGCAAACTTACGCAAGCACTCGAAATTCGCCTTATTCGATACTAGATCAGTATTCCAAACTGGTCTAATAGGGACGTCCAGACCATTAAGCATTTCCTCTCTAGCATCCATCATAATCTCGCAATGCCACAGAATGTGCTCGGCCGACTGGTTTGTGCTACCGCACGCACAGTTGGGATGAGGGGATAGGGAGAGAGTATGAAGTCTCCCCCTAAATTCCCCATGACCAGACAAAAGTTGGGTCACGTGATGGTCCAGTTGTAAAAAGGCCCCTTCCATCCTGATTTTAACTGATGGGAAGAAGGAGAAAGTCCATCTCCCCAAATTCGACCTATCCCAACGAAGCTGCCACTCATGAAGCGACAGTTCACGCATTTCACGAAGCAGACCAGGGAGAGTCCCCGGACCACCAGGAGTCCGGACAACACCATGATGAGTTGCCGGGGTTCCTCTAGTAAGCTTCTCTTTAGTGATCACCTCCCTGATTTCGAGATCGATTGGTAATATACCAGCCAAAACAGGCAAAGCGTCCGAAACAACGGTTCTATACGCCCCGGATAGTGCCAGGAGAGGAGTTCGTTGACCTCGCTTCAAAGCCAGGAGTATAAGCGAATTATCCAAGCGATGCTCCCACACAGATGCAGCGTATGAAACTTGCGCAACATAAACGCACTTATATAGCATACGCAAAGCCGGATTACGCAGTCCCCACTCAGCTGTGGAGAGTCTCCTTAGCTTCAAAAAGAGAGCCTGAGCCTTGCTGGATACATCCTTGACGTGAGCCAGAAAAGAGGACGATCGATCAAGCGTAACACCTAAATATTTTACATTATCAAAGAAGCGGATATTGGATTCTCCCATTTTGATGGTCGGATTTCTGTTTCTGCTGAGATAACCCTTCATCAGGAGGCCCCTAGTCTTCTGGTGAGCGAAGGTCATCTTGTTTCTTGTTCCCCAATCCAGGAACATCTGCAAACCATCACTACCTTTCTTTTCTACTTCCTTTCTGCTGTCCCCAGAGACCAAATACATTTTGTCATCAGCGTAATCAACAGAGATACATCCTTCAGGCAAGGGTAACCTGGAGGAGTCGTCAAAGGCAATGTTCCACAGGTCAGGTCCAAGAATGGAGCCCTGAGGGCATCCCATATCAGCTTCACGCTCGATGCAGTAGTCCCCGAAAGAGATGGTAATTGTTCTATCGGCCAGGTAGTCATCGATGATTTGGAACAAAAGTTTGGAGCACTGCCTGTTTTTCACCTTCAACCGTATCATTGCCCACCACGCATGATCGAAGCGCATGATCGAAGGCACCAGTTATGTCAAGAAATATTGCCACAACGTACTTCTTAGGACAAACCTTCACCCAGTCAAGCACATACGACAGGGCGTGCACCGTGGATTTCCCAGGGACGAAACCAAATTGCAGGTCGCTAGCCGGGGAGAGCGATTTCCGTAACCGTTCTCTGATGATTTTCTCCAAGATTTTACCTAGAACTGGAAGTAAGGTGATAGGTCTGTACGCTTTAATATCAGAAAGTGGTTTGTCGTTCCCCTTGGGTATAATCCGGAGCACGCCGCGCTTCCATTCTGAGGGAAAAACCCCTCTTCTCATGCATGTGTCCATCACCTGGAAGAGCTCCTCCTTGGCGTGGACCCAGACTTGCTTTGCAATTACGCCGTTGAGCCTATCATGCCCTTTAATTATAACTTCAATTTCTTGCTTAGTGACTCTATACGAAATATCCTCTTGGGCGAGGTTACTAGGAGGTAGCCGTGCCAGATTTCTAATCTGGGTATGGTGGTCACTTTCCTCAATTACTGAATCTACAGGAACTAACTCACCCAAAAGTGTCTCGAGGGTAGAGGCCACGTCCACCGTCTCAGCGTTCCTCCCATCAATATTCCCAATTACAGTAGACAAAAAACGATCAGATCCTTTACCGGATTTCTTAATTGCGCTGTGGATATTCCACGGGTTGGCGTTACCCACTTCTTGGACCCAATTACGCCAGGCAGCTCGTTTCGCATGAAGGACGGCCCGCTTAAAAGCCGACCTAGCAGATCTGAGGTCGTCCAGGAGAGCGGCCGTCTCCTCCTCCGTACGACCACCACTCCTAGCAGACCCCATCGCCCTGAAGGCTCTCTTGTAGACCCCCTTCAGCAAAGTCAGCTCAGGTGACCACCACGGCGTCCGAATGCTCGTCTTTGGGTTTGATCTGCCCAAAGACGAGTTGGCAGCAGATACAACCGCCTTATTGAAAAAGTTTCCCAAATTATCCGGATCAGTAGCGGCTACATGGTAAAAATCCCTTAAAGTATCTCGTAGCGCAATCCCAAAGTTATCCCAAATGTAATTAATCTATGATCCGAATTTATTTCGCACTCATGGACTGTCCACCTTGAAATCCTGGTTGCAACTGACCCAGAGCAAAGAGTTAAGTCAATGTTGCTCTCACCATGTATGTTTGAGAATGTGAAAAAAGAACTCTGTTCATTAATTATACTGAGACCTTGCGCGGCAATTAGGTCTTCCACGGCGTCTGATCGCTCCGTCCTACAGTCGTTAGTATCAAACCATAATGGTGAGCGTGCATTAAAGTCACCTCCGATAACAATGTTACGTCCTTTAAGCGCGTTCAATGCGCGCGTCAAACTCAGGATGTGGGGTCCTACCAGGTTCCCAAACTTAAAATAAACTGAGATCAAGAAGATCTCAGTATCACCAAATCTAATACATACACAGGTTTGGTATTCGTCGGAATAACCGTCCAGGAGGAGGGGGCTGATCAACGAAGTGTTGACCAGGACACCCGCCCCCGGAGATCGGCCAACTTCAAGCACCGCACCCGGATAACATATAGGGGTCCTACCTTGCCAGGTGTACTGCTCCTGTATAAGCATAATGTCTATTTTATGGTCAGACATGACCCGCAGCACCTCCAAAGTGGCCATCCGGGAACGCTGCAAGTTTATCTGACCTATGGAGAGTGGATTAACTCGATCCATAATCTGTCATCCGGATTTGGACCTCGATAGCAGCCAAATGAGCAGGGCACATTCTATCCCCGGTAGCGTGGTCCGCCGGCTTCTTGAACCTAGTGCACGTGGCACAGACAGCGGGTTGTGTCTTCTTGGGGCAGTCATCAATGTCGTGTCCCAGAGCAGCGCAGTGGCGACAGGTCACCTTATCTTGAGAGCAAGATTTGGTGATGTGACCATATTGGTGACATTTGAAGCACCTGGTGGCACCTGTGAAGTCGCGGGTCCGACAGGCTGTCCAGCCGAGAAAACACATCCCGCTGTCTATCAAGACGCGCCTGGCGTTTGGGTGGCATGTCACAACCATGTTCATGGTCGACATGTCACGCCTACCGAAGAGCGAGACCCTGCGCATAGTTCGCAGATGGTCTTCCAGGGAGAGTTCACATTTGCCCTCCAGGTTAGTGCTAAACACTTCCTTAAAGAGGTCTTGATCGGCAGAAGGCTCCCCTCTAGGCACGTTGTATATTACAATTTTTGGAAGTCTTCCTAATGGGCTGACAATTTTTAGGCCCCTAGCGGCTAGCTTAGCCTCATTTTTCTTAATGTTCGCTAAGTCTGACTTATCCTTGGCTTGTAGAGCCATACCTGCCCCTCTGATTTTACGCACGCGGACCACTTGGAAACCATCTGTTCGCGGATTAATAGTCTTTTCCAAGTTCTTCTGTGTCTGTTCCGACGTCATCCCCTCAGGCTTATCTGGATAGATTAGAACGGTAAGTGGTTTTGGTGGCACAGGTCGTTCGAAACCGTTGACGATTAGCGATTTCGAGCTCCGGGCTGTAGAGGCCATCTTGGCGTAAGACGGTGCAGTAGACACAATAGGTTGTGTAGCGGCTGCTACAGGTCTCGTCTTAACTATGGAGTCAATCTTTTTTATCATCAATGATTGCTCTGCCATCATTTCCTCAATTGTGGCGCTCCTAGTTGTCGCCGTGTTAATGTCCAACATCAAGTGAGTTATATCGGACATCAACTCGTCCAACAACTCATTTAATTGACTCTTAACATTTTTGTTCAATTTATTGGATGAATCAATTATGATTGATCTAATTTTGTGACATCATGTCATCGCAGGAATGACCTTCCATTGTTGAACATTGGGAGAGTCACTCTCTCTTGGTCGTTTTCGCGTACTCATATTCGGTGATATAGCTTGGATCGCCATAATGGATGGGGCGCCACTCGTGCTAGGGACCGGGTGCAGGGTGGAAGAGGGGGGGGGGGGGGATAGTGTCCATGTCAGATGCGTCACCCTCAGAATGTGGGACATCCACAACCTCAGCAGGCCCAAAGAGTGTAGGTTTCTTCGCAGCCTTCTTGCTACGACGCCTTTCCCTCTCGAGCTTCCTCTGAAGATCTTCCATTTGTGTCAGAAGGTCCGTTTCTATGGCCGAACGTGGTCTGCCAGGGTTGCCACTACCACCATTCGAATCCTCTGACGAAACTACGTCAGATGGCATTTTCACTTTTTTTTCCCCAGATTTCGTGGGAATTTCCCTCGAAATTCTAAATTTTCCCCAGAAATGGGGAAAAAAAAATGGGGAAAATGAATTCTCAAAACTGTTATCAGATTTCGTGTAAAGTCAACCGTTTGGAAGTTACAGACAGACAGGGGCCTATACCGGTCCCTGTGGAACACCCTTCACAAAATCTGCTTAAAATGCAATTGTGACGTCAGAGTTGCACCGAATCTTATGATATTGTGACGTCAGAGTTGCACCAATATGGCCGTCAATATGGCCGCCAAACCGTGAAACTGTGACGTCAGAGTTGCACTAGTCCCAACGAAACTGTGACGTCAGAGTCGCACACTGTGCAAGTATGACGTCTGAGTTGCACCGCGCAAGTGTGACGTCAGAGTTGCACCACAATGGCCGTCAATATGTCAAAATGTCAACAAAATTTCACCACGTGGTTTTGAAACAATTCACTTTTTGGTGCACTAAACCAACACAGAACTTGAGAAATGTAGTATCAATCGACGCAGAATTTTGTCACTGTCTGCGGCACAAGGCGCGGAGCGGAGGGGGAAATGGTACGGCGCTTAAGCGTAAATAGGTAGCCCGGCTGTTTTCGCTAACATTAAAATAATGCCAGCTGCATGGGGAGGGTGCCCGCAGAGCCACGTGAAAAAAGAAAACGAAGAAGTTGAGCCAACACTCCTCGTCTTCTATTTCTCCGATAAAGACGTCCGTAACAGAGACATCATCATCTTCACTTTCCGCCGCCGCCGCCTTTTGTACCTGTTGCTCATCAATATGTAATGTAGACATTGTTAGTCTGTTGGTCGGTGATGTTTCTTGTAAATTTGGACAGTTCCTATCATATTTAATACCTCTGGTGGTAACGAATAGGTAACACAAGTTTTGTTTAATCGTTGCAATCCCGAACTAACATTCAAAATTGCGTTTATCATATCAGTATTCATTTTATTTCTGGTTTTACTTTTTACGGTATTCATCATGCTTAAAACTCGTTTGAGTGAGGTAATATAAGCATAGAAAACACGAAATCGCACAAATTCTTAAAGGGATTGAAATTTTCAGCATCGTTAAATTTTACTTCCGTCCAAAAGTCAATTGTGCTGTTTATTTTTGTCCATTTCGTGTAATTGATCATTTTCCATTGATCTTCAATGTGAGAAATTTCATCGGCAGGATATTCAAATAATTCCAATAAAGGTGTTATAGATTCTTTGTGCACTCTTCAAGTATTATTAACGCTAAAATCTTTAATTTTTTCTAAGATTTCAAAATTTTTCAGAAGTCCCTGACGAAGCTCTTTAATCAGTTTTACTGTGAAATCGATACATCTTTTTCGCAGAGTTTGTTCCAACAAACTTTGTTCATTACTTTCTCTTAATGATGTCATCTTGGCTTCAAATTGATATCCTAAGTAAAGTTTCGGATCCAGATGACTTTCGATGTTAATTGTCAGCGGAATAATGTTCTGCATAGGAATTACTACTTTGCATACTAATAAATTTAATTAAAGTGTCACCAAATAATTTGCACGCGTCTGCAGTTTTAGATTCGAACAATGTATTCACTCGCTGAACCTGTTTCAGAATTGGGCAAATAAAGCTAAAAATTAGAAGATTCTTCTCATCGTGGTACAAGTTATATAAAATTTCAGCATTATAGCAATTTTGGGTACGCCTTGTTATATTAAAATGTGATTTTAATTCCAGACATTTCTTTAAAATTCTGTCCACAGCTGAGTAAATTGATAGCCAACGTGTTTGGCATGCTTGGACTATTTTAAGGAGTTCGTGGCCGTGGTTTATAAGGCTGTATATATCTTTATATGCATTTTGTCTAGCCGAAGATTTAGCAAACCAACTGTATGTTTCTGACAAAAGGTATTCCAAATTTCTAGGCAGAGTGTTTTCTTGATGCCTTTGATACAGCTAACTGAAGTGAATGGCAAACCCGCCTTATCAGAGTGAGTCTGGTTATTTCATTTTTCAATTTTTTGTATACTCCATTATTAAGAATTAAATTAAACGCATGTTTTAAATTTTGAGAAAAAATGTTGTTGGCAGATTTGTTAAATTTCCAAAAAAAATTTTGTATTATACAACACCAATTTCAAATCATATAATCATGCAGTAAAATAAATCAATACTTTATCTGGGAAACACATGTTTCAGAATTTTAATTTTAATTTAAAGAAAATCATTAAAAAATATATATTAAACGTACATGTGTTTCTTGACAAAATTTGGTCCGTTTGTGTATTTATTTGCTCACTTACAAACTAATATATTTCAGATTTTTTTTACATTCTTATTTAACTTAGACATTATTGAAAAATGTTAAACACTTATAATCAGAAAATAATTACAAAAAGTACATAATTTTAATAGTTTTATCATCAGCATTTTCTGCCTCAGCATTTTTGGATGTAGGTATAAATTAAAGCATCGCTATGGGAAGCTTGGGGGGACTCAACCGGAATTGTTGGCTGAAAGCCGGGGGGGTTTTGGGGGGCCGATTGTCCTGATGGGAGTTACGGCTTTTGAAAAAATCTGGCACAGGCCAGGATTGAGAAGTTGAGGGGATGACGGGGGGGGGGGGGCTGGTTACATTGATTTTGGTGGTGATGGGTTCGGACCTAGGGGTTTCTCTTTGAGTTTGTGGCTGAGAGCCGGAAAAACCTTGTTCCTGCCCCGGTAATCGCGACGGTATTCATTATAATTGATATTTCTATTCGACTGCCTTTGATAGTTATAATTATGGTTTCGCTTGGCATTGTAATTATTGTAGTGGGGTCTGGCAGAGCGCACACTTAGCTGGAGTATCCATTGGTTTTGGACACTGTGGGACACGAGGATCAACGCTCCTGACCGTGGCAGCAGTTTGCCGAGCTGCCGTGTGTCTGGCAACGGAAACATTGCCCCATCCTTGTTCTGTTTCGTAATGATTCTACTTGTATACGTAAATGGAGGACAGTACGAAGATCTGTGAAGATGCGTTTTGCGTCTTCATTTTTAGTTAAATTAACCAAGTGGAATCGGTTGACGAGACCGACCTGATTTCATTCTATGAACAGAAAGTACTGGGAATTTTTTGAGGGCAAGTTTGAACTTTACCTCGTCAGTGGGAATATCTTCCGGGATACCTCTAAGGACTACTTTCAGAGGTATGTCCTCTGGTAAGAATGATGCTCAATATTTTTAGCAATTAATATCCTGGTTATGTTACTATGTTCTCTAGGGGTTTTCGTTTGGATATGGATAAATTTACCCATATTATTTGCAAAGAAATCTATTCCTTTTTCTTCAAAGCTCCTGAATAGAGTGGTTGTTTCGTTTTTTTGTGTAGAACGATAGGGGGAATTCTAGCAAATTTATGTGGTGGTTGTTCCGCAGATGTTAGGTCCTCTTGAGCTGTAGAGGAGCCTGGTAATAATAATAATAATAATAATTGTTGGATGATTTCTATAGCGCCATTTTCTTGAGAAAATCACCTCAAGGGCGCTTTACAATTCATTTACACATTTAATCTATACATGTATATTACAAGTGGCTTATTACTAAGATTGGTAACTAATGTAATGACTTACAACTAAGACCATATGACTAGTGACTTAAAACTATACTTATTTTTATAATCGAGTACAAAACTACTCTAATCGTATTATTAATTACGTATTATTACATGTCTTAAAAGTAATTATTTATGACTATTATACATATTTACATTTACAAACACATATTTATATTGGTGTGGGGGATGGTGTCCTCAGAGCTGCAAATTTATTATTTGCCAGTTCAGGGGAGGATGGTCGCGTTTCGACATTAATTTTTTTTGATCGGGGAGAAGAACTGGAAGAATTTCTCGGGGAATTAATAGGGGTTAAGGAGTCCCTTGAGCAAGTGCGCGTAAACTTGGAATGAAATAAAATCGATATTGAGTTATGATTTTAAAAAGCTGGTACGGAGAATAATTAATATTTCTCATTGGAACCGCCCTGTACGATCGTAAGAAAAACTTTCGAAGAAATGTGGATTTTCGGCCGCTGGCTGGTTAAACGCTCTTTTAACTCCAATCATTACAGAAGCATTGTCTGTGCCGATACCTAACATTCTTTGTAGGTTGAGGTCGAACTCACATAATGTTAGCTTTAAAGTGCAAACTATTTTATCAGCAGTGCACTCAGATAACGTGTTTCAAAAATGTTGATACAATTTTACGTAAGGAGCTGCTGTAGTAAAGTATGACTATTCTACGGTACTTACATACACTTATATCTGTTGATTCGTCCAATAATAAGCTAAAATAACCATCATCAATATCGTTTTTCAGTTCTTTTACAAAATGTGGACTAAGTACATTATTTATCACTGCACTGCATTTGTGCGATGTAACTGGAAATCTTTGGCAGCTGAAGAGTCATGAAAAACCTTTTTTAACAGACTTCCGAGATGATCAATTGTCATAATGCTGCAATGTTCAGCAATAAAAAGACTCAAATTATCGAAAGAATCGAATAGGATATTTTTGGAAAATTGAGTTTTTTGATGTCCACTTAACCCTTTGAAGAGTATCCTGACACGTATGCGGCGGCACTCGGACGATTCAGATAGAGTATCGCTGCATACGTGCGGCTGTACGACTTTATTCAGTTTTTTCTATGCCATGTTTGTAATTTCGATTAAATTATGATTTGTAGATAATGTAACCGACGTCTTAACGCCCTAGTTAACTTTTGATGGTTTTCTTTATACACCAGACACGTTAAATGAATATTCGGTGAACTTATTTTATTTATTTAAAATTAATAAACAGTATAGTGAGTTATTACAGTTTTAATTTGGAGAATCTAGCAACAAATAGAGATGTGTAGTCTCTTGAATGATAAGTCGAAGATAAGCATTCATTAGCAGTCGGTGGTCTCTTTTATAGGAGCAGACGGCCGGGGTACATTGTAGTTGATAACGTTTATTGGTTTGTTTGTTACTCGTATATTGTCAGATTAGGTGCAGCACCGGATGCGTGGATCATTCGGTGTTATCTTCAGGTCGGTCGGCTTCTTGATTAGGTGACACACCCCCCCTCAAATTCAAACTCCTCATTTTTGGTGAGGGGTTTGATAATCTTCCATTATACATACATCGAATTATACCGAATGTCTGTTGTTGGTGAGTATCTCACATTGTTAACTATAATGTACCTTGTATGTATCTGGTTTAAAGAAGGTCCAATTACCAATTATCACAATTAAAGATTGGACTGTGAACCCCAAATTAGTCATTTTTTCTTTGCAAAGCGTTATTGACGCTTCCAAATCCGCTGAGCTGGTAACATGCATTATAAATCCTTGTTGAGACTCTATCTCTCTTGTGGGTCCAATTATCACAATTAAAGGTTGTACTGTGAACCCCAAATTAGTCATTTTTTCTTTGCAAAGCGTTATTGACGCTTCCAAATCCGCTGAGCTGGTCATTATAAATCCTTGTTGAGATTCTATCTTCGAAGGCCTCCATTGCTTTTGGGTCTTTGGCTTCCGAAGAGTGCTTGTATTCATCAAATACGGTAAACACAGAAAGGCAACCGTATTCAGAACATCCTCATCGGTGGAACCTAAAAAATGTTAGAATTTGGTATGCAAATTAATACTAAGGGTCCCATACCACCGTCGAAGGCTCTGAAAACTAGATAAGAGCGTGTTGGTCCAGTCATTAAGAAGCGTTCTGTAGTGATGTTATAAGGTAATGATATTATGCTAATAATGCACCTAGCCAGGTGATCAGGTGATTACGGGAGGGGATATTATAATGGATGAGTTGCAGCAAAGTGGGCGAATCAATAATGCAATTAATAATTATTTATTTATTTATTTATTTTCGGGAAATCGACAGTTTACATTTTTACAGTTTGTACATGTTTGTATAGCCAAAATAAAACCAATTATGGATTTCCTCCATGTGACTTTACCTCTGATTAACAGCATAATAAAAAAAATTAAATAATAAATTTATAATAAAGCATTATGAGATCAAAAATTTTATAAAACAAAAGATTAAGTATATAAAACTAAAATTTACATAAAACATAAAATATCAATACATTGGTAACCATAAGAAGCCAGATTGTACATATAAATCAAATCATAACAGAATTAAAGATAAACGATAGAAACATAGACACATAACATATTCATGAAACATCAGAGAAATACTCTTTTATGTACCCCTTATATTTGGTAGGTTCGGAATTGAAAATGTCCACCTTGGATAATATGCTATTGTAACTATTGCATAGTCTGTTCAGACAAGAATTTTGCTTGCAGTTTGTCTTGCATTGATCAACCCTGAACAGGACAGAAGAGCGTGTTGTACGCGCAGGTACATTAAATTGAATTTTATTTAGCAACTCTGGGCATTGAATATTATTGTTAACTAATTTATACAGGAATATTGCATCCTTATGATGCCTTCGTACACTCAATGAATCAATTTTAAAGTTGGCTGCCTCTGCATAATTATTAAATCTTACATATGACTTGTAACAAAGATATTTGAGGAATTTGTTTTGAATTGCTTCAATTTTGTTCGTATGGATTTTATAAAATGGAGACCAAACAACTGACGCAAACTCCAAATGACTTCGTACGTAGGCAAAGTAGAGTTGCTTAATGACGTTGATACTATTAAAAAGTTTTGTGTTTCTCATGATAAAACCTAACATTTTAGCAGCTTTATTTGTGATTTGTTGTATATGAAGGTTGTATTGTAGTTTACTATCAAGGGTTATTCCAAGATCACGAATATCTGAGACTGTTGCAATGTTGTTGTTATTTATAGAATAATTAAATAATGTTTTATTTTTATTTCTTGAAAAGGTAATATGATGACATTTTGAGACATTTAGAAATAGTTGATTTTGTTGGCAATAGGTAAATATATTGTTTAAATCATGTTGTAAATTGACGCAATCGTTTAGACTTTTTATTGGCTTGTATAGCTTGGCATCATCAGCAAATAATTCTATTTCAGAGTATTTAACAACATTGACCAAATCATTGATATATAAAATGAAAAATAATGGTCCGAGATGTGAACCCTGTTAGATCCCAGAGGAAATTTCACTGAAATCTGATTCGAAACCCTTTATTGCTACTGCCTGTGATCTCTTGAGTATATAAGATGTAACCCAACGAAATAAATTACCACGTATACCTAATGACCAAAGTTTTCTGAGTAATAGTTTTTGATTAATTTTATCAAATGCTTTGGCAAAGTCTGTATAAATGATATCTACTTGAGTGCGGTTGTCCATGTGATCGACAATGAATTCAGTAAGAAGAACGAGGTTACTTTCCACATTTCTGCCTTTTGTAAAACCGTGTTGCTTTGTTGTAATGATGTGATTCAGTTGTGGGCTTAGATATTTGTAAACAATTTTTTCCATTAACTTACTGAATATTGTTAGTTTTGAAATCGGCCGATAGTTTTTAACATTATTTTTTTCACCATACTAGAGTACCTTGGTACACTATTACCTTTGTAAGCAAGAATTATAATCACTAATACAGAATAATGATGATGATGTTTACATAATTTATATTGATTTAATATTCAGCATAATACACAAACATACATACCGTCACAGTTAAATACTATCTTTACAAGAGCTGGATCAATCCGCTTCTTTGCAAGTTCAATTATATTGTCTCGATAAAGGGGCCAATTTTCATATAGTCTGTCTTTGCAGTCTGTATACAGGCTGTGGAAGTCATCCAGCAACTGTAATCAATGAAAATGTAAAATCAATTAAGCACATTTTAGCAGCGTTTTTCTATTTTTACTATGCCCTCTAAATAAATTTCTCAACATAGTCATATATACACATAGGTACACAGGTGTCCCGTAGAGAGTGGTTTAATATTAAGGAGAAGATACACTCACACCCTAATATACTACAAAAACTATATGTTTTTCTGTTGTTCTTTTAAAATTGAGATCTAAATTTAAACAATTTTAATGTAAACTTTCATGCACTTTGGTTTGTTTATAAAAAATGTAAAAGTTATTAAGTTGTAAAGGATTCGGACAGAATGATCTTACAATACCCAATCAATAAATATATTGAAAGCCAGAAAGAAATGGGACAAAACGCTAGGCAACTGAAAAACATTAGGTAGTAAGTACCGCAGACTAAAGGGGGAAATATAAATTTGCAAGTAATTACCAGATATTATAGCCCGCCTGATTGCCCCAATGCTCAATAATCATTAAAATAATCAGCAATACTCGTTCCAACATCTGCAGCATACTTCTGGAAACACACTTTTCTTGTCAGGTCCCAATATAATTGTACAGTCATCCACAGGTCACATGTATTTTTCAGCCACAGCATGTAGTCTTCTAAGTTCTCATCTGGTTCATCTGGTAGTTTTTGCACAGCTTCATCTACTCTAGGTGATGGAGATGAGGGAGATGCAGGCGCACTGCATGGTGAGCTGCTCGAATATCTCCGCTTTCTTGTACTGATTAATCCTGATTTAGCAAATTCTTTTCTAATATGTGTCTAGTAATTTACCTTTAGCAGCAATTTTTTGGGTAGGCCCAAAACACACATATGGGGTGAAATATACAGCAGCGCTTTCTTTATTAAAGATTTTGGTGATTTGAAAAGCTAATTCATAAAATCTCTTGCTTGTAATGGATCTATCTGGATTACCCTGCAGTTCTTTACTTATAATAATATTGCACAGTCGACGCCTGGCAGAATTGTCCAACAGACCCTTTGACTCAAACTGCATTAAAAGTGCTTGCCCCTCATTGATTGATAGGAGATGATTGCGTAAGTCCTAGAAAACAAAATGAAATTGCATATTGATTACATAACTAATAACCACTTCTATAATCATCATATCAGTCACAGAACATCCACTGTTCAACGTAGGTCTGACCTGTATCAGGTCATCTGTCCACCTTGTGGGTGGCCGATGGCCGTCTTACGCTGTGAGATTCAGCTGGTTTTGCATGATCGAGTCCATAACAAACATTGCATTTACAATGTTACTAGCTATAGTTGTATAGAAAAAAATACAAATTCCAGACAGAACAGCACCTTTTTTCAAAACGTCTTTTCCCTATTCGCCTTTTACGACACCAAAAGTAGAAGGCTATCCTACGCTGCCACCACTAAAGTACATTGATCTGAATGTATAAAATAATTAACCTAAGTTACTTAGGTATCTGAAACTTACTGAAACTATTTAACTTACACTCGAAATTTGCTCTTCAAAAGCTTCTTGCCTTATTATTTGTGATTTGGTTATATTACCCAACAAGGAAATGTCATTTTCAACAAAGTCATTGAGTTTATATAGGGGCGTTGTTTGTTTAGAAGTTGAAGGTATATCTTCAATCTGAAACAAAACAAAAATATTATCAAGAGGGCATGTACTTAATCTTAACGTCTATAAGTAAGGCTAATCACTATTTCCAAATGGTTATCTAAAACAGGCCTAGGTATACATGTCATCATTACTGCTTTTAAAAACTTACAGTGGATTATTACATCTTTAGCGCATTAATGTGTGCTGTAAACAGTGCCCGGTGCCCTACATTCGGAATCAATTCTTTAATATCATCTTGAGATATTATCAGGAGTGTTTTTGAGTCTATGGCTTGTTCTGAAATAAAGACAAAAAACGATGAGAAAATACAAAAATTTTCAAAACAAGAAAATATAAATTTATTTTTAAAAGGAATGAAAATTATTTATAAATTATTCATTAAAAAAAATGTATATTTATGCAACAGCAGATACCGAATGTTCAAAATGTTATGTCCGAAATAATTGCAATAGGTACACTTTTATTAAAATTATAAACATAACCTGCTATGACCGACCATTCTATCGGTACTTCAAAGCTAGTTTGGTTGGTTCTAGTTTCTGACGCTAGGGTAAAACTGTAACTCAGAAAATACTGCAGTTTCCAAACATTCATTCAATACAAAATAATACTGGCGGAAACAAACAAAGATATTATAAAGATATACTATACTCTCTCTGACCTGTGTCATGACCCATGACACAATCTTGGTTGTAGCGTCCACATGCACTATACAAACTAAGTACATAATAAATACAAATCTACTATATCATCTTCTTTATTCTATGACTGTCAAGTCATAGAATAAAGAAGATGCCAGTATCTAAATCAAAATGAATGGATATTATCATAATATATATCGTAGTTCCATGATCTAAATTCTAAATCAATCAAAAAGTTAAAAAAGAAAACTCACCTTTAAATTTTTCTATGTAAGCTTCCAGATTCCAAGAAATTAAATAATCCACCACGGTGTTGTCTGCCATTACAAATAACAACTAGGAACAGCGGCCGGCAAAAAATAAATTCCCAACGAACGTCAACTCGCGTGTAGTGCGTACAGAGAACTGAGAACTGCGTCATCTGAGTCATCTCAGCCGGGCCGCTAGCTGTTCGGTGTTATCTTCAGGTCGTTCGGCTTCTTGATTAGATGACACCCTCGAATTCTTTTTCATCAAAGCTCATCATTGGCCGCATCCTCTGCATTTTTTACATCATTTTAGGAAATTTGTCCAAAAATTTCTGGCCTCAAAATGCTTAAGTACCACGCCGCCAGCGACGTTCTTTGATGAAAAATTTTATGTTTGTTTTTTATAGGAATTCCTAGTTAGAAATTATCATATCTTATTTGAATCTAATTATTATCTTAATGTTTTTTTTAAACAATGTACATTTCCCCGGTACGACAAATAAACGCTAATTTAACAGGTCGCCACCGGGGAAATTTTAAATTTATTAATTTGTGAAATTTTATGTCTTTATGTTTAATATTTTATTTTATTAATTTAAAAAAAAACCTCCGAGCATTATGTTTCAGGGAAACTGAGCCTTTGACTCTACCCTTTAATTTGTTAAAACCAGGGCAATTATTTCATAGGAAAAACACTTCAAGATGAAAAATGTACATTTTTCTCATTTTAAAAATTCAGGAACCCTGTGAGATGGTGAAACAGATTTCATTAACCCATCTTACGGGGAACCTAGGAAAAATATCATTTAAGTCTCTAAACTATCATTTAACTTACCAACAGGCAAATTACTTGAAATTTCGCCCCACTAAATCAAAATTTGTCTTGAATCATGCTAAATTCTTAAAACAAAAACATCTACTTGTATCCCTTAGCTATAATCATCCATTTCTACAAAATACTATGCATTTAAATTAATATCTACCCTTATAGAATTAATTTAAGAAATCAATTTTTAGCGAGCGCTTTCAAAAATGAAATTGACAAAATAGAGAATGTGCAGTTCGCCGCCGCCTTTATGCTAGGTACGGCGCGGAATGAAACCCCCCCACCACTTTTACTGTAATCCTGTCCCATACCAAATCGTGTTCAACCTGTGCTATAAATAATGTGACATTTTTCAAAATAAATCAGTTCAAACTTCACTCAACAGAGTTTTATTACTTGTACTTCCTACCTCTTGAAGTCTGCTGCCTCCTGCTGAAGCTCTGCCTGAACATCAAGCCTGGTGCCTACATCCTCCAGATCAGCCGACCCTACTCTAGGACACCGCCAGGCACAGGTAGAGGACAGGCACATCCAGGGCTACCACTCTAGATGAGTGGAAAAATTTTAGAGATAAAAAAAGTAAAATTATTGCAGTATGACTTAAAGCGGGCATTTGAAACAATTGACAGAGATAGATTAATTAAAAAATTAAGTAATATTGGAATTAATGGTAAAGAAAATAAGTGGTTTGTTAAATTACCTATCAGAAAGACCACAAATAATATGGTGGTATAACATCTGAACCACACAGTACTAATAAAGGCGTTCCGCAGGGTTCTGTCTTAGGTCCATTGTTCATTATATTATCAAAGTGTTAAAGCATTGTGCAATTAAACTATTTGCTGATGACATTGTTATACATACTGCCAGTAAAAATTTACAGGACGCCATTGAAAAAATACAAATTGATTTAAATTATGTAGTGCTTTGGCTTCACCAAAACAAACTAAAATTGAATTTTACGAAAACAAAGTTTTTAATTGTGGATAGCCTGGGTGGCAATATTGTAAAAATTGATAACAAAAACATAGAAGGGTTAGCAGTATTACATATCTGGGTGTAATATTGGATGATAAATTAAAATTCGATGAACACTTTACAAAATTTACACGAATACATTACAAAAAAAATTGCTAAAAAAGTTGGATTCCTAAAAAGGATCAGAAATAACTTGGATCTCAAGACAACGCGCCTTGTTTAAGAGTTAAAAATTATGTTACAAAATTTAAATATGATGACAACAAGACAACATATAATACATTAACAATGATATACAAACTTAAAAATAATAAGCTTCCAAATTATCTGCAGAGCAATATTATGTTTCAAGAAAATGTTCACAGTTATCCTACGAGAAGACGTGGAGACTTTAGGCTTCCCAAAACTAAACTTTCGTGCACACAAAATAACGCGTTTTATAAAGGGCGAAAACTTTATAACAGTCAACTGCCCTAAAGGAAGCCTCAAGTCTCAGCACTTGAGGCTTCTTAAGACCTTACTTATGCTTTTTTTTTTCAGTATTATTTTTTTACTGTTGTACTTTTTTATAAAAAAAAAAAAAAAAATGAAAACACTATTTGTAAAATGTTAAGATCCACTGCGCGGTGGCCTGCAGCGAGTGGATGTGTAATTGCCACTATTGCTTGCTCGGAGTAATTTCCAGTACCATAAAGTAATGAAACGAAGGACTCCATTTTTTCACTATTTCCGGGCGTTCTTTTCTTCGAAAAATTTTAATTGATTACGCAAGAAAATCTGTCATTTTTTAAATACCGTTAGACACAAAAATTTCCCGTTTCGAGGCACTCCAATCCGCCAGAAAAGACGGGAAATCCGTCAAATTGGCAAGGGGGAACTTGTCAAGAACTCGGGATGGGGAAAGCGGGTGAGGGGAGTGGGGAAAAGGAAGGCGGATTGGGAATATGAGGGGAAGGGGATGCAGAAGAGGAAGGATAGGCGGAAGGGGAATGGAACGAATGGGAAAGGACACGCAGGGAGAAACAATTTCTTTATTAACCGCAATACAAAATTTTACTTTCTAGTTCATCTTTTCGCATTGCGTCCCTGACTAACCCCTCAGGACAATTTGTTTGCTTTTGGGAACAACTCATATATTCATGCTCTTCCTAAAACAAATTTATCAGGAACACAAAACAATATTTATCATAATGGGGGCATGGGGCATACATTAATTACGTGAGTTCAAAGGGGGGGGGGGGAGTCCAGCAAAATCTCACGTTACTTGGAAAAGAAGTGGCCCAAATTTATCTCATCAAGGGGGGAGGGGTCTAGATGACTCCAGATACTAATATCTACAGCCTGTATGTTTGACGAATATCTACAGCTCATATGTTGAACTAATATCTACGAACTTCAGAGTGTTGACTAATATCTACAGAGCGTAGGTTGAACTAATATCTACAGAGCGTAGGTTGGACTAATCAGCTAAATGTGTCCAATAGTCCGATATTAGGGATTTTTACATACATACTTACATAAATTAAGTTTTTTAAACTGCATACGCAATATTACGTTATTCCAATATGCTATACATAATTGCAAATCCAACCTCTGACAGTACTGTAGATATTCGTCAACACTTTGGTTCTCATAGATATTAATCAATAGTTTGAGCTGTAGATATTCGTCAACACTTTGATTCCCATAGATATTAGTTCGATTTTTTCAGTTTTTGGAATTCCTGTAGATATTAGTAGACGCCTCCGTCTAGATTGGAAGAAAAACTACTCACGTAATTAATGTATGCCCCCTAAGCTCCTGCTCATAAGTTTAGCCAGTAGGTAAAAATTCCCATTAATACTATTGATTAATAATAAGATAATAATTATATTCCATATTTGTTAAAAAAAATAACCTTTAAATAAGAAGTAGGTTGTAGGCACCTATGTATTAGAATCCTAAACAAACAAATTTTTAATTGTATTCATTCGTATGCAATTAACAAACTATTATTAAATAAATGAGTTTGTTTATTTGGGAAGTATGTTTACGAGAGATGGGAAGGCTGATAGAGATATTTAAAGAAGGGTGAATGCAAGTAACTCTATTAATGGAGGACTGAACGCCGTTGGCAGCAACAAAAAACTGTCCAAAGACGCGAAACTAGCCGTCCATAATGGAGTACTGGTACCTACCCTGATGTATGGCATGGAACTGGCAGAGGAAGGATGAAAGTAGACTGAACGCTGTAGAAATGAGATCCCTGAGGCGTATGTGTGGTAAAACCATGTATGATCGTGTGAGAAATGTGGAAATCTGCAAAGAATGCAAGGCTGATGTAAGCGTGATGAGTAAGATCAAGAAAGGAACGCTCCGATGGTTTGGGCATGTAGAGCGAATGAACGAGGAAAGGAGTGTAAGGAGAATATATGACGCAAATGTGAATGGTAGAAGAAGTCGAGGACGCCCAAGAAAGACATGGCACGACCAAGTGAATCAGATACTTGAGTCGGGCCATGTCAAGAGTCAGAATAATAGAAGAGAATGTATGAGACGTTGTATGAATGTAAACGAGGCAAGGAATGTGTGCCAAGACCGGGATGTTTGGCGGTCCGTCCTCTCTGCCTACCCCTGCGGGGAAACGGCGTGATGGTTAGTTAGTTAGTTAGTTATTAAATAAAGTTATCTTAATACAGACATTGTTTCATTTTAATTACAAACTAAGTGATGTTAATTTCATTCATGTTCATTTCAAATATATTAAACATATATTTGTTCTTATGAAGCGGATATGAACACATGTTACTTGCTGATTTTAGCAGAGTATTGTATACTAGGGTGTGACAATTATTTCAACTTTTGAATTCAGAAACGCCCGGGGTCTCAAAAGTTGCGTCTTACAAAGAAAATGAGAACTGCATTTAATTTTTTTTTTTTAAATGGTTATTAGCCCGCTAAATGCATTGAAAATCAGAAAACACACCTAAAGCAGTTAGAAAAAAAGATTTTATTAAAAAAAAATTTCAATAATTTAACGTTTGTTTGTTATTAAAAAATGCGTATAGCTGACAAAAATGAAAAAAAAATTCAAGTTTATGAATACAAGTAAGTCTACAAGAATACTGATTTTATCCAGAAAAAGTGCTATTTTCCCCCTTTATATTTTTAACAAACACATCATATATGTTTCAAAACAAAAAATTTCGTTCTTTGTACTGCAGTTATGGCAGGGTTTCGTGGGGTCCCCCCTTGGTGAGCTAAATATGGGCCACTTCGTTTATTATGTACCAGCAGACCCGGCCACACGTTGCTGTGGCTAACGAAGCACAACTCCATTACCCATCCTTTATAAAATCCACACCATACGCTTGCCAGCTGCCCGCTGCACGCTGCCTGAATTGAATATTTGAATTTCTCGACTTTTCTCTACTATGATAAGCATGTTTTTATACATATAAACCTTCCTCTTGAATCACTCTATCTATTGGTGAAAACCGCATGAATATCCGTTGCGTAGTTTAAAAGATCTATGCGCACATACATTTTGAGCGACTTCATCAAATAAAATAATTCAAATCAAATACCTACTTACTCTAGGACATCTATTTTCCAATTTCTTCCGTAGAACGAATTTCAAAAGTGACTATAGTACGGCGCGCCAGCCGTTTTAAATCGCACAAAAATGTGTTTTCTTTGAATTTCTCGGCTTTTCTCTAATATAATTTACATGTATTATACATATAAACATTCCTCTTCAATCACTCTATCTATTGGTGAAAACCGTATGAAAATCCGTTGCGTAGTTTAAAAGATTAACGCGCACATACATTTTGAGCGACTTCATTTTATACTATGTAATGATGATGATAATGATAATGATGATGATGATGATGATGCCCTCTAATTAATGAGACGATTGAAGAGGAAAAAATTTACACAGTCATGGAAAGTATTTACTATTATACCGGTTCAAAAATACCAGAAAATGTGAAGAATTTCGACCAATTTTATCAAATACCTTACCGAAATATGAACAGATACTTAAAGTGATAATAAAAGAACAAATTTTGCAATACTTAAGCCTTATGCTCATGAAGAAACTGGAAAAAAACTTGTGAATTTCATTGGCGGCCCGCACACAACCTGACAACCTGTTATAGACCAGTTGTCAAGAGCGACGCGGTGATTAGCAGTTGTTAGCAGTGCTGGTCGCCGCGGCTGTTGCATTTCAGTTGCCATGTTGACAGGTTGCCATAGTAGCGGCAAATTTTCCGAGTAATTTGCGATGTCAGATCAGAAAAATATCAATTTTGTTCAGGAGGTTGATAAATAGAGTTGTGCCGTAAACTGAGTTGCCAACCAGTTTTCGGTTTCTCCATGAGCGAAGACTCTTAGATAAACACAATATTTTATACCGAGAGCAATCAGGATTCAGATCTAATAACTCTTGTGAAACAGCAAACGTAATTGTCGGAGAATGGAAGGAAGAAATGAATAGTAATAATTTTATTTTAGCAATATTTTTGGATTTTCTAAGGGCATTCGAAACTATAGATCGAGAAATCCTGATAAGAAAGCTTAAAGAAATTGGTTTCTCAGCTGTAACTATTAAATTAATAGAAGAGTATTTGAAAGACAGAAAACAGGTAGGTAACAAATAAATAATTATTACATCATAAATTAAGAGTACCACAGGGATTGGTCCTTGGACCTCTATTGTTCTCAATATTAATGACATGGTTGAAAATATGTTCAAAATTCAATATACTTAATTGGAATTGGAACTACGAAGAACTGATAAATATTTTAAATAATGTATAAAGATAGCTAAAACTAAATACTTAAGCTTAAATTACTTAAATACAAAATATAGGTACCTATGTTTGGAAATTGGATATAAGAAGACATCCAGTGAAAGCAAAATTAAAATTGATTGTAAAATTATTGAAAATGTTACTGAAATGAAATACTTAGGTGTTATATTAGATTCCAAACAAACATACTGAATACACCGAAAAGAAAATTGGGAAAAGATATCTTTTTTGGGAAGAATTCGGCAAAAACTTTCCAGGAAAACTGCAATCATTATTTACAACACAATCGTATGACTACAGCTCAACTATTATTTTCCTGTCTCATGAACGAGAACAAAATAAGTTTCAAATTCTCCAAAATAGGGCAATCAGAATAATACTTAAGTGAAATAGATTTTCAAAAGTAAATAAAATGTTGAAGGAACTAAATTGGCTAACCGTGAAACAGATGCTGACCTTGAACACAATTATCCATAAAATAGTAAACAACCTGTTACCAAAATACTTATCAAATAAAATGATATACAACAAGGACATTTACAGACATAACACGAGGACGTGCAAGGAAATCAGGCTACAAAAAAGGGCAAAGCGAATACACAGAATAGTTTACTGTAAGTACAAGATGTATTGTAGGAGCTACATCAAACAGGAAAAAGTACAGTATGTAATGTTATTAATTAGCCATTTGTAAACTTTCATGTACAAATTACTTAAATAAAATTAATAAATAAAAAATAACCTATTTTTGACATAACATCTGTAATACCCCGAAATATAATGGATTTGAGCATAAGTATACCAAACCACCCACGGTGGGTGGTTTGTATATTTATGCACCCACCACCCACGCATGAATGAACTAATACCCATCCACGGTTTGAGATTGAGAGTGATTTGAGTTTTCGAATTGTTTCGAATAATTCGAATGAATTCTGACAGTTTGAAAACGATTGTCCAAGAATCGATTTATCTGTGACAAAATGGATCGAAATATTTCGAATTTCTATGGTAAAAAAGACCGAGTGAGGATTCGAGGATTCATCGACTGTGCCCATCGGAGGCGTCTACTAAAATATCTACAGGAATTCCAAAAACTGAAAAAATCGAACTAATATCTATGAGAATCAAAGTGTTGACGAATAGACTCCAGATACTAATATCTACAGCCCGTATGTTTGACGAATATCTACAGCTCATATGTTGAACTAATATCTACGAACTTCAGAGTGTTGATTAATATCTACAGAGCGTAGGTTGAACTAATATCTACAGAGCGTAGGTTGGACTAATCAGCTAAATGTGTCCAATAGTCCGATATTAGGGATTTTTACATACATACTTACATAAATTAAGTTTTTTAAACTGCATACGCAATATTACGTTATTCCAATATGCTATACATAATTGCAAATCCAACCTCTGACAGTACTGTAGATATTCGTCAACACTTTGGTTCTCATAGATATTAATCAACAGTTTGAGCTGTAGATATTCGTCAACACTTTGATTCCCATAGATATTAGTTCGATTTTTTCAGTTTTTGGAATTCCTGTAGATATTAGTAGACGCCTCCGACGAATATCTACAGCTCAAACTGTTGATTAATATCTATGAGAACCAAAGTGTTGACGAATATCTACAGCACTGGCAGAGGTTGGATTTGCAATTATGTATAGCATATTGGAATAACGTAATATTGCGTATGCAGTTTAAAAAGCTTAATTTATGTAAGTATGTATGTAAATCGGACCATTGGGCACATTTAGCTGATTAGTCCAACCTACGCTCTGTAGATATTAGTTCAACCTACGCTCTGTAGATATTAATCAACACTCTGAAGTTCGTAGATATTAGTTTAACATATGCGCTGTAGATATTCGTCAGACATACAGGCTGTAGTAGATATTCGTATCTGGAGTCTGCCCATCGCTACTTGATAAGAATAAAAATAAAACCCACATCACTAACTTGCACGATTATTTTATATCTATGGAATTTTTGTAAATATTTTGACAGCTCGGCACAGCTGTCTAAATTGTTTTGATAAACCAATAAACATGCAATAAACCTTAATTTAAATAATTTACGGGCGATAATAGAAAAATCTGAAGATGTCTTCCATTTATTCCTACTTATACAAAATGTATAAATTGCTTCTAATGATTTAAACAGAAATAAACTCTTATATTGTATAATTTGGTTTTATTTACTGATAAGAGGTACACTCGCATTACACTCGCTTTGCAAAAAAAAAGGAGAGAATATTGTTACACATATATTTTAATCACAACAAAAGTCAAGTTAGAGTTGACTGCAAAAGGGCGGGAAATTTAAATCCAACACTCCCTCTAAATTTAAGCCTTCTTATATTTAAAAAATCTTAATTAACTGGGTATTAATTACCCTTTGAAATAAGACATACAACTTTCGAAATAATTTTTACATATTACTTTTATGTACTTGTAGAGCTGTAATTGTGCATTCCAAGTTTAGATCTTAAAAATTGAAATTTATCCTTTGGCAATGCTTTGGTAAATATATCTGCATATTGATTATCACTACTTACAAATTTTAGATCAATAATTTTTTGATAATATTTTTCTTTAACAAAGTGATACTTGATGTCGATATGTTTACAGCGTTTATGGAAGTTTATATTTTTGATAACACTGATCGCACTTTGATTGTCTAAATGTAAGCACATTGTGTCTTGTTTATATTCACCAATATCACATAACAACTGTTTTATCCACATAGCCTCTTTGGTTGCGGCACAGGCTGCCATAAATTCCGCTTCTGTTGTTGACAGGGCGACTGTTTGTTGTCGTTGGCTAGACCATGTTACAGCTGCTCCATTTTTGATGAAGACATAGCCCGTGATTGAACGCCTTGTATCTGGATCATTGGCGTAGTCAGCATCACTATAACCAGTCACTACTGGTGGCTGTGATGTGGATGAGTAATACAGTCCATACTCTTTTGTGTCTTTCAGATATTTGAGGATTTTCATCACGGCATTCCAGTGTGTTTTATTGTAACAGTTTAAAAACCGGCTCACCAGGCTCACAGCAAACATAATTTCAGGTCGACTCACTGTAACTAGGTGCATTAGGGAACCCACAGCTTCTCTGTAAGGAGTGTTCTTTTCTGGATCTCCATCTCCTTTTTGTAACTTCACATGAGGGTCCACAGGAACACTGTTGGGGCTGGCATCGGTCATGTTAAACCTGTTCAATATTTGTTCCACATATTTAGTTTGATGTATGAAAATACCATTGCCGATTTTCTCGATTTGCATTATTACAAAATTACTCACTGAATTCACTATTTTTACATCAAATACAGTTTTTAGGTCATTAGTTATTTCTTTTAGTACCGATTCATCTTCAGAAAATAACAAGCCGTCATCAACATACAGGCAAAGGTAGCATTTCTTATTGTTGACTTGACCAACATAAACACACATATCAGCTTTGCTGTTGACAAAACCAAATTTCTTTAAAATCGAGTCAAACTTCTTATTCCAGCAACGGGGAGATTGCTTTAAGCCATACAGAGACTTGTTGAGCTTACATACCACATTGCCTTCACTAGGCAGACCTTCAGGTGGAGTCATAAATATAGTCTCTTCAAGCTCACCGTATAAGAATGCGGTTTTGATGTCAAGCTGGATGATTTTAAGGTTATACTGGACAGCCATGGATAATAGTAAACGTATCGAATCATACCTTACAGTTGGTGCAAAGGTTTCGGTGTAGTCGATACCTGCTGTTTGTGCAAATCCTTTTGCACAAAGTCGTGCCTTAAACCGTGGACCCGTTGACTCCTCCTTTATTCGGAACACCCATTTGCATCCTATCACTTTGGCATTTGGAGGTTTTTCTATCAATATCCAGGTTTCATTCTTCTTATGTGCATCTAGTTCTTCATCAATTGATTTTATCCATTTTTCTTTATTTTCTGAACCAATTGCTTCTTTATATGTTTCCGGAACTTCAGGTGTAAAAGAACACAGGTAAGTACTTTCTTCAGGTAAGTTTAAGCATTTGTTTCTAGGTCTCAACGTCACACTTCTTACTTCAGGTGATTCCATACTGGTATCTGGTATGTATTCACTATCAGAAGTGGATTTGTCTCCTTTTACAGATTCATATGAACTTTCTGAGGCGCAATCATCATCTTTTGAAATTTCTTCTTCTATTTCAGTTTTCTTCGTGGATAATTCTACAGGAACAAAGTCTCTTTTCACAGAAGATTCGAGAAATGTAGCATCTCTACTTTTTATTACTTTTCTGGAATTCGGCAGTATGAATCTATAACCCTTTGTGTGGTCACAGTATCCAATGAAGATCATCTTGTGTGCTTTTGGATCCCATTTTTTGCGCTTTTCTTTAGGCAGGTGAACCATTGCCTCACATCCAAATATACGCATATGATTCACATTTGGTTTCAGGCCACACCACATTTCCATGGGAGTTTTGAACAACAAGGACCTCGTTGGAGAACGATTGATAATATAAGCGGCAGTGTGTATTGCATCAGCCCAATATAACTTTGGCAGTTCAGCATTGAGGAGCATACACTTTGCTCTTTCCACCAGTGTTCTATTCATGCGTTCCGCAGTCCCATTCTGTTCTGGTGTGTACGGTGTAGTTGTCTGGTGTATGATTCCAGCACTTTTCAGGAAATCGGAGAAATTTTTGTTATCATATTCTAGGCCATTGTCTGTCCGAAGAATCTTTATATGAGTATCCAGTTGATTCTCAACTTCTTGTCTAAATTCTTTAAATTTTCCAAGAGCTTCAGATTTGTTGCGGAGAAAGTATACAAAAATTTTCTTTGAGTAGTCATCGAGAAAAGTTATAAAGTATCTTGCACCACCAAGAGATTGGGTTTCCATTGGCCCACATATATCAGAGTGAACCAATTCAAGGGGTTTGCTAACCCTTGTTCCTTCACTTTTAAAAGATAATCGTGTCTGTTTACCTTCCTTGCAGGTTATACATGTCAGATTTTCTGTTTTGTTTGAGAAAGTTACATGTTTAGTATTTTCAGCCATTTTCATTAAACTGTGAAAATTCAGATGCCCCATTCTTTGGTGCCACAGGTAAGCATCTTGTTCTTCAACATTAGTCATGTGAGCATGCCCTCCAGGCATGTTCAGCCGGTACATGTTGTTAACAATACTTGCAGTTGCTACTATTTGATGCTTGCTGTTCAAGATGACACAGCCGGAGTTATCAAATTTTACTTGGCCACCATTTCGAATAATTTGTCCCACAGATAGCAGATTGGTTGCTAGTTCAGGGACATGTAGAACATTTGTAAACAGAATCTTATTTTCTTTGCCTTTGTCATCATAAACATCTAAACTCACTTCTCCCGAGCTTTGCACAGGTAACACTTTATTGTCTGCAACTCTAATATTCTTTATTACAGGAGTTGATTTCTTTTGAAAGAGATTCTTGTTCTTCGTCATATGAGCTGAGGCGCCTGAGTCTATGTACCAGGCATCATCATAATAAGACGATGCGATAAACACAGCAGCATAGGATGAGGTAGGTTTCTGTACCTTGTTTTTGGGATTTGATTTACATTCATGACTCTTATGGCCATATTTGTTACAGGTAAAACATCTCGGACCCTTGGTTTGTTTCTTGTCATTGTTATGAAACTTTTTATTTACTGCGAAGGCTGTTGTGTTGTTTTCAGAATTTCTCACATCTTGCAATAATTTTGCTTTAACAGAATCTGCATTTATCTTTGTGCCAGAGCTTTCAATTGCTATAATCATTGGCTGATATGAGTCGGGCAGACCGGAGAGCAGCAAAGTCCCGAGCCACTCGTCGTCCACTTTGAAGCCAATATTTCGAAGCTTGTGAGCTGTCGACATTATCTTGCTCACATATTCTTCAATATTTTTACATGCACTGAGCGAGGTATTGCACAAATCACGCAGCAGACCAACCCGGCGTGTCAGCCCGGAATCATCAAATGCCGCTGCCAGTTTATCCCATACTCCTTTTGCTGTGCTTTCTTCTTGTATGTGTACATAATTAATAGGATCGACAAGAAGAATAATTTTTGTTTTTGCTTTTGTGTCTTTTTTTGTGTCGATCACTGCCGATGCGTCGGCTGTTATACAATCCCACAGCTCTTCGTGTTGTAAGTATGTTTTCACTGCAAACTGCCATGTTGCATAGTTCTCACGGCCGGTTAACTTTTCAATTAATGCCAGTGAATTGTTCGTTGCCATTTTTATGCATAAAAAACACCGACTTAAAACACTTTGGAATATGATTTGAGAAAGTCACGTTTTTTTTTTTTTGGAGTTGAGGTTATTTCTTACTAATAGTCTTTTCACTGCTAGTTTATCAGAAGAAACTTTCACTGAATATCTCTGGGCTATTTCTGGGCCCATAACCTAATGATTTAAACAGAAATAAACTCTTATATTGTATAATTTGGTTTTATTTACTGATAAGAGGTACACTCGCATTACACTCGCTTTGCAAAAAAAAAGGAGAGAATATTGTTACACATATATTTTAATCACAACAAAAGTCAAGTTAGAGTTGACTGCAAAAGGGCGGGAAATTTAAATCCAACAGCTTCTTATTGAAAGGTAACACAGATTCCAACGTAATGAACTTTAGTTATGATTAAAAATAACAGTTTTAATATGACTATGTATTTAATTATGTTCGGCCATAAAGCAGGACTATTCCCAACTCTTCCTTATTATAGATAAATGATTGAACCATATACATCGTGAACTATGTCATTAGCTGAGTATAAAAAAACATTATTTGGTTAGTTAACCCCAATGACTTCGGTGCGGCAGCATAACTTCCTTTTTTAAATGCGTGCCATTCAGTCGGTTGATGTCGTAGCGGGGCGCTAGTGATCTTGGAAAAAAATCGGTTTAGGGGCGAGAGTCCTAGATAATTTTTTTTTTATACTAATTATGGGCCGGAAAATCCGAATCTGAAAGAATTAGGCGTCGGCAAGCAATATTAACTGAATTACACGACTTTAAAATTTTCTATAAACACAAAAGAATACAAGCCATTTTGAATGCAATAGCGCCGTTTACACGCACACTTCGGAGCGACCGAGTCCCGCGCCACTTCAGGCCGCCGCGCAGAAAAGTAAAGACCGATAGGTTTACAGCGCAGTTCACTGTGAGACTTTTCTGCGCGGCGGCCTGAAGTGGCGCGGGACTCGGTCACTCCGAAGTGTGCGTGTAAACGGCGCTATTGACACTCCAAGTCATAGAAAAACAAGAAAGATGTTACACCACATAAAATTAAGTGTTGCCATTAAGCAATAATATCAATAACGTAAAACTTTCCGACACGATACTTCCTCACATGATAATTCATCACATAACACATTAACCTGATGAATTATGACTATCTCAACGCCTGTATTCTTAGACCAAAAGTATGAAAATTCGTAGTCTTAAAAATGCGTAACCTAACCTAACCTAACGCTAGGTTTGTGGGCTAAAGTTCGGTTTTTGGGGGAAATTCCTAAAAAATAAAACTAGTTATTTTTATACTAATTATGGGCCGGAAAAACCGAATCTGAAAGAATTAGGCGGCGGAAAGCAATATTAACTGAGTTACACGACTTTAAAATTTTTTATACGCATACAGGAAAATAGCCATTTTGGAAACATTCTGATTCCTACAAAATCAAACTAATAGTTATTTTTATACTAACTTTGGGCCGGGGAATCCGAATCTGAAAGAATTAGGCGGCGGCAAGCAATATTAACTGAATTACACGACTTTAAAATTTTCCAAACATGCTCATGAAAATATTCATTTCGCAAGCTGATTTTGACTTGACACACGTAGTACAAAGACCATAGAAAACAAGATAACATAGATGTTTTTACCACACAAAATTAAGTGTTGCCATTAACCAGTAATATCAATAACGTAAAATAACACGTTTATATTTTAAGTACTTATTCTTTATAAATTTTACTCACTTTTGTATCACAAACCATGTTACATAAACCCAGCGTAGATGCTAAACTACTTGAAAACAGGGATGTTTTATTGCCGTGACGCGAGCAGGCGGTATAAAGGGGCACAAACCATGTTACACAAACCTAGCGTAGCCGTTAAACTACTTGAAAACAGGGATGTTTTTTTGCCGTGACGCGAGCAGGCGGTATAAAGGGGCACAAACCATGTTACACAAACCTAGCGTAGCCGTTAAACTACTTGAAAACAGGGATGTTTTTTTGCCGTGACGCGAGCAGGCGGTATAAAGGGGCACAAACCATGTTACACAAACCTAGCGTAGCCGCTAAACTACTTGAAAACAGGGATGTTTTTATGCCGTGACGCGAGCAGGCGGTATAAAGGGGCACAAACCATGTTACACAAACCTAGCGTAGCCGCTAAACTACTTGAAAACGTAGGCTGTTTTTTTAAATTGATGCGAGCAGGCGGTATAAAGGGGCACAAACCATGTTACACAAACCTAGCGTAGCCGCTAAACTACTTGAAAACGTAGGCTGTTTTTTTTAAATTGACGCGAGCAGGCGGTATAAAGGGGCACAAACCATGTTACACAAACCTAGCGTTAGGTTAGGTTAGGTTAGGTTAGGTTAGGGACGTGAGCAGGCGGTATAAAGGGGCACAAACCATGTTACACAAACCTCGCGTAGCCGTTAAACTACTTGAAAACAGGGATGTTTTTTAAAATTGACGCGAGCAGGCGGTATAAAGGGGTACAAACCATGTTACACAAACCTAGCGTTAGGTTAGGTTTGGTTACGCATTTTTAAGATTACGAATTTTCATACTTTTGGTTTAAGAATACGGCCGTTGAGATAGTTGTAATTCATAAATATAGGGATAAATATTTTTTGAGACTTGGTAACACTGCCAACACATGTTTTCGTAGATTTCTTGTTTATCTATGATTTTGTACTGAATGAGTCAAATTCAGCTACCGAAATGAATATTTTCTTGTTTGTGTGTTTTGAAAATTTTAAAGTCGTGTAATTCAGTTAATATTGCTTGCCGCCGCCTAATTCTTTCAGATTCGGATTCCTCGGCCCAAAGTTAGTATAAAAATAACTATTAGTTTGATTTTGTAGGAATCAGAATACTTCCAAAATGGCTATTTTCCTGTACGCGTATAAAAAATTTTAAAGTCGTGTAACTCAGTTAATATTGCTTTCCGCCGCCTAATTCTTTCAGATTCGGTTTTTCCGGCCCATAATTAGTATAAAAATAACTAGTTTTGTTTTTTAGGAATTTCCCCCAAAAACCGAATTTATTCCGGTTTGTGTAACATGGTTTGTGCCCCTTTATGACGCCTACTCACATCAAGGCAAGAAAAACATCCCAGTTTTCAAGTGGTTTAGCGGCTACGCTAGGTTTGAGTAACATGGTTTGTGATTCTGGCGTACTATTAATTCTGTATTAGGTCTGGGATCCAACATAAGCAATGAAAAAATGGCGAACGGACTGTCAATATCAACTCGCGAAGTGAAATTTTAAATACTTTGAACGGCTGTATCTCCCTCAATTTTGCCGAGCGCGCCTTAATTTATTTTTTATTCATCTTCTCCACACTTTTCTCATCTAAAAAGTGCATTTTTATTAAATTCCCTGACATTGGCGGGATCTGCATTTCACCTCAATGACGTTATATAAAATAAATAGACTCGCCATAGTCTCACATACTCACAATATAATGTGGAAAGTAAGGAACACTCTTTTGTTTTCAGCGATTTTCAGTAATTTCTAAATTCAAAAGTTTATTCCTGTGTGATAAAGATAGACAATCAAATAATGTGTATGTATGAATGGCACTGATACATTAGCGGGCGGCGTATTAATTTCTTCGCCGAATGCTGCTTTCACATCGCGGGTGTGATTGAGATAACAAGATACTCTCACTCGGTTACACTACGCACAGGGGAGGGTAAAGGCGGGTAAAACAAGACACACGGGCAAATATTTTTTTTTATTATAATTATATGAGTTATCATTAGTAATACAATATTGGTACTATTATAGTAGTATTGTTAAAAACATATTTTATTATACAGTACAAGTCATAGGTTCAAATGAGTATACAAATCTATTTATAATTTTCATAAACGACATTGTAAAATGCTTCCATTATGCAAATGTTCTACTCTTCGCTGATGACATCAAAATATTTCTTCCTATTAACGCCTTATTGACTGCTTTAAATTACAAAAAGATCTGTACAGGCTTAACCCGTTGAATAGCACGAGACCATTTTTGTCCCAGCTCACACAGGTCTCATATAAATCACTGTAACTCCCTTACTAACAGAGTGAGAAATATGTTCTAAACGGTGTTAGAAAGACAAAATACCACGCTTTATATTCAAATCTAAAAATGACCACCAAAAAAGTAAAACGTAAAGTTTTGAATAGCAATTTGAATTTTTTTTTAATTTTTGGGATTTTATTAGGTAATTATTTTCATATGAAATGACAAAAAATTATATTTATCAACAGAGCTTAACTACAACTAGCGTGTTTACGTGTATTAAATTATAGTGTCTTGTCTTTGTCAGCAAGGAAGCTCGGTTCGAGCGTTATGACAATTCAAACATAATTAAGTTAATTAACGATTTACCCTTTGTACGTTTTACCCCATCTTTCCCAAAAGAAGAAAACGAGTGCGGGACGCTGTGTGAACCGACCTACTGTTAGCAGGTTGTCTTTGTTATGCTTGTTACTTTTTGATGCAACGTTCTCTGTCTCGTAATGACGTGTAAAACCGCGAGCGGGAAACATGAAAATTAATTGTAATATTTATAATAATCGATAATATTAAGTAATTTGCGTGTACTTACAAATGAAGTGTTATTCATTCGCCTTTACTATTATTTGCCGTGTAATTGAAACATTTTCTCATCACACAGAAGGGCATTTTGACACTTTTTAAAATGCAATTTACTTACTGGTAAGACGCAACCTTACTCGACGCGTAGCAGTTTAGTACTAAAGTACTAGATATCGAGACCGGTACAATTGTCTTGCCATTGTCTTCCCACTTTGAGATTTCTACCCCTCGTCCAATATAGTATGTAACGTCATTGTTTCACCCCACTTCCCAGAGCACCTGATCTCAATTAAGGGCGATTTGGAGTGGCCGGCCCGCTCTCCCGATTTGTCCCCTTGTGATTTTTTTTTCAATGGGTTTTTTTTTTAAATCCCGTGTTTATGTGAACCGTCCAAGGACCCTACAAGATTTGAAGACCAACATCCAGGAAGAAATTGCCAGGATAATGCCTGATAATGCCTGATAATGCAAGAAATTGCCAGGATAATGCCTGATAATGCCTGATAATGCAAGAGTCATGACAAACGCCAGAAATCGGTTTACCAGTGTATGGAGAATGGGGGACGTCACCTACCTGATTTGATCTTCAAAACTAAGCAGAACAAAACTTTAGGTATGTGCCTACATTATAAAAAACAAATTAAAAATTTCTGATTCATACAATTAAGTTTTGAAAAACAAATTAAAAATTTCTGATTCATACAATTAAGTTTTGAAAAAAGGAAGTTATGCTGCCGCACCCTGTATAATATATACATACATGCGTGGTAGAAATCTCTATCTTCTGTCTTCAATTTCGTAGTTTTTGTACTCAGGTATTGGTCTATTTATGAGTACTCAACTGCCACGCGTCGCGTAAGGTGTGTAAGGTTGTGTCCTTCCAGTAAGTAAATTGCATTAAAAAAGCGCCAAAATGCCCTCGTCTGTGATGAGAAAATGTTTCCATTACTCGGAAAATACTAGTAAAAGCCAAGGAATAATATTTCATTTAAAATACACGCAAATAATGTATTATTATAATAAATACAATTATTCTGATTGTTTCCTGAAGATTTTTAGAGCCATTAGAGAAAGTGAGATAGCAAACAATTAAGTATAAGAAGGACAACCTAGGATAGTAGGTTGTCTCATATAGCATTCCATATTTGACTTAGTGTAAGTGAGTAAGTGTATCTTAGCATCTCAGTCACACCAGCACTGCACTCCATATAGGCACATAAGCACTGCCTACCCTACCGTAATTGTAAAACATAAGCATGTAAATAATATTATAATTTTTTTAATTATTGCTCAAAAATAAGCGCGAAAAAGCTGAGCAACCGAAACTATGCGAGCGCCTCATCAAACGGCATACTACAAACATGGCATAAACTGTATCTAGACACTACACGCACGCTCTCCGATTGCCTCACTAAAATGCGGCCTTAGGCAGGAATTATTTCTGCTTGGAGCTAACTTCATTCAAGATATAATATCAATGTTTACGAATTGCACAGAGCCTAGAATAGAACTGTCGTTTTGAATTTGCTTCTAGGAGGTTTTTTGTTATTATTAAGCAGTGCTTTCTGGAACAAAATTAGCAAATGGCAATCAGTGACGACAGTGACATCTGTTGATATCTATTTCTATCAACTAGTTGTCTTACCAGCAGCAAGCACACTTAGCGAAAACTTGTACGAAGGGAGTTATTTTTAGTAAGTTTTTTTTTTATTTATTTGCATCAATTCGTCAGTTTTCCTACTGCCTACACTCTGTGCATGACACTGCACACCACTGATGTAGAATGTAGTATTCGGCGCAAATAACGACCGGCGTAGTCGAGGGGTAAGGCTCTCGATTTGCAATTCAAAGGTCGCGGGATCGAATCTCTGCGTGGGCAAATAAATTTTATTTGATTATTTCACATTTAATTCATTAAAAATAATATATAGTATATTTGCGGCACGTTCCAGAGTGGAAGATGCTCGCAGTATCGCCCTGGTGTAAGACCACCATTCAGAATTGAAAGGTTGCTTGAAATGGCTTAAGCTGTGGTTGGTGACCAGATCTGAATAGCCAGGTACTTCCCCACCTTCCCATTCCCCATCTCCTTCCCCTCCCCAGTACCTTCAGCCTCACAACATACCCCGATTGGGGATGCCATAGTTTTACTGGCTCCAGACAGGAGCAGCTGGAACTCTTGTGAGGTATTCATATAAAAATATATATATGAAAAAAAAAAAAAAAAAAACAGCCTGGTCCTGTATCTATGTCGTTCATATGCTCATTTTTTGAATGTCTATCTTTATCATACATGAATAACTTTTGAATTAAGAAGTTAGGGAACGTACCCGTACTACGTGACACGCTTAGAGGGGGGGGGTCTTCAAAATGTCACGCTTGGTACAAATGAGCGGCAACGGGCTTAGGTTTTTGGTCACCGGGGGGGGGGTTAAAAATAGCAAAAAGTTGGTCACGTAGTATGGGTACGTTCCCTTGCTGAAAACATGCCGTGGCAGTATAATTACCGTTTTTACGTTTTTCCTTTCAGTTACGAACAAGAAATGAAACTGGAAGAGATGTCTCTGAAACCCAAAGAGCTGTTACTTCGGGCACCGTCAGATGACGCCTGTGTGTTCTGTGGCAGCTCAGGCCAAATTTGGAACTTGCATCCACAAAGGAATCACACGCAAGATTCCTCTCATGAAGACTACTCACTGTTGTTACTTTCCTGCTTCAATATCAAGGTAATTAATTATGTTTTCAAGAAGAAGAAAACATTGTGTGAACAGCTACTGCTCGGTGCCAGTGGGATTCTTGTGGAGCATGTTTACTCCTTCCTTTCCACAAAAATTCCCTCTGCACAGCAAGCCCAAATACGACATAGGCCCTGATATATTTTCCTCAGGGCCTCCTGTCTAGAGTTAGTAAACGACACCAAAAGTCACTTAACGTAATTTATAGCAAGTTACAAGACTTATTCTTTCAGATGTTTATTTCCACTTATTTAAATTTTCTGGAAAATGAGCATCCTTCTCTTCAATTATCGCTCCAATCCTTTCCAATCTTAATGTTTCTGTTTTAAACATTTACGTAAGTATTTGAAATTTTTAATTCCATCAGCAGATGTCAGGTAGCTGTCATTCGGATAAAAGGATATTATTTGCCGCCTTTGATGGCACAAAAGCGCGTGGAGAATTGTTAAATTAAAGCCAAAATCTATTTCAACACTTTATTTGGGCCTTTTCGTCTTAATTGACCAAATCGCGTAAATTTGACAGTAGCAGGTCGTTGTTATCAGGAAGTCATCTTACCAGGGCCGGATTAACCATGTCGGGGCCCCTAGGCAACGCACGTCTTGGGGCCCCCCTTACCAATGGTGGACTAACGGGTGGTGGAGGGGGGGCGGAGAGGGGGCGGGGGGGGGCTTAGGGGGGGGGGGGTTGAAGGGGCCTCCAAACGCCTCCTTGTTCCCTTGATCAAATCCTTAACAAAACTTTGAGGGGGAAGGGGGTTGGTAAGGTTTTAAAACTTTATTTTTTTATTTTTTTCTGAATGTAGAACATGTCAGTATATTGAGTATTGTGTCAAAATTTCAAATAAATCGTAGCAAAACTAACGAAGGTACAGCGTTTCAAGCGACTGGCCCTCATGCTCGATTCAAGTATATTTCGAGTATAAAAAATTGTAAATCGGTTTTCTCGCAAACAATATTTCTGAAGTTTGTGAACATCGTAACTCAAAATCTTGACTTGACTTGACCGATGCGATGAGTTTTTTTTTACCATTTTATAATAACAAATTCACCGAAATTTTTTAGCGAAAATCGCGTTTTTCACCTCAAAATGCTGCCAAAAATAAAAAAAAAATCGAAAAAAAACTCCCTCTGATTACTTAGGAAAAAATATTACGTTGCTTAGTGCATGCAAATCGAATGTAGGTATAGTTTTTTTTAATATGTTGTCAACCAGGTTGAAAAACGTGTTAAAAAACTTTCGAGAAAAACGCTTTCAATGTTTTGCTGAGGATAATTCAACATACAAACTGTTTAAATCAACATACAAACTGTTTTATCTTACTTTTTGCTGATGACCTCAAAATTTTTAGAATAATTCAAAATATTTACCATTGCAACATTCTTCAAGATAATATCAACAAATTGTTAATTTGGTGTAATGAAAATAGACTTTACTTAAATATCTCAAAATGTCATATAGTTAGATTTTCTCGAATAAAAAATCCAGTGATCTTCAATTACAACATTGATAACAATACTCTGGAGACATTAACACAAATTAAAGACTTGGGCATCACTTTTCAATCTAATCTTTCATTTGTTAACCACATAACAGAAATCTCTAATAAGGCCTTAAAAATGTTGGGATTTATAACTAGGCTAACTAGAAATTTTAACAATATTAAGTGTATAAAACTGTTATATTTTGCATATGTTAGAACTCAACTTGAATACAATTCTCCCGTCTGGAACCCCTATTACAATATACATGTACAAGCTGTTGAAAGAATACAAAACAAATTCTTACGTTTTCTTAATTTTAAAATGGGTATTCCAGCAATTATGTTGAACTACAATACTATTTTGAATGATATGAATATGCTCAAATTGTCAGACAGAAGAACTTTCACTGACTTGGTATTTCTGTATAAAATTCTAAATGATTTAGTTGACAGTCCGGTATTGCTCGAATTGATAAGCTTCCGGATTCCAATACGTAATACTAGAAGTCAGGATTTATTTCAGTGCAGTAATTCTGGAACTAACTACCACATGTATTCCCCTTTGCCCAGAATACTAATGGAGGGGAACAATTATACCAAGTCAGTGGACATCTTCAATTTATCTTTAAACAAATATAAAATATTGTTACGAAGGCAGTTCAGTTATGTACAATAAATACAGTATATTTCTTACTATTCATATGTAAAAGCCCCGAAAAAGGGCGTTAATAAATAAATAAATAAAACGGTTTCGTATAAAATGCTGTATCTCCATCAATTTTACTAATTTCCTCAAATAGTGAGAGCATTATTAACAAATGCATCTTTCAGAAAATGTAATAAAAATACATTTTTTGCAGTGTCCTTAAAGCCTTGGTTAGGATTTGATCAAGGGAACATGGTGGCGTTTGGAGGCCCCCCAGATTCAGAGGCCCGTGTGAACTGAATAAAAAACTTGTAAAATTACATCAACTTCACTAAGGGTGGGGGGGGGGGGGGGGGTCATTCAACTTTGCTGCCCGGGGCTTCTGATGGGTTTAGTCCGCCACTGTACTTTACCCTTCTCTAACTTCCAAATTTCTTTTTTCTTTTTTCTACCAAAATGTAATTTTATTCATAATTAATCTGTTCTTTTACTACGTTACAAAAGGTACGCCATCACCCCATTTAATAAAGAAAACGAATACAATAAAATACAGTACAATAACCCATATTTAAAAACAAAAATACATATTGTTAAAAAAATTATTACAAAGAGCCGTCTTGTCACTAAAGTGATCTCTTCTAGACCACCTTTCCCAAAGAATTTTAGCAAACAGATAGGTAGTGCATACTGAAGCTTGCACAACATTTATATTTTAAACATATAATTAGAAATAAAACAAAACAAATGCCAATATAAACCACACACGGCACCTTCAATCACTTCAGATACTAAGTAATGTTGCAACAAAAAGAAGGAAAGAAAAGTAAAATACAACTATGATTATATATTTGTTTTAATTATAGACTTTTTATTTATTGTTTGTGCATGATATGAACATTAGTTATTTATTGGGTTATAACCTAATTATTATTATAATTTGTTGTTTTCTTTAATGCGTGTACCTAATGTTATTAACCTGTAAATGTTTCTTATAAAAAAATAAAAACATCTTGAAAACTGAATTTTTCCGAATCATTGTTGCTCACTAATTGAAGCAAGTCAGTTTTTCTCGGGACGCGGGGCCCCTCGCCGATGCGGGGCCCCTAGGCAGTTGCCTACTCTGCCTTAGGGATAATCCGGTACTGCATCTTACCGCAAATAAATTTACAGATGTAAACGGTCGCATGATCATTTACACAGGTCGAACTTCCGTGATCATTAATTACCAGAAGTTGGATGCATATGTAAACGCTCCTGTGAGTAACCTGTCAAAATCTTACGTAATGCGTAAATTTTAATTACGAGTCTAAACCCAGCCTAAAACAAATCATCTTTACTTACTTTACTCATCACCAGTGGCGTAGCTAGCATGGGTGGCACCCGGGGTGGATGTCACCCCCCTGGAGCGTGGTGTCACCCCTTCCCCCATATTAAAGTTGACTTGAGAAAAAATTCAAAACGCTAATTTCGACTTCATAAAATTGGTTCAGATTTCTCCACAAATATAGGCTACGTTCGCCTATAAAAAGACCTAGACACAATATTCGGGGCATTCTACGGGGAACATATGAAAGAAAATAACAGACCGTGTTCATGTATACAATACTTTGGTGACAATATCCTTCGTAATTTTTTTTTCCACGGTCGAGTGTTACCCCCCTATCGGGTGGCACCCGAGGTGGACCTCCCCCGCCGCCCCCCCTTCGCTACGCCACTGCTCATCACCAATGTAATTTATTTATTAAAGTTGAATAAATAAAAAATTACAAGTGTACAGTTCACATGCGGTAGAAGTGAAACCTTCAGAAAAATAAAGTAGACGAGAGTGGGGAGGCTACAAAGCACCGCACAAAGAGGAGACCAATTATTCTATTCTCTCGCAGGCAAAATCCTGTAGATTTATGTGTTTTCTCTTTTTAGTGATGCTTTTTCGTTTCATCGAGTTTTGTTAACACAACGGTGCTAAAGAAGTTTTCACTTCAAAAATTTATATTCAAAAAAATTGGCAACGCGCTGACAGCGTGAGAATCGGTTAACGGAGAAGAGACAACGGTTAACGGAGTTTCAAACATGTAGGATATTGTTGGTCCCATCTAGCTTGTTATAACAAAGTTTGAGAGAATTTTTTTGCAGTTGGTGGACGTCGGTGGCTGTGGGGGCCTGTGTGAGACTTGTGTGTCCCGTCTGAGGGATGCCGCCTCTTTCCGGGCTCAGGTGGAGGCAGCGGGGGCACTCCTCCAACAGGTCAAGGTAGAATCCACTACACCCCTTCCCCCGGAGCATCTGCCAACTATTGGAGGTATGTATGATATAAAAAAATATTCCAAGTTATAAAACCACATTTGGACAAAGAAACTATACATACTTTGCAACAAAACTCCATAACATCCTTCCTCAAGACATAAAACTAATAAAAAATCCTAATGAATACAAATCAAGAATAAAAATATGGCTGAAAGAGGTCAATGAAAAAACCCTAATGAAGGCACTAAAAACGACATAGAAGACAAATATACTACGAGGGCTATTCAGAAACTAGGGAACGTTTTGTAATAAAACAAAAACTAGGTACAGGAAAAATATTTTATTATACAGTCAAACTTGGTTATAACGAGCACGAGGGGACTGACTAAATTTGCTCCTTATAGCCATTACTCGTTATATCCAATATAGGTTTTTTGAATGTCGTATGTACCTACCTACCTGCCTTTACTCTAATATAATCGCAAATGTACAGTATATTTCAAAATACGAGTAGGTATTATATATTTCAAAAATATATCAGAAAAGTACACTAATTAATAAATTATTGTTTTAATCAATGATTCTTTTTAAAGATTTCGTTTTTATGCTTCTCAATTTCCTCCACAAAAAAACAACGCATCTAACATCACCTGGGGTCCTAGCACACTGAAATCGTTATCTTTACAATATCGAATCGGCATGGCATAACAACTGACGATTTTGTACCGAACCGATATTGATAGCAATGTAAGGAAATCAAAAAGAAATTGTTATACGCTGGCAACACTTGAGGTACTTTCTATGTAGCTGTCATAATGTCTATGGTATCGGAGTTATAGACCGGGAGCCGGTACACAAACCTTACGAGTACACGGATGAAACTACTTTGTAGTGATAATGGACACTTAGAAAGCCTTAAAAAAGCTGGTGTGCCACTAGTGAAATTCTTTAATGGGATGATTTAGAATCTAGACTACAGTTATTCGTTGGTTTCATTCGTGTACTCGATGACGTAAATTTTACTAATTTCTATCCGAATTTAACACCGGTTGTGCCAGGCTGCCGGTTGGCAGACCTGCTAATTTTCTCATCTAATAATCGACCTTTATCATATGAAACCATTCCCGTTCATGTACCCGATGACGTAATTTTTTCGAGTGTGCTTTAGACCACACGACTGAAGTAAAATTTCACTAACTTATGCCGGGTACCCGTTGTATATAATGTTATATAGGATGGAGCCATTACAGTTTAGTTGACCCCGAGGTTACAGTGTTCTTTGCAACACGTGCCGGGAACCCGTTGTATGTTATATAGTACAGGCGCTTGCATTATAATGTAGTTTTCCGGGACTTGCGATGAAAACATTACAGTTTAGTTGACCGCGAGGTTACAGGGGCCTTGCAACGCATGCCGGGTACCCATCCCCATCCCCAAAAAAATTGACGACTGTTCGTCTCACCCGATCACCGTTCGCATAAAATGTATATAATATTCTTTTTCGTAACGCATTCACCAGCTTACCCCCCATGTCGAGCGTGCGTAAAGAAGTTTTACTTCAAAAATCGCTCACTATTTCCATGACTGCGTGGAACCTGCCAAGAGGTGCACCGGCAGGCTTACTAAATGTCCATTATCACTACAAAGTTGTTTCATCTGTGTACTCGATGACGTGGGTTTGTGTAGCCAGGCTCCCGGTCTATAATAACTGTCAAAATCATCGTAATCCATTAATGTAATAATATGACAACTAACTAATAATCTTCTCTTTTGAACATTCAAAGATCCATTTACATCGAGATTTTGCTGAGATATCATAATAATATTAAATACACACACTTTAATATACGTTGGAAGTCCGCATGTATTTTTTGACAATAAAAAATGAGTTAATTGGACAATGAGATCATTAGCCATAATACGAGATATATTCGTAAGTACGAAACTGTCAAAGAAAACGTTTGAATTCCAATTTAATTTGAAACGTTATAAGTCTCGTTGATGCCAAAATATAACGTAATAAAATAGGTTCTATTTAAACCTCGTAGTATGAATCTAAGATATCTTAACTGACAGTATTGAATTGAGGTTATAAAATGTTGCAAATAGAAATGTAGGAAAGCATAGCTCATGGTAGGTAAAACATGTGGAATGGAAACAATACTAAATGAAATTAAAGGCATTAATAGGTAAGATAAATTTTAATAACAAATTAGAGGGATTGACAAAATTTAAAGACTACAATAATTAAATAATTAATCATCAGGGTGCGGTGACTGCTCAAGGAAAACAGTCATACTAAATCATAATGCTTCTACGTTAAAAAAAAAGGATAAAAGGCGCCAGTCGTTTATTAAAGGCCCTAATACTATTAAACGACAAATAGTGTGAAATGATTACATGAGAAAACCAATAAATAAAGTAACGTTACGTGGAAAGCTACATGATGAAACTCTTCTGTGAAATATTCCGCCCGCCGTGTTTCTGCCTGGACTCACATGTCTCACACGTCTGTTCGACTCGCCGCCTGGATCAAACTGAAGTACTTCCGTGCACGCAACGCTCTCGAACTCTTGCTAGACAAGGCCACCAACCTCGGGAAAACAATCGGCGCCAACCGCACCGGTCAAATCCAACGAGCAATCCAATGCCGTAGCGGTTCTTACCGCTACATTACCCCCTTAGGCAGCAAAATTTTCAATACTTTGAAAATTTCCATACGCCTCCTGGCGTCTGAAATGTGAGGCGATGCATCAAGGTCCAATCCAATACAAAATTGCGATGAAAATGTATGTCCAGTTTGTGCCGCCACTGTATTGTGAATGAGACGCTATATCAGATCATTCCGCAATCTGCGTACTTAGCCGCCCTTATTGGATCTTGATATGCACTTATGAAACATCTTCGCCGATACTGAAGAAGATCCTTGAATGTGAAGATGTAAATTATTGAAGAAGATTTCTTGAACCGCAAGCACTGCCGCCCAATGTGAAAGAAGCCCATTATGTTCAATGATGTAAAGAGAGGCTGGTCAAATAGCGATGGAACTGAAGAAGAATGACCAAGGACCATGTTGAAAAATTTCTTGATAAACTGAATAATGTGTCAGCAATCCATTGAAGATCGAGGTATTCTTGAGTAACAGAAAGAGCAAGAAGTTCCGTATAGAGTGGAGACCAGAGTACTGCAATTAAGTGCGCCTTCCGAGTAAAATGATGAACTTCCGATATGATGGAGTCCGAATAATTGAAGAATGCAGTCCAGATTGTGAGACCCAAATAATCCAGTTTCTTGACGTTCCCTAAAACTAAACCTGCCTAAAATTTGGTTTTCTCAAAACAAATTCTAAATAAAGGAGAAACTTTAAAATATAACATTAAAACAGTTCCAAAGTAAAAAACTTCATCGACTGAGATCCTTAAACGCAAAAATCACCCTGACCATATTGTAAAAAAACCTTAGAAATAAAACATATAGAATGCATCATTTAATTCTATGTATATTATATTGTTAACCAACACAGAAGCAAAACGCACCATTCAAACTATAATTATTAAATGATCAAATTCAAAATGAAAATGCTATTATGCATATATTCAATAGACTTCACAAAACAGCAAGTAAAATTTATATCAATAAATATTAAATCATTTCCAAAGAAAATAGTGTTGATAATAATTTGAAAACATAGATGTCGCTGAATTCGCCCAGAAAATAATTCCAAGTTATTTAATACATAACAATGTCTAACTTGAGACTATACATATAAAAAAATTAACCCTCTATTACCCAATGTTAAAAAAACTGAAAATAATAATAGTCGAAGTGCAATAAAGATCAACCTCAATATTCAAATACGATCTCATACAAAAAATCAATCTGAGAAGGAGATCAGAAACAGTGTGAACACGTAACACTCAAGGCAGAAAATTAATGAAAGTTATTTGTTATTTTTTTTTTTAAAACAAAAGAAATATCTTTTATTAATGTTTTAAGTACTTATAAAACAATGTAAAATATCTTCAATGTAAAATGAGCCAGTGTATGATGTGACAAACAAATTTGTAATAAACATAATACTATCTTCCGAAAATATTTTCCCGAACAATAAATTAACACGCATTTTAATATATCTGTTAAACCTAAACAACCACAAACATAAATACTTAATATGTACACATAATCTCGTGTAAATCCTCAAAAGAGAAAGAATTAAAAGTTATCACCATTAATGCAATATCAAAACACCATATCGCGATGCACCACTTGTGTTAAAACACAACTTATGGCTCTATGCCAACATGTAATTCCGCTATAACCTCCGAGGAGATGCGAAAACAAAGTAATTGTTCCAATTATCCAGAACTAACCAGAACCAGGAAAAATATTATGAAAATTCTATTTCCATTAAGCATGATCAACGATATCCAAAGTCTGCTACACATCATTGAAAAACCTCCGAAGAGATGATGTGAAACCAACTTCCAAATATTGATCATGATCGATCAATAAAATAAGCGTAGCCACGCCCAACGAGTATATTCATGTGCTAAAAGTTCGCATTTACCGCGAAACCCTGACGAGGTAATACCTGATCAGAATATTAATCTGCGACACCAGCTATTTGGTAACCGCAAGAATGACCTGTTTTATGCAGGTACTTACTTCACCACCCAGTGAAAATCACCTGACGTAATACGAACACAAGACAAATTACAGACAGACAAAACGTACACGAACACAATTGAAAAATATGAGCATTTATTTGTGACGGAACAAACCAACGCTGTATTTATCAAATAAAATATTTAATAACAATTAATAAATAAATAAAATAATCCCTCAAAAGAGACATGGTACTTATGGAAGTGTAATTTGATGTGAGCTCAAATTTTATCTGATATCACGCAAAAACCAATTTAAGTATCGCAGTAAATCATGACAAAAATTGTTCGATTTATATTTATATTAATTCAGTAATGCCACTGCTGACATCTATCGTCAAACTATGTAACCTGAATATTACTATGCTTTTAATAAGCGAGGCCTCACAAATCAATGTTAGAGAGTACTACTAACTGACCACAGATGTCACTATGAGAAAAAAAATTCCTGTAAAAAAATAAAAAAATAAATTTTTGTAAAATCCGTACTAAGAGAAAAAACACAGCACGAACTAACAATATGTTATCACATGTAAAACCCTAGAAGGATGTATTAACAATGCTAGAATGAACCGTAAATGAATCTCCCGTACCGTAAATATGTAAAGTTTCCGATGAAATTAATGTGTAAACAGTTTAGTAGGAATCCTGGAAACAAAATTAAATGTCTAAAGATCTAAGATTTAAATTTAAGAAAATGACCCAATATATAAAATCCCAAGAAAACTAAAACTTAGAATCTCGACACGAATAAGCAATTTGAGTAAGTTGACCTTCCGTCACTCAGATTCCCCATTTAATGCCTGACTCTCAAAACGGAAAACTATAAGATAAATCCAATCACATAATGATATCGCAGTTTAGTGTACCTTTAAACTGCTATCGGAATGTGTAAAGACTTATCCGACCCAAAAAAAAAATAACAATTTAAAGAAAAAATAAATCCCCATAAGCTAAACGATGGAACTTGTCAAAAAAATGAACCGTATACATTGTGCCACATGTAAACCTCATTAATTTGAAAGAACTATCAACTGCAAAAAAACGGATCTAATCATTTAAAAAAAATTACCATTAGAAGATAATAAAAGAATTAATGATTTAAAAACTTCCAAAAGTCAAAATCTGTCAATAAAATTATATCTACTTTTAATAAAATAAATGAAAAATTAAACCCGCTATTTGCGAAGAACAGGTCCCAGCAAAACCGCTGATCAGCGTGAAGAAACTGACGTCTAAAATGATTTCCACCGCTCATCATTAGAAAAATGCTGGCCATACTGAAAACATATTTATGAAAAGTTATTTAAAGAAATAAAATATTTGAAACATGGTTAAAGGAAGAAAAACAAACAAACGGCTGACAAAGATAGCCTTGTTCGAGACAAAAATTCACTTGGGTCGCATGAAAAAAAAAATTTTTTTTTTTTTTTTTGTGAATACCCTAAATCACCTGGATGTAAATGTTCAAAAATACGATAATCTTTAAGAAATAAAGAAGGAGCTCAGATAATTTCCAGTAAAAGTGTATGGGGCGCAGAATCACCAAGGTCCCTATTCATAAATGAAAAATAAAATTTAGTTGTAAGGATTTTCCTAATAATTTTTAAAGAACATCAATAATTCGAAATGACGCTTAACCTTCTGAAACAAAATTTCAATCTGAAACCGATTAAAATCACAAGAAAGAATTTTTTAAATAATTATTAACTTACATAATTTGATTATTATTGTGGTCCAATTTAAATTGTACTCGGCAATATAACCTATATCCCAGATTAACGCCATGTGATATCCTGAAGCCATGAATGCTACTTGTGACAAACTGAGGCTAAACATACCTACAACTTCTGAAAACAAATTAGAAAAAATAATTAGAAGGTTTTGTATTTTCATGTATTGAAAAAACAAGGAATATGATAAAAAAAAATCGTTCAAATTCAACGAACAATAAAGATTCAAATAGTCATTAATGGTTACAAAGTTTGTCATAATTAATCTGCGAGACGCGAACAATATTTGAGCATTGATTAATTATTCACGGCTACAATAATAGTCTCAAAGGGAGTTGAATAAAAGAATTAGTTTGATCCAGGCTGACACAAGAGAATTTGCAATAATAAGTTAGTATAAAAATGTTCAAAATGACTTACATGTGAATGCAGGTAGAAACGCAGAACACTTCACAGAATTCATCATCCAAAAAAATGTGTACCCACAAGATAATATAATTAAAAACGAAACAAAATATGATAAAATAGTTCAAAACCACGCTGGGTCGCCACTGAAACGTTATATACCTCGTTGATGCCAAAATATAACGTAATAAAATAGGTTCTATTTAAACCTCGTAGTATGAATCTAAGATATCTTAACTGACAGTATTGAATTGAGGTTATAAAATGTTGCAAATAGAAATGTAGGAAAGCATAGCTCATGGTAGGTAAAACATGTGGAATGGAAACAATACTAAATGAAATTAAAGGCATTAATAGGTAAGATAAATTTTAATAACAAATTAGAGGGATTGACAAAATTTAAAGACTACAATAATTAAATAATTAATCATCAGGGTGCGGTGACTGCTCAAGGAAAACAGTCATACTAAATCATAATGCTTCTACGTTAAAAAAAAAGGATAAAAGGCGCCAGTCGTTTATTAAAGGCCCTAATACTATTAAACGACAAATAGTGTGAAATGATTACATGAGAAAACCAATAAATAAAGTAACGTTACGTGGAAAGCTACATGATGAAACTCTTCTGTGAAATATTCCGCCCGCCGTGTTTCTGCCTGGACTCACATGTCTCACACGTCTGTTCGACTCGCCGCCTGGATCAAACTGAAGTACTTCCGTGCACGCAACGCTCTCGAACTCTTGCTAGACAAGGCCACCAACCTCGGGAAAACAATCGGCGCCAACCGCACCGGTCAAATCCAACGAGCAATCCAATGCCGTAGCGGTTCTTACCGCTACAAATTCAATCCTGCAATCTTCGATAATCTGCCTCCGCTCATTAATAAACCAGTAATTATGCAGAAAGAATGTCATTATTAATAAAGTTGTGCAGATATATCGCCAGTTAAACAAAGGACAGGGTGATTTACAATCTCGTATCGATAACGAACCGATTGCCCTAGCACGCTTGTACCGTCGATAGGCAGACCGACGTCGAAGGGACATAAATAAGGAATCGACATACGATCTCACACGATGGCAACACTGGGGATCTGTGAATGAATTTTCGTTTCTTAATTTGAAATGTGCTACGTAAAAATGAAAAAATACCAATAAATTGACAATTTCGAATTGAAATACGAACTCAAATAAATATTGGCGTTTCGCATGTAGATACTGTTTGAGACTAAATGACATTTTAACAAATTTCGTTTCTCGAAACTGAAAGCAATTAATTGATCGCCTTTTAAATGAATTAACTGAGTCTATGGGTCTCGTATACGATTTCTTTAAATTCTTAGAGTTTTTTAGTTCACCTCTACTGATTAATTAGCCAGTTATTTTGCGTAACAAACAATATTATTTTAAAAAAATCTGTACATTGACAGCTTATCTGTCACTCCGGAAGCCACGGTAAAAACGGCGTCTTTTGTCAACTGTCGGAATCGTATGTTCACTGTGCTCGCAAATATCGCTAACTGACCATAGACAATGGATTTATTACATTTCGTATTAATTTTGGGGTTTTATCAATCGACTGTGCTACGGTCGCAGCCAAGAATGCATACGATTTGGCGGGGTTTTGTCAATCGTCGGTCGGAATATTGATACATGACCCTAAATGACGGATTATAACGATATCGTATTGATATAGTATTATATCGATCGACCATGCTAGGACCCCTGGTTTGAGGTTTCCAAGAAAAATATCCCTAAAAATTGTCTAACTTATTATCGATAGCTTGTGCGTATTGTGTCGCTTGTAAAATCACACTTACTATAAATTATTAGCTGGTAGGATTGTTATTGATTTTCAACTAAAATTATACTTGTCACAACCTAGTGATGCACAACCCGATTTGTGCGGCCCGCATGCCAATTTTGTACGAGTTTGTTACCCTGGTTATAGAGAAAAAACCCTGAAATCCCTGGTTGAGAACAATTTTTTTAGCATTTTGGTCAATTTACACTGCTTGCTCTAAATGGAACTAAATTGGAAGACCCCAGAAAAGAAATCTTGAATTTCGCTGTCAATCCCCTCCCCTCCAGAAAAACAAAAAAAATCACTTGTAGGTCGCGGGCCATTTCATAACGAGGCAGAGCCCCCCCTAAGCTAAAAAGGTTGTGCATCACTATCACAAATTTACCCCACGTAGGTACTCGTTCTCGGTACTTTCATAAACACTTTTATTGATTTTTAAAATGAGGCACAATGCAAAAGAAGATGTAAATGGGGAACAAATTTGCAAACTGAAAATTCGTTGACTTTAGCAGATTTTATGACAATTTTACATAGTGCCCGATGGGTAACAATGTTTCACATAGCCGACAATCTTAAGCAGGTAGTGCCATAAAAATATGAATCTGTCCCTAACGGGATAGGAAATTCCCACCAGCCGCCGCTGTTACACGCCGGGCATAAATATGTCCCTCCATGGTCGCCACCTTTAAAGTTATACCTTACTGCAAGAATAATTCCCAATTATTGTTTTTTTTAAACCCATAAAGATTTAGAAATTGTGTTGACATTGTTTTGTGTATTTAGAAATTGTGTTGACAAAATTATTTGCACGTTATATCAGTGAATCGTCCTCGTTATAACAGTCAACAATTATATGAAAATAAGTCTCAACTAAAATATCATTTGGTAATTGCTCATTATAGCCATGATCTCACTATAGCCATGATCGTTATAACCAAGTTCGACTGTATACATTTGAAAGAGTGACTAAAATGCTACTTTTCTACATAGTCACCAAACAAATTAAGGCACTTATCGTAGCGGTGGACAAGCTTCGAAATTCCTTCGTCATAGAAATCCGCCGCCGTCATAGAGAGCAGCACACCTTGCCTTTCCCAAAAAACAGTAGCCATAATCTTCCTCGCTGACAAGGTTTGCAAAATTTTTTTTGGTTTTTTGGGGGAACTTGTGTGCCCCCACTCCATGAACTGCAATTTTGTCACGTCTCGTCACCCGTTACGATTCGATCCAGTAAAGAATCACCATGTGTGTGGTAGGCGTCAAGAAATGTTAAGGCTGACCTTGGAGGTCTGTAAGCATTTTTGGCACCCATCTTGCACAAAATTTATGGTAGCCAAGCTTGTGAGTCACAATTTCAAACAACAAAGTCCGTGAAACTTGTGGGAAGCAAAACGAAAGCTCCGTTATTGTGAAGCGACGGTTTTCACGAATCTTCTCATCAACTTTGGCGAGAAGATCGTCTGTCACAATGCTCGGGCGTCCACTCCTCTCTTCATCATGCACGTTGGTTCGGCCATTTTTAAACCGGATACACCATTTTCGCACTGAACTTTCATTCATTACGTCGTTGCCATACACTTCGCACAGTTGCCGATGAATTTCTATCGGTTTTTCGTTTTTTGCTAACAAAAACCGTATTACGGACCGCACTTCACAACTGGCGGGATTTGAAATTGCAGCGTACATTTTAAATTGGAATATTGGGAAAACGGGCAGCTCTGAGACGTTCTCGTTCTGACGGCTGGATGCCGACTGAAGCTACGAGCACGCACACACCAAAACATACGTGATCGCCGCGCGCCTAGCGGCGTCAGACGGAAACGTTCCCTAGTTTCTGAATAGCCCTCATATATTTAAATATCTTTAGTCCGCCTCGGCCCAGGACCAGTGGCGGCTCGTGACTTTTGGTTGTGCTAGGGTGCTAATATTAAAAAAATGGCATCATGGATGTTGTCGTTTGCGAAAAATAATTTTTTTTTTTTTCAAAAATTGGTGTTTTGTATGAAGATTTTTCAGGAAATTGGTGCGGCGCACCACCAAACTGAAACTAACCTGAAATTTTTCATACAAAAAACTGATTTTCAAAAAAAAAAAAAAAAAATTTTTTTCCGCTACAACAACATCAATAATGCCATTTTTTTAATATCAACATTCTAGCACACCAAAAAGTCACGAGCCGCCACTGCCCAGGACCCCTAGTGAGGGGGACTAAGAAATATAATATTTTATACTTAATTTCACCATTACACTGTATGTATGTACAGTTATTTTATATAGTCGCTAAAATAAAAAAACAATGTGCAAATATTTCACCATACACAGGATATTGTCATCTCCTCCCCTTGTCGTATTATTGGGGCCGGGAACCATTGCTTGGCCATCGGTGGTCTCTATCCATTGCAGGCCCTCTCCTCGTACAGCCTCAGGGCTTCATTACTATAAAACTGTGTAAATTTATTATCTGTTTGTACTGTATTTTGACTTAAAATTGCAAGACAAAGCTCAGATTCGAGGGGCACTTACGCCATGGGTTAACTGAGATCTTCTCTTATAAGCAACTAGCTGACCCGGCCACGTGTTGCTGAGAATAATGAAACACAACGCCATCTACTGGTTGGTTACCCAATCTTTAACTTACACCGCCATCTGTTAATTTGTATACAAATCAAATCGCCCGCTCGTCCACCACATACAGATTATATGTATATTTCAACCAATTTATACAAAAAACCTTTACAAATTATATACCTAAACCTTTCTCATGAATCACTCTATCTATTGGTGAAAACCGCATGGAAATCCGAGTAATAGTTTTTGATACTTTTGAATGTAGCCATAACTTTATGGTTATCCATTGTAGATAAATGAAACAATTTAACTTTGTTTGAACCACTTTTATACTTGCGTAAATCCGACCGGTTTCGGAATGACCGTTCCTTCTTCAGGGCAAATGTAAACTGATTTGACAGTTATGAAATATGGATGGGAACAATGTATTATTATGGTAGAGGTGGAGCCGTTGCTAGGTATTAATGAAGAGTGGGTGGGTAGGGGAACATATCCATAATTGGGCTGTAAGACAATATTTTTGGTTTGTTGATAATAGATTCATTATTTTTAAGGGATTATTTAATTTCCAAGGCTTCTAAGTTATCTAAACGTTTTCCTTTATGATTAATATGAAGAATAATTATCCCCGTATTTTTTTCAAAACTATGATTATTTTCAATGATATGGTTAGCAAACTCAGAAAAATTATTATTATTAAGTCACCTTAAATGTTCCTTGATTCTCATTTCAAAATTAAGAGTTGTTTTTCCAATATAAAATGAGGGACAATATAAAAGGTCGTTCCGAAACCGGTCGGATTTACTCAAGTATATAAACAAAAATTTTAACAAAACAAAAAGACGACTTCAAAAAATGCATTAAAAAGTAAAAAAATAATTTCGTATTCTTCTACAACTTTATGATCAACTTACTTTTTCTACTCATCAATATGTACGTACGATTGTTATTTTTGGAGTCGGTGTCGGCGGGAAAGGAGCTGTCAAGTGAACACGCCGGGCCGCGGGTACCTTGGTTGACACCGACTCCAAAAATAATAATCGTACCTACATATTGATGAGTAGAAAAGGTAAGTTGATTATAAAGTTGTAGAAGAATACGAAATTATTTTTTTACTTTTTGGTGCATTTTTTGAAGTCGTTTTTTTGTTTTGTTAAATTTTTTGTTTATTTTTTGATTTTTAGTGAATCTGAAGTACACTAACTAATTCGATTAAGATTCGGCCGAGTATCGTAAATTTGTTCTTCAAAATTGGAGAGTTCCGTTACTTTGTCATGGATCCCATAATCAGAACCTAACCAAACTCTCATCAAACTACCCTTGAAGTACATCCTTTCCAATAAAAAAAGAATCATCGAAATCGGTTGGCGTGATATTGAGTTATTCGTCCATTTGTCGCGCACATACTTGATGCAAATTTAAGACTTATATGATTTTCTCATGGATGCCACTGTCAGAACTGGACCAAATTAAAATGGGACCACACGGGAAGCACCGGCTTTCAAATAAAAAAAGAATCATCAATATCGGTTCACCCAGTCGAAAGTTCTGAGGTAACAAACATAAAAAAAAAATTAAAAAATAAATAAAAAATAAAATAAAAATACAGTCGAATTGAGAACCTCCTCCTTTTCGAAGTCGTTTAAAAAGTGGTTCAAACAAAGTTAAATTGTTTAATTTATTAATAGTTTCTGAGTTTATGGCGAACAGACAGACGCGGCGGAGGACTGTAATTTATAATATGTAGAGATGGAGAACTAACCGTAATTCATTCAATTATTATTGATGTTGATAATTCATTAAATTGAAAGTATTACAGATTTAGTTAGGAGTCATGCTTTTATACATGGATTTTATAAAATATTTTATCTTTCAATTTTTTGTGGCTGTTTTTAATTAGGAATCGAAGCTCCCTGGTCGTTGTTAGGTCTGCCAGCTGCTTGATTCGCTCCTGATTGGTTTTTACATCCCAGCAGTGATTTGCTTTTATCAAATTCCTTTAAAACCAATTGTGTAAGATAACTAACTAAAACTAACTAACTAACCATCACGCCGTTTCACCGCAGGGGGAGGCAGAGAGGACGGAACGCCAAACAACTCGGTCTTGGCACACACTCCTTGCCTCGTTCACATTCATACATAGTCTCATACATGCTCTTCTATTATTCTGACTCTTGACATGGCCCGACTCAAACATCTGATTCACTTGGTCGTGCCATGTCTTTCTTCGAAATTGAATTTAATTCCTTGTCTTTGCAGATAATCCACGGCCTGGACAAGAAAAAATCGAGAACAAACTTTCCAACAATGATAATTTAGACACATTCTGGAATGATAATTCAATGAACAGTCATAAAGAAGAGAATCAGAATTTACAAGAATTGAAAAACCGCTTAGAATGGGCCGACCAAGAACCATTGAAAAACAACCTTAAGAGTGAGAATAAAGGCATCAAGCGAATAGAATGGATAGACCAACAACAATACCCAAAACCAAGCACCTTCAGACTTCCCAGATTAAAACCACACTCAACCGAGTGCCCGGTTTGTGGCGAAGTTTTTCAGAGTCGAAAGAAATTGCGGCAGCATTTTGAATATCACTTCCCACGACATCTGTGCCACCTTTGCGGGAAGGTCTTCGCTAAACGAATCACATACCTAAAGCACTCAGAAACGCATCAAGCCAAAAGCTTTTCATGCCTGGAATGCAAGCACAAGCCCTACTCAACTAAAAACGGTTTATGGCAGCACATAATGAAGGTGCATAACAATAAGATGACGTTAGCTTGCCCTAAATGTCGTGTTAGGTTTCCTAATGGATACAAAAGGAAAGAGCATTTGCTGAAGGAGCACGGAGTGCAGATAAACCAGTATGTTTGCCCCGAGTGTTCGCAGAAGTGCCACTCACCCGTCTTACTAGACCAACATGTGAGGAGAGTGCATCGTAAAGAGAAGAATGTAATCTGTCCCGAATGCGGTGCATTATGCTTCGGCAAAAAAGAATTACAAAGGCATTCACTCTCACACAGTGGTGAGTTACTATTGTAATTTGTACCTCTTTTGATGATAGCTGTTACCTCTGTAGAGATAAGCCTATAGAAGTGTAATTTATTCCCATGTCTCCAATTTAAATACGACCTTAGGCGCAAATTACACGAGCGGTTCTCCCGCCGCGGGAAACCGCAGCAGACACAATTTACTATGAGCGTTGTATGGCGCAAACTACACGAGCGGTTCTCCCGCCGCGGGAGGTCGCGTTTCACAGGCGGGAGAAATTCGCCCGTCACATGCAGCGGGTCTCCCGCCGCGGGAAACCGCCAAGTTCAAACTAAACGGGCGGTTTCCCGCGATTGCATCATTTCGTGTGAGGGAGCGTTGTTGATCGGTCGTGCGCGTAAAGGATCGGGCGGTTTCCCGCGGCGGTTGAACCGCTCGTGTAGTTTGACGGGAAACCGCCACCCGTGTAGTGTGATATAAGCCGCCAGTTTTTTCGGGCGGTTTCCTGCGGCGGGAGAACCGCTCGTGTAGTTTAGGCCTTACTTTTACTAGGCCCCAGATAGGAACTTTTTTTTGTACACCCTAGGTCCTGAAGAAAATTATTTCCCTCTCTCCTATGTCATCTTGAGAGATGCTGTGTGGAGGTAAAATTGGTGAGTAAATCACACCTTCGTTTAAAAAATTGAATTTTTTAAACTCTGTTTAAAAAAGTCGGATGTCGGACGCCCTGGAGCGCGATTCCCGTTCTTTTGAAAGATACCTTACCTTCAACTGACCGATTTTTTGACGAATTGCGATTCCCGATCTCTCGAAGGCTACTTCTGACAGTAGCGCGCGGTAGCCCGCGTTGCGCAAAGAACGGAATACTGAGGTTGGCGAAGGAGAGTCTCATTCGCCGAAGGAGACCGAATGGGCTGTCATTCGAGGTATTGAATGACATTAAAGTGCTACATTGACGACCATTATCAATATTTACGTATTTTTAAGAAGATAAAACTTAATATTATTGTAAGTATTTAATGTAAACATGATTAGTGAACTATTTTTTGCATAATAATACTCTCAAATGAAAAATACGTAACTCACTAAATGCCCGAAATATCAGAAAAGTGATTGAAATTACAATAAACTTTAGTAATTATATTACGTTTAGTATGTGTACTTACCTATAATTTGCCATTGAGGATTTCTAGAAAAATAATAGGTAGTAATAACTTGCAGATAAAATGGCTGCAGGATTTTTGGCTCTGGATATTTTAGATTTGGAGGAAAATCGAAACGAGAGAACCATCCAATTTCGAGTTCTAAGAGATGCTCAAAATCCGATGGAAATGGGACAAACTGAATTTATAAAAATATTCCGAATTTCGAAAGAAATTGCCCATTACCTAGTAGAATCATTATCCCCGACCCTACGACCACAGAGAAAACACGGCATTTCTGTCCAATCACAGGTGGGTGCTACATATAATTTACATAAATATATTTGTATAATCCATAAAAAAGGAGGTACGGTATTAATGGCTGAAATTTAAACAGGTTCTTACTGCGGTAAGGTTTTATGCAGTGGGCTCGTACCAGCGAGGGATTGGCCACGAGTGGGGCTTGGCAATAAGTCAGACATCAGTTAGCCGATGCCTTCAGAAAGTTTCTTCGGCTATCAGCCAACAATTAGTGCAGACTTGGGTTAAATTTCCCTCAACTGCTGCAGAAAGGCAGAAAGCCCGGCAAGTATTCGAACATTCTGACAACCCTTTCCCTGGTACTATAGGAGCAATTGATTGCACCCACATATCCATAATTGCTCCTGCAGAACAGGAAGAGATGTACTGCAATCATCACGGGTACCACTCCTTAAATGTGCAAATGGTGAGCTCTTGATTTGGATTATTCTTTGTAATTTTATATGCGTTAAATGTCTTCTACAGGTTCTCAATAATCTCAAAAATTTACATTTCAGATTTGTGATCCAAATTTAGTAATTTTGGACGTAAACGCAAGATTTCCGGGAACACGGCACGATAGCCAGATTTGGGCCAATTCTCCATCTCGTCGTATTATGGAACTATGGCACGAAAGAGGAGAAAGAAAAACTTGGCTTATAGGTAAAAAAAGAGAAGTCATATGTAGTATATAGTATGTTTTATTGGCAACACTCAAATTGCAAAACTCACATAATTTTTGTTTGTATTATAATTTTTCAATAAAAACAAGTTCACAACAAATAATATTAGTACCTTCCACCCGCACACTTCGGAGCGACCGAGTCCCGCACCACTTCAGGCCACTGCGCAGAAAAGTAAAGACCGATAGGTTTACAGCGCACTTCACTTTTCTGCGCGGCGGCCTGAAGTGGCGCGGGACTCGGTCGCTCCGAAGTGTGCGTGTGGAGGTGCTATTGTCTCCTCTCAACATAGAATGGGAAACATTATAATCTCCAAAGATTCTTAAATACATTTTATATTCAATATATAAAACAAAAAATGGATAAATACATCTTTGAAAGCAACTAAAACAAAAACTGTTTTTTAATATATTTGTACTTAACAGGTGATTCAGGCTACCCTTTGGAACCATGGCTAATGACGCCTATTCCAAATTCAGTGATTGATAGTGAAAAGCGGTATACCGACGCTCACTGCAGAGCTCGTTCAGCTGTAGAGAGGTGTTTTGGAGTTTTGAAGGGAACTTTCAGATGCCTATCTGCCCAACGAATTCTGATGTATGAACCCTTACGAGCGCACAACATCATCAATTCGTGCGTCGTGCTGCACAATATGCGGAGATTGAGTCGCATCCATGAGGACCATGAGTACGATAACCATTCTGAAATGGATAACAGGCCATTATGCGGTTCAGAAGAATCTGAACTTCCGAGGACACGCCTGGCTGAAGGAAGACGTGTCAGAAATCAAATAATCACTACGCACTTCCACAACTAATGAATTTATTTTTATAACCTTTTTTTAAAATTATTTTTGTATGGTTTTGAATATTTATGTATGGTGTTTACATGTATTTTATCGTGTTGTTGTGCAAAGTGTGTGTACTTGGAACGTATTAACGAATTCTGTGTTTGTGTGTATGATTTATTTTGCATACAAGGGAGACATGTATTATATTCATATAGTTTTCTCAACGTTAACAGTTTTGTTTCGTTTAAAAAAAATTGTGATCTGTATTGAAATAGTTTTTGATTACCTTGTATTGCATTACCTGTAATTCAATTATGTACGTTTGTGTGCATTTCCCCAGATTTCAGTCAAGTAATTATGTAAATGTACAAGTTTATAATAAAACTTTTAAAATTTTATTTGTTAACAGATATAATAACAGGCTAAACATGCTAATTAAGGGGGTGATTTTATCTTTAAAAGCCTATACCAAGATATTTTTCCTGTATCGGAATTTGCAAGTCATTCTTTTAGGTTTCCCTATATAAACATGTGCTTTTCTAATGTTTGTATATAACGTTGTCCTTTCAGGTTTGAATTTTGGTTCAACCCGTTGGGAAAATACAAAGAAACCTGAACTTGAAAATTCATAGCACGCATTTTCTAAATGGGCATTGTAATTATTGTGCCTTAATGTAAAATGTTGATTATATTAAGTATCTAGATGCAAAAATGTATCAAAATATAAAATGGGCTGAACACATTAGTTATTCAAATAATTAAATTAAAAAAACAATTTTTCTTCAAAACTCTATAAATCACATGATATTTAAGATGGGGCAGTACAAATGGAAATATTCTAAGGTCACTAATTAAAACCCAAAAAGCCACCATGAAAATTATTATGAAAAGCTCTGTAAGAATTAGAACTGACAAAATCTTCAATAATCTTAACATATGTCAATTAAACAACTAACTCTTTCTAAACAATCCACTCTTATTTAAAAAACACAGCAACATTACAACGTAAAAAGGAAGATAATATCACATTTATTATTATTGATGTAAAATTAACATCCCACTCTTATTTAAAAATCACAGCAACGTTACAACGTTAAAAGGAAGATAATATCACATTTATTATTATTGATGTAAAATTAACATTTTACAACACATTATCAATTTAAAAAAATAAATAAAGTTAACAAATAATGATAGTTATCATTCTCTATTCTGCCTCTCATCATTTTCCTTTCTCAGCTAGTATTCTTAAGACTAGCATGAGCTGTGCGAACTGCTGCGCTCTCTCTTCCCTGTCTCTTTCTCTCTCTGTCACCCTCTCTTCCCTGTCTCTTTCTCTCTCTGTCACCCTATCTTCCATTTCTCTCACTCTCTCTTCCCTGTCTCTTTCTCTTTCTCTCGCCCTCTCTTCCATTTCTCTCACTCTCTCTTCCTTGTCTCTTTCTCTTTCTCTCGCCCTATCTTCCCTTTCTCTCACTTTCTCTTCCCTTTCTTTCACTTTCTCTTCCCTGTTCCTAATCGTCTCGTCCATGATAAAAGTACTTATTTTTTCCACCAGCTTATTGGAGGTTATCTGTGTCTCTGCGAGATTCTGTAAAAAAAAAAGAAAACTTAAAATATAATCAAGTTACTAAATAGGAAGAAGGCCACCAATAACATGAACCAGTAAAGTAAGTTCTCCTCACCTTTATAACAGAATTTTGTTGCTCCATGAGCTCCTGAAAAGCAGCTCTCGTAGTCTCCTGTGCGAGGAGTCGGTCTGAATCTGAAAGTTTAACTATATATAATTGATGTCTCTGATAATTTGAATATTATTTGATCTTTCGAATATTATAAAATAGAATATAGATATATATTCACTACATATTAGTTGAACTATGAATTAATATTTTTATCTACTTCGCGTATATAATATTATACGCATATACGATAGACTTGATTTTTATAAAGTTACCTGCTACGAATCGAGGCCTACTCCTTGGTCTCTGGGTTGATGGTTGGGGAAGGGGAGGTGTGTCCACTGTATGAGGAGTGGTCGGCGGTGAAGGGCTAAGCACAGGGTTCAGGTATTCACCCTGCACTCCACCGCTACCACTCGGAACACAAAGAACCTCCACCATACCCTCATCCTCCTGCTGCATCTCGATAATCAGTTCGTCACCGTCAACGGCGTCAACTCCCATTATTGCCAGAAGAGATATCTGTAAAACGAAACAAACATATCAAATTGTAGATATGATTTTAAATTTTCAAAAATAAATAAGGAAAACAACAAATTGTACGTCATGAAATTTCTTTGTTTCTTTATGTGATAACACATAGGATGTGATGTGAACTAGTAAATTAGCAAAAGCATTGGGCATGAGAGCGTGGGTTTAGTATTCAATTAACTAAAATACATACATCATCATTGGGAAGGTTGTCGGGTACGTTCAGTCCTTCCACTGAAACTCTGCCCATTAGGCCGAGGACTTTTTCCTCCAGCTCAGACAACTTCATCCTCTCCGACGTGTTGCCGGTCTGCAGGCGGTCTCTCCGCATTTTGGCAACCTTGGTCCGTATGGTACATTTTAATGTGGTCCACGCCTGAAACGAATATTTCATACAGTACACAAATGAAATAAATAATAACGTTACATTTATATAGCGCAGTTTTGTGTCATTTCAAGTGCGCTTAACTATAATCAATTTAAAAATAATCCTGCAGTGCTCCTTACAAGACCATTACAAAATATTGATAAAATATGAAATAAAGAATATACAATATTTACAAAGCAATGACAAGAGCAACATTTAACAATACAGTGCTGTTATAGCAGACACAATAATAATAGACATTGCTATTATAGCACAGGACAAAACAATAACGTTAAAACTAAAATATAATGTACTAACAGAAGGCAGTTTGCGTTCAGAAATGAAATTATCTACAACATAGACAAATACTATATTCAAAACTTTTAACTTACTTTTTGCCATTGTGCGGTTGTTTTGGGTGGACCAGCATTATTTAACGTTGCGGTAAGTGTTTGCCAAAATGCGGCAAGATTCTCCCTGCCGTGCATACCGACAAAACGGTTTGCCGCAAAGAGCGGCTGTGCCACCATCGCATCGGCCATCAGCATATACTGCAAGTCCGTTGTGCGAGCGGATCGCACACTTTTTTGTATATTGATCGAACTGAAAGAGAAACGATAATTTACATTACATTTAGGTGCATACTTTTCTTAGGTTTGCATACATAATAATAAACACAAAATATAATACAAGAACTGAATCGCTTTTTACTTGCTTTTAAAAATTTCTAATGTCAATCGTTAGTTGACATAAATATTTAATATCGTTGTTAATTGAGTTTGAGTCTGGGGTGAAATGCATAAAAATAATATTTATATGCTTTTAATTAAACAATATAGGATTTACTTGCCTAATTTTATTGTATGTGTTTACAAGAACTGACTTTTTCTGGTTTTAAAAATTTCTAACCTCAAACACAGATATAATTATTTAATATTGTTGTTAATTCCGTTTGAGTCTGGAGTGAAAAGCTTACAAATAATATTTACATTCTTTTATTTATATAAAATAGGATTTACTTACCTCATTTTATTGTAGTTTACTAAAATCAACTTTAAAATAACAAGACACCCAAACAACTTTATCGACAGACGAATGGTGATTCCCCCGGTTGGCGGGTAAAAATGACACTTCATAGAAGGAGTGAAGGAATAACAAAGTAATTACTATCTAGCAAGGTAGGTACCTTTTTACGAGAAGAAAATCTTCGGTAAACTGCTTTTGATGTTGTTATAAAATAAATTAAGATGCGATTATAATGCAATACAATGTGAAGTCATTGTTTTAAAAGTTTTGGTTGACAACCTCGCGTTAGTTGATTATATTTCATTTATAAGTATTTTCAAAGAATCTCTAACCCATTTTTTTAGGATTTTTTACTATGTCACTCTCCTTCGCCCCGTCTTGTAACGCCATGTCGTTAAAGGATGAGAAACAGAATCGCTCGGAAAAAATGAAAGACACCTTCGACGCCTTGCAACGGACAGCAATCTCAGTGAAGGGTAGCTTTAGGCTCACCGCCAAAAGAACGGGAATCGCGCTCCTGATGTTCACACACAAAAAATCAGATGATCACACAGACGTTGCGTGCATTTTTCCTTGCGACTGGAACGGGCGGGGTGTAGTGGGGCTCACGCCGGAGCGACTAACCGGCAAGTGTGAACAGCTTCATACAAACCTATGAGCGAGCGTTTTCCGACACGATTTTTAAATGGACGCGCTGCGTCAGCTATCCTTCCGACAAAACATTTTTTCATATGAGAGGATAGGTTTTTTAAACTCTGCAGCCACCAAAGCATCCGTTTTTTGAACAGAAATGTCAATGGTCTAAGGCTCTGATCATTTCACACTGGTGGCCTCATTTATTATTATTTTTAATATTATTGACTAGTCATTTTCTAAACTCTCATTTTTAGATCTTCGCAAATACATCTGTGACATCTGCAACAAGGCATTCAAGGCCAAGAAACATCTTCATTACCATCTCGCCGTCCATTACAACATCCGGAATCACAAGTGCTCCTTGTGCGATGCGGCCTTCGTGCAGTCGGGCTCTCTCAAGATGCACATGAAGTCGCGCCACACGAATGCACTCTCCAATAGTTAGGCTATCCATAGGGAAACATCCTGCCTAGCGATTCCTTATTTTTTGTGGGATCGTTATTGGATAACGGACGTTATCTCCTGTCAGATTTGTGTGATTTTTACATATTTACTGTCACATATTTTAGTTTAGATCGATTTAAACAAGAATTCCTGCAAGTATGCATGATTATTTATTCATTTTGTACATTGTACATAGAAAAAGCAAATAACAGCCATAAAAATCACACAAATCTGACAGGAGATTACGTCCGCTATCTAACAACGATCCCCCAAAAAGTACAGAATCGGTAGGCTGGTCAGCAGGCCAGTCTCAGGCGTCGCCCTTTCATCAACATCATCATTAGGTCTGCGGTCCCTCGTCCTTCTTGTCCTGCTCCAATTCTCTTCCATGCAGTCTATTCTGCCTCTGTGTCGCTTCCACTAGGGCACCCACACAGTCATACTTGTTGGCGTCCTGTCACCTGGTATTCTTGAGGGACTGAAGGAAGTAGGGAATGGGAATCCTGGGAATATCCTGACTACTCAGATTCTTATTTATCATCTCTCAGATACTGGTTAAAATTGATGTTTATTAAGTATGTACCTGTTCTATGGGCAATTACTTCTAGGCAAGTACCTACCTAATTTTATTATTTTCTTTCTGTTCCATTATTCGAATTAGTTCTATAGAAAAAAAACAAAAGAAGGTAGCTTCTATGTCTTACGTAAAAAAATGTGTTCCAACAAGCAGACCACAATATAAATCCTATAAAAAATCAGGATTATGTAAATAAAAGAATAAATAAATTACGACCAGATAAACAAACACAAAACAAGCATTTGATTTACAAAAGTGAGTACCATAGAAAACCTCCACCTGAAATCAAACAAGAGCGTAAAAAGCGCCAGATACTTATATTTATGAAAATATACCATTTAATTTTTTTTAATCTTTTATTTTTATTTTAACTAAATGTGTCAGTGAGACCTGATAATGATCAAGAGCAGAGCCAAATGGCGCCTGGCGCTAGTAAAAACCTCAATGGTGCTGTGTTAGGTGTTATCAGCCCCTTGGCAAGTTGGCGCTCCCAATTGCGCCGGCACTGGACTAACACTTAGGTATAACTGGATACAATTGAGGGATTGTTTTTACACCCTAATATGATCTATTCTAATCTCAAAATATTTAATAGTTGTGAATGATAAATATGTATATGCAAATTAATGTATTCGCTTTTTTACGGTTATAAATGAATTGAAGGTTGGGCGCCATGTTATAATTTGCTACATGTTATTTTGTAGGTAGAGCCTGAGATGGTTTGTTGTGATTTAGATATTAGCGCCTCCCACACGCACACTTCGGAGCGACCGAGTCCCGCGTCACTTAAGGCCACCGCGCAGAAAAGTCTCACAATGAACTGCGTGTAAATCTATCGGTCTTTACTTTTCTGCGCGGCGGCCCGAAGTGGCGCGGGACTCGGTCACTCCGAAGTGTGCGTGTGGGAGGCGCTATTAAATGCCCTGCTATCAGGGCCGGATCTACGAAATCTAGCGCCCTGTGCAGTAGGTACCGATGGCGCCCCCCCCCCCCCCTACATTTTTATTTTGATTAAAAATTCGTTTACCCCAATTTTTTTTATTTTTTTTTTTAATTTTTTTTTTTTTTTACACTAATTTATCAAATAAAATCAAGACATATAAAGGGTGTAACCCTATCTAAAGTTTTCGAATAAATAAGCCACGATCTATGTAATTCTTCTCCATTAGGCAGTTTCTTGTAATAATACTTAGTATTAAATTTACGCTTGTTCGTAATAGGAAAATCAAAACCTTTCAATTGTACAGGACCTTCCTGAACTAATAAACTAATGGAATTTTGAGATAACTTTGGCCAGCATCCGGGATCTTTCAATTCAAGCTCTGAAAACAGAATTAAATTTAAACTGCTATCAGTAATGTTATTTTTATCTTCTAATAATTCGACCGGAGGAATTTGTGCGATAGATATCTGTTTAGATGTGCTCGGGACCATTGTAACGTCATTGCGCGGGACATCATTTTTTATCAGTGCTGGAGAAATTGGAATAAAAAAATTCCCAATGGAAACGAGTTTTTTTATGTCATTATGCTCTTTAATTCTAAGTTTTAGATTCTGCGAGCCTGAAAGTTTTTTTTAATTATTGTTCTATTCATTGTAATCCACAACCTCTAACAACCAATAGAAATGTAGTTATAAATTAAAAAATCTAATAATATAACCTCAAATTTGTACCTTGCATTTCCATTTCCCCTGTGTTCTGTGTTGAGCGAACAAACACGAACGTATCTATGGTATCAACAGCTTACGAAAGACGCTTACACTGATTATTACTGACTGTAAAATAACAAATCTAATAGAAATTAATTATAGGTACATTTAAGGAACTTCAACTGTCAAAACAATGATGAAACTGTTAACAAGTTGCAACCTTGCAAACCGTGCGATGTTTATGCTAATGGAATTTTGAATTTACTGAAGATTTCATAAGAAAATGGTCTTTAACCACATTCTCCTAGAGACTTAAATCCTGCAAAAGCACTTTGAAAGGCGCCGTCGGTTTGTTTGTTCTGTTGAATAAAAGTACGGCGCTGTGATTGGTTAATGAATTTGGATCGCACTCATTCGTCGTAAAAGACAGTAAAAGATATATGGAAAAATAGATCTTACGTTTAAACTAAATATATGGAATTTGTAAAAAAATTCTGTAACTGACTATAAATTCGTAAATCGTTGAATTTCGTTGAATTAAAACCAGATGCGTGCGCAGTCTGTATCTTTGGAAAGTGTTGCTAGAGCGTAATAATTATTTCGTACTATGGGTAATTTTTAAACGATTCAGGGAATATTATAACAAATTTTTAATAAAATATTTATTTTCTCACGGCGCCCCTTCGGAGTTGGCGCCAGGTTTTTTGCACGTTTTTGAACGTATGGCAGATCCGGCGCTGCCTGGTATATCAGGAAGGTTAGGTTCCTGGCAGCGACTTTGTTGGCTTAAACAAAGCGCTAATTCCTCATAGAGAAATGTTGCAGCCAGCTTGTTCAGTGTTGGTACGGCTTGAGAATCTTTCTACAGAGCGTGGGCAATATGTCACATGCTGTTTACTTATGGGTGAGGTTTTGTGGCAGTCAAATTAAATTAATTTAACTGGGCGTACTGTACCAGTATTACAATGGAAGATGCTCCGAGGAACTAGCATCATTGATCCCTTCGGCACCGGTGCATAGTCGGGAAACACGCCAAACGCGTGCCCAACATTTGTACACGGTTGACATTTGTCACATGAGAACGGGTCGTTTTTTCGACTCATTGTATTCAACAGCTCGGCTGTGGAATGATTTGCCGGCCTCTGTGTTTCCTCCTTCCTGCAACATGGGTCTCTTCAAGACCAATGTTCATTCCTTCCTCTCCTCAAAAAGACCCTCCACACAGCATCCCAGATGACATAGGCCCTGAGGGAAATCATTTTCCTCAGGGCCTCCTGTGTGGAGTTAATGTAAAAAAAAAAAGAAGTTAAATCAAAGAATGTTGTTTCAAAGGAAACTTAAAAAGGTATATTTTAAAACAAGATTACAACATCTTGTAAGAGTGGTATCTATACTAATATTATATATGTGAAAGTGCATGTGTGTGTTTGTCACGCTTTCACGCCTAAATCACTTAACCAATTTTAAAAATTCTTTCACCAATAGGAAGCTACACTATCAGAGAGTAACGCAGGCTGTATAAAATGGTAAGCTCTGGCGTTATGAAATTTGTATAAATGAAAATGTGTGTATTTCACATATTTTAGCGGCAGGGAGGAAAGGTGGGGGGAAGGTGGAGTTCGCGGAGAGCGAAGAGACGAGGGAGGGGGAAGGTGGAAGGGAACGCCCGGAAAAGGACTTGCAGGGAGAATCAATTTATGTCTTTGAATGGCATTGCTTGCCGGGTACCAGCTAGTAGTAATATAAAACGAGCTTACCACAATCAGACCATTAGTTTTACTGTCTATACTAAACTATCTAAACCAGGACTTCCCATCCAGGGGGGCACGCCCCCCTAGAGGGGCGGAGAGAAATGTCAGGTGGGGCGTAATAGGTACGTTTGCATTTCCGAAAAAAAATCTATTAAATGCTTAACGATTAACTAAGCGATTTAACCATAGCTCTAGCAAAGACTGAACCCAGAATCGACCAACTTGTACAGAGCATGCAAACTCAAGTATCTCATTAGTAAGTACCTACTTTAACCTTTTCCCCGCGTTGAACTACTCCGTTTTTTCAATACCCATACGCGGTACATGTATATGTCATATTTCAAATACCTATCCATCCCAATTTTATGTCAAATTACAGCATATTATGGCATGATTTATCATACTATATAAACAGATGAGATTATTATCTACAATTTGAAACCAAATCGTCGTCTGTAAACACTCCTAGATGTTTATAAAAAAACGTACCCATATTATCTTAAAGACGGCGCCATTTATCCGCGTGCTTGTACTCAGGACACTGCATTGATAAACACAAGTGGTACCTCAATCACTTATTATTATTAATTCGTATAAACAAGTTCTAAAACTTCTGATGACACTAAAATTAATAAAATTTTTATGTAAATTCAAAATCACAGTTTCACAACGTAAACAAACATGTGCGAATACGCGCGATCTCGATAATAAATGTTATCGACGCTTGTCCAATTTGGTCAGTCGGAATCGCATGGATCGCAAACTACTAGCGCCATCTGTGGAGTAAATTGTGAAATATGCATTCAAAGGCACGAGGACACATTCACTTGATTATAGATGTTTTTTACGAAATACAATTTTACTTTCGAAATATGCCTGAAGATGTCAGCATCGTGATAGTTACACGAATGTCCTAGCAAGCGGGAAAAAATACTGTGACATAGTAGCGCTGTGATATCGGCAGTCGAAGTTAGCGTAACAAGGGCTGATACGGGCGCGTGTGAGGCATGGCTTTTGCCGTATCAACTGTTGTTACGATTGCGTGGAAAAAGTTTTTATTTATTTGTTCTAAAATTACTTTGAAAGTTGTTAGATATTATCTAATTACAAAAATATAATTTAAATAAATAAAAAATAATAATAGAATAATATGTATAATTAAAAGAAAACTAAGAAATGTAAAAGTAATTAATGATTATAGACACAAGCTAATGCTTCCATGGAATAGTGGTATTAAGATATTTGAACATGAACATGTACGCAAATTATAAAGGCGGGTACAGGTTGCCGTAACGTAACACGCAATGAAAGAATTTGCCGTCCACATTGCCGCAATGCATCATGCAATGTAACAGAATTCTCATAGTGTGGACGCCTTGCGCGCACGAACCGAGCACACTCCGCGCGCGAACAGAGCATTTCAACTCGTGCGCGCCGCAATCCACAATGCTTCGGTTTTTTCGCCGAATACAAAGGGGCGCGCAGTGTGCGCGGAGCGTCTGTGTGGACGGCTTGTTCGTGTCTGTACGTCAGAACGCGCGCGAACAATGGAGAACTTGTTCTCGGCAGACTGAGCTATGTTCGGTTCGTGCGCGCGCTGCGTCCACACTTATGAAATGTTCCTTTCATGTTACATTGCGTGTTACGTTACAGCAATCTGTACCCGCCTTTACATCATCTAAATGTACATTATTTTTTATTAAAAGTGTACCTACTCTTCCATTAAAAATCAATAATAAATAAATATATCGTATCTGTATGGTACCTATTTGAAATTCAAATAATTTATTTAGTTAATATTAAAAAAACTTTGTTGAAACTTAATTAAGGGGGGCATGAAAATATTTTTTTTTGGTTCGGGGAGGCTCGGCGAAAAAAAGGTTGGGAAACCCTGATCTAAACGTAGGTATCCAGATGAGAAGCCCCGTAGGCTGCTCCGTGGCCTGGAAAACAGGCCGAGGCCTTCCGGCCAGCAAAGGGGCCCGATACCCCATACGCGGTACGGTCATCCAGCTAGTGATGTCTGGTCCTCCTCGGTAACGTCTTCATGCACGATCGTCAAAGACAGGATGATCTCATGGCGGTTAAGTGTTAACCACATTACAGGGGATTATCGCATATTTGAGATAACCTCGCTAAAACAGCAACATGAATGTACTGGACGAATATGGATCACGTCAACAAATTACGATTATGAGATTCGTAAAAACATCCTGCGTATTCTACAAGAAAGCACTTTCGTCTCAAAGCCCATCGCGAGCTAAACCTCCAATCCGTGGGGGAAATCTAATTATAGATTTACGTGAAACGTTAATATGTATAATTTTATGTTCTTTCTTTTTAAAAAAACAATTTTTAATGTTTATGGTAATAAAATGTAAATACGCTATTTAATGGCATTTTTTATTGAGGCAGTTATCATAAAATTTATTTAGTAATATACTAAATTAGCGATTGAAAACTCTGCAAAATAGTAAATCATATTTAAATTGTGTCTAACATTGAACAACACCAAGTAGTCCTATCAAAACGTAGGAAGTACCACTCACTGGTCAAAGTTTGAATAAGTGGGGAGTAACATTGACCAGGCCTAAAAGTACCCGCTGCAGCGATCCAAAAACCGGTCAAAGGTCATTTGCAACTCTTCTAATACGTTTATTATAAACGCTTAAAAATAAAAATAAGCAGGTTGGTATGACTCCAGTTACTAATATCTACAGCCTGTATGTCGGACGAATATCTACAGCTCATATGTTGAACTAATATCTACGAACTTCAGAGTGTTGACTAATATCTACAGAGCGTAGGTTGAACTAATATCTACAGAGCGTAGGTTGGACTAATCAGCTAAATGTGTCCAATAGTCCGATATCAGGGATTTTTACATACATACTTACATAAATTAAGTTTTTTAAACTGCATACGCAATATTACGTTATTCCAATATGCTATACATAATTGCAAATCCAACCTCTGCCAGTACTGTAGATATTCGTCAACACTTTGGTTATCATAGATATTAGTCAACAGTTTGAGCTGTAGATATTCGTCAACACTTTGATTCTCATAGATATTAGTTCGATTTTTTCAGTTTTTGGAATTCCTGTAGATATTAGTAGACGTCTCTGGTTGGTATTATACATATATATATATATATATATATATATATATATATACATCCCGCTATCATTGCTGCGTCTTCTAATGGTCCACTTTCATTCAATCCTGCGTCCGACCGTCATTCTGCGTCCGGTATACGGACGCAGGATTGAACACATGTAATTTCAAGTTTTCCCCACTCCTGTACCCTCATACAGTCCAAAAACGAAAATAAGCCAGACGCGGTATTGGTACCTAAATCAACTGAAATATGCTTTTTTAGTTCAGTGCTTTGTCACCGAGCGGCGAGCCGCGGCGCTGCAGTAGACTAGCGTATATTTTTAGCAAAATATACGTTTTTATTGGCTTTTATTGACTCGCGTATCGCAACTCCTACATTTGGCAACATCGCTTTTTAACAGCGTTTCTTCTGTTCTCTGCGAAAACAAAGCAATCATACTTAAATATCGCACATTGCTACGTAAGATTACATTGAAATTCAGCTACATTACCTATTCAAAATTGGCGCCAAATATGATTCCAATAAGGATGGATCTTTGTCAAACGTGTGTAATTAATATTTCAATTTCACCAAGACAATGTTGCTACAATATCGTCGTTGTTTACTCATTAAATAATAGTTTTTTTGCTGATATTGAATTTGCCAAAGATGCATTTTTTTTAAAGTAATGATTTTACTTCTTACTCGCAAAGTGAATTGAAATTCATTGTTAAACTAATATTCAATCACAGCATCCATGCATATATCTAAAAATAAAGACGAAATTGCCTAAACTAATTTACTAGAAGTGGAATTTTTCTTTTGGTTTCGTTTAGTTCTTCTGACTTTTCAATTTCAATTTGAGAGGCAGACATGGGTACCGCCTCCCCGGAAACCATTTATTGGATAACCAACACTTTTGCCGTAGGTCACCCCAAGTGATTCGTTACATTTGGTGACTTAGCAGGGGTGCCCGAGTTTATGGGGTAAGGTTTGCCCGGGTCTTGGCGTTGAATGCTTCTGCCCACCATGTGCATGGCAGGCCGGAACGGGAGAGAATGGTTGAGGGAACCATTCTCTCTGACTTCTGACTTCTTTAGCCGTTTTTTCTCGGAACATCGCCTTGCACCGAAGGGGAGGGATGGACTCATACATCCGTCACTCCTGGACACACTAACCCCCAGATTAATCTACCCAACCTTCATTCGCTTTTCTTGCCCAGAACTTCCTTTCCTAAAAAGACCCTCCACACGCATCCCCAAAAATGTCAGCGCTAATGTAAAATGCATATTACTAAACTGAAAATGTCCAGATCTTCAGAGACTACAATTGCACATTTATGAAAAAGCCGGAGGAAAATTAAAAAAAAAAAACTACCAAGAATTTGGCGATATTAACCAACAAAAAAATATAGATGACTATTTTTTGTAGTGTAGTAAGTAATCAGATGGATCGGAAAGAAGAGATGTCCTGGTTCTAATTAGTTTAGACGAGCAAAAAAACAGAAATTACTTTAAAGTAATGAATTGCGGCCTCCATGGTCTAGAGGTCGCGGTTTCAAATCCCGGAGTGCGCAAGTAACATTTTATTTATAAATTAAACAATATAACTTCGTTAGAACAACTAATATATTTTATTAACGCCGACCGGTTTCGGAACGACCGTTTCTTCCTCATGGCAAACATATAATGACTTGACAATTACAAAACAGTGGGATGATACAATGTATTATTACTAAGGGTGGGGGCGTGTTTTGTGTTATTTCATAATGTATGAATTCATTAAAAATAATATGTAGTATCTACTTATTTGCAGCTTGTTCTAGAGTAGTAAATATGCCCGAGGAAGACACGGCGTGATCATGTTAAACAAATTCTTGAGTCAGGCCAAGCCAAAAGTCAGAAAAACAGAAGAGCGATTATGAATGTGAATTGTAAATGAGTACCTAGTTGTTTGGCGGTCTCTGTCTACTCCTGCGAGGAAACGTTAGGAGGCTTGATGGTTAGTTAGTTATTGCTTAACACTATTTATTTATTAGCGACGGCATGTTATTTTATTTATTTACTTTTACCGTTTTATGCTTTCCCTTTTTTGTGTTTTCCTTTTTTCGTCCTAAAAGAATATAATGCATATTTTTGTTTTAACGTCCATAAAAGAACCATAAAATTGTTTCTCCCGTGACGAGAATGCATTAGTTAACTATAATTTGAAAAGATACCTACTGTCAAACATGATAGATTTGATTAGCATTTATGTAATTCTATGTTGATTTTAATGACATTAGAAAATACTCATAATTACTGTGGATTAAAGATATTTTGTTTACTTAATGATTATATTAAAAAAATTCAACACGTGGCTGATAAATAAAAAAGACTAGCATAACCAATTTGCGTATAAACGCTTTTTTATGTAAATTCCTCACAAGAGCCTCAGCTTCTCCCGTCTGGAGCCAGTGAGACTATGGCATCCCTGATTTGGGGTATGTTGTGAGGATAAAGCTAGTGGGGAGGGGAAGGAGATGGTGAATAGAAAGGTGGGCTTGCTTTACCTGGCTTTTCAGATCTAGTCACCAAACACGGCTAAAGCCATTTCAATTAATTTATTTTGAATGGTGGTCTTACACAAGGGCGATACTGAGAGTATTTTCCACTCTGGAACGTGCCGCAAATATACTAGATATATTTTATTGTTAAGGAATTAATTGTGAAATAACACAAATTCGTAAAATAAAATTTATTTGCCCACGCCCGGATTGATCCCGCTACCTTTATTGCGAGTCAAGAGCTTTACCCCCAGACCACGCCGTTGTCGCTACTTACTTTACTTATTTACTTTATTTAAAATAAAATATAAACATGCATTTTTCCTCATCTTTTATTAATTTTTTTTCATTAACTCCACCCAGGAGGCCCTGAGGAAAATAATTTCCCTCTAATTGTCATCTGGGATGCTGTGTGGAGGGTCTTTTCGAGGAGAGGAAGGAATGAATATTTGTCTTGAACAGACCCGTGTTGTAAGAAGGAGAAACACAGAGGCCGGCAAATCATTCCATAGCCGAGCTGTTGAACACAAAAACGAGTCGAAGAAGCGACTCGTTCTCGTGTGACAAATGTCAATCGTGTACAAATGTAGGGCACGCGTTTGGCGTGTTTCCCGACTATGCACCGGTGCCGAAAGGGTCAATTATGCAAATCCTTCGAAGCAACTTCCATTGTAATACCGGTAGAACAAGGATAGCATTCCCACCCGACGCCTGTGCTCTAAAGATTGCAACCGGAGAATCTATCAAACGGACCGCCCGTTTTTGCCCAGAGTCGGGGGTATTTTTCAGGTATTTTGGAGCTTCAGACCAGAGGTGGCTGCCAAATTCAACCGTGGGGCACACATGTGATTTGTACAGGTTTAGCAGTTGTATACTATTAAAGTATCTGCGGGCCCTGTAAAGTAACGCCCAGTTTTTGAGAGGTTTTATACCCTTTTAACATTTTTATAAGCTTTTATGCCTTTTTTATGATAAAAAAAAATCATTTGGGTTCCTACATTGAAAAATTTTTTTGAGATTTTATACAATGTTAATTTAATTTTATGTAACTAATTCAATTTTGTACATCTTTAAGCAAAAGCAAAATAATGCCAATCTTATTGTGACTAGGGATTGCAATCCCGCAAAGCGGGATCCCGCAATCCCGCGGGATCCCGCAGCTTTTATTAATCCCGCAATCCCGCACCTTCAAAGCGCGGATCCGCGGATCCCGCAAGTTAAAAATTTGGCGCTAAAACTTTCGCGTAAATCGAGAGTAGCACGAGCGCAATGTTACCGTTTAGCACAAGATAGCCCGCCTGCCACCAACCGCTAGTGGCGCTAGTCGTCGGCCACTAGAGGATTGGCCGGGGACTAACGGCCACTATCGGTTGGCGGCAGGCGGGCTATCCTAGTATCCTGTATCCTGTCCAGCGTTTTAAGATTTTTCAAGAATCGGGTATTTTGCGGGGAACACCGTTTTGCGGGGAAAATGCGGGGATTCTGGGCATTTTTTAACTTGCCAACCTTTTTGAAAAATATGTATATTCGGTGGTAGATTTTGAAGTTTATTTTATTTGTTTCTAAACAATAATAGTCGGGGCATTCTTGAAGTTCGGGACCCTAACTCGAAGACACGTGAATTTGCCAGTCATAGAACTTCTACGATAGAAGGATCCCGCTATTCTTGATATATCCCAACATGGTCTGAATGTAGATGACGATGCTGTAAGTTACTGGGCTAAAGTCTTTGGCCTAAAAAACAATACAGGACGATAGGTACTGGTTCCCAAATATAAAAATTGTAATAAGTTCATTATTGTTGGTGTTGCCGTTTTCCAGCGCTTCCGTTGAGATGAAATTCAGTGTTCTTAAACATTTGAAAACAGAAAATAGAAATAACCTTCATACAGACTACTGTTGTAGCATTCATGGCTACTTAAGAAGGGATTATAAGAAGGAGGAAGTTTGAAATTAAATCTTTCAAACACAAAATGTTAACCAAAAAAGCATGATGCAGTAATTGATGAAAGGAGGTAAATATTTTACATCACTTGTATGTAGGCTTATTTCGTTAATAATCCATTACGAATAAAGTCTTATAATGATGTAAATTACTTATTACATAACTTCACCGTTTAAAATTATTGGTCTCAATATCAAGTAACAATTTAAATTACTTGTCTTTTTCAGTTATTTTTTTTCTCCTACCAGTACCTGGCAAACCGTATGTATGATTATATTACCATATTTTTTAAAGTTTCCTTTTTTGCTTGCTAGACAATTTATCGGCACACCGTATTGTTTTTTTTTTTAAATGTCTTTATTTTTGTTTCAATATTGGTTTTTGGGTTCAAACCTATTTTTTAATCTTGTATTATGTGTGTAATAATAGTTTTAATCAATTTTAATGAATAAAAAATGCTACTTTCAATTGAATTTAGTATTATTTTGGAGGCAGATTTATGAAAAAACTTGTGGGGAATTTGCGGGGAATTTGATGTTTTGCTCTCCCCAATTTGGGGATTTTGAACATTTTTTGCGGGTATTTTAGAACATTAGCATTGGCAACCCTGATCCTGTCGGCGCCTGCCAGTTGTTCATAAATAGTACTGCGAAGCGCACGTATGAGGTATGAGTTATCGGTATGTTTAATGTTTTTTTGTGTGGAGACCCTGGTTTTACTTTAATTGAGGTTGCATTTGGAATGTGAAGTTTATGTTGGAAAAGAATAGTAGTACAGATTAGAGTAATAATAGTAGCATCTAAGAGAAAGTTGTGATTTGATTATTAGTCATTATATGAATAAAACTGAATTAAAAATATAAAACTGTTAGGAGTAAATGTAAAATTAAACAAAATTATTAAATTATGCCAATTATTTAAAGATGAATCTAAGAAAACAGATTACTAACTACTTAGATAATAGAAAACTTAATCAATACAAACGAATTAATTTCTGTTGCTTAATGTAAGAAATGTTAAATAAAAGTTGATTTTTACCCAAAAATCTGTAGTTTCAATTTTATCTTATAACTTATAAAATCTGTAGTTTCAACTTGATTTTAAAACTTATAACATTATTTCAAAGATGCGGGATCCCGCGGGATCCGCGCGGGATTGAGCAATCCCGCATATCAATCCCGCGGGATTGAATTAGCTGCGGGATTGCAATCCCTAATTGTGACACGAGAATTCCATGAATGTAATGGTTTGACTGTTGAATGTTCAATGACTCATAGAAAAATAAACAATAAAAATGAAATAACTTGATTAAGATAAATAATTATCACATAATGTGCATCAATTGTGGTTCGGAAAGAATTTAGAACGATTTACGAGGCAGTTTGTTTATATGGATACGTATGAACACTTGAGATGTACGTTAAGTTATGAATGCATCAGCTGTCCCGAGGACGCTTATCACATAATAGTCGAACATTTTATTTATTGTGGCTTGGACTTTTTTGTTTCAAGTTACGATTAGTCGACGCCGATAAAAATGATATGGTGTTTTGGTGTTTTCTTCACATGTATGACCAGCAGAGCAGTACATTCGACCGGTCCATGGCCGAGTTTGGATCCCACTCAGGACTTGTATGTTCAGTTCATCTGTGGCTAAATCCTCCATCTCCACACAAGCAACAATTTCTGCTTACTATTTTTCGTTTCATCGATTTTCAAATCACAACGGTCCTAAAGAAGTTTTTACTTTAAAAATCGTAATGTGAGAGAGAGCTTTGACCCAAATTAAAAAGAGAAGGTTATCTTTATATTGATATTGCGCACTTAATATCGTATTTTATTATGCTAGTGCACTGCACTATAATTTACAAAGGGACAATACTTTGCCTAATAATATCTATTAGAGGCGGGTATGGGTACCGCCGCCCAGGGAATCATTTATTGGATAACCAACACCTCTGCCATAGGTCACCCTAAGTGGTTCGCTACGTTTGGTGACTTGGTAGGGGTGCCTGGGTTCATGGGGTGAGGTTTATCCGAGTTTTGGTAGCGGATGCGCCTGCCCACCAGCTGCATGGCAGGCCGGATCACGAGAGAATGATTGAGGGAGTTCCTTTAACTTCTCCAGCCGTACTCTCTGGGAATACCACGTTACACCGCAGTGGGAGGCATGGATTCATACGTCCGGCATTCCTGGACACACTAAACCCCGATTCCTACTCATCCCTAATACCCTTTTCATTTCCAAAACTTCCACTCCTTCCTTTCCCTAAAAAGACCCTCCATACAACATCTCCAAAGATGACATAGGCCCTGATGGAATTCTTTTTTCCTCAGAGCCTTCTGTATGGAGCTAATGTAAAAAAGTAAGATATTTTCAAATATTGTCTGGTTATTCGTAACCAGGGAATGTTTGTCTTTCTTAAAATTAAAAAAAATATCCTTACCTATGTTTTTATTTTTAACTTTATGAGCCCTCAAATTATAACATTTAAATATGAATATGTTGATATTTCGATCAACATATTAAAATCTTCGATCAACATACCATGTTGATCGAAAAATCCTCAAAGATGTAACGGAAAATCCTCAAACATGTAAAAAATAATTCAATGAATAAAGAAAACTTTTATAAAATATATATTTAAATGAAGAAAATATTAGCGAAACTCATTCGAAAATCTGGAAACAGAAAAATCAGAAAAAGATATTGGCAATATCGTATAATACGAGTAGGTAAAGTATATTTTCGGCACGTTCCAGAGCGGAAGATACTCTCAGTATCGCCCTGGTATAACGTTGCTTGCAATTTATAATATGTTCAATGAAAGAAAAAAAAACTATTGGTACATTACATTTATTCAAGAAAATGGGCAAAATATGTATAATAACTGAGAGTGATGGTTTTGGATTACCCATGTTGTCGCTTGTATCATAAATCATTCTGGAATTCAGCTATATTTCATACAATCCATATTTAATAACTTAACTTATATATTATTATGTACTTTTTAATTTGCTTATTGTTATAGTATTTACTTATTATTATCTACTTCTTTCGTATCATAATTTATTTACTGTACTTTATAATTGTTTATTAGTATTTACTCATAATTATTATGTAGGTACTTAATTTACTTATGTTTATTTACTTATTATTTTATATACTTTTTATTTAATAAATTGTTTATTATTGTTTACTCATAATTATATTAGATATTATCTACTTAATTTATTTATGATTATTTACTTAATTGTTATTATTTTTAATATACATAATTGTTTATTATTATTTACCTGATATTATTTAGCTCTTGTTGTTATTTACCAATCTTAATTTTCTGCTAATAATTAAATGCTACTGTGGTATGGTCACCCTATAAATGCATTTGGTAAGCCACAACTAACCACAAAATAACCTTGTATTTTAGTTTAAAGTATAATATTATTGTTGCCAACGATGAGCATACTGCCCAGCTATAATCAAATTATTAATAATCCATGACTGAATAATGGTTCTCAGTGCTTTTTTTGTAGGTTTATAATTATATTTTCATTAAGTTCATATGTATGTTTTTTTGTTTAAATTACATTGTAAAACTGCGTATCTCGATACAGGAATGCCCTAGTGAGATATGTAGCGTATGTTTTTCATGTATTTCTTCCTATTTTTCAATAAATAAATAAATAAATGGCTTTAGCGTGTTTGGTGACCAGATCAGAATAGCCAGGTACTTTCCCACCTTCCTCTTTCCCATCTCCTTCCCATCCTCACTACCTTCAGCCTCACAGCATACTCCAATTGGAGATGCCATAGTCTCACTGGACCAGACGGGAGTAGTTTGAGACTCTTGCGCGGTGCTCATGTAAAAAAAAGTGAAATCACTTCCATATTGCAGGTCACGATTCCTTTAAATTTTCTAGATTCTCCTTGTACCAATTCTCAGCATCTCCTTTCGTTCGTTGTACAATAAAAATACATTTACTTTATATTTTAAATACTGTTTTAGCCTTCCAATCTTTAAAACATTTTTGGAATTTCGGAAAGGTTCCCATTTCCAAATTTACTCCCTTCTATACCCTACCGTTACTATGTCACCTTTGCAATCCCTCCCTCTGCCATCCCTCGTCCTCCATCCCTTACCCTCACCCTCTCATGTGTGTCCTTTCCTATGCGCCCTCGTTACACTCTCGCGACCCTCACCCCTCTTGCGTTCCTTTCCACCTTCCCATCTTCCCTGCTTTCTCCCCTTCCGCGAACTCGTCTCTGGTTGATATTCCCAATCCCAAATTTCCCCTTCCCCTTCCCCTCCCTCCATCACTCCTTGAAGCGAAACTAAATGAAAAACATACATTTCAAACAACTCGCACGCCACTAATTGTAATTTTTTTTTACAAATTTCATAATGCCAGAGCTCACTATTATATATAGAAAAATTCACGGATGTGCGCATAACAACTCACCAAAGTTTCATCGCTATCGTATGAATGCCAAATGAAATAATTTCATAGCGCTAGAGCTCACCACAGAAACCATCGTGGGCATGCGCACGACAAATCTCCAAATTATCATCGTAATCGTATGAATGCGTTAGGTACATAAACATTCGTTTTTAAATAAAGATTATTTTTACATTAGCCAGGGGGGGCAGGAGAAATTTCCACAGGAAGCCCTGAGGTAGGTGTCCAGGAGTGATGGACGTATGAATCCAATCTTCCCACTGCGTTGCATTGCGATTATGGCTGGAGAGAATAAAAGACCACCCTCAACCAGTCTCTCTCGATTATACCCACCACGCAGCAGGTGGGCAGACGCATCGGTCACCAAAACCTGGATAAACCTCACCCCATGAACCCGGTTACCCCTGCTAAGTCAACAAACGTAGCGAACCCCTTGGGGTGACAGCATTTATATGATTAGCATTAATATAATTATAATTTAATTCTTCATTCATTATTAAAATAATTTTCCTCAGGGCCTATGCTATCTTTGGCGATGCTGTTTGGAGAGACTTTTTAGGTGAAGAAAGAGAGGAAGTTCTGGGAAAGAAAGGGATACCAGGGGTGGGTAAGAATCTAGGGGAGTGTGTCCAGAAGTGAGGGACGTATGAATCCATCCCTCCCACTGCGGTGCAAGGTGATGTTCCGAGAGAGTACGGCTGGAGAATCAACCAACCAATCCCTCAACCATTCTCTCCCGATCCGGCCTGTTATGCAGCTGGTGGGTAGACGCACCCGCCGTCAAGAACCAGATAAACCCCACCACATGAGCATAGAATATTATAGGGCACCCCTGCTAAGTTACCAAACGTAGCGAACCACTTGGGGTGACCTATGGCAGAGGTCTTAATGGCAAGATTATCCAAATGGGTTCCCAGGGCAACGGTACCATACCCGCCTCCCAAATTGAATCTTTTGGAAGACTACGGTTTCTTTTTAAATAATAGGTCGCTAAATATACCTACTGATTATCGTGTTGTAGTAATAAAGTCCTTATATGGTAATCACTGTCGTGATGCGGAATCAAAATGGGGAGAAGAGAACGCATATAAAGGTCCCAGCAATACAGATCTAGTCACTAAAAATAACTAATCGCACTTCAAGCAACGTTTTAATTTGGAATGATAAGTCTCAAAAAAATCCCATACCAATTTAATAAATATTACGTGCGCATCGCCGCCGAGTTGATTAGAGTCCGCAACATATTGGCCAGTCGTATTGGCACTTTCATATTCTATTAATAACTTTACAGTCGTCCAACCAAAAACTTGAACAAATAAGCGGCAACGTCGCAAGACGTTGGTTTGTCGTCAACATGAAAATGAATATATAATTGGACGCTACATTGTGGACCAAATTGAAGAAAATATACGCAGGATGCCTCACTGCATTGAATATGAAAGGAGTTCGGATTGGTGGAACTTTGAAGGGCGTTTTTTTCGTTTTGTATATTTTTAAAATCATTATTTTCAAAAATATAAATACCTAGCTACAATCAAACACTTAAAAGCTAGTATATACTTAAGTTAAAACTATGTAAAATTAAGTCCTTCAGATAGACGCAGTAATGTCGATCTGATGAAAGGACGCAGAAATGATAGAGGAGTGGGGAAAACTTGAAATTACATGTGTTCAATCCTGCGTCCGTATACCGGACGCAGAATGACGGTCGGACGCAGGATTGAATGAAAGTGGACCATTAGAAGACGCAGCAATGATAGCGGGATGTATATATATATATATATATATATATATATATATATACATCCCGCTATCATTGCTGCGTCTTCTAATGGTCCACTTTCATTCAATCCTGCGTCCGACCGTCATTCTGCGTCCGGTATACGGACGCAGGATTGAACACATGTAATTTCAAGTTTTCCCCACTCCTCTACCCTCATACAGTCCAAAAACGAAAATAAGCCAGACGCGGTACTGGTACCTAAATCAACTGAAATATGCTATTTTAGTTCAGTGTTTTGTCACCGAGGTGGCGAGCCGCGGCGCTGCAGTAGACGAGCGTATATTTTTAGCAAAATATACGTTTCATTGACTAGCGTATTGCAACTCCTACATTTGGCAACATCGCTTTTTGATTGCGTTTCTTCTGTTTCCTAGAACAACGAGAACAGATCAGTCACAATAAAACATCGCACGTTGCAAAATATGATTTTTATTAAAATTCACAGAGAAGAACTTTGAATCATAGTTTTGTCTAGAAAATGTGCAAATCGTCGAAATTATTGATACACATAAATTAATTCTAATGTACAAATGGTGTTTCAAGCATTAAACCCAACCATTTTTGATTTATTCGTTGATTTTAATCAAAATTGGCGCCAAATACGACTTCAATAAATATGCATCTTGTCAAACATACATATAATAAAAAAATTAATATCGCTAAAAGACGCCGTTGTTAACTAAGAGTTTTTTTTATTAATATTGAATTTGCCGTTTTATTTGAAAAGTGAATTGAAATTTATGGTTTAATTTCTAGTAATATTCAATCACGGCTTATTTCTAAAAATAAGGACAAAGTTGCCGTTACTAATTTACTAGAAATGATATTTTTTCAAGTTCTTCTAAAGGTCTTCAGAGACTACCGTTGCATATTTTTGAAAAATTCTGAGTTAAAAAATGAAAATAAAACTATCAGAATTTGGTAGTTTATTACAATAATATTCAACCTAAATTTTTATCGTCATAGTAAGTAGTAAGTAGGAAAGGAATGCCGCTTTCTGTGTGTTTTAGTTAGTTAAGACGTACAAGAAAATCGAAAATTACTTTAATCAGGAACTGACGGCCTCCATGGTTGAGAGGTAGCGGATTCAAATCTCGGAGTGCGCAAGTAATATTTTATTTGAATAATTTGTGTTTTTTTTTTTCAGAATATAAATATTCATTATTAATAATTTGCAGTGACTTTTTCGGCTCGTACCGAAGGCGAAGTAGAAAACATTCCGAGTTTGACCCCGGTGTAAGACCACCATTCAGAATTGAAATGTAGATTGAAATGGCTTTAGCCGTGTTTGGTGACAAGTGAGAGGATTACTGAAGATGCTTTAAAAGGGAGATATCATGAAACAATTACAATTAATACACGTAAGCGATTGTTCTGAAAAATTTAATAAAACACGACTCACTTAAAAAAAATCTCTAGGTATTTGAGTTCAGTATCATTTAAAGAAACAATGTGATTTTTTTTTCATATTAATAGCATGTTAAATGACCAAACTGTGGGAGCTTTTTATAATTTTCTAAACATATGTACCTACCTACTGTGAATTTTTTTTCCACAAAGGGATTATTTATTGCGTTGCTTCGTGAAATTACTATTTTCGAATAATTTTTAAATAGAATAAGTAAAATTATTTTATACATTAGCTCCACACAGGAGGCCCTAAAGAAAATATTTCCCCATCAGGGCCAATGTCATCTTTGGGGGTGCTATGTGGAGGGTATTTTAAGGAAAGGGAGGAGAGGAATTTCTGCGAAAGAATAAGGTGTGAGGGGTGGGTAGAAATCTGGGGGTCAGTGTGTCCAGGAATGACGGACGTATGGATCTATCCCTCCTACTGCGGTACAAGATGATGTTCCAAGAGAGTCCAACTGGAGAGGTAGAAAGGTCTCCCTCCACCAGTCTCTCCCAAGACAAAAGATAAACCTCACCCCAAGAACCCGGGAACCCTTGTTAAGTCAACAAACGTAGCAAGCCACTTGGGGTGACCTGTGGCAGAGGTGTTGGTTATGTGTAGTAAATGGCTCCCGGGGCGACGGTACCCAAACCCGCCTCCTAAATGGAACATTATTAAAATGCGAATTATACCTACGAGATGAAACATGAATGTGATCGAAGACAAAGAGCGTAAAAATGTATGCGTTATTTTACCTCCACGCAGCACACTTTTTCATCTCATCTCGCCGACTAATAATATTTTTTGAACTGCAAATTACGCATCCTTATCTTAACTAATCATCCATATCTCAAAATAATTGTTTTGAGGCGATGTTTATGAAAGCATAATTAAATATTTCCGGGCAGATAAAACATTTATTGACTGTCAACGTCGGCCGGGCCTCTTTACGTTTGATTTTTTTATATCCCATTATTTTAAATCGACGCGCTGATATTATGAGCGATATTATAACCATTTGTATTCCAGAAATAAGTCATCATTCTTGAGTTGAAATGAAAAAATGCTCTAATTTATATTTAATTTATTTATATGTAAACATATTCACTCTTTCCTCTCCGGAGGAAAACTATTTTCCTCTGTGCAGTCAATAAAAAGATACACTAACAAGAAACGAATGCGCGGTCGTTTTAATACGTAGGAACATATATACCTAATTTATTTTTTTTATTTTTTCATAATTTAGAGTACCAAATGTCTAAATGGTATTTTTATTAAACCAGTTTTTCGAACTTATCAATTTTTTTCCACATTGCATTTCATATTTAAAAAAAAAACTTTTTTGGGTACCTGCAATGGACAAACTCTTAAATAAACGTTTTTTTTATAATAACTTTTTTTCATTAATTTGGAAGGCGGGTATAGTCGCCCAGGGAAGCATTTACTGGATAATCAACACCTCTGCCATAGGCCACCCCAAGTGGTTCGATACGTTTTGTGACTTAGCAGGGGTCGCCGGGTTCAATGGGAGAGGTTCATCTGGATCTTAGCGGCGGATGCGTTTTTCCACCAACTGCGTAGCAGATCGGAAAGGGAGAGACTGGTTTAGGAAGACCTTTTGACTTCTCTAGCTGGACTCTATCGGAACATAACCTTGCACCGCAATGGGAGGGATATATTCATACGTCCCGTAAGATAAGATAATATTCAATTACGATTATTGTAAGACCCTCCACCATCCATATCCACTCCAGCATCCCCAAAGATGACAGGCCCTGAGGTAAATTATTTTCCTCAAGGCCTCCTGCGGGGAGCTAATTTAATACAATGTTTTTATGTATTTAAAATGAGTCTCCTGTTTTTTCATTATCATTTTAATTTTACTTCTCCGTTTTATTTTACTTCGAATCATTTTTATTTTACTTCTTCAAACAAAGATTTTTTATTTTACTTCGTTAAGCCGCCGCTACCCGAATTTCTACCGATTTGTTACATATCTACATTAAACATTTAAAGTTCTTAAAAAAATATTTTATTTTTGAAGATAATATTTAGACGTTCCCTACAACGAAGTGCAAATCATATAAAATTCCCTCGATAGAAAAAAATCGAAAAGTATGCTCCGAAAATTAATATAAACACGTTCATTTCACTTATTTTAGAAGTTATATGTACGAAAAAATTCACAGTGTACCTTTAGATGCTACTTAAGATGTTCTCCGTGAGATTTTTGCTCTATTTTAAACGAGTTGTGTTTTATTAAACGTTTTCACCCTTTTCACTTCAATTTTTTCGTTTTAAATATTAACGCGCTCTCTCCAATATTTGTAACTACATATCTCTCCATCTGCTTCTTTTTGAGCGGGTATGTGGCGCCTTAAACAATCGTTATACATTCATAGTTGACAGTGTTAAGAATTTTTATTTCGATGATCATTAAAATTACGACACAAAAAATTATATGAAAAAATAGATAAAATCACTGTGTCCAGTCTTCTTGCCACAAAAACATGCCTGTTTCGCATGTCATGGGTCGAGTTTCATGGGACATTCTTTACGCTCCAGATTTTTTTTAACATTAGCTCCACACAAGGGGCCCCGAGGAAAATAATTTCCCTCAGGGCCTATGTCATTTTAGGGGGATGCTGTGTGCGAACCACTTGGAGTGATCTATGGCAGAGTTGTTGATTATCCAATAAATGATTCCCGGGGCGGCGGTACCCATACCCGCCTCCCAAAATGTCTGTACTAGGCTGCATTTTCATGCGTGTAACACGAATGACACGAACCACGAATTGTGGGAAAGGAATGAATCAACAGCAAACGGCGCGAAACGCCACTTGCAGATACTCCATTCCTTTCCCAAAATTCGTGGTTCGTTTCGCGTTGTTACACACATGTATGCTTTCATACTTGTAGGTGCTAGGTATCTAATATATTAAATAATGTGTTAAAAGTATTTTTGAAGTGAAAACTTCTATAGCATTGTTGTAATTTGAAACTCGATGAAACGAAAAATAACGACAGTAAAAAGAGACCATCTATAATCTATAGGATTTGTCCTGTAAGAGAATGAGATAGTGTAATCGGTTTCTTCTTTGTGTGTTGCTTCGTAGCCTATCGGTCTCCTATTTGTGCGTGCGCCGTAGCCTCCTCAATCTTGTCTTCTGAAGGTTTCACTTCTACCGCATGTGAATTGCATACTCTGACTTTGTTTTTAATTTTTAGATAATATTTTTTATTTTGTTGGTATCAGTAAAACAAACGCGAAAAAAGACTATGTACGCTAAATTGACGTATACGCTTCAATTATTTTTGTGTTTTCTTCAAACCATTAGATATTAAATGGCAAAAAAATACTAGAAATGAGTGACTTATTGTTCCGAAGTTTCTTTATAATTAATAGGTTACATAATATTTCTACTGATAATCGTGTTGTTTTAATAATTACCCACTTATATTCAGAGTTAATTCTTTAAAACTACATAACATTAACAGATTTTATTTTAATTTATACTAGCAGACCCGGCCACACGATGCTGTGGCTAACGAAACACAACGCCACAACCCAACCTTTATAAAATCCACACTACCCGCTTGCCAACTGCCCGCTGCCCGCTGTCTAAATTGAATATTTGAATTTCTCGGCTTTTCTCTACTATAATAAGCATGTTTTATATATGTTAATTTTCTTCTTGAATCACTCTATTTATTGGTGAAAACCGCATAAAAATCCGTTGCGTAGTTTAAAAGAGCTATTCGCACATACATTTTGAGCGACTTCATTTTGTACGTATTGATAATATATTTAATTTATTTTTGTTCTTGCTTATTCATCAATAGATTTTGCGTGCGCATTGCCGCCGAGTTGGTTAGATTCCGCAACGCATGGGCCAGTCGTATTGGCGCCTTCATATTCTATTAATACCTTTAAAGTCGTTTAACCAAAAACTTGAATGAATAAATGGCAACGTTGCAAGACGTCCGTTTGTCGTCAACATGAAAATAAATATATAATTGGACCCTACATTGTTTACAAAATGAAAGAAAGAATATGCAGGACGCCTCACTACATTAAATATGAAAGGAGTTCAGATTGGTGAGACCTTAAAGGGCGTTTTTTTCGTTTTGTATATTTTTAAATTAATGTTTTTCAAAAATTTAAATACCTAGCAACAATCAAACACTTAAAAGATACTATATACATTAGTTAAAACTATGAAAAATCGAGTCCTTCAGATAGACGCAGTAATGTCGATCCGATGAAAGGACGCAGAAATGATAGCGGGATGTATATATATATATATATATATATATATATATGGTAATTTAACCAGCGGATTCTATATCCTAAGGGGCCGTTCAAGTATTACGTAACGCACTGGGGGGGGTCTTGTGAAACGTTACTGTGCTTTAGCAGTGGGGGGGAGGGGGGGTTCGAATAACGCGTTACGTAACATGTATTTCTTTATTTAGATAAAAAAACTAGGGAATTAAAATCTTCCAAGTTGGCAATCCTTTTCATTCTCGAAATCTTTTTTTACATGAGCTCCACACAGGAGGCCCTGAGGAAAATAATTTCACTCAGGGCCTATGTCATCTTTGGGGATGCTGTGTGGAGGGTTTTTTTAAGGAAAGGAAGGAGAAGAGAGTTCTGGGAAGGAAAAGGGTTTTAGGTGTGGGTAGGAATTTGGGGTTCAGTGTGTCCTGGTCATCCGCCTCCAAACCTAGACAAACCTCACCCCATCACCCGGGCACCCCTGCTAAATCACCAAACGTAGCGAACCACTTGGGGTGACCTATGACAGAGGTGTTGTTTATCCAATAAAGGTTCCCGGGGCGGCGGTACCCATTCCCGCCTCCCAAATTGTAAAATCTTGTTTTATTTACTACCGCAAATGCGATTAAAACAAGAAAAAAAGGTATTTAATCGACTTCCAGTACTTTGCGCAACTTAATTGTGACTTTCAGATAAAAAAAATTGTCACTTGGGCGTTACGTAACGTTTAGGGGGAGGGGGGGGGGGGGTACAGAAAAACGTTACGGCGCGTTACATGGGGGGGAGGGGGGGTCAAAAATCTTCAAAAATTGCGTTACGTAATAGGTACTTGAACTAAATGTTAAATGTGATTTTTCCAAAGTTGGTCAAAATTTATGTAAAAAGTGTACATTTTCCAAAAATATGTAATATATACAAAATAAATCTTGTACCTTAAAATTAATTTCGAAACCAGACTTTGTTTCATGGATTGTGGAAATGGGACACGGTAAAAGCACATTTCCCTATGATCAAAATAATTACCTAAGTATTAAAAAATAAGTACAGGTTCAAGAATTGTATTTAACTGACTAAATACCTAAAGTGAATTAAAAAAATTTCTTGTTAAAAATATTTAACTGTCCAGTATTCTATACTTAATGCATAACTATGAAAGATCCAATCAAAATCGTGGGACATGTCAAAAACGCTACTTACAAACTTGGACGAAATTTTTTTTTAATTTTTATTTATTTATCTATAAAAGGTATGTTTACATATACATATAAAATGCTATTCTATATTCTATGACTCGTTCTTGAGTTCGATTGTTGTAGAAAGATTTTCGTATTTCCTTCCTCCATCATGTTCACAACCTTATCTTCTCACAAACACCCTCCACACAGCATCCTCATAGACGACATGGGCTCTGAGGGAAATTATTTACTTCGGGGCCCTCCATGTGGAGTTAAGCCGCGACATTCCGAATTTCTACCGATTTCTTACATAGGTATCTCCATTAAACATTTGAAGTGTTTAAGCTCTCTAAAAAATATATGTTATTCTAAAGCGCAAACTACACGAGCGGTTCTCCCGCCGCGGGAAACCGCAGCAGACACAATGAGACACAATTTACTATGAGCGTTGTATGCATAAATAAACCAGTCATGTTGTATGGCGCAAACTACACGAGCGGTCCTCCCGCCGCGGGAGCTCGCGGTTCACACTTCACAGGCGGGAGAAATTCGCTCGCCACATGTGGCGGGTCTCCCGCCGCGGGAAACCGCCAAGTTCAAACTACACGGGCGGTTTCACGCGATTGCATAATTTCGTGCGAGGGAGCGTTGTTGATCGGTCGTGCGCGTAAAGGATCGGGCGGTTTCCCGCGGCGGTAGAACCGCTCGTGTAGTTTGACGGGAAACCGCCACCCGTGTAGTTTGATATGAGCCGCCAGCTTTATCGAGCGGTTTCCCGCGGCGCACACAGTCGTATTTGCACGATCTACGCGGCCAAAAGTCCCAATCTCAAAATATCAATACTATTCATAAAAACCGGTTCCCCGAACAAAGGACTCAGAGCCCGTTCACACTTCCGTCGTAAAAACGGAGAGGGGTTCCGTCGTCACGACGGAAGCCCTAGGCCCCTGTTCACACTTCCGTTTTCAAGACGGATCCGTCTTGAAAACGGACCCTACTCTACGAAAACAACGACCAAAACATTTTATCATTCTTCAGTAGACGGTAAAATTACTTCAGGGGTCGGACCTTATTTGTTCAAACCGTGGGAGAATATTGTGTTTGCATACTTGAAAAGGAGAAAGTACGCGAAAATCATTCAGCAATTATTATAACTAAAATCACTAAAAAACATGAATGATATGACTAAATATTTTCTTGAGATTAAATAGAAAAAATCGCATTCTGGAACGAACATATATATTATATAATAATATTACAAAACGCCAAACGCGCGCCCCATAAAAACACAAATTGCCTGCCGCCTTGCGTCTGGGAGCGGGCGGTGGTGAAGTGTGAAGCGGGGTGTGGCGGGTTCAAAACGGATCCGTCGTCCCGCCGTGTAGTGTGAACAGCTCCATTGAAATGTATGAGCCAGCGCGTTCCCTTCCGGCTTCACGACGGACGCTCTGCGTAGGCGAACTCTCCGGCGAAAAAAAACGGATCCGTCTTCGCGCCGGATCCGACAAGTGTGAACAGCTCCATAGAGCCACTACAGCGGCTAGGGCTTCCGTCGTGACGACGGAACCCCTCTCCGTTTTTACGACGGAAGTGTGAACGGGCTCTAACCCGTGAACAGAACCCGTGCCTTTTCTACCTGCTAACGCACATCGCGCACCCGTGGCGTCAGTCGGAATTGAACCGTTTCACCTAGTGTATGTAGTATCTGTTCTCGGCGACGCGCCTTATTATACGAACTTCCCAAGTTATTTTTTATGTTAACAAGTTCTTGTAACAAATTGAAAGTGATGGATTCTAATGAAGAAGGTAAGAAACTTACAAATTACATTATAAAAATCATGATAAACTACAAAATAAGATTATTATTTCAACTTATAAAAAATGTATTTTTCGTACCCTGATTTCCTTCAATATTTTTCTTTACTAGAGTTTTTGTTCATGTATCGGGGTAGATCGGGCTATGGTTATTATTACAGGTTGTTATATGATCCTTTTCCTTATAACTAGTATCAAAATCGTGTCCGGAAACTTCCGGATAAATATAGTTTTGAGGCGTTAAAGATATGTAGCGAAATTTCGTATAAAATTGGAAATGTTTGTTAGTGTATTTTAACTTAATGTATGTTTGTTTTAGGTTCAGAGGGTGCATCAGGAGTAAAGATTGTGACTCGAAAATACTTATTCGACCGCATGAAGAAGAAAAATTTGCCTAGTTTAGATGCAAAACTAAACTATCTATTGTCATGTGAAAATTATAATTAAGACCAAATTATTAAATTGAAACATGGTTTTGCCCTTTTCAAATCAGAACTGAAACAAAGGTGGGTCAAAGCTCATTATAAAGAAGCTAATTTTCTAAAATACAACCAATCTTGGCTAGAAGGTACTTTCTAAATACCTGTAGTTGAGACACAAAAACGGCCAGGTCGACCATTTCGGCAATACCAATTATGGCAATACCAGCAGAAGGTTCTTTGAGGACCCCAAATTAGCTGCGAAAATAACTGGTATCAGCTATGAGCTAATTTACAGACTAAAAGTTATATTATCTAGTTACATACTATATAATATTAAGTAAAAAAAAAAAAAAAAAAAATTAATAACTATAGATTTTTTCATTATTATTGGTGCATGATGTGAACATTAGTTATTGGGTTTATAACCTAATTATTGTAATTTGTGATTTTCTAATGCATGTAATGTTATAAACCTGTAAATGTTCCAAATAAAGAAAATAAAAAATAAAATAAATATTGGAAGCAATTTCAAGCGGATTCAAAATTGATCCTGTAAAGTATGAAAAATATGCTTCAGAAACTGCTCGCGTTTATGTGGACCTATATGAATGGCACCCTATGATGGCAACAATGCACAAGCTTTTAGTCCATGGCGCAGTCATCACCAAAAAGGCATTATTACCAATCGGACAGCTTTCCGAGGAAGCAGCTGAGGCTCGCAACAAACATTTTAGATGTTACCGCCAAGATTATGCGAGGAAATTTTCAAGGGAAAGCTGTAATTAGGATATTTTTAATCGCCTTCTACTTACTTCTGATCCTATGCTAAGTAGCATGCGAACTGTAAAATAAAGGAAATCTGGAACATTTTTACCTGAAACTTTGGCCATGTTTGCACCTGCAGACCCCAATATATCAGAAAGTGATGAAGAATGCCAATAAACTAGTATTTTTATTGTTATTTCCCTATGTACAGACCAAAAATTGTAGTATTTTGATTTTTTTTTAAAATAAATAATGTATATAATCTTGAATATATATATATTTATTATGAATTTTTTTTAAAATTTATTTACATTGTTTAGATACCAATTCAGTATAAACATATTTTTGGCCGCGTAGATCGTGCAAATACGACTGTGTGCGGCGGGAGAACCGCTCGTGTAGTTTAGGCCTCCAAAAATAACAATCGTACCTACATATTGATGTTAGTCCAGTAAACGAATGGTCCAAAAGGAGGTGTAGAGTGCGTGAGCAGGAACCTAAGCGATTCTTTCAGGACTTGTTTAGGATGCTTAGGGTGTGAACATACTAAAAGTCCTGACGTCTAGGTGGTGAGCTAGGGGGGGGAGGGGGGGGGGGGAGGTCCCGATTTTCGGTTTTCCATTTATATCTCCAAAACGGTGCGTCGCAGAGGAAAACTTTTTTAGAATAAGTAAAAGCTCATAAAATTATCTACGTCTTTTATTCTATATGCTACAATAACGTGCTACGATGCTGTTCGAGTTGGTGAAAAAGCAATGAATGCGATAGTGGGCTTGACATTCTCAGACATCAAGTTGTCCCGCAAAGACGAAACAAATTCATTTATAGAAAATGATGCCCAATGTCTTCTGTCAGGTCGTCGATAAAAATTCACGATGAAAAGGTTGCAGTTGACCCAACATTGCTGTTTCAGCGGATCGAATTCTTTGAGTATGAGTTGGCCCCATTTCCCTTGGCACTGTTCAATGAAAGTGGGATGCGAAAGACAAATAAATGTGTTCTGTATAGCTTATTCGAGCCTACGTTCGAGCAAACTGTTCTACTGTCTCAAATGAACATAGTTGTGGACGGAGGATTTCTATCATATTATATATATTATCTATTTTATACAGAGTAGTTAGACAAAAAGATGCCTCCGTTGCCGCAATTTGTCATCGTTATATCACCTATGTCAACCACCACTATCCTGGAATGACTCGCACTGTGGTATTTGATGGATACGCAAATCCAGTCAATAGTACGAAATCACAAGAACAGATGCGACGATACAGACTGAGAAGGTCAGCAGACATCAATTTGACATGGAACAAATCAATACCCGTTAAACAGGAAGATTTTTTATCCAATCCTACTAACAAAAGTAACTTCATCTCCTTACTACAGACAAAGTTTCGGGAGAATGGGATACAGACTCTTCAGGCCACCGATGATGCTGACATCCTTATCGTGAAGACTGCTGTGGAACTATCCTTTCACAACTCTGTGGCTGTCTTTGGTGAGGATGTGGACCTCACTGTCCTTTTGATTGCTTTCACTCCTCCCACCTAAGATATTCTGTTGCTGAAACCCGGACGAGTGAAAACCAAAACATTGGCACTGTCCACCCAAGAGATGCAGCATCGTGGATTTGAACACATCATATTTTTACATTCATTTACCGGATGCGATACAACGTTTGCAACTTTCAGGAGAAGCAAGGTGGGCTTTTCAAAATTGTACTTGGAGTCAGAAATGATCAAGCAAGCGGCAATGATATTTTACAACCCCTCCTCTACTCACGACGAGGTTGAAGAGGCTGGAAATAAATGCTTCCTGAAATGGTATGCGGCGCCAAAAAGACAGACCTCCCTTAACCAGTACCGCTCCCAATCGTTCACAAGGTCCGTGGCAAATATGAAGCCTGACATCAGCTCCCTCCCTCCAACAGAGAGAGCAGCTAAACAGCATTCCCGGCGGACATACCACCAAATTCAGCAGTGGCTCGGGATTGAGCTGTCCCCTGAAGAATGGGGGTGGAAACACAAAGGAGACACCCTGGCGCCAATTACAACAGAAGATCCTCCAGCACCGGAGGTCCTTCTGAAAATGATATTTTGCCGCTGCACCAAGGATTGTGCAATTGGCAAATGTGGATGCCGAAAAGCAATGCTGACCTGTTCTGCAGCGTGCCTTCACTGCCAAGGGAGATGCCTCAATAGCGCGCCTGTTGCTGAGGACGACGATGAAGACGACGTAGAGCCCTTTCAGCAAGAACATCCACCACTGAGAATGACGATGCCATGGATGAACAACGCTTGCCAGGACCCACACGTCCAAAGAGGATATGAAAACGTGAATCCATATAAAGTTGAGAGTGTAACATGATGTTATTGAGAACAGTGCCAAGGAAAAATGGGGCCAACTCATACTCAAAGAATTTCATCAAATCCTCATCTGATCGTTTGCTTATACACATCCGCTGAAACAGCAATGTTGGGTCAACTGCAACCTTTCGTCGTGAATTTTTATCGACGAGCTGACAGAAGACATTGGAAATGCCCGATCTTTGCGGGAAAACTTGATGTCTGAGAATGTCAAGCCCACTATCGCATTCATTGCCTTTTCACCAACTCGAACAGCATCGTAGCACGTTATTGTAGCATCTCCGACGACTAACCTAATCACCCATTACATTAATAATGATTATAAAATGAATTTCACTAATCATCTGTTCGAGTATAACTTACCTGCTTTCTTGCGTGCAAAAATTAATAAGGAATTTCCCATGAAGAAAAAACCCGTCTTAATAATTTGGTAAGAAAAAACAGCTTTTTCTAAAAATGACGACATTTTACGAAAAAACTTAAAATTGCTGTAAATATTTACTGGTTAGAGATTTTCTTACATATGTGTATATATTCTAAAAGGTAATTAAATTATTTACAACTTATTCAAATAAATTTCTTTCTTGGATGAATATTTTAGTCGATATGAAGGAATGTTTGATGAAAAATGTGAGGTAAAATGATTTTTTTCGAAAATATTGACATTTGTGGAGCGTATAACTCAAAAATGGCTGGGATTTCCAAAATTACGTATAGAATAAAAGTTGTAGATAATTTTATGAGCTTTTACTTATTATTAAAAAGTTTTCCTCTGCGACGCACCGTTTTTGAGATATAAACGGAAACCCGAAAATCGGGACCTTCCCCCCCCCCCCTCCCCCCCCTAACTCACCACTTAGACGTCAGGACTTTTAGTATGTTCACACCCTAAGCATCCTAAACAAGTCCTGAAAGAATCGCTTAGGTTCCTGCTCACGCACTCTACAACTCCTTCCTTTACTGGACTATGAGTAGAAAAAGTGAGTTGATTATTAAGTTGTAGAAGAATACGAAATTATTTTTTTACTTTTTAGTGCAATTTTTGAAGTCGTTTTTTTGTTTTGTTAAAAGTTTTGTTTATATTCCAAACTTAGTTTTAGTACAAAAAAAAGTTTTATATTACCAACGTTATAAATAAATTATTTTCAAATTCATTCAGAATCGCTTGACTCCACTTGTACTGCAGCAAATTCAAATCTCCCCGTGGAAAATGGACTTCAAGCTGCGTCACGACTTTCAAACCAATCACCGCTCTACACTCTTGATGAGCGAACCTTTTGAAGACTCCAGATACTAATATCTACAGCCTGTATGTTTGACGAATATCTATAGCTCATATGTTGAACTAATATCTACGAACTTCAGAGTGTTGACTAATATCTACAGAGCGTAGGTTGAACTAATATCTACAGAGCGTAGGTTGGACTAATCAGCTAAATGTGTCCAATAGTCCGATATTAGGGATTTTTACATACATACTTACATAAATTAAGTTTTTTAAACTGCATACGCAATATTACGTTATTCCAATATGCTATACATAATTGCAAATCCAACCTCTGATAGTACTGTAGATATTCGTCAACACTTTGGTTCTCATAGATATTAATCAACAGTTTGAGCTGTAGATATTCGTCAACACTTTGATTCCCATAGATATTAGTTCGATTTTTTCAGTTTTAGGAATTCCTGTAGATATTAGTAGACGCCTCCCCTTTTGAATAATATCCGAAACAAATATATCGATTACCAATATGTTTTAACTATGACTACACTACCATCACTATTACATGATTGTACTATTTCTATGGGATTCAATTTCTGTATCTCTGTATGTTTTGACCAATTTTGACAGCTCGGAATGGTTTATTTATGGCTCGGAATATGGATATGGATCGGAAGTTCGGATTTGTTATAATTTACTTTGACCTGCGTTAATCTCAAAATGTCTTCCATTTTATCGTACGTATATAAAATGTATAAATTACTTCTTATCGAAAGGTAAGACTGATTATAATAATATATATATAAACTTCAGTTATGGTTAAAAATAACGAATTAAAAATCACCCCAGGGGAGCTGTACAATTTATTATGAATTCTTAGGCTCTGTCTAATTTTATTATTTACAAATAGATACAGAAAACAGACTAGAAGGGCAGGTCACTTCCGACAAACACACTTTTATTAGAAAGTTTATGCTTGTAGAAGATACGACTTTGCACGCGAGGACATTATATTTCAAACTAGCTGACCCGGCCACCCGTTGCTGTGGCTAACAAAATACAACGCTGTCTACTGGATGGTTACCCAACCTTTTAATTCACACCGCCATCTGTTGATTTGCATACAAATCAAATCAATCAGACGCTCCATTTATGTTATTATAGAGAGTTCCCGGTATGCGTTGCTATGCCACTTAAGGAAATCGTATCTCCCTGCGTGTCCTTTCTCATTCGACCCGTTCCCCCTCCGCCTCCCCTTCCTCTCCCGCATCCCCTTCCCCTCCCGCGTTCCCACTCCGCCTTTCCTCTCCCCACTCGCTTTATGCTAGAGCCCACCGCTTCTTTTAAACAAACCTTGTCCTGACAATAACAAAAACAACAAAAAAAGATTTATCCAGTTTGGCAAAGTCGTTCGTTTCGGCGATTGATTTTTATCAATATAAATATACGAGTATATTAGGTCCTTACATATGAAATTGGCGTTTTGCCGTACTGGCAACTTTGATCACAAATATCTTCTCTTTGGTTAGGAATTCCAAATTCAAATTTATACAGCTATTTACTCATGTATTTGTGTTTCGAATATTATAATTCATTTGTTTTTTCCTTAATTGTTTTTTTCTTTGCGTCACTTAGTTTATAAAATGGAAAACTTGAAATATCGCATTATTTACGAGTACGAGTTCCACCGTGGCACCAGTGCTGCAGAAACGGCTCGAAGAATTAATGTTGTGTATGGCGACGGTGCCGCAAAAGAAAACACAGTGCGTTTTTGGTTCCAACGTTTTCGTTCTGGAAATTTCGATCTGCAGAACAAGCCCCGTGGACGGCCGGAGACCAAAGTTGATAATGAAGAATTGACGGCTATTGTGGAAGCGGATCCATCGCAAACCACGTCCGAGTTAGCTGCAGGCTAATGGCACTGTTTGTTCTGATAGCCAGGCAGCCCTTATGGCACTGGAAAGTAACCGATGCGACTCCAGACTGGTGATGGAATGCAAAACCGTTCTTACAGAACTCGCTACCATCAATAAAATAACCCTGATATGGGTACCAGGACATAAGGGTATTGAGGGCAACGAGCGGGCTGACGAACTAGCAAGGAAAGGGGCGACTAGGTTATTGTTAAAGGATTGAGGTAAAATGGGAGAAAGTACAATGGGCCCATGGCCTAAGTACTCACGGGAACTAATGGTAAACCGTCTCCGCTTAAAAAAAAAAAAAAATAGCTGCAGGCTGCTGTGTTAGTGATAAAACTGTTTTAATCCACTTGAAGCAAATTGGGAAGGTGAAAAAGCTTGAAAGGTGGGTACCTCACGAATTGAGTGAAGCAAATCAACAAACGCACGTTGATCGCTAGACCACACGCTGCACAACAGACGGCTACCAAATTAGAGGAGCTTCAATTGGAATGTCTAAGACATCCACCATACTCTTCGGACCTTGCCCCAACAGATTACCATTTTTTTCGAAATTTGGATAATTTCTTGCAAGGGAAAAAATTCAACTCCGATGGGGCAGTCCAAACCGCCTTCAAAGATTTTATTGATTCCCGTCCGAATGGTTTTTTTAGTAAAGGCATCGATGAACTATCTATCAGATGGTAAAAGTGCATAGATGGCAATGGTACATACTTTGATTAAATAAATATATTATATTAAAAAAATCGACTTTATGTTCCTCCCATACAAAACGCCAATTTCATATGTAAGGACCTAATAATATAGATACTGGACATTGCGTGATTTTACATTTGCTACCCACATCACTGTTGATATTATATTTATAAGAAGATTAGTGCCAACTGGAGAATTTAGGACTGGAATTTTTTTTTAAATGACCTTTAACTCGTTGAATGCCGCGAGTAAATGGGGTTGGTTGTAACCAATTAGCGTTCGCAAAAGCGGCAGCCATGACACCCAATGTCCGGCGATTCTGACAGCGTCCTTGAGAAATTTCGTACATAGAAAGGTCAAAGTTGAAGACCAAAGAATTTTTCCCGCGCATGCGCAAGAACTGCGCACGCTCCCGCGCTCCGGTAAATCATTAATATAAATTATATGGAGTCACCAATCTAATTGCGGTTTTCTCTATGGTAAAGAGCGATAATAGAGCAAGCGATTCTGACCGTGTTCTTCATACACTTTCTTTATACATAGGGGTCAAAATCGCGTGTAAGGTCTCATGATACGCCGGCGCACGAGCGGCAAATGAGTGGTTAAAAAGCTTACAAATAAGAATTTGCTTTTTTTTACATGAGCTCCACACAGGAGGCCCTGAGAAAAATAATTTCCCTCAGGGCTTATGTCATCTTTGGGGATGCTGTGTGGAGGGTTTTTTTAAAGGAAAGAAAGGAGGGGAGAGTTCTGGGAAAGAAGAGGGTTTAAGGGGTGGGTAGGAATCTGGGGTTCAGTGTGTTCTGGTCATCTGCCTCCAAGACTTAGACAAACCTCACCCCATGAACCCGGGCTTACATTTTTACACAATTAGTTATTTATAATATCGCGGGCTGTGAAGGTGAAGGTAATAGTTTGTATTTTCCACTCCCCCGGATGTAAGGGAACGTACCCATACTACGTGACACGTTTAGGGGGGGGGGGGGGGGGTCTTCAAAATGTCACGCTCCATACAAATGAGCGGCGGGTTGCTTAGGATTTTGGTCACCGGGGGGGGGGGGGGGGGGGGATTAAAAATTGCAAAAAGTTGGTCACATAGTATGGGTACGTTCCCTAATAGTCGGCTTTTAAAGTAATTAAAGTTGAATCAAAGTGTTTATTAAATATTCTTATTAAGCTTGGCCAGCGGTCCTGAAAGATTATACAAGATCTAAAAAGTTACATACACATTTCTATGAATCCTTTTTTATGTTTAGTTACGAACAAGAGATGAAATTAAATGAGATGACTTTGAAACCCAAAGAGTTGTTACTCCGAGTGCCCTCAGATGACACCTGTGTGTTCTGTGGCAGCTCGGACGAACTTTGGGACTTATACCCACAAGGAAATGACGCACAGAACTCCATGGTCGAGGACTATTCACTAATATTACAATCCTGCTTCAATATCAAGGTGATTAATCATGATTTTAAGAAGAAAACATTGTGTGATTACCGCACAATAGTTCCAAATGCTCGGGGCCAGTGGCATTCTTGTGGGGTGTATTTTTAATGTTTGCATTTACACCAGAGGTTCCCAAACTTACTTTGTCCTGATTTTAACCCTTATTTACAAAGAAACCGTATGAAGGACAAGATCAGAATCACTTGCGCCAATATCAATCGAGGACCTATTTGATTATTGTTGATAATCTGAATTATTTTAAAAGAATTTTCTATGCAATTTGCTGGCATTTTTTAAAAATACCATCCAACGTTCAACAGGTTAAAAATAGATCATGTTTCTCTACAGCAAATAAACTTTCGTATACTTCTTTAGACAAACTTTCTTGAGTTTACAATTAACTGATATCGTCTCGCGTGTTATAACAAAGTTTGAGTGTAATTTGTTGCAGTTGGTGGACCCCAGTGGCTGTGGGGGCCTGTGTGGGGTTTGTGTGGTCCGTCTGAGGGATGCCTCCTCATTCCGGGCTCAGGTGGAGGCGGCGGGGGCACTCCTCCAACAGGCCGAAGATAAACCCTGTACTATACCTGACTTCCCGGAGCACCAGCCAACTATTGAAGGTATATTTCACCATACACGTTTCCGTATCACAGCTTCAGATGCACTTGAAATTGGATTGTAAATACTTATCGAAATCGAAATGGTGTTTGATGGAATTGGGTGGTAATATGTGTAGGGAAAAATAATGAATATAGTAAGATGGACAACCAATCACTTGCCTCTGCAAAGGCGAACACAACACATTCACAAATATACTTCATATCATTCCAGTGCGGTACCTTGAAGTAGTTATCGCCATAACAACACAAATAAGTACAAAAAGACATTGTACTTTCAATATGGCTTAGTTCAAATGTTCTAAGAGGGATGGTAGAACGCTCTGTAGGAAACCCGCTTGCACAGCGAGGGTGTAAACTGTGCGACCTAAAGTTTAAGTTCAGGCTTACGGAATTCATTACTTTGTTTGTGTGAAAGCGCTGTGAAACCATCTTTACATAGTATAAAATGAAGTCGCTCCCGTTGTCTGTGCGCTTAGATCTTTTAAACTACGCAACGGGTTTTCATGCGATTTTCACTAATAGATAGAGTGATTCATGAGGAAGGTTTTTAGGTATATAATTTTCCAATGTTTTGTGTAAATTGATTAAAATATATAATATAACTGGCCTAGCTGATTTGATTTAACCTGTCAAAGGCCGGCAAATTCCAGGAAAAATACGGAAATTTCGTAAAAAACACGATTTTGAATTTTGAATTGAATGTTTTGTGGATTAATTTTGAGTTATCGTATATTATATTGACCGAAACACAGGTTACGTTAATAGGTTTTACGATGTTTTAGTCAAGGAACATGCATCAACTTTGACAGCTAAAATTTGTGGCAAATCTGACATTCTTAAAACTTAGATAAAATCGTTTAAAAACATTTTGGGGTTGCAAGGTGAATGAAATCTTATGGGGTAATGTTGGCGCAAGCGATTCTGACCATGTTCTTCATACAAATTCTGTACATAGAAGGGTCAAAATCGCAGACAAACACATTTATTTCGAAATATTTTTTTCGCGCATGCGCGCATATGAGCGGCTCTGGCCGATTAGAGGTTAACAGATGGCGTTGGTTATAAAGGTTTCGTTAGCCACAGCAGCGTGTGGCCGAGTCTGCTAGTATATTTATAAGAAATTGTATATAATCTCCCATAAGTAGTTTACCCAGAAAGCTCATAGAATTTATTTTTTGATTGTGTCAATTGGATATATCGGAACACGAGAGGTTAAGAAATCAATTCCTAATGCCTCCTGAGATTTGTTAGATTTTCGAAAAAAAAATCTACTTCTAAGGTAAAACTGTAAAATGCATGTCATTTTTATCATCCTAAAATATTAGATAATATTTTAACCTCTCCGCGAGTGTGTTTTGGCAAACAAAACTGTACATGAGGAGTGAGTTTTTTTTTTAGTTAATTTTTTAAATATTTTTTTATAAATTATCATAGATTAACTAAAAATAATATTATATTTTGAATAAAAACATCATCGACATCAAACCACGAACATAAACCAACATTGATAAAAAACATGTAGATACAAAAAAACTGCTTCCTTCCTCTGACGACCGCTAAATGACGCAAAAAGAATTTTTAAACAAAAACCGTGAAGTCGATATTGTAGGTAAGTATGTCTCCCAAAACTACGCGCAGATGTCAATAGAATCCACTACAAGTCAAATATTTTCTTTAAATATGACCGCATTTGAATAATACTCTTCTGGGCATTTTTCACTTCGCCGAACCTTGGCCATACTCGTCGAGAGGTTAAAAGGGATGTAATTTTGGGCGGCATTCATGGAACTTCTGATGAAAACATTGAAGATAGACTTTGGTGCAAAACTCTTTTTATTTAAAATAAAACAGAAATCATTTAAAATTTTGATTATAGAAATTAAAAAATAAAAATAGAATCACCATAAATTCAATCAACAGCTATTAACTGAGATTTTCTTTTGTAAGCAATGTAGGACTAACCATAATGAACTAATCAGATTTATAAAATGGTTACCTACACTCCGCAGGGCCTAACAGCCAAAACCTGCGGAGGGGGTTTTGATCTGCTAGTTTATTAATTATTATTATTGATGTGGACACTTCATTATTATAGTCTTACTTTTACATTTATGTACTGCAATGTAAAAAATGTAAGGCTGATGTAAGCATAATGAGTAAGATTAAGAAAGAGACCCTCAGATGGTTTGGGCATGTAGAGCGAATGAACGAAGAAAGTAGTCTAAGAAGAATATACGATGCGAATGTGAATGGTAGAAGAAGTCGGGGACGCCCGAGGAAGACATGGCACAATCAAGTGAATCAGATACTTGAGTCGGGCCATGTCAAAAGTCAGAATAATAGAAGAGAATGTATGAGAAGATGTATGAATGTGAGTGATGCAAAGGGTGTGTGCCAAGACCGAGTTTGGCGGTCCGTCCTCTCTGCCTACCCCTGCGGTGAAACGGCGTGCTGGTTAGTTAGTTAAAAAAAATGTACCCCTCGGTTTTTTTGTGGCTGTTTTTAACTGGGAATCGAAGCACCAATGAATCTTCCCCCCCCATCATGCTTGAAGCCCCTGAAGCCCTGAGCCTCTGGCCATTGCCAGGTCTGCCAGCCCCTTGATTCGTTTTTGTTTTGAGGTTTTTACATCCCACCAGTGATTGGATTTTCTCAAGTTCCTTAACCTTTTCCCCGCGTTGAACTACTCCGTTTTTTCAATACCCATACGCGGTACATGTATATATCATTTTTCAAATACCTATCCATCCAATTTTATGTCAAATTACAGCATTTTATGGCATGATTTATCATACTATATAAACAGATGAGATTATTATCTACAATTTGAAACCAAATCGTCGTCTGTAAACACTCCTAGATGTTTATAAAATCAAAAAACGTACCCATGTTATCTTAAAGACGGCGCCATTTATCCGCGTGCTTGTACTCAGGACACTGCGTTGATAGACACAAGTGGTACCTCAATCACTTATTATTATTAATTCGTATAAACAAGTTGTAAAACTTCTGATGAGACTAAAATTTATAAAAATTTTATGTAAATTCAAAATCACAGTTTCACAACATAAACAAATGTGTGCGAATACGCGCGATCTCGATAATATAAATGTTATCGACGCTTGTCCAATTTGGTCAGTCGGAATTGCATGGATGCGCGTGCGAAAACTACTAGCGCCATCTGTGGAGTAAATTGCGAACTATGCATTCAAAGGCACGAGGATACATTCACTTGATTATAGATGTTTTTTACGAAATACAATTTTACTTTCGAAATATGGCTGAAGATGTCAGCATCGTGATAGTTACACGAATGTCCTAGCGAGCGGGAAAAAATACTGTGACATAGTAGTGCTGTGATATCGGCAGTCGAAGTTAGCGTAACAAGGGCTGATACGGGCGCGTGTGAGGCATGGCTTTTGCCGTATCAACTGTTGTTACGATCGCGTGGAAAAAGTTAAAAGACAGTTTTATAAGATAAGAAATTCATTTTAATTCCTTGTTTTCGCAGATAATCCAAGACCTGGACAAGAAAAAATCAAGATTGAGATCGAGCAAATTACCGATGGTGATAATTTAGACACATTCTGGAATGATGATACAATAAATATCGACGAAGAAGAAGATCAGAAACAGAATTTGCAAGAATTGAATGACCTTGAGAGTTTAGAATGGTCAGACCAAGAACCACTGAAAAAGAACCTTAAGGTTAAAAATAAAGGTGTCAAACGAATAGAATGGAGAGATCAGCAACAATACCCAAAACCAAACACCTTCAGAGTTGTCAAGTTAAAACCAGACTCAAACGACTGCCCGGTTTGTGGTGAAGTATTTCCGAAGCGAGAGAAATTGCGGCAGCATTTCGAATATCACTTCCCGCGATTTCTGTGCCATCTTTGCGGGAAGGTCTTCGCTAAAAAAATTACATATGATTCGCATTTGGAAAGGCACCAAGCCAAAAGCTATCCATGCTTGCGATGCTGGAATAAGTCCTATGCGACTAAAAACAGTCTATACCAGCACGAAAAGACGGTGCATAACAACAAGTTGTTGTACTCTTGTCCTAAATGTCACATTAGGTTTACTAGCGCACACAACAGGAAAGAGCACTTGCTGAAGGAGCATGGAATACGGACTAACCAGTACATTTGTCCCGAGTGCTCGCTGAAGTGCCGCACACCCAGCAGACTGGACCAACATGTGAGGAAAGTGCATCGTAACGAGAAGAATGTAATCTGTCCCGAATGCGGTGCATTATTCTTCGGCAAAAAAGAATTACAAAGGCATTCACTCTCACACAGTGGTGAGTTACTATTGCCATATGTACCTCTTTAGATGATAGCTGTTACTGTGGTGATAAATCCATGGAAGTGTTATCTATTCCCATGTCTCCAATATAAATAAGACCTTACTTTTACTAGGCCCTAATAATTTCCCTCTCCCCTACATCATCTTGAGAGATGCTGTGTGGAGGTAAAATTGATGAGTAGGTAATTAAAGTTGATTTTCTGTTCAAGAAAGAATTTCATTGTTTTCAATAATTTCACCAGAAGTAAGGAAAAATTGACCCAATTTCATGCACACAGATATGCCCACAATACATTTCTATCAGTTTATCTTCAATGATTAGATGAATAACTCGATTTCTCGAAAAGTGAGAGCCTTTTCCCATTTCTGTTTAAAAAATGGATGACAAAAACTGTACATCGGATACCCTGTTCACACCTTCGTTTAAAAAATTGAATGTTTTAAATTCCCATCCTTCCGACAAAATGTGCGGATTGGTTTTTTAATTGTATCAGACATGTGTGAATAGCTCCGTATAATCTCTGCAGCCAATACCACTTTTTAAACGGAAATGTGAATGGGCTCTGATGGCTTGTTCGCATTGGGAGACTAGTTTAGTCGAGTAGCGAGTAACTCGCTACTTAACTCGCCGAAAAGCATTCGCATTAAGTTCAAGTTGAGTACATTAATGAGCCGCGCGCGCATCGGCCCGCAATGGTGGGCCGCCATGCAACAGAGTAAATACGCTAATTAAGCTGATTGTAATGCTTATTTTAGAAGAGGTGGATGAATAAATTACTGAGATTAAAATAAATAAACTATGGACATGAAAAGAGATTAATAGCAGCATATATAAAGAATTTTAGAGTAGCATCTTCGCTCTACCGTCACGACATTTCTACGCGTTTACTGATGAACTCTGCTAAATGGATGGGTTCGTGCATGTCACTGTGCAGGGACGAAAAAATAGAACGAAATGGATTGACTCTACTAAAGAGCTGACTAAACTACTCTACTAAAATTGTGGTGTTCTGACGCATTTAGTTACTAATATACTCGCTACTCGATTAAACTGGCGACTGAACGGCTCATGAGGGTTAGCTTACTTCACACTGGTGGCCTCAATTATTGTATATGTTATTGACTAGTCATTTTCCAAACTCTCATTTTTAGATCTCCGCAAATACATCTGTGACATCTGCAGCAAGGCGTTCAAGACCCGGAGACATCTTCAGTACCACCTCGCTGTCCACTACAACATCCGGAATCACAAGTGCTTTCTGTGCGATGCGGCCTTTGTGCAGACGACCTCTCTTAAGCTGCACATGAAGTCCCGCCACAAGAATGTATTCTCCGAAATCGGAGCATCCAAGTCAGCGGGCTAGTTTGCGTCCTCAGGCATCGCCCTTTCATCATCATCATTAGATCTGCGGTCCCTCACTATTAATTAACCTCAGTGCTCAGTCTTTCCCGTCCTGTTCCAATCCTCTTCATTGCAGTCTATCCATCTCTTTTTTGGTCTGTCCCTGTATCGCTTCCACTGGAGCACCCACACAGGCATAATTTTTGGCGTCCTGTCACCTGACATTCTTCAGAGGCTGAAGGAAGTAGGGAAGAGGAATCCTGGGAATATCCTGACTACTTAGATCTGGTCACTAAACATAGTTCAAGCAATGTTTCGATTTTGAATGGTAGTCGATCACCGGGGCGATGTTGAGAGTAATCAGCCACTCGGTAATGTGGCGCTGGTACACAAAATATTTGTTTATTTATATTCATGAAAATATACCATTTAAACTAAAAATATATTTTATTTTTCTACCCCGGAGCGAAATAACGCCATTTCGGATGTGTCCGTGAGAGCTGATAACGATCATGAGCAGAACCGCCACTGAGCCAAATGGCGCCTGGCGCTAGTAAAATCCTCAAGGTGCTATGTTAGACGTTATCAGCCCTTTGGCTCCTTCGATCCTTGGCACCTTGGATTCTTAACACCTTGGCAAGTCGGCGCTCCCGATAGCGCCCGCACTGGACTAGCCATGATCAACAAGTATAACGTGAAACAATTGAGGGAGGCCTAATTGCCGTTGTTTTTACACCCAATATTATTCATTCTAATCTCAGTCTATTTTATGATGCAGTATGTTAAAATCGATTAATTTAATAAAAACAGGCAAAAAGTAATTTCAGAATATTATTTTTTTTTCTGAAAACAATTTACAATAATGTAGCAGTTTTTTTTTTTTACATGAGCTCCACAAAAAAAAATCTAGTAAAGTTATTTTTATTGTACTAGGTAACAATTTTTTTTTAGTAAATTGACGTCTCTTGTTTGAAATACTTCAAAAATGGTAATAAAAAATTTATTAGAATGAAAAGTTTCTTGCCTTATCCGGCTATATAGTTTTTTGGTTAGCTGTCATTAATTAGAAATACCATCCGATTATCTCAACCGCAATTTGGGAGGCGAGAATGGGTACCGCCGCCACGGGAACCTTTATTGGATAACCGACACCTCTTCCATAGGTCACCCCAAGTGAGGAGGTAATTGATTTGTTCGCTGCAAAGAAAGCTAGAAGACTAAATTTAATTTTGTAATTATAAAAATACATGATAAGATTAATATGTACCATTTAAATTCTTTTATTTAGAAAAATATTTAAAAAAAACTTAACGTATTTCTTATAAACACTGTTCCACCAAACAAAAACCCCCCTGAAATTTTTGTCTCGCTACGGCCTTGCTCTTATATAGGTTTTTACAAACTTTGAATACATCACCATTACATACTCTTAACCACTGTTGAATTGGCAGCCATCTCTGGTCTAGAGCCCCAAAATACTTACGTGCAGAAATTCTGGGACAGCTACCATATATATTGAATCGGAATACTAATGGAGGATAATAATATAGTTTCTTCAGAGGACATATTCAATTTATCGCAATGCAAAAAGATTGTTAGGGCAGTTCAGTTATGTGCAAAATATAATTTTTAATAAAAAAATTTACAAGTTATGTAATTGTTTATAATTTCACTAACTATTTCTATGAAAACGGCATAAAAAATATGCTAAGACCTGCTAATTTTGACCATCATGCTAACTTAGACCAAAAAAAAAAATTTACTCTCACGTCACCCCGGAGCCAAAAGACAAACACAGTTGGAAAACGTGATCGAACATCAATTGTGCGTCGACTCTACTTAGTTCATGAGAAGCAGGCGAAGGAGTGCAAAGTCATTTCATCAGAAAAACACCTTGACATAATCCAGTTGGAACTACGAGTGGGAGTTATATAGATCCTATATGTTACTAATGGTAAGTTGTTTGATGTGTATTTAATTCCAATTTGCAACTATTTTTATTAAATGATAAATTTTTATTACCAATTTTAAGATTAAAAATATCATTGCACAATGAAGTATTTTATTCTAATTTTGACCGCGGCGGCCAAGAAGCTCAACAAAAAGAAGAAGCCATATTTGTTTATCAAATCTCCTTAGTGGTTTCCATATGATATTAATGATTTAATAAGTCTGGTAATGTTATATTATCGTGAAAACAAGCTTATGGATCTGAGTGGTTAAGACTCAACACAATTAAATCTAAAGAAGATGGGAAGGAAAATGTCCCAATTCAAAGATAATTTACCTGGTTCTCAGTGGGCAATAAAGAGAATCAAGAGATGTGTGCCATTCATCACCTCAGTTCTTATTTGTCCAATAGACCATTTTATTTTTTGTTCTATCTCCATTTTAAAATTAAAAATGATAGTTAAGTAGTACGAAAAAACGAGGTAGACCATTTAGACGGTGGGTTGGCGACATCAAAGTCATAGCAGGTGGTACATGGACAAGAGTAGCTAATGATAGAGAGAAATGGCGACAGTTGGAGGAGGCCTTTGTCAACAAGTGACATACAGACATGGAGTCGATGCATGTTAATTGTTATAAATAATGAAGTAATGTAATTTACTGTCTGAATAAAGGCTATTATTATTATTATTAATAATAATACTTTACTAAGCATTAGTAATTCGTTTAATGTTTCCTTAAAATAATGAAAGAAAACGTTCTCCTGTAAAATTTTCTAATGGTCTATTGAACAAATACGAACACAATTTTCAGACTAGAAAGGGTGCACATCGCACAAATCATTAAAATGTCAGAAGAGGAGTATTCTGCAAAGTATACAGAAAGAAGTGGGAAAGGTTTGTGTGGCCATAAATTCCCGATGAAGGAATCGCAGAGAAGAAACGGTTAGAATTATTTTCTCTATCAACGTGGCCCTGTTTAAAAAAAATACAGTCGAATTGAGAACCTCCTCCTTTTCCAAGTCGTTTAAAAAGGAGTTGGAAGGATATTGTGTGTACGAAGTGACAATTAATTTGGTTATTTCAATGTATAACATTGCTTTAATGTTTTTTCTTTTTAAAAAGCAGAGTGTGCAATTCACACGCGGTAGAAGTTAAACCTCCAGAAAACTAAAGTAGACAAGAATGGAGATTACAAACACTTTTTTTATCAATGTGAAGGATGATTTTTGTCATAGAATTCCAGTGCACCTTTTCCTATATATTCATTCATCTCAGGTCATCTTACTAGTATTTGTGTTTTCTTCTTCGGAGTCACTAGATGTCGATTTTTTTTTGTGTTTTCCTTGCCTGTTCATTTTGGAGTGTTTTGAACCCGCTAGGTATAACTAGAAACAATTGAGGGAGTCCTAAATGCTGTTGTTTTTACTCCCAAAAAAGTTTTCTTTCTATTCACAGCCTATGATACAATGCAGTAAGTACTTACGTTGAAATCGATTGATTTAATAAAAAAAACAGGCAAAAAGTAGTTTAAGAATATAATTTTTTTGGTTCTGAAAACAATTTACAATAATGAAGCGGTTGTAATAACTGTTCATTTTGGAGTGGTGTGAAGATTGGATATTGATTTAAAAAGAATTTTTTTTTTGGATTTCGTGGAATTTGACCCTTGGTCTGCTGAAAGTCCCTGAGAGAGAGGCCCTGAGAAAAATAATTTCCCTCAGGGCCTATATTTGGGGATGTTGTGTGGAGGGTTTTTTAAGGAAAGGAAGGAGAGGAGAGTCCTGGGAAGGAAAATGGTTTAAGGGGTGGATAGGAATCTGGGGTTCAGTATGTCCTGGTCATCCGCCTCCAAGACCTAGACAAACCTCACCCCATGAACCTGGGCACCCCTGCCAAATCACCAAACGTAGCGAACCACTTGGGGAGACCTAGGGCATAGGTGTTGGTTATCCAATAAAGGTTCCCGGGGCGGCGGTACCCATTCCCGCCTCCCAAAAAATCACAAGTTTTTTGTCAAGATAGTTTTGCTAAATGACACTTTCAATTTGAACATTTTAATGTCTATAAAGGTAATATGTACAAGGCGCTAATAACCTTGATTCTACATCGTCAATATAGAAGTAAAACCTCAAATATTCATGGGATTTTTCCCTTTTATTCCAAACATTATTACAAAAAAGGTACAATATTGCCAACGTTATAAATAAATCATTTGCAAATTCATTCAGAATCCCTTGACGCTACTTGTATTGCAGCAAATTCAAATCTCCCCGTGGAAAATGGACTTCAAGCTACCTCACGATTTTCGAACCAATCACCGCTCTACACCGTCGATAAGCGAACCTTTTGATAAAAACATTTTTCACGAAAATGATGGTTCCGAAACAAATTTTGACAGTCCATCACTAACTTACATGATTGTACTATTTCTATGGAATTTTTTATTGCTTAATTTTGACAGCTCGGCACGAATTTACGGGTTTGTTGTCGAAATTGTTTTGCTAAAACTTATTTTAAATAACTTACTTTGACCCGCGTTAATAGATAAAACTCATCTGAAAATGTCTTCCATTTATTCATATGTATATAAAATGTATAAATTACTTCTTATTGAAAGGTAAGACTGATTCTAATAATATAAACTTCAGTTATGATTAAAAATAACAAATAATATTTGGATAAATTGTAGAGCGCCGTTTTTGTGGAAAATCACCTCAGGGGTGCTGTACAATTTATTATGAATTCTTAGGCTCTGTCTAATTTTATTATTTACAAATAGATACAGGCTGGACAGGTAGTTTATGCTTGGAGAAGATTAGAGGATTTGATACGATTAAATAAAGCACATGGGATGAAAATAAAGGATATCATTTTATTTTTGGGTGAAATGCAGATCCTGCCAATGTCTGGAATTAATAAAGGCACGGTAAATATCGGTTCGGACTGGCCACGCTTATTACGAATAATTTTTAGAAAAAAACTTTAGATTCGCCTTAATTACTATAAAAGGAAAATTTTTGGCTTTGGGGCGGCGGAAAATAATGCATTTTAATTTTCAATTGCATAAAACCAAAATTCACTTCGCGAACCGGCGATGCAGCGAAAATCCGCGGCCGTAACTGTCACTTTTGTTGTTAATGTTTTGTTAATGTTGGTATTCTTGATAAATTATCAAGAGCTAATACGACTGTAGCCGACTTCGTGAGATAATGCGCGTATTTATGAAATTTGTCTAGCGGGCTTGTTTGTGTAGCATGGTTTGTGATACAAAAGAAAGTGCCCCTTTATAACGCCTGCTCGCGTCAACGTAAGCAAAACATCCCAGTTTTCAAGTGGTTTAGCTGCTACGCTAGGTTTGTGTAACATGGTTTGTGATTCGCGGTATTTCATGTAGGTATCCCACTGGTTTGTGATTCGCGGTATTTCATGTAGGTATCCCACATTAAGGCGAATCTAAAGTTTTTTTCTAAAAATTATTCGTAATAAGCGTGGCCAGTCCGAACCGATAATTACCAAAGGCACTAAGATGAGAAAAGTGTGGAGAAGATGAATAAAAAATAAATTAAGGCGCGCTCGGCAAAATTGAGGGAGATACAACCGTTCAAAGTATTTAAAATTTCACTTGTTAACTAATATTATGACAGTCCGTTCGCCATTTTTTCACTGTTTATGTTGGTATCCCAGACCTATTACAAACCTAGATACGATTGTAGCCGACTTCGTGGGATAAAGGATAAGGCGCGTAATTATGAAAAACAGAATTAATAGTAAGCCAGAATCACAAACCATGTTACACAAACCTGGCGTAGCCGCTAAACTACTTGAAAACTGGGATGTTTTTCTTGCCTTGACGCGAGTAGGCGTTATAAAGGGGCACTTCTTTCGTATCACAAACCATGTTTAGCTGTCTAGCTGGTGTTTGCATCAGGTCAGGGATACCAACATAATAGTGACAATTGATAAAATGGCCGTTCGCGAAGTGAAATTTTAAATACTTTGAACGGCTGTATCTTCCTCAATTTTGCCGAGTGCGCCTTAATTTATTTTTTATTCATCTTCTCCACACATTTCTCATATAAAAAGTGCCTTTTTATTAAATTCCCAGACATTGGCAGGATCTGCATTCCTCCCTTATTTTTAATAAAATGCTATTACAGTATCAGTAGCGACATCTATTAATAAAAAAACAATGTTAATACGCAATGTAACATAGTTTGTCGTTAATTGAAGCCAGGGGTTTATGGGATGAGGTGTGTTTAGGTCTGATGACCAGGACACACTGAACCCCAGATTCCTACCCACCCCTTAAACCCTTTTCCTTCCCAGAACCCTCCTCTCCTTCCTTTCCCTAAAAAACCCTCCACACTGCATCCCCAAAGATGACATAGGCCCTCAGGGAAGTTATTTTCCTCAGGGCCTCCTGTGTGGAGCTCATGTAAAAAAAAAAAGTTAATAGTACAACCTTAATTAGTCTTTTTGCATTTAACCCGTCTACTTGGTTCGATATATTCGCACCCCACAATCCGGAAGCCTCGGTTTCGCACGTAAATTCTGAAACCGTCACTTTGGATCGAGATTGTAAAATATCTATTTTTTTTTTTTTTTTTTTTATTGTTGATACAGTATTATTTTACAAATTTTTATAGTACAAACCAGTAATGTTGGCCTCACTGGGTTGTTTACCCGTGCTGAGGCCCCCATTTTATAATATAATACTTTATACATTATAGTTTAAAAAAAAGAAATATACAAAGTTGGTGATAAAACAAACAAAAAATCATTTAAAATAAAGATAATTTTAAACTAAAAATAGAGATCAAAAATTAAAATTATTTTAAATTAATAAACTAAAAAATTAAAGTAATTAAATGAAAATCGGCGTACATTATGTTTTATGTGTTTGTGAGTGTTACGTGTTTTATATTGGTTTTGTGTGTTGGGAGTATACGTTTTATTCTTTTATGTTATGAAATTTTGGTAAAATTGTCTATTTTGTTCATTAATCCATTTTTTTATTTTATGTCTGAAATTATTTTTGTTTTCCTCAATTTTTGTTTCAAGTGAAAGACTGTTGAATGCTTTTATAGCTTGGTATTTATGGTGTCTTTTTCCAAAGGTAGTGTTTACCGTCGGAGTTTTTATGTTTTCTTTGTACGCTTGTCTAACTGGTCTATTAGTGATATTTGGGGTTTGTTGGAGTGTGTTTTTTTGGTCAAAAATGTAGTTCAGTAGTGTTTTTACATATAATTGGCGTATATCTAGTACGTCACAACTTTTATATATTTGATCTGTATCGGTTAGTCTATGTTTTTTAAGTATTACTTTTAAGATCGTTTTCTGTGCGATTTCTATTTGAGCGATAGCTGCGTTTGTTGCTCCTCCCCAAGCAATTAATCCATATTCTATTATTGATTGACAAAGTGCGAAATATATTGTTTTCATTTGTTTTATTTTATATATGTTTCTTATGTTTAGGAAAATGTGTATTGTTCTGAGGAGTTTATTTGTGATTTGTTTAATATGATGTGTCCATCTAAGGTTATGGTCAATTACGATACCTAGATACTTTATTTGTTCCGTTTTTTCTAGAGGAGGGCAATCGCAGATGTTTGTGTTAATGCATTCGTGTATTTTTATGGTATTTGTATCGTTTTTTGGCTGTCCCGTGTTAGTTATACTGTACGTTGAGAATTTTGTTTTCGATATGTTTAGTGTAAGTGTGTTAGAGTCCAGCCATGTTTTCACTTGCGTGATTCCTAGATTTGCTTTGTTATATACATTTTTCCAATCCTTAGCTTTAAAGAGTAAAACTGTGTCGTCTGCGTAACTGATTATTTCACCGTCTGTTTCCATGCTGCAAAGTTCATTTATATAAATGGTGAAAAGAATGGGCCCTAGTATGCTTCCTTGTGGAACTCCGTATGTAATCGGCAGTGGTTTGCTAGTATGGTTATTAATTTTGACTTGTTGTGTTCTGTCGCTCATATAACTTTTCAATAGTTGGAGTTCTTTATCTTTGATACCCATATTTTCTAATTTTTTAAAAAGTGTTTTGTGGCAGATTGAATCAAACGCTTTAGCTAAATCTAGATATATCGCTATGCATTTATACCCTTGATCTAAGTTGCTATGTATATAATCTATTGTACTTGCCAAAGCTTCTTTTGTGCTTCTTTTTTCTCTAAATCCATATTGTTTATCCGAGATTAATTTGTTTTCTTCCAGGTATTTTATAATTTGGATTTTCAATACTCTTTCGTAAATCTTTGATAGCGAGTTTAACAATGTGATTGGCCTATAGTTAGTTATTTCCATTTTGTCTCTGGATTTATAAATAGGTATCACCAGTCCTTTTTTAAGAGTACTAGGAAAGAAGGCGTGTGTTATGCTAAGGTTGATTAAGTGTGTTATAGGTTTTAATATTTCATTTTTTATTATTTTAATGCAATCCGTTGTTATCTCATCTAATCCAGGAGCAATCCGGTTTTTTAATGTGTTTATTATTTTGTCAATTTCCTGTTCCGAAGTTGTTTTTATTATAAATCTGTGTTGTGTCGGTTGAGTATTGATGTTTGAAATGTTTGTTTGTGTTATTGGGTTTGTGCTATGTTTTTTACGGTTCGCTAAAACTTTCCCTATAGTTGCGAAGAAGTTATTGACATGGTTTGCCATAAATTCTGTATTTGTTTTGGCATCAATTTTGTTTGAGTTAATATTTAGATGTTCAATAGTATTTTTGTGTGTATGTAACTTCTTTTAAAATTCTCCATATTTCCTTTGGGTTATTATTTTCTTTAAGTTTTTCTCTGTAGTATAACTCCTTAGCTACTCTAATAATTTTCGTGCAGATGTTTCTATATCTTTTATAGTAATTAAGTTGTTCCATGTCATACGGTGTGTGTTTAATTTGTTTGTGAATTTTGTCTCGTTTACGAATACAGTTTAATATTCCTTGTGTTATCCATAGTTTAATTTTTTTTGCTTTGTGTGTAAGTTTTATGTGTTTTATTGAAGTGAAATTTTTTATTTCTTGCGTTAACGTATTTGTAAATTTATTCCAGGCCTCTTCGACATTATCTATTTGGTATATTGTATTCCAGTTTATTTTTTGTAATTTTTCTTTTAAGTTTGAGTAGTCAATTATTTTTTTTGTAAATATTTTATGTTGGTTCGAATTAGTGTTTTCGGTGTCTATTGCTATCATATTCATGTAGTGATCTGTAATTGTGCTTTCAAGTACTACTGTTTTGGTTTTTAGTTTTGTCTTGATCATTATATGATCTATACAGCTTTTAGTGTTTTGTGTTACTCGTGTTGGGACATTTATCATTGCAAAATATTATTGCATTGCATTTATCTATGCAAAATAGCTTTCAGATTTCAAAGACAATAAGAAGCATTATTTCGTTGTCTTTCGTTCTCTTTTCGAGGAAGAGAGATATATAGCTTTTAAAATGTAAGGTCGCTCTGGGACGTTTTTGGTCTTATGAAAGTTTAATGCGATTACGTGTTTTGGGCTGTATTTATTCCTAAACGAGCAGACGGGTTAAAAGTATGATTGGTACCTATTACTTTTGGCTGCTCTACTTCGTTTTCTATAATGAAATTATAAAATTGTTTGCATTTCATGTTGAAGTTCAACTTTATTTGTAGTTCTGCTATTACAGTGTCAATATCTAACTTATTTGGGTTTTTCGTCCACGTATTCGTACACAAGGAAAAAATCCTTTCGGCTTGGGCGTTAGAAACTGGGATGGAAAATACGTATTGTATTATTTTTAGCAGATTCTTGTATTCATCCGTAGATTTGAGAATCTAAATCCAATTTTCAAGAACACTTTCATACTTCTTATCATCTATAATTTTCGTCAGGAGAGGCTATACAGAAACCACGCTGATTCATTTTTTCCAAATTAAAAGATAAAGTATTGTCCTCTATTGAAGATTTCAAATTAGGGGACAAGATCAATTTTTGGGTCTGAAATACAGGACGTCCTTTAAAATAAAGAACATCTGGCAACCCTAAGAAGATACGACGTTGCACGCGGAGGACTCTGTTCCTAATATATTTATAAGAAGATTAGTGTCAACTGGAGAATTTAGGACTCGATTTTTTTTTTAAATGACCTTTACAAAAGCTTGCAAATAAGAATTTGCTTACATTTTTACACAATTAGTTATTTATGTCGCGGGCTGTGAAGGTGAAGGTGAAAGGTTTGTATTTTCCACTCCCCCGGATGAAATAGTCGGCTTTTATAGTAATTAAAGTTGAATCAAAGTGTTATTAAATATTCTTACTAAGCTTGGCCAGCGATCCAAAAGATTACACAAGATCTACACCTTTTCTATGAATTCTTTTTGTGTGTTTAGTTACAAACAGGAGATGAAACTGAAAGATATGACTCTGAAACCCATAGAGTTGTTACTTCAAAAGCCGTTAGATGACACCTGTGTGTTCTGTGGCAGCTCGGACGAACTTCGGGACTTACACCCACAAGGAAATAATGCACAGAACTCCATGGCCGAGGACTATTCACTAATGTTACTGTCCTGCTTCAATATCAAGGTGAATAATTACGCTTTTAAGAAGAAGAAAACATTGTGTTATTACCGCACAATAGTTCCAACTGCTCGGGGCAAGTGGGACTCTTGTGGAGTGTATTTTTAATGTTTGCATTTACACCAGAGGTTCCCAAACTTACTTTGTCCCGTGAGCGTATTAATAAAACATATACCGATTCATTCGTGGCGGCAACTGAAATGTATAGGGTTTGTTGTGCAAAATCATCTACAAACCCTACACCGGTTCAGTCGCGACGGCGACTGAAATGGGATAGGTTTTGTTGTGCAAAATTATCAACGAACTATCCTATACCCTTATATAAAGTAGCTTCTGTTGGTGCATTTACTTTGTTATATATTCATTTTGTGTACTTGCATTATATTCTTAAAAGATAAAAAAACTCGTTGTGGGATCATTAATAGTACAGCACGGTACATTGATACATAATTAAAATTAGCAATACATATTTTGTCGTTTACTGCACACTCCCTGCCTCAATGACATTCATACATCGTCACATATACATACAAGTCCATACCTACTATTTCAGTCATCCCAACAGACTATAATACCACCAGATAGTTAAACCGTAGAGGATGGATCGCCAAACAACTCTGTTACACTGCTTGATTTAATCACATTCATAATTTAATCGTCTCATACACTTTTCGATATTATATACCTATTACTTCAGGCATGGTATCGAGCCGCTTCTCCGCAGATGTAGGCAGGGAGGATAGACCACCGAACAACTCGGTCAAACTGCTTACTTCAGTCACATTCATACATCGTCTCGTACACTGGTCTATAACCATAAAATCTAATACCATCGGACTGCTTCTCAGCCGAAGTATGCAGAGGTAATGACGAATGTGACCAAAGCCACAAAATTTGCGTACATCCACCAGCAAAGACTAATTCTGACCTCACTGATCTAGATTCTGGTGATGAAAACGGTACGAATTGAAAATTTACCAGGGCCACAGTTAAAATGATTTTAAACAAATTTTGTTAGTATAATTTGAAAGATAAATGGTATAGTCTTTATTCAATGTGTAACTAACAGCCGTTGTTCCCAATCCTTCTGATTAACAGTTGAGCTGAAATTTTGCAAAAAGCAAATATTTCGATGGAATATCGCCAACAGTTGACTTCTAGTCATCATAGAAATATTCCACAAATGTTTCATTTTGAAACTGTGGCCCCGGTAAATTTTCAATTTGTACTTCTTTTTCATCACCAGTCTAGATCAGTGAAGTCAGAATTAACCTCTGTTGGATGTAGGCAAATTTTGCTGCTTTGGTCACATTCTCATCAACTTTTTCCAAAGAAGTCAGTTTTTGGTGCAACTGACAAGCAACTGAAAAATAATTTAAAGAAAATACATTGGACATCCATAACTCAGTTTCATTTTTCATGCTTATTCGTTTATTTTATTTAATTTATGTGTTGTTATTTACTTTTTACCTTAACTTATTATTTATCTTTTTTTGTTATTTATATTATGGAATCCCCTGTATACATTCTGGAATAAACTTATATTATTATTATTATAACCCCACCATTTCAAAAATGATGACAATAAAACAACCAGCAATACGTTCAGCTACCCAATATGCCTTGGGAGGAAAAAAGGTTTGGAGGGAGGCCAAAAAACTCCTGGTTTCCTATCTTCGCTATTTGTAGCTGCTGGTCAGTACCGTCTCGCATGTTATAACAAAGTTTGAGTGTAATTTGTTGCAGTTAGTGGACGTCAGTGACTGTGGGGGCTTGTGTGGGGTTTGTGTGATTCGTCTGAGGGATGCAGCCTCATTCCGGACTCAGGTGGAGGCAGCGGGGGTACTCCTCCAGCAGGTCGAGGTAGAATCCACTACACCCCTTTCCCTGGAGCATCAGCCAACTATTGAAGGTATATTTAACCATACACAGGATATTATCATCTCCTCCCCTTGTCCTATTGGTAAACCATTGCTGAGACACAGTACCTCCGTGTGTCTCTGTCCCGGGTTACTTTAGTGGTCTCCTTCCATTGCCGGCCCTCTCCTCGCACAGCCGCAGACCTTAATATTATTTATTTATTAACACTCGACGCAAGGAGCGGTGTTATAAGTTTGACTTTCTGTGTGTCTGTCTGTGGCATCGTAGCTCCTAAATGAATGGACCGATTATAATACTGTTTTTTTTTTGTTTGAAAGCTGACGTGATTGACGTTTTGAGGTCATCAGCTCTTTTTGTGTCGGGGGATGCTTAATATTTTTTTAAATTTACATGAAATTAAAGAAAGTAATACAGTTGTGTTGACTTCTTGTCCATAGTAGCAATGGTAGAGCATTTACATGGTATAGGTTTATAAAATAATTTAAGTTTTAAAGCATAATGCTTGTGATAAATTAATAACCAGTGTAAAATAAAAAAATAAATCATAAAATTACATATTAAAAAGTACAATTAAAATAGAGAAACATGGAAAAAATGTGTATTCACTGATATACCTATACCCATTGGGCGTTAATTGGTAACTTTTACGTCTTGCAAATGTTACAGTAAATAGATGAGCCAATTTATTATGCAAAATGGCGTAAGGCATCAATTGATAGCGGAGCTAAGCGCAATTGCATCAACATTGCAATTGCTTCTCAGTAATGTTGGTAAATTGTCATTTGTGTGAATGCTAACGGCAAATAACTTTAGAGAGAAATACTCCAGCATCAACTTTACAGTTTTCCTAAGTGCCAAATTTTGTTTTGTCAGAATATGTTGGTGCTGGCATAAATCTGAATAGAACAAATACGCTTCCTCTCAGGGGCTTGGGGATATGTCATTCGTTCTGACACCTGGGGGTGGAATTTATATTTGCTATATTGTTAACACATAGTTTTCGGAACAATAAACAGTTATAACAGATACAACATTTTATAAAATAACTTAGCTTACCCCCAACAGTCTGATATTTATTTATTTACATTTTATTTAGCTATCTAAACTCAAGGTATGCCTTTGAAGGTGCCCCACTGCCTTCAAGGCAGCCGCAACTCCGGATGAAGGTCCCGAGGGTTTCCCATGGACAGGAGTCAGCTCAATGGCTCTCCAGTCCACAAGGAAGTTGTAGACAGTACGTAAAGATCCGCTTTTCATGATCTAGTGGCAATTCGGCTTGTCTCCGATCAAGGATTGCACAGAGCTTCCAAGCAGCATGGCGGTGTAAGGGGAACGAGTGTCGAAACTCGGTGTAAGAACCATTCCCGGTGCTTAGGAATCTCGGTTACATTGATTACGGCAAACAATAGACGTTTGGCGTGAGGGGATCGACTCAAAAATTTCGATTAGGTTTTCAACAACGGACATTCCGCGTGTTTGTTCAGACCGAAAACATTGGTAAAATCGCAAATACAATACTCCGTTTTCCGTGGGGGTAAATCATGAATCTGATTCACATGAACACATCACAAATCCTGGTGACTTGAACACTCTTTTAAATTAAAACATGGCATCAAAAAATTTGACTCCCGGCGACAATTAACCTGCCCTAGCGAAGCATTGCCAGAAAGTGAACCAAAAACTATGTCAGCCCACCGGTTGATCGAAACATGAACCAGAAACAATTAACGATTAATAAAAATGTCGGTACTTACTTGCATTTGTTTGAAAATAAAGGAAGTACTGGTTTATTTTGATATCATCACTATGAATTGGTAAACTAGTACATTTCAGAAAATAATTTGTAAAAATTCGTTACATTCGCAAAACCTTCAACAGTCACTTGGATGATGGCGGAATCAAAGTCTCATCCGCCAGTCTATATTATTTTCGTAATATTAATTAATATAAATTTAAGTAACGTCTTTGTAAATTGTACCGCCTAACCAGATAATGTGTTTATACATTTATGAAAAATAGTACATAATCTACCATAAGTAGTTTACCTAGAAAGCTTAGAGAAACGAATTTCAGCATCAGAACACGAGAGGTTGAGAAATAAATTACTAAAGCCGCCGGAGATTTGTTAGATTATGAAAAAAATCTACACGTAAGGCGAAACTGTAGAATGCTGTCATTTTTATCATCCTAAAATATTTGAGATGTTAAAAAGAGGTAATTTTGGGCGGCATTCAAGGAACTTCTGATGAAAACATTGAAGATAAACTTGGTAGAAAAACCTTTATTTTCAAAATAGAAATCATTTAAAATTTTTATCATAGCGTTGTCCAGAAATCCAATCAGCGACTATTAATTGAGATTTTCTTTTATAAGCAATGTATAACTAACCATAACCCATTAATTATTTATTATTGAAGTTGACACTTCACAAATATAATTCACTGAAATATTGAAAGTATTACAGATTAAGTTAGGATTTTACAGATTAGTTAACTTGCTTTTGCATTTATGTGTTGAATACAAGAATTTGACAAAAAGTGTATCTTTTGATTTTTTTATGGCTGTTTTTAATTAGGAATCGAAGCATCCATGAATCCCCCCCACTCCCCCAATGCCTCTTGAAGCCCCCTGAAGCTCTGAGCCCCTGGCCGTTGCCAGGTCTGCCATTCGTTTCTGTTTTGAGGTTTTTACATCCCAGCAGCGATTGGATTTTCTCAAATTTCTTTAAAACCAGTTGTATAAGATAAGAAATTCATTTTAATTCCTTGTGTTCGCAGATAATCCAAGACCTGGACAAGAAAAAATCGAGATTGAGATCGAGCAACTTACCGATGGTGATAATTTAGACACATTCTGGAATGATGATTCAATGAACAGCGACAAAGAAGAAGATCAGAAACAGAATGTGCAAGAATTGAAAGACCGCAAGAGGTTAGAATGGACCGAACAGGAACCACTGAAAAACAACCTTAAGCATAAAAATAAAGGCGTCAAACGAATAGAATGGATAGACCAACCACAATACCCAAAACCAAGCACCTTCAGACTTCCCAGATTTAAAGCAGACTCAAGAGAGTGCCCGGTTTGTGACAAAGTGTTTCCGAGTCGGGAGAAATTGCGGCAGCATTTTGAATATCACTTTCCGCGATTTCTGTGCCACCTTTGCGGGAAGGTCTTTGCTAAAAAAATTACATACATTTCACATTTGGAAAGGCACGAAGCCAAAAGCTTTCCGTGCTTGCGATGCAACAAGTCATACGCGAATAAAAACAATTTACGGCAGCACGAAATGACGGTGCATAACAATAAGTTGTTGTACGCTTGCCCTAAATGTCAAGTTAGATTTACTAGCGCACACAATAGGAAAGAGCACTTGCTGAAGGAGCATGGAATATGGACTAACCAGTACACTTGTCCCGAGTGTTCGACGAAGTGCCGCACTCCCGGCAAACTGGACGAACATGTGAGGAATGTGCATCGTAAAGAGAAGAATGTAATCTGTCCCGAATGCGGTGCATTATTCTTCGGCAAAAAAGAATTACAGCGGCATTCACTCTCACACAGTGGTGAGTTACTATTATATTATGTACCTCTTTAGATGACAGCTTTTACTGTGGAGATAAATCCATGGAACTGTAATCTATTCCCATGTCTATGTCAATAAGATTTTTCTTTTACTTGGACTCAGTTAGGTAATTTTTTTTAACATTATCTCCACACACAAGGCCCTGATGAAAATAATTTCCCTCTGGGCCTATGTTATCTTTGTGGATGCTGTGTAGGTGAAATTGGTGAGTAAATAAAATGTATTAACTGTTCAAGAAAGAATTTCATTATTTGAAAATTTCACTAGAAGTAAGTAAAAATTTAGCTAATTTCATGGACACAGACATGTCCACGATGCATTTCTTTATTCTTCTTCAGTGATTAGATCAATAACTATATTTCTCAAAAAGTGAGGGTTAGATCACTCACACTGGTGCCCTCAATTATTATTATTAATAACCCCTCAGGCCTTAACCATATTCTGTCAGTAGGTCAGAATATTTACTCTCTGCATTTAAATCCAATAATTGTGAAAGTATCCGAAAACAAAAATTTGTTTTTGGAAGGTGTTGAAAAATACGCTTTAAAATTTTATTAAAATAAAATAACCATACAATTTTTTAAATACAAATTTTTTAATGTAAATGTTAGAAAGTTTTAAAAATGGCTCACCCTATGCTTTTTCTAACTAAATTCACAGGGAACGAAAAAAAAATTAAAACACTTTATTAGGCAAATGATAAACGTTATCATCACCTGACTTTTTTGTCACATATTTAAAAATAATTCACAAAGTTTCATAATTTTTATTAAATTGCTGCTCTTAAACCTTGGCTTCATAAAGGTGCATCTTTTAATTTTTTTGTGTTCAACTTTTAGATTTGAATATACAGCTTTGTGTTTTCTCTTTCCAAAACCTTTTAGATCAATTTTCTCGCTATGATAGTAAGCGAGACAACGATTTCTATGAGACCTGTATGAGTTGTTCCAGAAAGGGAACAAATTAGCCTGAGGTGTTATTATTATATGCTAGTAATTTTCCAAATTCTCATTTTTAGATATTCGCAAATACATCTGTGACATCTGCGGCAAGGCGTTCAAAGACCGGAGACATATTCGGTATCACCTCGCCGTCCACTACAACATCCGGGATCACAAGTGCTTTCTGTGCGATGCAGCCTTTGTGCAGAAAACCTCTCTCAAGATGCACATGAATTCCCGCCACAAAAATATATTCTCCAATGGTTAGGCTGTCCAAAGAGGAACATCCAGGTCAGGGGGGCCAGTCTCAGGAGTCGCCCTTTCATCATCATCATTAGGTCTGCGGTCCCTCGTCCTTCCCGTCCTGCTCCAATCCTCTTCCATGCAGTCTATCCACCTCTTCTTTGGTCTGCCTCTGTGTCGCTTCCACCGAGGCACCCACGCAGTCATACTTTTTGGCATCCTGTCACCTGGCATTCTTGAGACGCTAAAAGATGTGGGGAAGGGAAAAATTGGGAAGAAACTGGCTACTCCAGTCTGGTCACTGAACATATTTCAAGCAATGTTTCGATTTTTAATAGTGGTCCCTCACCAGGGCGATATTGAGAGTAATCTGCCACTCGGTAATGTGGCACTGATATACAAAATATTATTGTGTTGTTAAATTTATTATCATGAAAATATACTACATATTTAAATGAATCTTTTTTTTTATTTTTCCACACCGGGGTGAACCAATATCACTTCGGATGTGTCGCTGAGAACCGTATTAGGGGGCATACATTAATTACTTGAGCTCAAAAGGAGGGGGGGGTCCAGCAAAATCTCACGTTACTTGAAAAGAATATACAAAATGGCACAAATTAATCTCACCAAGGGGGGGGAGGGGTCTAGACCCTAGAATCTAGATTGGAAGAAAAACTGCTCACGTATGTATGCCCCCAATGCTCACAATGTATGCCCCCTTAGCATTAGCCTTAAGAGCAGAGCCGTCTACATCTGAGCCAAACGGCGCCTGGTGCGCCCGCACTAGACTAGCCCTGATCAAGGGGTGATATAGGAAATAATTAGCTCTAAGGCCTAAGCTACACTAGCGGTTCTCCCGGCGCGGGAAACTGCAGCAGACACAATTTACTACCGCTCGCGTAGCATGGCGGGAAACCGCCACCCATGTAGTTTGATATGAGCCGCCAGCTTTCTCGAGCGGTTTCCTGCGGCGGGAGAACCGCTCGGGTAGCTTAGGCCTAGTTGTTATTTTTGCACCCTATTAATTATTCTAATTGCAGTCTATTTTATAATACAGTTTATTTAAAATCGATTAATTTAAGAGGGCATTTCCAGAGAAAACCAGAAATATGTCATTTTCAAATGAGATTTTAGATGTATCGACTCTTTTCCACAAAAAATTATAAATGGATTTCGAAAGATTTTTCTTTTATCTAGCATTCGTATGTAATAAATTTTGAGAATTTATTTTAATTTTTAGTATAATAAGGTTATTTCCATAGGTCGTTGGCAGATTTGTTAAATTTTCAAAAAAGATTTTGTGATCATTATACCACACCCATTTTAAATAATATAATCATGCAGTAAAATAAATCAATACATTATCTAGCAAACGCATGTTTCAGAATTTTAATTTTAATTTCAATAAAATCATTAAAAAATATGTACGTACATGTGTTTCTTGACGAAAATTAGTCAGTTTGTGTATTTATTTGTGGACTAATAAACTAATATATTTCAGATTTTTTTACATACTTATTGTGCTAAGATATCATTGACAAATCATAAATAAGTTTGAGCGAAAAATAATTTTAGGAAGTATTTCATATTAATTAATTTACAGCTCGCATTTCACGATTTTTCTTACATCACGCAACAGAGAATTTCAGAGCTCATTCGGCCGGCAAGAGCGGCTTGCGCTGGTTGTCTCTGCGGCGCTCTGTATTATAACATTTTGAAATGATGAATTGAATACGAACTTTGAATACCTACGACTTCCTTGTTTCATATTGGTAAAATCTACACGGTTGACCGAACGCAAAATTTCATGTTCATTTAATACTTTCATGCTAAAATTTTTGAAATTTCGAATATTTTTTTTTATTGTATATTATTGTTATGTGAATACTGAACAAGAGTCCCAACTGCTCCAAAATATATATTTAAAAAAAAATTATTGTAAATTATTGCTATGTTACAAGTATGGCACAAGAGTTACAACTGCTCCAAAAAATTTTTTTTTTAATTTTTGTAAACTAGCCGGTTCCCGGCACGCGTTGCTATGCCATTTAATACAGAAATTCTCCCTGCGTGCCCTTTCCCATTCGTCCCTACCCCTTCCTGCTCCCCTTTCTCTCCCGCGTTCCCACTCCGCCTTCTCCACCTTCCCTCTCCCCACCCCACTCCCGTCCCGCGAACCTCCCTCTCGAGTTCCCCTCCGGGGTTCCCCTCCCCCCTCCCGTGAACCCCTTACCAGAGTTCCCCTCCCCCCTCCCTCATTTAATACATTCTGTCCCGATACATTCAGTTTTCAAACAGCTCGCGTGCCACCTATTGTAATTTTTTGTATACAAATTTCATTATACCAGAGCTCACCAGTAGTTTTATACAAACCTTGTCCTGACAATAATAAACACAAAAAAAAGAATTATCCAATTTGGTGCAGTCGTTCGGAAGTTATGCGCGTACATACATTTCGGCGATTCATTTTCATTTATATATATACTAGCTGGTACCCGGCATGCGTTGCTATGCCATTTAATAATGAAATTGTTTCTCCCTGCGCGTCCTTTCCCATTCGTCCCGTTCACCTTCCTCCTCCCCTTCCTCTCCCGCGAACCCTTCCCCTTTCGCGTTCCCACTCCTCCTCCACCTTCCTTCTCCTCACTCTACTCCCCCCTTTCCCGTCCCGCGATCCCCCCTCCCGAGTTCCCCTCCCCCCTCCCATAATCAACTCCTCCCTCCCGCGGATCCCCCTCTCGAGCTCCCCTCTCCCCTCCCGAGTTCCCCTCCACCCTCCCGGGTTCCCCTCCCCCCTCCTGCATTCCATACATTCATTCCCGATACATTCAGTTCTCATATAGCTCGTGTGCCACTTATTGCAATTTTATTATACAAATATCATGATGCCAGAGCTCGTGTCCTTTCCCATTCGTCCCGTTCCCCTTCTGCCTCCCCTTCCTCTCCCACGACCCCTTCCCCTCTCCTCACTCTCCTCGTCCGCTTCCCCTATCCCTTAAACCCCCCTCTCATTTTCCTTTCCCCCCTCCCGAGTTCCCCTCCCCCTCCCGGGTTCCCCTCCCCAACCCATCCCGCGGGCCCCCTTTCCCGAGTTCCCCTCCCTTGTTCCCCTCCCCTCCCTCATCCTTCACCCCTCTCCCATCCGCCACCCCCTCCTGCATTCCACACATTCACTCCCGGTACATTCAGTTTTCAAACAGTTCGCGTGGACCAATTGCAATTTTATATACAAATTTCATAATTCCAGAGCTCACTAGTATATACAGAAACCTTTGCGGGCGTGCTCACAACAACTCACCAAAGTTTCATCGCAATCGGATGAACGGTTAGCAATTCACAGGAAAGTAGGTAGAACAGTTTATATGGGAAAATTAAATTGTTGTTTTTACTATCTTCCTCGCAACTTTTCCATATTTTCTCAACGTTTAAACCTTCCCTGGACTACGACAAACATTTCAAAACCAAAATCAGCTAAATCGGCCCAGCCGTTCTTGAGTTTTAGAGAGACTAACGAACAGCAATTGATTTTTATATATAAGATATACATAGATTATTGTTATGTAAATACCGCACAAGAGTCCAACAGCTCCCAAGGGAGGGAGGTTGAAGGAGAGTTGGGATGAGGTGAAGGGGGTAGGCTGAGGGGGGGGTAAAGGAGGCGGGTGGAGGGGGGTTAGAGGTTGTGGGATGAGAGGGGGAGGGGTTGAGAGGGGTGGGGGGTAGACTTTTTTATATCTATTTTTCGTATTACAAAAATAACAAACATGAGAATCGGGTATGGGTACCACCGCCCCGGGAACCATTTTTTAGATAACCAATACGTCTGCCGTAGGTCATCCTTAGTGGTTCGCAACGTTTGGTGACTAGCAGGGGTGCCTGGGTTCATGGGGTGAGGTTTTTTCAGGTCTTGGCGGCGTATGCGTCTGCGCACCAGCTGCATGGCAGGTTGGATCTGGAGAAAATGGTTGAGGGAGTCCCTTTGACTTCTCCAGCCTTACTCTCTCGGAACATCGCTTTGCATCGCAGTGGGAGGGATGGATTCATACATCCGCTCTCCTGGACACGCTGAACCCCACATTTCTACCCACCCCTAATACCCCTTTCCTTCTCAGAAGATCCTCTCCTCCCTTTCGCTGAAACGAACCTTCACACAGCATCCCCAAAGAAGAGATAGGCAATGTGTCGAGCGATTGTAAAAAAAAGGTCTCTCCCGATCCGGCCTTCTACGTAGTTGGTGGGCAGATGCCACCGCCACCGAGATCCTGACAAACCTCGCCCCATGAACCCGGGCTACCCGTACCTATGGCAGAGGTGTTGATAATCCAATACATGGTTCCCGGGACGGCGGTACTCATACCCGCCTTCCAAATTACTGATACTACTTATTGACGGCCGGCGTGGTCAAGAGGTAAAGCTCTTGACTCGCAATCCGAAGGTCGTGGGATTGAATCCCGGCGAGGGCAAATAAATTTTATTTGACTAATTTGGGTTATTTCACAATTATTTCAATTAAAAATAATATATTTGCGTCACGTTCCAGAGTGGAAGATACTTTAGTATCGCCCTGGTGTAAGACCACCATTCAGAATTAAAACGTTGCTAAAAGTGACTTTGGCCGTGTTTGGTGACCAGATCTGAATAGACAGGTAATTCCTCGCTTCCTCTTCCCCATCTCCTTCCCTTCCCCACCACCTTCTGCCTCACACTATACCCCATAGTAATGTCATAGTCTCACTGGCTCCAGACGGGAGCATTTGGGTCTCTTGTGCGGTATTCACATAAATATAAAATTAAAAATTATGCACACGAATAAATATTTCAAAATGAGATATTTTTTACAATCCAACTGAATATTACTCTTTTTTTTCATGAATACCGCACAAGAGTCCCAACTGCTCCCGTCTGGAGCCAGTGGGACTATTACACCCCCAATTGGGGTATGTTGGGAGGCTGAAGGTAGTGGGGGAGGGGAAGGAGTTAGGGAAGATGGAGGTGGGGAAGTACCTGACTTTTCAGATCTGGTCACTAAACACGGCAAAAAGCCATTTCAAGTAACGTTTCAATTCTTCCACTCTAATGGCCGTAAAATAAAATGAAAAAACAAAAACCAAAATATTTTTAAAAATATAACGAATTGTTTTTTTGTGTAGGTATCTACTTTATACGTACTGTGTTTCTGTATCTATTTTTGTCTACGCACTTCGATACACAAATTACAAATAACTACTACTTATTAAAATTCTGGAAGCGAGAATTCAACATCTTCATCTGAACCATACTGTAGGTCCAGCTTCGCGTGAACTATAGGTACGTGAAACCCGGCTTGTAGCGGAACGAAATCTAGTTCCAAAAACGTCCGCTCGCGACTGCTGATGTGTGAGCGCTACAGTCGGAATTGAAATTATGATTTGCTGGTATGACAGCCTTAATAAAAGCAGGCAGAAAGAAATTTTATTTTATTGGTTCTGAAAACAATTTACAGTAATGTAGTGGTTGAGATAATTGGATGTTATTTCTAATTAATGGCTTAGACATAACAGGTAATAAAAAAAAACTCTCATGCAGCCAGATTAGGCAAGAAACTTTACATTCTATTGAATTTTTTATTATCATTTTGAAATATTTCAAACATGACGTCAATTTGCTAAAAAATTGTTGGTACAATAAATTTAATATGCGAGGGGGGGCCCAAAAGTAAGGGTAGTTGTGCTGCGGTGGAGAGGAAGAGTGGGAGGACCCATTGTTCGACCAGGTATCTGTTAGGGTCAGTCCTCCTGAGTTAGTATGCGAAGTGCGAAGTTGTGTCGCTGTGGGTGCATAGGTTCGCCTGTGAGATTTTTTTTGTAAAACAACTTTTCCATTTCGGCGAAAAGGTGATGGCAGATTATCGAGAGCAACGCGCGTCTGTGAAATTTTGTTTCCTGTTGGGGGAATCGGCAAACTATTGTAATGCTTATGGGGATGCTACCCTAGGTAAAACCAGAGTCTACGAGTGGTTTTCACGTTTTAAAAATGTAGAAATGTTAATTGAAGACCAACCCCGTTCAGGATGCCCCTCAACGTCAAAAACTGACAAAAACGTCAACAAAATCAATGCCCTCGTTCGTGGAGACCGTTGCCGAACCATTGATCAACTCTGTGAGATGTCTGGAATGTCATGGAATTCAATTCAGAGGATTTTAACTGAAGAATCGCACATGAGAAGGGTTGCAGCCAAATTTGTCCCCCGCCTTCTTACAGACGAGCAAAGGGAGCGTCGACTTCAGGCATGTTAGGAGCTTCAAAATCAGCCTGAAGAGAATTTTTCTGAATTTTTTCCAAGTTGATCTAGCCTAAGGCGGCCAACCGTCCCGCATTCTGCGGGACCGTCCCGCATTGGCGGTTGTAGTCCCACATTGAAATATTTGATAAAATAGTCCCACAAATCGTCTAAAGCGTCCCGCATGTCCCGCATTCCCATATTTTTATAATATTGTTTATGGCAGACAAATAAACTTCCTCTATCTTTATTCTATTTTAACCATTTCCGTTCATCTGTGGTAAAGTTGATAACAATATTAAATTTGTCCGTAGAAAAGACCCGAAGATATCGATCTAGCGATTGGTTTATTTAGGTAAGTCGAGCAAGAGTCACAGAGGGCCAGTGTAGTATTGAATAGTGCAAGCCGTGACACGTGATTGATAACCCGTATTTATCATTCAAATCAAATCAAACAATTTGTTGAACATGCCGCCGACCGCGAAAACGCGAAGTTCACTGAATTTCAAAAAGAATTTCCTTTCTTGCATAAATGTTTGTCTTCATGTTCTGAGTAAGTATAGTTTAAATACGCCGCATACAGGTATTCTTAATAAAAAATAACCAGTTTTGTGTTCAGAATGTAAAATTCCAGCTGGATTCATCTGATGATATATTTCGAGGGAAAACATTCTCTTATTCGATGTGCATTGGAGGGGACCCACCACTTTCCCACGGCTGTGTGAGGAAACTGATTGTTAAACTCTAATTTTTTTTTGTTAAGAGGAAGCTACATTTATTTTTAAAACGAATCAAGATCCTCCAATGTCCCTGCATGCATGATTGTAAGTAAAAGGAAAATGTATGCATACTTACTTTTGCAGTAATTAACAAGATAAAGACACATCATAGATGAGTTCGCCTGTTATATTAGCATCTAGTTATAATGAAATAAAATAATAAAATAAAATAATAATAATAAAATAATCAAATAATAAAACATTTTATTATTATTATTATTATTAATGAAAAAGAAAAATATTTACCGGTGTAAGTATGATCAAAACCAAAGAAAATATATAAAAAGAAAGTTATCGGTGGCAGTTTGTCCCACTATCACGGGGCAGTCCCGGAGAAAAAGAGCGGGCGAGCGGCCTGACTGCAACATGCCTAAACACCCGCGTCCCTTAGCCGGTTTCCCAAGAGTACCCTTGAACAAGTGATTCGAAGTGCAGTTATAAAATTCTAGTTGCAGACTAGGTTTGGGCTGACAGAATCAAAGAGAAACCATTTTCATGTTCTGAGTGTAGTTTTAATGCGCTGCATACAGATTTAATTTAAACCAGTTTTGTGTTCAGAATGTAAAATTTTAACTGGATTCATCGGATGACATATTACGAAGGAAAACATTCTCTTATTCGAAGTGCATTGAAGTACCCACCACTGTCCCACCCCGGTATAGGCGACTTATGGTCGCTCCTTCGGAGTTCTCGCAAGAATCTAATTTTTTTGAATGAACGACTCTACATTTAATAAAACGAATCTAGACCTTCAATGCCCCTACATACTTTGTTAGGTGGCGGAAATATAGGATCGCCTACAGTCTGTACTGTAATGGTCAAAAAGGACTAATCTACAGGTGTTAGTGAGCATAAAAAATGTAATAAAGAAAAAAAAAACAAAAAGTAGTTATTATATAATAATCAGAGGGAGACAACACACTCCAGGACTGCAGGCAACTGCGTATAAATAAGAAAAGGATAAGTTGTAAACAAAGCAATAACATTTAGTAAAGGCGAAAAAAAATAGTGATGACCGTCATGACCATCCTGTGCCCGGCAGTCCCCCAGAGAATGTGTAAGGTTATTAGTCCGACGTCATGGCACCCAGTGGAGTCATCCTTTAGTCAGCTATCCGGTGGTGCCTAGAAGAAGTAAATGGACTACGATACGAAGACCCTAGGGAAAAAGAGCGTCGGGTAGCTGGAGGAGGGATGGACAAACCTCCGGATGCCACTCTATCTTTCCTCTAATCTTATCATGTCAGGGGGGGTGGCGCGGGCACTGGAAGGAGATAACAAAGGTAAGTTACAAAAAAAGGTAGACCTATAAAAAATATGATAGGGACAAGGCCCAAAGTCCAACCCCTTTAATGGGGAAGTGGACAAGACATAACAAACAACGGAGTTCTGTTCTAGTTGTTATCAGGAACTGAAAAGAACATGGAAAACAAAATAAAAAAATGCAAAAACATGAGAGAGTAGAGGAAAAAAAAAAAAAATATATATATATATATAAAATCAAAAATGCACACAGGCGTGTCAATTCACGCATTATGTTACACTGTAAATGAAAAAGAAAAACACAAAGCCATGTAAAAGTGTAAATAAACAACAGAAAATAATAAGAAAAAGAAAGAAACAGAAAATGTAAAAAAACCAGGAAGATAGGGTTGAAAGAGTAAATGTGGGGTAATCCGTGGATATCAGGAGACAAGTACACCTGGTCACTAAATCTTCTAATCAGCGACTCTAAGATCAGGCCATCTCTCCACCCAGATTCTTGTAAACTTCTTCAAGCACTCGAAATTCGTCTTATTCGAAACCAGATCAGTGTTCCACACTGGTCTGATGGGTACGTCCAAACCATCTAGCATTTGACCTCTGGCATCCGTCATTATTTCACACTGCCACAGGATATGCTCAGCCGACTGGTTCGTGCTCCCACAGGCACAATTGGGGTGAGGGGACAGGGAGAGGGTGTGAAGTTTCCCCCTGAATTCCCCATGGCCAGATAATAATTGAGTGATGTGGTGGTCTAACTTGAGGAAGACCGCTTCCATTCTGAGTTTAACTGATGGGAAGAAGGAGAAAGTCCATCTTCCCAAATTCGATCTATCCCACCGGGCCTGCCACTCTTGGAGTGACAGGTCTCTCATTTGTCGAAGCAGCCCAGGGAGAGTCCCCGGCCCGCCCGGAGTTAGAGTAACTCCTAGGTGAGTGGCAGGGGTTCCTCTGGTTATTCGAAGTGCAGTTGTAAAATTCTAGTTGCAGACTATGTATGTTTTACCAGAATCAAAGAGAAACTATTTTCATATCCTGAGTCAATGACGTTACATACTATATTAGACGAGGGGTAGAAATCTCAAAGTGGGAAGACAATCGCAAGACAATTGTACCGGTCTCGATATCTAGTACTTTAGTACTAAACTGCTACGCGTCGAGTAAGGTTGCGTCTTACCAGTACTTACCAGTAAGTAGATTGCATTTTAAAAAGTGTCAAAATGCCCTCCTGTGTTGAGAAAATGTTTCAATTACACTGCAAATAATAGTAAAGGCGAAGGAATAACACTTCATTTGTAAGTACACGCAAATTACTTAATATTATCGATTATTATAAATATTACAATAAATTTTCATGTTTCCCGCTCGCGGTTTTACACGTCATTACGAGACAGAGAACGTTGCATCAAAAAGTAACGAGCATAACAAAGACAACCTGCTAACAGTAGGTCGGTTCACACAGCGTCCCGCACAAGTTTTCTTCTATTGGGAAAGATGGGGTAAAACGTACACAGGGTAAATCGTTAATTAATTTAATTATGTTTGAATTGTCATAACTCATAACGCTCGAACCGAGCTTCCTTGCTGACAATGACAAGACACTATAATTTAATATACGTAAACACGCTAGTTGTAGTTAAGCTCTATTAATAATTATAATTTACGCTGTGACTTTATAAACGTAAAATGACAATTATTTGAATATAAATTTATTATGACTTATCAAATATGAATTTTAGGTTTCCCCGTGATCAACTACGACGACAGAAATGGACCACTGTTGTTCGCATTCAAAGATGCGAACATGATTGGACACCTTCGCTTTACAGCACAATATGTTCAGTTCATTTCAATAAAGACGATTTACATACCACGGTCAAAGGAAAGCGTTTTATAATGTCGTTGATGAAAATTGTAAATAGATTTGTATACTCATTTGAACCTATGACCTGTACTGTATAATAAAATATGTTTTTACAATACTACTATAATAGTACCAATATTGTATTACTATATATAAATATTAAAAAAAAAATATTTGCCCGTGTGTCTTGTTTTACCCGCCTTTACCCTCCCCTGTGCGTAGTGTAACCGAGTGAGAGTATCTTGTTATCTCAGTCACACCCGTGATGTGAAAGCAGTATTCAGCGAAGAAATTAATACGCCGCCCGCTAATGTATCCGTGCCATTCATACATACACATTATTTGATTGTCTATCTTTATCGCACAGGAATAAACTTTTGAATTAAAGAAATTATTGAATATCGCGAAAACAAAAGAGTGTTCCTTACTTTCCACATTATATTGTGAGTATGTGAGACTATAACGAGTCTATTTATTTTATATAACGTCATTGTATTCAGCAATGAATGTTAAATGTATACAAATTTATTAAATTTGTTTTTTACGGTAACAATGTGGTAAATAGCAGCGGGGACGCCCGAGGAATACTTAACGCATTATCTCTGCACTGAAATGATATACGGGTTTGAATTAAAGGCCTCATTATTTTGACTCCAGTTTGCCTTACAAACTCTCTTATGACAATGAGCTTTGATACTTTATTTAGAAGGCGGTAGGAATTACCAAGGGCGTAGCTAGGATTTTGTTAAGGGGGGGGGGGGGCAGGTGTAGACAAACCAAGAATGTATGTAAGGTAAATGCTGCCCTACTGGGGGGGGGGGGGGGGTTGCTAGAGAATTTCAGAAATAGGCTATTTTCGTCTATAAAAAGACCGTAAGGCACAAAGCTACGAAAATATAAATAACACCGTATCCAATATGACGCAGTGTGGAAAAGGACCTCTCTATGTTACTTGTAGTGCAAGGTTGTGCCAAGGAAATAAGTATTGTTTTTTTTGTTGTGGGAAAGAAAATGTTCGCCTCCTTAAACATTTCAGTAAAATCTAGTTTTTCGAGATCTTTTCTGGTCACACCCTTGTTCTGCCATTTTTATACCATAGTTTGGCTTCTTGATTAAAATTAAGTAATCGTAGTATAGGCAAAAACTTTGTGTTTTTTCTTAAAAATCAATTAACGACATATTCAACATTATACAGGGATGTAGCGACATTAATCCGAAAGCAGGCAAATTTTGGTCACCAAAATGCTGCTCCAATGCAGATATTAGGGAATCTAAATAAGGAATGATAATAATTGATCGCTTCCAAAAATTGGCAATAGGTTCCAATATGCCTGCGAACTTGGCTATCAGTTGAACACATAATGAAAACTGATTTAATAACAGCGCAATGTAACTGATAGGCATGTTTTCTTGATGCTTCATTAATCATGATCAACTAAAAAGGTAATAATAAAAATTAAATTGATTCTCACAAACAATAGGCTACCGACGTAAACTTTACGGTCTGTGAGCATTCCTGCGCCTTCTAGGGGGGGGCAGCTGCCCCCCCCTGCCCGTACCTCGCTACGCCCTTGGGAATTACCTGAACCTCGACCTTGAATTCTGAGGTTAAAACAGTATTTATTGTATTCTCCTTCTCTGCATTATTGACAGCTTAATGATTCTATATATAATAGAGGTGAGTACATAAATATACTAACCCCGGTGAGTATTTCTCAAAATAAATGTACGTAACGAAAATGTTGTTACGAAATAGTCCTAAGATGTAACTAAATAGTAAACATAAAGCTTGTTATATACAATACAATTTTTTTTTTTTTTGTATTATTTATTTAATTTACTAAAATATTCGTATTTTCTAAATGTACGTCTTTTACTTTTTTTATTTATTGTACATACTACAAACATACATAAACTCATGACCCAAATTCTTGTTGTACCTATTGTAAAGGGTTTAAAATAAAACAAAGAAGCATTAATTAATGTTTTTAATAAAATTATCAGCTTCCCAAATTTAAGTACCTAACACAATATTCAACAAATCTTTAGAAATTAAAGAACAGGCACTGTTTACAACATTTAAAAATGTATTAATTTGAATCACTATCGAAAAAGCTATTTTTAATTTGTGTTTATTTACAATTTTTTTTTACCTACATTCTTTTCTCAGGGATCTGCTTTATTGAACTTTGTTTTTAAAGAATCTGTAATTTTATTTAGCAAAATTAGCTTTTTTTTACCTTCTCTTTTTCTGCCATGAACACATTTGGTAAAATTTCTTCTAAGAAGCTTTTTGCCTTCCGGCATTGGTTTTGGTGGTATTCCTAAAAAAAAGTTATCCTGTAGCCGGTATTTTAAGAGTAAATTATAATACATATTTATTTAAATACGATTTTATAAAAGCTTGAGACACTACTAATTCATAAAAATACTTTCAATTTGAAAGGGACAACTTATACTTACAGACACACTTACAATATACTATTCTTAACCTAAGCATTTAAACAAATATGGACAAATAACGCTGAACTACATGATACCTAATTGCTTAAATGTGTTACCTATCGAAATTAAAACATGTACAAATGGTAAAACAAATGTTGAAGAATTGGCTCGCCGAAAGAAATAATTTTTATATCTTCAAAGTAAAAGCACCCATTGACAAATTACTTAAAAGTAGTTGATTGGGACTTTTTTTTTTGTAAAATATGTTTATTTTTCCTGTCGTATTGTATTACTTTGTCTTTATAATAAATAAAATAAAAATCAGGTTGTAACTGTGTACCTACACTCAGCTTTACACTATACTTTTTTCGTTACGTTACGAAATTTATAATAAAAGTTACGAAATTGTAATAAGAAGTACACAAAATGGGGTTATAAAAAGTCAATGGTTTGATAAAACTTAAAATTGTAAATAGGTAAGCTTAGCAATGTTCGTACCGCACGTATTACAAAAAGATGAGTAAAAAAATATTTACCGTTTCGTGAAAAAAGGCTATAATATTTCCTGTCTCGAAATTGTAGTCCCACTAAAGTAAAAGCGTTTTTACTGATTTTAACAATTAATGTTATGGCGGAGACGTCAGACCAAAAACTAAATAAACTAAATAATTTAACGAAAATAGAGAAATGTAGAGGGAAAGTCCCTACACACGTACCTATGCACCAAAAAATAACTTTATTTTAACTTTTACGCGATATTTTCATAAAATTAGATGGGATAGTTTACGAAATCTTCCGTACCAAACGGAAGCTAGAACTGAACGAAGTTCATTTGAAGAAATTTTGTAGTAATGTAATAAATGTATAACTCGTAACATCAATAGCTTTTTTTAATTTGTTCCCTCCTTAATTTTAAGTATATAGTTAAGTTTGAACCCGCCATAAGGCGCGGGCATATCACACCCTTACAAGGGCGGATTTAGGGGGGGGGGGGGGCAATAGGGGGGCGAATTTAGGTTTTTTTTTGGAGATTCTATCACAGTACAGAAAACTGTCTCTATTAAACAGTTAATTTTTCTGTTGTTTTGACACTTACATAAACCTTCCTGTACATACTTGAACTTGTAAAAATTCTTGAAGTATGATACTTCAAGTTTATTTCTAACAGTAATTGTTGGTCCGCCCCTTGTGCCCCCCCCCCCAGAAAAAAATCCTGGTTCCGCCCTTGCACCCTTAGACTAATGACTTTCTGTCAAATTTAAACAATGCATTTTGGGTAAACGTAAAAAAGGATAATAACAATAACCATGAATATTTTACATGATTTTACTCGGAAATCAATAAAGATAGGTAATAAAAAAACAAGTTTTTCACGATAAGTACCTATCTAGAAATTATACGAATGTGTCGTCTGTAAACGGCTTAAACCGTAATGACCAACTTTTAGCAATTTTTGTATTGCAGGTCGCGTTGTCGCGTAGTATGGGTACGTTACCTAATTACACAGCAGAACTTGTTTTTATATTAAATACGTAAAAGAAATTGAAAAAAGGAGTTCTACAAAATAATATTGATAACCATAAAAAAATAAAAAATGTTTCAACTTTGACCGTAAATAAACCAATCACTTTTGACGACTCCAGATACTAATATCTACAGCCTGTATGTCGGACGAATATCTACAGCTCATATGTTGAACTAATATCTACGAACTTCAGAGTGTTGACTAATATCTACAGAGCGTAGGTTGAACTAATATCTACAGAGTGTAGGTTGGATTAATCGGCTAAATGTGTCCAATAGTCCGATATTAGGGATTTTTACACACATAGGGGCAACTGCTGTACCTGTGGACAGTTTTACCTATGGACACTATGCATATTTAACAAATTCAACCACCTAAAATTACAAAAAAATATTAACATGTAGTAATTTTGTTATATGGCAACACTGACTAACAGCCATTTCTCTTCTGAAAAGAGATTCCGACACTATCAATAGCATTTCTTTCAAGCACGTAGTTTTTTGTTAAGCTGGCAACACTGCGCGTAGTTTTCGTTTGAGCCAAGCGTTTTGACAGTCTACCGAGGACGCTTGAAGCAAGCTTCAATAATCTACGTGCTGGCGGCGAGCTTGATGCGAATTGATATATTTTTTTTAATTATTTATTTGGCTATTACTCATTAAAGGTGATATTGGCCATTTCTTGAAATTTATTACATTTTCGAAACAATCGCAGAATCATAAAATAGGACCCCATGTACATTAATAGTTAGCGTTCTACGACATAAAGGAACAGATTTTTTTTCAAAATTTGTTACATTTCTCACGCATCATGAAACAATTCTATAAATTAGATAAAATTAATATAAAATAAGAATTAATTGTTTTTGTGTTTAATTTGTAGAAATTCATCTGATTTTAATTATTGTTTTTGTGTTTAATTTATAGAAAAATCTGATGGATTTCTGCACCTCCCCATCCGATGATTCCATATTGAATTAGTGATTGGACTAGTGCGTAATAGACTTTTTTTAGGTTGTTTAATTTGAGAATATTTCTTAATCTAATGAATATATAGATACATTTCCTAATACGCTTAACCAGTTCACATATGTGTCTGTTCCATTTCATATGTTGGTCTACAATTACACCCAGGTACTTTATTTCGGTTACATGGTTTAATATGGTACATGAATTATTACAGACATCTTTGTTACATTTTTTGTTGTGTATAATTATATTAATGTTGGGATAAGTTTTGGCTTTATTTATTGAGAAAGGAATATAAACTTGATTTTATAAATAACTTCGTGCCGTCTAAAAGCTTCAATAAACTGTTCGTCATCCATTTTTGAATAATATCTGTCAAAAAAATAACCATAGATATAGCGAAACAACGTTAGATGCTCAGATAACACCAAAAAGATGTAAAATCATCTCGTAGTAGGCGTGACCATACCCCCTCCACCTTCCACATGGCCCACGCCGATCTGGCTGTGGCAGATCAACGTCGCGTAGGGGGCGTCGGTTTGCGTTGCGTGGAGCTAGTCTGATTCTAAAGCACCCGTTTCCATAGAAAATGTGTGGATGGTAAGCAGTCCAGATATAGAAATGGTGACGTCAACCCACGTGGCGTGGCGTTGCGTGGGCTTAGTGTGGTCTTACCTTTAGGAATTTGTAAAAAAAATCTGTAACTGACTATAAATTCGTAAGCCGTTGATACCAACCTGATGCGTGCGCATTCTGTTTCTTTGGAAAGTGTTGCTAGAGCGTAATAATTATTTCGTACTATGGGTAATTTTGAAACGATTCAGGGAATATTATAACTAAATTTTAATACAATATTTATTTTCTCACGGCGCCCCTTCGGAGTTGGCGCCAGGTTTTTGCACGTTTTTGAACGTATGGAAGATCCGGCGCTGTAAAAAGGAACATTGCATGGGAAGAACCGGAAATTTTGTGCGCAAATATTGACAGGCAAAAGTTTATAGATATTTTTTTCTTATTATTCGAAAGGTTAAACCAGTTTTCAGGATGCAAAATTCCATTTGAGAATTCATCTGGTGACACAATTCAAAGGAAAACATTATCTTATTCGAAGTTCAGTTATTAAATTCTAGTTGCAGACTCTGTATGTGCTGCCAGAATCAAAGAAAAACCATATTCGTGTTCTGAGTGTACTTTTAATTCACCGCATATGACTTAATTCAAACCAATTTTGTGTTGAGAATGTAAATTTCCAGTTATGGATTCATCTGTTGACACACTTCGAAGGAAAGCATCCTCTTATTCGAAGTTCAGTTATAATATTCTATTTACAGACTATGTATGTGCTGCCAGAATCAAAGAAAAACCATTTTCATGTTCTGAGTGTAGTTTTAATTCACCGCATACGAACTGGTTTTGTGTTCAGAATACAACGATAAATTAAATAACGAGTTGCAGATTCATCCTGCATTGAGTGAAGCTTTACATTTGAGTTACATAATGCTGTAAAATTCTGAGAAATTGATTGTTGCGTGTGTAACTATTGTTTGGGGACTCTAACACAGTATCAATCAATCAACCTTGGAGTAGAATTTATAAACATGATTTTCGATGAAAGAATACTCGTCAAAAGTGATTATTAAAAAATCCGGCTCGCATATAAATAGGTCGTAATAAAAAAATAGGATTTCCAGATACTATCCCCCCCCCCCCCCGCCGCTTGATGTACCCAAATAAGGGGACGGCGAAATTTTCCTCCGCCCCGATGTTTTGAGTGTAGTTTTAATTCACCGCAAACAGATTTAATTAAAACCAGTTTTGTGTTAAGAATGTAAATGCCGGCAGAATCAAAGAAATACCCTTTTCATGTTTTGAGTGTAGTTTTAATTCACCGCGTACAGATTTAATTAAAACCAGTTTTATGTTCAGAATGTAACTGCCAGCAGAATAAAAGACAAACCATTTTCATGTTCTGAGTGTAGCTTTAATTCACCTCATACAGATGTAATTAAAACCAGTTTTGTGTTCTGAATATAAGTGCCGCTAGTATCAAAGAAAAACCATTTTATGTTCTGAGTGTAGTTTTGATAAACCGCATATTTATTTTAATTTAAACCAGTTTTGTGTTATCAATATATCAATAAGTTGCCGATTCATCGTGTACCGAGTGAAGCTTTGCATTTGAGTTGCATTACATACGTATGCGTGATGAAGATGCGAAATTCTATTACAGGCATACCATTCTCGATTTCTGAGAGCAGTTATATATAAATTTGTAGTAGAATTCATAAGCATGATTTTATTGTAAGGGGCCGTTCAAGTATTACGTAACGCACTTAGGGGGGGGGGGGGGGTGGGAGGGTCTGGTGAAACGTTACGGCGCGTTACGGGGGGAGGGGGTTCGAAGCACGCGTTACGTAACATGTTTTTCTTTATTTAAATAAAAAAAACTAAGGAATTAAAATCTTCCAAGTTGGCAAGCCGTTTAGTTTATGTTATACGGGTATTTCCTCGACTGTATTGTGCGTCATTTTTATTTTATTTTCGTTGTCAGTATTCGTTAGTGTTTTAAATACGAAATACGCATAAACACAATTTGCTGTAATCAGTGTTGTTAATGTGAGTTTTTAGGAATTATAATGTCCTCCAAACCGGGAGATTTACATCATCAGCTGTTATTGGCCTATAAAGGTTCTCATGCTGACTTGCCAGCGCAGCGCAACCAAAAAATGCCAACCAAATTTGGAAGACAGCAAAAGAAAAATTAAAAAAATTAAAAATTTATGCAACATACGAATGATGTTATACGAGAGTTTTAGTAAGAACAACGCTTTTTAGTTATTACACACAGGTTAGTTTACTGCTAAAATATAATAATATTACCTAAAGCTAGGTTTCGTAGTACATGCATAGTTACACTCAGAACATGAAAAAGGTTTTCTTCACTTTGAATCGTTCTGTGGATTTTTTAATCTCCCTTTCGAGAACTTGAAAAACCACGCTGGGACAAAAAAATAGTTTTGTCTGCTGAAGGTAAACATGTGATTTTTCATGCCTCTTTGTAGAACACGAATAGTTGCAGTAGAAACATGTAAGTGATTTTGTAGCACTGTGAGTCAGCAAATGATTTCTAAGAAGTTCCCTTGTACAACATGAATAATTGCAGTCGGGACACGAAAAAGGTTTTGGTCCAGTGTGGGTAAACATGTGAATTTTTGGATACCGTTTTGTAGCGCCTGAATAGTCGCACTCGGGACAAGTAAAAGGTTTTTCATCACTATGGATTAGCAAGTGCCGTTATAGTTTTTTTTTTCGAGCAGAAGAATAGTTGCAGTCAGGACATGAAATGGGTTTTTCACCACTGTGAGTAAACATGTGATTTTTTTTATTACTCTGAATAGTTACAATCGGAACATGAAAAATGCTTTTCTCCACAATGAGTAGAGTCAGCAAAAGAATTCTTGGATATCCCTTTTAAGAACACAAATAGTTGCAGTCAGGACATGTAAAAGGTTTTCTCTTCTGTAAATCGCACGGTGGATTTATGAATTGTCCTTTTGAGAACTTGTATAACTGCATTCTGGACAGGAAAATAGTTTTTGTCCACTGTGGGTTAACATGTGATTTTTGGTGACTCTTTGTAGAACATGAATAGTGCAGTAGAAACATGTAAAAGGTTTTATATCACTTTGAGTTAGCAAATGATTTCTAAGAAGTTCCTTTGCACTACATGAATAATTGCAGTCGGGACATGAAAAAGGTTTTTGTCCAGTGTGGTTCAACACGTGAACTTTTGGATACCGTTGTGTAGCGCATGAATAGTCGCAATCGGGACAAGAAAAAGGTTTTTCGTCACTGTGAGTTATCAAGTGCCGTTTTCGTTATTTTTCTTCGAAAAGTAGAATAGTTGAAGAGTTGCAGTCAGAACATGAAAACGGTTTTACTACACTGTGAGTCAGCAAGTGACTCCTTAGATATCTCTTTAGAGGACACGAATAGTTGCAGTCAGGACATGAAAATGGTTTTTATCTTCTGTGAATCATACTGTTGATTTTTAAATCTTCCCTTTGAGAACTTGTATAACTGCATTCGGGACGTAAAGGTTTAACTCCACTATGAGTCCACTTGTGAATCATAGTGGAGTAAAGTGTTGCTCCACAGGGAAAACTTAGGGAAATTACTTTCCTCAGGGCTTCTCACTAAAGCTAATGTAAAAGAAAGTATGTGTTGTAAAACCATGTAGGTTTATTCTAGGTAAGACAGTGTTAAATTGTGGAGATCTGGAAGGAATACAAGGCCGATAAAAATAATAATATTCTCAATTTTTTTCATAAATGACAATATGAATAAATAAAATGTATATAATGTATCGCGAGTTAGAAATCTCTTGTTTTATGTATTATCGCAAACGCGATAAAATCAAGAAAAAGGGTATTTAAGCGACATTTTAGTTCGTTGCGCAACTTAATTGTGATTTTCAGGTAAAAATTGTTACTTGGGTGTTACGTAACGCTTAGGGGGGGGGGTTGAACAGGAAAACGTTACGGCGCATTACATGGGGGGGAGGGGGGGTCAAAAATCTTCAAAAATTGCGTTACGTAATACTTGAACGCTCCCTAAGAGTACTCGGCACATAGGATTCTAAAAATTGGCATAAAAAAGTAGGATATCTATCCCCCCTCCCCCCCCCCAGCGCTTGAAAATCTGCGGAAAAAGTACCTATAGAAGTTAGGGGGGGCGGCAAAATTTTCCTCCGCCCCGGGCGGCCGAAACCCACGCTACGCCACTGTGCATACGCAATATTACGTTATTCCAATATGCTATAATTGCAAATCCAACCTCTGCCAGTGCTGTAGATTTGTAGATATTCATCAACACTTTCCTTCTCATAGATATTAATTCGATTTTTTCAGATTTTGGAATTCCTGTAGATATTATAGTAGACGCTAGCGATGGGAAATATCGATCAAATATCGATGTTGTATCGATCTTTTTTACCATCGATGCATTTCGATACATTATCTTAAGTGGGTGATCGACAGGCGAGCCTATACCGCGGTTTTCAAAACCGTCGGTTTTACTCGCGGCTCGTTGGTGCTGATCGACTAGCGAGTAAAACAGTCGTATCGTAGTCGAATTGAGGTTAACGTGTCTTCACATCATCCGGGTCTGCCCTGATGATGGACACTGCAACGATGTCCGAAACGTTGGCTAAAGAAGGAGGTAGCGCAACACGGCATAACACCCCAAAAACCAATAACGAAAATTAACATATTTTGTTCGGAGTCTGAAGCTTTGTGTTATCTTGGTATTATAGCATACCACGAATTAAAAATTATTATTAAATAAAAATTAAAAAATAAAATCATTTTTAATAAACAAAATAAAAAATAAATTAAGAATTTTTATTAATAATTTTTTTTTTAATATATTTTTTTATTAATTATTTCCCTTGTTTTCGTATTCGCTTGATTTAATTTGCCATAAACAGGGATACTCTCGGAAGCCATTTATGAATTCTACGATGAAATCGTCACTGTGAATTGGCAGATTCATTATTACGTGACGTCCGTCCTTGTCCGTCCTATAGCGCTGTCGCCGATAACTGGCGGCTTGGCTCGCCGGCCGTGATCGACACGCAGTTTTGAACGACGAGCCGAGTAAAAAATCAAGCAAACATGACGAGCCACGAGCCAGGCACAAAACCGCGGTTTTGCAATGATACACCGGCGAGCTTTACCGACGAGCCATAAGACCGCGGTTTTACTCGCCTGTCGATCAGGGCCTATAGATAAATCGATTCTTGAACAATCGATTCTCGCATCGATGTCAAATCGATTAATTCTGACCAATCACAACGCTTCTCTCACATCGATCATTTCTGACCAATCACAGCGCTGGATTTACATCGATTCCATTTCCGATTGAATTACATCGATATGTCAATAATCGTATCGAATTCACAATCCGATATAATCGTTTGAAATGTCATCGTAAGTAGAATCGATTCTCGCTTATCGATGTCTATGTTCATATCGAATACAGTTCGATACAATCGTTTTGAAATGTCATCGAAGTGGAATCGATTCTCGCTTATCGAAGTCAATATTCATTCGAATGCACAGTCCGATAAAATCGTTTTGAAATGTCATTGAAAATGAGTGATACAATCGTTTTACAACTGTCAGAATTCATTCGTAAACGCAAATCGATTCTAGATCCGAGAGGTTATATTTCAAGATACGTCAAAATATCTCAGATTGTGATAAACTGATAAAGCGTGTTGATGTTATCATCATCCCGCTTTGTTGTAAATGATGAACTTTTAGGTAACGATCTACGTTTCCAGTTTTAGTTTATGTTTAAAGATTGCCATGGTGACTGTTTTTCACAATTTAAAGTTTATTATTACTTATGTTATTAAGGTTATGTACCTATCATCTAGGGCAGTGTTGGTATATTTAATATAAAACAATCACTTAGTACACATAATTTTTAAATTTAATGCAAACAGGGATACGCTATAATTGTAGCTTCTTCGGAGCAGTATACAATAGTCTACTAAAATCAGCAAGTAATGCGTGTTCATATGAACACATCTGCTTCACACGAACAAATATTTTTAATTCATTTGAAATTAACATCGGTGTCTCTTAGTTTGTAATTAAAATGAAACAATTTATATAATAGAATAACCTTATTTAATAATAATTTGTTAATTGCATACAAATGAATACAACAATTCAGTTTGTTTAGGATTAGGTGCCTACAACGTAGGTACTTATTATTTATAGGTTATTTTTAACAAAAACGACATGTTATAATTTATTATTAATCATAATACTCGTATATTATCAATAAATAAAGGGAATTTGAATTTACTAACTAAACTAAGTACCATATCAGCAGGAGCTTGCAATATTAAATAAAAGATCATTAAATGAAAATTGCAGTACAATAAAAATGGTACAGGTAGGTTACCCGTTACATCATAAGGTACGGGTAGGTATCCAACATTAAACCGCCTCTAAAATACGTAGATATGTAGGTTGAAAAATAAAATAAACAGTAAGACAGTTTTTATATCTAATTGGACTTATTTGCGGTACATAACCTATAAACCTAAATAAAGTAAAATAAATTAGAAAATACCTTTCCTTGTTCTTAAAAAACATGTATAATATTTACTTTTAAGTGTACGTAGTTATTCGAATCTTATTTATAATAATATTCAATCGTAAAGAGAGAGTTGCGCCTTGTGAGACGCAAACATATTTGAAATTCGCGGGTAACAGAAATAATATTAATGTTGCTAGAAAATAATAAGGAAATCATTGCCAGGAATAAAAACCTTTGACTGATTTAATTTTGTTGCAGTACCTAAACCATACATCTAAATAACGTAAAATAAATTAGAAAATACTTTTCTTTGTACTTAAAAAACATGTCTAATATTTTATTTTAATTGTACGTAGGTATTCGAACCTTATTTATAATTATTTATAATAATATTCAATCGTAATGCCTTGTGAGACGCAAACATATTTGAAATTCGCGGGTAACAGTAATAATATATGCTGCTAGTAAATAATAAGGAAATCATTGCCAGGAATAAAAACCATTGACTGCAGAACTTTGTAATTTTGTTGCAGTACCTAAACTATACACCTAAATAACGTAAAATAAATTAGTAAATGGTTTTCTTTGTACTTAAAAAACGTGTACATTATTTTATTTTAATTTTACGTAGGTATTCGAATCTTATTAATAATTATTTATAATAATGTTCAATAAAAACCAGTGACCAGTTCTTTACGAAAGTGTTTCCATTCCAATGCACCATATATTTTTTTTTCAGTCCAACCCCCCCCCCCCCCCCCCCCCCCCCCCCCCCCCCCCCCCCCCCCCCCCCGCGAGAGAAAAATTACTGGCCCTGACCGTAGCTATTGCTCCCGAACTCTGAGCGATTAATCGATATATCATTCGATCATTTTTATGTATCGATACAAATATATCGATTATGTAAATGTATCGATTATTCCCATCACTATAGACGCCTCCCTCCCTTTTCACTCTCCATCTCCATCACTAGCTTATGTATTATTTCTATGGAATCTTTATAGTTTTTTTGACAATGTTTTGACTTTTGACAGCTCGGTATTAGTTCATTTATGGACAGCTCGGAAATGGCTCAGGCGGCTCAGGATTTGTTGTCGAAATTGTTTTGATATTTTAAATAATTCACTTTGACAGGCGTTAATACAAAAAAAAACATATTTGAAGATGTCTTGTATAAATTACTTCTTATTGAAAGTTAAGAATGATTCTAATAATATAAACTTCAGTTGTGATTAAAAATAATGAAATAATAACAATTGGATAATTTGTACAGCGCCGTTTTTGTGAAAAATCACCTCAAGGGCTCTGTACATTTTATTACGAATTATTAGGCTATATCTATTTTATTATTTACAAATAGACATAAAACGTACTTACCTCGCAGGTCACTTCCGATAAACACACTCTTACATTAAGTATAAATAATCCACAAGCCGCCGCATGCCGCTACTTTGAATAGGCATAGATTTTGAAAAGTACTTTTAAACTTAATTACCAAAAGAAACACCGGTTTCAGTCGGGGTAGACGGAAAAATATGCATTAAAATTCGATTTTCATTCAATAAAAGTTTAAAAATTCCTATATAAAACATCTGCATTGCCGCTATTTTTTTGTTGTATGTATTTGACATTTGCGAAGTTTCATCTCAAACTAAATACGCATGAATTACTTAGTTTACTTAAACTAAGAACCAAATAACCTATTTTGTGTATGTAAATAGTTGTTTCTTGTGGTAATTGTTGAAATGAAGTGTGATTTCTATAATCCGTGCTTAAAAATGCGGCGGCTTATGGATTATTCAATGAAATTGCTTATATTTTTACACAATTAGTTATTTATAATGTCGCATACTGTGAAGGTGAAAGGTTTATACTTTCCACTCCTACTGATGTAATAGTTGGCTTTTATAATAATTAAATTAAAAAAAAGCTTTATTAAATATTCTTATTAAGTGGGAACAGCGTTCCTAAAATATTATACAAATATATTTTCTATGAATCCTTTTTTGTGTTTAGTTACAAACAAGAGATGAAACTAAAAGAGATGACTCTGAAACCCAAAGAGTTGTTACTTCGGGTGCCGCCAGATGACACCTGTGTGTTCTGCGGCAGTTCGGACGAACTTTGGGACTTGCGCCCACAAAGAAGTTACCCACAGAACTCCAAGCGCGAGAACTATTCACTAATGTTACTGTCCTGCTTCAATATCAAGGTGACTAATTGTGCTTTCAAGAAGAAAACATTGTGTTATTACCGCACAATAGTTCCAACTGCTCGCTGCCAGTGGGACTCTTGTGGGGTGTATTTTTAATGTTTGCATTTACACCAAAGGTTCCCAAACTTACTTTGTCCCTTTTATTAGACCTCTTATCGAATTTGTTTTCCCTAGACCAAATATTGAGTTTTCCTAAGTCTATTAATGTCGAATGTGTTTTTTATTTTTTTTTTTTCGTAAGAAGATTGGTTACCCCACTAAAACCCATTATTATCTGTTTTTCCTCCTTATTAACTGGACCTCTTTAAGACCTGCATTAATAAATCCCTTCTACTGCCCCTACCTGAACCTGCCTCAATGCCGCCCAACAACCGGGTGGTGATATAGTTCTCCTGTCTTTACACTGTGCAGATAGGGGCACACTACAGTGGCGGCGTAGGGTAGATTGGCACCCGGGGCGGTTTTGTATTGAGCACCCCAAATTAAACACCATATACTAAACATGCTTACGAGATTTTATTATCCCAAATATTCGATCACATTATCAAATTTGATTTCCCTGCCTCTTTCAATTAATAAAATCGAAAGATTGGTTAGTCGCGCTTGGCTCATTGTGAACCTTAAGTAAGATTTTATTAATTTTAACTTCGAAAAGCTTCTTTCACATGAAGCCACTGAAACACAAATTGTTAATCTAAGACATAGCGCTAAACTTGGAATAAACTCAGGATAGCCACATTTTACAATGCATCTGAGAAGCTTCAATGTAATCTATTGAACCGCTTCTTGGGCAGTTAAGTTGACGGCTTCCAAATGGCACCTCAATCGTAAAATCTTTCACAATGTCCTCTCCTGAAAATTCATTGTAAATTTTTAACAGATTTGGATCTATTTCACGAATATCGTCTTCAGGTGATGTTACCAACGTTTTAGGCTGAATCACACTAAATGTAACCAGAATAAAATCCATCGCCCTGTAACTATGGTCTAGTTCTTCATAAAATATATCATGATTCTTGCTCTCTGTAGCACCTCTGGTAATGTAAGTCATTCATATGTTTTCGAAATCTCCTCCTTCCTCTTTTTCCTTCAATCGGAGTGTCTAAGTTGGACATTTTTTCCACTATTTGGTTGTGTTGATGTTGAAAAAAATTTGAAGAGCTTTAATTTTTATTACACACTTCTCCAATGAAAACCCAGATTTTTGTATATACTTTTTTTGTCTGATTAACTTCTTCTAGGACTTCACACCAAAAGGAAAGATAGCATAGCAAACTGAAGTCACACAAAGCTGGTGTGAGTGTTGATGCTGTTTCTCTACTTTCAACGCTTTCTTTGCTTTGCTGGTGCTGCACATCTCTTCGAGTGTTGATATAAGCTTCCAAACATTATTCTTCAGTGGTTTAACAGCGTCGTGATGAGCACTCCATCTTGTCTCTGATAGTCATTTAACGGATACGCCTACATTTTTGATTAATATTTCACTCCGCGCTCGATGTTAATGCGCAACATGAATTCATTCTTTTGGGGAATTAGAAATAAAATTCGAAAAAAATTAAAATATGATTGCGATGCATTTCAAAATATGATATTAGTATGTAAGTAGCTAGGTACAAGATTAGGTAGTTGAATATTGATATGTCGTTATAGAGGGAGATTTTGTGCGCATTCTTTGGCTCTACGAGTGAGATGTCGTTGTCACCCCTTGGTGCTTGGCACCTGGTGCGGACCGCCCCCTCCGCCCCCCCCTTACGCCGCCACTGGCACACTATATTTATTTAAATGCCTTACTTGTGTACTTTATATGTACTTACGTTCTTACTAACACAATTGTTATGAAGAACGTAAGTGCATATTGGTTATAATAATCTTATAAACAAACTGATACAGTTAACGACTATTGCATCATTTGGGAGGCGAGTATAGATATCGCCGACCCGGAAACCATTTATAACATTCAGGATAACAACACCTCTGACGTAGGTCACCCCAAATGGTTCGCTACGTTTGGAGACTTAGGGAGAGGTTTGTCCAGATCTTGGCGGTCGATGCGTCTACCCACCAATTGCATGCAGGCCGGACCGGGAGAAACTGGTTGAGAGAGATCTTTTAACCTCTCCAGCAAGACTTGCCTTTTACCGCAGTGGGAGGATTTGAATGTCCGTCACTCCTGACGAACTATTCCGTATTTTTTGTGAGAACGAGATCGATATCGATTTGTGTCATTTTCAATGGCTGTTACTTGCTTTTTCTATGGGCCGATGTCAGAATTTCAGCTGTGAGCTGTCACGTATGTTAGTTTAGGTAGTTTTAAACACACATTTCTGCAATTCACATTTCTGCAGTTAGTTTAGGTCGTTTTAAACACACATTTCTGTATTCTTGCAGGAATGTGTGTTTAAAACGACCTAAACTTGGAATAAATTTTTTAATCAAATAAAGACAACAAGTATGCTGTTTGAAGTTAAAATCGTAAACGCTAGTATATCCACATTAACTATAGACAAAGTCATTTTATTTTATGTCTACTTATAAATATTTTTTTGTTCGGAACCAAAATTGGTACGGTAGGGCCATGTGGGTTAATTGAAAATTAAATATTCGAATCACCAATGTAATCTATATACATAAAAATGAATCCCTGTTTTCCTTAGTCACGCCATAACTTCAGAACGACTTTACCTATTTCATTCACCTTTTTTTTAAAGTTTTCTAATACTTTGTAGAAGGTTCTTACAGAAAAAAAAATTAAGAAAATTGCGCAGAAAATTGGATTATTTTAGAAACCCCATCTGCTTGTTTAGGAATAAATACATCCCAAAACATGTAATCGCGTTATACTTTCATAAGACCAAAAACGTCCCGAGCGACCTTACATTTTAAAAGCTATATATCTCTCTTTCTCTCATGCAAACATATGTATTTTTCTTTTAACCAGAAAGAGAACGAAATAATGCTTCTTATTGTCTTTGAAATATGAAAGCTATCTTGCATAGATATTTTACAATCTCGATCCAAAGTGACGGTTTCAGAATTTAATCGCAAAATTGAAGCTTCCGGATTGTGAGGTGCGAATATATTGAACCAAGCAGACGGGTTAACGACTTTTTTAACTTCGCACGTTTGACAGTTCGCGCGATTGATGAAATTGAATTTAGCAGGCAGCTGTTGTTTTTTTGTAACAAAAGAATTGTCTATGGATTTTTTAAATTATAGATATTTTAACCCCTGGAGATTTGAGAGTAAATTACTGATACCGCTCAAAAAAAGATGTGTTTGGTCGGCGAATTCTTGAGTATTTCCGCATACCAATAAAATCAAAATAATTTGAATATTTTTGAATGTATCCAAAAACTAAAAACTGTTTTAGAAAGGCGATTAAATACGCTTTCAAATTGTATTATTAGAAGCAAGCATGTTATTTGTGAAATATAATTTTTTTTAATGCAAACATTAAAAATTTTCACCTTACATTATTCTGGCGGAAGTTTGACATCATAAATCCGAATATTTTTTTTTTTTGCAGGTATCTATGGAACTCAAATCGTAGTGTAGTGTTTTCTCTTTCTAACACTGCTTAGATCACATTTCTCGTCATGATAGTAAACGGAGACATAATGATTTTTATGAGACCGTACGAGCAGACCCCTAAAAGGGTCAAATTTACTCTAACGATAATCGGCTGTTTGACCAATAAATGTGTCAAATTTTCTCAACCGGTTTAATAGATACCTATGTTAGGTACCAAATTTGATTGATTGTTCTTATAATATCCAAAAACGAATATTTGTAATGTATTTAAAATGAAAATTTGAGTAAAAAAATTGTAATAGGTGGCACGCTAGGTGTTTGAAAACTGAATGTACTGGGACTGAATATATGGAATGCGGGAGGGGGGTTGGCGGGACGGGAAGCGGGAGAGGGTAGACGGGGAAGGTGGAAGGGGAATGGAGACACGCGGGAAAGGACATGCAGGGAGAAACAATTTATTTCTTTGAATATGTCATTTGTAGGTACCTGTTGTTTTGTTTTCTAGTTAAGTTTCAAACCAATAATGGATTACAAATAATAGTGATAAAATTATTATCAACAAGTTTATTCTTTTAGACTAAAGATGGCGCCAGTAATCCTCCCTTCTCAATTTTAAAAGGAATTTAAGTATAAAAAGCCCACTCTGGCTAAAAATTAACACTTCTCTAACTAAAATTGCATTGAAAACATAAAGCATTGATTATACCTTTGCCCGTTGAGTGGGGAATAAGTTATGTGTCAGTAACTTGTAACTTTAAAAAACATAGCAATAAAAATTATGGATTTTTTTTTAAAAACAACGCAACCACTTCTTCTGTTAAGTCCTAATTTTTTTACACCCGTCTCGCATGTTATAACAAAATTTGAGTGCAATTTGTTGCAGTTGGTGGACCCCAGTGGCTCTGGGGGCGTGTGTGAGATTTGTATACTCCATCTGAGAGACACCATCTCATTCCGGGTTCAGGTGGAGGCAGCGGGGACATTCCTACAACAGGCCGAGGATGAAATCTATACCATACCCGACTCCCCGGAGCAACAGCCAACTATTGAAGGTATATTTAACCATACACAAGATATTGTCATCTCCTCTCCTTGTCCTATTGATGGTGCCGGAAAACCATTGCTAGGACGCAGTGCCTCCATGCATCCCTGGGTTTTGGGTTACTTCAGTGGTCTTCGTCCATTGCAGGCCCTCTCCTCGCACAGCCACAGGGCTTCATTTTATTTACAATCGAAAGTTTTTAATTAGGAATCGAAGCATCCATGAATCCCCCCCGCTCCCCCAATGCCTCTTGAAGCCCCCTGAAGCTCTGAGCCCCTGGCCGTTGCCAGGTCTGCCAGCCGCTTGATTCGTTTCTGTTTTGAGGTTTTTACATCCCAGCAGTGATTGGATTTTCTTTTTTTTTCTTAAATTTCTTTAAAACCGGTTGTGTTAAGAATAGAGACTTCTTTGTTATTAAGAAATAACACCGCCATCTTTATTTACAAGCCGTGCTGTAGACTTGGCGGGAAATCAAATTTCAAAGTAAAGAGGCCTATTTCCCCAAGAAGCAAAAACATCATTCCAGCTCTGATTTTAAAGGTTCTAATAGAAAATGTTAGTTTCAATTTAAGTGAAGTCATGGTGTTTGTTTTCCAAATAAAGATATTATTATTATTGTATTTCATATTTATAAATACATACCTATTTTGATCTCAAATCCAAATTTAAGATTTGTATGAAACGGGCAGAAATGGGCCGCGCATACGTTTACCTAAATGTCATGGGTAAAATTAAAATTATTTTAATAATTTTAATTTTATAAATAAATAAATAATAAAAGAATTATTTGTGGAAGTATATGTTTTATTACAATATACACAAAAGCCCTCTGGGTGTTGAATAAATAAATAAATAAATAAAATAAATAAAAAAAAATTAAAAAAATAAAAAAAACAATTATTTTCAATACATTATAGGTAGGGGTACGTAAATTTCGTTTTTACGAAATAGATGCGATAAAAGCGAAATCTGCATTTTATTTGCGATAAAAGCGAAATTTGAAAATTAAATACTTTCGCACCTTTTTACGTTACGTGCTTTCAAATGTTGATCAGACGCGCTAACAATTATTACAACTCTATTCAAAACAGACAGAGACGGCACGAGTTCTTCTTACTCGAATCCAACAAATGAGTGCTACAAGCACATTGGCAGATTATTTTGTCCATCGGAAGCAGCAAATGTGCCATCTTCTTCCTGTCAATTCAAATTCCATAGTGGAAAGCTTCGCAAAAAATCCGTTTTTCAAAAGTGTACCACAAGAAGAACTAATTGACGGGTACTCTCATTTTCACAGACAATTACTTCGATTGGTCGGCCAAGAAGCTCCTGTGGATGTAATGCAAGTTTTAGTTACATCAAAATCTTGCTACCCTGGATTTGCAAAAGCAGCTATTCAATGTCTCAATTGCCCTGTCAATAGTGTTGATGCCGAGAGGTACTTTAGTATCTACAACATTGTCGTAACTGATCGCAGGCAAACAATGAAAGATGAAAATGCAGAAATTACAACAATGCTAGCCTTTAATTGAGTTTTTAACATTGTATTTTTTTTTTGCGAAATAAATGCGAAATTTTCTATTTCGAGTTTTTTTAAATGCGAAATCACGATTTTTTATTTGCGATATTTACATACCCCTAATTATAGGTAATATATGGGTAGGAACATTGGAGGGGTCCCACCACACAAATATCCGAGGTCCTCAGGTCACTAATTACAAATATGTTTTAAGTTTTCTTGTATTACTTTTTTTATTTGAAGAGATAAGATTGTTTTGCATTTTGCTGTAATTATTAAGCAAAATATTTGATATAGTTTTCACAATCATGCTGTAAATTCTGTTATTTGTCATCCCACAGATACATTTTGCATCTAAATCTACATAAAAAGAACCGGATCTTAGGCTTAAAAATGTTAATGATAATAATATGACAGCGCTCTTGAGGCGATTTTTCGCAAAAACAGCGCTATATAAGTTGTCCAAATTTATTATTATTATTATTATTAATATGACCTTTTGGTGTCCATGTTCCAAAAATTTATGAAGTAACTCTTTTTCATTGACAATGAATTCAAATATGGAACATAAACGAAAATATACAAACTTTACAGACTCAGATGGGACAATCAAACCCCCTCTTTGTAAAAAATCAAAATACTTATCGTTAATTTTAGTTCCTTTGCTATCGGACACCAAATTAATACATGCGTCACAATTACTCGCCATCTTTTTTTTAACACCAAGGGCTGCATAACCACAAACATAAATCTGTGACGATTCGTCGTTTTCGTATGTTTCAAGGTAATTAGATTTCAATATATATATGAGTATTTCTCAAAAAAAGTGTACATTTTGGAAAAGTAAAGTGTGCCTAGAAACAGTTCAAAAGTTACACATGTTTTTAATTAATCACACAAAAAAAATATGCACCATTTTGTAGAATAAATATTAGGCTTTAAAATAACGCATAATAAACATTACAATCGTGTTAATTCGCAAATATATATATATTTTTAAAAATAACGATTTTTACCTTTCATACAAAATAAAATTGCCACCCCACCTACTTCATGTGTTTATACTTCATAAAATGCGATAATAATGTTATAATATATAAATTTTTGCAAGTTTTAGGGTCTTAATTAAACGTAGTTTCTGTTCAAAGTAATTTTTTTATGGGGTTTCATAGTAAATTAATAATTTATGCACAAAAATGAAAATGAGACATAGTCATTTACTTTTTAGTTACTACTCTTTAGTTACGTTTTATTTCTACTTCTACCGTAATTTCTGAACCCATTTGTTAAATTTTACAAGGGGAACACTAGCTTCTTTCTGGTTGGTTGTTGATCTGACATCTCCGCCATAACATTAATTGTTTAAATCAGTAACAATGTGTTTCTTTAGTGGGACTACAATTTCGTAACAGGAAGTATTAAAGCCTTTTTTGACAAAACGGTAAGTCTTTTTTTAATCATCTTTTTGTAATACGTGCGGTATGAACATTGCTAAGCTTAGATATTTACAGTTTTAAATTTTATCAAGCCATTGACTTTTTATAACCCCATTTTGTCTAATTCTTCTTACAATTTCGTAACCTTTTTTAGGAATTTCGTAACGTTATGAAAAAGTACAATATAAAGCTGAGTGTATACAGTTACAACCTGATTTTTAATTTATTTATTATAAAGACATAGTAATACAATATGACAGAAAAAATAAAAATATTTTATCGAAAAAAGAAAAGTCCCAATAAACTATTTTAAGTAGTTTGTCAATGGGTGCTTTTACTTTGAAGATATAAATAAACTTATTTTACTTTATTATGCAGTTAGAATTTTTTGTGTCAGAGTCTAATACAAATTATTTATTTCGGCCAGCCAATCCTTCAACACAATATTTGTTTTACCATTTGTACATGTTTTAATTTCGGTAAGTAACATATTTAAGCAATTAGGTATCATGTGGTCCAGCGTTATTTTTCCATATTTGTTTAAATTCTCAGGTTAAGAATACTATATTGTAAGTGTGTCTGTAAGTATGTAAGTTGTCCCTTTCAAATTGAAAGCATTTTTATGAATTAGTGCCTCAAGCTTTTATAAAATCTTATTTAAATAAAAAACAAATATTATTTACTCTTATAATCCCGGCTATAGGATTACTTTTTAAAGGAGTTTTAGAAATTTTAGGAATGAAATGCCCCCAAAAAACCAATGCTGGAAGGCAAAAAGCTTCTTAGAAGATTAATAGAAGATTTATTTTAATTTTTTTAAACTTTATGAGTAAAATCTCAAATTAATTATTCATCCTAGACTTGCAGAAAAGTCAATAGATGTCGCGTATTAAAAATAAAATGGATAAAAAAAATTATCCAGACAATATCTAGATTGCATTTAGTTCGAGTTGAATCTTGCAATCATATATAAAGATAGCAGCCAATAATACGTGCGTTAAGAAAATGAAGATAATGTTGGTAGTTCTTAGTCGAAGTATGATACAGTTAAAAGTGACCGAATTTCATATGGGTTCCGTAGCTCAATCGGTAGAGCTCTTGCCATGTAAGCAAAGGGTCCTGGGTTCGTGAACCAGCGGAGCCAATATCTTTTCTGATTTTTCTGTCTCAGATTTTCGATTGAGTTTCGCTAATATTGTCTTCATTTAATTAAAGATTATTAGAAGTTTCTTAGAAGAAACTTTACCAAATGTATCCATGGCAGAAAAAGAGAAGGTAAAAAAATTGCTAATTTTGCTAAATTTAATTACAGATTCTTTAAAGACAGAGTTTAATAAAATAGATCCCAGAGAAAAGAAAGTACTAAAAAAGTATCTACAAACCAAATTGTAAATAAACAAAAATTAAAAATAGCTATTTCGATAGTGATTCAAATTAATAAATTTTTAAATGTTTTAAACAGTGCCTGTTCTTTAATTTCTAAAGATTAGTTGAATATTGTGTTAGGTACTTAAAATTGGGAAGCTGATAATTTTATTGAAAAAACATTAATTAATACTCATTAATCATAATTTTAAACCCTTCCAATAGATACAAGTATTTGGGTCGTGAGTTTATGTATGTTTGTAATACTATATACATACAATAAATAAAAAATAAAGGATAATTACGTACATTTAAAAAAGACAATATTTTTTTAAATAAATAAATAATACAAAATAAATAAAAATAAATTTAAAAATTTTGTTTTGTATATAACAGCTTTATGTTTACTATTTAGTTACATCTTAGGACTATTTCGTAACAATATTTCGTAACAACCTTTTCGTTACGTACATTTATTTTGAGAAATACTCATATATATTCAGTTACATCTATTTCTAAGTCAGTTTCTTTTTCCAAAGGTGTAAGCGAATTTTTAATATCAGTTAACGTCTGAGATATATTTTTAAACCTAAACAATTTTCTGACTCTAATTTTTTTCTCTGACTCCACAATTTGTGAGTATGAAATATGGTAATTTGTGCCCGATAATCTTCTATACAAACTAAATCGTTTTTCGAGCTTGTCGGTTTGAAATTTTCCTGACAAAACTTAGAAAATTGGAAAATTGGCAAACGAAAATTCTATTAATTTTATAAAAGTTAAAACACTGTGATTTAAAGCATTAAAAGTGTCCCTCGAAAATAATGTACCACTTGGCAAATTATTCCATTTATCTAACCAGTCAGCAATTTTTTTTAAATACAACAGTTTCTCATCATTTACCCCCAGTATGGGTGTACAAAATTCATTTCGTTTTATTTTACCCTTCATTGTAGTTTTAACATTCAAAATATCCCACCAATTTCTTATTATTTGTAAAAACATAGCCGTTTCTTTAAATTCATCAATACAATGCAAAGCAGCAATAGTGGTACAATGAAATATATTATCAACTAAAATCACTTTCTGCCTTTCGAAGCATGTTGGATACAGAGATTTATAATTTAATTTGAATGCCTTCTTAACTGTACTGTTGCTTTCTATGTTATATATATCTCTCAGATCTTGAAGTCGGGCATGTCTTATTATTGAGTTGTCGTCAAAATCTGGATATGAGAGTGTTTTCTTATAATCTTTTAAATTGATCCAATTATTTCTAATATTTTCAAATATGTGCACAAAATCATAAAACATAAAAATTGGCATATTAGTGTGTAAAGGATTAACAAAATTATCCGAGGGAGATATTTTTTTGAACATATTTTGGTTCACAAAATTCAAAACATTCAAGGTGATTGTTTTCAAATCACTGCCAGTAATGGAATTAACTGGCATCAGTCGAACAACTTCTTTAAAACCACCAAAACATGAAGTGATCATAAAACATTGCACTGTTTTGGCTATTTTGGAGGAATCATTTGATGCAAAACCTGCAAGTTTATTGGATTTATAAGTAATACAACTACTTATGTAAATTTCATCTATCAATAAGGAAACAAACTTTTCACGCTCCGAAAGCTCCTTTGATATATTTTTAAAATATAAATTATTTGAAGAATCAGGTGAAACATCAAACGACCAAGAAATGCTTTGTAAATACCTTTTATGTGGCAAAATAAAAAAATCTTTAATTAATCTGTAACATATGGGAGACCTCGAGTACATCATGAAAGCAGAGATTAAAGTGGTAGTACTATATCATCTCCTTTTTGATGTTAATAAACTAACCTGATCTAAGAGTAGTTCCAAAGAGGTTTTATATTGATATTCAAGACTACTGGCAGCGTCTAGTGCGGACTTTAAATAAACATGAGCTTTTAATAAGTGATTATTTACAGTATGCTGACCATCGTCTTAACAACGAATATTATCATCTATATTAATAGTATGATATCGTACCAACAAATTTTCTAATTGTGACCATAAACTCAAAATCATAGTTTTGGGGAATAACCACTTCAATTCACCATGAGAAAGTTCATTTGTTCCAACAAATACTTTGACATTCAGATGATGGTCAACTACAACTTGAGAACTTAAATATAAATGTTTATCTACATTGTCAAAGTTTGTGACGTAAAAATATGTCCTGTCATTTATACTTTTTACATTCCACTCACTGAGTTTAATTTAATTTTTTGAGCTATAATTTCCTTTTTATCAAAATGATTGATGCAAACGGCAGCGAAAGCACCTGGAATCCAATTTTTGCGAGGAATAGCCCTGATCCATGACTGTCTTCTTTCTTCCTCCGTTGGAAATTTGAAGATGGTAACTGCACCTTCCTTCTTCAGTGAACTGGCGTAATTTAGAAGTGTGTCGTTCCGGCCGGAACGAATCCAATGATTCCGAGTCCGAATGCGTTTGATTCGTTCCGAGTCCGTAAAATGTTATGAATCGATTCCGGAGTCGCTCGCACTCGGGAACGAGTGACAGAGTGAGAGTAAAGGAATCACTAACGGGAGGAGGTACGCAGCGCGGGCCGGGCGGCGTTGATTTGCTCTAGCAGGGCGGTCTTACTCTCTCACTCGGGAACGAGTGAGAGAGTGAGAGTACAGGAGCCACTCAAGGGAAGAGGTGCACGGCGCGGGCCGGGGCACAGTGTACCGCTCTAACCGGTCACGAAAACATTTTTCAAAAAGAAATAGCATTATCTCGTAGTCAAAATATTGCAAAGAGCATTGCTTTTTTCCTTTTGTGGGAGCAAATTTGCTTTCCGGGAAGTTTGCGCCGGCGATAATTACTTGTTTTATGAAGATCATTTTTTAAACACAAGGTTCAAGGACTCCATTGTTCGTGAATTTCAAATATAACGTAAATATTATCTTACACGGTTCTCATAAAGCCGTCAAATGACATCACTCATCTCAAACAGATTATTATTAGCTATATAAAGATAAGATTTCTCGAAATAATAATCTCGCAATATACAATAACATGTTAATGTAAACACACACGCCCAGCTGGCGGCAATGGCTCGACACTAAAACATAAACACATTGAAGCGCATCACGAGGTGGCAAAAAAGTTCGATGTTCGATGAGATTTGAAAGGGTCATTGTGATAGAAAATGTAACTAAAAAATAAATGTAATAAAAATGCTTTACTGTTAAAGAAGGACATTGTAGAAAACATTCGGTTTTTTTAAATTAATATTTTACTTCGAACATTTACTAGTAAATTAACTCCCGCTTTTGTTGAGAACACCAGATGGTGAGTACCATTTAAATAATAATAAAAATATCATATATTGAAAAGCAAAAACCTTATTGTGTTTAATTTTTTAACTCCCCAATGGGTTACAATGATATAATATTACAGTTGACAGCATTTATTTTTAGGTCAAGAATAAATCACTGTTTAAATTACTTTAAATCACTCATTAATTGTTTCCGATTCCATGTAATTAAACTGAAGTAAAGTTTGTTTACAACTCCTACTTTTACTCCTCGTATGTTATTATGATTTCCCAACTCCGTAACATTCCACGATTCCACCGAGTACGGCGAGTCCAGCTGAATCAACTCTCAGTATTAAATCAGCAGGAGTCAAACTGAGTTTGGTTCCGGCCGATTCGACGACTCCGGCTGAGCGCCACAATGAGTTTGAGTCCGGCGGAATCAGCAGGAGCCAAACTGAGTTTGGTTCCGGCCGATTCAACGACTCCGGCGGAGCAACACAATGAGTTTGATTCGGCGAGTCCGGTGGAATCGCCGGAATCAAAGGAGCGAGTCCAGTGAATCGAGTCCACTCAGTCGAATACGGGTCCGGAATCGATTCCGTAAAATAAGAGAATCGACACACTTCTAGCGTAATTAGCTTTGCATCCCGGAACACAGCACTTATGAGGCATCTGAAAATAATATTCACTAATAAATATATTACGTTTTTTCAAAACAAATCAAATTTCACTTTGAAAACAAATCAACAATCGAGTTGAAACGAAGTGTCATTTCCAAGTGCCCACTATAAACTGTATAAACGTGGCGGCTTATGGATTAATTACTCCATTATTCTGTCAGAAAGCTCTACACATGTTATTACATAGTAAAATTATGTAGATTATATTATATTATATAGTAAATCACACAATTTGTAATGATAATCGATACAGCTCCAAAGCTAAGCCATCATCCGTCATTATGAAAAATTGTTGAAAGCATTATTACTACGTTAAAATCGTAAATATATTTAAAATGTCTTACCTTAACGATCGTATATCACCAACAACGTATTATTTTACAAAAAGAAGAATAAATATTGCAGAAACGTGATGAAAAATGTTAAAAAAAACTGCTTCAATCAGAGCACACACTCCTCGGTCGCCTACAATATCCGTACTGGCGCATAGAAAAAAGCAATCACGAAGTCCCAAAAACAGGACTCTTTGAATGTCAGTTGGTTTTCTACAGCACGGCCTGTAAATAAAGATGGCGGTGGAAATAATGAACACTAGAGACATCTAGGTAATTTTATAAGATAAAAAATTCATTTTAATTCCTTGTGTTCACAGATAATCCAAGACTTGGACAAGAAAAAATCGAGATTGAGATCGAGCAACTTACCGATGGTGATAATTTAGACACATTCTGGAATGATGATTCAATGAATAGCGACAAAGAAGAAGATCAGAAACATAATGTGCAAGAATTGAAAGACTGCAAGAGGTTAGAATGGACCGAACAGGAACCACTGAAAAACAACTTTAAGCATAAAAATAAAGGCGTCAAACGAATAGAATGGATAGACCAACCACAATACCCAAAACCAACTACCTTCAGACTTCCCAGATTTAAAGCAGACTCAAGAGAGTGCCCGGTTTGTGAAAAAGTGTTTCCGAGTCGGGAGAAATTGCGGCAGCATTTTGAATATCACTTTCCTCGATTTCTGTGCCACCTTTGCGGGAAGGTTTTCGCTAAAAAAATGACATACATTTCACATTTAGAAAGGCACGAAGCCCAAAGCTTTCCGTGCTTGCGATGCAACAAGTCATACGCGAATAAAAACAATTTACGGCAGCACGAAATGACAGTGCATAACAATAAGCCGTTGTATGCTTGCCCTAAATGTCAAGTTAGATTTACTAGCGCACACACTAGGAAAGAGCACTTGCTGAAGGAGCATGGAATATGGACTAACCAGTACACTTGTCCCGAGTGTTCGACGAAGTGCCACACACCCGGCAAACTGGACCAACATGTGAGGAATGTGCATCGTAAAGAGAAGAATGTAATCTGTCCCGAATGCGGTGCATTATTCTTCGGCAAAAAAGAATTACAAAGGCATTCACTCTCACACAGTGGTGAGTTATTATTGCCATATGTACCTCTTTAGATGATAGCTTTTACTGTGGTGATAAATCCATGGAAGTGTAATCTATTCCCATGTCTCCAATATAAATAAGACCTTACTTTTACTAGGCCCTAATAATTTCCCTCTCCCCTACATCATCTTGAGAGATGCTGTGTGGAGGTAAAATTGACGAGTAATTAAAGTTGATTTTCTGTTCAAGAAAGAATTTCATTGTTTGAAAATTTCACTAGAAGTAAGTAAAAATTTATCTAATTATAAAGTGATTAAATCAATATCTCTACTTCTATCTAGTGAGAGATAGATAACTGGTGCCCTCAATTATTATTATTAACTAGCTGGTTCCCGGCATGCGTTGCTATGCTATTTAATAAAGAAATTGTTTCTCCCTGCGTGTCCTTTCCCATTCGTCCCGTTCCCCTTCCGCCTCCCCTTTTTTTTCCCGTTCCCACTCCGTCACCTCCACCTTCCCTCTCCCCACTCCACTCCCCCCCCCTTCTCCCGTCCCCCCCTCCCAGGTTCCCCTCCCCCATCTCTCCCTCCCTCCCGCTTTCCATAGCAATAGCCGCTTCCTCGTGTGCCACCAATAGCATTTTTTTTATACAAATTTCATAATGCCAGAGCTCACCGGAAGTTTTATAAAAACCTTGTCCTGACAATAACGAACACACAAAAAAAATTATCCAATTTGGTGCAGTCGTTCGAAAGTTATGCGCTTAGCAACACATTCAGCGATTCATTTTTATATTATAGACTAGCTTTTTTCCACGGCTTCGCTCGCATGGTATTAGGGGTTTCCCACTCCGTTTCACTCGGTTTCACCTCCACCTTCCCTCTCCCCACTCCACTCCCCCCCCCCCCTTCCCCCGTCCCGCGAACCTCCCTCCCCCTCGCTGGTTCCCCTCCCCCATCTCTCCCTCCCTCCCGCTTTCCATAGCAATAGCCGCTTTCCCGTGTGCCACCAATAGCATTTTTTTTATACAAATTTCATAATGCCAGAGCTCACCGGAAGTTTTATAAAAACCTTGTCCTGACAATAACGAACTCACAAAAAAAGTAATTATCCAATTTAGTGCAGTCGTTCGAAAGTTATGCGCTTAGCAACACATTCAGCGATTCATTTTCATATTATAGATAACCCCTCAGTCCTTAACCCCTCCGCAACGTAAGCAGATATAAGCGTTAGAAATGGGAACCTTTATTGGATAACAACACCTCTGCCATAGGTCACCCCAAGTGGTTCGCTACGATGGGTGATTTAGCAGAGGTGCCCGGGTTCATGGGGTGAGGTTTGTCTAGGTCTTGGAGGCGGATGACCAGGACATATTGAACCCCAGATTACTACCCACCCCCCCTTTTCCTTCCCAGAACTCTCCTCTCCTTCCTTTCCTTAAAAAAACCCTCCGCACAGCATCCCCAAGATGACATAGGCCCTGAGGGAAATGATTTTCCTCAGAGCCTCCTGTGTGGAGCTTATGTAAAAAAAAAAAAATAGGATAGCAGTCAAGTACAATAAGCGTGTTTATACGTCAGCGCGTGTGTCTCCATAGAAATCGTTCTAACTCCGTTATTGTTTTAGTTACATCCCTAAAACAAAAAGTAAAAGGTCGATAGTAGATCAAGCTGTACATCACTATCAAGTTGTCTATAGAAATACATAACAGGAATCAGCTGTCAGTCGCGTAATTGACAAAAATATTTACCCGCTCAAATTTACTACCGGAGGCTCCACCGCAATCCACATTTTAAATTTTTATTAAATATTTTTATATGAAATGATAAAAAGGTGAGGTAACAAAAGTGTTTATTACACATATATACAATAGAATATGTATTGTTGTTTACATAATCTGTGATTTTAGTACCGTTTTCACATAAAAACATCCTTTGAGTCATTTTTAACCTATTTTTAATGTTTGCGTTCTAGATTTTAATATTTACAAATGCTAATATTTATTTGTAATATAATAATTTGAAAGTTTGTTTTGTAACCTTTCTAAAACAGTTTTTACTATTCGGATACGCTCAGAAATGTTTCATTTATAGAGCTTTAATTGTGAAGCGGTAATAACAAAAAGTTTTCGTAAAATGTCATTTCGTTAGAGACAGTTAAAGTGCTTATGTAAAAAAAAAAATTGCCATTTTCGGAGGGGTTAACCGTATTCTGTCAGTAGGTCAGAATATTTACTCTTTGCATTTAATAAATCCAATATTTGTGAATGTATCCGAAAACAAAAATTTGATTTTGAAAGTGATGAAATACGCTTTCAAATTTTATTATTAGAAATAACCATGTAATTTTCAAAACATAAAATTTTTTAATGTAAATCTTAGAAAGTTTTAAAAATGGCTCATCTTATGCTTTTTCTAACTAAATTTACTGGGAACGAAAAAAAATATAAATACTATTTTATTAGGCAAATGTATTATAAACATTATCATCTACGAACTTTTTTGTCACATATTTAAAAGAATTCACGAAGTTTCATAATTTTTTTTAAATTGCTGTTCGGAAACTTTGGTTTCATAAAGGTGCACCTTTTAATTTTTTTGTGTTCAACTTTTAGATTTGAATATATAGCTTTGTGTTTTCTCTTTCCAAAACCTTTTAGATCAATTTTATCACGATAGTAAGCGAGACAACGATTTCTACGAGACCTGTATGAGTTGTTCCGAAAAGGGAACAAATTAACCTGAGGTGTTATTATTATGTGCTAGTCATTTTCCAAATTCTCATTTTTAGATATCCGCAAATACATCTGTGACATCTGCGGCAAGGCCTTCAAGAACCGGATACATGTTCGGTATCACCTCGCCATCCACTACAACATCCGGGATCACAAGTGCTTACTGTGCGATGCGGCCTTCGTGCAGAAAACTTCTCTCAAGATGCAAATGAATTCCCGCCACAAAAATATATTCTCCAATAGTTAGGCTGTCCAAAGAGGAACATCCAGGTCAGGGGGGCCAGTCTCAGGAGTCGCCCTTTCATCATCATCATTAGGTCTGCGGTCCCTCGTCCTTCCCGTCCTGCTCCAATCCTCTTCCATGCAGTCTATCCACCTCGTCTTTGGTCTGCCTCTGTGTCGCTTCCACTGGGGCACCCACACAGTCATACTTTTTGGCATCCTGTCACCTGGCATTCTTGAGACTCTAAAAGATGTGGGGAAGGGGAAAATTGGGAAGAAACTGGCTACTCCATTCTGGTCACTGAAGATATTTCAAGCAATGGTTCGATTTTTAATAGTGGTCCCTCACCAGGGCGATATTGAGAGTAATCTGCCACTCGGTAATGTGGCACTGATACACAAAATATTATTGTGTTAAATTATTATCATGAAAATGTGATTCTGGCGTACAATCTCACAAGACGAAAGCTAATTTTAATTCTACGTAATCGAAATTTAGAATGAAATATTTTCCACTGTGCATATTAACCGTTGCCAGCGATCTCCAAAAATTACCATTATTAATTCTGTTTTTCATAATTACGCGCCTTATTCTGTATCCCACGAAGTCGGCTACAATCGTATCTAGCTTCGTTTGTATCAGGTCTGGGATACCAACATAATAGTGACATAATGGCGTAGTATCGGTTCACGAAGTGACATTTTATTTATACTTTGAACGGCTGAATCTCCCTCAATTTTGCCGAGCGCACTTTAATTTCTTTTTTATTCAACTTCTCCACACTTTTCTCATCTAGAAAGTGCCTTTTTATTGAATTCCCAGACATTGGCAGGATCTGCATTTTAGCCCATGGCCCTCTTCCTCGTTTATATAATCTTTGTCAAAAATATAAACAGTGTTATTGAATTCTGCAGGTGCAAGATGGTGTTATTCCACCATTATATTTATGTATCATTTATATCATCGAGTAAATGAACGGTGTTCTCCTTTTGCAGAGGAGAAGAACTTCATTTGTGACCTGTGCGGTAAGGCATTCAAGAGTCGGGTAAGTATTCAAAAGCACCTGCAGATTCACTACAACATTCGGGAAAATCCGTGTCCCTTCTGCGACGCGGCCTTCGTCCAGACTGCTTCGCTCCGATACCACGTGAGGACTCACCACAAAGAAATCGCATCCATCAGCAAAAAAACTAGGATGAAGGAAGACACCAAAAAGCCTGAGGTTGTCTATACTATTATTTATCATGAAGACGAGGGTACAAAAGTTGAAGACGTAATAATGTAATATCTACATAATAAAAATACACAGAAAATTATTTTTCCTGCGTTTTTGTAAAAATATCACCACGGGAGCACTGCTTACGCAATATATATGGGATTGGTTAGGTATGCATTCGCAATGACTTAAGTAATATTTGTATCCTTATTTACACATATTTTAATATTTTTTGAATTTTTATTTTTAATTTTTTCTTTACTTTAATCCTATATGTAAACAAATTTAAAGAAATTAATTCATTTGAACATATGGTTCAAAAGTTACAATAGATTTAGTACACCAATGCAGGTTTTCAATTTTTGGTACAAAATTAATTCAGTGGTGAGGGCCAATTTTTTAAACGACTTCGAAAAGGAGGAGGTTCTCAATTCGACTGTATTTTTTTTTTTTTTTTTTTTTATGTTTGTTACCTCAGAACTTTCAACTGGGTGAACCGATATTGATGATTCTTTTTTTATTTGAAAGATCATGCTTCCCGTGTGGTCCCATTTTAATTTGGTCCAGTTCTGACAATGGCATCCATGAGAAAATCATACAAGTCTTAAATTTGCATCAAGTATGTGCGCGACAAATGGACGAATAACTCAATATCACGCCAACCGATTTCGATGATTCTTTTTTTATTGGAAAGGATGTGCTTCAAGGGTAGTTTGATGAGAGTTTGGTTAGGTTCTGATTATGGGATCCATGACAAAGTAACGGAACTCTCCAATTCTGAAGAACAAATTTACGATACTCGGCCGAATCTTAATCGAATTAGTTAGTGTACTTCAGATTCACTAAAAATCAAAAAATAAACAAAAATTTTAACAAAACAAAAAAAACGACTTCAAAAAATGCACTAAAAATTAAAAAATAATTTCGTATTCTTCTACAACTTTATAATCAACTTACCTTTTCTACTCATCAATACGTAGGTACGATTGTTATTTTTGGAGTCGGTGTCAACCAAGGTACCCGCGGCCCGGCGTGTTCACTTGACAGCTCCTCTCCCGCCGACACCGACTCCAAAAATAATAATCGTACCTACATATTGATGAGTAGAAAAGGTAAGTTGATTATAAAATTGTAGAAGAATACGAAATTATTTTTTTAATTTTTAGTGCATTTTTTGAAGTCGTTTTTTTGTTTTGTTAAAATTTTTGTTTATTAGCTCTTTAATTCTGTGGCCAATGGGTTAAATATGTTTATTTTCAGTAAATACAATTGATAATAAATAACACATAAGACAATAGAAATAACACAAAAACTAAGGTAGGCTAAAGTTCGGTGTTTGGGAGAAATTCCTAAAAAATAAAACTAGTTATTTTTATACTAATTTGGGGTCAGGGAATCCGAATCTGAAAGAATTATGCGGCGGCAAGCAATATTAACTGAATTACACGACTTTAAAAAATTTTATACACATACAGGAAAATAGCCATTTTGGAAGTATTCTGATTCCTAGAAAATCAAACTAGTTATTTTTATACTAACTATGGGCCGGGGAATCCGAATCTGAAAGAATTAGGCGGCGGCAAGCAATATTAACTGAATTACAAGACTTTGAAATTTTCTACACACACACACATGAAAATATTCATTTCGGAAACATTTTGACACACGCAGTACGAAAATCATAGAAAAACAAGATAACATAGATGTTTTTACCACACAAAATTAAGTGTTGCCATTAAGCAGTAATATCAATAATGTAAAATAACATGTTTATATTTTAAGTACTTATTTTTTATAAATTTTACTCACTTTTGTATCACAAACCATGTTACATAAACCCAGCGTAGCTGCTAAACTACTTGAAAACAGGGATGTTTTTTTGCCGTGACGCGAGCAGGCGGTATAAAGGGGGCACAAACCATGTTACACAAACCTAGCGTAGCCGCTAAACTACTTGAAAACAGGGATGTTTTTTTGCCGTGACGCGAGCAGGCGGTATAAAGGGGCACAAACCATGTTACACAAACCTAGCGTAGCCGCTAAACTACTTGAAAACGGGGATGTTTTTTTGCCGTGACGCGAGCAGGCGGTATAAAGGGGCACAAACCATGTTACACAAACCTAGCGTAGCCGCTAAACTACTTGAAAACAGGGATGTTTTTTTGCCGTGACGCGAGCAGGCGGTATAAAGGGGCACAAACCATGTTACACAAACCTAGCGTAGCCGCTAAACTACTTGAAAACAGGGATGTTTTTTTGCCGTGACGCGAGCAGGCGGTATAAAGGGGCACAAACCATGTTACACAAACCTAGCGTAGCCGCTAAACTACTTGAAAACAGGGATGTTTTTTTGCCGTGACGCGAGCAGGCGGTATAAAGGGGCACAAACCATGTTACACAAACCTAGCGTTAGGTTAGGTTAGGTTAGGGACGCGAGCAGGCGGTATAAAGGGGCACAAACCATGTTACACAAACTACTTTTACGTTATTGATATAGGGATAAATATATTTGAGAGCTGGTAACACTGCCGGCACATGTTTTTCTATGATTTTCGTACTGCGTGTGTCAAAATGTTTCCGCAATGAATATTTTCATGTGTGTGTGTATAGAAAATTTTAAAGTCTTGTAATTCAGTTAATATTGCTTGCCGCCGCCTAATTCTTTCAGATTCGGATTCCCCGGCCCATAGTTAGTATAAAAATAACTAGTTTGATTTTCTAGGAATCAGAATACTTCCAAAATGGCTATTTTCCTGTATGTGTATAAAATTTTTTAAAGTCGTGTAATTCAGTTAATATTGCTTGCCGCCGCATAATTCTTTCAGATTCGGATTCCCCGACCCCAAATTAGTATAAAAATAACTAGTTTTATTTTTTAGGAATTTCTCCCAAACACCGAATTTTTTCCCTAAGGTAACCTAACCGACCTAACCTCAAATTAATTTACGGACGAATGCTGAATGTTGATGTCCTGGTCCTGGTACTGGTTCTGATCCTGGTCATCTTGTAGATACTCCACTGACCAGCTCTCTTCACCTTCACCGTCAGACTCCCATTCGACATCGGAAATGTCTCCTTCCAGTGCAATAGTTATTTCTTCATGTGACAAACCTCTAACAGCCATCTATAAAAATGATAACAATAAGTTATATATAGCCTACCGGAAAACATTAAAATAAATTAATTCATCTTGAAAGAATCAAATTAAAATACGTAAAACAATACAAAAGGCCAAAACAAGATCTCCACAAAAAAAACATCCACCAATGCACCACCACAGGATCATGAACGTTTTTAGCGAAAACAAAATGAAAAAGCAATGTTTTTGAATGGAAATCGTATTTATCGATCAGATAAAACATCTATATACAGTATAATAATTATTTTCAACAGAAAAATGCTATATCTTACCTTTAATGTTATGCAGAAAACCAAGATAAGTCAAATCGTTCTGTCACAAGACACCATTCGAATTCGAAATATTTTTTGTTGCCAGTACGCGATTTGTTATATACCTTACAAAACATATCTTTCACAAGCGATACGCAAAATACGGGGCTGTTTGTTTCATAAAATCAAGAGATATTAATTTTCATCCTTCAAATGACCTGACGACCTCCGTAGTCCAGTGGGTAAGACTCTTGACTCACAATCCGGAGATCGCAGGTTCGAACCCGGCATGCGCAAATAAATTTTATTTGATTAATTTGTGTTATTTCTCAATTAATTCATTTATTTATTTTTTATTTATTTTATTTTCTTTATTGGGAACATTTACAGGTTTATAACATTACATGCATTAGAAAACCACAAATTACAATAATTAGGTTATAAACCCAATAACTAATGTTCACATCATGCACCAATAATAATGAAAAAATCTATAGTTATTAAGTTTTTTTTTCTTACTTAATATTATATAGTAAGGAGCTAGATAAGCTGTCTAGGAATAACCTAGCTATACTGTCTAATAAATAAAGATACAGACAAGATAAGATAAGATAAAAAAAAAAAAAAAAACAGAAAAGTTGAAAAAATAACTAAATATATATTTATATATTCAGTCATTCCTTCAACCCTTCTATGTTTTCTATGTTTTTCTATATTATCTATAATAATAATGAAAATTGAAAAACACCAGATGTGATGTCGAAAACGTTATATGTAAACATATATTAAAAAAACAAGGAAAAGCAAAAAAAAGTGAAATGAAAGTAAAATAAAAGTAAATTAGTAAAATAAAGTGTGCCAGTTTTATGTTAGATTAAATAAGTATTTTTAAATAAGATAATAACAAACTAAAAATAAAAAACTGAAAAACATCAGACGTGTTTAAAAGCGTAAAGTGGAAAAACAATATACACTTACTTGTATACATTATTTTTAAAATTTCAATACAAAAAATACATAAGAAATTTATCAGTTTTGTTACAATGAATTAAGTTATTTGTTAATTGATGGATAATTATAAGACTCCATTAAGTATTTGTCTAAAAGTGCTTAAAGTACATGAAAAAATATCAGCATCGATAAATTTTTTGTTATAAAGATTGCAAGTTCTTAATAAGAAAGAATTTTGCCTGAGACTGGTTGAAGCACTTTCGATATGAAACAATGACTTGTCTCTAGTTTTCTTACTCGGGATTCTAATATTAATTGATGACAAAAGAGCTGGACAGTCAATATGACCACTCAAGACTTTGTATAAGTAAGTTATATCCGCGATGTCTCTCCTACTTTTTAGAGTTTTAAGTCCATAGTGTTTTATAGAGCTGTCCATGTCATAATAACGCACATGACTCTTAAAGTTCAAATGGTGTACAAATTTTCTTTGGACAGCTTCTATGCGCTTTGTGTGTATATTATACAGCGGATTCCATACAGGAGAAGCATATTCAAGATGACTACGAACATAGGAGTAATACAATATTTTGAGGGTATGGATATTGGTGAACTCTTTTCCAATACGGAATAAAAATCCTAACATGCTCATGGATTTCTTAACAATACTATCCACATGTGCCTTAAACGAAAGTTTATTGTCAATAAGAACACCGAGGTCTCGAATTTGATTGAGTTTTTTAAGTGCTTGACTGTTTGTAATATGATAATCATGTTCGATTGTTTTTTGGTTTTTTGTAAAGGTAATAACGTAACATTTGTCGGTATTCAAGTGGAGATAGTTGACAGTACAATAATTATTAAGTCTATTAAGATCTTCTTGAAGTTTATAGCAGTCAGAAATAGAGTTGATAGAAAGAAATATTTTCATGTCATCAGCAAAGAGCAAAACTTTAGAATGCTTAAAGCATTTTACAATGTCATTGATAAATATAGTGAAAAGCAATGGTCCCAGATGAGACCCTTGTGGGACACCTGAAGGTACATTGACAATTTCAGAATTAAAACCATTCACTGCTATTATCTGGGAACGTTTGTCAAGATAGGAGACTAGCCATCGGTACAAATCACCATGTATTCCTAAAGCTAACAGTTTTGACAAGAGTAGACTATGGTTGATTCTGTCAAATGCCTTGGAGAAATCTGTATACACTGCGTCCACTTGGATTCGTTTATCCATTGATTTAGAAATAAATTCAGTAAATACAGCAAGATTGGATAGAGTTGATCTTTTTTCATAAAGCCATGTTGGTTCTCAGTTATTACAGACTGAACACAGTCATACAGTTGTTCATGAACAATTTTTTCAAAAATCTTACTAAAGATAGATAATTTTGATATTGGACGATAGTTCTGAGCGTCGTTCTTAGACCCAGATTTGAATACTGGCATAATGAGCGCACATTTCCATTGATCTGGAAAGACGCCTTCTTTCAAAGATAATTGAAAAAGTAATACTAGAGGTTTCGATATTTCTTTGACGCACATTTTTATAAAATGAGATGGTATTTTATCAAAACCTTCGCCCAACGACCAAGAGATGTCATTTATTATTTTTTCTATTTTTTCCTTGGAAACTGAAATAGAACAACTGAAATTTAAAATAATATATAGTATATTTGCGGCATGTTCCAGAGTGGAAGATACTATCAGTATCGCCCTGGTGTAAGACCACCATTCAGAATTGAAACGTTGCTTAAAAATGGCTTTAGCCGTGTTTGGTGACCAGATCTGAATAGCCAGGTACTTCCCAGTCCTCCTCTTCCCCACCTCCTTCCCCCCCCTCACTACCTTCAGCCTCACAACATACCTCAATTGGGGATGCCATAGTCTCACTGGCTCCAGACGGGAGCAGTTGAGATTCTTGTGCACTGTAAAAAAAAAATCCCTTTCTTCAAGTTCTTGTGGTACATTTAGAAAATCAAAACCAAAACACATTGAAGCTGTATGCATCAGATGTTCTCTGAAATGAAAAAAAAAAATTCTACAACTTCAAGAGTCCACCAATTTTTCCAATTGTGAAGGCACAAGTCGTTGCAGCAAGTTTTTGTACAATAAAAATAAATCCTCAAATAAGAAGTGTGTGAGTGCTCCGTGTATACGATGTAATAAAAAAATTAAAAAATATATGGAATCACAAAACCCCCAAAAATACCCCTAAACATATTAAACCAGTAAAAAAATCCCATCTCACTTATTTTACCCCTAAGTTGGCAACCCTGAGCGAGAGATGGTGAAAATCAAAATTACAAACCTATCTTTACAGCTCCATCTATGAAACTTTATCTATGAGTTTTTAGCACTTTGACGTCACGGACCACGGTTGAAAAATTTGAACGAAAATATATGCCCTGCGGGTGCGATACTGAATAGAAATTTCCGAACGTGTGCGCCGGCACAAACAAAATGTATGCAAGCGCTGCGTTCCGCATGACGTCATTAGGTTTTTTCCACTAGGTTTCTCCGAACGCGCCGGCTTGCATTCGAAACGTACGTACGGAATTTGTTCCGTTCGGAAAAAAAGCGAACATGTGCGTCAGTTAATGTATTTTCTACTGATTCCATGCATTCGGATGTCCGAATACGGAAAAATTCGGAAATCGAACACGGAAAACGTGTGTCTGCGACCAGCCTAAACCGTAATGATAGTGATACGCCCGCGCCTTATGGCGGGGTCAAATTAAAACCATAATCTTAAAATTAAGGAGGAACAAAATTAAAAAGCTACTAGTTTAAGAAACGACACATTTATTCTATTAGGACACAAAAGGCAGGTGTTAATTATTAACCTAGTGTTAGTCTTAAAATTACTTAATTAATTAGTCTTAAAATTAGAAAGTCTGTTTGCTTAATTCTACGGTAAAGTCTTTGTTCAGAGTCTAATCACTTCGGTGGTTAATATAAATAAAATGTTCAGTCACTTCCCTTTGGTTGCTGATGATGGAGTCTCCGCGTACGAACACTGTCATTAGGCACTTTACACTTAGTTTTTTTTTTTTTTTTTTTCACTGGTTATTGCACAGGTAGAGTTGCAAGAGTTATTTGTAGTGAAAATTTGTGCAAAGTGGAAATTGCACAAATCCTTGGTCGGAATTTTCGCGGTCACTTGATTAGACTTCCTGGTAGAAGTTCGCGAACGTATCGGCGGTTCCTGGTCGAAATCCGTGAGCGTGTCTGGTAATTTCCCTGGTCGGGAAATTCTTCAACTGTTTTTTTTATCCCTGGTTGGGATTCGGTTCCCGGCGGTTCGTGACGCTCCGAGGACGGAGCGGCGTACTATCCCCTGGCCGGGTAATTGGTAACTGGCTTCGTGGTGAAATTCTCCCTCGTGGCTCTTGGGTAAACCTTCAGAACTAATTCCATCGGCGGCAGCGGCAAGGGTCAAACGAAGAGGTTTATGGCCCTTCGCTCGGCTCGGCGCGGCGATTGGGTTTTATTAGTCCTTGCCGAAATAAGTTCTAACTTTCCAAATTTTTATTGCGGTCCCGCTTTGCTTTCGCCGCTCGCTTAAGCTCCTTGTGTCTACCGCCAACATCTAAGCTAGCGACCTTATTGTAAATGGTACACATTTGTTCAGTTCCGTGAATTTTTGGCATTAAAATACATAAAGGTATATCAATAGCATAGCAGAACTTGTTTTTATAAATTAAATACATAAAAGAAATTGAAAAAAGGAGTTCTACAAAATAATTTATTTATTTATTTATTTACGCCCTTTTACGGGGCTTTTACATAATATTGATTACCATAAAAAAATGTTTCAACTTTGACTACCCTACCCTGACTACCCATCACTAGCTTATGTATTATTTCTATGGAATCTTTATAGTTTTTTTTTATTGTTTTGGCCATTTATTTATGGTTTTGGCTTTTGACAGCTCGGATATGGCTCAGGATTTGTCGTCGAAATTGTTTTGATATTTTAAATAATTCACTTTGACAGGCGTTAATACAAAAAAAAATATATTTGAAGATGTCTTCCAATTCCTTTCATTCGTATGTATATAAATTACTTCTCTTACTAAAGTTAAAAATGATTCTCATAATATAAACTTCAGTTGTGATTAAAAATAATGAAATAATAACAATTGGATAATTTGTACAGCGCCGTTTTTGTGAAAAATCAACTCAAGGGCTCTGTACAATTGGGAGGAATGCAGATCCGGGCACAGTTTGGAAATTTAATAAAAAGGCACTTTCTAGATGAGAAAAGTGTGGAAAAGCTGAATAAAACAAAAATTAAGGCGCGCTCGGCAAAATTGAGGGAGATACAACCGTTCAAAGTATTTAAAATTTCACTTTACAAACTGATATTGACAGTTCGCCCGCGTCCGCCCGCCATTTTTTTTATAACCTAATACGCTAAACATGGTTTGTGATACAAAAAAAGTGCCCCTTTATAGCGCCTGCTCACGTCAAGGCAAGAAAAACATCCCAGTTTTCAAGTGGTTTAGCGGCTACGCTAGGTTTGTGTAACATGGTTTGTGATTCTGGCGTACTATCAATTCTGTATTAGGTCTGGGATCCAACATACCTAAGCGGTGAAAACATGGCGAACGAACAACGAACTGTCAATATCAGTTCGCCAAGTAAATTTTTAAATACTTTGAACGGTTGTATCTCCCTCAATTTTGCCGAGCGCGCCTTAATTTTTGTTTTATTCAGCTTTTCCACACTTTTCTCATCTAGAAAGTGCCTTTTTATTAAATTTCCAAACTGTGCCCGGATCTGCATTCCTCCCAATAATGTATATTATCGTCAATTTCTTAAATTTAAAAATACCAAAATGTCATTTTTCAATGACTTCCATGTTGTTATCTTTATTTTAAAAAACAGCCTACGTTTTTAAATGGTTTGTCTAGCGGGCTTGTGAATATTATCTTTATTTTAAAAAACAGCCTACGTTTTTAAATGGTTTGTCTGGCTACGCAGGGTTTGTCTAGCGGGCTTGTGTGACAGATTGGCCGCGCCATGTCAGTTCCCGAAGACGCGAAGTGAATTTTGATTTTACGCAATTGAAATTTAAAATGCATCATTTTCCGCCTCACCCAATGCAAAAAGTTTCCGAATTACGTAATTCTAACAATTATTCAACTTCTGCAAAGTGTTTTTTCGTGAAAAAGTGCATATTACCGCTGTAATTTGCACTTTGAAAAATGACATTTTCGTATTTTTAAATTTAAGAAATTAACGATAATATACATTTTTTTCAATATCCGCTCACGGAATTAATTACATCTAATTATTACCTACCTACTGGGGTAAAAATATATTTTTTAGTGTAAAATGAGCTGGTCCCGGTTTTGTATAAAATTAATAAACGTACTTACCTCGCAGGTCACTTCCGATAAACACACTTTTACATTGTAAATAATCCACAAGCCGCCGCATGCCGCTACACTTTGAATAGGCATAAATTTTGAAAAGTAAACTAAGTACTTTTAACAGGGTGGCCACAAGACCTGGAAAACCTGGAATTATCAGGGAATTTTACCGAACCTGGAATTATCAGGGAAATGTCATGGAATTTAAAAAAAAATTTATAATATCAGGGAATTCCAAAAATAAAACTAAATTCTTTATTTTGCGATTTGTGAAACCCCAAAGTTGTTTTATTGCGGTATTTTAAATAGGTACATAGTTATCTATGTCCTAATACAACCCTTATATATTCATAAACTTAAAATAACACATCTATACCAAATCAATCACATATCTTCGCAATTTAATTTTAAATGCCTTTATGCTCTCTTCCAATTTTATTTCTTCTGGTAATTCTCCAAATATCTTCAATGCTCCATACATCAATGGCTTTTGACTCTGTGTTTTTTTCCTGAAGGGGAGTCTTATTTCATTTCTTTTCCTCGTCTCGTGTTGTTGCTTTGTAGTTTTATCAATTTTATTAACTCCTTCAACATTTTCTTGACTGAAGTGTACCTATTTTTCTTCGATATAGTTCTCATAGATCTGTATTGTAGAATTGTCATTTGTTTCATTAATCCGTCGTTGGCTAAGAATAGAATGCTGCTACAGTAATTTATTTGTGGTACAATGAATGCGTTTTACACATTTTTACTGGAGACTATGTCAAGAAATCTTCTTATTCTTCCCAACCGCAAAATTTTTTTGGCAATTTTTTTTAATAATTGGTTTTGTATTTTGAGCGGAAGTCAATTTGGAGTCAATTATTACTCCCAAATATTTAATTTCAAATACTTCTTTCAAAACTTCACCGTCTATCGATATGTCTTTTTTGTTTGCTTTACTCGTTTTGTTTTTGTTTACATTCAATTTTTGTTTACTTTTCTTCAGCCATATTGATATATTATGTAGGTCTTCATTTAAATGATTCATTATGAGTTCATAATATTCTCCTGCTATATATATCAATGCGTCGTCTGCCATACTTTTACCATATCATTAATGTACATTATAAAAAGAATAGGTCCGAGAACAGACCCTTGTGGTACTCCCGATGTAATCTTCATTGGTTCGGAGATCGTCTCACCCACTTTTGTGGTTTGATATCTATTAGTTAAATAATCCTTGAACCGTTTCAATGCCTTTCCTTTTATTCCATTTTTAGATAGTTTTTTAATGATTATATCTCTATCTATTGTTTCAAAAGCTTGAAAAAAGTCTTCAGGCGAAATATCATAAATTTGTAACAAGTGTATTTTATTTTTAATAGATTATTGTGATGCAAAGAAATAATAAATGCTATAGATGACGGAATTCACTTTATTATTTATCTAACGAACAATATCCCCTTATATCAAATTAAACATATCAGGGAAAAATGTAGAAACTGCCCTAGAAAACCTGGAATTATCAGGGAATTTTGAAATCCGTTTTTTGTGGCCACCCTGTTTTAAACTTAATTACCAAAAGAAGCATCGGCTTCAGTCGGGGTAGATGGAAAAATATGCATTAAAATTCGATTTTCATTCAATCAAAGTTAAAAAATTCCTATAGGTATAAAACATCTGCATTGCCGCTATTTTTTTGTTGTTGTATGTATTTGACATTTGCGAAGTTTCATATCAAACTAAATACGCATGAATTACTTAGTTTACCTAAAATAAGAACCAAATAACCTATTTTGTGTGTGTAAATAGTTGTTTCTTGCAGCAATTGTTGAAATGAAGTGGGATTTCCATAATCCGTGCTTAAAAACGCGGCGGCTTATGGATTATTTAATGAAATTGCTTATATTTTTACACAATTAGTTATTTATAATGTCGCATACTGTGAAGGTGAAGGTGAAAGGTTTATACTTTTCACTCCTACTGATGTAATAGTTGGCTTTTATAATAATTAAATTGAATAAAAGAGTTATTAAATATTCTTATTAAGTGTGAACAGCGTTCCTAAAAAGTTATACAAATATGTTTTCTATGAATCCTTTTTTGTGTTTAGTTACAAACAAGAGTTTAATAGTTTGTATTTTCCACTCCCCCGGATGTAAGGGAACGTACCCATACTACGTGACACGTTTAGGGGGGGGGGGGTCTTCAAAATGTCACGCTCCATACAAATGAGCGGCGGGTTGCTTAGGATTTTGGTCACCGGGGGGGGGGGGGGGGGGGTTAAAAATTGCAAAAAGTTGGTCACGTAGTATGGGTACGTTCCCTAATAGTCGGCTTTTAAAGTAATTAAAGTTGAATCAAAGTGTTTATTAAATATTCTTATTAAGCTTGGCCAGCGGTCCTGAAAGATTATACAAGATCTAAAAAGTTACATACACATTTCTATGAATCCTTTTTTATGTTTAGTTACGAACAAGAGATGAAACTAAAAGAGATGACTCTGAAACCCAAAGAGTTGTTACTTCGGGTGCCGCCAGATGACACCTGTGTGTTCTGCGGTAGCTCGGACGAACTTTGGGACTTGCGCCCACAAGGAAGTTACCCACAGAACTCCAAGCGCGAGAACTATTCACTAATGTTACTGTCCTGCTTCAATATCAAGGTGACTAATTGTGATTTCAAGAAGAAAACATTGTGTTATTACCGCACAATAGTTCCAACTGCTCGCTGCCAGTGGGACTCTTGTGGGGTGTATTTTTAATGTTAGCATTTACACCAAAGGTTCCCAAACTTACTTTGTCCCTTTTATTAGACCTTTTAACGATTTTTTTTCCCTAGACTTTCCCTAGAATTTTCCTAAATCTATTAAGGCTGTCATACCAGCAAATCATAATTTCGATTCCGACTGCACCGCTCACACATCAGCCGTTGCAAGCGGACGTTTTTGGAACTAGATTTCGTTCCGCTAGAAGCCGGGTTTCACGTACCTATAGTTCACGCGAAGCTGGACCTACAGTATGGTTCAGATAAAGATGTTGAATTCTCGCTTCCAGAATTTTAATAAGTAGTAGTTATTTGTAATTTGTGTATTGAAGTGCGTAGACATAAATAGATACATAAACACAGTAGGTATAAAGTAGATACCTACACAAAAAAACAATTTGTTATATTTTTTTAATATTTTGGTTTTTGTTTTTTCATTTTATTTTACGGCCATTAGAGTGGAAGAATTGAAACGTTACTTGAAATGGCTTTAGCCGTGTTTAGTGACCAGATCTGAAAAGTCAGGTACTTCCCCACCTCCATCTTCCCTAACTCCTTCCCCTCCCCCACTACCTTCAGCCTTACAACATACCCCAATTGGGGGTGATAGTCCCACTGGCTCCAGACGGGAGCAGTTGGGACTCTTGTGCGGTATTCATGAAAAAAAGAGTACCTAATATTCTGTTGGATTGTAAAAAATATCTCATTTTGAAATATTTATTCGTGTGCATAATTTTTAATTTTATATTTATGTGAATACCGCACAAGAGACCCAAATGCTCCCGTCTGGAGCCAGTGAGACTATGACATGACTATAGGGTATAGTATGAGGCAGAAGGTGGTGGGGAAGGGCAGGAGATGGGGAAGAGGAAGCGAAGAATTACTTGGCTATTCAGATCTGGTCACCAAACACGGCCAAAGTAATTTTTAGCAACGTTTCAATTCTGAATGGTGGTCTTACACCAGGGCGATACTAAAGTATCTTCCACTCTGGAACGTGACGCAAATATATTATTTTTATATGAAATAACCCAAATTAGTCAAACAAAATTTATTTGCCCACGCCGGGATTCGATCCCACGACCTTCGGATTGCGAGTCAAGAGCCTTACCTCTTGACCACGCCGGCCGTCAATAAATAGTATCAGTAATTTGGAAGGCGGGTATGGGTACCGCCGTCCCGGGAACCATGTATTGGATTATCAACACCGTACGGGTAGCCCGGGTTCATGGGGCGAGGTTTGTCAGGATCTCGGCGGCGGTGGAATCTGCCCCACCAACTACGTAGAAGGCCGGATCGGGAGAGACCTTTTTTTACAATCGCTCGACACATTGCCTATCTCTTCTTTGGGGATGCTGTGTGAAGGTTCGTTTCAGGGAAAGGGAGGAGAGGATCTTCTGAGAAGGAAAGGGTATTAGGGGTGGGTAGAAATGTGGGGGTCAGCGTGTCCAGGAGAGCGGATGTATGAATCCATCCCTCCCACTGAGGTGCAAAGCGATGTTCCGAGAGAGTAAGGCTGGAGAAGTCAAAGGGACTCCCTCAACCACTTTCTCTAGATCCAACCTGCCATGCAGCTGGTGCGCAGACGCATCCGCCGCCAAGACCTGAAAAAACCTCACCCCATGAACCCAGGCACCCCTGCTAGTCACCAAACGTTGCGAACCACTAAGGATGACCTACGGCAGACGTGTTGGTTATCAAAAAAATGGTTCCCGGGGCGGTGGTACCCATACCCGATTCTCATGTTTGTTATTTTTGTAATACGAAAAATGGATATAAAAAAGCCTACCCCCCATCCCTCTCAACCCCCTCCCCCTCTCACCCCATAACCTCTAACCACCCTCCACCCCCCCGCCTCTTTTACCCCCCCCCCCCCCCTATATAAAAATCAATTGCTGTTTGTTAGTTTCACTAAAACTCGAGAACGGCTGGGCCGATTTAGCTGATTTTGGTTTTGAAATGTTTGTCGTAGTCCAGGAAAGGTTTAAACGTTGAGAAAACATCGAAAAGTTGCGAGGAAGATAGTAAAATCAACAATTTAATTCTCCCATATAAACTGTTCTACATACTTTCCTGTGAATTGCTAACCGTTCATCCGATTGCGATGAAACTTTGGTGAGTTGTTGTGAGCACGCCCGCAAAGTAGTCCAGTCAATAAATGCTCCAAAAGGAGGTGTAGAGTGCGTGAGCAGGGACCTAAGCGATTCCTCCAGAAACTTGTTTAGGGTGCTTAGGGTGTGAACATACTAAAAGTCCTGACGTCTTGGTTGTGAGCTAGGGGGAAGGGGGGGAGGGGGAGGGCCCAATTTTCGGGTTTCCGCTTACATCTCAAAAACGGTGCGTCACACATGAAAATTTCCTAAGGATAAGTAAAAAAAGCTCATAAAATTATCTACAACTTTTATTCTTTACGTAATTTTCGAAATCACGTCCATTTTTGACTTACACGCTCCACAAATGTAGATATTTTTGATAAAAATTATTTTACCTCACATTTTTCATCAAACATTCCTTCATATCGTCTAAAATATTCATCAAAGAAAGAAATTTATTTATAAGAAGTTGTAATAAATTTAATTCCCTTTTAGAATATATATAAATATGCAAATAAGTCTCCAACCAGTAAATATTTACAGCAATTTTAAGGTTTTGCGTAAAATGTCGTCATTTTCAGAAAAAGCTGTTTTTATCTTATTACTGACACACCGACGTGCAACGACGATTATGCGACGCTCTTTTAGTAAGGCGTATGATCAGATATGACCATGGAAACCACATTGATGCTATCATTCAAAAGCCGAGAAGGCATAACAGGAGGCAGAGGTATTTTGCACAATGTACTAGAAGTGGTTAGTTGGTATGAGCGCAACTCATGAGATCTGCACTTCCCTTGAAGAGTATTGTGGAGTCTTCACGTCCAGTAACAACACAAGGACCTCGGACAAGCCCACCGAAGTAAAGATGCAGCAGACATTTTCAAACTCAGTCAGTGGTTTGATGCATATCCTCCCTTCCCACAAGCCAATGAAATAATGTCAATTCCCAATGTCTTCTGTCAGCTCGTCGATAAAAAATCACGATGAAAAGGTTGCAGTTGACCCAACATTTCTGTTTCACCGGATGTGTATAAGCAAACGATCAGATGAGGATTTGAAGAAATTCTTTGAGTATGAGTTGGCCCCATTTCCCTTGGCACTGTTCAATGAAGGTGGGATGTGGAAGACAACTAAATCTGTCCTGTACAGCTTATTCGAGCCTACCAAAAAACTGGTCTACTGTCTCAGGTGAACATAGTTGTGGACGGAAAATTTCTACTACACAGAGTAATTTGGCAAAAAGATGCCTTCCTTGTCACAATTTGTGATCGTTACATCAACTACGTCAACCACCACTATCCTGGATGACTCACACTGTGGTATTTGATTGGTACCCAAACCCAGCCAATGGTACAAAATCACAATAACAGATGCGATGATACAGACTGAGAAGGTCAGCTGACATCAATTTGACTTGGAACACTTCAATACCCGTTAAAAAGGAAGATTTGTTATCCAATCCTACCAACAAAAGTAACTTCATCTCTTTACTACAGACGAAGCTTCGGGAGAATGGGATACAGACTCTTCAGGACATGATGCTGACTTCCTTGTTGTGAAGATTGCTGTGGAACATTCCTCTCACAGTTTTGTGAGAAGCTTTCACTTCCTTTTGATTGCTTCCACTCCTCCCACCCAAGATATTCTGCTGCTGACAACGGACGAGGGAAAACCAAAACAATGCCACTGTCCATCCAAAAGATGCAGCACCGTGCATTTGAACACATCCTGTTCTTACATTCATTTACCGGCTGCGACACAACATCTGCAACTTTCAGGAGAAGCAAGGTGGGCTTCTCAAAATTGTACTTGGAGTCAGAATTCATCAAGCAAGCGGCAATGATCTTTATAACCCCTCCTCTACTCACGGCGAGGTTGAAGAGGCTGGAAATAAATGTTTCCTGAAATGGTATGCGGCGCCAAAAAGACAGACCTTCCTTAACCAGTACCGCTTTTAGTCGTTCACAGGGTTGGTGGCAAATATGAAGCCTGACATCAGCTCCCTCCCTCCAATAGAGAACGCAGTTAAACAGCATTCCCAGTGCACCGATTGAGCTGCCCCCTGAATAATGGGGGTGGAAACATGAAGGAGAGACCCTGATGCCAAATACAACAAAAGATCCACCAGCGCCGGAGGTCCTTCTAAATATGATATTTTGCCGCTGCACCAGGGATTGTGCAATTGGCAAATGTGGATGCCGAAAAGCAATGCTGACCTGTTCTGCAGCGTGTCTCCGAGTCTCCTGCCAAGGGAGATGCCTCAATAGCGTGCCTGTTGCCGAGGACGACGATGACGACGACATAGAGCCCATTCAGCAAGAACCATCCAATACTGAGGATGAAGATGCCATGGATGAACAACGCTTGCGAGGACCCCCACGTCCAAGGAGGATGAGAATGTAACATGATGTTATTGAGAACAGTGATAACAATGAGATCTATAATTTTATGTGCTTAATGTAACGAAATAGAATAAACATTATGATTATAAAATACAATTATGTATTTTTCAAGTAATATGATTTTTACCTATTTTATTTAATAACTGGTTTTAAAGTGTGGTCACACATATTATTAGGCGAACGAACAAGTGTTGTGTGTCAGTAATAAGATAAAAACAGCTCTTTCTGAAAATGACAACATTTTACGAAAAAACTTCAAATTGCTGTAAATGTTGAACGGTTGAAGATAAATTTTCATATGTCTATATATTCTAAAAGAAAATTAAATTCTTTACAACTTCTTTCGAATAAATTTTTTTCTTTGATGAATATTTTAGACGATATGAAGGAATGTTTGATGAAAAATGTGAGGTAAAATGATTTTTTTCGAAAATATCTACATTTGTGGAGCGAATAACTCGAAAATGGCTGGGATTTCGAAAATTACGTATAGAATAAAAGTTGTAGATAATTTTATCAGCTTTTACTTATTATTAAAAAATTTTCCTCTGCGGCGCACCGTTTTTGAGATATAAGCGGAAACCCGAAAATTGGGACCTCCCCCTCCCCCTCCCCCCCCTAGCTCACCACCTAGACGTCAGGATTTTTAGTATGTTCACATCCTAAGCACCCTAAACAAGTTTCTGAAGGAATCGCTTAGGTCCCTGCTCACGCACTCTACACCCCCTTCCTTGACTGGACTAAAGGTTTCTGTATATACTGGTGAGCTCTGGCATTATGAAATTTGTATATAAAATTGCAATTGGTGCCACGCAAACTGTTTGAAAACTGAATGTACCGGGAGTGAATGTATGGAATGCGGGAGGAGGTGGCGGATGGGAGAGGGGTGAAGGATGAGGGAGGGAAGGGGAGGGGGACAAGGGAGGGGAACTCGGGAGAGGGGGCCCGCGGGATGGGTTGGGGAGGGGAACCCGGGAGGTGGGAGGGGAACTCGGGAGGGGGGAGAGGAAAACGGGTGGGGGTTTAAGGGATAGGGGAAGCGGGCGAGGGGAGTGAGGAGAGGGGAAGGGGACGTTGGAGAGGAAGGGGAGGCAGAAGGGGAACGGGACGAATGGGAAAGGACACGAGCTCTGGCATCATGAAATTTGTATAATAAAATTGCAATAAGTGGCACACGAGCTGTATGGGAACTGAATGTATCGGGAATGAATGTATGGAATGCAGGAGGGGGGAGGGGAACCCGGGAGGGTGGAGGGGAACTCGGGAGGGGAGAGGGGAATTCGAGAGGGGGATCCGCGGGAGGGAGGAGGTGATTATGGGAGGGGGGAGGGGAACTCGGGAGGGGGGATCGCGGGACGGAAAAGGGGGGGAGTAGAGTGAGGAGAAGGAAGGTGGAGGAGGAGTGGGAACGCGAAAGGGGAAGGGGACGCGGGAGAGGAAGGGGAGGTGGAAGGTGAACGGGACGAATGGGAAAGGACGCGCAGGGAGAAACAATTTCGTTATTAAATGGCAAAGGTTGGTACCCGGCATATATATAAATGCTAATAAATGAAAATGAATCGCCGAAATGTATGTACGCGCATAACTTCCGAACGACTACACCAAATTGGATAATTCTTTTTTTGTTGTGTTTGTTATTGCCAGGACAAGGTTTGTATATAACTACTGGTGAGCTCTGGCATTATAAAATGTGTATACTAAAAATTCAATGGGTGGCACGTGAGCTGTTTGAAAACTAAATGTACCAGAACTGAATGTATGGAATGCGGGAGGGGGGATAGGAACTTGGGTATTGGTGCCGCGGGTGGAAAGGGACGGGAACCAGGGAGGGGGAGGGGAACCTGGGAGGGGGGAAGGGAATTCGTGAGGGGAGTTGGCGGGACGGGGGAAGAGGAGTGGAGTGGGGAGTCGGAAGGTGGAGGAGGCGGAGTGGGAACGTTTGAGGGGAAGGGGACGCGGGAGAGGAAGGGGAAGCGGAAGGTGAACGGGACGAATGGGAAAGGACACGCAGGGAGAAACAATTTTTTGTTGAACGGCATAGCAACGCATGCCGGGCACCAGCTAGTATATAAATGAAAATGAATCGCCGAAATGTATGTACGCGCATAACTTCCGAACCCATGCATGCCGGGTACCCGCTGTATATAATTTATTTATTTATTTATTTACGGACAAATAGTCCATTAACAATATAACAATAACACGAATAACAAGCGAGCCTAAAGGCCCGACCCGCCTAGCAATTGATCACTGTTCGCATCGATTACCGTTCGCATGTCATTTTTTGTAACCAGCACCACTTTTCGTAACAATCACCACTTTTCGTAACGATTCACCAGTTAACCCCATGTGTCGAGCATGCGTAAAGAAGTTTTACTTTAAAAAAATGGGGCATTTGGGACTCTTGTTTTTTGTATCGTATAATAAGGGACAAATAAAAACATTTATTTTTAAATATAAAACTTTTTGCATAAAAATATTCAATGAAAATGAAATTCGGTCAACCCTGTAGATTTTACGAACGTGAAACAAGGAATTCGTATGTATTTACATTTCGTTTCCAAAATATTATTTCAAACTGTTGTAATTCAGAGCGACGCGGACACGTCCTCGTCTGGCCACGTTTCGGACCGTAATGAACTGCGAAATTTTGTGTTTCGGCGCTATGATAAAATCGTCAAATGCGAAGCTGTTAATTAATTAAAATTAAATGCTTCCCAAAATTATTTTTCGGTCAAACTTATTTATGATTTGCCAATAATGTCTTAGCACAATAAGTATGTAAAAAAATATGAAATATATTAGTATATAAGTGCGCAAATAAATACACAAATGGACCAATTTTCGTCAAGAAACACATGTACGTACATATTTTTTAATGATTTTATTGAAACTAAAATTAAAATTCTAATACATAACTTTGCTAGATAATGTATTGATTTATTTCACTGCATGATTACATTATTTGAAATGGGTGTGGTATAATACAAAAACTTTTTTGAAAATTTAACAAATCTGCCAACGACCTATGGAATAACCTTATTATACTAAAAATTAAAAAAAATTCTAAAAATTTATTACATAACTATGCTAGATAAAAGAACAATCTTTCGAAATCCATTTATAATTTTTTGTGGAAAAGAGTCAATACGTCTAAAAACTTTTTTGAAAATGACATATTTCTGGGTTTCTCTACCTATGTCCTCTTAATGTCAAATGTGTTTTTTTATTTCTTTTTTCGTAAGAAGATTGGTTACCCCACTAAAACCCATTATTATCTGTTTTTCCTCCTTATTAACTGGACCTCTTCAAGACCTGCATTAATAAATCCCTTCTACTGCCCCTGCCTTAACCTGCCTCAATGCCGCCCAACAACCGGGTGATGATATAGTTCCCCTGTCTTTACACTGTGCAGACAGGGACGCACTTAATTTATTAGGTTAGGTACTATGATCGTCAGCAATAATTTACAAGAATTTGACCAAAAAAAATCAACTTCTGGCTCGATTTACTCGAAAACGAAAGCTCAAATCAAAAAAAGTTATACTACAAAATCGACTTCAAATGTCATGTGGATTCCCCAGTTTCCCGCTTGTACTACGAGTTTCAAGACACCTTGTGTATAAAAAAGGAATTCCCGTTTCCCTTGGTCGCACCATAACTTCAGAACGACTTTATCTATTTTATTCATCTTTTTTTTTAAGTTTTCTAATTTAACTTTGTAGAAGGTTTTTACGGGAAAAAAAAAGAAAATTGCGCAGAAAATTGGATAATTTCAGAAAACTTGATGACTATTTTAACTTTGCGCGTTTGATGAAATTGAATTTAGCAGGCAGCTGATTTTTTTTTTGGTAACAAAAGAATTGTCTATGGAGGAGAGTTAAGTGGTGCGTGGTTGCGGCAGGTCACATGTAGGAAGCTCCTGCCTATCTTTTCAAATAAGGATTGTTTTGTTTGAGCTACACTACTGAAAATTGTCACACCTACGCATATCTGTTTTCTTAACCTGCCACACTTCTTGAAATAATTTTAGCTGTTTTGGAACAATAGTTATGTTCAATTCAATTTTGAGTAAATGAATTAAATATCTCAGTTCTTTGTTCACGGTTTTCGAATGCAGTGCGTTGCAATTTCAAGTGGTTTTTAGTGTGAAAGACCGACAATAAATTAGTCTACATCCTGATACGGTTTGAGTGAAGGAGCTTGTCTCGCTGTGATAACAAAAAATTTCAAGTGCATAGTGTTAAAAATGCTTTGAACCAGTGGCGGCTCGTGACTTTTTGGTATACTGGAGTGCTGATATTGGAAAGATGGCATTAGTGATGTTGTTGTAGCCGAAAAGGAAATTTTTAATTTTTTTTTGAAAATCGGTTTTTTGTATGAAAAATTTCAGAAAGTTTCAGTTTGGCGGTGTGCCGCACCGATTTCCTGAAAAATCTTCATACAAGACACCAATTTTTGAAAGAAAAGAAAAAATTGTTTTTCGCATACGACAGCATTCATGATGCCATTTTTTTAGTGTTAGCACCCTGGCACACCCAAGGGTCACGAGCCGCCACTGCTTTGAACTGTTCATCCACTGGAGTCACAGTAGGACCACGAAGGCCATAAATCGAGATAAGATCGTTTCAATTATTATTTTAAATCTAATATTACAAGGGTTTACATTTCAGCTGGATACTCAAGACAGGGCTGCACAATAGAAAGGATTGCAGAACCTTTTGAGTTCTGAATTTACGACTAGGCGCGCATTTGACAAAGTTCAATTGATGGTTTTCAGCATCTTTCAGGGCATAATAGAATATCACACATACCAAATACCTATTTCATATTTAAATTTAATATTATGTTTCCCCTCTGTCGTGCACAATATAAATAAATATTTTTTTTCCTTTTCTTAATGGTTAACAGGTTTTTGATTTTTCGATTTTTTACAGGTTTAGTCAAAATCTGAAAGAAGTGCTTTTCAAGTACCTACACCTTTTATCTTTATCTCAAATGTTATCGTTAATTCAGTCGGGTTATTACTCTGAATTATTACTCTTATTACTCTACTCTTCGGATGAGTTCCTCTGTTCTCTTTGGGATTATCTTATTTGAATATTCGAGAAGAGGATAGACGATATAAGAAGAGAGAAATCAAAAGAGGCTAAAAGATTCACGAAGAGAGAAAAATGCCACTACAAGCCGAGAAAAGTCAAGATGATGTAAAAAGTCACCTGCAGGGACTAGAAAGACAAATAAGATGCAAGAAAAATTAGGAGAGCCAAGCAAAATAATAATAACATAACATAACATTTGTATAGCGCAGTTTTGGGATATTTCACTTCAAGCGAAATGAAGTGAGACGAAGCAAGTTGAAGCCAGAAGAACCACGAAGGGGCTAGTAGAAGCAAGAACTTCTAAGCAGATACTGGGTGTTATGTTAAGATCTCTATGATACAATATTGTCTATGGGAGATCCGGAAATGGGATCACCCACTTTGTACTCTCTGTTCAAGATGTCAACAAGTATTCCAAATAAATGTTATCTCAAATAATAAATCTTTTAATGTTAATACCTAACATTATAATATGGTGTCAGAAGTTAAAAAACATCAAAGTCTCAAGTGTAAAGTGTATTATAAAATAATACGTTACGTGAAATTATAAAGGATTGAAAAGATTCTAAGTGATTAAAATAAAATTAAAAATGGCGAGTGTAAACGCCTGTCCGCCAATGAGTTTCGATGGTAATCTATCACACAACTGGTCGAAGTGGATCTTAAAATTTGAATTATTTTTGCAAGCATGCAATCAAGATACCGCTACAGATTCCAAAAAGGTTGCTCTACTTTTATTTTCAATGGGCGAGAATGCTATCGAAATTTTCAACACATGGACCGATATCGATATCAAGACAGCAAAATACACCGTGATTATTAAGAAGTTTGAAGATTATTTTATGCCGAAAAAACATAAAACAATGGAAAGGTATAAATTTTTCACAAGAAAACAAAAAGAAGATGAAAATTTTCAAGATTTTTTATTGTCACTTCGTAAATACATTGCGTCATGCGAATTTGGAAATATGAAAGACGATATTTTAAAAGATATTTTTATCATAAATATGCACAAAAAACACTTCAGAATTCGAGAAAATCTATTACAACAGTCCGATATTGACACTGAGAAAGCATTCAATATTGCTCAAAATATGTTGTTGTCAAATGAAGCTGTAACAGAACTTCAAGAAGAATTTCATTCTACTAGTGAAATACATAATATTCACAGTCGTCGGGATACATTGAGGAATACGTCAAGAAACCGAAGAAGTCCGTCAAGAAACCAAAGAAGTCCATCAAGGAATCGATTTGGAAGTCAATCAAACCAGTACACAAGTCATAATCCAGTCGGAAAGGAAAGGTCATTTCAATTCTCACAGAGAAGGTATTCAAAAAATCAATCATGTAAACGATGCGGAGAGATTCATCGCACCAGATGTCCGGCAATGAGAGTTAAGTGCCACAAATGTCATTCTTTTGGTCATTTTTCGAAAATGTGCTACAGTAAAAATATTAATTCTAAACATAATGTAGGAATGTTATTTTCTAATAATAATAGTGATTTAGATTTTAATATTGGTACAATCAATTTAGACTTGAACTTAGATAAATATTGTCAAAATAATTCAGTACATAAGAGTGGTCAACTAATTTTGAATAATAATACTCAGAAAATCTGTCAAAACAATTCAAATGTAAACAAACAAAGTTATGATTGTTACATGTCTAATTTAAATATTCCAGTCAATGATTTTAAAATCAAGTCAGAGTCTAACAATGTGAATGAGGAATTATTTATAAGTCATATTAATATCCAAAATGTTAATAATTTGCATAGTACAAATTGGATAATTGAAATAACAATTAATAATTGTAAAATAAATGCCATAATCGACACAGGAGCGATGGCAAATATGATTTCGTTAGAAAATTTTAATAAATTAAAAATACCTAAGTCGTTACTAAGAAACACAAATGCTAAAGTGACAGCATTTGGAGGATTCAATGTACCTATAATTGGAGAATGTAATTTAAAATGTTATTACAATGAAAACAGAAGTCAAATAATAACATTTATAGTATGTAAATTTAAATGTCAAACAATAATTGGTTTAAAGATGTGTGAAAAAATGAATTTAATTCAAAAAATTTATCAAAATTCTTTTGTGAACTGTAAAAATACTGAAAATTTATTAAGGCAATATAACGATGTGTTTCAGGGTCTTGGATGCATACCGTACACATGTCATCTGTCAGTGGATCCGAACGTAATTCCAACAATAGATGCTCAACGCAGAGTTCCTTTCAAACTAATGGACCGACTAAAAGAGGAACTAGATGGAATGGTAAAACAAAACGTTATAGAAAAAATTACAAAACCTACAAAATGGGTGAATTCGTTAGTCATCGTAGAGAAGCGTGATGGTAAATTGAGGTTATGTTTAGATCCCAAAAATTTAAATAAGGCATTACAAAGGTCACATTATCCATTACCAACATTTGAGGAAATTAGATATAGAGTTCATGGAGCAAAAATTTTTTCTCATCTTGACGCAACATCAGGATATTGGTCAATTCCGTTAGATAAAGAAAGTGCAGAATTATGTACATTCAATAGCCCATTCGGGAGATATTGTTTCAAACGTTTACCTTTTGGTATTAAAAATTCTTCAGAAATATTTACTAGAGTAATGAAAGAATTATTTGAAAATATTGAAGGAGTAACAATATTTATTGATGATATTTTAGTTTTTGGAAAAGATCAAGAGAGTCACGATAAATCTTTAAAACAAGTGTTAGATAAGGCACGGGAAAATAATTTAAAATTTAACATGAGCAAATGTAAATTTAACGTCAAAGAAATTAAATTTCTAGGTCATATATTTTGTGATGAAGGAATAAAAGCTGATTATTCACAAATAAGTGCTATTAGGGAAATGAAGTCACCTAAAGATAAAAAAGAATTACAAAGATTTTTAGGAATGATTAACTATTTAAGTCCATTCATCAAAAATATGTCAGAAAAAACTAATGTATTAAGACAATTATTAAAGAAAAACGTAGAATTTTTGTGGGATGAAAATTACGAAAAGTCGTTCAATGAATTAAAAAATATAATTAGTTCAGAACCAATTTTAACACATTACGATAAAAATAAACCAATTACATTATCTGTAGACTCATCAAAATCAGCAGTAGGTATGGTCATTATGCAAGACAAAAGACCAATAGCATATTCTTCAAAAACACTCACACCAGCACAGACTAGATATGCACAAATTGAAAAAGAATTATACGCTATAGTTTGTGGTTGTTATAAATTTAATCAATATTTATATGGTCAAACCGTATATGTGCAAACTGATCATAAACCCTTAATTACTTTATTTCAAAAATCGTTATATGACATACCAGCCAGATTGCAAAGAATGATGCTAGATTTACAAAAATATGATCTCATTGTAGAATATATTCCGGGAAAAAATTTGTACATTGCAGATACATTATCAAGGTCGGCATTGCCAAATACAGAAACATTAACTTTTGAAAGCGATATTAATTTACATGTTAACACTATAGTTAATAACATGGCAGTAACACCACAAAAATTAGAAGAAATTAAAAAAGCAACTAGGGAGGACACAGCTTTACAAATTCTAATAAAGTACTACATTGAAGGTTGGCCAACATCCAAAAATAAAGTTAATTCTTTAGTTAAACAATATTGGAATATACAATCAGAAATAAATGTTTGTAACGATTTAGTTTTTAAAGGTCATTCTTTAATAATTCCTACAGTTATGATACCAGAAATATTAAAGAAAATGCATGAAGGGCATCAAGGGATTATAAAAACAAAGAAATTGGTTAGAGATTTTCTATATTGGTCAAATATGAATTCAGATATTAAAAATATGATTGAACAATGTCAAACATGTCTAAAATTTAAACCTTCTAATCAACCCGAGTCACTTATATCACACCCAATATCAAACTACCCTTGGGAACGTATTGGTGTAGATATTTTAACATTTAATAATACTTATTATTTAGTAGTAGTTGATTATTACTCAAAGTATATAGAAATTGCAAATATGAATAAGCATTACACAGCAGATGTAGTAGTAAAAAATTTAAAATCAATTTGCAGTCGACATGGAATACCATTAGAATTAGTCAGTGATGGAGGTCCACCATTCAATTCAGTTGCATTTAAATCATTTACGTATGAATGGGATATTTATCATATAACAACAAGTCCGTATCATTCTCAGTCAAACGGACAAGTTGAAAGTGCAGTCAAAATCGTAAAAAATATTTTAAGAAAATGTCAAGAAGATAAAACCGATCCATATTTGTCATTATTACATTATCGTACAACGCCAAAAGAGAATTTACCTTCTCCGTCACAATTATTAATGTCAAGACAACTTCGTTGTAACTTACCGTCTACTAAAAGACAATTAAAACCAAAAGTAGTCAAATTTAAAGAATATAAAAAAGAAGCAGAAAATCGTCAAAATAAAATGAAAAAATATGCCGATAGAGGTAGTCAGAATTTAAAACCATTAAATATTGGGGATAAAGTAGTTTTTAAAAGAAAACCAGAAAGTCATTGGGAGCCAGCAATAGTAAAGGAGTTGTGGAATAAAAGTCCAAGGTCATACATAATTGAAACTTCAAATGGAAATAAATATAGAAGAAATAGAATTCATTTAAGATATGATAAGTCAAATGAAAATAATAATTATAATAGTCAAGAAAAAAGTCAACAAGACAGTCAATCATCAGAAGTAATAAATAAAAGTCAGAATACTAGTCAAATGTATTTTCCAAGTTTAGATTTTGCGGTTCCATCTACCTCAAGTCAAGTCATTACTAGATCAGGAAGAGTTGTGAAGATTCCTGACAGATACATGTAAAACTAATTAAAGATATTTACATAAAATACAAACATATTATATGTTTTAAATGTGTTTATATAAAAGCATAGTCTTAAGAAAAAATATGTTTTGTTTTGTTTATATAATTTATTGCAAATGTATATGCATTGTCTAATGAAGAAGACTGTTTTTAGTTTGTTAAAAAACATTAAATATGTATTTAAGTTTTCATTATAATTTTTGTTAAAAATGTCATAATTTAGTAGTAAGTAAAAATGTCGAAAAATATTTAAAGACATGAGATGAAAATTCAAATTTATTATGTTAATTAAAAAATAAAAAATATTTATTTTTTTTTTATAAAAAAAGGGAGATGTTATGTTAAGATCTCTATGATACAATATTGTCTATGGGAGATCCGGAAATGGGATCACCCACTTTGTACTCTCTGTTCAAGATGTCAACAAGTATTCCAAATAAATGTTATCTCAAATAATAAATCTTTTAATGTTAATACCTAACATTATAATACTGGGGTAGACTGAAATTGACGAAAAAGAGGCAAAAGGAAGCAAGAATAGGCAAGAAGAATCAAGAAAATGACAGAACTTAGAAAACAACACTCAATCAAAATCTTTATTCTTGCCCAACCTAGTTTGAGTATTAGCATATTAGGTCTTTAACTCAGCAAGAAGTCGCAAGAAACACCAAGAAGAGCCAAAAATGAGCGAGAAGAGATAAGAAGCAAGAAGAGACAAAAAAGACTCGAAGAAACAATAAGATACAAGAAAAGGCAGGAGGAATCCAGACGAGCCAACAACGGGTGAAAATTGGAAAGAAGGTGCATTAAAAGCAAAGGTGAGTTAAGAAGAGCCAATATTAGACGATAAGAGATGAGAAGTAGCAAGCAGAACCAAAAAGAGAGGAGAAGATCCAATAAGATACAAAAAGAGACAAGAACATTCAAGAAAAAACAAGAAGAGATAAGAATATTCGAGAAGAGATAATCACCGACAAGACAAGCTGAGACAAAAAGAGATAAGAAGAGACAAGAAGAGATAAAAAGAGACGAGAACATCCAAGAAGAAGCAAGAAGAGACAAGAAGGGACAAGGGAAGCAAAGAAGAGATAGGGAGAGCCAAGCAGGATCAAGCGGAGCCAAGAAGAGTCCTGAAGATCCAAGAAAAGGCGAGAAGATACAAGAAGAAACAAGAAGAGCCAAGAAGAGACTAGAAGAGCCATGAAGAGACAAAAAGAAGAAGTTCCTAGAAGAGACAAGAGGCAAGATCCAAGAAGAGCCGAGAAGAGGCAAGAAGAATGAAGACTGAAACAAAGAAAAAAATTATAACGCTCAATCCATTCCTTTATTCCTGACCATCCTAAATTCCAATATTGGCTTATTAGGTTGCCATGTATACCGGTCGATTAAACTCCAACCTCCTTCCTATCCTCAGAGCATGTGTTCCAAGTCCTAACAAATCAGTGCCCCCTGGTGTACCGGTCTCACCGGGACAGGAGTACTCCTGGCTGGGGTGGTACAATCGTATCGTATCGTATAACAAAAGAATTGTCTATGGATTTAGATATTTTATAGATATTTTAAATAGCTACCAAAATTGATTGTTCTTATAATATACAAAAATTAATATTTGTAATGTATGAAAATTGAAAATTTGAATAAAATATTGTAATAGGTGGCACGCGAGCTGTTTGAAAACTGAATGTACTGGGACTGAATATATGGAATGCAGGAGGGGGGTTGGCGGGACGGGAAGCGGGAGAGGGTAGACGGGGAAGGTGGAAGGGGAACGCGGGAGGGGAACGGGAACGCACGGGAAAGGACATGCAGGGAAAAACAATTTATTTCTTTGAATATGGCATTGCAACGCATGCCGGGAACCAGCTAGTGTAATTATAAACTGCAACTGCTCTCAACACAGCGATTCATAGCTAGGCAGGCACATACATCACCAATGTAATGTAAGTATCAATGTGATTAAATTAAAGTAAATCTGAAAAAGACAGCTGACATACCGAATAGTCAGCAGTTAGCGGGGCTTCAAATATCTGGGATTTTGTTGGTACCTGTTGTTTTGTTTTCTAGTTAAGTTTCAAACCAATTATGGATTACAAATAGTGATAATTATTATCAACAAGTTTATTCTTTTAGACCAGTGGTTCCCAACCTTTTTCTGACCCGGGACCACTTATGCCCCTCTATTATTATTATGCCCCTCTGCCACTGACCAGGACAAGTGGTCAGTGGCAGAGGGGCATAATGGGATAGGGTGGGACGGGTTCTAGCAGAATATTTACCACAACGGAGGGGTAGAACGGGGTGGGTAGGATGGGGTGGGGCGAAACGGAATACCGTAATGGTCACTGACCACAAGGTACAATAATGATAAACTGAATATTGTTCCGATTTTTTAGGGACCGCCCGCGCGCTTAAAGCTAAGTCACAAGGTTCTTTCATTTCGTGATTTCATTCCGCCTATTTCCCTCGAAATGAACCATGTGAACACGAAAGTAAAGAGAGACAGTGCCGAATGAAGCATTCCAACAATGTTGGAATGCTTCCTTCGGCACTGTTCACTCGCAACCGGAATTTAACATCACGTGACGCGAATGATGTGTGTGAACACTCAGTGAGCGAATTAGTCGGCCGAGAATGTTCTGGCGTGAGGCCGAGTAGCCGGAGCGGCTTAGACGTCAAAATGCTCCGTTTAGTTCGCTTTTCGAAATAAATCCTACACGTCTCATGGAAATCGTTGTTTCTCCCTTACTATCATAGTGAAAAATATGATCTAAACGGTATTGGAAAGAGAAAATAATGCTCTAAATATTCAATATAACAATTAACCACAGAATAATACGAATGTACACTTTTATGGAACCAAAGTTTCTGATCGAACTTGAAAAAATTTTTTTGAAACATTGTGAATTTTTTATGAATTATTTTTATATGAAACGACAAAAAAGTGAGGTGACAAAAACGTTTATAATTTATTTGTTTAACAAAATAAGCGTGTGTTTTTATTTATTTTTTGTTACCAGTAATTTTAGTTAGAATAAACGCAAGGAGAGCCATTTTTTAAACTTTTAAAAGTTTACATTAAAAATTATTCTATTTTAAAAATTACGTGGTTATTTCTAATAATAAATTTTGGAAGCATGTTTCATCACCTTTCCACGGTTTTTTGTTTTTTTGTTTTTGGATACGTTAATAAATATTCCATTTATTTTGACGACTTCCAAATGAATTCCAATGCGCGCAGCGACTACACTCGACGACTTCGTAGCGAGAATGTCGAGTGAACTCTTCTTTCGAAGGAACCGTCTGAACACGCGGTGAAACGAGAATGGAACATTTCATCGAGTAAACCTTCATCCGAGTGAACCGTGTGACTTCAGCCTAATGACTCGCGGACCATTTCTAGCCTCTCGCGGACCACTAGTGGTCCGCGGACCACTGGTTGGGAAACCCTGTTTTAGACCAAAGATGGCGCCAGTAATTTCAGATGTCGCTGTTGTGTGATCATTTTTTGAACATCCTTCTCAATATACAAAGGAATTTAACCAAAAAGCCCACACTGGCTAAAAATTAACACTTCTCTAACTAAACTTGCATTGAAAACATAATGTATTGATTATAACTTTGCACGTTGAGTGGGAATAAGTTATGTGTCGGTAACTTATAACTAAAACATAGCAATAAAAATTATGGATATATTAAAAAACAACGCAACCACTTCTTCTTCTGTTAAGTCCTAACTTTTTTACACCCGTCTCGCATGTTATAACAAAATTTGAATGCAATTTGTTGCAGTTGGTGGACCCCAGTGGCTCTGGGGGCCTGTGTGAGATTTGTATACTCCGTCTGAGAGACGCCATCTCATTCCGGGTTCTGGTGGAGGCAGCGGGGACATTCCTACAACAGGCCGAGGAAGAAATCTATACCATAACCGACTCCCCGGAGCAACAGCCAACTATTGAAGGTATATTTAACCATACCCAGGATATTGTCATCTCCTCCCCTTGCCCTATTAATGCCGGAGAACCATTGCTGGGACGCAGTGCCTCCGCGCATCCCTGGGTTCTTGGTTACTTCCGTAGTATCCGTCCATTGCAGGCCCTCTCCTCGCACAGCCACAGAGCTTCATTTTATCTACATAAAATTAATTAAAGTAATACAATTGTGTTAAGGTTAAACATCGTGTTCGTTATAATCTACGCATTCACAGATGGCGCCAATCAAATTATTTTAGGTTTTTAATACTTTTTGCACGTTATCCTTTAAAATATTAAGGTAAATTAATTGTTTGCGCCCGTACATAATTAATATGAATATAAATAAATAGTTTTGTCCGTAAACAAACTCAAATCTTTCAAGAAAGGCTGAAAAATACAATATTGGATTGAGTCACTAATACAAAATTGAATTTTTCAGCCTTTCTTGAAAGATTTGGGTTTGTTTATGGACAAAACTATTTATTTATATTCATATTAATTATGTACGGGCGCAAACAATTAATTTACCTTAATATTTCAAAGCGTAACGTGCAAAAAGTATTGAAAACCTAAAATAATTTGATTGGTGCCATCTGTGAATGTATAGATTATAACGTATGTGACGTTTAACCTTAACTACTTTTGGTCCATCGAAGCAATGGTAGAGCAAGTACAAAGTTTATAAAATAATTTAAGTTTTAAAGCATATAGCCCAGTCAGTGGGGGATAAAAAAGGCCTTTAGCTTGCAAAAGGTCATGTAGTAGCGATTTTGATATATGTTGTTAAGATTGGGACTCTACAGAAAAAAAAAGTTTTCGACCTCGGGAGGGTCGAGCTCGATCCGCCATCTTGGATTGAAGGTCCCAAAATTCGGTTTTTTCAAAATAATTATGAAATGGTTGATTTTACAACCAAGTTGTTCAAGGTGAACTTGAAGAAAACTAAATTACGTACATTTTATGAATAAATTTTTTTTTTGTAAGTCTAATAGGTAACGAGTTACAGTGGCGGAAATGAAAATATTTTTCTAAAAAAATTATGAAATTCCCAATTTGTGTTATTTTTTTGGGTTATTCATTACATAACCCAAAAAAATCATTACATAAACCAAACCAAAAGCTGCCTACAGGGCCTAGCAGTAAAACCCTACGGATTACAGTAAAACCCTACGACTAGCTGTTAAAAACCCGCTCCGTAGGGTTTTACTGCTAGGCCCTGTAGGCAGCTTTTGGTTTGGCTTCGCCCAGTTAGTGTTGGTGACCATTTTATACATAATTATATTATATAATATATTTTTTATCATATAATTATAATAATTTTGTTAACTCATTTCCACACTACCATGAGGTAGAGAACATGGCGCATTTTTTTTATTGTGGTATTCCCTGTAGGTCTACTCCACAGATATACCAGCGATGGTAGATTTCTAAATTATTATATATATTGGCTATTGCGTAATGATATTTTTTTGTTGATGCCGGTTGGTTGATATCGACATCTTAATAACACTCTTCATCAATGTCATCTTCTAATTCATTCCCTGTGGTACTGAGATTCTGGGCTTCCATTGATAAAATCTCTTCATCTTCTTCCTCGACATCGATATGAACCTCTGGCGAATTTCGGCATGTTTGACCATTACAGCACCCACACACAATAGAACAATTCAATCCAGCTTTCCTGCAGCCACACGCAACGCCGCATCCTTTTTTACAATTACAGGAAATAAATTTCAATAAAGTGTCGGGTGCTGGTTTCTTTGTTCTTACTGGAACAAGCCACGTTGGTGCCACGTTTCCAGCCCCAGTTTTCTGGATTTTCCGGATTCCATACCATTTTTGGACTTGGTGGTACGTCCTAAATGCATGGTACCATGCAGCGTCGTTCGTTGGTGGCAAAGAGGCAAGATTGAATTTGCTTTTTGTTGTTGACTTTGCGAAACGTTGGTAGCGGACTTCTTCCAAGGTTTCCTTATCCATGTCACCCCCGTACAAAGCAACAAGAAAGCGTGTTCCTGCATCTGCTATGTCTTCTGGTTTTGCATCATGTTGTTTGAAGATTTCTATCATGGCATTGAGTCTTGTGTCGTTCTGTACAAGTGAACAAAATTTTGTTTTTCCTTGGTTGAAGAAGGACGATGTTGTATCGCAGCCACTAAAGGCATGGAGAAACAGAATATTCTCAGCCGCTTCTTTGTATTTCACACTATTCGCGGAATACAGTCTTTCAAAAGTTTTGCCTCTCCCGGGTTTGCGAAGATATATACTACTTTCGGATGGTGCCAATGCTGTTAGCAGAACTAGGAGATCAACGTCTTCGCCAATAACGAATACAGCGTCAAATGATGAACACAAGGGAATCGCAGTATTGACAATCAACTCATCAGCATCTTTTCAGCCTGCTTAACTGTAAAATCAGCCTGTATAAATTGCTTTGTAAGCATCGAAATCAAACGGACTTTGTTATTTTCATTGGCTAAAAAACATTCTTGTGAAACTTGAACTGGCATTGTTTCATCGAAAAGAACATCTGCAGACATATGCTTCTTCGATCGGCGAAGTCTTTCTGCGGTTTTTGTATTTTTTTCACCATCATCTAGCGGATATCCATCGAAAACAATAACTGCATGTGATCCATAGTGATGTCTTACATAGTGAACGTACTTCTCGCAAATTGACCCAAAAAAATCATTACGATTCCATACAACTTTATGTAAAAGGTATCCTCCATCCACACTTTTTGCTACCTTCAAGTTGCACGCCTTCTGGAAGTTGTTCAAAAACACCATAAAATGATGATTTCGTACCTTTGCGCATTCCTTCTTCAGAGAAAAGCGACAAAGGAAATGGGGCGAGTTCGAATTTAAGGTAATCCTTCAATTCTTCGTTGGATTTCTTCAAAATACACATTCTCTGGAACAACATTAGCGGGTTGATGGAAATAGTTGTTTCGCCGATCTTGATGCTGCTGTTGACTGCTACTAATGGAATAACTTTGTTCTTACGTTTGAATTTAATAGATTCAAAATTTGTATACCTGGTAACCATGTTCAACATCCTCTCGGTACCTATTTCTCTGGATAAATGACAATTAATCTTTTCATCCCCGACAATTCCAGTACTGATAGAAAGAAGTGAATTGATTTCGGGGAAGGGAGAATGCTGAGAAAACCAATCCAACAGCTTTTTCAAGTCTTGATCGTCTCGAGTGATACGGGAAGTTCTCATATCGACATGTTGCTCGCATGTATGTAGATTAACGTTACTATATTCCTCAATGGCGTCACAAACGTTATGCAAAGATATCATTCCTAAAGTCCACAGGGCGAGTACGCTGTCACTGATTCCACGGCCATGAGTAAGACCCCCACAGCTATGCATCATCCGCATCAAAGTTTGTTCGATGGTCATGTCAGACCATATCCCTGACCAAAACTTGTCCGAGCGTCTAATTGTGAAATAGCCTTCCGTCGTAAATTTTTGGTATTCAATAGGAACCATTTTTCCTTCCAAATCTAGCATGTCTTGTAAATACAGATGAGCAGACTTTGCATAAAAGAAATGACCGCTTGCATGAAAATATGGAAGTATTCTTTGGACAGTGTCGAGATGTAGTTGCCAGTTTCCCATTCGCTCAGCTTCAATGAAATGCTTCACAAGAGTAATCATTTGGAAATACTGAACCCATAATTTGGCTGTAGGACCATTATTTTCCAATTTGATAAGCGCTTCTTTGAATTTTGACGCAACAACTCTATATGCCTCGCTTTCATCGGCTCTCATAGACTCAATCAGTGTTGCCAAGTCAGCTATAGACTAGGAGCCCACTATAACATCGTCAATCAACGTCATCGAGCATACGGATGATGCTATATAAGTATATTGTTTGTGGGAATACGTTAAAATGATATTTTGTAATATGTTCTTACAAAAATTTATCAAGAAAACTTGAGTTTTCCAATTTTTTGTCAAAATTGTCTTCTTTCTTCCGCTGTAACTCGTTACCTATTAGACTTACAAAAAAAAACATTTCACATAAAATGTACGTAATTTAGTATTCTTCAAGTTCGCCTTCAACAACTTGGTTGTAAAATCAACCATTTCATAATTATTTTGAAAAAACCAAATTTTGGGACCTTCAATCCAAGATGGCGGACCGAGCTCGACCCTCCCGAGGTCGAAAACTTTTTTTTTTCTTTAGAGTCCCAATCTTAACAACATATATCAAAATCGCTACTACATGACCTTTTGCAAGGTAAAACTACGGAATGACTGGGCTAATAATGAATTTGTTAAATTAATAACCAGTATAAAATATAAAATTACAAATTATAAAATTAAATTAAAATAAAGAAACATGAAAAAAAATGTGCATACACTATGAACGGGTAAATTAGTACATTTCAGAAAAATATTTATGAAAAATTCGTTACATTTGCAAAACCTTCAATAGTCACTTGGATGATGGCGGAATCTAAGTCTCATCCACCAGTCTATTTTAATATAAATTCAAGTAATGTTTTTGTAAATTGTACCGTCTTACCAGTTGATGTGTTTATATATTTTTTATTTTAATTTATTTATTACAATATAAAGGTACTTAAATTAACACGATAATATACGGTGCATTTATAAAAAATAGTATATAATCTCCCATAAGTAGTTTACCCAGAAATATCAGAGAAATTTATTTTTTTATTTTGTCAATTTTATATATCGAACACAAGAGGTTAAGAAATAAATTCCTAATTCCGCCAGAGATTTTTTAGATTTTGAAAAAAAAACATCTACATGTAAGGTGAAACTGTAAAATGCTGTCATTATTATCATCCTAAAATATTAGAACATGTTAAAAAGGATGTAATTTTGGGCGGCATTCTTGGAACATCATCTAATCATCATGGAACATCATATAATCTTTTTTTTATTTATTATTTTTTAGCATATAAAATATAATGTACATTTAGATGATGTATTAATTTGCTTACATGTTCATATTCAAATATGTTAATACCACTCTTCCATGGAAGCGTTAGCTTGTGTCTGGAAGAGTAGTGTACATTTTTTAATGCTATATTTAAGTTCTTAAATTACAATGTGAATGTAAAAAACAATAAGTTGTAAGTTCGGTGATATGTGATTATAAGTATTTATCTACTATCAAAACAATTTTACTGTTTGGATAATGTGTCCAGAATTATTGTAATTAGTTGCTAAAAACTATACAAAATTTAACTTATTTGAAGAATGGAGTATCACTTGGAAACTGAGTTATAAGTAGATTAGATTAGCCGGAAACTGTTTTTTTTTTTTTTTTTTTTTTTTTTTTTTTTTTTTTTTTTTTTTTTTTTTTTTTTTTTTATCTCCCATAAATAGTTTACGCAGAAATATCAGAGAAATTTATTTTTTTATTTTGTTAATTTTATATATCGAACACAAGAGGTTAAGAAATAAATTCCTAATTCCGCCAGAGATTTTTTAGATTTTGAAAAAAAAAACATCTATATGTAAGGTGAAACTGTAAAATGCTGTCATTATTATCATCCTAAAATATTAGAACATGTTAAAAAGGATGTAATTTTGGGCGGCATTCTTGGAACATCAGATAACCTCAGATAAAAACATTAAATATAAACTTTGTTGCAAAACCCTTTTTCTTCAAAACAAAACGGAAATCATTTAAAATTTTGATCATAATGTTGTCCAGAAATTCAATCAACGGCTATTAACTGAGATTTTCTTTTATAAGCAAAGTAGAACTAACCATAATTTATTAACCCGGCGTAACGGGGGTGGAAATTTGTTACATGGACGTGGGGGTTGTGTCATCATGACCCACTTATTCAACACCAGGTATTTATTTCATTACATTTATGGAAAAAGTAGAAATTTTTCTTATAGCCATATTGCACTTTATTAAGGAAATAAAACATAACATAAAATCGACAAAAATATATTAATTATTTATTTTTTTAACCAATAAACACACCACTTAATAAAAGTTAACAAAATTAGCTTCCTCTAGCTTAATCATACATATTTTTTATCATTCTTTTAATTTAAGTGGCATTTTTAGGAACTTAAAAACTAATCCTTGGAAAAAAATAACAAAAAGTTAATTGGAATCATCATTATAAATGCAGTCGGCGCAAAATGATATTACGGGGTGTTAGAATACATAATAAATTCGTATAAACCAAACAGTCCTTTGTATCAGACGATTGCCGGTAGATGGCGACACTATCTAAGCTACCTGTCACTTCTTGGTCGGCTATACTTTGTCAATGTTGTGTACGTAATTCATTACAATAAAACTATGTTATAATATTCAATCCTGGTTTATTTTGCTCTCTATCCTTCACGGGGAAGGGTCATTTTTACCTTTTTCAGCTTTAGGCATGTGTAATTCGCAGAGCGATCACCCTCTGTCACATTTAAAAAAGGTCAACGCCTCCAGCTACCAAGAAGAGCGGTAACATCGCACACATAGTTGTAAAACCACAAGCAATTTAAAACATGGCGGGTCATTTTGACCTATCCCTCATGATGCCGAGGCCAAAATCACTTTAAGGGTGCTGTACAATTTATTAAGATTTCTTTGGCTAATTTTAATATTTACATACTAATATGCTTCTATTAAAATTTTTATGCTTGCAGTAGATACGACTTTGCAAACCTGGGCATTGTACAATTTTACATTTGCTACCCCTGTCACATATATGATTATTATTATTGATGTTGATACTTCCTAAATATAATTCAATGAAATATTCAAAGTATTACAGATTTAGTTAGGAGTCTTGCTTTTGCATTTATGTGTTGAATACATGAATTTTATAAAAATATTGTATTGTATTTTATAAAAAATATTGTATCTCTCGATATTATTATGGCAGTTTTTAATCAGGAATCTATCAAACTTGTGACCCCCTGGGGCCTTGAGATCCTTTGAGGATTCTTTGCCAAGTCCGCCAGCTGCTTGATTCGTTCCTGTTTTGAGGTTTATATATTCCAGCAGTTATTGATTTTTCTCAAGTTCCTTTAAATACAGCTGTATAAGATAAGAAATTCAATTTATTTCCTATGTTCGCAGATAATGATTCGTTCCTGCTTGAGGTTTTTTCAAGGCCACCAGTGATTGAATTTCTCAAATTCCTTTAAAACCAGTTGTATGAGATAAAAAGAAATTCAATTTAATTCCTTGACTTTGCAGATAATCCACGACCTGAACAAGAAAAAATAGAGATCAAACTCTCAGATGATGATAATTTAGACACATTCTGGAATGATGATTCAATGAACAGCGACAAAGAAGAAGATCAGAAACAGAATTTGCAAGAATCGAAAGACCGTGAGAGGTTAGAATGGACCTGCGAAAACCCATTGAAAAACAATCTTAAGAGTGAGAATAAAGGTGTCAAAAGAATAGAATGGATAGACCAAGAACAATACCCAAAACCGAGCACCTTCAGACTTCCCAGATTAAAACCAGACTCACTTGAGTGCCCGGTTTGTGGTGAAGTGTTTCCGAATCGGAGGAAATTGCGACAACATTTTGTTTATCACTTCCCAGAATTTCTGTGCTACCTTTGCGGGAAGGTCTTTGCTAAAGGAGTCACATACAGAGCGCATTTGGAAAGGCACCAAGCCAAAAGCTTTCCGTGCCTGCAATGCTGGAACAAGTCCTATAAGACTAAAACTGGTTTAAGGCAGCACCAAATGACGGCACATGAACATAAGGGTTTGTACTCTTGCCCGATATGTCACATTAGGTTTCCTAGCGCACACGTTAGGAAAGCGCACTTGCTGAAGGAGCACGGAGTGCAGACAAACCAGTATGTTTGCCCCGAGTGTTCGCGGGTTTGCCGCACACCCGGTTTTCTAGACCAACATGTGAGGAGAGCGCATCGTAAAGAGAAGAATGTATCCTGTCCCGAATGTGGTGCATTTTTCTTCGGCAGTGCAGAATTAGCACGGCATTCAATCTCACACAGCGGTGAGTTATTGTTGATGTACCTCTTTAGAGGATAGCTTTCACCTCTGTGGAAATAAATCCATAGAAGTGTAATCTACTCTCATGTCTCCAATTTACATATGACCTTTCTTTTACTTGGCCCCAGACAGGTTTTTTTTTTGCAAAAGCTTCCCACGGGAGGCCCTGAAGAAAATAATTCCCCTCTGGTCCTAGTTCATCTTTTGGGAAGCTATGTGAAGGATCTTTTTAGGAAAGGAAGGAGAGAATGTTCTGGGAAGGAGTGAGTAGGAATCTGGGGGCCAGTGTGTCCAGGAGTGACAGATGAACGATTCCATCCCTCCCGCTGTGGTGCAAGGTGACGTCCGCGAGAGTCCTGCTAGAGAAGTCAAAAGGTCTCCCTCAATGATTCTCTCCCAATCTGGCCTGCCTTGCAGTTCGTAGGCAGACGCATCCGCCGCCAAGACCCAAACAAACCTCACCCCATGAACCCGGCACCTCTGCTAAGTCACTAAATGTAACAAACCACTTGTGGCGACCTAAGGCAGAGGTGTTGGTTATCCAATAAATGGTTCCTATTAACTCCACACCAATGCCCCGAAGAAAATAATTTCCTTCCGGACCTATGTCATGATTGGGGATATTGTATGGAGGTGAAATGGATTATTTGGTGAGTAAATAAAATTGATTACATAACTGTTGAAGAAAAAATTTCATTATTTGAAAATTTCACCAGAAGAAATGAAAAATTGTGTTAATTTTGTTTCATACGGACACGCCCACGATGCATTTCTATATTCTTCTTCAGTGATTAGTTCAATAATTTGATTTCTTAAAAAGTTATCTTCAATTATAATTATGGGCTAGTCATTTTCCAAACTCTAATAATAATAATAATATATCTTTATTCAATTAAATTGGCAACATTACAACTAAAAAAGTACACATTCAATGTAGATTACATCAGTACAAAAAAATTAACAAATAGAAAGTAATGTAAGAACGGTTATACAGAAGTAGCATAATTATACAATATTTTTAGTTGTGCATAGCCTGCCTCACTAGGTTGAACCCGTATTGAGGCAGAATTTTTTGTTAAAAGTTTCTTACAATTTTATCTATGGTTTTTTATAAAAATATAATGTAGGTTTCTATACAGCAAAAACTTTATTAGAGTTTACATCATTGTTTGCATATACACAATACAAAAACTGCAAGGTTAATACTACAATAATAACTGTCAATGACAGGGCGTTTGGGTGAGGGCACCAGTATAGGCTCGGTCGTTAGAATATATCCATATTTTAACATATTTTTTAAACTCTTTCTGTGTTTGACTCAGTTTGATGTTTTCTGGGAGAATGTTAAATATTTTCGTGGCAAAGTATCTAAAGCTACGTTGACCAAAGGTGGAAGAGAGCGCTGGAACTTGCAAAATGTCTTTATTGCAGTTACGTGTAAATCTTAAGTTTATTTTTTTTTCGTAAAGCACATGTTTGTTTTTAAAGAGATGTATGAGGATAGTTTTTATACATAGATTTGTCGACAAATACTCTCATTGTTTTGAAAATTAGGTCACTGTTTGCAGTTAGAGGAAGTTTGAGAATAATTTTCATGATTGTTTTCTGCGCCTTTTCATTTATAGATATCCGCAATTACATCTGTGACATCTGCAGCAAGGCGTTCAAGGTCCGAAAACACCTTCAATACCACCTCGCAATGCACTACAACATCCGCAATCACAAGTGCTTCTTGTGCGATGCAGCCTTTGTGCAGTTGACCTCTCTCAAGGTGCATGTGAAGTCCCACCACAAGAACGTACTAAGTTGTTAAGCACAATATTTAGACTATCCAAAGCGGAGCATCCAAGTCAGCGGACCAGTTTGGAGCCTCGAGTCATCGCGCTTTCATCATCATCATCATTAGGCGTCATACGGTCCCTCGCCATTAGCCTCAGTCCTTCCCGTCCTGCTCCAATCCTCTTCCATGCAGTCTATCCAACTCTTCTTTTGTCTGCCGCTTCCACACACTTGTTGGCGTCCTGAAGGGGAATATTGGGAAGAACCTCGCTTATTTGGCTGTAAAATTTTAAAATCTTTTATCTTAATAACAACAATAAAAATACTTCCATGTCATCCCTAGTTTTTGACTTTTGTCCTGAGTGGTTTATAAATACTGTATTTATTCATTTAAAAGTAACTAATACGCTTTAGAGCTAATGAAAGAACAGTCTTCTCTTTCCGAGCGGTGAAATCATATTGGGTAAATAAACTACGCCCAATTGTGCCCAGTTGAGTTTGTTTGGTGTATTGTGCCCAGTTGCCCTAGTGCCATCTCCTCTCCCTTATTTCCTCCATGGATATTATAGACTAAATGTTGCCACACACTTGAAATATTGTGTTGACATTGCATTGTTTTTACTCTAGTATATGAGAGGTATCCAAAAGAAACCGAACTTATTTTTAAGAAATTTATATATTTAATTTTTAAACAAAAAAAATCAATTCCCTTCAAAGTACTCTCCACCGGCACTAATACAATTGTCCAATCTTTTATTCCATTGCTCAAAACATTTTTTAAATTCGTCTTCTGGATGCCCGACAGCGCCTCCGTCGTTTTTTTATTCACTTCAGTAATGTCGGCAAAATGCTTTCCTTTCATGTCTCTTTTCATTCGGGGAAATGAAAAAAAAGTCGCAGGAGGCAAGGTCGGGTGACTACGGAGGATAGGGCACAGGGGTCATGCCATTTTTAGTAAAAAATTGGCGCTAAGACAGGGCTGTGTGAGCAGGGCGTTATCATGGTGGAAAAACCAATCACCTGGCTGCTACAAATTAGTCCTCTTCCGCCGCAAACTGTTGCGCAATCTTTTCAAAACTTCCAGGTAGAAAGCCTGGTTAACTGTATGACCCTATGGAAGAAATTCTGAATGGACGACTCCTCTCTCATCGAAAAAACAAATCGGCATTGTTTTGACGTTTGATTTCACTTGACGAGCTTTTTTGGGACGAGGCGAACTTGAATCACTGGCTTGATTGTTGCTTCGTTTCAGGGTCGTAACCATAGCACCATGATTTGCCACCTATGATGACATTGGAAAAAAAAAATTGGATCATTTCGGAATTCTTTCAAAGCAAAGCATGCTTCCACGTTCAGCAGTCAGCAGTCGAGGCACGAATTTGGCAAACACACTTATCATCCTCAAATCTTACGTTAAAATTCGCTAAACTGAACTCCGAGTCACTCCATACAGTTTCACAATTTCTTCAATACTCCGTCATCGATCTTCCAGGATGGTTTAGTGAATTTTTTCAACATTTTCATGGATTTGGGCCGTGGAAGGACAACCAGAGCGAGGTTTGTCGTCAATTGACATTTCACCATTTTTGAAACGGGAAAACCACTCAAACACTTGAGTTTTCCCAATAGCATCATCCTTGTAGGCCGTTTTTAACATTTCAAGAGTTTCTGTGCCAGTTTTTCCGAGCACGAAGCAAAACTTTACGGCCGCGCGCTGTTCACGAGAATTAGCCATTGCAAAAACAACGAGCACATAAAACAACTGTCACTAAAAAATTCACACAAACCGAACGGAACCTTCTGTTCCTGAAGTCCTGGGAAGACCCTAAACCCATAGAGCACGCCTGATTACACAAAAATCCTATTAATATTAATAGAGACGACGGAGCTAAGCTCAATAGTTCTTGGTATCCGGTAATTGACGGCTACACCAAAGCTAAACGCAGAAAACCATTGTGAAGTATACTGTAATACCAGCTCGTGGTGGAGTAGAGCTGGCAACACGGTAACCCTTCTGAGTACATAAGCACACATTTCACCACTTACAATTACACATCTGCCCTGATGATGGACACTGTAACGCTGTCCGAAACGTTGGCTAAAGGAGGAGGTAGCGCAACACGGCATAACACCCCAAAAATAAACAACAAAAATACTTTTGGCCGTGAAAATCTAAAATCATATCTATTTTATTTTTCTACGCCGCGGTGAACCAGCACCAATTTGGACATGGCGGTGAGAGGCGCTAAGGATCAAGAGGTGTAACTGGAAATATTAATTATATTTGGATGATTTATATAGCGTCATTTGCGAAAAAACCACCAGGGTGCTGGAAACAATTTAACTTTAGGAGAGCATGACCGCACCGTTGGCGTCCGAAAAAAAATCTGCTCAAAGGAGTATGGCCGCACATGGTGCGGTGGTGTTTGTAGAAATTATCCTATTAATAAAATTAATATGAAATTTTTTGTTGTTGTTAATGGTTCCATGCCAAATAGCCGGTAACCCTAACCTAACTTAGCCTATTTAACCAATTTTTTTATCATCACCCTTTCCGAGGTGCTTCTGAGTTGGTTTTATTCTGATTTGTCCGGTCACCGTTGTTAATATCTGATTAATTCGGTTATTTTAGTATTATATAGGTATTTTTTATAAAAAGTTTTTTTTTTACATACTATAAATTTAAGTTTTAAATTTTTTTGGGAAAATACGTCTCACTGTCTTGAACCTTTTTTTCTCTCAGAAACTCACTCTCTTAGATTTAAGGGAGGCTTAATTGAGGCGGCAACCAGCATTAATAAATAGTTTATTATACCATATACCACTACTTGTGGTTGCGTCACAGCCACTTAGCCATCACCATGTACGAAAGGCCTTACTTGATCTCCAGACATATGTATCCCATCAGAGTCTAGTCATTTTCCAAACTTTCATTTTTAGATGTCCGCAATTACATCTGTGACATCTGCAGCAAGGCTTTCAAGATCCGGAGACACATTCAACTCCACCTCGCCATCCACTTCAACATCCGGGATCACAAGTGCTCCTTGTGCGATGCAGCCTTCGTGCAGAACACCTCTCTCAAAGTGCACATGAGGTCCCACCACAAGAAAGCACTCTCCAATAGTTAGCCTATCCAAAGAGGAACGTCAGCCGTCAGAGGTGGTCTCTCACCGGGACGATAAAGTGTAATCTGCCGCTCTGAAGTGTGGCACTAATGTATCAAATATTATTGTGTTGTTAAATTAATTGTTTCATGAAAATAAACCATTTAAATTAATAAAATATTTTATTTTCTCATGTCAGGGCGAACCAAGACCACTTCGCACGAGTCGGTCGTTATCGATTTATCGTTCTAATGAATTGAAAATTTTTAATTATCGTTTTGAAATGTTTCAATCTTCTTCTTCTTGTGCCCTGTCCATTCATCGGACGTTGGCTATCTTGTTGGCTTTGCGGACTTTGTTTACTGCGGCCAGGAACAGCTCTACGGTAGACTGGCCAAACCACTGTCTCAGGTTTTTCAGCCATGAGGTTCTCCTTCTTCCAGGACCCCGTCTTCCGGCAATCTTTCCCTGCATTATGATCTCATGCTTCTCTGGATGTCTCATCACATGTCCAAGATATTGAAGTTTTCGGATATGGATATGTTTTATAGTTTCTATGGCTTCTTTTTCTTTATTCATCCGAACCATAACATCTTCATTTGTAACCCTGTCCATCCAGCTTATTTTAAGTATTCTTCTGTAGATCCACATCTCGAATGCCTCAAGTCGCCTAATTAGTTCTTCAGTAAGCGTCCATTCCTCCATTCCATAAAATAATATTGAAAACACGTACCATCTAACCATTCGCATTCGTAATCCAAGGTTGAGATCATGACTGCAGAACATCTTTTTCATGCGGATAAAGTTTGCATAAGCTTGCTCCATGCGGCCTTTGATAGAACTGGACATGAAAAAATGATTCCAATTCTGAAAACCTCTGCAATAGACGATAAAGATATAAGGATAATATAATAGATAATCTTTATTGGAACCAGAAAGGAGCAGTATGAGTACAGCAATATCTAACAGATGAAGTAGAAATAAAGAGAGGCGTGTAACAGGGTATGTTCTTTCACCTATGCTGTTCAACTTATATTCAATGAAGCTTTGCAAGAAGCTACTCAAGGACTTGTTATAAATGGGAAGATTCTGAACAACCTGCGTTATGCAGATGATACGGTACTTCTAACAAGTACCATTGAGGATCTACAACTTTTGTTGAATCAGGTAGTGAAGACAAGAATTTTGGTCTAGAACTGAATATAAGTAAAACAAAATACATACTCTTAAGCAAAAATAACGCTTTGGATAAAAATCTTCATATTGCTGGAACAAAGCTAGAGAAGGTACAGAGTATTGTATACTTGGCTGCAAATGATAGATGGGATCCTTCGGTTGAAATCAAATGTTTCCATTAGAGACTAAATTTACTGGTACATAGTACAAAAAAATATTAACTCTGATACACTAGACATGGCAGGTCATTTTTTTTAATTCAGAAGAGAGGTAAATGGGTTCAAAAACATGTTTAAAATTTTTCAAATTTCTGAAACAATCTTTTTCCTACGGATTCACTTCAAGCTCAGGCCCGACATTTGTGATCGGCAGTGTTGGGTTGGCGTCGTTATTACAGTATGGCTCTTTAAGCGATAGGTCGCGTTGCATTAGTTTTCGCCATGGAACGTAGTCGGAATGCGTTAAAAAGTCCCCTATTTGGTGAAATTTGCGACGTCAATGACAATGGTTTTACCAACTTATTGTGATGTTATGAAGTCCTTTGAGTGGACCAGGCATCAAATAAAATTAAATGAAGAGACTAAACTAGAACCCAAATTTCAGCAAATAGAGTGTACTGTGACAGCACGAATCGAAGAAATATGGTGAAAGGCTTCTATTCCCATTGTTACCCACACGTAAGGCGGCCAACTTTATAAAATATCAATGCGGGACACAGTGGCGTGCGGTGTCGACGGGGGGAGGGGGTACATTACAAATCTAGGAAATCGAGAATTTGACTCATATAAACTACAATCACAACACGAAAACACGTGGTGTCACACCCCCCCCCCCCCTCCCCCACCAATTTCGACTTCACAAACGTGTAAAAAATAGGTGAGTCCTGGGGGGGGAGGGGGTTGTTGAGAGAATTTCAGAAATAGGCTATTTTCGTCTATAAAAACACCGTCAGGCACGATAATAACACCGTATTCAATATTTTTGTGACAATATCCTTCGTAATATTTTTCCACGGTCGGGTGTCACCTCCCGTCGGGTGTAGTGTCACGCCCCCCCCCCCCCCCGTCAGGTTGCACCCAGGGCGGTCCATCCACGCTACTGCATAGTCCGCAACTAGAATGTTATACCTGCACTTCGAATAAGAGAATGTTTTCCTTCGAAATATGTCATCAGATGAATCCAGTTCAAATTTTGCATTATGAACACAAAACTGGTTAAAATTAAATCTGTATGCGGCGCATTAAAGCTACACTCAGAACATGATAATGGTTACTCTTTGATTCTGGCAGCACATACAACGGCAACTAGAATTTTATAACTGCATTTCGAATAAGAGAATGTTTTCCGTCGAAATATGTCGTCAGATGAATGCAACTGGAATTTAACATTCTGAACACAAAACTGGTTATCTATAATTATGTATATCTATATGCGGCGCATTAAAACTATACTCAGAACATGAAGATAAACACTTTTGCAAGAAAGGAAATTGATTTTGAAATTCAGTGAATTACAACTTCGCTTTTTCGCGGTCGGAGGCATGGTCAACAAATTATTTGATTTGATTTAAATAACAAATACGGGTTATCCAATACTACACTGGCGCTCTTTGGCTTACCTAAATAAATTAATCCCTAGATTGATATCTTCGGGCCTTTTCTAGGGACAAGTATTGAACATATCAACTTAACCACTACTACTGCCACTACTGTTCCAAATTTATATCAATGATATTTCGCAATTAGAATTAAACGGTGAAATTTTCTTATATGCAGATGATACTGCAATATTCTACTGGGGTAAAGATCTAAACATACTACTAGAAAATGCACAAAGTGACCTAGAAAGAATTTGCGGTTGGCTCCAATCAAATATCCTAACAATGAATATAAAAAAACAGGATACATGATTTTAAGTTCAAACCGTAAAATAATTCCTCCACATGTACCATTAAAAATTGAAAATAACGATTTGCAAATCCTGAAACAGGAAAAATATCTTGGGCTGTGCATCGATAAGCATTTAACTTTTAAACAACACATTCAAAACGTAAAAGATAAAATCACACCCTTAATTAGCGTTTTTAGCCGGTTATCATATCTATTACCAATTAGATTAAAAAAAAAGTTTATACTATAGTCTCGTACACTCACACCTAAATTACCTGATTGAAATCTGGGGAAATGCGTATGAAACATACATCAATGAATTACAGGTAATTCAAAATAAGATAATCAAAAAACTATTTCACTACGAATCCAAAACATCCACAAAAAAATATATTTAGAAACAAAACTGCTAACATTAAGAAAACTATACGAGTACAATATATGTGTCCTTATATACAAAATAAATAATAAACTCATACATACAAACACAGAATTCATTAAAACGTCCCAAGTACACAAACATTTTACACGACAACACGATAACATACGTTTAAACACCATTCATACTAACTACGGTAAGCAATCAATTAGTTACGAGGGGGGCAATTTATATAATTTTGCCTTCCAGATGATATCAAAAACGAAAAAAGTGTGTGCAAATTCAAAAAAAAATTGTTCATGTTTATTCTCAAAAAACAAAGTAGTGATAGTGAATAATATCGAATGGTAATATAATATCATGTAAATGTTAGTATTGCAATCTAATGTAATCTAAGGTTATGAAATGTAAAAACTATGTAATACAATGTAAAAAGTACATAATTCAATATTCTAGTTAAGTAAGTGAAAATGTTATTTTCTTTTTTACTGGAATAAAAACTTATGAAAAAAAAAACCACAGATGAATGGAAATGGCTAAAATAGACTAAATATAGAGAAAGTTTATTTGTCTACCGTAGACAATATTACAAAAATATAGGAATGCGGGACGCTTGTAATGGTTTAAATGGATTACCTATTGAATTGGTATTATGTATGTAATAACATGGCTAGCTACAGTCTGGAAGTAGAACATGATAAATGTCAAGTCTATGAAATAAAAGAGGAAATTAAATATTATAATAAGATTTATTGAATTAATATTGACATGACATTTACGAAGCAATTATTAAAGACTCTATAAAGATTATTTGATCTCAAAGGGGTGTTTGTAAAACTCGAAGAGTTTTACAACAATCAAACTACGTGTGATAAGAATTTAAGTTATGTGGAAAACAAGCAAGGTTGGACGCCAGAGTGTTTAAACAGCAACACCCAAGTATTAAATAGTAAAACCAAAATGGTAACCTTGAATATCTGACTAAAATAAATAATATATTAGGATTTAGATCAACGTTACGAATTCGATGCGCCATGGTGATGTTGGTTTCAATCCGTCGCAGGTATCCGCTCCGCTACTTGGGCTTGCTCGATCCAAACTGAAGCGCCCGAACTTTTCCGAAGCATCTCGAAACATCTGCCGCCCCTTCGGAGTGCAATGCTGCCAACCAAATCATGCGAAATTTGCGAATCGCTCACGACGCTAGCAGCAAATGTTACATTACCCCTCCACCAAAAAGAAAATATTTCCTCCTGGAAATCAAGAGGTCCATGTGTCACTTCCTGAAGAGAACTGCATACTATATGAGCCTTGGTCGTAAATGTTAGTCATGGAAGAAGCCAAAATATAAGGATTGTCAGCCGGAAGGATCCTGGTGATAGAAGTACTCCCAATCCATATAATGTACCTCATGGAAGAAGCGGTGACCACCGTACTGCAATACTGAAGCCATGACATAATGCGATGAACAGAAAGACGCATCAATCTATGCAGCTTCTCTCCAATTATGATGCATTCAATAACTGATGACCCAAGATGGCCCAAGGTAGAGATGAAATATCTGGTCTGGAATCTCAAATTCAGCTTCTTTTGCTATTTATTTCTTCCAAAACTGATGACCCAAGATGGCCCAAGGTAGCGATGAAACATTTGGTCCGAAATCTCAAATTCAGCGTCTTCTGATATTACTTTCTTCCAAAACTGATGACCCAAGATGGCCCACGGTAGAGATAGAAGCTCTGGTACAACATCTTGAAGTCCAGCGTTGATGATTTTGAAAGAATCTTCCTATGATGATGTCTTCAAGCGGGATAATGATGCGACGTGGCTTGAAGTCAGATGAATGCCTTGACCCACATTTTGAAACCAGCGACAATGAACATGAAGGATGCTTTCTTCTTAGTCTTGCTATTTAAATTTTCTTGAGATTATCTTGAAGTTCCCTACACTAAACTGCCTAAATAAGGTTACCAGCAACAAAGTAAGATATAAAAGGAAAGAAAAATTCAAGATGAAATATTTAAAAAATGATTATGTAAATGTATGCTCAAAGCTGAAATTGAAATTTTTCCACATAACATATTAAAGAACCCTAAATTAAAGATTTAATAATTGTAAAACTTCATGTCTTACACAAAAGAAACAATGAATTGATATGCAATTACAAAATTAGAATGCACGGGATTTACTGAAGTTTGAAGTAATATTACCCAGCGATGTAAATGTTTTATAAATAAAAGTGTTTTAAATTGAGATTAAATATGATAAAAAAAATTTATTATTCAATTAATCTAATACCCGGTAGATATCAAAATACAAAAAAATCAAAACATATGAAAATAAAATTTTTACTGAGATATTTTTAATTTATTCCTTTTCTTAAATTCCCAAAATAAAATAAAACAGCCTGTATTATGCTGAGCTGAGTATAAAATCTGAAAAATGAAATACTTAATTTGTTTGAAAGTAATTTAAAAAACCCCATGTAGCAAATAATAACTTCGAGATAGTCAATAAACAATACCTAGGATGGTAAAATAATAATTAATGATAAATGTAATCAAATGTTGATAGATGGCTCTAGTATCGGCCCAATTATGTTCGTAATAAAATAAAAATATTTAATAATAATGTTACTACAAATTAGCAACAGATGTCATAGCTCTATTCTCATAATAATCAATTAAAATAATTTTAAGGACCAACTGAACAGTTGTTATATTATAAAGCCTTGGTTAACTAAGTATTAATTGTATTTCAAGGCATCATCGGTATAATGAAGGTTCCAACTTCCCGATTGAATTAACTCCATTTCATTATACTGGAATTTATTAATAATTCATCCTAAAATTTCCAAGACAGAATTCTTAGGAGGAAATATCAGACGACACAATATTTAACAAAAACTACAAACACACACAAACTTAATAGTTTTCTTAAAAGATTTAACCTATAAATATGCAATATGAATACGGTAATCGCACATAAAGGACAGTTATCATTACTATCTCTTTCTATAAAAGTTCTTAGACCAAAACTTTCTGCCTGAATTATTGACACACATGGCTTCACTGAAATCCTCTCGAAAGAGATGAATGCCATGAGCTTCTTACAACTCAACAAATTAATCTTTATATGAAGATAATTAACTTCATATTCTGAAATCAAAAGAGACGGACATATCCTCATCGTAAGTTCACCGATTACGCCAAAGATTCCTCCGTATCTCGCGAATGAAAGTGAACAGGCAAACCGACGCCTTCTATGTTCGGTTAAAAACGTGTTTGCGCTACAGTGATAGGAAAATATTTTATATCCTATTTATAGAATGCAAAACAAGGAAGGTTGACATACTCAGAGGATCTCAACGGAGATCATGTTATGCCCCTTAACTGCCGTTTTAAACGGTGGCAGTAATCGAATCAGTGTGAGATATATCCACTGCATTGAAGCGAAGCTCCAACTGTTTTGTTTAAAACAAAACTTGTCTGTTTCCTTCACTCAAGGACCAACAATCCGTACACAAGACAATATAATCGAAACCACAGTACATAAGACACATCCGTACACAAGACAACAATAGAAGACAAAACAACCCAAAAACATTCAATGCTCAAAACTCATTTACTCTTTGAGAGCTGAATGTATTGTTAACAAAATTCATCTGCTTTTGTTGACGCACCAAAAACAGATAAATTTTTCCCCAAAATTGCACCGCACATAATATGCTATATTAACTAGCAACACCAGGACCTTTGATATGTCCTATGACCGATTGATAACAGAATATTTAAAGTTTTCCGTTCTGAAAGTGAAGACGCAAACCCCAATAGCAGTTGTTGTATGTGTTATGTCAAACAATAATATGTAGATGGCGTTATTGAGAAACTGACTAAATAATAACTTATGTCAAACTTGTATATTTATAATTACGAGATCTATTAAATGACCTAAAACATTGTGTGCTGTTAAGTAAATTAAAGTTATTTGAAAACCCTATTAGTTAAAGTTTAAAGATGTTAATTCAATAAAACACTTGTTTGTTCAACAATCTACTAATCTCTCCGAAAATTATCTTGCAAACCTCTGATAACCCTATGAAAGGAAGATATGCAAGTACTTCAAGGAACAGGCAATAGATCGCCAAAAAAAAATATAGATCAATTAATATAATAACAATCTAAACTGAAGAAAAAAAAAATAATAATTCCGACCAGAACTATAAAGAATCCTAATACCTGTGAATTTTTACGTATGTAAACATGTGATAAAACTCTACATTATATATCAATTTAAATAGTTGTAATTTCATAACAATCATATTAGTTGCTCCGAAAGTTACTTCGCATAATCTCTAATAACCCTATTAAAGGAAGATATGCCAAACAAATTTAAGGTTCAGCCAACTGATCGCAAAATATTATACAATCTTCTATACTAATTTATTGAATTATCCATTTATTGGAATCAAAACCCAAAAGATTAATTAGATAATAGCCGATGAACAAATAATATAGTGATTAGCAACATTTTGCATTCACCTACAAAATGATGATTTCAAAATAACAGTTATTCATCAAACCCGAAAACTATAAGGAATTTATTTTATTTTAAAAGAAAAACTAATCCCGCCGACTAAAGAGAAATTAAAACTCGATAAAAATCTATTAAAATAATGATTTGAATACAAATCCCTGTTATGTACTAAAATCGGAATTTAATGAAATTTATCAAACCCTCACAAAAAAAATTTGTATAAAATATTAAACCGAAAGAACATAATGATATATTGCAAGGAAATTTAATTTCTTTTGAAAGCCCTACATGAGGAAAGAATAAAAAAAATCATCGATCAAATCAATATAACCCGGATAATAAATTATAAAAATTAATTTACGTGAAACTAGCTTTAGTCGCTTTGCATAACAGGACAGCCCGAATTCTGTAGACGAAGGCTTTGATGACGTCTTATCTCCACCCGGATGTCCAGCAAAATTTGGTCCGCGTCTGAAATGCACGTTTGGTTACATTTATTATTATGAAAAATAAAATTTGTATAAGGGGAACAAAAATGAAATCAAAATTCCCAAAGTAAGATTGTAAAAGTTCACAATGTAACAGAACATATCAATTGCAGGTAGGATAACTATTTGTATTAAGTTTATAACATGTGAAGAAATTCATGTGTGCAATGATGTCAATAATAATTATTGCATCAGGTAGGTAGGTAATTAATGAAATTTACACATTATTGCAAAATATAAGCACGAAAAATATCACAAAATAAATGCAATGAGATTAAACAGCCACTCATAACACAGTGTAAATAAATTAGCTTGTAATAAAATATACTTACAAGTTTCAATTATTAACGGATGACCAGCACGAGTTTTGTACAAAGTGATATTATTAAATTTGCCGAAATATTATTAATTCCATCTGCAGAAATTAAATCCATCCCATCTGCTATAAAAACAATGTGTACCTACCTAAATAATTAGTAGGAGAAATAAATATGATTAGTACAAGACAAACAAATAACACAAAATAAAATGAGTTGTGGATGAACAAGCCCAAGTAAATATAAAATATGCAATTAACAAAAGTAAAATGAATACATACCCACGACGGTAAAAGCAACACACCAACGAATTGCAACCTCAATCTAACCTAAAATGACATATCGCGGAGAATTTAAATCATATCCACATAAAACTTGCAAAACATAGTTTGACTGGAACTACCACGTTGGGCTCGCCACTGTAATGGTTTAAAATGAGTTACCTAATTAAATTGGTATTATGTATGTAATAACATGGCTAGCTACAGTCTGGAAGTAGAACATGATAAATGTCAAGTCTATGAAATAAAAGAGGAAATTAAATATTATAATAAGATTTATTGAATTAATATTGACATGACATTTACGAAGCAATTATTAAAGACTCTATAAAGATTATTTGATCTCAAAGGGGTGTTTGTAAAACTCGAAGAGTTTTACAACAATCAAACTACGTGTGATAAGAATTTAAGTTATGTGGAAAACAAGCAAGGTTGGACGCCAGAGTGTTTAAACAGCAACACCCAAGTATTAAATAGTAAAACCAAAATGGTAACCTTGAATATCTGACTAAAATAAATAATATATTAGGATTTAGATCAACGTTACGAATTCGATGCGCCATGGTGATGTTGGTTTCAATCCGTCGCAGGTATCCGCTCCGCTACTTGGGCTTGCTCGATCCAAACTGAAGCGCCCGAACTTTTCCGAAGCATCTCGAAACATCTGCCGCCCCTTCGGAGTGCAATGCTGCCAACCAAATCATGCGAAATTTGCGAATCGCTCACGACGCTAGCAGCAAATGTTACACGCTTTAGACGATTTGCGGGACTATTTCATTAAATATTTCAATGCGGGACTACAACCGCCAATGCGGGACGGACGGACAATACGAGACTTATCATTTGAAAGGCAAAATCCTTCTTAAGAGGGAATAACAAGACATAACCGGAAATATGTCATTTTTTAATCAAATTTTAGACATATTGACTCCTTTACACAGAAAATTATAATTGATTTCGAAAGACTGTTCTCTTATCTAGTAAAGTTATGTTTTAAATTTTGAGAAAATATGTAGGTATATTTATAGTACAACAAGGTTTTACCGTAGGTCATTGGCAGATTTGTTAAATTTTCAAACAAAATTTTGTATTATACAACACACATTTCAAATCATATAATCGTGCAGTAAAATAAATCAATAAATTATCTGGGAAAGCAATGTTTCAGAATTTTAGTGTAAATGAAATCATTTAAAAAAAGATCCGCACACGTGTTTTGTGACAAAAATACTTCAGTTTGACTTTTTATTTACGGTCTTAAAAACTATTTACGATTTTTTTTACATTCCTATTTTGCTTAGACATTATTAAAAAATTATAAATACTTACGTTCAAAAAATGATTACAAAAAGTATATAATTTTAATAGTTTTATCATCACGCCTTTCAGCATTTTTGAATGTAGGTATAAATTAAAGCAAATTTTGAATGAAATAAAGGGAGGAATGCAGATCCTGCCATTGTCTACGAACAGATACAAAGCGGGTCTCGGTTTTCTGATTAGTCGGCGCATGGGCGGACGACTGGCGCAGGCGTGCCGACAAGAATGTTTGTATGTCAACATATCAGGCCGAACATAATGAAGACGGGTTCAGATTTATGTCCGCGCGAGGCGGCGCCGATAAGCTTTACCGGAATGAATTCTTAATTCCTGCTCAAGTTAAACATGAAAAGGGGGTTGTGCTTGCAAAAGGTCCGGTCATTTTGAATTTTTTATATGTTGTTAGGACCTAAACCAGTAATAAAAAAAAAATTGCAACTTCGAAAGTGCTGTGCGAGCGGCGGTGGACCCAAAAAACCAAGAAATTTTCGGATTTTTTTCAGTTTTTGCTCAATATCTCAGTAAAGGAAGGGTCTGACCGGTATAGTTATAACGTCATAGGCTGTAACCTATGTTTTAATCTTACATTATGCATGTAATAATATGTTTTAATCCTGTTAATGTTCCAAACAAAATAATATAAAAATAAATAAATAAGAAATGCTATTTTCAATACAATTTTGTTTTATTTTGAAGGCCGGATTATGAAGAAACTTGTGGGGAATTTGATAATTTGCTCTCCCCAATTTAAGGATTTTGACCTTTTTTGCGGGTATTTTAGCAACCCTGACTATCAGACAAATCAAAACAATATTTTTTTCCCATACAGTCGTAACCCACATTACTAGATATCATAAATAAACCAAACCACACACTAGACATTCTACTCAACATTTTCAAATTTGGATTCAAAAGTGATGTTTTCGAAACAAATATATCGATTACCAAAATGTTTCGAAATTTGTCTATCACTATTATTGACGATTGCATAGTATTCAAGGTTGCCAATTTGCGGGGAATTCCCCAATTTGTGGGGAATTTTTCATAAATTAGGTATTTTGCGGGGATCTTGGATTCGATTTTCCTACCATATTGAAAAATATATAAATTCTATGGAAGAAGTTTATTTTATAGCACACTGTTGTATTTGTTTCTAAAATATATCAGTGGGGGGATTCCTGAAGATCGGGGCTCGGACTCCAATAATAACGTACTAGCAGTTAAAAACCCGATCTTCAGGTTTTTGCTACTAGACCCTGCGGGCGGCTTTTACATTCGGCTTCGACCAGCTTGAGTGTAGGTAACCATTTTATAAATCCGATAAAAACTGGTTGCAAAAATAAGCAGTTCTTCGGATCCACTGTGATCCAGTGACAGCTAGTGACAGGCAATGACGCCATATGTAATCTCTCCATACCCGTATAAAAACTTAAATTCTTTAAATCCGTAGTAGTTATATCTGGGAAAGAAACATCCACATGCGACCTGCTGGCTGAAGTAGCGTCATCTTGTGTCGAATTCTTGAATTAGAAACTGAATTATAGCAGTAGCTTGTGTGAAATTTCACGTACACAGATGTTATTTGAGGCGCGGCCGTTAAGCGTGTCGTCCGACATGCACTCGTAGCTGGGTTCTGAAATTCAAACACGCAGATCCTAGGCTATTAATACTATATATACTTATACTTCTTCTCACACATCTACCGGATCTGCCCTGATGATGGACACTGCAACGATGTCCGAAAAGTTGGCTAAAGAAGGAGGTAGCGCAATACGGCATAACACCCCAAAAACAAATAATGAAGATAATACTTCTTGTTCAAAATTATTTATCTTAATTTCAATCTTCTCTTCTTTTTTATAAATAAAAATGAATCGCCGAAATATATGTACGCGCATAACTTCCGAACGACTGCACCAAATTGAATAATTCTTTTATTTTTGTGTTCGTTATTGTCAGGACAAGGTTTGTATAAAACTACTGGTGAGCTCTGGCATTATGAAATTTGTATAAAAAAAATGCAGTAGGTGGCACGCGAGCTGTTTGAAAACTGAATGTGCTGGGACTAAATGTATGGAATGCAGGAGGGGGGAGGGGAACTTCGCGGGACGAGGGAAGTGGGGGAGTGGAGAGGGAGAGGGAAGGTGTTGGAATCGGAGTGGGAACGCGAGAGGGGAAGGGGACGCGGGAGAGGAAGGGGAGGCGGAAGGGGAACGGGACAGGACACGCAGGGTAAAACAATTTCTTTATTAAATGGCATAGCAATGCATGCTGGAAACCAGCTAGTTAATAAAATAAAAATGCTTAATTTGACGTTATACCACTAAAATACTATTTCATCATCATTTCACCCTACCTAATTATTTTTGCCTCTTTTAAATTCCTTTTTCAGTTTTTTTCTCCTAGCCATAGCTGACAATATACTTTGTGTGTGTTTATATTACCATGGTTTTATGTTTCCTATATTTCTACTAGCTATACAATTTATAGGCACACCGTATTGATTTTTTATTGTATATATAGTCATTATTTTTGCATCTTGTAAACATTGGTTATTGAGTTGTTAACTATTTATCAATCTTATATTATGTATGTAAAAATATGTTTTAATCCTGATAATGTTCAAAATAAAATAAATCAAATAACAAATGCTAACTTTAATAGAATTTTGTTTTATTTTGGAGACAGAATTATAAAGGAAATTGCGGAGATTTTGTAATTTCATTCTCCCTAATTTAGAGATTTTGAACATCTATTGTGGGTATTTTAGAAAAGATGCATCGGCAACTCATGGGCAACTCTGATGTATTATAATTATTGTCTATGGAAAAATCATTATTTGAAGACATTTTGAAGTTTATTTTTGACAGGTCGGGTTCATTATTTTTGTTGATATTTTTGACAAAACTTAATTTAAATAATTTGCTTTGATGGGCGTTAATTGTAAGAATACGTCCGAAGATGTCTTCCATTTATTCCTACTTATTTAAAATGTATAATTTACTTCTTATTGAAAGGTAAGACAGGTTCTACTGTTATGAACTTCAATTATGATTATAAATAACAATAATAATAATGACTATTTAATTATGTTTGGCCGTAAAAATGAATTTTTCCTTGTAGTTGATGGATTGAACCACATGACTGCATGAATTATGTCATGAGCTGAGTGTAAAAAACATTATTTCCTTTCGTCATGATGACAGCTGACAGCCATTCCACTAATCTTACTAATATTATAAACCCGAAATTTTGTATGGATGTATGCGTTTGTTACTCTTTCACGCAAAAACTACTGAATGGATTTGAATGAAACTTTACTATAATATAGCTCATACATCAGAATAACATACATATAGGCTATAATTTATAAAGCTAGCTAAGAAGGGAACGGGGACGCACGGGAAAGGTGATTCAGGGAGAAACAATCTATTTCTTTGAATATGGCATTGCAACGCATGCCAGGAACCAGCTTGTTTACAATAATTCTATGACATTTTGTGTTTGATTTTTTTTAATACAGTGTTTTCCTTCACCCTTTGCAGATAGTTGTTGTTTTGAATACTTTTTTGTGTTCAGTTACAAATAAGAGATGAAACTGGAAGACATGTCTCTGAAACCCAAAGAGTTGTTACTTTGGGAGACGTCAGATGACGCCTGTGTGTTCTGTGGCAGCTGGGAAGAACTTTGGAACTTACACCCGAAAGGAAACCACGCACAGAACTCCACACACGAGGACTATTCACAAATGATACTTTCCTGCTTCAATATCAAGGTGACATCTTGCTTTCAAGAAGAAGAAAAAATTGTGTAAATACCGCTCAATAGTCGCAACTGGTCAGTGCCGGTAGAAGTCTTGTGGAGCAGATTAGTAAGATTTTCTGAAATAAAAAATCCACTAATCTATAATTACAACATTAGTAATAATGCTCTTGAGAGGTTAACACAAATTAAAGACTTAGGCATCACTTTTCAATCAAATCTTTCATTTGCTAACCAAATAACGGAAATCTCTAAAAAGGGTTTAAAAAATGCTAACTAGAAATTTTAACAATATACAGTGCATTAAACTGTTCTATTTGCCTTTGTTAGAAGTCAACTTGAGTTCAATTCTCCGGTCTGGAACCCACATTATAATATTCATATACAAGCTCTGTTGAAAGAATATAAAACAAATTCTTACATTATCTAAATTTTAAAATGGATATTCCAGAAATTATATTTAACTACAAAACTCTTTTAAATGATCTGAATATGCTTAAATTGTCAGGCAGGATCATTTTCACTGACTTGGTATTTCTATATAAAATTTTAAATGATTTTTGACCGTCAGTAGCTAAGTTAGCATCGCTTTGGCACCCAGGCGTCCCGTGTTCAATTCCTCGGCTGGCTAAGTCCTCCATCACGACACAAGCAACATTTTCCGCTTACTGTGGTGGTAGTAGGAGATTTTCAAATATTGTTGGGTTGTTCGTAACCTGGAAATTTTTGTGTTTCTTTTTTAAAATGAAATAAATTACCTATAGTTTGAGTTTTTCATCGGGGGGATCGATATTCTCATGCACTTAGCTTTTTCTTTATTTCTGTCGGCAATAATAGTAGTTATTTCATCGTATGTGTTCGTATTGGTTTTTTTTTTACATTAGCTCCATACAGGAGGCCCCGAGGAAAATAATTCCCCTCAGGGCTTATGTCATCTTAGGGATGCTTTGTGGAGGGTGTGCATTGTGTTTGTCACATCGTTGAAATAACTGGCTGGGCAAAACCGAAACTATACAATCAAATTAAAATTTGACAGGTTGTTAATCTGCGGTTAACGGGTTGTTAAACATCTGGGATTTTGTTGGTACCATCTCGTTTGTTATAGCAAAGTTTGAGTGTAATCTATTGCAGTTGGTGGACCCCGGTGGCTTAGGGGGCCTGTGTGAGACTTGTGTGTCCCGTCTGAGGGAAGCCACCTCTTTCCGAGCTCAGGTGGAGGCAGCGGGAGCACTCCTTCAACATGTCAAGGAAGAACCTCAACCCCCGGAGCACAAGCCAACTATTAAAGGTATATTTCACCATGCACTCTCATTTTCCTCCTCTTGTCCTATGTTTAGGGCCAGAGAACCAATGCTTAAACAAGACGCTTCCAGGCATCCCTGTCCCGGGCTAGCTACTTCAGTGGTCTCTTCCACTGCAGGCCCTCTCCTCACACAGCCACAGGATTTCATTAATGTACCGGTTGTCCGAGAATCAAAGACCATTCCTCATTTTCGTCGGCGTGGACATTATTTCTTAAAATATAGCGGCACTAGCCTGTAGCTCAGACTTTGCCCTAAAAAACTAGCGGTGATCCGGCTTGGTAGCTGCTTCAATGCTATCTTTGTGTCTGTTTGCGATCGACACTCCACTGTCGAATCCTGCCGCCTACGAGGGGCGCTCAATTATTCGCTTTCTTTTAAGAGGGAGTCCGCAGACGTCAATAAGTCTACCACACAAATGATTTTGTGGAAAAATTGCTTATGTTAAAAAAAAATCATTTGTGTATTCATTTGCTAAACTTGAGGAATTGGCGAGTTTGCTACTTTATGTAATTTGTTTGTGAATGGTTACAATGAAATACGTCCTTTTGCCCAGTGTGTCGGATAGGTACTGTTATTATAACTAGACAGAAGTTTTCAACATTGGAAGCTCCAAATTTACAATTTAAAAAAAGAAGCAAAAGTCAGTTCTCGAGTAAAGGTATTTTTAAGATATTTAATAAAAAGGTGTAGTTTATTTGTTCCAAGGGAATATTTAACTTAAAATTAATAAATTGTAAATACTTTCGCTGAATTCTTTTGACATTTTTTTATGACAATTTTATGGTGAGGTAACCAAAAAACGGAATTGTACTCTAATTTGCTACAAACTAATGAGACAAATGACAGGGAGTGAATTATTATTAAAGTTTTAATGGTTCTCTGCAAAAATCCTAATGTTTTCATATATTGTTTGTGATGTGATTTATGTGATGTACAAATTCTAGTTTTTATCAAACATACCTCCGAGGTCTTTATTTTAGTTAAAATCTCCAGTTGTATATTGTTTATCGGACAATTGAATAATTTTTTAGTTTCGTTTCGACAGAACGTTATTGATTTACATTTGTTAATACATGTTAAATTGTTAGTTACACAATAATTAGACAATTGATTAAAATTTCTTTGTAAATTTTTATGTCATCAGCAAAGACAAATTTAACATTGAAGCAGGAGATTATGTCATTAATAAAGAGTAGTGGACATAAATGACTACCTTGCGGGAAGCCGCTGTAGGCGTGGAATTCCTTAGATTTTGTCGTTTTCACATTTAAAAATAATTTTCTTTCACTGAGATAGCTAGCGAACCAAATTAGCAATTTGCCCTGTATCCCTAAGGCCTTTACTTTGTGAAGAAGTAACTTATGTGATATTTGATCAAATGCCTTTTGTGAAATCTGTGTTATAATACACCTACATTTGAATTGATTTTTTTGAATAAATGCATTGGTCATCTAATTTTGATATTAAATCAAATTTGTGGTTTTTAACCTACCTTTTATAATTTTTTTTTAATATCTATAAATCTAACTATAAGAAGGCATATTAGGTCAAGAACAAGCGATTCCAATAGATTCAAATAGGACAAGAAATTCAATTTAATTCCTTATTTTCGCAGATAATCCAAGACCTGAACAAGAAAAAATCAAGATTGAGATCGAGATCGAAAAACTTACCGCTGATGATAATTTAGACACATTCTGGAATGATGATTTAATGAACAGCAACGAAGAAGAAGATCAGAAACGAAATTTGCAAGAATTGAATGACCGCGAGAGGTTAAAATGGACCGACCAAGAACCATTGAAAAACAACCTCAAGGGTAAAAATAAAGACAACAAACGAATAGAATGGATAGATCAGCAACAATACCCAAAACCATGCACTTTCAAACTTCCCAAATTAAAACCACACTCAACTGAGTGCCCGGTTTGTGGCAAAGTGTTTCCGAATCGGGTGAAATTGCGACTGCATTTTGAATATCACTTCCCTCGATTTCTGTGCCACCTTTGTGGGAAGGTCTTCGCTAAAAAAATCACATACAAACACCATTTGGAAAGGCACCAAGCCAAAAGCTTTCCGTGCTTGCGATGCAGCAACAAGTCCTACAAGACTAAAAACGCTTTACGGCAGCACGAAAAGACGGTGCATGAAAATAAGGGAGTGTACTCTTGCCCTGAATGTCACATTAGGTTTTCTAACGCACACATTAGGAAAGAGCACTTGCTGAAGGAGCACGGAGTGACGACTAACCAGTACATTTGTCCCGAGTGTTCGATAAAGTGCCGCACACCTGGTGTACTTGACAAACATGTGAGGAAAGTGCATCGTAAAGAGAAAAATGTATCTTGTCCCGAATGCGGTACATTTTTCTTCAGCAAAAAAGAACTAGAACTACATTCACGCTCACACAGTGGTGAGTTATTGTTGTATATATATACCTCTTTAGAGGATATCTTTCACTGCTGTAGAAATAAATCCATAGAAGTGTCATCTATTCCCATGTTTCCAATTTACATAAGAATTTTCTTTTACTAGGCCCCAAATAGGTATTTTTTTTTACATTAAGTACACACCAAAGCTCTGAAGAAAATAATTTCCTTATGCGCCTATGTCATCTTAGGGAATGCTGTATGGAGGTGAAACTGATTATTTCATGAGTAAATGAAATTGACTACATATCTGTTCAAGAAAGAATTTCACTATTTGAAAAATTCTTCATAAGTAAGGAAATATTGTGCTAATTTTGTTTCACAGAGACACGCCCAAAATGTATTTCTGTATTCTTCTTCGTAATTAGTTCAATAATTTGGTTTCTGAAGGTGAGGGTTATATCACTCACCCGAGTGGCCTCTATTAAAATTATGGGCTGGTCATTTTCCAAACTCTCATTTATAGATATCCGCAATTACATCTGTGACATCTGCAACAAGGCCTTCAAGAACCGGAGACACCTTCAAATCCACTACAACATCCGGGATCACAAGTGCTTCTTGTGCGATGCAGCCTTCGTGCAGAACACCTCTCTCAAGGTGCATGTGAAGTCCCATCACAAGAACGCACTAACTTGTTAAATATTTAGACTATCCAAAGGGAAGCTTCTAAGTCAGTGGACCAGTTTGGAGCCTCAGCCCTTCATCGTCATCATTAGGCGTCATGCGGTCCCTCGCCATTAGCCTCAGTCCTTCCCGTCCTGCTCCAATCCTCTTCCATGCAGTATATCCATCACCTCTTTGGTCTGCCTCTGTGTCGCTTCCACTGGGGCACACACACACTTGTTGGCGTCCTGTCACCTGGCATTCTTGAGGGGCTAAAGGATGGGGAGAAGGGGTATATTGGGAAGAGCCTCGCTTATTAAGAGAAACGTTTGCGCGCCCGGTTTCGGCCCGTTTCATACAAATCTTAGATTTGGATTTGAGATCACTATACCCAACCAAACTGAAAAATTATTTTTGTGATCAAAAGTTTTATCAAATATCTAGTCCGAATGTGAGCTACTTTATTTATTTTTGCTTTAAATTTTAAGATATAATACAAAATAAAAAAGCATTTTTATGGTTGTTAATTTAAAATACAAATGACCTATTTATGTAGGAACAAAAGTATGTCATTTATATAATAAATTTACTATCCCAAAAATTGCATTTTTAACAATGTTTTATTTTTCATTATATTTTAAAAATAAATATAGTTAAGTTTTTTTTTTTACATTATTCATTTACTCACAAATAATTACCAAAGTTGCCTTTAAAATCATGAAACACTGAAATCTTTAATGGCCTATATCTTATAATAGCAAAAAGAAAGAAAGTAGCTCACATCCGTACTAGACATTTGATAAACTTTTGATCACTAAAATAATTTTACAGTTTGGTTGGGTATTGTGATCTCAAATCCAAATTTAAGATTCGTATGAAGCGGGCCGAAACCGGCTTCGCGAACGTTCCACTTAAGCTGTAAAATTTTTACATCTTATATCAAACAACAATTAAAATACTTTCATGTGAAAAATAATACATTTCCAATTTTTTTAACTTTTGTCCTGAATGGTTTTAAAAATGCCGCATTTCTTCGTTTAAAAGTAACTAATGCACTTTAGAGCTAATGAAAGAACAGTCTTCTCATGCCGAGTGGTGAAATCATACTGGCTTAGTAAACTACTCCCAAATGTGCCCAGTTATGTTTTTTAGTGAATTGTGCCCAGTTTCCCTGTTGCCATCTCCTCTCCCATCTTTCCTCCGGTAACGTTGCATTGTTTTTACCCTAATATATCTGCTACAGCACAATATATGACATCATGCCTCTGTTCTGAAGTATGTCCAATCTTTTAACTTGGGTTTTATTACTCACAGAAATTACACTTGTGCAGGTGGGATGCTATAGTGACTTTTGAATGGTGCTTCCTATCCGGGGCAATATTGAAAGTAATCTTCTGCTCTGAAGTATGGCGCTAATATATAATATATTATTGTGTTGTTAAATTAATTGTATTCATGAAAATATACCATTTAAATTAAATTTTTATTTTATTTTTCTACGCCGGGGTGAACCAACACCAGTTCGAATGTGTCGGTGAGAGATGCTAAAGATCGAGTAGTGTAACTGGAAATAATAACAATATTCGGCTGATTTATATAGCACAGTTTTTGCGAAAAAATCACCACCATTGATGGAAACAATTGAGGGATGCCTAAGTAAGGCGGAAACCAGCATTAGAGTAGTTTATCCGTAGGTTACTTGTGGTTGCATCACTTAGCTTGTAAGTATCGCCATGTACGAAAGGCCTTATTTGATCTCCGGGCACCTATATCCCATCAGAAGGGCGATTCTATTTCTTTTGTGGGATCGTTATGAGATAACGGACGCGATCTCCTGTCAGATTTGTGTGATTTTCTACGGCTGTTTGCTTTTTCTATGGGGCGATGTCAGGTTTCAGCTGTGAGCTATCACATATTTTAGTTTAGATCGTTTAAAACACAAATTCCTATTAATAACAGCCATAGAAAATCACACAAATCTGACAGGAGATCACGTCCGTTATCTCATAACGATCCCACAATTGATAGAGGATCGCTCTTCAGAGCATTACTTGTCTTGAAAGAAGCTGTAGCACCTTTAATAGATTATGCACAACCATCTTTATTACGGGCTAGTTATTTTCCAAACTTTCATTTTTAGATGTCCGCAATTACATCTGTGACATCTGCAGCAAGGCGTTCAAGAACCGGAAGTACCTTCGAATCCACCTCGCCATCCACTTCAATATCCGGGATCACAAGTGCTCCTTGTGCGATGCAGCCTTTGTGCAGAACACCTCTCTCAAAGTGCACATGAGGTCCCACCACAAGAAAGCACTCTCCAATAGTTAGCCTATCCAAAGAGGAACGTCAGCCGTCAGAGGTGGTCTCTCACCGTGGCACTAAAGTACCTAATATTATTGTATTGTTAATTTAATTGTATTCATGAAAATACACCATTTAAATAAATAAAATATTTTATTTTCTCATGCCGGGGCGAACCAACACCACTTCTGAAGTGTCGGTGACAGTCACCATCCATTTATCATTCTAATGCAGGGGTTCTTAACTTGGGTTCGATCGAACCCCAGGGGGAGCCAGTCTCAGGGGTTCGGTGGAAGGCAAGACACACCCCGAAAAAAAATTACGAAGAATAATGTCACTATCCCATCCCGCCCCATCCTATCCCATTGCGGTGGTCGTGATTACCCGTTGTGATAATAACAATCACCATCTTATCCCATCACACCACCCCTTGTGGTAATCCGCCGCCACTGATGTCAAGCCCCGCTTTCCAATTATGAAAGGTTCGGTGAATGCGCACATGAAACTGTTGGGGTTCAGTACCTCCAAATAGGTTAAGCACCACTGTTCTAATGAATTAAATTTTTTTATTTAATTAATGAAGACAATATTATAGAAACTTAATCGAAAATCTGAAACAGAAAATTCAGTAAAAGATACGGTCACATCTGGGACTCGAACCCAGTACCTACCCCTTTCCGGGTCAGTGCTCTAACAACTGAGCTAATGTGTCCCTATCCGATTTGATCATAATTAACTAGATCATTCTTCGATCAAGAACTACCAACATTATCTTCATTTTCTTAACGCATAATTTTATTGGCTGCTATCTTATGATTCAACCAAAACTAAATGCTATCTAGATATTGCCATGGATAAGTTTATCAATTTTTTTATTTAATATGCGATGTCTATTGACTTTTCTGCAAGTCGAGAATGAATATTTATTTTTACCTTAATCAGTAAAACCTTAAATTGTTGTATGAAAATGAAGACAATATCAACGAGACACTTAATTACGGTTTTTTTAATTATGGTTTCGAAATGTTTCAATAGACTAAATTTACTCAAAAATGTCTCAGGGTTAGGGAACATACCCCTACGTGACCAACTTTTTGCAATTTTTAACCCCCCCCCCCCCCCTTCCCGGTCACTAAAAACCTAAGCCCGCCGCCGCTCATTTGTACCAAGCGTGGTATTTTGAAGATGGGATTTTAGTATGGGTACGTTCCCTTAGCTCATCGAGGGGATAGAGCGGTGATTGGCTAAAAATACATGACGTAGTTGAAGTCCATGTTTCACGGTAGATTTGAATTAACTGCAATACAAGTGGCAACTTCTAGCTATTTACTGTTTAACTTCAAGCTAGGTCAAACGTTCGAAATTTTGAAAGCGGCGTGATGAGTTTTTTTTTCGAAAAAGGCCTGTATGAGCTAACCATGTTAAACGCATTTTCTACGAACCTTGGGTATCACAGTACGAAAAAATATTAACTCGACTAAACATTCGAAAATGCTTGACATTTTCAAATTTTGATTCGTTCATTAATTTTCAAAAGTGGTGTTTTCGAAAATATATCAGGGCGTTTACCAAAAAAAATGACCGTTACGTAATGGAATTCCACCAACAAAAAAATTTTTTTTAGTAACTAACGATTTTTTATTGAGTTAATAATATATCTAACTTCGTAAAAATAATAAATATAAATAAGAAAAGTCTACTATTTAGCGGGAAATCAATGTTTTAATGAAGTACAGGTGGTGCGAAGTTCCATTACGTCACAAACTTTAGGTAAGATTTAAGTAAAATTCTGTGGAAATTTTAATTAATTATTTATTAAACTATCATTTAAATTAAACAGTCTTCAAAAAACACATAACTTAAGATAGGTAATTAAATTAAAATATATCTTTTCAATAAAACTATTCCACAACGCTACTATATGGTAAATTCAATGGCACAATTTAGTCTTTACTTTGGCATTTTTGTTTTAAAGTAATATAATTTTAAATGTATACAGATAATAAAATTATCATGTTTTTTATAAATCTAATCTTTGAGCATTATTCTAAACAAATTAATATAAAAAAGTTAAATCTTTTATCGCATCACAATAGGACAAGTGACGTTAATGGAAAAGACGTCACGGTTTAGGAACTATAAAGGTAGGTTTACATTCTGCACAATTTTAAGAACAATTTGCATTATAAATTTATAATTTAAATAGTTAGTAAGTTTACCACATAAATTCAACCATAAGTTTTAAGATAACCAATTTAATTAAATATTTTTCATAACATCACTTCTAGCCAACGAAGTCTCTGATGGTTCAAGTTAGTTATAAGCTTATGAATTCGAAACCTTTATTTGAAATTGATTTCGTAGTTTTTTTCCAATTTTTTTAACGCCATACTGACGTAACTAATAACTGAATAACGAAAGAGACTTTACCGAGATACCTCTCCCCAGGATTATTTTCAGAAATAAACTGTAAATAAAAACTTAATTCCTACTTTCAATAGACTTAAAAATAAAATAAAAATAATATGACAAAACATAAAAACCAGCAGTAGTTACTATATATAGAATTAAATAAATCATTTGGCACAATGTAAACCATGCTTAATAATTATGCCATTACGTCACATTTTGCGTTCCACTAGTACATCACGTCGCGTTTTGGATGTGACGTATGATGCCGGAATAGAAACAAACTCAAAAAGCACTTATTTTTAAGACCGATTTCACTAATTGGCATATTTAATCATATTCTACATGACTTAAGTAATTAACCTTCAAATGCTGTTAGTAAAATCTTTATTACTTACCAACAAAAACCAAGTTCGTAGTGGAAAATAAAAACAGCACAACGTGACGCCCAACCACTCGGCGTGTCACAGAAGCCACAGAAGACATACACTGCGGCTCAAAACTAAGATGGCGATTGTTTATAGTGCAAATGTTGCCATTTATCAAAATAAACCGATTCCCACCATGATTTTGAAGGTAATTTTTCGTTTAAAATCGATTTATTGTTGTAGCGTTGCGGAATTTTCCACCTACATCATTTTTAGGCACAGAATAAAACAGATGTTTTTATTATTTTGAACTCTACTCTGCTAAAAGTAATATATGTTAATGAATTTGGAACATATGACCATTTAAATTAACACAAAATGTAAAACAGGGACTGGGTAAACATTAATATTATGCGTTCGGAATTTTGCAAGAGTAGGGTAGGACACTCAAAAAATCGACTCTCTTCTAACTTATTTGACGAATATTTATGTTAATTATATGTATTTTATGGTTTTTGCTATGTAAATAATTAGTTTTATAAATTATTTTATAGGACTTATTTTAAGAAACATGTTCTAAAATTATTAACCTATAGAATATCTTGTTGAAAGTCGTAAGACACGTCATTTTCGAGTGGTCAATTTTTTTGGTAAACGCCCATCATTACCAAAATGTTTCGAATTTTGACTTTTGACTGGGCACTTACGACATTTGTTTTGTGTGACAAATGTATTTTATAATTTGTATTTGAAATTTAAAAAATGGTTAAAATATTGCATTTCAAATACACGACTTGAAAGTATTTTGTATTTCGTATTTTAAATACATGCGATAAAGTATTTTGTAATTTGTATTTTAATTACTTACAGCAAGGCATGTATTTTGTCCAGCCCTGCCATGAAGTCAGTTGACAGTTACGGTTAGGCGTGGGCGTTATTTAAAATTGCAAGTAGTTAAGCAAGGATCATACTGAGCAGACGCAACGCCACGCAACGTTCCTGTACCGTTCACACTGGCCAGACGTACGTACGCGTCTCTGTGACCACGTGACAAGGGGTCTGTGGTTGTGCGCAGGCGCGTTTGATTTGACACATTTGACATTTATTTTTTAGGTTATGTTTATGTGATTCTCTTAGCAGATGACAGCTTTGCCATATCTTGAAAGTGTATTTGAAGATGATTTGCTACGATTATTATTGTTAAATCAATATTCTCGTAAAAAGAAAAAAAGTGAGAAGTATTTGGGTCCACAACATTAACAAACAAAGACAAATGTTTGGAGAGTTCCATACTTTAGTAAAGGAACTAGAATCTGATGACGGACGATTCTTCATGTACTTCCGTATGAGTAAAGTGGTATTTGAAGAGCTTCACAGCATAATTGAATTATTGAATATGACATAAAAAAAGAAAACACACATCTTCGAAAGTCAATTGGGACCAAAGAAAGATCTAAAGTTTGATTGACATTCATTATAGGGGTATAATATTGAAAATCATGCCATAAATGGCTGAAATTTCTTCCTAAGTTGCACTGCGTATGCAGAATCTCTATAATCCTGTAATTTGATTTTATAAATAACTTCGTGCCGTCTAAAAGCTTCAATAAACTGTTCGTCATCCATTTTTTAATAATATCTGTCAAAAAAAACAACCATAGATATAGCGAAAACAACGTTAGATGCTCAGATAACACCAAAAAGATGTAAAATCATCTCGTAGTAGGCGTGACCATACCCCCTCCACCTTCCACATGGCCCACGCCGATCTGGCTGCGGCAGGTCCGAGTAGCGTAGGGGGCGTCGGTTTGCATTGCGTGGGGCTAGTATGTTTCTAAAGCACCCGTTTCCATAGAAAATGTGTGGATGGTAAGCAGTCCAGATATGGAAATGGTGACGTCTACCCACGTGGCGTGGCGTTGCGTGGGCTCAGTGTGGCCTTACCTTTATTTTTGTAGCATTGCTACGGGCACACATGCTCATTTGAAGCCAAAGAGCATGCTACCTAGTAGCAATTGTTACCTTGTAGCATGTGTGTCAGTGACGTTGCTAGTAATGAGCATGCTCATTTCAAGCCGAATGAGCTTGCTCACATAAATATACAAACCACCCACGGTATGATGTAGCCTTCCATATAGTATCAGTAATACCAACATAATAAAATGACAATAATCATTACAAATTGCATATGGTGAAGCGTTGTGTTTAAATACGAAAGCAAATTTTCAATTTACGTAACTAAAATTAAAAATGTAACATTTTCAACTTCCCCGAATGCAAATAGTTGTCTTTTATGGTAATTAAGAAGAAGGGTGAAATGCAGAATACGCCAATGTCGGGGAATTTAATAAAAATGCACTTTCTAGATGAGAAAAGTGTGTAGAAACTCATTAAAAAAAG